>BMAR01000005.1:1200000-2400000 GCA_021605115.1 Astrephomene gubernaculifera
ATTGCGCCAGCTTTTTCCCATGCAGCCTCCCTAGGCGTTCACAGACACGACCCGCCGACGATCGCAGCAGCTTCTTCCCTCATTCGCGGGCCAGGGCATAAAGCCGCTGGTGGGCCTCCTGCAGGTACTGGAACGCCGGCACGGCCACCATGTCATCCGGGTTGTTGTCGGGGTCCAGCTGCAGCCGCAGCGCCATGAACGCCAGCTGGAGGTCCGCCCGGCTCACCGGGGCATCTGGCCTGATGCGGAACAGCGCGAAGTCGCCCTGCCTGCCCAGCTGCGCGCACGCCATGGCGCGGCGCACCTCCCACCCGTTCCGCAGCTCCTGGGCCACCTTCAGAAACTCCGGCTTCCCGAGGCACGTGCGGCTGAGCTCCTCATGACCCGCCTCAGCTATGAACTTGCGGAGAGCTGGCACGGACGTGGCGGCGTCCATCGCCGGGGGTTCCGCCCGGGCGAAGTCGAGCAGCGCCTGCTGGTGGGGGCTCAGCGGCTGTGGCTGCTCCTGCTGCGGCTGATCGTGTGCGGCCGGCGGAGGCTGCTGCTGCTGCAGCAGCTGCGATCCAGAACGAGGGGACGAACGAGGGGCAGCCCTGGTGGCGGCCCGGTACGAGAGGTACGCGGCAGCAGCGACGGCGGCCGTTGCCAGGATGGTTCGTGCGTTGTCCTTGCAGTACTGGCACACTGCGCTGGAAGCAAAGGCTGAGCCTCTTGCGCCGTGCAATGGCGCCAACATCGGCATCGCACCTGCTGTGAAACGTCAAGCAGTGGTGAAGCGGGTGATAAGAGACTTGATGATAACGCAAAGGGTCTATAAGTCATGGCATTAGAAATAGGCTCAGCAGGCTTCTGGAGTAGAACTAATGCTTGAAGATGCGGCAGCAGCCGAAACCGACGTGCCTAAACCTACACGTACGGCTTACCAGTTGCAGCCCTCGTGTTCATGGCTAGTATAACGTCGTGTATGAGGTTTAAACTGCATGGAGGGACGCAGCAGAGCGAGGGGTCGTCATCTCGTCATGGCCGTTGCGGGCCGTTACAGGTTGGTCCGACATGTGCGCACGAACGCATGAACGAGGGGCCGTCACTTACTTCTAAGTATTAAAATAAAGGAGTTAAAATTGTGAAGTTGCCGCGACGTCTGACGTGAAGAACAGCAAGCTGCGAGGCCGGCCTGAGCTGGCGAACCGGCACCCCAGGGGAGGCGCAAGGGCGACAATTCCTGTCCCTAAGTTGACCTATGCACTAGGCTTGAAGCATCAGTTAGAGTTGGGAGTCAATAGATGGTTTGTAACCTGCAATTATGCAGCCTTTAATGCAATTTATTAAGGCGAACATCGTACACCAGCCGTTAGCTCGGACATGACTCGTGTCTCGATCCTGACAGCGCTCTATGCGAAGTATTGTTCGCTGTGAAATGACTACACGGAAAGAGCGCAACTGCTGTCCAGTCCATGCGGCTTTGGCCCACTAGTCAGCGTCATGTAGACCGCGGAGGAGTGCTGCACCCACCAGTGGCTCAGCTGTGATGCCTGCTGGCACGCTGCATAACAACATATTAGTACAGCATGTGCATAGCTCGTCTTGGGCGCCTTGCGTGAGGGGCGCCTTACACATCGAGGACATCCTTCGGGAGCGAGGGGCCGGGCCTGGGACTAGGGGACGGAAATCGCATTTAACACTACCCAAGGCACGACACCGACATGGCTGCAATTCTCCTCAACACCCGCGGCCATCATCAGCCCGGCCCCGGACCCTAAGACAGGAGCTGGAACCGACGCTATGCTAGGAGCCCAAGCCGCCGGCCCTTGCTGCTGCCAGCGCCATGCCGCCCATGCAGCCTACCGCCACTCCGCCTACCAACTGGAGCAGCTGGCCAGGCGGGCAAGAACCCTTCCTCCCTCCCGCAGTCCCCGCCTCCCGCCGGCTCATCCCTGCTCGCCGGGAGCCCGAACCTCCTGCCCAACCTCCCTGACACCCGGCAGCCCCTCTGCACTACTCCCCTATGACTGCAGCGGCATACTGTATGACTGCTTGAGCACCACCAGCTCCGCCTCCCTTGCCTTGCACTGGAGAAGGTGCATGCGCTTTAGCATAAAGGGATAAACACGAGGTGAGAGATTCCCTGAGCAACTCAACACAACCGCTCACGCATACACCCTAGCGTCACGCCTGCATGCAAGCTCGCTGCGCCATGTGCCCCCGTCTACATGCCTCCTCCTCGTGCTGCAGCCCCTACCCCTCCCTCCTCCTGCTGCTGCCCCTCATGCCGCCAGCTCCCCGAGGAAGATGGTCTTGTCGCTGGAGGCAGACGCAATGATGGGATCCTGGGGAGTGGGAGGGGGGAAGAAGGGAGGGTTGGGAGTCACGTTTGCAAACCTCTTCGGATGTTGCCCAGTTTAGGAGAGCGATTCTCTTCAGAAGAATGAAGTGGCTACATGTCCGGTTAGGCATGGAACAGCGTAGCCCAGCCCTCACCTGCCACTCGACCCCCTGCCCCCCTCGCTGCTGTAGCCGCACCCCTCCCTGCCTCTCCCTCTCTCCCCTCCTCTCCCCCATTCCGCAGCGCACCTTGGGGTGGAAGACCACCTCGTTGACGCTGCCGGTGTGGCCGGGCAGCTTGTACAGCACCTTGCGCGAGGAGCTGTCCCACACGTACACCTGCGCGGCCGGGCAGGGGAGGAAAATAAGTGAAACAACGAATCCCAATCCCATATCCCGACTCATGGGGAGAGAGGGCGAGAGCAGCCGGGGAACAGGAGAGGCAGGCGGCCAGGTATGGGAGCGGTTAGGGCTGGAAGTGTGGGGCGTGTGGCGGTGCTAGTGTACGGGTGCAGGCGGCGCCAGCCGTGCCGCGCTTCGCGTCCAAACCGAGGCTAGCACTTGGCTGGCAGGTGTTGTACGTGCTTCATGCAGCTCCTCTATCCTTCACCATCCTGTACGGTCTTAACGCCCCCTTTCACACGCTCTACGCTTCCCATCATGGCCGACATGCCTTCACTTGCGGTTTGCTTTAGGAAGGGCTGGTTTCTCTTAACCCACTAACACCGCCCCCGTGTTCACAGGCCCCCTCCCCCGCCCCTCCCTCCCCGCCCCACCATCCTGTCCGCGCTGCCGCACGTGACCTGGCTGGCATCCGGCGAGTAGTCGCAGCGCAGCAGCCCCTTCTCGAAGCTGTGTATGTGGCCTGGAGGACGGCGGGAAAGACGGGAGGCGAGAGGGGCCGTTTGGTAAGGAACAGAGAGGGGCCGCGTAGCGAGGGAGAAGCTGGGTCGCGCAATAAGGTGCGCGCTGTCGGCAGGTGTCCCAAGGCAGCTTAGCCCCTCTGCATTTACCACCATACAATGCCCTCAAGCCATGTGGATAAGCCGCATCCTTGCATGCAGCACCCACCACCCGCACACCCATTCCTGCCGCCGCCCCCCCCCCTCCCGTAGCCCACCTGTGAACACCTTCGTGCAGCGGTTGGGCGGCGCGTAGGGCCGCACGTCCCACTCCCTCAGCGTGTTGTCCATGGCGTTGGACAGCAGGTGGGTGCCGTCGGGGCTCAGCCGCAGCCCAGTCACGCTGTCGCTGTGCCCCTTGAGCAGCAGCACCGGCTCCGCCGCCTCGCCGCTGCTGCCCCCCTGGGTGCGCAGGTCCCACAGCTTGATGGTGTTATCCAGCCCGCCGCTGAACACCTGGTCGCCCGCGTCCGCGAAGGCCACCGCGCACACCGGGAAGGAGCCGCGTAGCGTCTGCACGGACTTCTTGACGCGCATGTCCCACAGCTGGGGAGGAGTAGGAGGGGAGCGGGAGGGCGGCATCAGAGAAGAGGAAGGGGGTTGTGGTGAGGCTGGGAGGAGATGTGAGCGGGACAGGTTGAGAAACACGTGAAGGATGCGCAGCGGCAATTGGCCCATGCGCAGGTCGAGGAGCTGGCTCGATGGTGGATACGAGGGCTCCCTGCAGAACTGTCCTCAGTAGGCTCCTTTCCCTGGCCTACCCAGCCGCCCGTGCCCCGCACCCCTCCCTCCCGCGGCCACACCACCACCGTTACCCCACCACCAACCAGCAAGCAAGCAAGCAAGACGCCCAAACCCTCTCATCGCCTCCCCAACCCTGGCCCGATTCCTTCCCCCGACCCAATCCCCAAGACCGCCTACCTTGACGGTGTTGTCGTCCGAGCCCGTCACGAACATCTTGGCGCCCCTCCGCAGCGGGCAGCAGCTGTTCACGATGCCGGTGTGCTCGCCCAGCTTCTTAATCTGGAGGGATGGGGTACGACATGAGTGGCAGGAAGGAGCGAGTTGTTTGCAGAGGGAGCCCGCAAAGGACAGAGACAACGGGCCATGATACTCCACCTAATGCCAGCCGATAAACGGAGCCCGTTGGCTCTAGCCTTCTCAAGCCACATAGTGCTCGCCACCCATCTCCATATAAATTTCCTCACGCATCCCGGCCCAGACCCCCTCCCCTTCCCAGGGTGTCCTGCACCACCCTCCTTGGAGCCCCTGCCCCACCTGCTGCCCCGTCTCCGTGTCCCAGCACCTGGCTGTCTTATCCGCCGAGCAGCTGAGCAGCGCCTCGCCGTCCGTGAACCAGTGCACCTCCAACACGGCGTTGCGGTGGCCCTGTGCGGCGGCGCGGGAGGGGAGGGATGCGGGCAGAGGAGCGGGAAGGGTCGAGGGAGGCAGGGGCACGCAGGAATGTGGATGTGCGAGGCGGAGCAGACCAGTAGCCCTCCACATTGCTGACAGGCGAGGACGAAACGTGAAGAGGTTAGGTCCAAACGCCATGCGTGTGGGAAGGTTAGGATACGGTGGCTTTAAACACAAGCAGCCTGCGGGCGATAATGCAATGAGCACGGAAGGGCTCTTGACTATAGTGGTTGAAACGATGTGCGGTGTGACGGGAAGGGCTTACGAGGACAAGGTTGGATGGGCCAAGCACAGCGGAGTGTAACTAGAGATGGTCCGTTGCGCACCCACCTTAATAACCATGTAGTTTTCATTCTCATCATAGACACGCCAGCAGAAGATGTCTTTATCAAAGGACGATGAGGCAAGACACTGACCATCTGGGCTGAACCGCAATGAGAAAAGCTCGCCAGCATGGCCCGATAGCTGAATAATTGGAGCTGAAAGGTTGCTTGTGCGGGTGATACCCTACAAGTATAGGCATTCATGGTCGCGCAAGAGGTTGACTGTTTACCCAATATGCCATTTAAGTAATTTTAACGTACATCTTTTGTTACAGTGCCCACGACCAGCTCCTGATCTGTGCGGGCCTTCTTTGCTGGAACAATAGTCCCAACATCCTCGACGTGTCCGTCTTCATCAGTATCCACTGGTAATGTTCGCTTTTCAGCCATTTCTAAACACGTAACTGTCGATCAGGCCAGCCAGGCAAGGTTACGGAATCGTCTCCGTGGGCCGCCAACTTTTTTATAGCGCCCGTGCGTTGGCTAGCTATAACGGTAAGTTGCAATGCATCCTCAATTTAGTATGCATTGAGCGCTATTAGGTAGATCATCAAGGTAGGCTTAGCCATGTAACGATTGTCGTACGCGTCTGTACCTTCTTAACAGCGAAACTGCCGTACCCCACGCTCCGGTCCGCGGTCCCCCTTGTGGCATTCGCATCTAACTACCGTACCTGACGCACGTTCCGCACTAACGAAGGTGGTCCCCTAGGTGGGGCACTGCAATGCAACCTAAGCGTCAAGGACAGCAAATCTGTAAAATTTAGTGTCGGCATATTCAACCCATCCGTACGGGGGCATGCTGGTCCGGCAATGCCGTTAACCATCTAAGCTGTGAAACTGCCACACGTGAAGTGGATCCATTCTATTGTTAGCAAAGCAGTTCCGGGCTTGTTTCTGAGTCCCAGGGCTCTAACCTTTACCTTCCAGTGTACGGTTGGGTATTGTCCGCTTTCCTTGCCTTTCGGTTCGCCCGCCGACCAGGGCGAGGACCAAGCGTTGAACCAGAAGCACGTTAACATCAGCAGGACGAAAAGCGCAAAAAGTGCACACAAGGCTCCTCAAGAAAGCCTATTGAGTGCGGTGGGTGGGCCCAGCTGCACTCGCGCGGGGTTTGGGATCACTGTACCGGCCATTCAATTATTCATGTGTCATTCGACGTTACAACTGGAACTGGTATCTACTACATTAGTGGTACAGACTAAAGGTTCAGCCACTTCGGGTGCCATGTATGCATACACACCACACACGAACTTCTTCTCCAGCTAAGCCAGCAACAAACCCCGTATGTACGATTCCTATTCATCCCAACATCACTGCGCAGGCTCCACCGGCAATGGCCGCATGCGCCGTGTCAGAAAGATTTAACGACCTATCGGTTCACAACATGCGCTACCTACTTCTCTTCGGACGCTGAAGCGGCTCGCTCATCACTGCCAAACACTTGCACCAAGCCTTAAATAGCCACCCTACTCACGATATGTACTCCTCAAGCTTTCAGCTCACATCCTGCTGATCACGCTTTCCATTGCACCCCTTACATGAAGCTGCGCGAGCGCCAGCGACCACCCGACCAGCCCTTAGCCCAGCTAGCCCAAGCGGGAGCGGACTGCTGCCCCTGCTGCTGCTGCGTTGAGCCGGTGCCGGTGCTGTAGCCGCTGCCAGCCGACTTGGAGCCGCTGGAGCTGGGTGAGGAGGCGCTGCCGCTGTTGACGTCTCCCTGCGTACCGGCCTTGGAGCAGTCCACCTCGCGGTAGGAAAGTCCGATGACGCCGATGTCGAGGTTGGCGAGCTGCAAGGGGTGGGGGATGGAGAGTGGCGGCGATGTGGGTCAACTGTACGAAGGTGAAAGCGATCGGCCGTTGTATGCTTGAAACGAACTTCAGCCAATGGTTTCTGGCTGGGCGAAATGTAACATCTGGTTGGTGCATTGTGGCAGGGATACAGACGATGTGTAAGACACAGCCACCAACCGCACCTGCTGGAACGCCTCCTGGGAGATGTCGACATGGTTCATGTCGCCGCAGCACCAACGCTGGTTGCTGTAGGCGTTGTTGGGGTACTGTGGGGCGCAGCAGGCAGGGTTATGGAGGGATATTCAGCTAAAGGCGGAAGGCATGTACGATGTATTGGCATTGGCAACATTTAACTAACAACACAAGTAATGCAAGGTAGGTCCAACAGCAAGGGAGCATTCAAAAAATGTTGCCAGTCCCTAGTTCCTGGCCACCTTACCTTGCAGGGGCAAGCATCCACAATCGTGATGATGACGGACTTGTTCTCGTCGTAGCAGGCGTTGGTGCGTTGCAGACTCTGGCCGTAGCCGTCGACGATGTTAGCGTTGCGGCATTTGACCTCGTAGCATTTGCTGCACGTGGGGACAGCGAGAGAGGGCTTTCGTAAGTGCAGGACCAAAATTGTCCGATTCTAGAAGGTGCCAGCAAATCTGTGTATCTGGACAGGGATTGATGATTAGCAGAGCCGTGTGACTCACCCGCAGCTGGAGCTGAAACCGCTCTGCTGATCGGGCCAAGCTCCAACGTTTCGGCCAGTAGGTGCCCACGAGAAGTGGCAGTTAGCCCTGTGGAATGGAACATTAATGGATATCACGGGCATTCAGCAAAGGATCAACGTATGCCTTCAGCAAGCTTGAACAGCAAACTTGAACATCTTATCGACTGACGAGTCCATCAGCAGTGAAGCCGACGGAATTTGGTCCCGTGACCCGTTCAAGGAACGAAGCAAGAACGTTGCAGGAGAAGCACCTACTTGCTCATGTCGCCGACGTCAAACCAAGTTGCCCGAGCGGTCGTCCATCCACCATCCGCTGACGAGGCCCGAAGGCAGCTCGCTAGGAAAGCGCAAGCAAGGATGCATCGCAGAGAACTTGAAAAGGCCATACTGAAGATATATTATGGGGGTCGCGAGGGCTTGGGTGCAAAGTAGGCGAGGACTCGCAACGCCGCTCTGTCGTCAGAAGCTCACAGTTCCAGGATAAAAATGTAAAATTAACACTGGGTGATGAACCTAAACAAAAATCAACCCTTATATGGGTTTCCTGTTGGCTCGACGGGCCTCCCGCGTTCTCATCCCAAAGTCCAAACAACAACGAAATCTACCGACCATGGCAAGATTTACAAGTAAAGTGGCGCATTGTGCCCGAAACTTGCCGTTGCCAATATACGCAAGATTGACTTCCCCTACGCCTGAGCTGCTGCTTTTAGGGCATGCACGGGTGCCGTTGGAAAACTGTTTTACTTCAATTCGTCGGCACGCCAAGCTACATTCCACAGGAACGTGGAGCTTAGCAATTCACATGTGTTAGTCACGTACACACGTCAGCAATGAACAAGCCCGTCGTTACGTTGGCACCCATTTCGCCCGACCCAGATCAGGAACCTATGCGGGCAGTGCCGTGACACTGGTGCCTCTTTGCTAAGAGTGGATACGTGTACCGGCGGTAAGCATGCTTGGCAATGACCCAATGTGAACCTCAGTCTGGAAGGAGGCTATATCGTCACACTGCCGTATTATATACCAGTTACCCAGCCTGCAGCCAACTCATCACCTGAAGGACTGGTTTGCATTGTTTCCAAGCCGTCAACGCTCAACTGCAAGAACCGTGCAAAGCACCTATTCTACCCAAATGTATTTGGGTTGATACCTGGCGTAGCCGTGTTGTGTTAAGCCGCAGAACTGACACTGGCCGAATAATTCCCCAGTGCCCACACATCGGTATATCAGCCCTGTGATTGCTGAGGTGCATTAGAGGATTACGCATCAGCGGGTACTTGCTACACAATGCGCGTAGCAATCCTAACCCGGCCCTCATGTATTGAGACCTCTTATTGTTTATTACGTTTGCACACGTGCTGTTCAACTGAGCGGACCCCAACCCAAAGGCACGGCACCACTTATCGTAAACCCATGCCCTGCACCCTCATGCACTATGGGAAGCACCTCACGGCCTCACGGACGAGCACATGAATACGTTGGTGTACACCCCAAACGCCCCATCGATGTTTAGGCGTGGGCTGCCAATTTAGTCGCAGCACATGACGGTGGCTTGCCATGTTAGTGGTTTCCACTACACCCACGCATGCAGAGCTATGGTGGGACTTGGACGCCGGCTTCGTCGGAACACGTGTGTTACCTTCAGAGCCTGAAGGATGCCAAACATAACATCGCCCACGCACTATGTAGTCTGCCAAACCGCAGAACTATACTGCAGTGGCAGTCATCTCGGCGGCAATACCCGGTGACGGTTCCTACTTGTAAAGCTTTACTAGATAGGCAAAAGAAAGGCATAAGATACATGTAATTTGCAGGATGCGGAAACACGCTGAAGAGGGACGGGAAGGAGGCCCCGGAACGTTGCATGTTACTAGCATTAATGCCAGTAAGGCAAATGAGAGTGTTACCATTTCAACAATGCCTGATGCCACCTCAAGTCTTCGTGCCAGCGAGCTCCACCCGGGCCTTACGTGCTCTTGTGCATGTCATCAGTGACTTATACTCTAAACTTCCGGCTTTGCAACATAAGCTTAATGTGCTTGTAGGTTTTTGTCAGAACGGGCTGTGCTACTTAGCGGAACACTGCGGCCATGCGACGCGCCGCGCTGCACGCTTTAGCAGCGTGTAATGCCGCAGAGGGACCTCTAACTACCCCTGTTTCTATTCTACTTCAAAATACTTATAACCTGAGTATTGAAGCTCGCCAGGCCTGGTCGCGGGAAGCATCATCATCTATTCATACTTCGGCAGCGCCGCATTCCGGGCACGGACAGCAGCGGAACCAATCACGAAAAGCTGGTGGCAGCGACGGATCTGGAAGCCATGCGCGGAACCAAAGCGACCGTGGTGGAGGCTCCCATCAGCACGGCGGGCGCGGTCGCTGGCAATCCGGCGGTGGTGATGGCGGTGCTGGTGGTGCTGGAGGACCTCGGGGCCCTAGGCGCACTGACTCCCGGCCAGCAGAGGGTGCCGGAAGAGCAGGCGGGGTCGCAAACGCAGCCGGCTCAGCTTTGCAGGCCCAGCCAGCACGTCAGCGCTGGGACCTCGCAACGCAGAACGCGCCACAGGGCTACTTTGGCCTCATCGGAGACCCGCGCACCGGTATCGCGGATGACATGACCACCAATCCCTTTGGCGAGGTGACGGTGGACATGATCCACCACCAATCTAAGAACGAGGTGTACTGGTTCAAGCATGAGTTCGCGGGCGGGCGCGCCGGCTCCCACCGCGACGCTCGGCTGTCGGACTACACACGCAACCTGATCTACCTGTTGAGGGCCAAGGACTCCAAGCGGTACGGACAAGGGCCGGGGCGGGCAGGGTTGCGGAGCTGGAGGTTTGCGGATAGTGTTAAACCTTTGGCTTGGCGCAACAGGCCTTAGAATGCAATGTGTATTGCAGTATTCTGGAAGTGAGACGAAAGGAAGTGTGCTAGGAAGCCGACTGCGTCACGCGGCAAGTGGCTGTCATGTTACCACTATGCCGGCTGGGTCCATCCGCGCAGGTGGTCGATCCAGGCGCTTGCTGACAAGTTCCGCATCCGCAAGCAGCGCGTGCTCGCCATCCTGGCCCTCAAGGTGCGGCCGTGGGGGCCTGAGGGAGGGGATGGGGGAGGGGGCGCTGCTGCTCGCTAGCAGCACCATTGTGGTTAGGCGCCCGGCAAATGAGTCCGCCTCGTTGTCCAAGCGGCCCACAGGAAAGAGGAATCCCTCTCCGCCCTTCTTCCTTCAAGCCAGACGTGTCTTTCGCTCTTCGCGTGCCCCCTTTCTTGCCCCTTTCAGGAGCTGGAGGCTCAACGTATCGAGGAGGGCAAGCTGCTGTCGGGGCCGCTGGCCGCGTACGCGCTGCCCGTCAACACCGCCGAGGCGCAGCTGGGCCGCCAGGCCGAGCCGGGGCAGCAGCTAGGGGCGGCTGAGGAGGCGCATGTGGAGGCGGTGCTGCCGCGGGTGAGGCCGGCTGGGGGGAGGGGGCTTGGGGCGCTAGCGAGGTGCTTGTCTGCATGTCGTCCTGTTGAGCCGGGCAGCAGCGCCGCGAGCGGAAGGGGATGGGTTCTGAACTAACAGCAAAATACGAGGATGGTCGTTGTCGATATCGGCGGAAACAGCATATAGCAAGAAGTTCCACCGCCTTAGCTCCCGCCACTCGCCCCCTTCCCAACCCCGTTCCTCCCCGCGCAGGTCCTCTCCGCTACCCAGCAGCTGCAGATGCAGCTGGTTGAGCTGCTGTCGGCGCACGGGTACGACACCGCCCACATGCGCGCCGGCCTGCTGGCGGACCTGCAGGCGGCGGAGGAGCTGGCGGGTCGCACGCTGGGGGGCAGCGGGGAGGCGGCGGAGGGCAGCGGTGCTCCCTACCTGGCGGCGGAGCTGGGGACGTACCGCGCGGCAGTGGAGGCGGTTATGGCGGCGGTGGAGGAGGTGGTAGCCGGCTCGCCGCTGCTGATGGTGGGGAGGGAGGGAGGCGGGAGCTGCTGGGGAGTTTGCTGGTTAGGGGTAAAACGCGTGACTGGACGTGTGCAGGGGCTGGGCAGGTTAGGTAGGAATCAGATTGGCCTCGTGTTGCGGGGTTAGTACCAGATGGGAAGCGCCCTCAGCCGGCCGCCTCGCCATCCTGATTGCAAGGCTCTTCTCAGCTTCTTGGTGCGTTTACCTGCGTTTTATACTAACCCCGCTACCCACCATTCCTCGCCACCTCGCTGCGCAGGAGGAGCGGCAGGTGGCGGCGCTGCGTGCGGCGGTGGAGGCGGACATGGCGGGGGCTGGGCAGGCGGGGGCGGAGCAGAACAAGGGACTGCAGGCGCTGCAGGTATGAGGAGCGTAGACTGAGAACTGGGGCCACTGCGGAAAAGAGGAAGTGGAGCACGGCCATGCTGGGAATGGAATTTGGAATGCCTTTCCTGCAAGTTCGCTGCATTATGCCAATCCTGTTGCCCACCCTCCACGATGAAGACCGCTTCATCAAAACCCTCTCCCTATCGCCTTCTCTCAGGCCGCCGACGACGCCTTGATGCAGCGCGTCTTCTTCTCGTTGGCGCCCTCGACCCGTGGGTCGCTGTTGCGCCTGCAGCCCGACCTCTCCATCCGTCTCAACGCCCTAGGCGTGGACCTGATTCGCTCCGCCAAGGACGCTTCCTATAAAGGCCCCGGCACAGCAGGCCCCGAGGCCGCTCAGCCGGCGGCTGCGGAGGGCTCCTTCGTCCCGCTGCAGCGGCTGCCGGTGGACGTGTTCGGCTTCCTGCCGGTGGCTGAGGGCAAGCTGGAGGCGGTTGCGGCGGCTGTGGAGGCGCTGGTGGGCGCGCAGGCGGCGGTGCGGGCCAAGGTGGCGGCGCTGGACCCCGCGCTCGCCAGCAGCCAGAGAGGTGGGGAGTGGGCTGGCGGGAGGCCCGGCGTAACCGGATCTCCATGCATGGGAGTGCATAGGCAGGGGCTGTTACGGTGTACATACCACTCTATTATCTTGATGTCGCCAATCCTTCTGTTCTCTGGTAGAGAGCATGCCAGCCAGGATTTCCTTTACCAGTATGTTGTTCGCTTCTTCCCCCCCTCCCGCCAGCCGCCCCTTCCGCGGCTGCCCCTTCCGCTAGCGAGCTGCGGCAGCTGCGGCAGATGGCCGCGCAGTACGCGGGCGCGGAGGCCATGTGGGCCGACCTGATGGCGCCGCGGGTGCAGGAGGGCAGCCGTCCGCCCCGACATGCAGCCGTGCCGGCGGATAAGCTGCGTCGCCTGCTGGAGGTGGGTGGTCAGGAGATCGTTCAGCGCTTTTTACGGCAACGGGCAACGGAGGGGGCTCCGGGATATGGGTCCGGGATCCAACCTGGCAAGCCTCTCTCGTTAAGCAGCTCGTTCTAACATGTCACCACCCTTCCTCAATCCTCCTCTCCCGTGCCCCTCCCTCCTTCACCAGGTAATGGCCGAGGCGGACCCGAGCGCCGTGTCGCGCACGCTGCAGGTGGAGGCAGCCATGCAGCTGCGGGCGCGCAGGGCGGTGGCGGAGGCAGACGCGCTCACAGCAGGCGTGGGCGCCGCGGCGGCGGCCGCGCTGACGGCTTCCGGCGGCACCGCGCCCTCCACACCCGCCGAGCGCGCCAGCTGGGACTCGGTCGCTGCCTACCTGGACGTCAAGGTGGCGGGCCGGGTGTACGGCACCGGCAGCGGGGAGCGGCACGTGGCCCGCTTGCCCAGCTACCCGGCCTTTGAGGGCTACAGCCTGGAGGAGTTTGACCGGGCTACCGAGGGCGAGCTGGGCGCGCTGAACCGGCAGGTGGCGGAGCGCACGGACGCGGCCATGTACGAGCGCTTCCGCAGCGATCTGCTGTACAACCTGGGACTGGTAGGGCGGGGTGGGGAGTGGTATGGGAGAGACAGGGGTTTCCCTTGATGGGGTGGATGTGTTGCTTTCGGCAGTGTCACTAGTGGTTCGTTCTTGGGCTCGTCAAAGAGGGCCGTAAGTGCCAGTTAGTCAAGCACCTTCGTGTGCATGCGCGTGGCGCTGTAAGCCCGCCTCCACTTACGTTCGCTCTCACCGCATGTACCGTCACCACGTCAACACGCTCACCCCGACCCACTTCCCGCACCCTCACCCGCAGCGCGGTGAGAAGCTGCGTCACGGCGAGGCCGGTCGCCCCGCCTGGCCCGCTAACCTGAACAGCGTGCTGGAGCGGCCGGTGGTGGTGTACGACATCGCGGAGGACGGAGCCACCAAGTACCCGCCGCTGTACGTCGCCATGCCGGACGGTCAGAAGCGGCCGCTCAACGAGCAGGAGCAGGTGCGCAACTTTGTTGAGCCAGGACTTTGCTTGCATGTGGCATGTCTCTGCTTGCACGCCTCATGTGCCATGCGGCTTCGCTGGTGTGGGGCATGGTGAAACAAGTGCTTTGGAACAGGTCTGTAGTGCCATGGTCATGTCCTGAGCACCAGCCTTAACGCCGTCCCGCGTCCGCAGGTCTTCCAAGAGCGACGTGTGCCTCGCGAGCGGCTGCCCTACTACGTGAGCCGCGCAAACAGACTGGCGGAGCTGCAGTGAGGATGGCGGGGACGGACGACGACCCACGGCTAATACCGGACAGTGCGCTATGACGTAGGCGTTCGAGGTGTGCGGTTCCAATTCCAGAGGGGTGGATTAGGCTTTCAGGTCAGAAGACGGCTTGCAATCGCGACAAACTAAAGCACTAGGTCCTATGGGTGCTATCGGGCTAGAACCCCTATAGGTGCGATGGAAGTGTGGTATGGGAGGTGGACCTAACTGCCGGTACCCACGATGATTGAGCAGTACAAAGCTGCCCAGCAGATAGCCTCCATATCGTGAGGTCGGGTCGGACTCGTCTTAACTCGAGGGATCCTGGGTCGAGCCAGCCGTCTTGCATTAGCAGGGCGCAGTGCCAGTGTCGGAGCTGTATTGGTCGCGCAGGCGGCTGGGCGTGGACCCAAGGACATCCTTTGAGCCGGTGTCACAGCTGTGCAAATGGCCCTTTCAGGCAAATGCGGCGACACTAGTAGAGGCTGCCAGGAGCATACAGAAAACGCGCCTGTGTTGTGGAAAATGGCGTTGTCCATGGCCATTTTACACAACGATGGCACTGTATTATTGGACAGGTCCCAGCAATGCCAAGGTAACAAAGTTCGCGTGACAATGGGTGCACCCAGCAGACCACACAGGTAGTTGCAGCTGTCTGGCACCATGCTCTGTGGCAGGTGGCATCGTATATGTCTCAGGTGTGTTTCGAAGCTGCTGGGTTTGAGCTACTGCGGTACGGCGCATAACACATGCCTGAGGTGGTAGCAAGAGCCCTCCAGGACGCCAGGTAGTGGTCTACGGCAGCTGGTATAAAGCAACTGGTCAGCAACGACAGCCTGATGGATTGGCTGACTAGGGCGACAACCTACTACTCCACAGCTGGGAGGAGCCGTCCAACTCGCATGTAGTTCACAGCCGAAAAAACCGAAAGCCCCATAGATACTGCGGTGCTCCGCGCTTGTTCTCGTGGATCAGTCAAACACCGCACGCAGGAGGTGTGGCGCAGCCGGCGTACGGAACCTATTGAACTTACCTACCTACCTGCAGCTGCTATCCGTGAGTTAACCCAGGCATTTTTACTTGTTTCGAGAGGTTTGCTTCCATTATTCCTGCGTATCGCGTCGGCGACTGTCTTCGAGTTAGCGTGCTTGCTGCTTGGAGGTTGGATTCTCCGTTAAGTACGGCATCAGCAAGGGTAGCAAGCGGCGGCCTCAGGGAAATAATATTCGTCTTCGTCTGGAACGTAATCAACCATACGATGTCTAGCGTTGTCTGTCGACTAATCTGACAAAACAGCTTGCCGATAAAGCAAGCATGAAGCACTTAGTCGCAGTTCTTCGGAGACATCCAGCCGTTGCAGTAGGGTCTGTGGCTGGTGCTGCAGCCTGCACTGCGGCGGTCCTACCGTTGATCCTCGCAGCCGGCCCTGGGCTGGCCGCAATCGCTGTTCCAGCTGTGGTAGTCGCAGCGGTGGGTCGGGTTATGACTACTTTTCCTTACCGAACGGCAGAATTATAACTATACAATGTGTTCCAGGTCGGGGTTGCTGTTTCCAAGCGGCGGGCTTCCGAGGCGCATACCATAACAGGTGTGTTGCGTTTTTTACTTGCTTGCGTATGCCTGTTTCGTAGAAACACGACCATTTACTGTTGTGCAGATGCCGAGGGAGCAACTTCGGTTACGCCTGATGGAGTCGAGCCAGCCGTGGAGGCGGTCTCAGAGCATGAGCCTTTGGAGGCCAACACCGGCGTAGAGGCGGCGCCTACCGGCGAGTCATCGACAGACTCTGTTGTTGTTCAGTCCATGGCTTTCCAGGAGTTGGATGGCTTGCTGCGCGAGCGCATCATCTTCATTGATGGCGCGATGGGCACGCAGATTCAGAAGTTTAAGCTAACCGAAACGGATTTCCGTGGCGAGCGGTATGCTCAGCACAGCCACGAGCTGAAGGGCAACAACGACGTGCTGGTCATTACCCGTCCGGATGTCATCCGTAAGATCCACACGGCCTACCTTGAGGCCGGTGCTGATATCATCGAGACTAACACTTTCAACGGCACCAACATCAGCCAGGCAGACTACGAGCTACAGGCCGACGTAAGCTTTGGTTCCTGGAGCCCTCCATGGGGTGTATTTGCCGGTTGCTAAGGACGGGGTAGCCTGCATTCCGTACAAAGGCCATCCGAGTCAGTCCTAATCAAACGCCGTATCGCAGAATGTATATTTGCCGGCCATAGCATGGCATTACGTCCCGGCACATCGCATATCTACTAGAAGCCAGATGCGATACCAGATATCCTCTCATGATGCATTCCCCTTGCTGGCCACATCGAATCGTTGACCCTTTAGGATGAGGTTGCCCCTACCAATATGATTGTTGTCCAACTGACAGTGTCCTTGCATGCAAGAATACATGCAGACTGGTCGAATAGTTTGTTGCATGCAGCACTTGCAACCAGCATGCAAGACGCATGCGGCCCATGGCTAAAAGTAAAACTTCTTGTCCGCATGTCTTCCCTTCAGGAGGAGGTTGCTCTCATCAACAAGAGCGCTGCCCAGCTGGCGAAGTCCTGCGTGCAGGACTTCCTTGCCGCTAACCCAAGCAGCGGCCCCCGCTTCGTGGCTGGTGCCATTGGCCCCACCAACAAGACGCTGAGCGTGTCGCCCAGCGTGGAGAACCCGGCCTTCCGCGGCATCACGTACGATGAGGTGGTGGACGCGTATTACAAGCAGGCGGAGGCGCTGCTGGACGGTGGCGTTGACATGTTCCTGGTGGAGACCATCTTCGACACCCTGAACGCCAAGGCAGCCGTGTTTGCGCTGGAGAAGCTGTTCAGCGACCGGCGCGTGCGGATCCCGGTCTTCATCAGCGGCACCATCGTGGACAACAGCGGCCGTACGCTGAGCGGGCAGACCAACGAGGCGTTCTGGAACAGCATCAGCCACGCCAAGCCCATGGCGGTGGGCCTGAACTGCGCGCTGGGCGCTAAGGACATGCTGCAGTACATTGCCAACCTCAGCAACTGCGCCGACTGCTATGTCTTCTGCTACCCCAACGCCGGCCTGCCCAACGCCATGGGTGGCTACGACCAGAAGGGCGAGGAGATGGCAGAGGACATCAGGCCCTTCTGCGAGGCTGGCTTGGTCAACGGCATTGGCGGTTGCTGCGGCACTGGGCCCGAGCACATCGCTGCCATCAAGGCCATGGCGTCTGCCTACCCGCCGCGGCAGTGCAAGACTGTGGAGCCGCTGCTGCGCCTGAGCGGGCTGGAGCCGCTGAACTACAAGCCAGACGCGACCAACCTGCGCAGCACCTTCCTGAAGATCGGCGAGCGCTGCAACGTAGCAGGCAGCATTTTGTTTAAGAAGGCCATTGTCAACAACGACTTTGAGGCGGCAGTGTCCATCGCGGCTAAGCAGGTGCAGCAGGGCGCTGATGTGCTGGACATTAACATGGATGACGGCCTGATTGATGGCGTGGCCGCCATGACCCGCTTTGTGAACCTGCTGGTCAGCGACCCGGAGATCAGCCGTGTGCCGTTTATGATCGACAGCAGCAAGTTCCACGTCGTGGAGGCGGGCCTGAAGTGCAGCCAGGGCAAGTGCATCGTCAACAGCATCAGTCTGAAGGAGGGCGAGGAGGCGTTCCGCCACCATGCCGAGGTGGTGAAGCGGCACGGTGCGGCCGTGGTGGTGATGGCATTCGACGAGCAGGGCCAGGCTGCCGGGTTTGAGGACAGGATCCGTATCTGCAGCCGCGCCTACCGCATCCTGGTGGAGGAGGTGGGCTTCAACCCGCAGGACATCATCTTCGACCCCAACATCCTGACCATCGGCACGGGGATGCCCGAGCATAACAACTACGCAGTGGACTTCATTCGCGCGACCCGTGAGATTAAGCGGTTATGCCCCGGTGCCAAGGTTAGCGGCGGCGTCAGCAACATTGCGTTCAGCTTCCGCGGCAATGAGACGGTTCGCCGCGCCTTCCACAGCGCCTTCCTGCACCACGCCTGCGCAGCGGGCATGGACATGGGCATCGTCAACGCCGGCCAGGTCATTGAGGACGCGTATGAGAAGGTTGACAAGGAGTTATTGACATATGTGGAGGACGTGCTGCTGAACAGGTATGCTCCATTGAGCTAACAGTGGGTAACAGCCTGCAGTGGAGTTACGCTACAGTGCCAGTCTTAAGTCGTGTAGGTTATCCTGCAGCTGGTGCGCAAGTGTGCTGGGCGGCTTACTTTCCGTCAGCACTTCTGCATGGTGCTCTTGGGTTGTTTCGCCATGGCCTGTGCCGTAACGTTTCCCATAATCCGCGCACTGCTAGCCGATAAGCTTGGTAGAATATCGTCGTGCCCTATTGACCTGTTGTCACCGTGAACCCCTGACAGTCCGTTGTCGAGATGATTTTGTGTCCATAGAGGCGTAGCATAATCCTGAGTACCTTCGTAGGCAGCAATTGGCTCCAAATTCCTTCGCAGACGTGATGACGCCACCGAGCGCATGCTGGAGTACGCCGCTCTGCTGGACCCCAAGCGCCCACCAACGGCAGTCCGCAAGCTCAAGGAGGAGGCGACGCCTGGGATCACTCCGCGCGTTAACCCCAGGCCCGGTGTCGATTGCCTGGCGCCGCCCGCGGACCTGCAACCCGTTCCGGTGTACACGGCGTGTGCCGAGCCTCTGCAGCCATCGCCAGCGTTTGAGTCACTGCATGCGCTGCTCCGTGAGCGCGTCATCTTCATTGACGGCGCCATGGGCACGCAAATTCAGAAGTTCAAGCTGGAGGAGGCTGATTTCCGTGGCGAGCGGTATGCTCAGCACAGCCACGAGCTGAAGGGCAACAACGACGTACTGGTCATCACCCGTCCGGATGTCATCCGCAAGATCCACACCGCCTACCTGGAGGCGGGTGCTGACATCATTGAGACCAACACTTTCAACGGCACCAACATCAGCCAGGCGGACTACGAGCTGCAGGCCGATGTAAGTGCTGGGACCTGCTCAGCAGGAGTGTGGTCGCAACGTGTAGGGCTGTTAGAGGTCCTTCTTGCGGGTATTCTACTTACATCCCCAGAGACGGTGCACAGAGGTGCTTGTTGGTCTTCCTAACGAAGGACGACTGAGGGCAACTACGCTTGGCACCACGCCACCGTTTTCTTGCCGGTGGTCTGTTTAGAGCCTGTAAACGTGCATCCAAGCATGCATGCGGGTTGGAAGAATGGTTTCTCGCATACAGTTTTTTCCTACATGTGCCACCAGCATGCAATAGAGCATGATGCATGTGGCTAATGGCTAACCTGTTCGCTGCCCTAATAACACATCATGCCTGACAGTCAAAACTTCTTGTCCGTATGTCTTCCCTTCAGGAGGAGGTTGCTCTCATCAACAAGAGCGCTGCCCAACTGGCAAAGTCCTGCGTGCAGGACTTCCTTGCCGCTAACCCAAGCAGTGGCCCCCGCTTCGTGGCTGGTGCCATTGGCCCCACCAACAAGACGCTGAGCGTGTCGCCCAGCGTGGAGAACCCGGCCTTCCGCGGCATCACGTACGATGAGGTGGTGGACGCGTATTACAAGCAGGCGGAGGCGCTGCTGGACGGTGGCGTTGACATGTTCCTGGTGGAGACCATCTTCGACACCCTGAACGCCAAGGCAGCCGTGTTTGCGCTGGAGAAGCTGTTCAGCGACCGGCGCGTGCGGATCCCGGTCTTCGTCAGCGGCACCATCGTGGACAACAGCGGCCGTACGCTGAGCGGGCAGACCAACGAGGCGTTCTGGAACAGCATCAGCCACGCCAAGCCCATGGCGGTGGGCCTGAACTGCGCGCTGGGCGCTAAGGACATGCTGCAGTACATTGCCAACCTCAGCAACTGCGCCGACTGCTATGTCTTCTGCTACCCCAACGCCGGCCTGCCCAACGCCATGGGTGGCTACGACCAGAAGGGCGAGGAGATGGCAGAGGACATCAGGCCCTTCTGCGAGGCTGGCTTGGTCAACGGCATTGGCGGTTGCTGCGGCACTGGGCCCGAGCACATCGCTGCCATCAAGGCCATGGCGTCCGCCTACCCGCCGCGGCAGTGCAAGACTGTGGAGCCGCTGCTGCGCCTGAGCGGGCTGGAGCCGCTGAACTACAAGCCAGACGCGAACAACCTGCGCCGCACCTTCCTCAAGGTCGGCGAGCGCTGCAACGTGGCAGGCAGCATCCTGTTCAAGAAGGCCATCATCAACAACGACTTCGAGGCGGCAGTGTCCATCGCGGCGAAGCAGGTGCAGCAGGGCGCTGATGTGCTGGACATTAACATGGATGACGGCCTGATTGATGGCGTGGCCGCCATGACCCGCTTTGTGAACCTGCTGGTCAGCGACCCGGAGATCAGCCGTGTGCCGTTTATGATCGACAGCAGCAAGTTCCACGTCGTGGAGGCGGGCCTGAAGTGCAGCCAGGGCAAGTGCATCGTCAACAGCATCAGTCTGAAGGAGGGCGAGGAGGCGTTCCGCCACCATGCCGAGGTGGTGAAGCGGCACGGTGCGGCCGTGGTGGTGATGGCATTCGACGAGCAGGGCCAGGCTGCCGGGTTTGAGGACAGGATCCGTATCTGCAGCCGCGCCTACCGCATCCTGGTGGAGGAGGTGGGCTTCAACCCGCAGGACATCATCTTCGACCCCAACATCCTGACCATCGGCACGGGGATGCCCGAGCATAATAACTACGCAGTGGACTTCATTCGCGCGACCCGTGAGATTAAGCGGTTATGCCCCGGTGCCAAGGTCAGCGGCGGCGTCAGCAACATTGCGTTCAGCTTCCGCGGCAATGAGACGGTTCGCCGCGCCTTCCACAGCGCCTTCCTGCACCACGCCTGCGCAGCGGGCATGGACATGGGCATCGTCAACGCCGGCCAGGTCATCGAGGACGCGTACGAGAAGATCGATAAGGAGCTGCTGGAGTTTGTGGAGGACGTGCTGCTGAACAGGTAATTGGGTAGGGCCCCAGCTCTCTGGGCATGCGATTAGCAACACAGTAAGTTTGGGACTTAATGTGTGATGGGCACTTGATAGGTTCAACGAAGCAATGTACCGCATGCTGAAACTAGGAAATAGTTCCCGGGGATCCGCAGTGCTGCGATTCATTGCTGAAAGGACATTGCTTTGCACGGTTTCACCCAGGTGCGACAACGCCACCGAGCGCATGCTGGAGTACGCCGCTCTGCTGGACCCCAAGCGCCCACCAACGGCAGTCCGCAAGCTCAAGGAGGAGGCGACGCCTGGGATCACTCCGCGCGTTAACCCCAGGCCCGGTGTCGATTGCCTGGCGCCGCCCGCGGACCTGCAACCCGTTCCGGTGTACACGGCGTGTGCCGAGCCTCTGCAGCCATCGCCAGCGTTTGAGTCACTGCATGCGCTGCTCCGTGAGCGCGTCATCTTCATTGACGGCGCCATGGGCACGCAAATTCAGAAGTTCAAGCTGGAGGAGGCTGATTTCCGTGGCGAGCGGTATGCTCAGCACAGCCACGAGCTGAAGGGCAACAACGACGTACTGGTCATCACCCGTCCGGATGTCATCCGCAAGATCCACACCGCCTACCTGGAGGCGGGTGCTGACATCATTGAGACCAACACTTTCAACGGCACCAACATCAGCCAGGCGGACTACGAGCTGCAGGCCGATGTAAGTGCTGGGACCTGCTCAGCAGGAGTGTGGTCGCAACGTGTAGGGCTGTTAGAGGTCCTTCTTGCGGGTATTCTACTTACATCCCCAGAGACGGTGCACAGAGGTGCTTGTTGGTCTTCCTAACGAAGGACGACTGAGGGCAACTACGCTTGGCACCACGCCACCGTTTTCTTGCCGGTGGTCTGTTTAGAGCCTGTAAACGTGCATCCAAGCATGCATGCGGGTTGGAAGAATGGTTTCTCGCATACAGTTTTTTCCTACATGTGCCACCAGCATGCAATAGAGCATGATGCATGTGGCTAATGGCTAACCTGTTCGCTGCCCTAATAACACATCATGCCTGACAGTCAAAACTTCTTGTCCGTATGTCTTCCCTTCAGGAGGAGGTTGCTCTCATCAACAAGAGCGCTGCCCAACTGGCAAAGTCCTGCGTGCAGGACTTCCTTGCCGCTAACCCAAGCAGTGGCCCCCGCTTCGTGGCTGGTGCCATTGGCCCCACCAACAAGACGCTGAGCGTGTCGCCCAGCGTGGAGAACCCGGCCTTCCGCGGCATCACGTACGATGAGGTGGTGGACGCGTATTACAAGCAGGCGGAGGCGCTGCTGGACGGTGGCGTTGACATGTTCCTGGTGGAGACCATCTTCGACACCCTGAACGCCAAGGCAGCCGTGTTTGCGCTGGAGAAGCTGTTCAGCGACCGGCGCGTGCTGATCCCGGTCTTCGTCAGCGGCACCATCGTGGACAACAGCGGCCGTACGCTGAGCGGGCAGACCAACGAGGCGTTCTGGAACAGCATCAGCCACGCCAAGCCCATGGCGGTGGGCCTGAACTGCGCGCTGGGCGCTAAGGACATGCTGCAGTACATTGCCAACCTCAGCAACTGCGCCGACTGCTATGTCTTCTGCTACCCCAACGCCGGCCTGCCCAACGCCATGGGTGGCTACGACCAGAAGGGCGAGGAGATGGCAGAGGACATCAGGCCCTTCTGCGAGGCTGGCTTGGTCAACGGCATTGGCGGTTGCTGCGGCACTGGGCCCGAGCACATCGCTGCCATCAAGGCCATGGCGTCTGCCTACCCGCCGCGGCAGTGCAAGACTGTGGAGCCGCTGCTGCGCCTGAGCGGGCTGGAGCCGCTGAACTACAAGCCAGACGCGACCAACCTGCGCAGCACCTTCCTGAAGATCGGCGAGCGCTGCAACGTAGCAGGCAGCATTTTGTTTAAGAAGGCCATTGTCAACAACGACTTTGAGGCGGCAGTGTCCATCGCGGCTAAGCAGGTGCAGCAGGGCGCTGATGTGCTGGACATTAACATGGATGACGGCCTGATTGATGGCGTGGCCGCCATGACCCGCTTTGTGAACCTGCTGGTCAGCGACCCGGAGATCAGCCGTGTGCCGTTTATGATCGACAGCAGCAAGTTCCACGTCGTGGAGGCGGGCCTGAAGTGCAGCCAGGGCAAGTGCATCGTCAACAGCATCAGTCTGAAGGAGGGCGAGGAGGCGTTCCGCCACCATGCCGAGGTGGTGAAGCGGCACGGTGCGGCCGTGGTGGTGATGGCATTCGACGAGCAGGGCCAGGCTGCCGGGTTTGAGGACAGGATCCGTATCTGCAGCCGCGCCTACCGCATCCTGGTGGAGGAGGTGGGCTTCAACCCGCAGGACATCATCTTCGACCCCAACATCCTGACCATCGGCACGGGGATGCCCGAGCATAACAACTACGCAGTGGACTTCATTCGCGCGACCCGTGAGATTAAGCGGTTATGCCCCGGTGCCAAGGTTAGCGGCGGCGTCAGCAACATTGCGTTCAGCTTCCGCGGCAATGAGACGGTTCGCCGCGCCTTCCACAGCGCCTTCCTGCACCACGCCTGCGCAGCGGGCATGGACATGGGCATCGTCAACGCCGGCCAGGTCATTGAGGACGCGTATGAGAAGGTTGACAAGGAGTTATTGACATATGTGGAGGACGTGCTGCTGAACAGGTATGCTCCATTGAGCTAACAGTGGGTAACAGCCTGCAGTGGAGTTACGCTACAGTGCCAGTCTTAAGTCGTGTAGGTTATCCTGCAGCTGGTGCGCAAGTGTGCTGGGCGGCTTACTTTCCGTCAGCACTTCTGCATGGTGCTCTTGGGTTGTTTCGCCATGGCCTGTGCCGTAACGTTTCCCATAATCCGCGCACTGCTAGCCGATAAGCTTGGTAGAATATCGTCGTGCCCTATTGACCTGTTGTCACCGTGAACCCCTGACAGTCCGTTGTCGAGATGATTTTGTGTCCATAGAGGCGTAGCATAATCCTGAGTACCTTCGTAGGCAGCAATTGGCTCCAAATTCCTTCGCAGACGTGATGACGCCACCGAGCGCATGCTGGAGTACGCCGCTCTGCTGGACCCCAAGCGCCCACCAACGGCAGTCCGCAAGCTCAAGGAGGAGGCGACGCCTGGGATCACTCCGCGCGTTAACCCCAGGCCCGGTGTCGATTGCCTGGCGCCGCCCGCGGACCTGCAACCCGTTCCGGTGTACACGGCGTGTGCCGAGCCTCTGCAGCCATCGCCAGCGTTTGAGTCACTGCATGCGCTGCTCCGTGAGCGCGTCATCTTCATTGACGGCGCCATGGGCACGCAAATTCAGAAGTTCAAGCTGGAGGAGGCTGATTTCCGTGGCGAGCGGTATGCTCAGCACAGCCACGAGCTGAAGGGCAACAACGACGTACTGGTCATCACCCGTCCGGATGTCATCCGCAAGATCCACACCGCCTACCTGGAGGCGGGTGCTGACATCATTGAGACCAACACTTTCAACGGCACCAACATCAGCCAGGCGGACTACGAGCTGCAGGCCGATGTAAGTGCTGGGACCTGCTCAGCAGGAGTGTGGTCGCAACGTGTAGGGCTGTTAGAGGTCCTTCTTGCGGGTATTCTACTTACATCCCCAGAGACGGTGCACAGAGGTGCTTGTTGGTCTTCCTAACGAAGGACGACTGAGGGCAACTACGCTTGGCACCACGCCACCGTTTTCTTGCCGGTGGTCTGTTTAGAGCCTGTAAACGTGCATCCAAGCATGCATGCGGGTTGGAAGAATGGTTTCTCGCATACAGTTTTTTCCTACATGTGCCACCAGCATGCAATAGAGCATGATGCATGTGGCTAATGGCTAACCTGTTCGCTGCCCTAATAACACATCATGCCTGACAGTCAAAACTTCTTGTCCGTATGTCTTCCCTTCAGGAGGAGGTTGCTCTCATCAACAAGAGCGCTGCCCAACTGGCAAAGTCCTGCGTGCAGGACTTCCTTGCCGCTAACCCAAGCAGTGGCCCCCGCTTCGTGGCTGGTGCCATTGGCCCCACCAACAAGACGCTGAGCGTGTCGCCCAGCGTGGAGAACCCGGCCTTCCGCGGCATCACGTACGATGAGGTGGTGGACGCGTATTACAAGCAGGCGGAGGCGCTGCTGGACGGTGGCGTTGACATGTTCCTGGTGGAGACCATCTTCGACACCCTGAACGCCAAGGCAGCCGTGTTTGCGCTGGAGAAGCTGTTCAGCGACCGGCGCGTGCGGATCCCGGTCTTCGTCAGCGGCACCATCGTGGACAACAGCGGCCGTACGCTGAGCGGGCAGACCAACGAGGCGTTCTGGAACAGCATCAGCCACGCCAAGCCCATGGCGGTGGGCCTGAACTGCGCGCTGGGCGCTAAGGACATGCTGCAGTACATTGCCAACCTCAGCAACTGCGCCGACTGCTATGTCTTCTGCTACCCCAACGCCGGCCTGCCCAACGCCATGGGTGGCTACGACCAGAAGGGCGAGGAGATGGCAGAGGACATCAGGCCCTTCTGCGAGGCTGGCTTGGTCAACGGCATTGGCGGTTGCTGCGGCACTGGGCCCGAGCACATCGCTGCCATCAAGGCCATGGCGTCCGCCTACCCGCCGCGGCAGTGCAAGACTGTGGAGCCGCTGCTGCGCCTGAGCGGGCTGGAGCCGCTGAACTACAAGCCAGACGCGAACAACCTGCGCCGCACCTTCCTCAAGGTCGGCGAGCGCTGCAACGTGGCAGGCAGCATCCTGTTCAAGAAGGCCATCATCAACAACGACTTCGAGGCGGCAGTGTCCATCGCGGCGAAGCAGGTGCAGCAGGGCGCTGATGTGCTGGACATTAACATGGATGACGGCCTGATTGATGGCGTGGCCGCCATGACCCGCTTTGTGAACCTGCTGGTCAGCGACCCGGAGATCAGCCGTGTGCCGTTTATGATCGACAGCAGCAAGTTCCACGTCGTGGAGGCGGGCCTGAAGTGCAGCCAGGGCAAGTGCATCGTCAACAGCATCAGTCTGAAGGAGGGCGAGGAGGCGTTCCGCCACCATGCCGAGGTGGTGAAGCGGCACGGTGCGGCCGTGGTGGTGATGGCATTCGACGAGCAGGGCCAGGCTGCCGGGTTTGAGGACAGGATCCGTATCTGCAGCCGCGCCTACCGCATCCTGGTGGAGGAGGTGGGCTTCAACCCGCAGGACATCATCTTCGACCCCAACATCCTGACCATCGGCACGGGGATGCCCGAGCATAATAACTACGCAGTGGACTTCATTCGCGCGACCCGTGAGATTAAGCGGTTATGCCCCGGTGCCAAGGTCAGCGGCGGCGTCAGCAACATTGCGTTCAGCTTCCGCGGCAATGAGACGGTTCGCCGCGCCTTCCACAGCGCCTTCCTGCACCACGCCTGCGCAGCGGGCATGGACATGGGCATCGTCAACGCCGGCCAGGTCATCGAGGACGCGTACGAGAAGATCGATAAGGAGCTGCTGGAGTTTGTGGAGGACGTGCTGCTGAACAGGTAATTGGGTAGGGCCCCAGCTCTCTGGGCATGCGATTAGCAACACAGTAAGTTTGGGACTTAATGTGTGATGGGCACTTGATAGGTTCAACGAAGCAATGTACCGCATGCTGAAACTAGGAAATAGTTCCCGGGGATCCGCAGTGCTGCGATTCATTGCTGAAAGGACATTGCTTTGCACGGTTTCACCCAGGTGCGACAACGCCACCGAGCGCATGCTGGAGTACGCCGCTCTGCTGGACCCCAAGCGCCCACCAACGGCAGTCCGCAAGCTCAAGGAGGAGGCGACGCCTGGGATCACTCCGCGCGTTAACCCCAGGCCCGGTGTCGATTGCCTGGCGCCGCCCGCGGACCTGCAACCCGTTCCGGTGTACACGGCGTGTGCCGAGCCTCTGCAGCCATCGCCAGCGTTTGAGTCACTGCATGCGCTGCTCCGTGAGCGCGTCATCTTCATTGACGGCGCCATGGGCACGCAAATTCAGAAGTTCAAGCTGGAGGAGGCTGATTTCCGTGGCGAGCGGTATGCTCAGCACAGCCACGAGCTGAAGGGCAACAACGACGTACTGGTCATCACCCGTCCGGATGTCATCCGCAAGATCCACACCGCCTACCTGGAGGCGGGTGCTGACATCATTGAGACCAACACTTTCAACGGCACCAACATCAGCCAGGCGGACTACGAGCTGCAGGCCGATGTAAGTGCTGGGACCTGCTCAGCAGGAGTGTGGTCGCAACGTGTAGGGCTGTTAGAGGTCCTTCTTGCGGGTATTCTACTTACATCCCCAGAGACGGTGCACAGAGGTGCTTGTTGGTCTTCCTAACGAAGGACGACTGAGGGCAACTACGCTTGGCACCACGCCACCGTTTTCTTGCCGGTGGTCTGTTTAGAGCCTGTAAACGTGCATCCAAGCATGCATGCGGGTTGGAAGAATGGTTTCTCGCATACAGTTTTTTCCTACATGTGCCACCAGCATGCAATAGAGCATGATGCATGTGGCTAATGGCTAACCTGTTCGCTGCCCTAATAACACATCATGCCTGACAGTCAAAACTTCTTGTCCGTATGTCTTCCCTTCAGGAGGAGGTTGCTCTCATCAACAAGAGCGCTGCCCAACTGGCAAAGTCCTGCGTGCAGGACTTCCTTGCCGCTAACCCAAGCAGTGGCCCCCGCTTCGTGGCTGGTGCCATTGGCCCCACCAACAAGACGCTGAGCGTGTCGCCCAGCGTGGAGAACCCGGCCTTCCGCGGCATCACGTACGATGAGGTGGTGGACGCGTATTACAAGCAGGCGGAGGCGCTGCTGGACGGTGGCGTTGACATGTTCCTGGTGGAGACCATCTTCGACACCCTGAACGCCAAGGCAGCCGTGTTTGCGCTGGAGAAGCTGTTCAGCGACCGGCGCGTGCTGATCCCGGTCTTCGTCAGCGGCACCATCGTGGACAACAGCGGCCGTACGCTGAGCGGGCAGACCAACGAGGCGTTCTGGAACAGCATCAGCCACGCCAAGCCCATGGCGGTGGGCCTGAACTGCGCGCTGGGCGCTAAGGACATGCTGCAGTACATTGCCAACCTCAGCAACTGCGCCGACTGCTATGTCTTCTGCTACCCCAACGCCGGCCTGCCCAACGCCATGGGTGGCTACGACCAGAAGGGCGAGGAGATGGCAGAGGACATCAGGCCCTTCTGCGAGGCTGGCTTGGTCAACGGCATTGGCGGTTGCTGCGGCACTGGGCCCGAGCACATCGCTGCCATCAAGGCCATGGCGTCCGCCTACCCGCCGCGGCAGTGCAAGACTGTGGAGCCGCTGCTGCGCCTGAGCGGGCTGGAGCCGCTGAACTACAAGCCAGACGCGAACAACCTGCGCCGCACCTTCCTAAAGGTCGGCGAGCGCTGCAACGTGGCAGGCAGCATCCTGTTCAAGAAGGCCATCATCAACAACGACTTCGAGGCGGCAGTGTCCATCGCGGCTAAGCAGGTGCAGCAGGGCGCTGATGTGCTGGACATTAACATGGATGACGGCCTGATTGATGGCGTGGCCGCCATGACCCGCTTTGTGAACCTGCTGGTCAGCGACCCGGAGATCAGCCGTGTGCCGTTTATGATCGACAGCAGCAAGTTCCACGTCGTGGAGGCGGGCCTGAAGTGCAGCCAGGGCAAGTGCATCGTCAACAGCATCAGTCTGAAGGAGGGCGAGGAGGCGTTCCGCCACCATGCCGAGGTGGTGAAGCGGCACGGTGCGGCCGTGGTGGTGATGGCATTCGACGAGCAGGGCCAGGCTGCCGGGTTTGAGGACAGGGTCCGTATCTGCAGCCGCGCCTACCGCATCCTGGTGGAGGAGGTGGGCTTCAACCCGCAGGACATCATCTTCGACCCCAACATCCTGACCATCGGCACGGGGATGCCCGAGCATAATAACTACGCAGTGGACTTCATTCGCGCGACCCGTGAGATTAAGCGGTTATGCCCCGGTGCCAAGGTCAGCGGCGGCGTCAGCAACATTGCGTTCAGCTTCCGCGGCAATGAGACGGTTCGCCGCGCCTTCCACAGCGCCTTCCTGCACCACGCCTGCGCAGCGGGCATGGACATGGGCATCGTCAACGCCGGCCAGGTCATCGAGGACGCGTACGAGAAGATCGATAAGGAGCTGCTGGAGTTTGTGGAGGACGTGCTGCTGAACAGGTAATTGGGTAGGGCCCCAGCTCTCTGGGCATGCGATTAGCAACACAGTAAGTTTGGGACTTAATGTGTGATGGGCACTTGATAGGTTCAACGAAGCAATGTACCGCATGCTGAAACTAGGAAATAGTTCCCGGGGATCCGCAGTGCTGCGATTCATTGCTGAAAGGACATTGCTTTGCACGGTTTCACCCAGGGTTAGGGGTCCTTTGGATGATCCCTGTGGCGACCAGCGGCGTTTCCTCGTCGTGTTGACAAGCCATTCGGTACTTGACTATTCCCCGCAGGTGCGACAACGCCACTGAGCGCATGCTTGAGTATGCTGCTCTTCTCGAGCCCAAGGGCACGCCCATTGCCGTCGTCAAGAAGGGCGGTGCAGCAGGCGCCAAGGGCAGCGGCGAGAAGAAGGAGGCGTCGTGGCGCGATCTGTCCGTTGAGAAACGCATCGAGTACGCGCTGGTTAAGGGAATTGACGAGTTCGCCGTTGTGGATACGGAGGAGGCGCGCAGTTGCGGCAGGTAGGCTTTGGTTTAGAGGGAGCTTTAGCTGCACGCAACTTGCCCGTGTCCTTGGAACGTATAGTCGACTATGTGTAATCATGACTTGCTGCGTGCTAACCAGCTAATGTATGCGTGCAGGTACCCAAAGCCGCTGCAGGTCATTGAGGGTCCGCTGATGTCTGGCATGAACGTTGTCGGCGACCTCTTCGGAGCCGGGAAGATGTTCCTGCCGCAGGTTAGCCTTTATAATGCTTAAGGCCATCCCACCACTCCTTATTTTGTGGGGTTTGGGTTGTAGCTCCGTGGAGCTTAAGTTGCGTCATTTCTCGTTTATCTTTCCCTGCAGGTCATCAAGTCGGCGCGTGTCATGAAGAAGGCCGTGGCGCACTTGATTCCTTTTATTGAGGAGGAGAAGCGCAAGAACGGCACTAGTGGGGAAGATTCCAATGCCGGTGTCTTCGTGATTGCAACCGTCAAGGGCGATGTGCACGACATCGGCAAGAACATCGTGTCGGTGGTGCTGGGCTGCAACAACTTCAAGGTCAGAGGGAAATCCGGAGAAAGGCCCTTAAACCACGTGGTTCGGCGCTAGCGTTGGATGTCTCCAAGGATTTTGCTACCTCAATTTGGTCTTTGCGTCTTACCCGTCTCACCTGCATTGGCCTGTGAACAGGTGGTTGACTTGGGTGTCATGACGCCGTGGGAGACTATCCTGGATGAGGCGGTGAAGCATAAGGCCGACATCATCGGTCTTTCGGGCCTGATCACCCCATCGCTGGACGAGATGGTTACTGTCGCCAAGAAGATGCAGGAGCGCGGCTTGACGGTACGTGTAATAACAGGTTATCCCTGGCAAGGGCACCCTAAAGGGACTGTAGGGGTGACGCTCGAGTTTTGCGAAGACCGCTTGCTTTCCTGGGTTGCTCGGTTTTGGGTTGGCATGCGATGTCGCTATTTCAGCCGCACGCGACGTGCCGTGAGTTAACCTGAGGCGTGCGCCAGGTGCAGTAGCAATTCCGCTACGCAGCGTCACATTGTATCGGTAATTGCTGGAATTAAACACGGTTCCGCAATCCCCTCTGCTAACAGACGCCTCTCCTGGTCGGCGGAGCAACGACATCAAAGATGCATACTGCCGTCAAGATTGCGCCGGTGTACAGCGGCCCCGTGGTGCACGTCTTGGACGCATCGCGCAGCGTGCCCGTATGCCAGGCGTTCGTCGACAAGAACAACAAGCAGCGCCAGGTGCGTCGCGGTGTTGCCGTCAATCCGCTGGACACCGCATGGGCACGTCAAACATGTAATAGACTATTACAGGAATACCGCACTTTGGCAGCTGGGTTAAGCCTGGCTGCAAGCATGCGCCCATAAGCTATGGGACCTTCGGCACACCTCCAGGCACATTGACGCCATGGCGCTCCAGTTGTTCCGATCGCAGACTCACTGATTTGTGTAGAAGGCCTAGATAGCCTCGTATGCCTTGGACATCCTACGTGAACTGGGGTTGCCTGGTATGGTTGTACCAAGTTTTTTGTTTGGCCGTTCGCCCGCAGGAGTTCATGGACGAGGTGGCTGAGCAATACGCCGAGCTGCGGGAGGAGTTCTACGGGTCCCTGGAGAGCCGTAAGTACCTGAGCTTGGAGGAGGCCCGGAAGAAGGCGCCGGTGGTGGATTGGCAGGCGGAGGCTAACCAGCCAGTCAAGCCCAAGGTACGGCCAGACATAGTGCAGTCTGCCATACTCCACATGGCCTTACCCGCTTCCACTCCCTGATTGCAGATTCTGGGCAACAAGGTGCTAGCTGACATCCTCATTGAGGATGTGGTGCCCTACATTGACTGGAACCCGTTCTTCCAGGTAAGATGGCTGGACCCCATGCATTGCCATACCCAGAATCTGAACCTGCGAAGTGTCTTCGCCGTAGGTATGGCAACTTCGCGGCCGCTACCCCAACCGTGGCTACCCACGGATCTTCAACGATGCGACGGTCGGCGAGGAGGCGAAGAAGCTGTTTGAGGAAGCCCAGGTACGCTGGCGGGACGATCACTGTGTTCGTATTGACTTATGGTCGTAGCATCCAAACCTTGGCTGCATTGGCTTGCCGTGTTAACCGCATAACATTGCGGGTGGTTTACTTGCAGGCCATGCTACAAGACTTCATTGCAAACAAGCGCGTAAGGCTGAACGCCGTCCTCGGTCTGTACCCTGCCGCCGCCGTGGGCGATGACATCGAGGTGTACACGGACGATTCGCGCACGGAGGTGGCGGCGCGCCTTGCGGGCCTGCGCCAGCAGGCCGAGAAGGAGGGCGATGAGACCTACTACTGCATCTCTGACTTCGTTGCTCCCAAGGACAGCGGCGTGCCGGACTACGTTGGCATGTTCGCCTGTTCGGCGGGTAGGCTGAAGTATCAGTGGAAATGGGTGTTTTTGTACAGCAATTCCAGCAGTGCATGGTGTTGTACACGGTGCCCTTCACCCATTTGACACCTGGCTGTGACATGGTGCATGCACCCGCGCGTGAGCTGGCATTGCCTCGTCCCTTTGCTTAGGCCATGGCTTGCATGAGGTTATCTCTGGCTACAAGGAGGCGGGTGACGACTACAGCTACATCATGGCGGAGGCGCTGGCGGATCGCCTGGCGGAGGCGCTGGCGGAGAAGCTGCATGAGGACGTGCGCCGCGACTACTGGGGCTATGCACCGGACGAGCGGCTCAGCGTGGATGACATGCTTAAGGTCAAGTACCAGGTGAGACAGCAGTCTGAAGGGACAGACGTTGAAGGCCGCTGGCGCATGCCAATTTGCTGTCGTTTAAGCTGTGCATTTGCATGCCTTCTCAGCATAACCTATTCCTCGGCCTTATATTCCTAATCTGTCGATATGCTTCCCTGTGCAGGGCATCCGCCCCGCACCCGGCTACCCCTCGCAGCCCGATCACACGGAGAAGCTCACCATGTGGCGTCTGCTTGGCGCTGATGACGCGACTAGCATCACGCTGACCGAGTCACTTGCGATGCTGCCGGCGGCCAGTGTAAGTGGCCTGTACTTTGCCGGGCGCTGCTCGACATACTTTGCCGTAGGCAAGATCACCCGCGAGCAGGTGGAGGACTATGCGGCGCGTAAGAACATGGACTTCAAGGAGGCTGAGCGGTGGCTGATGACCATGCTGAGCTACGAGCCCTAGGTTAGATTAGTATTTAACTGGGGTAACTATTTTCGCCGCAAGGCATGGTGTCTTAATTGGGAAAGCCGGTTGGATTAGCGAGAGCAATGAAACATGAGTGGGTGCGTGGCTTGGGGCTTTCTGGGCGTTGCAGTGTTGGCTTGCCGTATATGGAATTAAATTTAGGACGATTGCTCAAGACGATGATGGCTATTTCATGCAAGCAGGCGTTGCGAAGTGGTCGCCCTCGCGCCGGAGATACACTGCTTTACCCTTTTCTTTGCAAGGGGGTTGTTTTGGTGGGTCTCCCGATCCATATCCTAGTGTGCAACGTAACCCAGCACGTCCTGCCTTGTCACAGGCAACGGCTACAAACGACCGTGAGAGGTTATTGGTGACAATAAGAGGGCGCGGCTTGTGAGCACAACAGGCATGATGAGGTTTCCGTGTTCTGCGTCTGAATCCCTAACTACGAATGTCAGGGACACCGCGTACCGCTGCAAGCACAGCTGCCAATAGACTAGGAGGTGCCGAAACGCGTGTGGTTCAAATGGTTGGTTTGGGATTTAAGGGGCGATGGTTGCAATGTGTACACAGATAGCGGCAAACCAACAGGCACCGAGTACGAAACGTTTCTGCCGAGGCGAAATGCGGGGCAAGGCCAAGTTTAGTTTAGAGCTACCCAAATTGCAATTACTTTGAAACACTAGACAGTGGCGAGTGAAGGAAAGGCAGAGATATGCTTTGTCACGTGCACCGGCAAGCCGGTATGGTCTATCCCGATGTCATTGGCGTACGGCGGGTCTCCTAGGCCAACGAGGAGGATTATCGGCTAATGGCCGCGTGACTTGCATTCCTGTCGTCCCGTGAATCAATAGATGGGCAAGCTGCAGTGCGCAGAGTGGCGGGTATCCTGGCAGCTTACTCCTTAACAAATGTCAAGGCCTGTTGAAGCATTCAGGCGGAGATCCAACAAATTGTTCGCAAGCATGATGTACAGCGGAGGCGTAACTAGGATTTAGGTACGTATTTGTATGAGGGGGGAATATGCGATTTTTACAGGGGAGTCCGAACGACTCAAGTGGGGGGAAGCCAAAAGAATTATGAACATTGGTGTACGACGAACGGCAGCTTCGGGGCGTTCAAATTGTGACAAGCTCCACGAAAGGCGGCTAACTGTTCATGCAGATGCCCTACGTACATGCTGCTTGGCAGTATGCAAGCTAACGGTTAGCCTTTCTGTTTAAAAGTTTAGGCGGAAACTGTCCGCTTGAACCCCGGCGCCGCGTGAGTTAAGTGAAGGCGCAATAACTTATAAACTATACTATTAGGCATCCAAACTTGTATGATTTTCACAAAATGACACCAGCATAGGGATTGCGCTCGCGCGGAACTGTAGTCCTTGTCCCGAGCCGAAACCTTCTCTAGTTTACATTCTGATGGAGGATAAAGCGCCTGGCACGCCAAAGGTGGACGGTGCCCTGGACGAAGGATGGCCTTCAGGATCCCCTCGTAGCGGTCTTGCTCAAGCCCAGCAGGGCTGCTCAGTAGTATCTCGCTTTTTCATTGAGCTATGGCGGCGGATACGCTTGGAGTTTGTCGTTGAGGTGCGACAGCTCCGCGGCCATCGCGCTGGTGTTCGTCTTATGTGCTGGCCTGCCCCACGCTTGTCAGTCCTTGGCGTAACCGTATGCCTTCGTTGTTCGCGTTTCTGCAGTGGCCCCTTCTCAAGCAACGCTGGAGGATTCTGCTCTTTGGCCTCGTAATGCAGTATGTGCACGGGATTTTCACGCAGCTAGCGCATCGTATGCACCAGCCGCAGGAGGAACCCCTCCACGACGTTGGCTTTAGCCTTACCCCTGTGAGTCATCAAAGGACGGCCACATTTACGGGCTTCTTGTATACTGGTGCGACCATCTGAGGCAAGCTCTATGCCCTGACGACCGCAGGAGCTCGGCCCAGACAAACACTATGTCAGTGAGACATTGTTTGGCGTGGCCTTCGGCACTTTCGTACTCTGGACCTTTACACCGTTTATCAGGAAGCGGAAGCGCTTCTACACCGTCGTCATGTGGTGCCGACTGCTGATGGTGCTCGTTGGTGGGTCCTGGTTAACGACAGCAACGCTATGTCCGTTCAACAGGCTGCGGCAATGGGTTTGTCTTCGTTTATCCGTTACTATCGCACCCTACCCTTCCCCTCAATGTCGGTGGTTTTGTAGTGTGCCAAGCGCTGCGCATTGTGACCTTCTCGGTCACGCAGCTGCCTGGGCCCAGCTTCCACTGCCGCGCGGGTGAGCCTACCGCACGACGACCGTGGCCCGCCCACTGGTGGGGACACGTGGTGGTGGACGTGGGGCGCCAGGTGTCGAAGAGCTGCGGGGACCTCATCTTCTCCTCGCACACTACGTTCATGCTGACTGGTAGGTGCTCAACGGAAGCTAGTGGCAAAGGATTGGGCTTTGCTTTTCATCTGCGGATGAGCGCGGTGGAAGCCCTCAGCCGTCCTTTTACTGTGCGTAATTGAGCGGGAGTCATGTGCATTGGCCCTTGTAGGCAATCGCCCATGTGTACCCAAGTTCTGTTTGCATGATGTCGATTTCCCCTCCTGTCCCCAGGCATCCTGGCTTACAACGAGTACGGCTCCCTGTGGATGATGAAGGCGGTGTCCTGGGTGCTGGGCGCCATTCTGTCCGTGCTGATTGTTGCCAGTCGCAAGCACTACACGGTGGACGTGGTGATTGCCTGGTACACGGTGCCGCTGGTGTTCTACGCCATGTACCGGCGCTGGACAACGCGGCGACCCATGAGCGACTTTATTGGAGCAGCGGAGGTGTCGGCCTTCGACGACGTGGATGGTGGCGAGCTGGAGTTAGAGGAGGTGAGCCGGCTGGGGGCCGAGGTTGGGAACACGGCCTCGTATCGGGGATTAAGGCTTGCAGGGCCTTCTGCGATGTGGGTTGCATGTTGGCATGCTAGCTGTGAAGCCATCACGACCTGCGAAGAATGCACGCACGTTTGCTGGTGTGGGGCTTACTTACCTTTCAATCTCTTACCCGTTCGGCGCTGCAGGTGCTCATCGACCACAGCAGTGGCCTGAAGGGGTCTGAATTGGGAGGGAAAGCGGCAGGCGGCGCGCAGCCGAGACCTAGCACGGTAAAAATCAGCGTCCGTGCGTTGCAGGATCGCCTCCTTGGAAATCACATGATGTCAAGCTACTCGCAACCAGGTCTTGGACTTATAACGACGGCGAAGGAGGCGGAGCCGGGGCCGACTTCCGGCGCGGAGGCATCGCGCTCAGCCCGACCCAATCCTGACGTGGAGTGGCAGGGCCAGCAAGCAGGCGCTCAGCCGCAAGAGACAACGGCTTTGCTCCTGCAGCTGGGTACGACACAGGAACGCGAGCGTCGGCCGCCATCTTCGCCGTCCATGTGGCTTTTCGCACCGCGTAGCTAAATAAGAGCTGGGTTGACGGACCTTAAAGCCTGAATCTTGCACTTGTATGCACGCATGTACCCTCATCATGTAGCCCGGCCTGCAGCGGGCACTGTGCGTCCAGACGGCAAAATGGTTTGTGCCATGGGTCAATATTAATGCAATGAATGAGAGCTTGAGCCACCCGACGCCACAGCGTGCCCAGGTGTTGTTGTGTACGTCTCTTTGATAACTCTGGATTTGTTGGTCCATGCGATGCTTGTCATGACCCTGTCTAACTGGCTGGTATACTGCAACATGTCATATGTGTGAGGGACTAGTTGACGTTGAAGTCTATGGTGAGGAATGGCAAATGCGCAGGCTTGTCGTACCTTGGTACTTGCTCTTTGCTCAAGTGGGCTGTTATCTGGCAGGTGGGCGGTTGGCTGCGCGCTTTGGGCTTTCTGTTGTTGTAGGATTGGGACACTGAATTCGTCTTCACGGTCACGTATGACTTCAGTGCGGCGGTGCAGGCGAACGCAAGCACGACAGCGAGCCTGTTGGCAGTTAATTGGTTGGCAGTTAATTCATATCATGAAGCGCCAATGTCCAAGCTTAGCGAGCGCTGCAGATACTATTGTCACGTAATCCTTTGGAAAAGGAGAACTGGAGCATGGCATGCAACATCGCCTGTGCTTTCTCACGAGTTCCAGTAGTTGATTTCATGATGTGCTCGATGCAATGGCAGCGCATTCAGCCTGACGGCGCATTGGCATTGCAACCTACCGCTGGGTGCTTTGATTAAAGGAAAGTAAGCCGGTCCAGCCCTACGAAATGCGAAAGGCCGACTCTAGTGCGACGCACAGCCCTATGGTCCTTATCCGCCATGCCACAAACGAAGTGGCAACGACTGGGGTTCCGTACTCAACTTGTCCTAGACAAAAACCACGCGTGTGAAGCTTTCCTGTGTAACATCTTTGGGGTACCCGCCCGTGCTGCAAGGTTTGACTTCCCTGCACAGTGAGGTTGATGTGTCTGGTATGGCATCCGCATATGGCGTGGACGGCGCACCGGTTAGCGCTCTTCAGGTAGCTAGCGACATATGCGGCTATTGGTAGGAGAATGTATAGCGGCGTCGCTGAGGCCTACAGGACCGAACACCTATTCGCTAGCACGCCATGCAAAACTCCATGGATTGCATGTCTTACGTTATGCCGTACGGTACTGTCTGGGCTTCTTAGTTGTTTAATCATGCTCCAAACACATATGCTAGAGGAAAATTACAAATATGAAGTCACTTCGGAACGGTTATCGCGTCGGCTCTTCAGGGTCGGCGGGACATGTAGTATTAGTGAGTGCACAAGGACGTGGGCGGAGAGGGAAAGTTTACTCAGGCCGCACGAGCGGTGGTTCGAGATGGTGCCGCCAGGTAAAGGGCGGGAGTTAACGTTGCCATCGGAGCCGGTGTACTCGTAGTCCTTAAGGTTACTATGCTGTAAGCACAGCAACGAGTGTTCTTTTGGTTCCGTAGGTATCCCTTTTGGCAGCGCTGAACTCAGCTCCTACTTTAAGCCCAGATGATACCGGGGTGTCCAGCGTCGCTGCCTCCAACGGCCGGGGCACGGCCTTTTCTGATACTTTACCTTCATCACTTCTAACTACTCTAAAGCAGCTTACGGATATCGGAGATGGTAAAGAGCGGCTAAGGTGCGAATCCGTAAGCGCTTTTCTCGCCCCTAAGGAGAACAAAATTGCAGCGGCGTTACGAATTGCTGTATGTTTTGAACCTTCTGTATCGGATGAGGGGCACAGCAACGGGTAGTGTAAACCCTGCAGTATGAGGGCATGCTGCTTGAAGCTGTTGCTTCTTAAGCTCTATAATTAGCGCTGCCACGTCCATTCTACTAGCGCTTGAAGCTAGGTAGTACACGGACCTCACTTACCTGTTCCCCGCTGAGCGCAGGCGGCTGCTGGACCTGGGTGCAGCATTCCCCCCGCTGCCCGAGGAGCAGCGCACCGCCGCCACCCGTGTGATGGGGTGCACGGCGCAGGTGTGGCTCACCGCGGAGCTGGACGCTGCCTCAGGGACCTTGCAGTTCCAGGTGAGGCGACTTACCCCGGAACTCACTATGCGAACTTACCCTGCCCCCTCTTGACACAGTCCACCTGTGCCCGTGTCTGTCCTCTCCTGTGTTCCTACCTCTTAACACACCTGTCTCTCCCTCCATTCTCCCTGTCTGTCCTCTCCTGTGTTCCTACCTCTTAACACACCTGTCTCTCCTTCATCCATTCTCCCTCGTCAATCCCCCCTGGCTCCTCTTCTCTCCCCGCCTGCAGGGTTGGAGCGACAGCGAGGTGAGCAGGGGCCTGGTGGCCCTGCTGGCGGCGGGACTGAGGGGCCTCACCGCGGAGGAGGTGCTGCAGGTGGGGAGGAGGAAGGGGTGCGGGGGAAGTGGCAACTGGCAAGGCTAGGGTTATGCGGGATGGAGGATGTTGGGGGCTGTGGTATGACGTGCGTGACCGCTTGGAAGGCAGGTTGGGCTAGGCGGCCGCAAAGAGCATGCGGGCCTGCATCGCTCATCATGTGGACGCGCCCGCATTCTCTGCTGCCCACGTATCGTCCCCCGTCTGCGCCCCTTTGCCCCTTTCCAGCCCTCTTCGTCTGTCCATACCTTTAGGATGCCCCGTTCTTTCCTCTGCTCTCCACCGCCTCCGCAGGTGTCCCCCTCTCTGCTGCAGCAGCAGCTCTCCGGAGCGCTAGGTCGCGGGCTGCTGGCCCCCGGCCGCACCGGCGGGGTCGCCAACATGCTGGAGGCCGCCAAGAAGCGCGTGCGCGTGCTGGCACTGCCGCACACGCTGGCCGCCTTCCCCTCGCTGCGCATCACCGCGGGGCAGCTGAGCCCGCAGGGGGCATTTGCGGAGGCGCAGGCCAGGTACCTGCACCCGGACCCGCAAAGGGTAGGTGGGGTGTGGAAGTGGGGAGTGGGAAGCTGGAACAATGGACTCAGGGAGGAAAGCTATCGGCATCTCGGCGGAGGGCCGCCACCTCGGTTACGTGACCGCGCTGCTGCTCGCCTCCTAGTCGCCTAGCAGAATCTCTATGCCACCTCCCCGCCTGACTCTCTCATTCCTCCCTCCGCCCCGCTCCCCGCGCCCCGCGCCCCCTCCCAGGTGTCCGCGCTTGTGTCTGCGCTGCGTGAGAAGCGCATCGGCGTCGTGGCTCACTTCTACATGGATCCCGAGGTGCAGGGGGTGCTCAGCGCGGCGGCGGAGAGCTGGCCGCACATCGCCATCAGCGACTCGCTGGTGATGGCGGACAAGGCGGTGCGCATGGCGGAGCAGGGATGCAGGTGGGAGGGAAGGGGAGGGGAAATAGAATTTAGAAGTGAACCACAATCCCGTGCCCCGACTCATGCAATGAGCGCAACGACCGAAACTATTCTATGGACCCGCAACCTAAGGGAAAGAGGGAGGTCACGTTTTAGCTGTTGCTGCTGCTGCCTCGGTTCCGTTAGGCGCTGCATCACACGTGGGAGCGTTAGGAGCCCTAGCTTGACCGACTCTGCTCCGCTTGCGCCTTCTCTGCTTGCTTCCTCCACCTTCCCTACCCATCCTCCCTGCCTCCACCCCCCTAGGGCCATCTGCGTGCTGGGAGTGGACTTCATGAGTGAGAACGTGCGCGCCATCCTGGACGAGGCTGGCCACACGCAGGTGGGGGTGTACCGGCTGGCGGAGACGGACATCGGCTGCTCGCTGGCGGAGGCGGCGGAGAGCGACGACTACCTGGCCTACCTGGACACGGCGGCGCAGACGCCAAACAGGTGCGGGAAGGATTGCTTTAATTCATTATGTAAACACGTGCAGGCGTTGACCGGCCGACTCATCCGGCGGCCCCTTTTAATAACTCACTCCCCCTCTCTACCTGTCCTCGTTCCTTAACAGCAACCTCCCCTCCCCTTCCCTCCCAGTGTTCACGTGGTGTACATCAACACCTCGCTGCGCACCAAGGCGCTGGCCGACCAGCGAGTGCCCACCATCACGTGCACCTCGTCCAACGTGGTGCAGACGGTGCTGGCGGCGTTCGCAGAGGTAGGGGGAGGGGGGCGGTGGGGCAGGGCGGAGGGAGGAATGGTGGTGGGGTCTGGGGGGTACACTAGTTTCACCTACCCACTTACCGCCGCTAGTAGCAGGTTAGTCCCAGTCGCCTTCCACTTTAATTTCCTGCCCTTCACCTGGCTTCTGCCCGCTCCTACGCTTTCTCTGCTAACCGCGGCCTCCCCTCTCTCTTTTTCCCCCTCGGCCCCTCCCCCTCCCCCTTCCAGATCCCCGACGCCACCGTGTGGTACGGCCCCGACACCTACATGGGTCGCAACCTGGTGCAGCTCTTCACCGACCTGGCCTGGGGCGGCGCCACCGACGAGGACGTACGGCAGCTGCACCCCGCCCACTCGGTGGCCTCCATCCGGGCGCTGCTGCCGCGGCTGCGGCACTACGAGCGCGGCACCTGCATCGTGCACCACCTGTTTGGGGGGGAGGTGTGCGAGGCGGTGCGGGCGGCGTACGGGGACGCCTACCTGGCGGCGCACTTTGAGGTGCCCGGGGAGATGTTCCGGCTGGCAATGGAGGTGAGGGGGGGTAACATGTGTATGGGGCTACACGGGGAACACGGCACTATTCATACGGGCGGGATAGGCATGGCATGCGTAGACTTCCTGCTGCTCTCTTTTTATCCGGACGCGCTGCTGTCCTCCCATCACCCCAACACCTCACTTATATAATTGTTTGCCCCTCTCCCCCCCCCGCAGGCCAAGCGCACCCGCGGCATGGGCGTGGTTGGGTCCACCTCCAACATCCTGGACTTCATCGGCGAGCAGCTGGGGCGGGCGCTAGCGGCCCCGCGACCCGAGGTGCTGCAGTTCGTGTTGGGCACGGAGGCGGGCATGATCACCAGCATCGTGAGGAGGGTGCAGGGCATGTTGCAGCAGGTGCGGCCGGGGCGGGAGGGTGCAGGGAGGAAAGAGGGCTACTTCCTGACGGTATGGCACATTGCATGCATGTACGGGAGCGCACTTTACCATGGGGATTGTGGTGTGCCTCTTGCATCCATGATGCTGGCCTGCCGAAGCCAAAGAACAGCCCCCACCCGTTCTTGTCCCTGTCCCTTCCTCCCCCTCTTCTCTCCCTGCCGCCTCTTCAGTCCGGCCGCAGCGACGTGGAGGTGGAGATTGTGTTCCCGGTGGCTCCCTCCGCCATCACCACCGCCCGCCAGGACACCGCGCAGGGGCCCGTGCAGCTTCCCTCGGGCCTCACAATCGTGCCAGGTAGGGCTGGGGAAGAGGGAGGGTGGAGGTTCGAGCACGGTTCAGGAAAAGGGCTGCGCTGTGTGGGGTTACGTGTGGCAGGTGGGTGTGCAGGTTGGGTTAGGGTGCCTGCATGTTGCAGGGGGTCTGCTGGGCGGCATGCTGGCACCTGTGCCGCATCAACGCGCACCCACCTCTTCACACTTCCCCCTCAGGCCCCGCCTCCGGCGAGGGCTGCAGCCTAGAGGGCGGCTGCGCCTCCTGCCCCTACATGAAGATGAACACGCTGGATGCGCTGATGGGGGTGTGCGCCAGGGTTGGCACGGCGGGTGAGGCCACCCTGGAGCGCTTCCGGCCCCGCTCCTACAGCGACGAGCGGGTGAGCGGCCGCACACTGGCCGCTGCCGGCTGCGTGCCCATCCTGCACATGCGGCACTTCCAGCAGAACAAGCAGCTGAGCGAGCAGCTGAGGCAGGACGTGGTGGGCAGGAACAGGGGCGGCAGCGCGTGAGGAGGCGAGGAAAACTAAGAAAGAAGAAAGAAATGCAGTGTGGTATTAGGTAGTGGCGACCCTTGGGAATGGGAAAAGGAGGGGGGTCGAACAGATGTCTTGGATGTGGCTGGGATGCTTATTGTGTGGTCACGCGGTGCGATTGATTGAACATACGTGGCGTGTAGAATAGGCGTACATTCTTGTTTGAGATCCTGAAATGGAGGGGCTGGTTAGACTTCGGTTAGCACTGTACCTATTCCGTGTCTGGTCTGGTCGGGGGTGGCGCTTGCTAGGCATATGGCGAGGATGTGGCGTCAGGCTAGCACCATGGGAAGGTGGGGTTTCGAGCCATATGCTGCATGTCCCCTAGCCCGTTCTAGAGGGGCCAGGGGCGCGGATGGGTCCTCGGTTTGTTGGGCTTTGCTCTGCAATTAGTCTAGCCGCCCAAGGTTCATGTGTGACGGCCGCCAGTGCTAATGGCGATCATTATTTGGATTAGAGCAGGGCTCGAGCGACAGAACTATGAAGGCGCCTCCTGGAATACTCGTAGAGTTTCGTTTCTGCATGGAGGCGTATTCCATGACGGTACGTGGCAACATGAGCCTTGGGCGCTTACGGTATTACAAAGTTCATATTTGTTAGTGGGGTGGGTGTTCGTGCAATAACTCCCGGGGGCCGCAAAGGGCACGCAGTTTGGTTTGTGTCCAGTCCTGCTATGCTCGCCGCTTACCGGGGATTTGCTTCCAATGGACAACAATGTAAACTGGACAATGATTCAAATCGCTTCGAGTCTATCGCGCTTCCGCTTTAGCAGGTGAACGTGGGGGCTTCAACACACACAGCACGTCCCAAGTGTCGTGACCTCTGCGGACCAAACCCACATGTAGATCCCAGACGCCCCACGTGCCAGCCGCCAAGCCCTGCGGTGCTTGCCCCTAGGACGCGACATGTAGGGCTTTAGGATGGACTTCTCACGAAAGCAACTAACAAATAACTCGTAACCTGCCCTACGATAACACAATAGTGTCCGTACAACGTGATCCGTGCATTTGTCTTCTTGCCACAGATGACTAACGGTAACCCACATATCCAACAAATCCCCCATCGAACCCGCAACCGATATCCTCATCCATACACGGCAATCATTTGGCTTGCGATAACATAAAGGCTGCCAAAGCTTGTTGTGTGAAAGCCCGATGCTCCTCCTCGTCCACCTCCTGCTGATCCAGTGGTGGCTGCTGCCGCTGCTCCTTCCCTTCTTGCTGCTCCTTCTGTTGTTGGGCCCGGTTCAGCGGGTCTAGCGGGTCATCCCGGCGGTACAGCGGCTCGCTGGGCGACGGCGGGATCTGCTCCGCGTCCCCCATCAGCACACCGTGCAGGCCAGCCCAGGGGTTGCTCGCATCCCCGACGGCCCCCGCACCCGCTCCCTGCAGCGCCTCACACACCCGCTGGCTTGTCGCACCCAGCTCCGCAGCCCCCATGTAGAAGGCATCGAAGAAGATGAGGAAGCGCTTGCCAGCCAGGTTGCGGCGGGCGCGCTGTAGGGCTGCAGCGGAGGAGGAGGTCCCGGCTGCTGCTGCTGCTGCTGAGGAGGAGGAGTGGTCCACCTGGGAGAAGGGCGGGTCGAGAGCGAGGAAGGCGGAGATGGTGCTGGCTGGGAGGCCGGGGAAGCTGGCCTGCGGGCGGACGGGCGGGCGGGTGGGTGCGTAAAATGGAACAATGCCAGTACACCAAGGTGTTAGGGCAGCATCGTGGTAACTCGTAGGAAGCGCTTCTGAATTATTCATGCTAGTTAACGTGTTCGCTAGGTTGGGCGCTAGGTGCGGTACTTCAAGAGGCAAATGGAGCCGTCAGATAGGCCTGTGCTTGGTAAGCTAATGGAGCCGTCAGATAGGCCGCTACCAAGCACAAACACGAAGTGGGTCAAGGGGCAAGCGCACAGTGCCACACAGGGCTTCAGCCAGCAGTCCCCATGACCTCACATTCGCCGCTGACTGCGCCATGACGCCGAGGATCGCCACCAGCCGTTCCGCACGCTGCTGGAAGACGAACCACGCGAACGCGTGTAGCAGCTTCCGCTTGCATCGGCCGGGGCCGCCCCCCACCATCATGCCTAGCGGCTTCGGCGGGGTCCCTCCGCACAGTTCCCGCAGCAGTGTGTCGGCCAGCAGCAGGAAGGGGGGATGCTGCTCCGGAGCCAGTTTGAAAAGGCGCAGCACATCCTCCGGCGAGGGGCGCTGATCCTCTTTGAGCAGCACGAAGGGAGGCGCGTTACCTTGCCTGATGGGCTGCAGGACCCCACCTTCGTAAACACGATAGGCATGAACATCGGGCTGGCCTCGATTGACGAGGATAAGCCGCATCGGGACGGCCGGCATGTAGCTGTGATAATGGGTACAAAGGATATAGACAGAACGCAGGAGCCAAAGTCGGCAAGCCCTGGCGAGGCTGGCGACAAAGTGACGATACGTCTACCCTGTTTGGAATAATGATACCAGTATAACGGGTAAGTGCCGCAATGTATATATTATTGCAGATCGAAGTTACATCATAGGCTTCTTCAACCTTATACCTTGTAATTAGCAGTTGCAGTTGTTGACCACTTTCCCTTAACAATCTGCCCCAGGAGTACTGCGGACCATAAAACTGGAATGTGTACAACCCAGAACTGACGTATTTGCCTTAGGCCTGGTATGCGGATGGCCGCGACTGAGTAGGAGATGTACCGGTTTTTTTTGTGGGGAACAACACGGAACCCTTATTTGCTATGCGGCTTCCCTCCTTCCGTCCCATATCCACAAAACATTGTATTATCTCTTAACGCTGGCTACGAATTGCCAGGACTGTTTACACCCAACATTGGGGTGGCCGTTGCTACCTACCTAAGCATGCCTTTGCCTTGCGTTCCACATCCGTTAGACGAGTTCATGTCATCATGTAAAACCCCATGCTCTCACACACCGGCTTGTTCCAGCCACGGCGAGTTCGCCCAGTCACCGTCTCCGCTGCCTCCGTCTAGCCAAATTCTCTGCGTGAGGCCCCTGAATGCACACACCACGTCCATGAGTCCCATCGCCCATCACGCCATCAGCCCATCCCGGCAAGTGACCTAGCTCCATTTTATCCAACCCAGCTCTTAGCGCCCTGCGCACAACCCACCTATGTTCCCAAGTCTCGTCGGCCTCTCGTCGGTCTCTAAATCCAAACAACTACCGCAAAAGTAAAAGTTCTTAAGCACAAACCGCAAAAGGCATTAGTTTACGATGCAAACTCACGCTCCTCCTACATTTGGCGCTCCTCCAAGAGTCGCCCAGGAGGCCATGCCCGCCCCGCGACTTTCCGAAATGACTCCGGCTGCCTCTGTCACCTATGAGCTATGACACCCACATACTCCTGTCCTACTCCTCCGGAAATCCAAGCCCAAGCCGCCCCTCCTACGCCGCCCCCACGCGCTCGTAGAAGAGGATGTACCCATGGTGCGTGTCGTTCTGTCCGTAGTCCGAAGTGGACCCAAAGGTGCTCTGCACCTGGCTCTCATTGATGAGGGTGACGCTCTCGTCGTCGAAGAACAGCCACTGCCCGCCGCTCTTGATGAGCGACACGTAGTGGCCTGCGGCAGGGGGGCGTAATAGGGATGAAGATTCCGCATTAGGCTGGATTTTAGGATATCGCATAGTCAAACTTGTTGGGTTAGCAAGGGGGGCGGGAGAGGGGCAGCAGCAGCCGGGGGAAGCGGGGGGTAAGAAGCTCCGGGGTTGTCATGCAACAGGACATGCTGGAAAGGAGAAAGGTGTGAAGAAGCGGCCAAGCTGCGCTCAATGAGGGAGGCGAGGTGCGGCAGGGTGTCTTGCGTCACACCGTGAGCCAGGGCAAACCTGCAAAGCCGGCCGCCAGACCAGCTAAAAGGAAAAAGACTGCCGTACGCAATCTTAAGCTGCCGGAGCACCGCTGCCCTGCCCCTCCCTCCCCTGCACCCGCCCCTCCAGCCCCCCAGCCCCCCACCGTGGTGCGGCCCACTGCCCACGTGCACCACCACCGCTGACAGCCCGTACAGCGTGTCCGCCGCCCCCGGCTCGTCCTCCGTGGTGTTGGCCAGCTTGAGCTCCATGGGGAACACCACGCGGTACATCAGCTTGCGGAGCCTGACCCGGGTGCGCAGGCAGGAGTTGGGCGGGGGGGTGCGAGGGTGGGAGGGAGGGCTGCATGCACTGGCTGCCCAGCCGTGCCTTCATGGCATGGCGGTCAAGAAGGGAGCAGTAGCGCCCCGCCTTGTCCCACCGCCAGCGCTCATGCGCACCGGTCTCCCCGCCCTGCCCATTCAGGGTTCACTCTCAGCCGCCACCGCCGCCTGCACGGCCTCCTGCTTGCCTTCCCAACGCAGCGCCGCTTGGACGCAGTAAGCGGCATGCCCTCGTCCCTCCCCAGCCACAAGCAGTGGTGTGCGCCCTCATGTGAGCAGTAGGGACACCCAGGAAATGACCCGAGAACTCCATGCCCACCCCTGCCCTGTCCACCCTCCCTGTCCGGCGGCACCCCTGCATGCGCGGCCCCCACACTCCCTCCCCTCCCCCGCATTGGGTCTCCTTCTTTCCCCTCCCCCGCGTGCTCACCTGCCCTGCGCCTCCACGTACTTGAACCGCTTGAGGTGCAGTATGAGGCAGGGCGGGGCGCTGCGCAGCAACATGCGCTTCTTGGCCTCCTGGGGGGCAGAGGGGGAGGCAGAGGGGGAGCAGGGTGGGATGGGGGCGACCCGCATCCATAGACCACCCCTTGAACTGCCGCTATACCAGCTGGCGAGAACCGTGTTCGTGTCGTCTTCCGTGTCCTCAAGTTCCCTGCCGCCCCGCCCCGCCCCGCCCTCCCCCCCACCTGCAGGCAGCAGCAGTGGTCGCAGAAGAACTTGTCGTCCCGGTCCAACATCTCCATGGAGCTGTGTGCAGGGGGGGGCAGGGGAGCAGGCAGGCAGGGGGGCAGCAGGGTGGGGATGAGCGGCAAGGGATGTGGGGGACCCCATTTGAGCTCTTGCGCAGCTCAACCAGCGCCAGCGCATGCAGACCTGCACGCCACGCACCCAGCAAACCAAGTCTCCGTGCTCCACTCGCCCATTCCCTGCTGCAAGGCCACCTGTGAGCCCCCCACCAGCCTCCCCCCCACCACCGCCACCAGATGTGGCAAGTTCGGCTCGACTACCTCGGTTCCATCACCAGGAGCTAGTCGGCGTGTTTGTCAGCCTCATTCAACACATAGGGTATTTTTCTTTTCCCCACCACCTGCCTCCAGGCCTCCCCCCCTCACCCCACGCCTCCCTCCCGCCCACCTGAAGTTGCGCAGGCACGAGGTGACCGAGGTGTTCTGGTCTATCTCCAGGCTGAGGTCCATGAACACCTCCTCGCGGCACGTCACCGTCTCGCAGTGCAGGCAGCGCGTCTCGTTCACCAGCTTGCCCTGCAGCGGAGGGCAGGAGGCGAGGAAGCAGAGGGTGGGGGGCAGAGGGAGGGGCAGGCGAGGGGTGGGGGCAGGGAATTACGAGACACCGGAAAGAGGAAGGGGGACCTAGAGGAAGCGGAGTGCGGGTGATGCGCGGATGGAGTGCGCACGGGGTGGGCGGATGTGGCGGGCATGACAGCTGGGCACTGGACTCGTGGGCGGCTAGGCGGGCGGGTGGGCGGCAGGGAGTGCACCGCATGGCTACGGACAGCCATCCTCCTGCCTCGGGCCCCAGGCGGGAGTCGCCAGCCGGCCACCGCCCGCACGGATGGATGGCAACCCCGCCCTTGCAGCGCCTCTGCAGGCAGCGCTGATCCGCGCAACACCTCACGCAACGGAGGAAGCCAGCCCTCCCACCAATCCAACCTCCCTCCCCCTTTCCCCAGCCTCCCTCCACCTGGAATATTTCGTGCACCCAGGTGGTGATGGGCTGCTGCTGGCCCCCGCTGCCTGCTGCCCCCACCGCCTGCCCCCTGCCGCCCTCCTGCTGCCGCGCCTCCTGCTCCAGCAGCTCGCAGCTCTGGTTGAGCAGGTAGTTCAGGAACTCGTGGGCGTCCTGGCAAAAGGGAGGGGAAAAAGAAGTTCCAAAGTGTGATGTGATATTGATACAAGGTAGGGGAGGGGTCAGAGGGGAGGCCAGGAGGCAGAGAGAGGGGAAGGGCAAACCGGAGAAACCCCTTAGGGCAAAACAACGATGTAGGAGGAAGCAGGGATGACTACCATGGTCATTAGAGCTGAGGCTGGGGGGTGAAGGACGGATGCAGCAGCGCAAGTGGCGGTGACGGCGAGGTGATGCTGCAGGGATGCGGCTGGACAATATTGCTGGGTTTGTTTTCAGCCGAGGCAGCGGTTAGTTGAGGAGCGAGGAAGCAGTCGGGTGGGGAACAGCAGTTGAAGTGCACCCAAGTCCCCTAGTTGTAACGAACCACCTGTGAGCTTACCTGTGAGCTTCTTCCACAGAACTTACTCATAACCGTTCGTGCTCGCCATGGTACCAAACCCACCTGATGCATGTGGCCCCGGAAAAGCTCGTTGTCGCGCCTCAGCCGCTGGACAAACTTCTTAGGCGAGATGACGCCCACCTTCTTCTTGCTCACATTGATCTGGAGTGAAGTGCTCTCAACCGTCAGCATGTACTAAAACATCCTCCCGCCCGGGACTTCCTAAAACGAAACGTGGCCACTTGGTGCTCCCCTCTCAGTGTTGTATATAATTAAACAAGATAACTCTTGCTTATTGCCCTTGTGGGCGAATGTCTATTCAGATGGCCTTTCTGCACAGTAATAAAAACAAGCCCGTGCACCTGATTAAAAAGTTCCGCCAAGCACACCAGCAAGTTCTCCTCCGTGTTCGGCGGGATTGTCGCGCCATATTTCAGCAGGCGCTCGCGGAACGGTTTGCAAAAGTAGAGGGCTTGCAGAACTGAATTGCAGTAACATGTATTTCCAAAGTTCTCTAGGCCATAATAACGTTCGTCCTCAGGTGCCTCTGCCAAAGCCTTTTCTAGCTTGCTAGAGTTGCCGCCCATGGGGCTGCACCTTAGGTTTTCACTTTATTATACATAACATGTGCTTAGCAAGGTTTCGGTTGCCAGAGTTTGCTTCGCATTTACCCTTGGCGATTCTGTTTCCTTATGCAGTTGCCGTACCGATGGCCACGCCAGCAAGCAGCTGGAACATGCGGGTGACGCTTTTGGTTTGCTGCCAATGAAACCCGACGCCAAAGAGCTGGAGCTTCGCTTAATGTAGTAGCATTCACGTGCTGGGCTGTCATTTCGCCAGGTAGGCGCCAGTGTCTCCGCATGCCATAAGCGCATTGCCGGCAATCACCAACACCTCCCTTCCTCCAACAAGAAAAGCCCATCCTCTACCAGCATGTGCAATACCTCGAGCCACACGCAGAGCAGAGCCAAGCAGGTCCTTGTGAAGCCGCCGCGACCTGGAGGCATCGCCCTGAAGCAGATCTGCCTCTTGCATCGGCCCCCTCGGGGCGAGTAAGACCGAATTATGACGACAGTTACGGGTTTACAAGGCAGTACCGTAGCGGCGTAGAGACGTAGTTAGCTAGAGCAATGAGGGAATAGGACAGCCGCTGCAGTTGTCATGCGACAGAGACCCAGCTTTACTTGAGTCGGCTAGACATCGTGTCGGTCATTTGGGGGGTATGTGCTGCGAAGAGGCTGGTGCGCAGGATGCATAACCGGACTACAGCCTGTGACCCACGGGCCTAAGTTGCCTAACAACTTACATCTCAGAACATAATCCACCTCTCCCACAGTACCTGCATGCACTCCCGGTGCACACACTATCCTTCATGTGTCACTGTTGCTGCGTGTGTCATCCGTGCGGAGGTTGGTATAAAAGCTCGCATGTAGGCTTGACGAGCAGCGACCATCCTGTATTCAACAACCAAGCAAGGTTTCTAAATGTATAGGGTTTCCGGTAGGGAGAAAACCACTAGGAAGCAATTGAGTATCTCTTTTGCTGAACACACATGCTTTGCTTTGAAATGGGAGGAAAGCGTGTAGGTAGTAACATATGGTTCAAAACAAGGGACCAATACCTAAATCCATACGCTTTAAGCCGGCCATAACATCCAGGTCAGCGTGCCCTCAGGCACAAGGACATGGCCCAGCTTCGCGGCACTAGTAAGCTGCTCAATGGTACTTTGCCAGAGGATAAATATCACCCCTTGCATTAAGCACATGTATTCTTACTGCTCAAGGCTTTCGTTAAGGGCATGGAGCCGCCGTCGTACGCCGTGGACTCCTGGGCGGCCGGCCTTCGCATTCTTATACAGAGGTGCGTAAAGCGATAGGAAGGTCCGCATCGATAACAATAAAACTGCGTTGTCTTCTGCGCTAGAAAGAATGTCTGACGGACAAGACGCTGCTGCTTACGCGTTGCCCGCTGAAGTAGTCCCAGCCGGCAATGGAGAGCAAGGAATTGAACCCCCACCGTACTATGGTGGTCATGAGCAGCTGCCTGGGCCAGATGCAGGGCTAGCTTCGGACGACCAGGCCAAGGGCAACACGGTCGACGTTCTGCTGGACGCTGGCAGGAACCGCGCGCTGGAGCTTGCTAACCTGTTTGCTGCTCAGGCTGGACAGGCGCCGGGCACAGCAGCTGACAGCAACAAACGCAAATTTGAGGATAGCAGCGCGGCTGATGCCCCGGATCTTAAGCGGCACGCCGCTGAAGTGCTTGGCCTGGTGCGTGTGTCTAAATCTCTATAGCGTACCATTTTGTCTGTATCTAGTTTCCTATGCGCCTGTGCAGACATCTGCAGCTATACTTGGAGACGCGGCCACTGCCACCGAGATTATCATGTGCCCCAGTGACAAGGTCGGACGCGTCATTGGGCGCGCAGGCGCAACAATTCGGGAACTGGAGGCAAGCACCGGCACGCGTGTGCAAGTAGATCATAAGGCTCCTGGCGAGAAGCCAGTAACGATTTCCGGCAAGCGCGAGGACGTGGAGCGCGCGAAGAAGATGGTGCACGACTTGATTGCGGGAAGCGGAGATTCGCAGCAGCAATCGCAGCATCAGCACATGCCCGGCGAGGAGCAGCGGATGCTTGAATGCCCACCTGGCATTGTTGGGCGTGTTATCGGTCGCGGCGGTGAGACCATCCGCACGCTGCAGCAGGCTAGCGGTGCGCATATCCTCGTGAACCAGGATTTCCCCGAGGGCGTGCCACGGCAAATCGCCATCTCCGGTTCCCATGACGCCGTGGAGCGAGCAGTCAGCATGGTAACGGAGCTCATATCCGGCGATCACGCCAACACGCAGGCCGTCATCCAGCGGGTACGCACGGGGGAAAATGAGGGTTCATTATGCTCGTCCCGCGTTCACTCGCAGGCTTGTTGCGGTTTGCTCGTACTACCCCCCCCCCGCCCTCCAAGTATGGCGTGCTCCTCTTGGTTTGTGCCCCGGGGTGGTCCCCGCTCTTCCGATATATTAAAGCAGAGCAACTAATTGTACTTCCTGTCCGTCCGTCCACGTCGTTGCGCGACTTGCTTTGCGCAGTTCGGTCTGGGCTCCACTGAGGTGCTGGAGTGCCCCAAGGTTATGGTGGGGCGCATCATCGGCAAGGGCGGCGAGACCATCAAGGACCTGCAGAAGCGCTTCAGCGCCAGCATCCAGATTGACCAGTCCTCCACGCCCTGCAAGGTCACCATCACCGGACCCACCCACCAGATCGGGCATGCCAAGCGGGCAATCGAGGACCTCATCCGGCCAACCAACATGGGAGGTGGGTGGGGGTCTGGGCTAGGCTACCTTTGCCAAACTGACCCTGTCTGGTCTGGGATCCTGGCGCTGGTTTGTGCTATACAGCCCTTTCTGCACGCTGCCTCTCGCTTCCATTTCAACATGCTGTTAACCTAAGATGCTTTATGTGGTTTCGTTCCCGTCCGCAGGCCCACGGTCTGGTCCCGGGCCCGCCTACGGTGGCGGCTACAACGCCCCGCCCTACCCCGGCGGACCCTACGGCGGCTACGGAGGCTTCGGTATGCCCCAGCCCGGCTACGGGGCGCCAGGCGGCTACCCACCATACGGCGGCTACCCGCCTTACCCAGGCTCGGTGCCACCGTACGGCGGCTACAACGCGTACGGCGCCCCAGGCTCCGACCCGTACGCCAACCCCGGCGGCTACAACCCTAGCGGCTACAACCCGGCGGCACAGCAGCAGCAGCAACAGCCCGCTGCTGCCCCCCAGGCGGCGGCTGGCGGGGGTTCCTCGCTGTGGCAGGCGCTGCAGGATGACCAGGGTCGCACCTATTACTACAACACGCAGACCGGAGTGAGCCAGTGGGAGAAGCCAGCTGACATGCCGTAATGCTGACATGAAGCGCCCCTGTGGCTGCGTGCAATGTGTGTTGTCGTCCTGCGTGTGTGCATCTGTGCTGCACTGTTTACCATCAGCGCTGTTGTCATGAGCTTGGCTGCTGCTTCCCTGCTCGAGGATTGCGTTGCTTCTCGCCTTGTCAGCGTCATGAGATGGTATGCCCTGGCTGCTGCTGCTCCTGATGCGTCACGCCATGCGCCACGCTGTCATCTGAGCACCTGAGCGCTGCAGGTCGCCATGGCGCCCGTTGATAGTCCACGCAGCACAGCCCAATCACGGCGGCCGAGGCGGGCACGCCGGGCAGGTAGAGGAGGTTGCTTGGTGCTAGTCGGTGCTTAGCTGCTTCTGTGCGTGTTTTGCTTCGGAATGCGCTTCGCATGCTGTCCTGCTGTTTTGGCGCTTGCGCTGTCGATTAGGGCGCCGCCTCTTGTGTACTTTGATGCGATGGTGTCGTATGCATGCCATGCCATGCTGTGCCGGTTAGTGCCATATCAAAACGAATGCTGCTTGCATTAGCGGATGTTGTTCACCCTGAGTTGCTTGACCCCGTCACGCTGCCAGCAACCGTAAGTTACTTGCCTGCTGCTTACCTTGGCATTTCACCTGGAGGAGCCATGTTGATGCACCCGAGTATTGCTTAAACAATTGCCCTCGTTAGCGTTTGGAGCACGATTGGGCTGGTAAGGGATGGGTGTTGGCTCCTGCCTGCAACATGTAATGACAGCTTCTAGTCAAACGGCTGCAAATTTTGAGAAATGCGCCTGCGTTTGTGCTGCGCTTACGCCGTATATGCCATGTAAACGTAAAGAATGCCGCCATTAACCCCGTCAGGTATGTCCTGGACAGGTAAGGCGCGGCAAGTTGGTGTACATACGTTGCCATGTTCAGAAAAACTGGTGCAATGTCAGCTGCATTTGTACGCAAACTACCGGTATATGCTGTGGTACAATTTTCATGCTACTAACGAGCAGCTTCTGGCTTACGACTAATGCAACTGCCTGCACCTCACGTGGCTACCAGGAATCAGCTAATGCATCTTACCTGTTATGTCGTTATGTACTGCAGCATATAACAGCGAGTTTAGAGGTCGCAGCTATGAAGCCGCCTTGTTGGGCGTGGGCACAATGCATTTCATAGTAACCATGTAAAAATGTCTCTCTGCTTCGGCTCTTGGCTCCTGGTCCTCGGGATTACATTTCATGCTGTCTGCATACAGCTAACTGAGACCTCAGCCAGGCTTATTTGCCAACATGGCGCCCAATTGCGCTGACGCCAGCCAGCTCTCGCTCCTAACAAGTCAGGAACCCGCTGTACAGACAATTTGCAGCCATGTGACGTCCCATGGGTCACACTGTCGACAAAATACTACTAACGTTAATAGGGTTGCACTTCTACACCTCCACTGCTACATTGCAACGCAGCATGTAGACCATTGCAAATGGCTGCAGCTGTAGCACCAAAGCGCTGTGCTGCAGCCCACATCCCGGCACCGTGCCTACTATCCCCTTATCCTCTCTAGCTTGCTCAAGCTCCGGCGTGCTCGTACAACAACCTCCAGGTGCTGCTCAGCGGCCGAGCGCAGGCGGTTCCACTGCCCCGCTGCTGCCGCGGCCGCCACCTCCTTGCTGCAGACGGTCAGCACGCCGGCAGCGGTGCGCACTGCGGGGAGCACCGTGCCAGCGTAGATCGCCCCAGCCCCGCCATCCGCTGCCCCTCCGTCCCCAGCCAACCGGGCCGGCCATAGCAGCACATCCACCAGCTGCACCAGCCGCTGTGACTGCCTTATGAACCTCGCCGCCGCGTGTATTGCGCCCGCATTGCCCGACTCCACGGCAGCTTTCGCTGCTGCCTTCACCGCCGCAAAGCACTCCGCAAGCTCCGCTGCTGCGTCCAGATGCGGCACCGCCGTCGCCACCCAGACGTCCGGTTCGCTGGCTGCGGCGGGTGCAGCAGCCGGGCTGGGGCTACCAGGCTTCGTAGCTGCCGCTGGCGGCGTCTCCTGCTCGGGCGGGCTAGGGCTGGTTGCGGCACCGGCCGTAGCATGGCTGAAATCGCAGGGCTGTGCAGCTGCCACTGGCGACGTCTGCTCTGGCGGGCTAGGCTTGCTTTCGGCTGCTGTCGCTGGCGACGCCGCCTGCTCTGGCGAGGCGGGGCCAGCGGCCTGCCCACACGCCTTGTTGCAGCCCCCGCCCACCGGACTGTTATCCGCCTCGTCAGGCTGCAGCCGCGGCTGCCCGGGCTCCGAACATGCGACCAGGGTGATGAAGCCCTTTCGGGGGTCTCCGCGGTATCCTCGCAGGTAGCGGTGAAGCAGCTGGTCGCGGCAGGCCTTGGGCACTCCGCCTATTTCGACGTTGTATTGTCCGGTATTGGGGTTGATGTATTCATGCAGCTTCACCCAGCAGGTGGACTGCAAGGCGTGGGCGGGGCAACGGCCAAGAGGTAAGGCCGAACGGGCCGTAATCTGTATCCGTGTGGCAAGAGAAGCCAGGCAAGCGTCTTGCATACCACATGTCGTTTCTTAGGAGGTTGCCTAGCCCGTCGCAACGTAACACTGCCTAACACACCCTAACACGTTGAGGTCAAAACGCGTGACGGCAAGACAGCGCCTATGCGTGGTGGCCCCATGCCCACCTGCGTCACGGTACCGTCCAGCCACGTCAGCTCCCGGTCATCCAGTTCCACTCGCAGCTGCAGGAGGCGGCCGCGCAGCTGCCCCTTGGGCACGTCCGGCCACCAGGCGTAGACGTAGTCATCATATATCCGTAACCACTCTCGCCCAGTGTAGCTTCTATGGGCAATGCGTGTACGCCCCCGGCATCTTGGCGGCTGCGGCGGGTGCGGTTGGTCTGCGTCGCCCACCGAACTGCCGCGCCGGCTCGGCCCCGGCAGCTGCCCACTGCCCCCCGAGCCGGTGGCAGCGCTGTCGTGGTTGCTTGCGTGGCACAGCAAGGCAAGGCGGTGCTGCGCAGGGCGGGCAAATGCCGGGTTAGGAGGCTGCTTTGAGCACTTCTACTTCTTACCGGTATGTGTCGTGTTGGCTACAGCAGCAGCGGATGCATCCAAGCAAGGGCGCATTGCTGGTGTGCGAACATGTCGTGCAGTACAGGAAGATGAGGCCTAGTAAGGCCCCTGTCAGGGCTAACCTGGCTATGGCCCGACTGTAACCGCCTCTAGTCAGAGTACAAGCAGGGCCGTACCTGCTCTTGCTGGCTTGCGTTGATGGCTGCGGCGGGTGCAGCAGCCGGGCTGGGGCTACCAGGCTTCGTAGCTGCCGCTGGCGGCGTCTCCTGCTCGGGCGGGCTAGGGCTGGTTGCGGCACCGGCCGTTGGTGATGCCGCTCGCTCTGACAAGGCGGGGCTAGCAGCCTGCCCGCAGTCCCCATCGCAGCCCCCGCCCACCGGACCGTTGTCCGCCTCGTTAGGCTGCAGTCGCTTCTGCCCGGGCTCCGAACATGCGACCAGCGTGATGGGGCCCCTGCGGGGGTCCCCGCGGTATCCTTGCAGGTAGCGGTGAAGCAGCTGGTCGCGGCAGGCCTTGGGCACTCCTTTAGCGTCGACATCGCGAGCGCCTGTTTTGGGGTTGACGTAGTCATGCAGAACCACCGGGTACGGGGACTGCGAGGGCATACCAACCGGAGAAGGTTAGATGGTATCACAGGACTGTAGCAGTGAGAGCCTTCGCAACAGCAATCACAGCATTGGACGACGTGGTATCTATGTTAGAGCAGCTACGGCGCAAATGCGGACCAAACCTCCAACCCCAACTGCGCAACTGCCTGCCTAACCTGCATCTGGCCGACCGCCTCCCAGCCCGGACACGTCAGCTCCCGGTCATCCAGTTCTACTCGTAGCTGCAGTTGGCGCCCGCGCAGCTGCCCCTTGGGCACGTCCGGCCACCAGTGGTAGACATACAAGTCCGGTATCCTAATCCCAGGGCGGCCGTTGTACGAGTTGGGAAAGAGATTAGATCGCGGGCGGCGTTGCGGTCGTGGTTGCGGTTGGTCTGTGTCGTCGCCCACCGAACTGCCGCGCCGGCTCGGCCCCGGCAGCTGCCCACTGCCCCCCGAGCAGCTGGCAGCGCTGTCGTGGTTGCTTGCGCGGCACAGCAAGGCAAGGCGGTACTGCGCAGCAGGGCGTGCAGTTGCCGGGTCAGGGGGCTGCTTTGAGCACTTCTACTTCTTATGTGTCGTGTTGGCTACAGCAGCAGCGGATGCATCCAAGCAAGGGCGCAATGCTGGTGTGCGAACGCTTCATCGAGTACAGGACGATGAGACCTCCAATCAAGACTTGCCTGGCTATAGGCCGGCCGTAACTGCCTCCACTCAGAGTTCAAGACCTTCAAGCACAGCAGCTCCGGTCGTCCTCGCGACGCCGGCACACACGTGCTTCGGGAGTGTAACATCCAGGCACCCTGGCTTCAGCTGCTGCTCGATAACATACCCGTTTTAAAGTCTAAGAGCTGCCTTCCAGGTAGATTCCCAGGAAAGCAAGATGCTTTCAACCGCCGCGTTAGGTGCTCCGGAGCTGCGAAATTCGCTCGAGGCCCACTAAGGCGGGCTCCTTTAGCTAGTGTACAGCCCTAGTCCGCCGGCTAGCAAACATATGCCACGGAACTATATGCCAGAGAAAGGAAAAGGCTAACACCGGTAGACGCGCCGCGTGGGCCAATCGCTGCACCGTCGCTGAGGCAGTATCACGTTGCGTACAGCGGAACGGCAGGTAAGCTGTACTAGGTTGTTGGAACGTACGCGCTCAGCTGGAGCCGCCAGCAAAGAACTGACTTGCCACATCGACCTACGGCTTAAAAGGAGGACGCTCTTATGTGGTACGAGGACGTCTTACCTTGGAACCCACCTTCGCAACGGATTGAAGTTCTATTACATACGTACCTATTTCCTAACTGCTAAGTGAAGAATGTGCTCGCGTTGCTTTCATATGACAACAAGTTGAGGCAGCGCGATGACGGTTTATAACGGTTGACCCATGGGTCGGTGGCTTGTGGCGGCGACATGATTCATTATACAGTATGACAAACGGGCGACTAAGAGTCTCCACGTCGGGGCAGTCGCATGCCTCACACAGTCGCAATGCACCAAGGAGCCCGGGCCAGTCTCACACCCCGCACCCAAGACCGAACGTATAGCATCCGCTGCTCGGCTCTTACTGTGGCTATTTTGCCTCTTACAGCGCATCACGCCCGCCACTCCGCATGCAGCACCCACCCCTCACGCCTTTCTTCGTTGCACCACGTATCACCTGCTAACAACCTGCGGCTGCTGCAGCGGTAGGGCCCCTCTCGCACTGAAACCGCTTCCAAAATGCCACCCACCAAATCCGCTACACTTCGCCGGCACAGCAGAAGTCACGTCACACCAAAACTGTTCTGTTCAAGCGCACTCTCGCACTCTTTCGGGGCCCCTTGGGCAGCCTCCGATCATGGATAAGCACCGGCACGTCCAGACAAGACAGCGCATTACGGCGGTCAGGTTACGGTTGTATCGCGTCTTTGAGCATGCATGCCGTTCCAACGCTTGCGCTCTCGTACAAAAAGAACGTTGCGTGGCAGCAGCAGCTCCCACGCTTCCCCCCGCACATACGCTCACAGCAACGTGGGGGCAAGCGGTCTAATTGGCCAACCCCTTCTCCCATTCAAGACCCGTCAAGTGTCGTCAGTACTAGCCATCTGCTGTCAATTTCGACCAATCAGTCATATGGCGACTCATGCCGGAGGCTGCTGTGCGCTTACTAAAAAAGCCGCACGCAGGCGCAGCCGCATGCACCGGCTCCCTCTCTCACGTACTTCACACAGCTGTCGTACCACCCAATCATTTCGAGGTCAGCAACCAGCCCTCCAGAAACGAAAAGGCAGGCACCCATACCAAAGGACCCGCCCCTTATCAGCTATCACTGGCTTCCCACCACCACCGCCTCCACCTCCACCTCAGCAACGCCCCATTCCCTCATGACTTTCATGACCCAGCCGACTTGACTCCCGCCCCATGAATGAAGCGCGCGTTATCCAACGTGTACACCTCCACATCGGGCCCCTCAAGCGCAGCACGAACCATCTTATTCAACTGCCGCAGCCCCGCAAACGTCGTACCGTCCAGGAAGCCCAGTGGCCCGTTGCTGATCCGCTCGGAGATGCGTGCGTCCATCTCCTCCGGCGACAGCACCGGCGCCTGCTGCGGGTCCTGGAAGCCGATGTTGAAGCCCCATGTGTCGCAGAAGGAGGGGATGTGCTGCGCGTAGGCCAGCACGGCGGGGAACACGGAGCGCACGGTTGCGTGGATGGAGGCGAATACCTCGCGGCAGGAGAGGAAGCCCGCGGGGCCGCTCTGCGTCACAAAGACGCCCCCGGGAGCCAGCTTGCGGAGCACCACGTTGCGGTAAAACTCCTGCAGGGCGGAGGGAGCAAAACCAGGGAGCAGGAGCAGGGTAGGAAAGTGAGTTGTCTGCCCTAGCGACCAGGGTGAGACCACGACCGCGTGTTGCTCGCCGGTCCTAAAGCCGCCGCCGCTCAGCCCCCCTGCCCCACCCCCACCTGCGTGTAGAGCTGGTAGCAAGGCCCCCCGTCCAGCGGGTCCGCCAGGTCGGCGATGATGACGTCAAAGGAGGCATCCTCCGCCGCCTCCAGCTGCACGCGCGCGTCGTCGTTGATGAGCGTCAGGCGCGGGTCGCGGAAGGCGGCCTGGTTGCGAGCCAGATGCTGCGAGCAGAAGTCGGTGACCACCTGGGGGCCGGGGAGGGGCGGAGGGTGAAGCGCGGTGAGGGCGGTGGTGCACTGCGGCTCATGTAGGCGCCAAGGGGCATACACGTTGGCTGAGGTCACTTAGGCCGCCAAGCATGGGTGATGTTGTAGCCGCCTGCACGCCAGCCCATCCTCCTCCACAGCTGCACTCCAACGTAGTATCCACCACAGTCCGCCCGTCCTCGACAGTGCGGGCCCCACTGCTCCCTCCTCCTCCCCTTCCCTCGCATAGCATTTTCTCCTCCTTCTACGCGGGCCCCACTGCTCCCTCCTCTCCCTTCCCTCACCTTGTCAATGTCCACCATGACCACCTGCTCCACGGAGCGGTGCCGCAGCACCTCGCGAGCAGTGGCGCCCTCGCCGCCTGGAGGAGGGGAGGAGGGAAGAAGCGGGGAACAGGCGGGGAATGGTTCAGCAGAGGCGATGGGGCCGAGAAGAGCCTCAAGTTGAGAAATTAAATCTCTTGCCACAGCGAGAAGCAGGAGCACGAGGGAGGATGTGGGGCCGTTGTGACCCCCTTCAACAGCTGGGACAAGCCTGATGATTAGGACTCTATAGCCTGGCAGCAGCCTCTCGTACACCCCAGCTCCAGCCGGCCCAGCCCTGCCACCCTCAGCCCCTCCAGGCAGTACGTTGCTGCCGTCCACCCTCCGAGCGCTTTCCTCCCTCTCCTTCCACGCACCTCCCATGATGAACACCCGCTTGGGGTTGGGGTGGTGCAGCAGTGTGGGGTGCACCAGCAGCTCATGGTACACCTGCACGGGGGCGGAGAGCAGGTGGGGATGAAAGCGGTTGGGGTGCAGGCCAAGAGGGGTCAACAGGGGCCGTACGAGCTACAACTGAGAGTGGGCGTCAGAATGTCATTTTTGAAGCCTTGTTGCAGTCATCCGGGAAGACAGCAAAGAGGTAAGACATCCCTTCTTCGGCAAGGGGTTCCTAAGGTTGCATGGCAGGTTGTAAGTCTATCTGGCTCGCCGATCGCTAGCATCATGAACTACATCGGTTACCCAATATATCGTCCATGAGCTATCACAGGAGGGAAAGGCATCAGGAATGCCGCAGCTGCTATGTGCAATGGCTTGGCTCCCCAGCATTCTGCAACACGGCCAAAGCAAAGCCCACACTACACCGCAAAAGGTGGTCGGATTGCAATACTGACCTCTTCGTCGGCTTCCGTGCTCTGCATCTTTCCATCTAGTAGTAAAACCTGCGCAGCACCGAACGAATGAGGCGGCGCTGGGTGAAGAGCCTAAGCACTTACACCCCGCTCATTTGGCAATTGAGGAATTCGCCGAATGTAGAGTAGTTACCTTTCCCCACGTCGGGGTATCAACAAGGTCGACCTCCTGGTACTCGCTTCTGCCCGAAAAGAGCACCTCGGATACGCGATACGACCAGCGGTAGTCATCTCCCAGATCCTCCTCAAGCTGTTCATAAATGGAAGCGGACAATTCGGTCAGGCCGCCACCGTCGAGAATTGCCTGAGTCAGCGGCACTCACCCAAAGCCGCTTGGCGTAACTAGCCATGGTTACTTGTATGCACTAAGCAACACAATTTGCAGTTTGCACAAATAATTCGTGCCGTTTGGGCGCGGCCGAACTGGGTATTACACAGTTACGGCAACCAGTGTTGAAACCCCCTCGTGTTGCTGAGTTTGTCGAAACAAAGGACAGCATGCAAATGGCAATATATTCAGCCAATATGCAAGGAGCTCGTTGGCGGCTAGTCAGGCGTTAGAATCCAGCAGTTGTACAACGAATTGACGCTTTAACTGCCCCCTTGTAACTTTCGCATTCTAGACAAACGTGTGAGCATCATCGGTGCCGCTCAAGGGGGGCCATTGGTTATGTGACTGGAGTTGAAGAAGATGGCCTGACTTCAAAGGTACTCGAGGCATGCGACCAATCACGGTCCCTTCGTCCCTCGTGCGCTCTCCCTGCCGTCCGCCGTTTGGTCTTCGCCCGCAGTCGCAACCCCGGCATGCAGTTCCACTAAATTTTGCTACTCAGGAGGCCTGTGCGTGTAGTTGGCCCTAGGCAATCTGTGCATGGTTAAGTCCCCACAAATTACCCCCTGTGTCATGTGCTATTGCCAGTACAGGTCGGTTACTCTTTGCCATAGATGCGGCCGCAAGGAGAGCCAGCGCCCTTTCCCCCATGCCAGTGCTGTTTGAAGTACGTACTCACGGCCCTGATGGATAACACAAGGGGTTGGCTAAAGGCTAGTCTGGGCCTATTCGGCGACCTTGCAACCCCATTCCATGGGGCAGTTAGGGCACAGGAAGGCCACACAAACCCTAAAGCACTAATACGTGCATTAGACGTGCCAAGCGGGTTGGGCCGTCTAAGCGTGCAGCGTCCCCTGCCTTCTGCAAGTAGAAACTAGACCCCTACCACAGTACATGAAATGTTTGTACGGCAGCTTCACTATACAATGCACCGCATGCAGTTCATGCTCACAGACCATATGACATTACTAGGCTACACTTCCAAATGTTCCCCGCCAACGCAAAATCGCGCTTGGTGCATTGATGTAGAGGGCCAACGTGAATGCTGAGCAGACAACTGCAATTCCCTCCAGTTTCACCATCAACTTGGACACGTTTGTATACACTATCGTGAACTGGTATAATTAGAGTGAACGGCATGACGACGGTGTAGATAAGCACATTTGGGGCTGTTCATGAGCGTCTAGCTTCTTGGGCCATTTCATTTTACACTAGCCGCTGATCAATATGTCCGTAACGGGAACTGCTGGTGGCCGCATTGCGCCGGGCGTGGGCGCGAACCTTATTGGCCAGCATGCACAGGACCGCAACCAGGAAGCGACGGTCTATGTTGGAAACATAGATGTTCAGGTAATTTTAGTACTTCAGGGTAATTAATATGTTGTTCGTCGGCGGCACACGTTGATACCGCCGGCGCCACAGGTGACGGAGGAGCTCGTTTGGGAGCTCTTTACACAAGCTGGGCCTGTCGGTAGGTCCAGCTGTTTTCTGAAGGTGCATAAATGAAACGAGTCTCCAATTCCTAAGCTTTGTCTTGCCGTGCAGTCAATGTCTACATGCCCAAAGATCGGGTTACGAACCAGCATCAGGGATACGGTTTTGTGGAGTTTAAGGACGAGGAGGATGCGGACTATGTAAGTGGCTGCCTAAACGGGCAGGGGGGATCGACATGGGTGTTGCCGCCGGGCGGCGGGTCTTCCAGGTACACGTTGGGTACTTGAACCAAGCTCCCTAGCCCGGCCTGAACCCCTTACCGCGGACGTGCGTCATACTAAGCATCTCCAACAAATTGCCTATGCTGACATGCTTGCTGCGGCGCTGCCACCTCTCAAGTACGTAGTATATCGTGGGTAGACCCGGATCCTTCATCCTCCTTCATGACCCGTGTCGCTTTGCACCTGGCGGTCCTAGCCCATACCTTTCCTACTGCACTGCCGCTCCCCTCACTCCTTTCCTTCCCTCCTTTCCCTTCCCACCCTCCTCCCCCACCGCCTCACCGCAGGCCATTAAGGTGCTCAACATGATCAAGGTGTACGGCAAGGCCATCCGTGTCAACAAGGCGAGCCAGGACAAGCGGCAGGCGGATGTGGGCGCCAACCTCTTCATCGGCAACCTGGACCCGGATGTGGACGAGAAGGTGAGGTGGGGGGGGGGCAGCGAGGGAACCGGAGGAACAAGGGGATCGAAATGAGGAAACTGACGAACAAGGAACAAGGGGTAGGGAACCGCCTGGGGGCGGGGGCCGGAGGTGGTCCGGTTGGAGGTTACCGCCTAAGGTGGACTCCCGGGGTGAACTGCGGGAGCCCGGGATGCTGGGTTGGGGGTGTAAACCCGTGCCAGGATGGCTGCTGGGGCTGTGTGGGGGCCCAACAAGACACACATGCTGCACGTGAGTGTGGGGATGGAAATGGGTGCCTGCAGGCGCTAGGGTGGCGTGGAGGTGACAGTCCGCGCACCTTTCGGCCGCTCCCCCGGGGAGCTCCTTGCAACATCCCCCACCCGTGGGCTGCCCGCCGCTGCTTGCGCAGCTGTTCCCTTACCTTCTCTCACCACCGCACCTCGGCCTCCTCCCTGTCCCCCACACCCTCGCCTTCCACCTCTCTTCTCCACACCCTCGCCGCCTCCTCCTTTCCCTCCTGCAGCTGCTGTACGACACATTCAGCGCGTTCGGTGTGATCGTGAACACACCCAAGATCATGCGCGACCCCGACACCGGCAACTCGCGCGGCTTCGGCTTCGTCAGCTACGACTGCTTCGAGGCGAGCGACGCCGCCATTGAGGCCATGAACGGGCAGTACCTGTGCAACCGGGCCATCACGGTGTCGTACGCGTTCAAAAAGGATACCAAGGGTGAGGGGAGGAGCTGAGCTGTGTGTTAAAATAGCTGGCCGCGAGGCGAAACGTACTGTGATTGAGCTGTGTGTGCGTGTGTGTGACTTCTGCCCTTTCCCTCAGCGCCTCCTTGCCGACGCCAACCTAGCGACCCGGTTCACTTACCCGCTGCATTGCAACGGCGTGCACGTCCGCAGCGTCCGCTCGCCTCCTACCTGCTGTCGGGGTCCCTCCTCCTCACCTGCCCCCGCTCCTGCCCTCCTGCTCCTCCCTGCGCCCCCAGGCGAGCGGCACGGCACCCCCGCCGAGCGCCTGCTGGCCGCCCAGCAGCGTGAGAAGCAGGCGGCGCAGAGCCGGCCCAACCAGCTGTTCGCGGAGGGGCCCAAGCTGAAGGGGCAGCAGGTCGGGCAGCCGCCCGCGGGGCCCGTGCCGGCACTGGCGCCCTCGGGCTACGCGGCGGGTGAGTGGGGCTGGGGTTGGGTGGGGGTGCTGGAGGGGAGGGGTGCAGGGGGAAGCGTGGGCGCCGGTCATGGAGGAAGGGAATAAGTTGACTGGGTTGGGCTGAGGAGACTATGCTGGCAGCAACATGGTCCTTCCTTACGAGTTAGGTTGCGCTTGCCTACAAGGGTCTTCTGCGGGGCGGGCGGGGTGCGATGGGTTGCCAGCAGAGGGCGGCTGCACAGCCCGCCAGCAGTGTTGTGGAGGAAAGGCATTGGGGGCCTAGGGCTGGACTGGTTGCGTGCCCCACTGACCCTCGGCTAGAGCAAAAGCGCAGGATTGGCGCTATTCCTTGGGCTGCGGAGGCTGTGGCAGCACGTCCAGCAGTTGTTGTGATGGTGGCGCATGCGGAGGCGTTGCCAGTACTTACACAGTCGGTGCAGTTGGGGCCCTTGAGTCGCCGTGTCTGGACCTTGCCTTCTTTACCCCCATCCCACCCCAACATTACCCCGTTGCTTGTAATCCCATACACATTACACCCCGCCCCAACCCCCGCTCTGCGCTGCAGGCACCCCCATGATGCCCCCGCCGCCCTCGCAGCCGGGGGGCATGCCACCGCCAGGTCCGTACGGCGCATCCCCGCCGTACGGCATGCCGCCGCCGCCACAACAACCCTGGGGTGAGTTCGGGAACGGATTTTCGCCCGCTTTCAGTGTTCTGGTGTGCAGGCGGGTATTGCTAGTGCAGCTACCACTGCTACGCTGCTCTTGCCTCCAGGTAGGTTAGGGCGGTAATAACACGTGCCTGCTCACATCTTTACCGTTTGCCTCCACCTCTACCCGCGCAGGTCCCCCAGGCGGCTACCCTCCGCACATGCCCCCAGGACCCTATCAGGTGAGGCTGGGAGCGGGTGCAGGGGACACATGCCTGCTGCCGTTAGGGCGGCCGCCCTGATGTGGCCCAGCGGGATGGGGTCATGGGCCGTGAATCTGCATAGAACCCACCATGCATTTGTCCCAACCTAGGCGTTCATGTGCTATCGCCTCCCCCTTCTTCCATGCCCTGCGGCTGCTATCCACAGCAGCAGCGCAGCACACAGAGCACTGCATGCCAGGCGGTAGCTGACGTGTCCCTTGCCCTCCGTTCCTGTATTGTCGTACAGCCTCAGGGCTATCCGCCACCGTACGGCATGCCGCCGCCTCCTTACGGCATGCCGCCCCCGCCATCAATGCCGCCGCCACCGGGCTACGGCATGCCGCCGATGGGCATGCCGCCGCCGCCTCAAGGGTACGGCATGCCCCCACCGCACGGCATGCCGCCGCCACCGCCGCCCTCATACGGCATGCCCCCGCCTCCGCCGCCGGGCATGGGGCAGCAGCAGCCTCCGCCTGGCATGCCGCCTCCGCCCCCGCCGCCACCGCCGTCCGGCATGCCACCGCCTCCGCCACCTCCTGGCGGACGATGATGAGTGGTGACAGTAGTCTGCGCCACCGTACCTTGCGCTTACGGCTGCTCTCTTACGGCTGCCATTGCAGCAGCGCAGCTCCTTCGCCAGCGGCACTGCCTGAATGCCGGGATGGTAGTAGGGCCTTGGAGCCCCTAGGTGGGGTGGGAGGGCCTTGTTAAGCGGGTTGGCCGGTAACATGCGTTGTACGACAAGTTCGGAGTTGTGAAGGGATTATGGACCCGTACAATGTACTTGATGTTTTGGAGCGTCGGCTGTGCAAAGGAGGGAGCTTACGCGCGAGAGAGAAAAGAATTGATACAGCTCGTACACCTTGCTAACAGTTGCCTAGTGCTGTTAATCCGCCGGATTTCGAGCTTTATACTGACACGCTTGCGGGCTGCTGTGCGGAGGTTGCGTGATGCCAACAGTGCCTGTTCGGCACGCAGCGTAGCCAGTGTGGTAGCTTCAGTTGCAGGGCTGCTGCTGTCCTTTACGTAATGTACTGCTTGCAAGCCTTCATTCCTGCGGGGAACGTGCATGCAAGGTTACCTGGAATTGTCGGTATAGGTTGGCTGTATGTTGGCAAAGGTTATGACCCGTGTCAAGCATGGGGAGTGGGCATGACCTGCCGGACAACAGAAGTGTACAGCACCTGCCACTGGCGGCGCAGTTGCCTGTGCGCACGACAGCAGAGCTAGTTTGCAGACACGGTGGCAACCAGCGGCTTCAGCGCCAGTGGGTTGCCTGCTCGCAGAAAGGCTTTAAGAGTCGTACATGTCATCAGTTATCGAGGTTTGAATTTGCCAGGAACCCAGCAAGTCAATTACCTCAAGACAGCCCAACATAAGTAGCCACAGACAATCTTTTGGGGCAAACCTATACCAGCATAGTCACATTGTCGTACGGCGTCTGCACGGTAGGCGTTTGCGGAGCACTCGTACGCATACCGTGCTAAGCACAGGCCACATGCAAAGGTCCATGAGCCTCCTGGCTCGTCTGGGCCTTACGAGCCGTAGAGCTTGTAACAACTCACTCACTCACATGCAAAGCACCACAGGGCTCGTATATATTTCTAAACACATTCCAAGAGCGTTTGGTTGCAGCACAGCGTTATCTACATGCCTAGACAACTCACCGGTAGTCGTAAATAAACTGCACATGCCGCCGCATGCAACCTCTTTGCTCACATCCATGTACGCCCTGGTTACTACTATGGGAGCCCCTCACATCTTGCAAATTTGTACGTGATCTGTTTCTAACTGGAAGACCAGCTAAGCTCATGTCCCATCACGACCTATAGGTGCTACCACAGGAAAAAGAAGCTTACTATCCACGCGCCTTGGCAGGTGCCGTCGTCTGCGTGAGCGAGCCCATCCCACTGTGTCCTAGTTCGAAGCTTTAAGTACCTTATAGCTCCCTGCTGCTGCCTATGGCGTCTATCAGCGTTTCAGGACACAGCCACCATGGCCACGGCCTCATCGCTTCGTTGTAACTGACCCAACATCGACACGGAAGCATAGCAAGCAAGTACTGCATCTTGTTAGAGCCCTCGTAATCAAGCTAGCACATTGTAGCCGCCTCTGGCCGCCCATAATTCAAAATCTTCCGCTCAGGAGTTGACGGTGTGCTGTGCGCGCTGCTGCTTCAGCTGGTCGGCCTCGTCCATGCGTCTCAGCTGCTGCTGCACCCGTCGCAACCGCTCCTGGACAGGCGCTAGGCGCAGTTCGTCCGATAGGGCCCCAGAGGCATACGTGGCGTCACGCTGTTGGCGGTTGAGTGCCACCGGGTCATCAGCAGCGTTCTGCCGCCCCGTCTCCTTCTCTGAGGGTGAACTCTTGTGCTGCAAGGGGCAAGCAAGCAAGGGAGTCTTAAGGAGGGCAGTGCAGGTACGGAAGGTCACGGAGGCACCATGCCAGAGCGTAGGCATATTTCAAGCGCACAGGAAAGCTTGCAGGGTGCTTGTACTGGTCAGTTACCATCGATTAGCATCATGCACGGGGTCATAGCAGCAGATAACAGGGGCGATAGTGGAGAAGTGGACACCTTCCACGTGACTGTCACAATGCCAGCGACTTATTTTGGCAGTGATGTACCTGCTAACATGATATCATGTACCTAATGAAACGTATGTACATAGCGCTACTGGGAATTAATTCCACTGTAGAAAGCCCATCTGCTACAGACGTGCAAAGGTACAAGTTCTTCACCTGCTCCCGCTGCTTTCGCTCCCGCTGCTCCTGCTCCCGCTGCTCCTGCTCCTGGATGCGCTCCAGCCATCGTACCATGCCCGCGGGGTCGTACCCGGCCTCGGACAGCAGGTGTACGGCAATGAGGTCGGCCTCGTGCGTGCGCCTGGGTATAGGGTACATGCATCATGCATGCGTGAAAGCTAGCTGTGCTGTACAAAGTTGCTGGACACCAGCTGCTCATGCATGCATGTCGCCAAGACTACCCAAGCTTGAAGGGGATCAACCAACTAACAGTCATTTGTTTGTTAGTAACTATTAGTTATGCCTTGCATAAAGCGTGTACACATAGAAATACAAGTTTTCTGAACGTCATGACAGGAAGGCTAGAGGCACACACCTGTGCCGCCCAGGCCGCACAGTACCCGTGAAATGCTCATCCTCAAACATCTGTCCCAAGAATCCAAGCACTTGGAAGTTACGGTCCTCAACCTGTGCACATGACCAGCCAGGCTCAACAGGATTATACAAGGTGTGCATGGAATGTGCTTGATGCGACAAACGTGAGCTGAATGTTCGGGATGGGCTCAAGCGGTAGTAGTCGCAGTCTTGTACATAAACCATTTGTGACCGCTGAAGTCTGCAGCCTACCTCATGCCGTGCCAGCTTTACCGCCAGCTTGTGCGCCAGCGCTGCGGCCAGCAGTGACTCATCCTCCCCCGCCAGCTGCAACGTGCGCTGGTGGAGCAGGACCTGGGGGAGGCGGGGGGGGGTTGCAGGCGCGTGATCGGCGCGGAGGGTAGTGCGCAGGGAGTACAGACGCTAAGAACTACCGTTAGTCCCTTTAGTTGCATGTTTAGTAGAGGGCCGACATTCCCCACCAACGGTAGCACCGGCCAACCTCGTGAACCTTGTGTTCGCCTCGAGGAATTACGCAGGTCGGGTAGTCACACGTCAACCAAACTTCTCGGGCTGGCGTATCAAACTCCTGGCGCTCCTCGCGATCGGCCGTCCACTCCTCCCGGCGCTGCTTGAGCTGCTCCTCGCTGGCCCCAACCACGGGCGCCACCACCGCCACTGCCCACGGCATGTAAGTCCGCATGTGGTCGTACTGGCCCCAGCCCCGGCCCGCAGCCGCAGCAGCAGCCAGCCGCTGCAGCACCCTCCGCACTCGCACCACGTCAGGGTGGTCGGCGGGGAGCAGCTGGTTCCACCAGCCCACAATGGACCTGGCCTCCTGCACAGAAGCAGTAAGATAACCAAGGTAACGAACTAGGTGCATGCACATATCCAGGGTAGAGGGGGTAGCGCCGTTCGTTAGCTCCCGATTGGACAATCAAGGTATTGGCTAGAGTATACCGGTAGGTAAGCATAGCTATGCCAAAACTATACCCTTATCACAGGACGCGTTCCAGGTACCACGTGCGAACTGCAGGCGTCTTTATCCCACTGATGAACGGAATGCTGGTGGTGACCTGCGCCCGCCGCTTGCTTACAGCGAAGAAGTCCTCGAGTGGCCGTGCCGGTACGTACTGCCCACCAGGTTTGGGCGCCTTTGAGTCGATCTTATGCAGGCGGAGGGTGTACGGCACCTGCGTTGTTGCGGGGTTGGTAACCTGCTATGCCCGGCATTAGGCGTACACCAGCCTCTCGTTACCTTTTCGATCTCAGTGCACGAAATGGCAGAGCTGACCGCCCTTAGGACGAGAATGCCACAAAGTTTATCAAGGAACCCAGCTTCCGTCCACTTGAAACTGCAGGAAGGAAGGCGATCCTCAGCTACCGGTATATGCACCATGTGAATACGGCACGAGAGGCACCACGGCTAGGCAAGCCAGTCCAGTAGATAGGTAGACAGTTAACACTGGTTAGGCACTGAGCTGCAGCTCTGTATGTCGTGAGAACCTACGCTGGGTTGCTGCAACGTCGGATTCTAGCCATCAGAGGAACGAGGCACAGGGCACCGCATAGGAATGGCCCAAAGGCAAGTACGCTCATAATCGACAGGACGAACAGGAAGACCACCTCAAGCACTGCCTTCCTGCGGTGGAAAAGGAAGGAGTCAGACAGCACGTGCTGTACACCCAACAGGTTTCAGACAAACTTACAAGAGCACGTAGGCAGCCCTACAAGTCGCTGCCATTATCTGCCATGAAGACTGGGTGTGGGTGCTAGATCCTGTCGACATGCATCGCGCAGTAGCGGTGAGGGAAGTGCCGCTTGCCGGAAAAGCCCGACTGGCTGCTGCAGCAGCCGCGTTTCCCGTAAGGCCCTCCAGCAAGGGCAGCATCGTGCGACTGGGAGAGGGAAGGGCGGGCTGGAAAGCCGAAACCGGGAGCAACCGTGATGCGACATTACAGGTGGACAGCGAACTGCTGGGCACCCTCTGAGGCAGTAGAGCTGGCCGTGAGGCAGCGGTGGAGCTCAGCAGCCCACCAAGCGATGCAGGCCTTGCATGAGCGGCCACACAGCTAAGGCTCTGCAGCAGCCTTGTCTTCTGTGATGCGCCTCCCATAGAATTGGGCTTGGAGTGTTCAACCTGCAGTTTGTTTTCACACGCAAGTCAGAGGCTTGGCGGTTGCTGCTGTAAGCCGGACATTACGCATGCAAGGAATGTCAGCCGTTACCTTGTCACTGCATGGTTTCGTGCTTTAAAGAGTATAGACGGTTCTAGTCGGCGCACCTGGAAATTATTAAACAAGCTGCAGGCTCCTTCGCTTTAGCTGCACCTGTTTCCAAGACCGCCGATTGACGGACGACCGTTTACGACGCTTGCGCTGCCAGCAAATGGTGCAGTATAACAACTGACTATGGACGCAGCGGAAGTACTTATTTTTATCAACTGTAAGGCCCAAGAACGGAAGTGTCGTTTCAATGGTCTTACTTGAGGAACCGACGCTAGCTGCAGAAGAAACGACTGGCCGTTATCCTACAGGGTCATGGATGTTGCTACGAGCATACCAGACGGAAGCGATCTCATGGCCTGCCCCCTCAATTGTTCGGAACCCCTGCCGCGTGGAGATACATACATGCAGTGTATGTCTACTCAGGTGTGATCAATGCCAATGACGCTATTACAGCAACTGCCTTTGCCTATTGCAATCCATACTGTTCTCTTTATATTGGCCTCATCCTGAGAGCGCCACTTCGCTCGCTTGTCCGGCGGCTGGGTTACCATGCATGTACCGGTGAGCATCGCCAAAGAATGTTTGCAACCAACCGCGTTTTATGAGGCTTAAGGTTAAGCGGTAGCAGGTATGAAATACTATCAAATAACGCTTTGGTCTCTGGTCAAGCCTTATTTCTTGCCGAGAAGGCCCACGCACGTGCAGCAGTGGTAGCTAATACGGTATCAGCTGCCAAGAGGGTCTGCTTACCATCGGATTCAACCCAATTGTAACTTAACGTTTGCGTTCGGTTCTCATAAGCAAATAGGGAAACAGTAGCAGCTTCTGCAATGCCAGGTGTGGCAGCGAGTATGAACATAGCCTGTCCACGATGCTGGCACCGTCAACCACATCGCTGCACTTCCCGTTCTCAAACCACGTGAAAACCTACCAGTGTGGCCCTAATACCTATGCTTAATTCCTCGTGCCAGGAGCAATTCGCCCTTACTCTTTCTGGCCAGGCAACCAGGCACCTCCTGATGGACCCATGACTCCTGATGGACCCATGACTGTGCCGGGCCCATCTCATCCAGCACTCCTCGCACCACCCGCACCAGCTGCATAACACCCTGACCGGTAGCTGCGGAGATGGGGAACACCCGCTCCGCCTGCACCCCGAGCTCCTCCGTCAGCTGCTCCCGCCCACGCTAACTCCACAAATGAGTCAGAACGACAAACCCAGTACGAAGAAGTACGGCTTCAACGATAAAGCAACCACTCCTTCCTCCTTTCCCTTGTCACCCCGGCCTTCTAATATCTCCCCTCCGAAAGGATACTTGGCATGTGGGCTGTTGCTTGAGTGATGGTCCAAAAGGAAAGAGCAGGAACATGATAGAACATAGGGAGCACGGAGGAGGCACAGTGCTGCCTGTGCGGTCCGGCAAAGGATCCCCACAACAGGCCAACACCAAACAGGTGACCGCAGTGTTACTCTGTTTGGGAAGGGTGCATGGTGTGGCATAGGCATGGCATACCCATTCAGCCTACTCCCCGACAACCCATGGGGGCTGAGTAACAAACCTGTGTCCGGCACCAAGGCAAACGTGGTCTTGCACCAAAGTCCTTTCCTACTCATTTCTCTTCATTTTGGCACACAGAAGTACCTTGCACATTTTACCAATTACAGTCTGAAGATATGGGTTTAAACGCACATTTCGTCTAGGACCATCTGTCAGGGTATTCACTTGTTGTTCACTTGCTTTTGTTCACGGCGCTGGCCTCGTGGAGCGCCTGGAATAATAATCAGGGCCAGGCCAAAACCCTCAGGGTTCCTTACGGTATAATTTCAAGGACGCGCACAGTAATAAGTACAAGGACGGCCTACCCTGCCTGTTGCGCCCCAACCCCGGTGTGTGCTCTGCACACTGTGAAGTGGTGGCTGCCGTATATAGTCCATCCGGTCAGTCCCAAGCCGATGAGAAAGCTAGCCCATCTTGACATGACAACCCACCAATCGTCCAGTCAGTAACAATGACAATGCTACCTGTGCGCATGCACAACCGCTGTCCGTCATCCTTGCATATGCAAATTTACGTTGATAGATCACGGCCCTGAGTCTGCTGGGGGTTGCATGGCCTAACAGCACTGATGCCTGTACTATACGGATGTCGTCAGACGACGAACTGACGGCTGTACCAACCAGGCCATGGCAGAACAACACAGCCACAAACCCGACCGTGTACATACTCATAACCATACAGACACGTGCCGCTAACAGCGCTCGACATTTCATGTTGCCATGCATACAAGGCGCCGCTGACCCACCACTGATCACCAGAAGTTGTGGTCCCTGTATGTCTGCATACTTCGACATACTATAGCAACCAAGATAGCCCCATGCAGTCACTGACACGCCTGAAACGCGCGCCAGTGGGGGCGGGCGGCTCCTCATGCAATGGGCCTGCTGGGCTGCTGCTGGGTGGGCTCGGTGGGCTGCTGCATGCGCGGCTTCAGCTGGCCTCCCTTCTCCATGCGCCTCAGCTGCCGCTGCACGCGCTCTAGCCGCTCCAGGACGGGCGGCAGGTCGAGAGCCTTGGAAAGGGTGGCCGCCTTGACATGCAGATCGCGCTGTCGGCGGTCGCGGCTGGCCGTGCTTATCTGCTGCGCCAGCGGCGCCGCCACCTCGGGGGCTGGGCTCTTGCGCTGCTTTCAGGGGAAAAGCAGGTAGGGCGGCGGTTGGGTGAAAAGAAGGTATCCAGTGCGTGGTGGCAGTTGGGTGGGCGACACACGGCCCAGCATGTACGGGGACCGTGAAGAATGGCAACACGCGAAGGCCGAGCCCTCCGTTGTAAGTGTACCAGATTTGCAAGTCCCCCTGCTATCAAGATGCCACCAAACGAATTTGATTCAGCATCTGGAAGGAGCCTTGCGTCTGGAAACGTAAGAGCTTCGTGGACCTAAGGACACGACTTCCAAGCAACATGTCACCGCAGGGCACTCTCTCGTCTTACGCATGTCATCCTCACCTGCTCCCGCTGCTCCTGCTCCCGCCGCTCCTGCTCCTGGATGCGCTCCAGCCATCGTACCATGCCCGCGGGGTCGTACCCGGCCTCGGACAGCAGGTGTACGGCAATGAGGTCGGCCTCGTGCGTGCGCCTGAGGGAGAGGTCAGATATTGCCCACACCAAAGGAGGGAGGGGCGGGGTTGGTGGAACTTAATAATCGTTCGCTTGCTGAGTACAACTCTTTGATTGAAACCTGCTTCCCTTGCAGACAAATTGAAGACGGTATAGAGGGAAACGCACGGTAACAGGCTTTTCGTTGCTTACCCCAAACATTGTGGTGTGCCGTACAGGTCAGCTAGCCCGTACCTGTGCTTCTCAGTCACCCCCACATCCTCAGGGTGCAGCCACTGCTCCAGGAGCTCTCCCACGTAGCCGAACTTTTTACCGGTGTCGAAGCTGCCGTGTTCGATCTGCACAAGGCACGCAACCAACAGATTAGCCGCCGGCATGCATGGACAGGGGTTGAATGAATGGTGAATGGAGTGAATGGAACCCGGTCATATGCCGCTCCAAACGTATCCGGTAACTGGAGGAATTGAAGACCAAATGTGTATTGGCCTTCTAGCGCCATACAGATCTAAGGCGGCATTGCTGCACTTCCCACCTCATGTCGTGCCAGCTTTCCCGCCAGCTTGTGCGCCAGGGCTGCGGCCAGCAGTGACTCATCCTCCCCCGCCAGCTGCAACGTGCGCTGGTGGAGCAGGACCTGGGGGAGGCGAGGGGAGGGGGCATGCGCGGGGTTCGAAAGAAAAAAAATGCAGCATGTGAGTATGGGCAGCTGTATGCCCCCAGGACATTCAAATGCTGGCAAGATGGAGCTGGCCCGCCCTCTCAATACCCCCAGTTCATATAACCAACCTCGTGCATCGAGTCTTCGCCTGAAGTGACTACGCAGGTCGGGTAGTCGAATGCTAGCCAGGTTTCGCGAGCGGACACATGGCGTGTAAGATATAACTTGCGCTCCCCCTCCCGCCCCTTGAGCTGCTCCTCGCTGGCCCCAACCACGGGCGCCACCACCGCCACCGCCCACGGCATGTCAGCCCGCATGTGGTCGTACTGGCCCCCACCCCGGCCCGCAGCCGCCGCAGCAGCCAGCCGCTGCAGCACCCCCCGCACTCGCACGACGTCAGGGTGGTCGGCGGGGAGCAGCTGGTTCCACCAGCCCACAATGGACCTGGCGGTCTGTGGAGGGAGGCAGTGATTGAGATGTATGGATGTATGGTCATGATAGACGAAGCGCAAAACAACATTGATGACGGGTAACAGTCATCACGGTATGGCGAAATGGCTCCAGCGGACCTGCGACTTGCAGCTCCAGCCATCTACATAACTGCAGCCACAACAAGGTTGCATGCAGCATGAGGGGATATGGCGCACGGCAACTTCTACGGATTATTAGCTTTTGACTAAGTGTTGTTATTATGCTGCTGTGCAGCCGTGCTGCGAACTTTGGACCTAAGGTTTCCCCAAACCACTACGGACGGCGGAAGCAAACTGTTGCTCACAGCGAAGAACATCTCGGATGGCCGCCACGGGACGTACTTGTCGCCACGCGGTTGCGCGGGGAATTTCGTGGCAACCTTATGCAGCCTGTGGGTGTACGGCACCTGCAACACGGGACAACGTCTGTTAGCGCGAACAGGAACAGACCGCACCAGCTCACAAAGCCAACACAACAACATCACCCAACCATGTGTACATACACCGTATATCCACCCGTGATGCGTCCCATGAACACCTTTTCAAGCCTCGGCCACATAACGTAGGTAAGACCGGCGAATAGCAGGGAGAAAACCAAAAGATATGCAGCATCCCTGCAGTGCAGGCAAGAACAATCAACGAGTAGGACGGGGGTTGACGATCAGTTGGATAGCGGTAACGAATGGAGGGGCGGTAAGACATGGATGCTATTGTATCGCCGGTATAGCCAGCATCGGACTCCACTTCAATTCACCTAGTCAGTCCGCCTTGCCACCAGCAGAGCATAGACGACATCACCAAGCACCCAATGATAACCACGATGGAACCGCCAAGATCTCCAAAAAGGAGTTCGAACAAGCGCTCCATGAGAGCAATGACGAACAGCCACCTGCTCAGCAGGTGAGGTCAAAAGAATGAGCCTGCACCATGTGCACAAAAGCTGATTACGAGGCACCTACGATAGTAAACTAAAGGTCTTCCAAGCGGCGACAGCCTTCTCCCGAATTTTTTGGGTGAAGGAGCTGCTGGAAGCATTTGTCATGGGGCGGACCGAAGCGAGGGACGCGCTGCTGGCTGGGAGAGCCTGGCTGGCTACCGCAGCCGCATCAATGCCCACGAGGCCCTCCAGAACAGGCATGGCGCGTAGAGGAGAGGGGAGAGCGTGGAGCTGGGGGGAATTTGCGTGCACGGAGACTGCGAGCAACCGTGATGGGACGTTACGAGTAAAGCGTGAGCTCAGCACCTTTTGCGGTAGAGCTGGCTGTGCGGCTGTGTAGCTCAGCAGCCCATTGCACAAGGCGGGCCCTGAACGGGTGGCCAAGCTGCCGAGACGCCAAAGCAGCGTTGCTCCCTTCGATGTGCTTCCCATGGCACCGACAAGGCGCGGCCTGCATGTACGAGGTATAGTGTTGGGTCACCATTGCGAATAGCAGTAATATACATATGAGACATGGCGTTAGCAATAGACAGCGCAAGGGATAGCTCATTTCTCACGCCCCTTCCACAATACCGGTACGTATTATTCACATGGAGCTGAACAACACAACCCATACGGGGTTCCTATATAAGCGTAGGGAGCAGCTCAGAGCCTTCCTGATAAAAATGTGTGCCATGCGCACCTTCTCGTGCACTTTACGTGGAGAACTGTAGTTGCTTGCTTGGGGTTGCTGTCAGCAACCTGCTGATACCGCAATGACCAGAAATTGAGTTTATGGTTAGCGTACAGACACAATTGTCATGTTTATACGAGTGCCTTTTCGCTGGGCAGATGGATATGAAACGACAGGGAAACTGCCACAGCAACGACCGTCCGGTACACTCACGACCAAGAAATGAACACCAAACGCCTGCAGTTATAGTCAACAATTAAAAGTTAATTATGTGGCTCACTAACGCATATCGGTAACCCTATCCAGCCTTTTTCGCGACGTGTTGCTTGTCCGTTAAAAAAGCGGGTGCACGAGTACCTATCCTGTCACGACAAATTTGAACCGATGTAGTGGTGTAATATACCATAAATTAAATGTTAAGATCACGCTTCTAGACAACAAAGTTACAGCCTGTGGAAGCAATTGCTGATATAGCTATATAAGCCCCAGGCCAAATAGGCGCAGCATAATTACCTTGAAGGGCCAATAGTTGTATACATGAACTGCACATTGAGGAAAGGCACATTGGAAGGATGCCCTGCTGTGAGGGGCGGAAGTTTCGAAGCGCAGACGTGGTGTGTCGTTTGCGGCAGCGTTGCCAGTGCTGATAGGAACCAGGCTCCTTAGCCCTTATCGTTATCTCACACCACCCCCTGCTTGACTGCTGTGGACACCCCCATGCTGCCCCCGCCGCCCTCGCAGCCGGGGGGCATGCCACCGCCAGGTCCGTACGGCGCATCCCCGCCGTACGGCATGCCGCCGCCGCCGCAACAACCCTGGGGTGAGTTCGGGGACGGATTTTCGCCCGCTTTCAGTGTTCTGGTGTGCAGGCGGGTATTGCTAGTGCAGCTACCAGCCTAGCACTGCTCTTGCCGCCAGGTAGGTTAGGGCGATAGTATCACGTACCCGCTTACATCTTTACCGTTTGCCTTCACCTCTACCCGCGCAGGTCCCCCAGGTGGCTACCCTCCGCACATGCCCCCAGGGCCTTATCAGGTGCTCTGGACAGCAGCCACTGGGCATGGAAGAAGGGGGAGGCGATAGCACATGAACGCCTAGGTTGGGACAAATGCATGGTGGGTTCTATGCAGATTCACGGCCCATGACCCCATCCCGCTCGGGCACATCAGGGCGGCCGCCCTAACGGCAGCAGCCATGTGTCCCCTGCACCTTGCGGGTAGAGGTGGAGGCAAACGGTAAAGATGTGAGCGGGTACGTGTTATTTCCGCCCTAACCTACCTGGCAGCAAGAGCAGTGCTAGGCTGGTAGCTGCACTAGCAATACCCGGCTACCAGCGGGCGTCCAATGGGTGTATGACACCCTTTGCACTGTCTTTTTCCCGCGGGGCCCTGCCTCCTTATGCCCTTCTCCGTGCGGCACCCTTGCAGCCTCCAGCGGGCCTCTCTGTCCTTCCCCGTGAGGTTTCTGCCTACCTCCGCATGCCCTCATTCCTGCACGCACATGTGCCAGTTTATGAGCAGGACGGGGGCATGGTGCGTATGCATGTATGTAGTGGTGCCAGTTGATGGGCTTGATGCGCGGGGTGGGTGCGGACGGAGACGCCTGGGTGCAGGTCCTTGGGAAAGGTGGTGATGCTTGCACGCATGGATGCCGGTTCCTGGCAGGACGATTGGATGTCTGCACGCATAAGCGCCGATAGCCAGGAGAGGCGGGGATGTATGTGCATGTGGGTGCCGGTAACTAGCAGAGGGGGATACCTGCATGCATGAGCGGCATTTGCGGAAGAAGGCGAATAGGCGATGTATGGCTGCACACACGCGGCGCCGTCATTTTGATATTGTGATGGTGCATGCCTCAGCGCATAAGCGTGTCAGGCAACGTGTTGCTTAGTGGAGGGGACTAGGAAGCTGGAGGTGAGGAGGCAGCTACATGGTGAGGAGTGTTGTCTTCGAGGATAGGTGGAGTAGGCTTGTCGAGTAGGGGCTGGAAGCAGGGGAGGTGCGTGGAAGCGGGCCCTGGAGACCAGTGTTTCTATCTTCAACCGAGCGCGATCGTGGAACCCCACGATCCGATACGTCTAAGGCCCATATTGTTCGAGCGCCCCCACGTTCGCCCCCTGAACAGTTTCGTATACCGGTATGGTCAGGGGCCTCCCAACGGCCTATCCTTTCCGAAAACCTGTTTTGAAGAGGGGCTACTGGCTTTTCGTGCCTTGACCAGCGGTACTAAGCACATCGGGCTACCCATACGTAGCAGTACATTGAAGCCATGGAAACGTACCCCCATGGAGGCGCACTCCGTGGCGTTACGTTTCCATGGCAACCGGGGCCACACGGGAAAGGGAATGGGGAGGCCATAATTGCATTGGGACAGGCAGATGCCCAAAGCTCAGCGCACCCATGCAGTACCCGCACAGTCCAACAACAAGGGTGCATGCGGGCAGGCATGCACTACAAACCTGCGGCAGGTGCCAAAGGCCCTATCCGCACGCCACAAGAGCTATAAGTGCTATTGCGGCCGCTGCTGCACAGGCCAACGCTCCGTCTTCGAAGCCCGGATGTGCAAAGCCCTGCGACACGACAGGCCTTTAAAGAGCGGGACAGATCCCCACGTTAACCTTTCTTTGTCCTCCAATGCAGTCAGGGCAGGACGTGTAGAAGCATACAGGCGCCGGTTGGACAAGACGGAGACAGTGCCATAACTCGAACGGGGCTGCAACGTTGGGGAATTTGCGCCCGTACTTTGGCACGGCGGGACTGCTGGTTTGCATGGCACATGTGGTCTGGTAGGGTGTGGCAGGGTACACGAGCGGCTGCGCGGGTTCGTCCATTAGCAACTGAGCTGCGATGCTGCGTTACTGTACTGACTGCAGCTACTGCAGACAGATGCGCGCTTGCTGTGTGGGCGACTGGTGACGACGGGAAGTTGTGTAGTAGTGCAGTGGTAGTTGGATCTGTATGCTAACGCGCAGGTGCCAGTACCGGTACTTCGGCAGGGCAGGGCACGGCACGGCATCCGCACCAGTATTCGGGCGGGTGGCGTTTTAGGGTGGCGTTTTAGCACTCCACCACCTGTACGCTTTGATACGGTATATTGCGTGTTTTCTTGGCATCCTCAAGCCTCTTGTGCATCCTAAGTTTCCTAACCGTTTGTAATTGCTAGCAGCCTTGGCGACAATCGCTGCCGCTTCTTCTGTGCGTGATTCAAGCATCCTTCTGCATCCTCATGCCGTAAATGCGTGCATCCGCATTCTTCTTGACATTACCTCCCATTCCTCCAGATCCCTCCCGTGAGCTACGGGTAGGCGGGACTTACTAGTTGTATGACACCTTTGCATGCACTACGCCTTGCGTGCGTGCTAGTAACAAGTAAGTGCGGCATTTACTGACCCATGGGTCGAAGGTGCGGGCGGGTAGCATTATGCCATGTAGCTAATTGAACCTAGGCTTTCTATGGAAGTCATTCCATTCTAGAAAGCCTATCTGCAAAGGTTTATGTTCCTCACATGCTCCCCGCTGCCCCTGCTCCCGCTGCTTTCGCTCCCGTTGCTCCTGCTCCCGCTGCTCCTGCTCCTGGATGCGCTCCAGCCATCGTACCATACCCGCGGGGTCATACCCGGCCTCGGACAGCAGGTGTACGGCAATGAGGTCGGCCTCATGTTCGTGCCTGGTTATAGATGCATGCGTGGAAGCTAGCTGTGCTTCCCTTCAGTGCAGCGCGGACCACCAGGTGATGTAGGGTGACGATATGCTTTAAACCACTGGGGGGATAACTGCAGGCTATGGATGCCTATGACACGGATTTCTAATCAGGGTCCATCCATGGTGTCTACCTACTGGGTTAACGGCTGAGGTGTATGATGCCGTCAAAAGTCTTAGAACGGTGTAGGGAGTGATAGCAACATTGAATGTTCTCCACCCAGGCTCACCTGCGTGATTGGGGAGCCTAGCAAGCAACGGCATGCATGGACCGTGGTCGCCCCTGTTCCCATCCGTGACACCTGGGGGCAGCTACACGCCATGCGGCGAAGGGCAGCATGCATCAGCAGCCCACATCGCTTTACCCCCGTGACAATCGCACGACCGCTTGTTGTGTGCGTGGCGTGAGAGGAAACGCCACAAGGCAGATGTACCTTTACATTCTCGGCGTGCGTGTTTGGATGGGTGTTTGTCCAATCCCCTTATTACCACCTGCTAAGGAGGTTCTCTAACCTATACGACACTGGCTCACCTTTACAAATTGCCACGCCAAAGCTCTGATGTACCATTATACTGAATTCTGCGTCTCCAGCGTACCACTACTCACCCGTATCCTGTCACTGTTTTACGCCGCCATACCGGTACGGCCGCCACCGCTAACCCACCAGCCTGATCACGCATACGCAAACAAACATCTTGTATATGCACCGCATATACATAACATAACCTCCTATAATCAACCTCAAGCAAGCCTCAGGCAGTCACTGACGCACACCTACACACTGTCCTGATCCGTGCCTGCCCTGCCTCACATAAGGGCTAGGCCTGTTGCATGCACGCTTGCCGTCCGTCAAGGAGCGCCTGTAACACGGCAGCGGTGCCGATGAAGATAGCAGGCGGGCGGCTCCTCATGCAGTAATGGGCCTGGGCTGCTGGGCGGGCTCGGTGATGCGCGGCTTCAGCTGGCCTCCCTTCTCCATGCGCCTCAGCTGCCGCTGCAAGCGCTCCAACCGCCGCCGGATGGGCGGCAGGTCGAGAGCCTCGGAAAGGGTGGCCGCCGTGACGTGCGCCTGGAGCTGCAGCTGTTGACGGTCGTGGCTGGTCAGGCTGAGCTCCTGTGCCGGCGGCGGCGCCGTCGCCTCCTCGTGAACAGGGCTCTTGCGCTGCATGCAGGTGGAAAGCAACGGCGGCGATAGGGTGGGTCACACAAACAGCAGGGCATAACACGAGGACGGGCGCATAGCAGTGTTAAGAGCTTCCCAAACCGATGTGCCAAAAGAACAGCTGACTGGGTCCCTGCATTCGCCCTCGCTCTGCCATCTTTATGCAGGTCATATTGTATATCCGCACCTGCTCCTGCTCCCGCCGCTCCTGCTCCCGCCGCTGCTTCTTCTGCACCTCCTTCTGCTCCCCCACCTTCTTGAACCAGCGCATCAAAGGCGGCGGGTCCTGAGCCTCGGAAAGGGTGGCCGCCTTGACATACAGCTGACGTTGCCGGCGGTCGCGCATGGCCGGGCTAAGCTCCTGCTGCTGCGGCGGCGCCTGTTCGGAGGCTGGGCTCTTGCGCTGCATGCAGCACGCAGCAAAGGCGGCGGTTGGGATGGCGACACGCACAGGGCCCCGCACGGGACGGAAGTTGTCCCTGCTAACTAGATGCCAGTTGTACACAACGTAACAATGTGAATTTGGTATCTGCTGGACGGACCCCTGGCGTCCCAAAGTGTTTAGCTTCGTGGACCCATGGGTCAAAAGCACGCTTGGCTACCCTTCAAAACCTTACTCAATAAGCATGTAGCGAGCTCGCCCACAGGTCACGCACAGTGTACATGCAGACACCCTCACCTGCTTTCGCTCCCGCTGCTCCTGCTCCTGAATGCGCTCCAGCCATCGTACCATGCCCGCGGGGTCGTACCCGGCCTCGGACAGCAGGTGTACGGCGATGAGGTCGGCCTCGTGCGTGCGCCTGGAAGAGGTGGGAGGGGATAAAAGAAGATCCAACGTGTCGAGGGAGAGGGTAGGTTGGTAAGACCACTGGACTGAAAAGGCACGTGTAGCGATGCCCGGTCAACACCTGATGAACCGACGCCCATAATTGGCTAGGAAGCTGTCACCCCTTGTTGGAGACTCTAACACCCCTTTATTGAAGATGACAAGCCATTGCTCTAAACGCTGTATCCCTGTGTCTGAAGCGGCAGATGATGAAAGTAATTATGCACGATAGGATGACCTGACGCCCCCTTGTCCACGTGAAATAGACCGGCACGCCGCAACAGCCAAATAAAGCAGGGATGTTTTCTATTTAAAAAAACAGCACCAATGCATCAATCAAGCGGCATTCGCTTGCAGACTCGGGAAAGGTCCACGGTAGCTGCAAGCATGGCCCCGCCGAGTTCCACAGTGTCAGTACAGGTTAGGCGTACGCTAGCGTACACGGTCAAAACTAGCCCAAGAGAGGTCGTACCTGTGCTTATCAGTCACCCACACATCCTCAGGATGCAGCCACTGCTCCACAAGCTTTCCCACGTAGCCGAACTTGTTATCGGTGTCGAAGTGCCATGGGAATTCCAGCTGCAACACGAATGCGGCCAACATGTATTATCAGCCACCAGCGCACCTATCCTAATCGCTGCTGTGAGAGATGTGCATCATAGAAACCCTAACCCGGTCATCGTTCCTTTGACACCGAAGCCAAGGCAGCTAGAGCAAAACGTCAGACGGTACTGCTGCACTATCCCTTACGTCCCACCTCATGCCGTGCCAGCTTTCCCGCCAGCTTGTGCGCCAGCGCTGCGGCCAGCAGTGACTCATCCTCCCCCGCCAGCTGCAACGTGCGCTGGTGGAGCAGGACCTGGGGGGCCACCGCCGCGGGGTTCGAATAAGGCAGGAAGAGGCAGCATGTGAGTACATACGCAAATGTTTCCTCCCGTACTGTAATGATTAGCTTATGCAATGAGGCCAGCAGTTATCTCGGGACTAAATGCCGCGCGCGTTGCAATATACTCTTGCTGGGCTGGCCCGCCGCCCCATGCAACAGACCTCGCGCAACTTAAACGACGTACTTCGTGCATTGAGGCCTCGCCGAAGGAGAAGACGCAAGTCGGGTAGTCGAATGCCAGCCAGGCCTCGTCAGCGGGCACACAGGAACGCAACTGTGGCTTGCGCTCCTCCTCCCGCCCCTTAAGCGGCTCCTCGCTGGCTCCAACCATGGGCGCCACCACCGCCACCTCCCACGGCATGTCAGCACACATGTGGTCGTACTGGCCCCCACCCCGGCCCGCAGCAGCAGCAACAGCCAGCTGCTGCAGCACCCTCCGCACTCGCACCACGTCAGGGTGGTCGGCGGGGAGCAGCTGGTTCCACCAGCCCACAATGGACCTGGCGTTCTGGGGGGGGAAGCAGTGAGTGATGTATGGATGGGGTCATGTTGAAACACAGAGGACTGTGTTGCAATAGAGACTAGGTGTATGATTGCCATTCACTGGTTGCTCAGTGGTCGCGGCGCTTGCATTTCCAGGGGCTCAGCCATAAAGAAGTAAGGCCCCAGCCGAGGCTATTAGGGCTATGCTTTGAAAATTGCAAGGGATCCAAATAGAGCCAAACCAAAACGGACTAAAGCCTCACACCTACACCCCCTTACAGCAAAGAACTCCTCGGATGGCCGGAACGGGACGTACTCTTCGCCACTCGGTGGCGCACGGAACATCCGCGGGATAACCTCATGCAGCCGATGGGTGTACGGCACCTGCAACACGGGGCGACGTCTGATTAGCGCAAACAAGAACAGACCGCACCAACTTGCGATGCCAACAATCCGTCCGACCCAAACATACGTTCCCATTATCACCTTCTCAAGTCTCTGCGACATGTCGTAGAGTACGCCAGCGTATTCTGTGAGCAAAACAGAGAAGAGTGCAAACAGCCTGCAGTGCATCGGGCATTCAACAACGGCAAGGGAACTGGACATTCTCTGAATACGGTTGCACTGGGGCAAGCTATGCGAAGGCGAAGACGATAATAACATGTAACTAGCTGCTGATAGCCAAAATCTAGGTTCACCCTACAGTGGGAACTTACCAGACCGAAGCGATCTCATGGCCTGCCCAAATGGGTGTGTAGCATGGGGGGGTTACGGTGTGGTGGGGTGGTTGGGTGCGTTTTCGCGGCTGTTTATGATGGCGGTGTGTGGGAGTCATGCTTGGGTGGGTAAGGTGGCGGGCTGGGGGGCTGACGAGGCTGCTTAGGAGAGTGGCGCATGGGTGTCCCGTTTGGGAGGGTCAGATGGCTGCGTAGGGTCATATGAGGGAGGCGTTTACAGCGTCGAGGGGCATGCCTGGATAGTGCGAATTGGCATATTGCACCAGCAAGCCCGGCGTCTGCGGCCCTCAGGGGCAAGCCGTCTTGCTAAGCAGGGTCGCAATTGCGTTGGCAACTCGAGGGTATCATAGGCGTGCACAGTAACTGACGCACGGTCCTAGGTATCAGTTGCCCTCGCTGTCACCCTCATTCGAGCACAGGGATGGGGTGGGAATGGGTTGGCAAGGGGAGTCACGGGGAGAGAACAATAAAGGCATGGAAGCTAAAGGATGGCGTGGGCAGGGAAAGGGATAGGAAAGCAAGAACAGGGTTGGTGGTGAAAGGAAAGCGAGGAAAGGTAAGGCAACAGGAAAGTAGGGGTGGGGAGGACAGGGCGGTGGCATGGCTTGCATAGGAAAAGTGTATTGAACCGTGGAGGCTATAACATCCAGAGAGGCTGAGTTTGGGAGCCAAGCTTTGGCAGGGGAGGGGAGGGGATGGAGATCTGCAGGCTTCCTCTGCTGCTTCAACTGTAGTGTAGGTGCACCTCTGCACTCCACTGCGTTTGTCATATGCTGGCAGAGCCTCATCGCCAAAGTTGTCTTCTTCTATGTGGGCAGGGGTTTGTGGGTGGCATTCAGAGCATGTTGGGCTAGTATTCAGTGGTACGCTCTCTTCGGTGCAGCATTCCTCCAGCACCTTTTCTGAAATGCACTCATAATAAACAACGTACCCATACCGCTCTCCTTTTGAGCAGTGCTTGGAACATTGTCACCTTCGTTTGTGCGACGGAGCAATGTCGTCAGCGAAACAGTGGCTACCTTCAAACAGTTCACTATGAGCGACCGTATCTTTTTGACTTTGTTCCTTCCGCAGTCGATTCCGCACCATGCCTACAGTGATACTGGGCCGCCCCATTTCCTGCAGCAATGTCTTTGGCGACGCTTCCTTCCCAGTAGCCACGATAGTTTGTAATGCTTGTTTATACGTCAAGCCCTTCAAGCGCGTGTCGGAGCACACTTCGTTATACAATAGCTTGGCAGTAAGTTTCAGTCCGCTAGAAGCAATAGTCTCGGCTGCTTTACACAGAGCCTCAACTTCATATGTTTTCCTGCATTCCCTGGCCATTGTGTGTATTGAGTAAGGAAGGCAATACCGAAGCCATTGGTGTCGGCCCTATTAAACTACGCTGCTGGCCTTACCGCGACAACAACCTAACGGATACCAACGTGTAGCAAGCTATCGACATGCGCTTAATGCCTCTTTTTTGGTACAGCGCCCCTACCCCCGTCGGGAGTCTGAGGTCGTACAGGGCCTCCAGGGCGCGTGCTGCGCTGCCATTCTCTATCTTTTGACTCAAATAAGTTATTGGTATCACCCTTTTACTCTGGGAATTCCAAAATTCATCTAAATGTAAGCGTAATGGACTTCTGTGCAATGCTGTGTCATCCTACAGAAAATTGCTAGCAAGCTTGATATGTTTATCTTCTTTAGTCCTAATATGATAACGGTATTTATGGCTTGTGCCACAGGCGGTAAAGTCTTGTTGGTAGTGCAAATATGAAGGGCGATGGCAGCAGTGGATGTGACGGCTCTTCGGCAGCAGCAGCCACAGGACCTGAGTCGCCCAAGGTATGTTTCGTGCCACGTTGTCCTGAAGTTAATAGATAGTATTAAGCTGTTAAGGGCTTTGCGATGCCCTGTATACTTGCTGTCTCACATCTGTGCATCTGTGCACACTATCAATATATATGTGCTGACCTCTTCTGCTTGCCACGTATGTCCATAGGCAACGATCCTCCCTTTCCCTTCTCTTTCCTTGCCGGTACTAGGACTAACGCGTCTGCAGGTATTTAGATACCCAACACCACCGTCAGTCCCGTCCTGTCTATCACTAGAATCCCCTTGACGCCTCCGCTTGACACCAATTGCAGCGTTCCTTCTATACATGCGTTTAGCATGGGTACGTCGTTCGTTACTTACACCTTGCGTGCGTACCGCGTCAGCTGGAACAAGCTCCTCATGCATATTTACATCTGTAACACCCTGCTGCTGTGCTGTGTCTTGAGCCGCATTAGCCCCTGCTGTGCCCGCTCCCTGACCACTTGGCCCCTCAGCTGCTGCATCAGAGCGGGCTTCACCTCCTGCAGCAGCAGCGCTGCGCTGGGTAACCCAAGCTGCCCACGCAGACATAGTTTCAGCAACTGCCTTTACATCGTCAGCTGATAGGTTGCTAGCCCCCGATAGTGCTGCGTGGATGGTCACGAGCAGCGTTGAAACGATACCAGCTAAAGCCCGCACCTCACTGCTATGGGGAGGCATCGGCGGTGGTGCAGCAGGAGACGCAGCTGGCATACGCAAAGCCGCCGGCCCTCTGTAGCGGTCTTAGGACTCGACAAGAAACCGCAAGGCTTCAGCCTCCCTCCGTCCAGCAGCAAGCGTGGCTGACATACGTTCCGTGGGGGGCCTCCGGCCTGCTGTGAATGCTCTGCGTATGGTAGCCTTACTTGAGCGAATCAACTGATAGGCGAGAGGCAACCTCTCGAACCACCTTCTCCACAGGCCTTTTTTCAGCTGCTGTTTGGCTGGAGCCCTGTCTCTGTTGGCTCCATACCCTCGCCTTGCAAGCTGTTGGACGCTGGGGTTGAGGTACCATGCCACTGCTTGTATACGTCTGCCGCAACAGAGTGCACGCAGGCGTTATGTGCCGCAAACATATGGCAAGTGCTGCTGAACACTCCAGCACGGACGGAGACAACAGCGTGTACTGGGCACGGATTAAGTTTACGTTTCTGAGTTTCAGGCACCAACTGCATGGCTGCTGACAAAACATTCTCGCATGAAGTGAAGGACTTGAATACGAATGCCTCTGATGAGTAGGATGGGGCTGGGTCGGATGCAGCAGGCACAGCGTATGCCCCTGTTGCTGCTAAGTCCTGCTCGGCTGCTGCCTGATGCCCTGGGTTGTGCCGTGGCCCTGGCTTCGTTGCGCGTCTCCTGCCCCTTCTGCACACGAGGTGCTGGCGGCAGCTGAGAGCTGGGTGCTGCACCGCCCGGAAAGTACTCTTTAAGACAATAACGATGGTGTTTTTCCCATGCCCAGACTCATTCGGGTTGTGATGCTACACGCGAGGGAAAAAGCGGGCATGCACTTGGAGGGGGCTCAAGGGTAGGGCTAGAGGCATGTGCCGGAGGGGGGTCCGGAATCGTGATTTCAGGTCAGCGCATATTCGGAAAGTACTCTTTAAGACAATAACGAGGGTGTTTTTCCCATGCCCAGACTCATTCGGGTTGTGATGCTACACGCGACGGAAAAAGCGGGCATGCACTTGGAGGGGGCTCAAGGGTAGGGCTAGAGGCATGTGCCGGAGGGGGGTCCGGAATCGTGATTTCAGGTCAGCGCATATTCGGAAAGTACTCTTTAAGACAATAACGAGGGTGTTTTTCCCATGCCCAGACTCATAACCGCCGCTGCTATCTGACCCGAGAGCAGCGCGAAGGAATGCTTCGGCTTCATCGTCGGAGTGTTCAGCTACTAGGAGACCTACACTAACATCTGAATCACTATGTTTGGTTACATGTTATTATAACTTCATTGCATAAGGTTAAGGACAATTACTTATGTTAAGCCTTGTGCTGGGTAGATTGCGAGGTGGATACCAAATGGGCTGCACTTAGATAGAAATATGTGGCATAAATAATTTCATTCTTTCCAAGATGTTTCATACCACGCTTCTGAGCACAGCGAGCGCAGCACGCGCCAAGGAGGCCCTGTACGACCTCAGACTCCCGACGGGGGTAGGAGCACTCTTGCCTCTTTTTTTGTAACTTTGAGAGGACCCCGGAGAGAGTAGGGGTGGGAGGGTGGGGAACAAAAGGCTCGCCTACCTACAGCTGCAGCCATACTTAAGAACTGTCTGCAACTACGCAAAAGTCAGCGCCTTCCTAACTGCGCACGGAAACTCAGCGGCAAAGACCTGAAAGGCCAGCTGAGGGCAAACTGTTTAACCAAGGTCAAAACGTCTAGCACCGTCCACTCGCAAGCCTGGTGGCGACTGCTCTGCTCCCTGTCGTACATGCGCTCCAAAACCCCATTTTTAGTTGACACTCAAAATGATACTTTTGTCGCACACACTCCAGTGCCAGAGGAGTCGCACCCCTCATCACCTTACACCGCCTGGGACCTGGCCTGCGGGCCCAGACTCCGAACAGCGTCTAAGAGACCCAACTCTGTAACTAACCAAGTTTGCTACCTAGCCGATACCTCACCCTACCCTCTCCGGGGAACAACAGGAGAGGGGGAAAACCAACAGCCGGGCGCGGATGGGCTCTAGCCCCCAAAACCCGCCCCGGCGTATTAGGCTCTAGGCGCGCTTCCGCATGCATGCACGCCTAGAGAGGACCCCCCTTACCCTGTCACCCACCGCACGCCTCGTCACCTCACATGCACCCCACAATGCGGGCCTTAGCCGCCGCGGAGGGGAGGATATACGCGCTCACCGCCTCCGACCGCCACCTCCCGTGCGCCTTGATCTGCTCTCCAGAGGCCCCCCCTTCCGCTGCAGCCGTGGCTCCCCCCCTTCTCAGGCTGTGGGACGCGTAATCTGGTACCCGCCCGGCTATTTGTGGCAGGGCGCGCTGCATCTCTCCTAAGAGCGCCCTAAGCCTACGCGTAAACCCCTCCTTCCGCCAAGCCTCCGACCCCGGTCCCCACTGGGGGCCCCGCGTGAAGAGCGGCGCGCTGGGCTCCGCCCCCCCTGAGCGGGCCCGCTCTAGGTGGCGCCCTATAATGCGCCCGATGCGTACTCCGCTGCCAGACGATGCCCCCAGGTGCACATCCACCCCTGCCCCAACCTGATCGGTCTTGCTCCTCGTTATCCGCACCACGTGAACCCCACCAGTCAGCGAATGCACGTCACCTAGCCGCAGCCCCGCCAGCTCACTTCTCCGCAGCATCCCAAAGAAACCCACCACCAGCCAACACGCATCCTGCTCGAGCTCCGCTCGGCGCGCTGGCGCCCCGTCCGCCGTCGCTGCCAGCCAGCCCAATAGGAGCCGCAGAAGCGGCACCGGGAACGCCTCCTTCGTACGTTGCGGCAGCGGCTCGGCCCCTGCATCGCCGCCAGCTGTGGCGGCTGCCGCCGGCGCCCGGGCACGCCACGCCTGCCTCAGCGTGCGTTGCACCAATGGGTTCCGGCGGATGGAGGCCTCCGCCGGAAAACCCTTCGCGCGCTGCCAGTCCGCAAGGGCGCTAATGGTGCCTGACAACGTTGAGGGGGCCACACGGTCGGCCTCATGGGCGATGAACAGGCTCACCAGCTCGGGGCTGAGGTCCGCGCCCCGCGCAGGTGGGAAAGCCGCCCTCATGGGTAAGCCCAGAGCAGCGCAGAAGGCCGCGTAGCGGCGGCGATGGGATTCGTACGTCCCTGCTGAACCCGCCGACACGGCGCTTCCCGCTAGCGCCACCAGCCTCGCCGCGAGTGCCTCCTGCCGACCGCCCGCAGCCCCTGCCGGAAAACCCGCCGCCGCCAGGATGCAGTGGATGCAGCGGAACCAGCCGCCGGGGTACGAGCCCGGCGGCAGTCCCAGGCAGCGGCGATGTGCCCGTATGTCGCATGTCTCACAGCGCAAGTCCCCACGGAGGTGCGCCGCACGCAGGCCTCGCAGCTCCCGCCACCCTCTACAATCGCCATGGGGGCGCAAACGCGGATCGGAATTCGGTCAGGGCAGGCGTAAGACCAGCATATCGTAAGGAGAAGGACCCGCCTCGTCGCCCCAGGGCCAAACGCAGAGGCGGCCGCCCCTGGGCAGCACCTGGGCGACCCGGAATGGTGCGGATCGGCTACGGACGAAGGCCCGGAACCACCCCCGCTCCGGCCAGAAAGGCACCACCACAACCGCCCGCGTCCGCGAGTCACGCCGTGCCGCTGCCACGAGGGTCGCTAGCACCTCCCCCACCAGGGCCTGGGGTGGGAAGGCCCACAGCGCCTTGCCCGCCAGCTCGGCCTCCTGGCCAAGCACCGACCGCCCCGCGCTGTAGAACACCTCACAGCCGGGCTGCCGGTTGGAGCCATGGGCGTCGCAGCAGCAGTCGACGGTGGGCCGGAGAGAGAACTTGCGGCATAGCTCCCTGAAGATGCTGGCCTTCAGCCGCAGGTTCTGATCCTGGGCGCTGTCAAGGCGGCGGCTGAGGCGGTCGGCCTGGCCGTTGTCCACGCCGGGAATGTGCTCAGCCCGGACCTCGAACCCTGAGCTAATCGCAAGCTCTGCAATTTGGCGGCTAAGGCTGCGGCCCTCTGGGATGCGGGTGGAGCCGTGGTTGATGGCTGCTACGGCTTGGGTGTTGTCACAACGCACCAGCACCCGGCGCCCGGCAAGGCTGGCGGCCCATGACTGCAGCGCTCTGAGGACCGCCTTGAGCTCCAGCCACGAGATGTGCAGCTGACGCTCCTCCTCTGACCATGCCCCTTGCACCTCCGCCTCCCCCCAGACTGCGCCAAACCCACGCCCACTAGCGTCCGTGAAGAGGACGGCCCCATTCTGGCCGATAAACTCCCCCCTCACTAGGTCCAAACCGATGCCCGCTGAGCGCTTTACCCCGTCCCAGACAGAGGAATCCGCCCGTAGCACCTGCCACCAGAAAGCCAGGTCTTCTACTGCGTCCGCCGCCAGGCCGACAGTGGCCGGCGGGCGGGTGGGGCAGAAGAGGCTGTCGTAGAGGCCCTGCATGAACGTGAAACCCCAGCGGCATGCCCGGGCTATGAACGTTAAGCGGCCGACGGTGGACTCCAGGAGGTGCCGCTGCACTGGTCCGGTAGCTGCCGCGTCCAGGAGGGCGCGCACGTCCGCCGCGTAGCGCTGCCGCTTGTCCGGCGAGATGCGCATCTCCATCTTCTCGGTGTCGAACAGCATACCCAGGAAGTCGAGCTGCCGCAGGTGCTCGTTTCGTCCGCGGTCCTTGCTGGTCTTCCACTCCAGCCCCAGCTCGCCACCTATTTCGTCCATGACCGCGAAGGCGCCAACGACGTCTGCATGGGTCACCCCTAGGATGATGTAGTCGTCGACGAAGCAGAAGAGCTTGACCCGTAGCCCCCGCCGGTCGCACTCCGCTTGGAAGATGGCACACGCGGCGTTGGTTAACTCCACAAAGATTGGGGGCGATTGGCTGGCGCCGAAGGGTAGCACCACCCAACGCAGGACTGCCTCCGTGGTGGGATGCCTAAAGGCCATGTACCGGCGTGCTTCCGGGCTGCACTTGATGTGGTGGAAACCAGATGCGAGGTCCCGTTTGCCTAGCGCCCCTTGGAACGGCAAATGCTCCAGAATTGAGGCGAGGTCGGGCAGCGGGCAGGGGAGCTTGGTCATGCAGTCGTTCACCCCCGAAGCGGTAGGGTCGATGATCGGGCGCAGGTTGCCATCCGCCTTGCTGACAACATGCAGTGGGTTGATAGTGGCTGCAAAGTTGCGCAGGGGGCCATGCTGCTTGCTGTCGTACGCCTCCACCAGGCCCTGGCGCAGTAACTCGTCAATGTGGCTGGCGTACCATTCGCTGTGTTCGCGCACGGATGGGTAGTTGCGCAAGTGGTGCGAGGTTGGCGGCGTGGTGTGGAAGGTCCAGCTGGCTTCGTTACGGGACGCAGGCGTGTCGATGCCGTGACGCTGCCACGCGGCCGTATTAAGCTTCACGCCCCCTGGGCCGAACCAGCGGCCGGCCGACGGCGTTTCCGCCGCCGAGTCAGGCATCCACAAAACTGCATGAGGCACAGGTCAAGGTTACGCTTTGGGTGTTCACCCTCGCAGGGCCCCCGTTCGCCGTAGGTCGCGTACACCACCGATTGAACCACATGCGAACACCGTCAGGCCCTTCTTCCTTCAGGCAGAGCCACACGACCCCGGTGCATGCCACGGCATATTGCTTGTCACCCGCGCAAGGCCCCAGTCCGCCGTAGGTCGCGTACACCACAGACTAGACAGCAGGTGGACGCAGGCAGGCCCTTCTCCCCTCGGGTAGGGTCACGCCACATGGACACACGCAACAGCACATTGCTTGTCACCCGCGCAGGGCCCCAGTCCGCCGTAGGTCGCGTACACCACAGACTAGACAGCAGGTGGACGCAGGCAGGCCCTTCTCCCCTCGGGCAGGGTAACGCCACAAGGACACACGCAACGGCACGTTGCTTGTCACCCGCGCAGGGCCCCAGTCCGCCGTAGGTCGCGTACACCACAGACTAGACGGCAGGTAGACGCAGGCAGGCCCTTCTCCCCTCGGGCAGGGTCGCGCCACATGGACACACGCAACAGCACATTGCTTGTCACCCGCGCAGGGCCCCAGTCCGCCGTAGGTCGCGTACACCACAGACTAGACAGCAGGTAGACGCAGGCAGGCCCTTCTCCCCTCGGGCAGGGTCGCGCCACATGGACACACGCAACAGCACATTGCTTGTCACCCGCGCAGGGCCCCAGTCCGCCGTAGGTCGCGTACACGCTTACCTTCTGGTGTCTCCATCCCTGCCGTATTTGCGTCAGCTGCCCCACCGCCGGCTGTACTGCCGGCGGCTGGATGGAGGGGGGGCGCCGTTGGCGCCGGGGCGACCTCGCCCCCAGCTGACGCTGCCGCGTCCTAAGCCGGCCGGCGGGCTGCCTGCTCCTGCTTGGCGCATTCTGCGAGTGCTGCCGTTTGGGCCCCAGGTTCCAGCGACCGCAACTCTCGGCAGCCGCGGTAGCTGTGTCCGGGCCTCTTGCAGTAGAAGCAGCCGTTGTCGCGTGGGGCACGGGGCTGTGCTGGGGCCGGCGGGAGTGGAAGAGGCGGGGGCGGCGGGTAAGCCGCCGCGGGAGCGGCGGCTGAGGCGAACTTCCCGAAGAGGTGCTGGCGCTGGCTGTCCGTAAATTGCGACAGGGCGGCTAGGAACTGCTGTGTGAGGGGAGAGCCCTTGCTGAATACGTCCATGACGTCCTTGAAGGGCAGGACACGGGCTGCATTCTGCACCTGCCGGAGGACCTCTTGTGTACGAAAAGCCTCCTCCCACACCTGCGCGGCCTTGGCCAAGAGCAGCGAGAGCTCCTCCGAAGAGGATGCGCAGTGTTTGGCCGCTTCCAGCTGGGACGCGAGATGCTGCAGGGAGCGGACTGTCTGCCTTGTGCGTGAAGGTCGCCTGGTCCCGGGATGCGAAGCTGACGTCCGCCAGCGAGACCAGGCTGCTGAGGCCTGGGATGCGGTCGAACACGTCTGCCCAGGCCCCTTCACGCTGAACGGTTGCCGCCAGGGGGCCCAGAGCGGACGGCGGTGCTGAGCCGAGGGGTAGGTGGCCGAGGCCCAGCACTGAAGAGTTGCTGTTTAAGTCCCCGCCACTGCCCCCCAGCGTGAGGCCCAGTCCCCCTAGGCCTCCCAGGCCTGCTGACGCTGCCCCAAATGCTTGCAGCCTGCTGCTGCCGGGAAGGCCCTGTAGGTTCAGGCCGGCACTCCAGCGTGCGCTCCCTATGGCAGGGTGCCGTTGGTCGTTCTGCAGGGTGGCGACTGCCGGCCGCCGGTCTTGCGGCAATTGCTGCTGCTGCCGTTGCTGGCGCTGAGGCTGGTGCTGTTCGCTGTCTTCTTCGTCCTGCAGAGCCGCCAGCTGCCGCTCTAGCACCGTCCTCCAGACTTCCGCTGCCTCGTCAGCGGATACAGGCTCCCTGATTTCCCGTCTTGCCAGCTCCAGGCTCGCGAGGCGCCGTACTTTGCGAGCTGCATCGCTCAAGCCTGCGTTCTCAAGGCGATCGAGAGCCCGTACAACCGCTGTCGGTGGGACGGATACGGCGCTGGGTGCCACACCCACGTCCCTCGCCGGCGCTGCCCTTGCGATTGCCGGCGACCCCGTACCGGGCATGGCGGGAGGGCCGGTGTGCTGCAGTGGCGTTGCTTGGGTGGCAAGGAAATCTTCAGCAAGAGCATCTAGGTGACCAGTTACGCCCAAGGTCTCGGGGTCAGGCGCGTTAGGTGAAGCAGTGGTGGCGTGCCGGTGGCTTATCTGACGGCCGGGGGTCGCCTGGAAAGCCTCCCGGACTGCACGAGTGCCCCCCCGTCCCCTGTCTGCCCGAACGCGAGCCGCTGTTGCCCGCCGGCCCCTGGACCCTCCTGGCCGTTGCTCCGCCCCGTTCTCACCATTGTCAATTTCCTCCGGTGCCTCTGCTTCGGCGTTGTGGATGTGAGCCGGCGCTGCTCCGGCCGCTGCGTTGCTGGGCCCTGGGAGCGCGGCCAATTCTTCTTGCAGAGCTGTCCCCTGATTGCGAAGCTGTTCCCAAGACTGGTAACGTGATAGCAACTCATAACCGCGCCTGTGCGTCTCGCGAGCCTGCCTCCGTTTAGCGTTTCTGTTTGAATTGGCCCGCTGATGGGCTTCCTGCCAGGTGCTAACTGCTACCGCGCTGCCACGGCTAGGCCTGGTAAGTCCCACTGGAGCCATGGCTGCCTGATACGCTTGTTCGGCTTGCTCTACCGCCCAATTGTACTCGCGGACCTGAGCTCGGTCTGCTTCGGTCAAACCTAGCTCTGCTAGCTCTTGGTTAATATCAGCTAATTTAGCCTCCAAAAAGGCTCGCCTACCTACAGCTGCAGCCATACTTAAGAACTGTCTGCAACTACGCAAAAGTCAGCGCCTTCCTAACTGCGCACGGAAACTCAGCGGCAAAGACCTGAAAGGCCAGCTGAGGGCAAACTGTTTAACCAAGGTCAAAACGTCTAGCACCGTCCACTCGCAAGCCTGGTGGCGACTGCTCTGCTCCCTGTCGTACATGCGCTCCAAAACCCCATTTTTAGTTGACACTCAAAATGATACTTTGTACTTTGTACGACACAGGCCAATATCACTGCTCACCCATATACACATCATTATTTTAACATCACAATACAACAAACACGTGTGCATTGATTATGTGACGAACGCTGCAGCTAGAAACTCCTCTCTACTCATAACAATCGTTCTTGACTTGGAGCCACATCGCAGGTTGCCTTTGTGACTTGCATATACACATTCAAATTCCAAACCTTTTGCACGAAAAAGATGCCAAAAAGCTCACACTACTTTCTGTTAAATTTGCCGGGGTGTTCACTAAGGCTGTTCCCTTGCTTCCAAGCCGCGGCCTGGCGGAGCGTCTAGAATCAAGGGCAGGCCAACAAAGGGTTGGCGCGCATCCAGAGCCCAGACGTTAGAACCACGCTGCAAACGCACACCATGGAAACTCCAGGCTTTCCAAGGAGGGGGGTAAGCAAGCCGAACGTACCACCAATTAGCAAGCACAACCTGCTCCAGGCGGGGTAAGGAGTCTTAGTACAGTGAAGACCATACCATGCATCAAAGAGTTATCCGCGAGGCACCTACATCAGTCCTTGAAAGGCCTCCCAGGCTGCGCCAGCCTCCACCCCGACTACTCGGGTGAAGGAGCTGCTGGAAGCAGTTGTCATGGGGCGGACCGAAGCGAGGGACGCACTGCTGGCTGGGAGAGCCTGGCTGGCTGCTGCAGCGGTCGCATTGCCAGCTAGGCCCTTCAGCAGGGGCAGGGCGCGGCTAGCGAAGGGACGGGCAGGGAGCTGGAAGCAACTTGCATGCCGGGAGGTTGCTGAAAGCAACCGTGATGTGACGTTGCGAGTAAAGCGCGAGCTAAGCACTTCCTGTGGCAAAGCTGGCTGTGCAGCTGTGCAGCTAAGCAGTCCATCAAACGAAACGGGCCCGGCGCGGCCGGCAAAGCAGCCTAGACGCTGAAGCAGCGTTGTTCCCTGCGATGCGGTTCCCATGGCACCGACAAGGCGCGGCCTGCATGGTCGAGGAAATGGGTCCCAGTCACTAGGAAGTAACTCTCGTATACATAGAAAAACATTAGCAAACGACACACCATAGAGCTATGGCATGTCCTCCATGGAAGCAAACTTACTTATTTGCTCGTATCGGCTGCTGATATATAGGGAGACCTTCGAACGCTGTTTCCTGGCTTCCTTGCGGCACGCAGACTCGCTTTATGTAAGTGCCTTTCCATTGGACAGGTGCAATTGAAACGACAAACTAACGGCCAATGAAACGACCGGTAGTTGTGCGGGTGGCAGAATCCTCCTACAAGCATGCAGCTCTCGTAGTTCATGCTCAATTTGTTTGCACTTGCCTATATGTAGCACTGCGCTAAACCCTACCCAGCCTCGTATGATTGACGTCGCAATGTTTAGGTCATGCCAACGTCCGGGTGCTGAAGTGATTACAATCTCTTAATGTGAAATGTTTATGGATGATACTCTATACCGCCTCACAACGTCCAGGTGACATCAGGAGCCAAACATACAAGTGACAGCTTCCATAAAGCGCGACAAAAAGAACCCCAAGGCCAGCAAGTTAAACTTATTAGGGCTTTTCGATTTGGTTAGCCATATCCTGCTGGTATGCGGCACTAGCGGAGCGCCTGGAATCAAGGAGTCCAAAAAGGGAACACCCTACTGTAGATAATACAGTTACAGTCTGTACGCGTGTACAGTGTGTCCGTACGAGCCAGTGGGGCCAAGGACATTATGAGAAACAAAGTTAGACTGAGTCAGGGTCCCCAACAGGGCCCCGCTTAGGGGCTCTGCGCAGGTGGTTTCTGACAGACATGCGGGTCTCCCATGCGCGGCGCAGGTAGATAGCCATAGCCTCGGAGGGGCAGAGGTCATGATATCCCTCATGAACCTACTGCCAAAGCTTGGGGAACCCTCGTACTTGCGACGTAGCTCGTCGAAGCACGGGCACTCCATGAAAATATGCGTCTCATCCTCAACGGTGTCTACCTCGTTGCAACACTACATGCAAAATGGCTCAGACCTAGGGCGGTTCCCCTGCATGTTCACCTGAATATGCCAACCCCCCTAGCCTGAATCGCATGAGCAGTTGTTGCTTGCCGCGAGGGATGAGTGCACTGGCAATATTATTCAGACGACGCAACACACCAGCCCCATGCCAGGGACGACGTTTCTTCCATGCATTTGTAAGGCGCTGCACACAGCGGAACCACATCCCACTGGCATAATTTGCTTTTTCATGCACAAATCGTTTCACTGATGACGGCAGCAAACACTCCTCCGAAATCTCCTTGTTATAAGTCGGCCATCCAGCACCAACCAAGGCCTCGAAGGCACATGCACGCAACTTACATGTTTCCTAGACGGACAGCAGTTTCGTGTGCAATGACGGCCACATCACATGCAATGTACAAGGAAACGCACAACAGCAGCCTCAAGCAAGCCCCATACCCTGCGGCCCAGACACTGCATTCTACATATTTCCTACGTTCCGTACACTACCATATACGGCAATCAACCGACCTCCCAGCCCCTGAATGAAGCCAGGCCAGTCCCACCACCTCCCTTCGCCCCCTGTCACCAGGTGCTGGCAGCAGCAGGCTGGGGGGGGACGATGTGCCGCGTGTGCTGCTTCTACGGCCGCCCCTTGTCCATGGCACTTAGCTGGCCCAGCACGAGCTGCAACCGCTCTTGGACAGGCGGCAGACGCAGCGCCTCGGAGAGGGTGAACGGCCTCGTATTCCCCCAGCGCATCATGGAGATGCTTGTTGACACGTTGCCCTGCTGCTGCACCACCTTCTGCAGGGCCAGCTTCTTGCACTGCGGTAGTAAAGGGGGAGGGTGGGCGGCGGTTTGAAAACAGGCAGTAGGCAAATGGCTAACAACATCTTATCTCAGTACACCTGTTCCGCTACTGCCGCTCGATAGCACGGTGCGTGGACTTCAGGCCAAGGGGCCAGCCAGCTATCCTCACCCGAAAGTCCTGCTCCCGCTGCTCCTGCTCCTGGATGCGCTTCAGCCATCGTACCATGCCCGCGGGGTCGTACCCGGCCTCGGACAGCAGGTGTACGGCAATGAGGTCAGCTTCTAGGGTTTGCCTGGTGGGCAGACGGGAGGGTACCGGTAATGACATACCGACTTGCTACATCTAGCGAGCCATGGTGTACCGGTACCCCTTCACCGGTGACAGCCGTCTACCTACAAGCGGGATAGGCGGATAGCTATCGAAGCAGTGTCGAAGCAGTGCCAAAGGCCCTGATTGCAGCCCAGTGTGCCGTGTGCAACGCGGATTACGTAATGCGTAACCCGAGCCTACCTGAAGAACCAAGTGGCCGCATCCTCGGGCTGCTGTTGAAAACGCAGGATCTCCCCCAGGGCTCCAAGCAGCGAGAAACCGGGGCTCTCAGACTGCGGCAGCAGGAGTTGCAATTATTCCCGACCAGCTCAGCCCAGCTCAATAATGGCGCGCGTCCATGAAAGAGGGTAACTGTCTGCAGTTCTACCGGTACCGGTACCTCGATAACGCAATGCAACCGTGTTGATGGTTCAATCCAGCTAGTATCCCTTGTGCAGGACCACCCACAATAGGAATTCCAACTATTGCATAGCATGTTGTTGCTGTCCGAACTCCCACCTCATGCCGTGCCAGCTTTACCGCCAGCTTGTGCGCCAGCGCTGCGGCCAGCAGTGACTCATCCTCCCCCGCCAACTGCAACGTGCGCTGGTGGGACCTGGGGGTGGGATGGGGTGCGGAGATGGTCATTCGTGAAGGAGTGTGCAGAACGTACAGGTACATGGCACACGTCCCCTTTACTGCATGTTGACTCAAGGGCCGCAATCCCAGTTTGCAGCTCCCAGCCAACCTCATGCGTCATGTCTTCGCCAATCACGCAGGTCGGGTAGTCACACGCCAACATGATTTCCCCGGCAGCAGCCGCACTGCTGAGCTCTCCCCGCCGCTCCCCGCGCCCGGCCATCCACTTTTCCCGGCGCTGCTTGAGCTGCTTCTCGCTCGCCCCAACCACGGGCGCCACCACCGCCACCGCCCACGGCATGTCAGCCCGCATGTGGTCGTAATGGCCCCCACCCCGGCCCGCAGCCGCCGCACCAGCCAGCCGCTGCAGCACCCCCCGCACTCGCACCACGTCAGGGTGGTCGGCGGGGAGCAGCTGGTTCCACCAGCCCACAATGGACCTGGCGGTCTGTGGAGGGAGGCAGGAACTAAAACGCGTAAGGATTAAGGGGGCCTATATAGCCAAACATGTTACGGTGCACCCTTGCTGGCAGTGCACCAAGCTTAGGGAGGTTACTTGGGAGTCTGGTGAAGGAGGGCGCTGCGAAGGGTTGCAGCACGAGGGCTACCATTGGTGACTACATCCTGCTATTATAACCCTGGCAGGCCCAGCTTACTGCGAAGAATTCATCCTGCGACCTGCCCGGCACGTTCATGCCGTCCTTCGTCAGCTTGGACTTGACCACGTGCATGCGGTGGACGTACGGTACCTGCAGCAAGGGGCGACAGTTCTAAGCCTGCAGTAATGGCATACCATACCGGTATGCAAGAGCTGAATTATGAGGGCCAACAAAGGCTGACAGCTTTGCTTGTTGGCGTCCCCTGCTGCCTTCGGTTGTTCAGCCCATGTCACCTCTTCAAGCTTCGACCACGTGATGAACATCCACAGTATAAGCGGCACGAAGAGCATGAAGAGCACATGCAGAGACCTGCACCGCAAGGCACAGGAGATACACGCGAGAAAGAATGCTGAATGATGACCTTGATGGAAACATGTACGGCAGGTGTCGGGTGTAATTCCCTCATAGGAGACTCACTTTGGTTGTCCGAACCACCAGAGCAGGGCTGCCGCGAGGGGGCCGATGGCGGCCAATGGAACCTGCCCAAAGAGGTTTAGGTTCAGGACCATCACCAATGACGCGGGGATTAGCGCCGCGCTGCGTGTGTAGAGAGCATCAGGAAACGTGGTCACTTGTATGACTAGATAATGAACGGCATGGACGTAAACTGACTTACCACCATGCCAACCCCTCACACAACATCTTAGATGCTTCCTCCCAGAAGGACTGGGCTGGGGCGCTGGCGGCCGTTGCCATGAAGCGCAGAGGAGCGAGGGACGTGCTGCTGCTGGCTGCTGCTGGGAAGGCCTGGCGGGCTGCTGCAGCGGCCGCATTGCCAGCTAGGCCCTCCAGCAGGGGCGGAGTCCGGTAAGTTAATGGGAGGGAGATCTGGGGAAGGCTAGCCCGCGCCGTGACCGGAAGGAACCGTGGTGCAACGAAACGCGGCAGTGCTGGGAGTGCGGAGGTGCAGCCCAGCAGCCCAGCTGGCGAGGCTCCTGCTGCCCGAGTGGCCAAGCAGCTGAGGCGCTGCAGCAGCCTGGCCTGCTGCGATGCGCCTCCCATGTATGAATCTCCTTAGGTGCGGTCTGCGTTGACGGGTAATGGTTGGTTGCAGACGGCACTACAGAGGATGCTCGCTCGGTTGTGGTCATTGCGTCTAGCGCAGCACGGCTTCAGCCACAAACGGCTGCAGGGCATTCTTTAGGTATCAGCTTGCTGCAAAGAGGATATACTTTACGCACCTGCCTGAAGCTTGCTTTATTTGCAACGACTGCTCCTGAGACGATACGACGACTTTGATTGTTGCGGCAAGATATGGCCTATATATAGAGCGTAAGTGTGTATAGAATACAATCCCGTGAGTTAAATACAGGAGCTCGTGCCTTTTCGCTGTGTGTTGGAAAGGAAACGACACCGTCGAACGACCGACAGTTGCATTAGGCAGACGACTGGTTCGCGTCAATTAGTCGCCAAGCAATGAGTTCAGGTTATGTAGCACTGCTCATAAGCTGGCGTTTTTTCTTACCCGCCGCTTCACCTCTGATATCTCGAGATAATGGCTAGCCACATACGTTCAACAAAGTGCTTCTACTGTTCACGTTCCGAAGTGTCCCCTTAATGTCACGTATGTGTTCTAGGTGCAAACCTACGACTTGTTTTCGTTTAAAGGCTTCAGTTGAGCCGGCTTCGCCACTACCGGTACGCGCATGATGTGAGCCTGTACACGGACACTTTGGTAAGTAGATAAGCGCATTAACCCGAAATGTCAATCGTATAAAAATGTCGTGGTGGTTAGGGGGCATGGAGTGGCGATTGCCTGTGGCTCGCGGTGATGGGTGGAAGGGGCTATTTGTGAGCTAGAAGCGCACGCGTTCGGGGCAGCAATGGCCTGCTTTACTACCATTAGAAACAGTATCTTGAGCATGAGGGAGGGGGTGCGTTGGCGGCGGGCGGGCGGCTCCTCATGCAATGGGCCTGGGCTGCTGGGGGGGCTCGGAGGGCTGCTGCATGCGCGGCTTCAGCTGGCCTCCCTTCTCCATGCGCCTCAGCTGCCGCTGCACGCGCTCCAGCCGCTCCAGAACGGGAGGCAGGTCGAGAGCCTTGGAAAGGGTGGCCGCCGTGACATGCAGATCGGGATTACCAAAGGACACTGTACCCGTTCCGTGTGTGGAATAAAGGAGCGGTAATCGGTATGGCCGCGGTGGCCGTTGTGGATGGCTGCTGGTCAAGAAATCGTTTGTTGTGAAAAGGATTCTGCGTAGCTACTTCGCAGTAAATTTTACATAAGACAGGTAGCAAGTACAAGCCGCTACAGACACATGGACGGGCGGACGGACACACGGACGCGGGTAATCCTGTGGGGGCGTCGCGGCGGGGGCTCCGCCCAAAACCATCTCGGATGGCCGACACGGGACGTACTTGTTGCCATGCGTTGATGCACGGAATATCCCGATAACCTCGTGCAGCCAATGGGTGTACGGCGCCTGCAACACAATGTGGCGGCTGCGTAAATTAACGGACTGCGCCAGCTTGCCATGCCGGCAACAACACCTGCCTAATGTATGGCGTACACCCCCCCATGTATGTGAATGAATGACCGTTACAGTGATCCCAAACCGGAAGGCAAGGGAAAGCGGACGATATCCAGTCCTACACTGCATGAGAAGGGCAGTATGTGTTGCTATGTTCCCAGCCTTCTCAAGCTTCCGCCATATTAGATAAGCAATGATAACGTGCGCCAAGGACGGGCTGGGTTGTCCACATGGACTGTCTGCACTTGGCATGTCGCTATTTGTCAGGCTTCAACCGTGTCGTTCGATGCAGTGTGCAACAGGAAGGAGTGGGTCGGAGCAGATGGACTCTCTTTCGTTGTCACCAAAGCCCAAATTAGGGCTCACTAAAGGCTTGCCTGCAATGCTTGGCTTGCAGTGATAACGCGCTTATGGGCATTAGGAGCCTTAGCTGCTTTATATCAACGTTGGTAGTCCTGCGGCAATCAGGGATAGCGGGGCCTGCAACCGCTCTGGCACAAGCGCCCGTGCAAGTTCCCTGGGCGCACCCCGAACCTCGCTCTCCACTATGGTGAATCGTGGGGCTAGCGAGCGTCTCCGCGCCAAGACGGGGCATGACTGTGTCGGGAGCTTTTAGGCGATAGGCATTCGCTCAAAAGCCTTACACAGGATTGCGGCTTGCAGGTGCCCACCTCGCCTCAACACGAGCGAGTCACTGCCCAACCTGTCCTGCACCCGTCTAGCCTCACCGGGCCCCGGCCTCACATGCGCCAGCGAGCCCGGGTCGAGCAACCACCACCACAAATGAATGTCCGCATCCCCATCGGAATCAGCACTCACACAATACTACCCCGCCATCCATCATCCTCTCAAAACATACCTCCGCCTACAGCGCTCAGGCCCCTGGACTACTGAACAGGTAAAGCTGCAGCACAGCTACCCTTTCATCGCAGCCGCTCTCAATCCCCCTCGCTCCAGGTTCGCCTCTCCCTCCTCCTCCCTCGCTGCGTCTCTGCTCCCCTGGTCCACATACCGTCCCCGCCTCTCCCTCCCACCTGCCTCTCTCCTAGCCCAGTGCGCCATTTCCCCCTCCTCTACCCCCCTGCCTCAAGGGCACTTCCTGTTGATGAGGGGCGCCCCGTGCTCCGCGTACTCCTTCTTGGACATCCACAGCTGCTGGAAGGAGCCCAGGCTGGACAGGATGGAGCCGCCTGTGGGCAGGAGGCAGGAGAGGGGGAGAGGGGCGGGAGTGGGCTACCGCTAGTAAGCGGAGGACAGAGGATGGAGAGAGACCATGGCACCAGGCAGACGGTGTGCATCAGGCGGGCTCTCCAGCTACAGCTCAGTAAGTTCGCCTCTCTCGCGCTATTTCTAGTGAGGCCCTGAATGTTTTCCGTACACGCCTACACCTCCGCCGCTCCATGTTCCAAGGCCCCTTGCCCTCCTTGTCCTCATAGTAGAACCCATTGTTCGCCTATCTCGCTCCCTCTCCCCCTCACCAATCCAGGTGCTGAAACGCCGCTCCATGTTGTTCGCCGCCGCCACCATCTTGACCTTGGCCGCGGGCGGGGAGAGGTCCGACACCTCCTTCTCCAGCCGCTCCTTGAAGCCGGCGATCAGGGAGGTGCCGCCTGCGGAGGGAGGGGGCAAGGGCGAGGGAGGGTGGACGGGAGGGGGTGCGGGTAGGTGGCAGCGAGTGGCGCTTGTGGATCATGGCGACATGTGGGTAAGTGCCGTGCTAGGGTGCGTGCCATGTCAGCCAACCCGCAGCTGCCTGTGGCCATTATCATCGCGAAAAAACATCCTCCGTCCAGTTGTCCTCCCCAACCGACAAGAAAGGTCCCTCCGGCCCCTCCTGGGCCCCCCCCCCACACCTGTGAGGATGGCCCCCGAGTACATGTCCTTGCGCAGGTCCACATCACACTTGTTCACCGCATCAATCACGACCTCTAAAAGGGGGATGGGGTGAACAACGGGGAAAGAAGGGGGAGTGGTTGTCAGGGTTATCGGGTATTGAGCAAGAGAGCATGGAAGCATGGAAGCACAAGGGGCGATGAGCCTCCCAGCAGGCATACATTTCTCTTGCATACCAACCCGGATGCCGAACCCGGAAGCACTGCCCCCTCCCCTGCTGCTGTCCTCCGCCCCGCTTTCTCACCGGGGACTGATCGAGTTTCCGGCGGCAGGGACAACCCCTTGAAGTTGCTGATGCTGGTCTGAGGGGAGCGACCAGAAGTGGGCAATGGGGAGGTAGAATGGGGAGGTTTCTGGACATGACCCACACAGTCACGGAGCTGCACCGGTATGGAGCGTCTGCTCCTCACTGCCATGCCTAAACCCCCTCCCTCGCCCTCCTTCCCTTCCTTCCACCCCAGTCCCCCACCGGCTGGAAGAACAGCTCCGTCATGCGGAAGCGCTCCGGACCCAGGTACAGCTCCTGGCCGTCGGGCAGCTGGGAGAGGGAGGGGAGGGAGGCGGGGAACCGGGATGGGGAAGGAAATGAGGGCGCGTTATATGATGGTGCGCTGAATAGCATAGTCGAGCACAAGGGCACCGTGAGCAGGCCGGAAGCCAGGGATCAGTAGAGTCGCGAAGTCAACTATCCCGCTTGCGCATCACAGCTGCACATCATTGCAACAGCCTACTAGCACAATGGGGCGGCCTTCCGCTCTCCCTCGTTTGCTCCGTTTCCACCACGGAGGGCGGTGAAGAAGCCTAAAGCATTCTGCCCGCCCCCTTCTTCCTCCCTTCCCGCTCCCCGCTGCACCCTCTTGCCGTACCTCGTACACCACGGTGGGCACGTTGACGCCCTCCGCCTGCACGAAGCGTGTCTCGCTGGTCCGGCACACGCCCTCCTTCATGTCGCTCGCCGCCTGCTCCACATGGTAGGCGCGGAAGCTGGGAGTCACGCCCGTGGTGTCAACTGGGACAACCTGGAGGAGGACATTTCGGTGAAGACGGGTTGAGAGGAGAGATGCGATGAGTGCAGGGATGGGATTTGCAGGTATGCCTTGGGGACAAAGCCGCTTAACGGTCCCTCCCCTTTTATCGTCCCGGGTATATGACCGCACCTGGAACTCGCCACCGGGCTGGACTTGCTGCCGCTTGAAGGCAAAGCGTGGCTGGATGGGCGTGTACTTGGCATCCGCGACTGCTTGAGCAGCATGGTTGAGCAGCTGACCAGCTATTGGCGTTCGCGATACGGTCTTTTGGAGCACGTAGCCATCTTGCACAGCAGCGGCTGCGCGACATGTTAACCGACAAGAGGAAGTGCTTAACGAGAGCAAAGCTGGCGAACAAAACGATATAGAAAGAGTTATGTCAAACACAAGCAAAATTAGCATATGCGAGAAAGCTCGAAGTGCCTAGGGTGTAAGGCCCGACAAGCCCTTCGCGATTACTACTTGACCGGCGCCGGCCGCCACTTCAAGCCCTTACTTCTACACCGGTTTAGACGTTTAACTTACATTTTGCGCACTATCCCTGGGTTGTGATCAGCCTGTGATCTAGTAACCATGAGTGAGGCTGTGAACCCGAAGGCCTACCCGCTGGCGGATGCCCAGCTGACCAACACCATCCTGGACATTGTCCAGCAGGCGGCCAACTACAAGCAGCTTAAGAAGGGTGCTAACGAGGGTAAGATTCTTCGGAAGGAAAACCTACTTTTCCTTAACGCGGTTACTGGCCGACCGGAGGAATGAAGTCAGAACTTTTGCAACGCAGCTACGAAGACCCTCAACCGCGGCATTTCTGAGTTCGTCGTTATGGCCGCTGACACTGAGCCTATTGAGATTCTGCTGCACCTGCCTCTGCTGGCTGAGGACAAGAACGTCCCCTACGTCTTCGTCCCCAGCAAGGCCGCCCTCGGCCGCGCTTGCGGCGTGTCTCGCGCGGTAGGTAAACTCTCGATTCTTACCAGGATTGCTTGCAACCGCTACTACCCGCACGACCTCAACAGCGTTAATTATTGTCGTACAGAACCCTAAGACCCCCACCGCAACTCCCCTTGCGCAGGTGATTGCCGCCTCCGTGACCACCAACGAGGGCAGCCAGCTGAAGCCGCAGATCCAGAACCTCAAGGTGCGCACATTACCAGCTGCTACGTTGGTAGCAGTGAATAGCCTCCCATTTATGACATTTATGCCTTTACCCCAAGGTTTGTAGCCACCAACCTGACCCGTTCCCTAAATCCGGACCTCCCCAAACCCTCAGGGTGCCATCGAGAAGCTGCTCATCTAACCTGGCCAGCGCTATATATATAGTTGTTGGTCAGATGTGATGCGGACGGTGTGTGAGGACGTCTGCTGGAGGGTCCGGGCCCTGGTGTTGGGCAGCGGCTGGCCACGTGTACCGCCAACCCGCCCGGCACCCAGGGACCGCTGCAGCCCGCCCGGCCTTGGATAGCGGGGTGACTGCAGGCCCCTTCCACTCATGTAACCACAATTCATATATGTTTCAGACCCTCTCCACGTTCCAAATTCCCTTTGAAAGCAAGGCAACGCATGCGAATCACGAACAGAGCGAGACGAAACAGTATTTCGCAGCGCGCGCACGTGTCCAGAACGGTCGCAGTAACGTAGTCCAGAGCCCGCTCTAGTTCCCCAGCCCACTGCCATGCACAGCCAGCCCGTCACCCCTACCACCCTCCCCCAAGTCCCCCACATTCCCTTCCCTCCACCCACCTGTTGCCGCCCGGTATCCCACATCCACCACCAGCGCCGTCTGCCGCGCCGTTGCAAAGGCGCTCAGCATGGCACTTCGCGCCACGAAGCACGCGGGCGCCTGGAAGCCCTCGAACACCAGCTCCACCAGCCGCTCCCGGGCCGCGCGGCTGTTGTGGGTGGGCTCAGCCAGCAGCAGCGCAAACTCCTCGGGCTTCACGGACAGCCGGTCTCTGTGTACAGGCGCGGCAACAGCAGGAGGGGAGGGCAATGGTAGTGAAAGCAGTGAATAGAGCGCATGGGCGGCGTCTGCAGATTCGTGCAGGCAGGATAGTGGGGGCACACGCCCCACCAAAGCCGCCTTCCTTTGAAGTATGCATAGCCCACGACAGTTTACCGCCCGCTTGCCCGAGTCAACGTCCGAGCGGTCGCCACGGCCCCCATGCACGCCAGTTTCAGTCAGGCCCTTGCACCTCCCTACCCCTACCGTGACGCCAGCCCGCAGCTTCACGATCAGCATGCGGCCTGGCCGCACCAAAGCAGAGCTCATCGCCATAAAGACCCTCCCGTCCCCCGCACCCCGCAACCCTTCGCAGCCCCTTCGCCTCTGCCCCAGCTGGTTCGACAATATTTACAGACCATTACGAGTAGACAATCTTTACAGGCCATTACGAGTAACGCTATCCACATCACCCCATCTGGCAGCACGTGGCGGCACTCCCCCTCAGCCCCACCTGATGGCGTGGTTGTACAGCGCCTCCACCAGCTCCCAGTCGCTGTACAGGTCGTCAGGGCCGAACGGAGATTGGACCTGCAGCGGGAGGCACGGTAGGGCGGGATTGCACCCAAGCCGTGCTACAGCGCAGAGGGCGACCACCACATGCGACAATGGCTGCCACCCGCTGCCCACCCGCTGCCACGGTTGGTCGATCCTTGACCACTACCCCTTAGCGATGACCCGGCGGGACATGGGGCACCTAGGCCGCAGCTGCACAGCTGCAGGCTCAGCGGTACCCACCCCAAACAGCCTCGGGATCGGGCGGCGAAGGGACACGCCCCCCAACCCAGCCACCTGCTCCCGGGCGCTGCCACCTGCCTACTGCCTAGCCAACCATCTTCAGCAAGGGACAATAGCCTCCAACCTAACATACTTGGTCTCTTCTTTTTACCATATCCTAACCGCATGACGAATTTGGCGATGGTGTCTGCCCGTCGATACCGCGCGCAGGTCCTTACTCCCCTACTCCGAGCAGACCTGCTGCCATGCATCCCTTCAGCCCCGGTCGCATCCCTGCACCATGAACCCGTCCCTACCTACCCAACCCTCCCGCATCCCCCTCCACCCCCTCACCTCCATGTCCAGCTGCTTGGCGCTGAGCGCCTGGTAGCCCACTGACAGCTTGCGAGCACCCGGGGGCCGCCCCGCGCCGCCATCCACCTCCATGCCATTAGACGCCCCCAATTCAGAGTGGATGCCGACCATCTGAAGGAGGGCAGGACCGGAACGACATGGGGTACGACGCACGCGGGCAGAATTGAGTAAGAGTTGTAAGCGGCTGCAGCACTGTGCATGATCCGTAGACTCTAGGGTCAGCTCGTCCCTGGTGCTGTATGACTTGGATCAGGTGTGATCGTGTAACGCGGGGCTATAGCACTGGGAATTAAACCACATTACAAACATGATGCGGTAGGGGGGCCAGATTTAGGGAGGGGGGGAAGGTGGGGTAGGGAGTCCGACTTGTAGGAGCCGGGGGACGAGCAGATGCCTTACCGATGGGAACACCGCCTTAGGTGTGTCATCTCCCGAGTATCCCGCTTTAAACGCATGAGTTCCAAGGTCTAGCACCAGCGCGTTTACCTCATCTGCAAAGTCGCACATAACAATAAGAGCGGGCTGGTAGCAAACCTACTCTGCTCCAAAAGCGAACTACGTACCACCGCCATAAATGTTATTCGACATTGTTATCGATGTTGACTATTGGATAAATGTCTTTCTTGAGCTTCACGTCAAGTGATCGACTTGGTCAATACAGTTGCTTTCATGTTATCCTAAAATAGATGTAACTTTGCTTGTGACTTCATTCGGCTGTTGCTCCTGTGACTTCTAAATGCTCCAGCTGTCGCTTGCATGCTGACGGATGGCATGCGTCGTACGTAGTTCACGGTTTCTGCCCTTCCCAACTAAGTTGATTCTTATCCTTATTCCTGCTTTCGTTCAAAGCAATCCCTATCGTGACTTGCATGTTTACAGTCCGCCTTTAACACTCTGTCGCAACACGCTGTAAGGTCGACAAGTTAACAGGCGTTGTTCTCTGTAAGCTTAGATAGGATTTCCTTCGCAAACGAATAAAGAGAGATCGCACAGGCTATAGTTGCCTATACCAACGGAGCTGATAAGATGCCTCCTAAACTCTCCCTTGCTATCTCGGTGGAGCCGGAGCCAGCCCCATATAATAGTACCAACATGGTCCGTAACTTCAGCTATTGCTCCGCTTTCAGCCGGCTTTCTGTGGCCGAAGAACTTGGACTTGTGGAATGCAGGCGAGCATACGCATGAGCGACGACTCGCTTACAGTCCTCACGCAATCATACAACCCAGTATCCTTTACAACTGAGGGTATGCAACGGAAGAATGATGGACTATCATACAACGTAGGTAATGGTTCGCAACAGGTTTTGCAACAGGCGGGACCTCCATGTCAAGTCTTATCTTCACCCTCCTCTGCTTCCCAACTCCCCAATCCAGATCTCCGAAAAAGACATCCGCATTTTGAAGAAACTCGGTCAGGGCGCCAGCAGCATCGTAAGCATTTGCCTGGCTTAGTTGGAAAGGGTTCGTGGGGGCATATTTGCCCTGCACGAGGGCTCGGGGAGAAATCATTCCGCCACGGGAGATCCCGCTGCTTGCTTGGTCTTGGGTTGTTAAGGCGATGTCTTTTAAACTAAGGACTTTCGGTTGGGGCTGCCACGCCGCTTTCAACCTTGGAGCCGTCTATTCATGCTGGCCCCATCGTCTCCATGCTGTTGCACTTCTAGGCCGCGTTCCCCAACATGTCATTCCCAACCTCTCCCGCCGCTGCGTTCCTCCTCATCCACTGCCCTTCCCTCCACCTGCACGGTCTTCCTTCCTCTTGCCCATCCCCAGGTCCACAAAGGGTTTTTCATCCGAGAGAACAAGTTCGTGGCCGTCAAAAAGATCAATGTGTTTGAGCGGGTGGGTGGGTGCTAGGTTGGGAAGAAGAGAAACCTGTTTGGATGGCGCAGAAACCTGCTTGGAGGGGCAACGATTGCCAACACGGTGTTGGCACGAGTGTGGGAGGGAGGGCCCGGGTGGGGTGCGGAGAAGGCGGTCAGCGGGGCGGAGGGCTGTTGGCAAGGGGCGGAGGGCGCGGCTGCAGCAATAACAACAGCATAGCAGCATTTCCCCATCTGGCAGGCGGCGGCGGCGGCGGCAGATGCAGCCCCGTAGCGGTGTGTGCCAGCCAGCCAGCCAGCCAGCAGGCCAGTCAGCAGGCCAGCCAGCAGGCCAGTCAGCAGGCAAGTCAGCAGGCCAGCCAGCCAGCCAGCACCCCGCTCTGCCGTTGGACGTAGAAGGGGCGGCTTGTTGGGAAAGACTGCAGCGGCGGGCGGCTGGGGGACGGAGAGCTTGGGGGCTTAATCACCAGCCTCTCCCGGCGTCTGTCACCATCCCTCGTATTCGCCTTATCCACCCTCCTCTCCCTCTCCCCTGCCACCCCCTCCTGCCCGCCCTCCTCCCCCCCAGGAGACGCGGCACCAGATGCTGAACGACCTGAAGGCGCTGTGTGACGCGCCCAACGCGCCCGGCCTGGTTGCCTTCTACGGCGCCTACCACGTGCCGGAAAGCGGGCAGATCTCCATCGTGCTGGAGTACGTGGACGGGGGCTCGCTGGCGGACGTGCAGGCCAAGGTGGGGTTGGGGTGCAGGGAGGTGGGGTAGGGCTGGGTAGGGAGGAAGGGACACCGACGTTACCCTCCCCCCTCCCCTAGGTTGGCAAGGTGCCGGAAAACGTGCTGTCCAAGATGACCGCCAAGATCCTGAAAGCGCTGGCCTACCTGCACCGGGAGAAACACATGGTGAGCGGAAGGGGACAGGAGGAGGAACCGGGTGGGTTGAGGTGGTTAGGTACGGGTAGCAGCGGGGAGTAGGGCAGTGGAGAAAGGGCTAGAGGGACAGCCGGTGGTGAGGACAGCGTCGGGTGACTGAAACGAAGCGCAACGAGGTGGCATGCCTTTGGTGGCGCTAGGGTGATCTCTTTCCAACCCCCACCTCGTCAACCCCAATTTCTCCTTTCGCCACTCACACCTTCGCTCCCCTCTCCACCTCCCTCCCGCCCCAGGTCCACCGCGACATCAAGCCCGCCAACATCCTAATGACGCTCAGCGGGGAGCCCAAGATCACCGACTTTGGCATCTCCGCATTCATCGACTCCACACTAGCGCAGGTGGGGGAGGAGAGGGAGAGGGGGGTGCGGGAGGGGCACATGCATGTGGGAGGGAGGGAGGGAGGGAGGGCGCACTGTCATGCGGCACACTGCCTGGTTGCGTCTGGGTGCAGTGGCGCGTGTTGCTCCTGCTATCTGCTACGCCAGGAACACAGTCCCCGTGTAACACGCATGCCTCACTTCCCGTGCGGGCTGCACACCCCCACCTCCCTTCTCCTCCCCCCCAGTGCAACACCTTCCTGGGCACCGTCACCTACATGTCCCCCGAGCGCATCAACAACCAGTCCTACTCCTTCCCCGCCGACATCTGGTCGCTGGGGCTGGCGCTGGTGGAGCTGGCGACGGGGAGGTACCCCTACGACGCCAGCGAGGGGCCGCTGCAGCTCATGATACATGTGGGGAGGGGGCGGGGAGGGAGAGGGGCGGGGAGGGGAGGGTGGGGGAGGGGAATGGAAGCGGAGGCGCAGCAAACAATGGCAGTGGAACGATGGGTACGGGGGAATAACACGGAAGAGGGGGAAGGATGTAAGGAGGGGCGGACATGCTAAGGCAAGGGTCCGGCTAGCCTGTCGAATAGGCGTTCCTAACCTCCTCATCACCCTCCCTTACCCTTCTCCTTCCCGCCTCCCCGCCTCCCCGCCTCCCCTCTCCCCCACCCCCTCCTGCCTCAGGTCCTGCAGGAGGAGGCCCCGCTGCCGCCCGCCGGCCAGTTCAGCGAGGAGTTCCGCGACTTCGTGCGGCAGGCGCTGGCCAAGGAGCCGCACCGGCGCCCGCTGGCGGAGCAGCTGCTGGGGCACCCCTGGATTCTCAAGGTGGGGGGGTCACAGACCGAACCGAACCATAGGAAACCACAGGCTGGGGCAAGACTATGGGGTTTGGAGGGGAAGGGTGGCAGGAGCGGTGGGGGGAGGAGGGGGGCCGGGGGGGGAGTAGGCAAACTGAGAGGGAGGAGGAACTGAGGGAGGGGAGGGGGATGAAAATACGGTAAGGAAAAGCTGACGAGGCAACTAACGAGCTGTACGAGGGGACGAGGAGGGGACGGAGGGAAGGGATAAGGGTACCATCAGACGGGGAACGGCGATGGCATGGCAGCGGGCAATTACCTCTCAACCCTTTTGGGAAGGGGGGGGCCGACATCTTTCCAAACCCAAAGCAGGTGTCCGTCCCTCTCCTTGGGACTTCGGTTGCTGCAGTGCTCATTTAGTTCCCCACCTCCTTCCCTGCTCCTTCTCGGTGGGTTCGTCTGTTGGATTTGCTTAGTCTTCATACTTACTTTTCTGTACACCGCCACCCCTCCTCCCCTCCCCCCCCCAGTACGCTGACGACCCCGTCAGCCTCAAGTCCTTCATGCAGTGCGCCTTCAACCCGCACGACAAGCTGGACGAGATCGCAGTGGTGTTTGCTTTCAACTACTACGCGCACCTCAACGGGGGGCCGGCCAGGATGAGGGACCTGGCGCCGCTCTACTCCAAACACTCGGTGAGGAGGGAGGGAGAAGGGGGGCCCAAAGAATAGATGAGAAGTGCAGCAACTGGTTTGTCCCAATCCCATATACCGACACATGCAGTGAGCGCAGGGAATGGGGAGTCAGAGATATGCCAGAGGCACAGGTTAGGTTAAACCAATGGGGATATAGTAAAGCAGTTTATCAGGGAATGGGGAGGGTGTTGCGATCTGGGAGGGGAAGCGCCGGCCGCATGGGCCCGGAGGGGAGTGGATAGGTGAAGAGGCACGGATGAAGCATCCGGGCGTTACCAGGTTGGGTTGTGTGACTAGGGCCAAGGAGTGGCAGTCAGCCGCGGGAGTCTGGCGATGAGAACTGCGGCGCTGCTGCCCCCGTTTCGGGACATGCGGGTTTGGTAACACTTAAAACCGCTCCGGGCGTCCTTCCTACACCCCTCTCCGCCTCGGCTCGTTGGCGCTCTTTTTCATCTCCCGTCTCGCCCCCCCTCCCCCCTGCTGCCAGACCCTCCGCTACGACGGCGATTGTGCGGTGGGTCGCGACGCCATCATGTGTCGGCTGGGCGGGGTGGCGGCCATGCACGCGGGCTTCCGGGTGGCGCACGAGGTGGTGGACGTGGCGTGCCAGCCGCTGGGATTCGTGAGTAGTGGGGGGAGGGGGGCGGAGGAGGGAGGAGGAGGAAGAATGGGGAGAAAGGGAGAAGGGAGAGAAGGGGGGAGGAAAAGGGGTGGGTCTGTGTGTGGGTAGCAGCTGTCAGTGTGGTTCCCGGCCTGCTGTTCAGGTTGCAGCGGTGCAGTTGTCCGGGAGGGGCGCAACACTAGCACCAGCAAGTGCACCTCATCCCTTGATGAGCCCCTCCCACCTGCCATGCAGCTCGTTAGGTGCATCGTCGTCTTATTCCTCCCCCACCTCCCCCACCCACAGGACGGCAGCGCGCTGGTGAACGTGACGGGGCAGCTGGTGTCCCCCGCGGCGGGCAACAAGCCGCAACCCTTCACGGAGATATTCGTGCTCAGCCAAGTACAGGTGGGTAACGGGTGCGGTTGCGGCTGGGGAGGGCTACACCTAGGGTGCGCATCCCTGCACCAGCACTCCTAGACGTTGCATGGAGGGCGCCTACCTCTTCCTCGTCCTAGTCCCGTCCTGGTATCCCCACCGCCTCCCTCCTCTTCCCCTCTTCCTCTCACCCCAGGCGGGCGAGTACTATGTGGCTAACCAGTGCTTCCGACTCATCAAGTGAGGCGCGGCAGGGAGGTGGTAGGGAAGGAAGCAGGGAGGGAGGAGGGAGTGAGACAGTAGCGGCCTGTAGGGGTCTAGGACGGCTGTGGAGGCCGGCAGGTGGTGTGATGTGGTTGCATTTGTAGTTATATAACCATGAGGGTGCTGCAACCCGCTCTTCAATTATACTCAAATGCATGCTCTTTTTACCATGCGGGGCAGCTGCCTGCTTATGAGGGTTTACTAGCTGGGTGGGGGAACACGGAACGGAGCTGCGGGGGGCCCATAGGGGCTTTGCTGGAGGGCGGTGGAGGGTGGGTATCACTGGAAATGGACGTCATTGAGGTATTCTCGTTTAAAGTGTGCTGTGCGCGGGCATTAGGCTAGGCATGATTAAACCACTTCACAGCAGGAAGGTGTAGGGACCTAGGCTTAGGGTAGTGGAGCAGCCAGGTACTTGGTGACCAGAGGAACTCTTGTACCGGTGCTGGCATGCAGTCTGCGACGTCATCTTGGGCGCACATGCAGCCCGCGCATGCAGTCAGCGACACTCGATGACGTCGGAGCAGAGACGCAGACGAACACGTTCCACGTAAGGGGTGACTGCAAGCGAATGTGGCATGCGGGTGTGGCGGGGTGGAGATGGAGATGGAGATGGAGGTAGGGGAGGCGCTGTTCCAATGAAAGGGAAGGCACTGTTTCAGTGAGGGGGTGGCGTGTGGGATAAGGGCGCCCTGCCGTGCCGGCGCGAGGCCGGTTCCCCACACGCGCACAAGGGGGGGTAGGGCTTGCTGCCGTTTTATAGCTGCATAGCACAGCATGGCTGCATTACCTGCGTATTACTGTATTATGACTGTACTTTGAAGCCGGCTAGGAGTCCAGGAGAGATGTGACCATTACGGTGGGGTATATTTGGGTATGTGTGTGCATGCCTCTGCGTGTATGTGTGTGCATGCCTCTGCGTGGCACTACTGTGTGTGGCAACTGGGGGCGGACCCCGGTGGGAGGAAATGTGCATGCAGCTACGTTTGGATGAACGGTTTGAGCAACTAGGAAGGACATGCTACAATTATGGTGCCTAGGCATGGTTTGCATGGACGCAAATCCCTCCGTTTACAAGGCTGGCATGTCACAACCTTACAACGGTTTGTAATCTTGCTAGGACACGGACGGCTGGTGGTACGCTGACAACACCAACGCCACAGTGGGCACCATGCATAGACCCGTAACTGAGCGTCAGTTCGGGTGAGCGCACATCCGAAGGTACAGGTCTAGGCAAGAGCTGCACAGGACGTAGCGTGGCACGGTTTGATGATACGGGGCCAATACTAGATGGACGCATTACACATGGCTGCACCCTCACTGGATAGATACGTTCCCTGTCCTGGGTCGGTTCGAGTGGCGAAGCCTCAGGTCTTGCGGGTACCTGAAGGATATACACACCTGTCCAACCGCGAATGACTAGACGGCGACCGTTATCGGCTTCGGAGAGATCGTGGTGAGCAGGTTGTGGCAACGCTGTAAAACCACAGTCGGTACCGATTATCATGCAGTGCAGGCATCTAACAGCCGAAAGGATACACTAGAATGTCTGTTATTTTACAGCTTAGCTGCGGTGCTTGCGTCAGCAAAAACGGGATTTCCAACCGTCAAACAGGCGGCCGTGGACAGTGGAGCAACGGACTACTACATAGGAGCTCGAAAATAGGAATGATGTAAGTATACTTCCCCAACCCCCAAGTCTGTGCTATTCTCAGGAAGGCCTTCATGCGGCTCCCACATGCCCGCTGGCAGCTTACTGCGCTACAAATAGGCACTAACAATTGTGATGTCATTTACTTATTCGTTAGCCGTGTGATGCAAAGGCCATCCGTACACGTACGGCCTGCAACATTCAGTACCGCCGACATGTGTCCACGCACCGTAGTGGTTGTACGTTAGGTTCACGGTTATGCATGTGCACCAGTTCTGGTTCATTACGCACATGCAAAACCCTTGTTTTGCAATCATGGTAGCGATCATCGGCGAGTGTGATGTGACCCAGCTGAGCAACACAGGTTGCTTTGACCTTGGAGCGTAGGTCGTGTTCAGGTGGTCGTATTGTGCGATCTTATATTATTACTGTTTAGGAAGCGGAAGTTACACTGGAGGACAGTAGCTGAGACCATCGTCTCAGCTACTGTTTAGCCCGTTAGGAGGAATAGCGTCATTGTACGGCTGCGCTCATAAGCATTTGACGCAGCCCGAGCGCCTGGCAATGAAAATGCGGGTGCATGAGGTACGGAACGTGATCACCTGTGGTAAGCACAAAATCGCTGCGCCGAAGGACGCTGGAAGACGGAGGGACCACGCTAGCTCGCGTTAGTGTACGTCAAGAGCTCGTAAACTTTTAACACGGCCAAGGCGCCTGACATGGAATGTGCGGGTGCAATAGGCACGGAAGCTGATCATCGATGTTCAGGGCGAAACCGCAGCGCGGAAGGATGCAGGAAGACGGAGAGACCGTACTAACTGCAGATTGGACGGAGGAATACGGAGGGACCGCAATTGTGGGAGACGCCGCTGTGTTGTGAACGGGCCGCAGCGGCAAAAAACACATGAAGAAAACGGCGGTGAAGAACATAATCTAATTGTGATTAGGAAAATAGGCGATGCCACAAGTGCAAAGCGGTTATACAACCAACTGTAGCCTCAGGCCCCTGACCTCTTTCCCAACATCTGCTTACCAGATCCCTAAACGGTACCTGTTCATTTCTTAGCAATCCATACTGGGCTAAAGCAAGAGAAGGCAGTGCTAGGTGTGCGGCACATAGTAACGGTCGATGAACTGTAGCCTGCTGCGGCTGTCCTTTTTTTAACGTTTTGTGTTTGTGACACTCTACCGCCTCCCATTCCCTTTGCTTTGCCCTTACTGAAATTTCCTATGGGTTGGTATGTTGTTTATTCCCCATCCGCTACCCACCTGCCCTCTCGCAAACCCTTTCCCATAACAAGGGGGTTCAGCTTCCTCAACGCTGGAAAAGGGCGGAGCCCCTCCTCATCAGTACAGGAACGTATTGTTACCACTGGAATAAATGCAATGCGGAAACACATAGCCCACCAACGAATATTGAGCTAGAAGTATGATGAATGGCGATCATGTGACCAGACCAGGAGGCGCCTCATCATCTTTAGTCATCCACCTCCCTCCCCCCCGCCCAATCCGCGCTGTGCGTGAGGCGCCGTGCAGGCCAGCCCCTCCCCTAACCGTAAGTGGCAGCACAATTACGTGACGCGTTGTCGGGTGTACTAGAAGCACGGGGAGGGTGAAAAATAAGGCCCCTTCCCTAACCACAGCCATCATGACGAACCCAATGGTGAAGCCCCCTCATACAGCTATCGTCACCATCGACTGCCATATACTAGGTGCCCTTACAATTGCTTTACACCAAACCACGATTTGCTGCAAGAGCCCGTGTCGTTGCTGTACAATACAGCTGAACAATACACCATAACTTGCCTAACAAAAGGATAACGGGCCAAGGGCTAAGTTTGCACGCAAGGCCCTTTAATAAAATCAACAAGGCTAGCGATTGGGTCTCTTGTACGGCTTCCAGGCTTTCAGGACTCCGTTACCCCTTTTTGGCCTGCCCTTGATTCTAGACGCTCCGCCAGGCCGCGGCTTGGAAGCAAGGGAACAGCCTTAGTGAACACCCCGGCAAATTTAACAGAATTTAGCGTGAGCTTTTTGGCATCTTTTTCGTGCAAAAGTTTTGGAATTTGAATGTGTATATGCAAGTCACAAAGGCAACCTGCGATGTGGCTCCAAGTCAGGAACGATTGTTATGAGTAGGGAGGAGTTTCTAGCTGCAGCGTTCGTCACATAATCAATGCACACGTGTTTGTTGTATTGTGATGTTAAAATAATGATGTGTATATGGGTGAGAAGTGATGTTGGCGTGTGTCGTACAAAGTACAAAGCAAGTTACAAAAGGAGAGGCATTAATCGCATGTCGATAGCTTGCTACACGTTGGTATCCGTTAGGTTGTTGTCGCGGTAAGGCCAGCAGCGTAGTTTAATAGGGCCGATACCAATGGCTTCGGTTTTGCCTTCCTTACTCAATACACACAATGGCCAGGGAATGCATGAAAACATATGAAGTTGACGCTCTGTGTAAAGCAGCCGAGACTATTGCTTCTAGCGGACTGAAACTTACTGCCAAGCTATTGCATGACGAAGTGTGCTCCGACACGCGCTTGAAGGGCTTGACGTATAAACAAGCATTACAAACTATCGTGGCTACTGGGAAGGAAGCGTCGCCAAAGACATTGCTGCAGGAAATGGGGCGGCCCAGTATCACTGTAGGCATGGTGCGGAATCGACTGCGGAAGGAACAAAGTCAAAAAGGTACGGTCGCTCATAGTGAACTGTTTGAAGGTAACCACTGTTTCGCTGACGACATTGCTCCATCGCACAAACAAAGGTGACAATGTTCCAAGCAGTGCTCAAAAGGAGAGCGGTATGAGTACGTTGTTTATTATGAGTGCATTTCAGAAAAGGTACTGGAGGAATGCTGCACCGAAGAGAGCGTACCACTGAATACTAGCCCAACATGCTCTGAATGCCACCCACAAACCCCTGCCCACATAGAAGAAGACAACTTTGGCGACGAGGCTCTGCCAGCATATGACAAACGCAGTGGAGTGCAGAGGTGCACCTACACTACAGTTGAAGCAGCAGAGGAAGCCTGCAGATCTCCATCCCCTCCCCTCCCCTGCCAAAGCTTGGATCCCAAACTCAGCCTCTCTGGATGTTATAGCCTCCACGGTTCAATACACGTTTCCTATGCAAGCCATGCCACCGCCCTGTCCTCCCCACCCCTACTTTCCTGTTGCCTTACCTTTCCTCGCTTTCCTTTCACCACCAACCCTGTTCTTGCTTTCCTATCCCTTTCCCTGCCCACGCCATCCTTTAGCTTCCATGCCTTTATTGTTCTCTCCCCGTGACTCCCCTTGCCAACCCATTCCCACCCCATCCCTGTGCTCGAATGAGGGTGACAGCGAGGGCAACTGATACCTAGGACCGTGCGTCAGTTACTGTGCACGCCTATGATACCCTCGAGTTGCCAACGCAATTGCGACCCTGCTTAGCAAGACGGCTTGCCCCTGAGGGCCGCAGACGCCGGGCTTGCTGGTGCAATATGCCAATTCGCACTATCCAGGCATGCCCCTCGACGCTGTAAACGCCTCCCTCATATGACCCTACGCAGCCATCTGACCCTCCCAAACGGGACACCCATGCGCCACTCTCCTAAGCAGCCTCGTCAGCCCCCCAGCCCGCCACCTTACCCACCCAAGCATGACTCCCACACACCGCCATCATAAGCAGCCGCGAAAACGCACTAAACCACCCCACCACACCGTCACCCCCCCCCCGCCGCACACCCGCTTGGGCAGGCCACGGGATCGCTTCGGTCTGGTGTAACCTTCGCATCCTAATAAATAAATATAACTTCATCGGCAGTCATCAGACCATTATCCCTTCTTACATCACAGCCTGCTCACGTCTCGTCCGTTACTATGTCTGTGCATCCTAAAGCAATGATACGCATCCGTGCTGTTTGCCGTTGCCTACCGGTATCTCGTGCCATCTTCACTTCACCATGTATGGCCCATGTCCTCGTTGCCAGGAAGTTGCCTAATCTAGATAGTAGGGGGGATAGCACCCCGTAGATCCCCCTTGCCTTGTGAGCCCAGGAATGAATCCTCTGCGGTGGGCTGCAATCCGGCTGCAGAGACAACCCCCCTGGCAGCGCATTCTTAACCTAAACCTGCTCTGAGTTTCTCACCTAATGGGGCGGGTGGGAGGAAAGATTTCACCATGGCCTAAAGCTCTACCTACGGATAAAGTCACCTTTGCAATTGAACGAGCGACCACTTAACTGCGAGACACAAACAAAGCCACATACACTCGCCAAAGCCCCTAACTAACGCTCGCTCTACCTGACCCAGGGCCTTCTGCCGTGCACAGGGCCCCCCTTTTCCCCTGAATGCTACTGCTCTTGCCCATAGCATCCAAAACTACTAGTGCGCCTCCGTGGTCTTAATGCGTCCTGAAACCGAATTTTGACACGTCTAAAACAATCAATAGATCCTAACGGTACAACAATAAATATTCACAAGCCCCAAGTCCTGAAATACCGTTGCAGTGGGCTCGCTTTTAATGCTCCTAAATTATCAGCACGTGTTAAATATCAACGGATCCCAGCCCATGGCAGGCACCACCAAGGTCTTGGATATATACATACTAGGATACTTAGGATGGGATGGGTGTGCCCCACTACTCCGCACTATTAAATATACACACTGCCATGGGTAAATTATTAATATGACAAACGTGTTTGACAGCAATGGGGTTCCCACCCACAGTTACGGGCCTTACACGCTGCCATGCTCCTACTATGATGTCAATTTGTTGGCGACAGGTTTTGGCGCAAACCGCAAGGGGCAAAAGACGTTTTTTTTCGCTTTCACTGATACCAGCAGCCCTGCTGTGTGCACAGCAACGTCGAATACGACACAGGAATATAATATGGGAAATGCAGAACACCACTGATTAAGACATGTTGTTATGTTCGGTACCGTCTTACCGAGCATCTATTGCTGGCCTGCTGCTGCGCGGCGTCCATACCCTAGGTACAGCCGTCCTGCAGCAGAACCCTGTTTTACCACGTAAATGCAAATAATGCGCATTCTTTATATGTAACATCAAGACGATATTTTCAGAATATTAGGCGATGTCGCTACCCTGGGCGCCTACCTGCTTTCTTGTGTGCGACGCAGCAACTTTGCGGAAACATGTAATATCGCATATAGTCATTCTGATGGCTGTATTTAGCTTCTCGAGGCGTTTATCAGCAGAATTTGTTGAGTACAGCGACCTTCTTCAGTCGCATCCTGATAATGGCCTTCGATTGCTGGCGCTGGGCGACCCATATCAAAGTTTTCACCGGGAGCCGCCGCTCGTGTTGGATCCTAATTTCCTGGATTATTATGGAGGCTTAGGATACCTAAACGTGCGCACAGTGTTGTGCTTTGCTTGAGGGCGCTCGCGCTTACTTGCATTGCGCGACTCAAGCTAAGGCAACAACCGGCAACCGTTACAGGTTGAGTTCAATGCCCGTGGCGATAACACGTACCATGGTAGTTCGGCGCAGGTAACAAGAAAGGGTCGCAAGGGAAGCCTTTATCCCGCGGCTGTTGTCCGATAAGGTCCTTGCTGGCTATGCTGCTGCAGTATGTGGCAGCACTGAGGAATGCCAGTGTCTGTGGCAGCGAAGGCGACGTTTGGGATGGAAACGGCAGACTATACCGAGCCAACAGCTGGATTCGACACCCCCATGCTAAACTGGAGGTACGCTACGCTTGCCCTAGCCCTACCTTGCTACCAACTGAATGTACCGTACATGGATAAATGACACGTTTATACCGCTAGGCATGGCGGGACGAGGCAGAATCCTTCGGGGTGCGGCACTACAGCCGTCTTGCCTCCGCCGTACACCGGGTCTCCTTCATGTACTTCCACTTCATGACCGGTGAGTTCATTCTCATACATGCATGCATGGCAGCCACTACAGCAGCTCCTGTTTTTTCTACCTTGTTTCCTTCCTCTTTTCCGTTGACAGAGGTCATCCCCAAGGTTGCCAAGTATGCTCCCTTCTTGGCGGCCGACCCTGAACTCAAGCTCCTGACGTACGGCAGTAACTTTGAGCAGGCCTGGCTGAGAAGGCTGGGGATTCGAGACAGCCAACTGGTGGGCCCTGCTGCTGCCTTCCGATCCCATGCACGTTGACAACTGTACGATTATAGGCCTCTCCAATGGCGGTTACTGATGGCTGCAGGTTACATTCAATCCGTTGTATGCGTACCAAGCAGACGAGCTGCTCCTTACAAACCCCGTGAACATTTCCAGGACTCCAAGAGAGGACTTATTAAAGGTAACTTCGGTACTGTTCGGCTTTGTTTGCCTTGTTCGGCACATGCATGGATGGCTAGAAGCCTGCAACCGTACATCCACCCTGCATGCAGGCCTTATCTATCATGGGGCTTCCCCCGCCGCTACCCTCCAACCAGCGAACGAGCCTGGTCTATGTGTCCAGGAGGCTCGCGTCTGACCGCACCCAAACAAATGAAGACAGCCTCCTCGACGCGCTGAGGCATGAGGCTACCTCTCACGGTTTGCAGCTGGTGGTCCACGAAGGCAGCCCCGACATGGGCACTGACGCAGTCATTGACATGTTCCGGCGGGCTCGGGTGAGCATACCGGTATAAGCGTGCTGCCCTGGTAAAGCTCCTAAATTATACTAGCCATTCCGGACCCTACCTACCACATGTATACCGGTAGGCTAATCCCTATGCCGTGCGTATGTGGACCGCGTGCAGGTCGTGATGGGTCCCAACGGAGCTGGATTAGCACACATGATGTTCGCTGCCCCGGCTACCATCCTCATCGAGCTCATGTTCATCAACAACACCGGCATGGACCTCTGGCACCTAACCGCCGCTTTGAACCAGGTAATAAGAGGCGGCCTTCGTTATGAAGCAGGCCGCCGCATAGCATTGCTCTTGGACACAGGCTAGATGTGTAACACCCTTATATCGGTTTACTCCGGCCTGCTTGCAGTCGTACTATATGGTTCCCCTGCCGCGGTCGTACTGGCTGGACCCCGGGTCCGACGTGCCCATCGAGCAGGCGGTGTCTACGCTCCGCTGGGCGCTTGGAGTGCAGGGAGGAGTGCGGCCAGCCTGTCCTAGGGGTTCAGGGCCTTCATCAGCTTTCAATGAGGGGTCGTGCAGCGCATGCCCACCTGGCACGTTCAGCACGGGGTATGATGCGCAATGCTTGGAGTGCTCGCCTGGCTGGTAAGGCTGAGCTACCGCCCGCCTAACATGTGCTTTGTGGCCCTTGCGGCCCTCTTTGGACGGAGTACTCAACCTGTTTGCTTTGGGCTCCCCTTACTGTCATCCGTACACGAGGCCCGTTTCGAGCTTGCTTCATTCTTTCTTACTTGCATCGTTGGGTAGCATTCATCATCGGCTTTCGTGCTCGGCACCAGAACAACTGTACAACCGCTCTGCTTAAGCCGCTACGCGTGTGTGCTTGATTATTTATGCTACGTGAATACATTGCCACTAAGCATGTTTAGTGCTGAGTACGACTGCTACGACATACACAATTTTCCTAATGCAGGGTTGCGGAGCGCAAGGGGAGCGGCTACTGCCGTGTATGCCCGTCAAGCACATACGCTAATGGGTCAGTGTACTGCGTTGCCTGCCCATCCGGGACACTTGCGGCTATGCCGGGGTCTACGAGGCCCGACGAGTGCCTCGACCCGGATACCCTGGCTCAGGTGCGGTGCCAAGTAGGTCACTTTAATTCGCGAGCGGCGTGCTAACGTGTGCACGCACTGCTCAATGGTTCTTCAGGTCAAGCAAAGGTGGTTGCCTGAGCAGCGGGTTGCCGCCAAGGTGTCAGCTTACTACCAGGCAGTAACCAGGCACCGGCAACACAACCAGAGCTTTGATGAGTTACCGAAGGCCCTGCAGAATCGTGTCCTGAGTGAGCTGGATGCATGCAGCGGCGGTAAGTACGTTTACATACGTGCGTGGGTAGGCCTGGAGCAGTGAGGACATCTCTTAAGGTATTGACATTTCCACGGCTGCAGGCTACCCTTCCTCATCTTATGGATGCAACATTGCGCCGCAATCAGCTCAGGAAACGACGCAACTGCCGTCTACGCCTGAAGTACCATGGGCAGACCTACAGAGCCAATCAAAGGCTTCATTCCTAACAATTCCTATTATGATCGCGGTGATTGGCGGCGTTATTGGGCTTCTTGTTCTCTTAGCAACCATAGGTGTCTTTTATCGCCGCGGTCGGTTGTCGAGTCAAGTTGCACCTGACAGGAGTGCACCGGCTAGGACAGGAAGTGCTGATACCGAATCCGGGCAACCTGTCCCAGCAACATTTTTTGAAGCAGCCAGGAGAGATCTTGGCAGTAGCGAACCTGCTGCAAGCGAGGGGCAACCTGCTGCTGGAAATGGGCCTCCTGCTGGACCTGCGAGACCGAGCAAGTTGCCTCCTCTCCCTGAAGCGAATTACAGACGAGCAATCGGGAGTTAAAGGTTGCCCGTAGGAGTGGGCGGCCTTCCCATGTCATGCAGGCGCAGGAACGGTGCTGTTAACTTCCGGCGCATGCAGTGAGGTCTGACGCTTTAATCGATGCTGACTTGGATGCTCCATTCTAGGCGATCCGGGGGCGAATGTACGCCAAACCTCAGGGGCAGCGTTAGTTGTATTATCTGATGCTCTAAAGCACGCCCGCATGTATCAGGAAAGCACTCAGGAATGTCCAGGAGAGAATCATACGTTGATTGGTTGGGAGGTATACAAGGAGGCTTGAGGTGATGGCAAGCTAACTGTTTGATGGCTATGGAAGCTGTGATGGCAAGTTACCTGCTTGGCGGCTTAGGAGCCGAGTCCGACCCATGGGTCACTACCATGTAAAAACATTGTTTACATCACTTGAAGACCAAAGACCACGTCCACAGGAGCATCTGAAACAAGATAATATAGTACCTGCCGCATGCGAAGGCAAGTTTGTCTACAAACTAATTACCGATCGACCCACGGTGATGAGCGCTTTTATTAAATTTATTACGAGCAAACGCCCAAGTCTTTCGGCCGTAATCGCATAACAACACAGGCTACAAGTCTCGAGTTTTTGGCCTGCCCTTGATTCCAGGCGCTCCGCTAGGCCGCGGCTTGGAAGCAAGGGAACAGCCTTAGTGAACACCCCGGCAAATTGTAGATGTTTTTGCGTGAGCTTTTTGGCATCTTTTTTCGTGCAAAAGGTTTGAAATTTGAATGTGTACATGCAAGTCACAAAGACAACCTGCGATGTGGCTCCAAGTCAAGAACGGTAGGTTATGAGTTGAGAGGAGTTTCTAGCTGCAGCGTTTGTCACATAATCATGGCACAGGTGTTGGTTGTATTGTGATGTTAAAATAATGATATGTATATGGGTGAGCAGTGATGTTGGCCTGTGTCGTACAAAGTACAAAGCAAGTTACAAAAGAAGAGGCCTCTAGCGCATGTTGATAGCTTGCTACACATTGGTATCCGTTAGGTTGTTGTCGCGGTAAGGCCAGCAGCGTAGTTTAATAGGGCCGACACAAATGGCTTCGGTATTGCCTTCATTACTCAATACACACAATGGCCAGGGAATGCAGGAAAACATATGAAGTTGAGGCTCTGTGTAAAGCAGCCGAGACTATTGCTTCTAGCGGACTGAAACTTACAGCCAAGCTATTGTATGATGAAGTGTGCTCCAACACGCGCTTGAAGGGCTTGACGTATAAACGTGTTCTCAGCTTTTTGCAATACAACAAAGCTGGGCAAAAGTATATCCGGCCTAGGCCCAACGCTACCACTCAGCCTTCGAAGAAGCGTTCAACGTGGACTCCGGACGAGGAAGCAGCGTTTCAGGAAGAAGTGCTCACGCTACAATTCACCAACAGAAAAGTAACAGCGGGCGCTGTCGTAAAGGAGTTGCATGGAAGTGCTGCCACGTACAGTCTAGTGCACTACCGACTTGGGCAGTTGGCGAAAACTCAGCGTCTTCTATGTTCATCAGAGGATAATGGAAACGTCAGCAACAATAGCGGTGTGGAGGATGGTGACATTGGTAGGTTATTGGTTGTTTGCCAATATTTGCTAGTTGTGGGGCATTGACAAAGGTTCTATAGCTCCGGCCTTCATATAAGCGCACAAACGTTGGTTAAGCCTTAGTGAACACTCCTTATTAGCAAGACGACTTGCTCCTGAGGGCCGCAGACGCCAGCCTTGCTGGTGCAATAAGCAAACTGCCACTGTACAGGCCTGCGGCTAGACTCTGTAAACCCCACCCTCATATGCCCCTACGCTGTCAACTGACCCTCCCAAACGGGACACCCAAGCGCCACTCTCCTAAGCAGCCTCGTCAGCCCAAGCATAACTCCCACACACCGCCATCATAAACAGCCGTGAAACCGCACCCAACCACCCCACCACACCGTCACCCCCCCATGCTACACACCCATTTGGGCAGGCCATGAGATCGCTTCGGTCTGGTCAGTGTGGACAGCAACGTCCGTCCAACAATACCTTCTCGCACTAGGTCCCTTAGGCAAATGGCCTGTTGCTCGATGTCTTCAAGAAAGTATGGTCCTATCTACTACCGGTGGTCATCATCTGAGCAATGAACAGCAAGCAAACTCCAGCAAATAACTGGACACACATTTGCATTGCTTGCTGCGAACACGTTGCAGCACCATCCAACGGTGCTCCTATAAGGCATCCAAACCTACATGCGCATGTTTTGGACGACAAACTTCACACGCACACGCCTGGCTGTAGCCGGTCCTAGTAAGGACATAAATTACACAGACCGAGAGCGTCTTGTCCGCAGTCCCTTTAATCGGTTGTGTCAATGAATAATTGGATACGCCAAGAATCGCATTACGCTGGTATTAGACGGGAGTGACAAGTAACAACTAAGTCATTGCCAGCCGTGGCCTCACCCAAAACCAAAGTTGCGACTCACCCACAATGCAAGAAGCGTACAGTCATACTCTAAACAGCAGGTACTTTGCGCATCTATAACAGCGCACTGCAGCACGCCATGTATCCATGGCTCAGCGCGCGTAGTTGCATCTGCAAGCCAATCAACGCTAAGCATCAGGCGTCATGTCGTGGTCAACGACACATGGGTTTAGACCACCCGTGTCCTTAATTGCCCCCCAATAATGCTAAATTGTTAATGTTAGGTAGGTATCACAACTCAGATTTTACATTCGAACCGCCTCTACCTACCTACCTACCTACCTACCTACCAGAACATCCACATCGCCTACGGACTGGCGACCGTATTCGACTCCTGCTCTTGTGTCCGCCGCAGGCGATTCAGAGACAACCTCAGCACGACTATGGAGATTCCGTAGTACGCAGGGGCTGCAGATATGAGGAAGTCCGTTGTGGTGGTAAGGGCTAAGCCCTTCACCCATAGGATAGCCTGTGCAATGGCTTGCGGAAAATCCTCTGCCGCGCAGAACGATATATGCAGCCGCTCATACGCTTCAGTCGCTGGTTTTGGGCCATTCCTACCCTCCTCGGCGGCCTTGAAGCGAAGGAAGACCGCATACGTCATGTCCGCGACTATGCCGGGCGCTGACAAGCCAATGCCCCACTCCATGAGGAGCAGGGCGTCCTCGTAGCAAAACCTTCCCTTGCGGCTGGCGTTGACCCTACCCACATTCTGCACTGCACCATAGGCTCCACCCCCCAGCATCACAAGCCCCAACAACACGATGATTAAACCAATAAGGAGGACCCATTTCCTTCTCGTCCCTGTCCGTCCTGCCCCTCCTGTCCCTCCTGTCCCTCCTTGCTTCTGCCCCTCCAAATCTTCCTTCGGCCCAAACCATTCACTAAACAAAATGATTCCACCAACGACAGCGCATATAATGCCATTTTTCAGCACTAAGAGGCCTACCAGAATGGCAGTGCCGAAGACGTTGCCGTACGACACAAGCGCTGACACAAACAGCCAGTCCGATACTTCTGCAAGCAGGAAACACGTGGAGAGAGGCGGCGGTTATGGCGGATGGCGCTTAGGCTACCTGCCGCAGAGTCGTTGCCAAACATTTACGCGGCAATGTCAGTACTTTGCGTGCATGCATGCATGCTGAGCCAGAACGACTATGCATTACGTTTGCAGCATGCGTGCATTATGGCAAGCGTATTGCGCAGCTGCATTAGGAAACAAAGGTGTACACAGCAGGCATTTATCATTTTAAGCTTATCCTCAGCTGCATTAGAAACGACGGTGTACACGCAAGCGGCGGTTGCTTGCTTACCGTCATACAGCAAGGGGCCAACGTCAACGATGAACAACACGGCATTCCACAAGGGGCTCCTCCCTGCTGCACACTGTGCCCACAGCCACCCTGTACATCGGCTGATGAAGGTCCAAACTGCGGCAGCTCCGAAAGCGCAAGCAAATGTAATGACAACCTTGACTGCCCGGTAGAGCTCCCCTGACGGCCCACACAGCAGCCCGGTAGACACCAGCTTCACAAAGGCGTTATACTCCTCCAGCGCTCGGGCCTGATTGTCATTATCCATATGGATCACCAGCAACTGCTGGTAGGGGTGGCGGACTGCAATGGATGGATCTGCCAGCGGCGCCTGGATGGTTAATCCGTTGTACTTTAAGAGCGCGCATGCCAGCACACCTGTAGCATCATCCAGCGGCTTTACAGCCAGGTTGTCCCGAGTCAAGGAGCAATTGCCAAGCCAGGATATGACATGGAGCGCGTAGCGAGGGTACTGGTCTTGCAGTGCTGGCAGGTCTAACTGAACCTTGCTGTTGTATAGCTCAACATACGGCGGCGGGCTGTTAGACAGCCGCGACCTTGGAGACATTGTAGAGACGAGTCCGCAGAGCTGGGGGTTGTCCGAGAGATTCGTCCTGTTGCGAGCGAGGGTAAAGTCGGATGGAAGCCTCCCAGAGACGCCCAAGTTAGCCCCGTTGAGGGTGTCTTGCAGCCCACAACAACCTTCGAGGTCGTTAACGTCTTGCGCATCACAGGAAGTACTATTTGGTGGATGAAGCCCGAGTAAGCGCTCTGAGCATGACACGTTGAAAGCTGCTGAATCCATGCAGAGGTCACTGGCCGAAAGGAAATCGCTTAATGCGTTGTAGACACGCGCCGGACTGTCCCCGAGGACAGGTGCTAAGATGGCTGCAAACACCTACGGCACGCAGTGCGGAGAGACAATGAGTAGTCAGGGGTTGCGGGCCGCAAGAAAGGAATCACGGGTTCATAAGCGCAAGTCCGCTATTAGGTAGAGGGCGGGCACGTCCCAACCCTCGATCGGCTAGGTACAGCAACGCACAACTTGCAGAGCCTAATGGTATGTAGCCTAACGGGTAAAACACCACTCAGCTCATGACGTAGAGCATTTGCCTGAATCCACCGCACGACAACTCCTAGTATCATTAGGTATCAGGAAGGTTGACAAGAATACTATTACACTGGCCCGACTTACCCGCTTTGTGGTGCTTGTGCGATTTAGGCATGCCGAGGTCCACCACATCGTTTCTAGCACGTCTTGATTGGTCATGTCAACAATTTTCCCTTGCTCATTCTGGCGCTTGGCAAGGGCATCGTTGGCACAGTCCCCATCAGAAAGGAAAAAGTCGGCAACCGAAGATGGGGCGGAAGAGGAAACACAAGGTAGGAAAACTGACATTCCGTAAGGATCAAGAAGCCTGGGATCTTGTATTTTGTAGAGCTTGCAGCCAGCCGATGGGCAGAAGCGAGCGACGTCACCAGCAGCGCGCAACGTTGATATGTCCATGTCGCTGACATGAGGTACAAACACGGATCCTTTCGCATGCACAAGGCATTCTTGAGTGTTGGCTCGCACGCCAGCAATTGAGGCATGAAGCGCCGAGTTCGGGAAATTCTCGGCAGCGAATGTTGTCCAATTAAAGCTGCAACCATTTATTGGCGAGTCAAAAGAGCAGCTTGTAGCTGCGTCTGCTGCAAAGCACCAACTGATAAAGGCAAGGATGGGCAGCAGCATCATAGCGCCGACTCCACTGGGCCCCAGGATTGCCCAACGCGGCAGAAAATTAAGTACAGCTAGGCGACATGGCTGTTGCTGTCTGCAGGGTTAGGTCTTATACGGAACTCTAATATGTTCACCGTTTCACAGTCTGTATGCCTTTTAACGAAACCCTACTTATGGGGGAAATATATTAATTAAAGCGATACCGAAGCTTTAACTGAAGTATAACTTTAGGGACTTCTTCGCTCCATGGAGACCGCAGTGCCGGTACCGGTATATTGCTATTTTGGAGCCTAGCCTGGTCTAGCGACGAAATATTTAAGAAAGTGCGCTTTTAATACGAAATTATGTGGGCCTACTTTGCGGATACAACGAAAGAAAGGAGGCCTATTTCGTCCCGTTTGCCTGGGGAGGGCGGATTTCGGCTACCCTGCTTTTAGCTGCCCTCTTCAGCGTGTGTTTTCGTCAGACAACGACTCAGACAAAATGCTCTGAGGAAAGATAGCGACAATGATGGAGAGTTCTTTGAAGATTTGTACGTCACATCAAGCGCTAGAGCTAATTTAGGTCTCAAGTATTGGCAAACCGCTTCCCCCTCATAATATCGGATTTGATACAATCAATATTCCATAACTGGCGCCTCTTGCGTGTCCTGCGGGTAAAGGCAATGGTTTCCGTACCGGTACGCGGTTCATTGTTAATGAGGTTAGTATCGGCTAGCAGGGGATCCTACGTCCGTACCTCATCAGCCAGAGTGTCCTGGTACAATTCCAGCAGATCGCCTGGTCTTATGTGAGCGGCTATCGCACCATCACATGCATGGCACGGGGGAAAAGCTGGGGCCCCTGACACGCCCAGCGCACCCAGGCCAACACTCGACAGCCCTTCCTGAATGAATGACCGTTACAATGGTGCCCTAAAAGGGAACACGGGTGATGAACCCAACCCTACATTGCAAAAGAAACGGAACAAACCGTAAAAACAGTACCAGAACGGGCCAACAAGATGGGAGACATAGCCCTAAAAGAAGCCACAGGAGGCAAGTAAGAGGGTAGAAGCCAAGAAACGGCCCCTCAGCAAACCTCGACAAACCACCGTTAGGGCAAAAGACAACCGAAACCGGAAGCCACGAACACACCACCCCAAAGACAGGGCCAAAACAGGACGCTCAACGGCACGCAGAAAGCCGCCCGCCAACATTACGTAAGAAAGGATGAGAAGGGCCAACCCCAGCCCATCCCCGACGGGGAACACCCAAACAAGCAAAACCCCGAAGCTGACCCCAGAACCAGGAAACAGCAGACAGGGCCACCACATCAGCAAGCCCAGACACAACACCCGCAGAACCAGACTCACGCACACGAGCCCGTAACAACCGTATCTATTTCCCCCTAGGTATTACCGAAAACGCTTTTGCTAAACGAATAATAATCCAGGGTTGGAAGTGTTCATAAAGGATTCCGGCTAAATCACTACCAGAGTTTTGATGGGTGAAGCAAAAGTGGTGGGAGGAGAAGAGGTCAGATGGGGTCATGGGTACACTGAAGGGGGCTGATGGGGAGTGGAAAAAGGCAAGTAAGTGGTTTAGGGAGACTCATAATCAAACTCTCCAAAACCTTCATCTACTGGCATGCGCTTCCAGCCTTAATGCGGGGTGGTTGCGGTGAGGTTACATCCATCGTACGCCCTAAACACGGGCCGCAGCCAGCAAAGCAGAGGGACAAGAGGCAAAGCAAGCAGGGGCAGAAATTTAGGTGGAAGGGGTCTTAAAATACCAAACAAATTGAAAGCACAAAAGGGGGCACGGTGGAAGGGGCAGGGCGGCGTTCTGACGACACACCTGCTGCTGAGGGAGGAGGCGCGGAAACCCCAGCCGGGGCATTGGGTGTCGTGCGTGATCGATTTGTCCTGAAGGCGCTGGGGTGCAAACCCAACTACCTAGGGCAGGGGACGCAGCCGTATCGATGGCAGGGTCATGGGAGGGACGCAACGGCAGGTGGTTTGAAACAAACCAGTTAGGCGTCCCTGACAATGCATGGAATGCTTCTAAGCGCTACGGCGAAATGCGTCGACTGTAAATCAGAGAGCAGTGATCTTGGCAGCCTGCTGGCAGCCCCACCGTGTGGTACCGGATGCTTTCTTCCTTTTTGGCCTGCCCTTGGTTCTAGGCGCTCCGATAGGCCGCGCCGTGGAAGCAAGGGAAAAGCCATAGGGAATACCGGGACTTAAGGTCCCCTGGAAATTTCCTATTTAGGTAACATCGCGCACGAAGCCATAACATTGACAATGTTTCCAAACTATTGCTATGTGTAAGCCACGGAATCTTGAAGAACAGTTGTTATCACACGCAGGCTACAACAATGTAACGGGTCATGGAAATGAAGTTGGTGTTATGCTTCGGTACAGTGAATGTTCGAAACAACTATCTTACGTGTTTTCCTGTTGTCTGTTGTTAAGGCGTAACGTTGCTGTTCTTAAAGGGGCTGTCGTACACGTGCTTCCTTACAGTGGCTGTTTGGCATCCCTTGTTGATGACGGATAGTCGTTGTAGTTATACACAGTGAAGCGTTTCACAGTACCGTTATAATACTTCTGCTGTTAGTGTGTTGCTATGAAGCAGCATGGGCAAACGCCGCTGGACTGATGACCAACTGCTTGCGCTGCAACAAGCTGCAGAACGTATAGCTGTAGATATTGGAAAAGTTACTGTCAAGCAACTTACAGAAGCTTGAGGAACGACTCTCGATTTGCCAATGTTACAACGACGCAACTAGAGACCTTTATTTACAACACTAATCGTGGTAAAGGATTAAGGCTTGGTAGCGGCACCTATGAAGCAGCTGTTAACGAAGTGGAGAAGTCTGGTCCGCCACCACCCAAAAAACGCTGTCGGTGGTGTACTGAAGATGAGCAGGCTTCTAAACAAGCATGACACACGATCGTGGCTACTGAGAAGGAAAGCTTCGCCACAGATAGTGCTGCTTGAAATGGGGCGGCCCAGTGTTACAGCACGCATGGTGCGGAAACGACGGCGGAAGGAACAAATTCAAAAAGGCATGGTTGCTCATAGTGAAGCCTATAACGGTAACCACTGTTTCGCTGACGACAATGCATCTTTGCATAGACGAAGGTCACCATGTTGCAAGCCGCGCTCAAGAGGAGGGCGGTATAGGTACGTTGTTTGTTGTGAGTGCATTTCTGAAAAAGTACAGGCTTGTACAGGAATCCTTTAGCGACGATGATGAGGATGCAGGCTGGGATGGGGAGGACGAGGGAGATGACGGCTCGGATAGTCACACGCTTGTGACCCTCCTCAGCAACACAACTTCCCCCCGAGGGCCACAGACGCCTGGCTAGCTGGTGCAACGTGCCCATGGGCACAATTTGTGCCTTACGCTCGCCCATGTAAACGCCCACAACCACGTCCCTACGCCGCAAGCTCACCATCCCACATGTGACTCCCACGCGCCGCCCTCGTCAACAGCTGCAAAAACGCACCCAACCACCCCACCGCACCGTCACCCCTCCATGCTACAAACCCATTTGGGCAGGCCATGAGATCGCTTCGGTCTGGTTTATACGTAGAACTAAGTTTGTACCAAAATGATCACTTCTATTCCGATGCATGACACTTGACCTCTGAACCGCAGTAGCCGAATGGAAGTTCCCAGTTCACAAACCTATAAGAAGCAACATACATAGAAAGTATATATCGCGAACGCGGTTAGTCGGCCCTTGGTGGAAGGCCTGACATAGCACGATAGCAGCATGCATGTCCCAAGCCACGGCCCCATAGATGTGAAACACGACTGGGGAGGAAGGGTTGGGGTAGACAGACTGAGTCGCGAGGAAACACTGACTGTGACCACGTATAATTGGGTGGGGATGTAGTGTACAGGATGCAGCAGGCGTGGAAAGTGATGCCAGGGGCTATAGTCGAGGGCCCGACGCCAAAGGGGGAAGACGAGGCAGGGGCAGGGGCCTGGGACGTGGTGGTGCCGCCGTGTCGATTGGTAAAAACATAACTGCTGGCAATGGTAGAGGCAAGCGGAAGGGCCGTGGTGCCTCCTAGGCGCCAATTAGACTTCGGGGGTGAACTGGGGCCAAGAACATGGTTACCTTAGCGATCCCTGGTGCAACGTTGTGACAATAACTTGTGTAAATAATACTGGCCGCGAGGCGGAACTTGTGTGCGCGCCTTCCCAAGGAGTACGGAGTTGCATGTAATAGAGTTTGCACAAAGGAACCTAACGCTTTCTTCCCGGGCGTTTTGGCGGTTTAAGGACATGCTTGCAGGTGGGTGGGTGGCTCCGGGGCCTTCTCTTACTCCAGCCCCCTCTGGTCCGGTACCCCTTTCTTAACAGTTTTAGGCATGGGGTTTGGCAAAGACTTTCTGCCCCCCCTCGGTCCCTTGGCGAGAAACATAAGTAAACGCATGCATGCCTTCCTACGGCATGCCCTAGCTGCTTGGCGGCGGTAGCAGGTGGATCATAGAGTGCATGGAAGAAAGGCGATGAAGAGAGACAGGGGCCCTTTAACAAATTGTACCTCCAAGGACCAATCCCACCTGCCGTGCACTCGCACCTTGGCCGTACTCTCAATACCGCTCGGCTTGTACGTCACCAGATGACAACCATACAAACTCTGACGCATCTTGCAATGCCATGGCGACAACATGCTCTATATGATCTACTATTGTACACAATAGTAAGCCACCGCATCAATCAACTCCCCATCCAGCTTCCAAACCTTCTTGTCTTCCCAGTAAGGTCCTCGCCCGGATTGTGGGCTCTGAGCATGCTCGCATTAAAGCCCAGGATTATGGGCTCTGAGCATGCTCGCGATTTCGGCCCAGGTTGTGGGCTCTGAGCATGCTCGGAGCATGCTCAGAGCCCATGATCAGGGCTCCATGCGCAGGCACGCATTTCCAGGCATGTAACCGCCGCACTGGATAGGCAAACGCAGTCGTTTAGCTATGCGGCAATCGCGCAGTCGTTTAGCTATGCAGCAAACTCCCACACACCGCCATCATAAACAGCCGTGAAACCGCACCCAACCACCCCACCACACCGTCACCCCCCCATGCTACACACCCATTTGGGCAGGCCATGAGATCGCTTCGGTCTGGTCAGTGTGGACAGCAACGTCCGTCCAACAATACCTTCTCGCACTAGGTCCCTTAGGCAAATGGCCTGTTGCTCGATGTCTTCAAGAAAGTATGGTCCTATCTACTACCGGTGGTCATCATCTGAGCAATGAACAGCAAGCAAACTCCAGCAAATAACTGGACACACATTTGCATTGCTTGCTGCGAACACGTTGCAGCACCATCCAACGGTGCTCCTATAAGGCATCCAAACCTACATGCGCATGTTTTGGACGACAAACTTCACACGCACACGCCTGGCTGTAGCCGGTCCTAGTAAGGACATAAATTACACAGACCGAGAGCGTCTTGTCCGCAGTCCCTTTAATCGGTTGTGTCAATGAATAATTGGATACGCCAAGAATCGCATTACGCTGGTATTAGACGGGAGTGACAAGTAACAACTAAGTCATTGCCAGCCGTGGCCTCACCCAAAACCAAAGTTGCGACTCACCCACAATGCAAGAAGCGTACAGTCATACTCTAAACAGCAGGTACTTTGCGCATCTATAACAGCGCACTGCAGCACGCCATGTATCCATGGCTCAGCGCGCGTAGTTGCATCTGCAAGCCAATCAACGCTAAGCATCAGGCGTCATGTCGTGGTCAACGACACATGGGTTTAGACCACCCGTGTCCTTAATTGCCCCCCAATAATGCTAAATTGTTAATGTTAGGTAGGTATCACAACTCAGGTTTTACATTCGAACCGCCTCTACCTACCTACCTACCTACCTACCTACCAGAACATCCACATCGCCTACGGACTGGCGACCGTATTCGACTCCTGCTCTTGTGTCCGCCGCAGGCGATTCAGAGACAACCTCAGCACGACTATGGAGATTCCGTAGTACGCAGGGGCTGCAGATATGAGGAAGTCCGTTGTGGTGGTAAGGGCTAAGCCCTTCACCCATAGGATAGCCTGTGCAATGGCTTGCGGAAAATCCTCTGCCGCGCAGAACGATATATGCAGCCGCTCATACGCTTCAGTCGCTGGTTTTGGGCCATTCCTACCCTCCTCGGCGGCCTTGAAGCGAAGGAAGACCGCATACGTCATGTCCGCGACTATGCCGGGCGCTGACAAGCCAATGCCCCACTCCATGAGGAGCAGGGCGTCCTCGTAGCAAAACCTTCCCTTGCGGCTGGCGTTGACCCTACCCACATTCTGCACTGCACCATAGGCTCCACCCCCCAGCATCACAAGCCCCAACAACACGATGATTAAACCAATAAGGAGGACCCATTTCCTTCTCGTCCCTGTCCGTCCTGCCCCTCCTGTCCCTCCTGTCCCTCCTTGCTTCTGCCCCTCCAAATCTTCCTTCGGCCCAAACCATTCACTAAACAAAATGATTCCACCAACGACAGCGCATATAATGCCATTTTTCAGCACTAAGAGGCCTACCAGAATGGCAGTGCCGAAGACGTTGCCGTACGACACAAGCGCTGACACAAACAGCCAGTCCGATACTTCTGCAAGCAGGAAACACGTGGAGAGAGGCGGCGGTTATGGCGGATGGCGCTTAGGCTACCTGCCGCAGAGTCGTTGCCAAACATTTACGCGGCAATGTCAGTACTTTGCGTGCATGCATGCATGCTGAGCCAGAACGACTATGCATTACGTTTGCAGCATGCGTGCATTATGGCAAGCGTATTGCGCAGCTGCATTAGGAAACAAAGGTGTACACAGCAGGCATTTATCATTTTAAGCTTATCCTCAGCTGCATTAGAAACGACGGTGTACACGCAAGCGGCGGTTGCTTGCTTACCGTCATACAGCAAGGGGCCAACGTCAACGATGAACAACACGGCATTCCACAAGGGGCTCCTCCCTGCTGCACACTGTGCCCACAGCCACCCTGTACATCGGCTGATGAAGGTCCAAACTGCGGCAGCTCCGAAAGCGCAAGCAAATGTAATGACAACCTTGACTGCCCGGTAGAGCTCCCCTGACGGCCCACACAGCAGCCCGGTAGACACCAGCTTCACAAAGGCGTTATACTCCTCCAGCGCTCGGGCCTGATTGTCATTATCCATATGGATCACCAGCAACTGCTGGTAGGGGTGGCGGACTGCAATGGATGGATCTGCCAGCGGCGCCTGGATGGTTAATCCGTTGTACTTTAAGAGCGCGCATGCCAGCACACCTGTAGCATCATCCAGCGGCTTTACAGCCAGGTTGTCCCGAGTCAAGGAGCAATTGCCAAGCCAGGATATGACATGGAGCGCGTAGCGAGGGTACTGGTCTTGCAGTGCTGGCAGGTCTAACTGAACCTTGCTGTTGTATAGCTCAACATACGGCGGCGGGCTGTTAGACAGCCGCGACCTTGGAGACATTGTAGAGACGAGTCCGCAGAGCTGGGGGTTGTCCGAGAGATTCGTCCTGTTGCGAGCGAGGGTAAAGTCGGATGGAAGCCTCCCAGAGACGCCCAAGTTAGCCCCGTTGAGGGTGTCTTGCAGCCCACAACAACCTTCGAGGTCGTTAACGTCTTGCGCATCACAGGAAGTACTATTTGGTGGATGAAGCCCGAGTAAGCGCTCTGAGCATGACACGTTGAAAGCTGCTGAATCCATGCAGAGGTCACTGGCCGAAAGGAAATCGCTTAATGCGTTGTAGACACGCGCCGGACTGTCCCCGAGGACAGGTGCTAAGATGGCTGCAAACACCTACGGCACGCAGTGCGGAGAGACAATGAGTAGTCAGGGGTTGCGGGCCGCAAGAAAGGAATCACGGGTTCATAAGCGCAAGTCCGCTATTAGGTAGAGGGCGGGCACGTCCCAACCCTCGATCGGCTAGGTACAGCAACGCACAACTTGCAGAGCCTAATGGTATGTAGCCTAACGGGTAAAACACCACTCAGCTCATGACGTAGAGCATTTGCCTGAATCCACCGCACGACAACTCCTAGTATCATTAGGTATCAGGAAGGTTGACAAGAATACTATTACACTGGCCCGACTTACCCGCTTTGTGGTGCTTGTGCGATTTAGGCATGCCGAGGTCCACCACATCGTTTCTAGCACGTCTTGATTGGTCATGTCAACAATTTTCCCTTGCTCATTCTGGCGCTTGGCAAGGGCATCGTTGGCACAGTCCCCATCAGAAAGGAAAAAGTCGGCAACCGAAGATGGGGCGGAAGAGGAAACACAAGGTAGGAAAACTGACATTCCGTAAGGATCAAGAAGCCTGGGATCTTGTATTTTGTAGAGCTTGCAGCCAGCCGATGGGCAGAAGCGAGCGACGTCACCAGCAGCGCGCAACGTTGATATGTCCATGTCGCTGACATGAGGTACAAACACGGATCCTTTCGCATGCACAAGGCATTCTTGAGTGTTGGCTCGCACGCCAGCAATTGAGGCATGAAGCGCCGAGTTCGGGAAATTCTCGGCAGCGAATGTTGTCCAATTAAAGCTGCAACCATTTATTGGCGAGTCAAAAGAGCAGCTTGTAGCTGCGTCTGCTGCAAAGCACCAACTGATAAAGGCAAGGATGGGCAGCAGCATCATAGCGCCGACTCCACTGGGCCCCAGGATTGCCCAACGCGGCAGAAAATTAAGTACAGCTAGGCGACATGGCTGTTGCTGTCTGCAGGGTTAGGTCTTGTAAGGAACTCTAATATGTTCACCGTTTCACAGTCTGTATGCCTTTTAACGAAACCCTACTTATGGGGGAAATATATTAATTAAAGCGATACCGAAGCTTTAACTGAAGTATAACTTTAGGGACTTCTTCGCTCCATGGAGACCGCAGTGCCGGTACCGGTATATTGCTATTTTGGAGCCTAGCCTGGTCTAGCGACGAAATATTTAAGAAAGTGCGCTTTTAATACGAAATTATGTGGGCCTACTTTGCGGATACAACGAAAGAAAGGAGGCCTATTTCGTCCCGTTTGCCTGGGGAGGGCGGATTTCGGCTACCCTGCTTTTAGCTGCCCTCTTCAGCGTGTGTTTTCGTCAGACAACGACTCAGACAAAATGCTCTGTGGAAAGATAGCGACAATGATGGAGAGTTCTTTGAAGATTTGTAAGTCACATCAAGCGCTAGAGCTAATTTAGGTCTCAAGTATTGGCAAACCGCTTCCCCCTCATAATATCGGATTTGATACAATCAATATTCCATAACTGGCGCCTCTTGCGTGTCCTGCGGGTAAAGGCAATGGTTTCCGTACCGGTACGCGGTTCATTGTTAATGAGGTTAGTATCGGCTAGCAGGGGATCCTACGTCCGTACCTCATCAGCCAGAGTGTCCTGGTACAATTCCAGCAGATCGCCTGGTCTTATGTGAGCGGCTATCGCACCATCACATGCATGGCACGGGGGAAAAGCTGGGGCCCCTGACACGCCCAGCGCACCCAGGCCAACACTCGACAGCCCTTCCTGAATGAATGACCGTTACAATGGTGCCCTAAAAGGGAACACGGGTGATGAACCCAACCCTACATTGCAAAAGAAACGGAACAAACCGTAAAAACAGTACCAGAACGGGCCAACAAGATGGGAGACATAGCCCTAAAAGAAGCCACAGGAGGCAAGTAAGAGGGTAGAAGCCAAGAAACGGCCCCTCAGCAAACCTCGACAAACCACCGTTAGGGCAAAAGACAACCGAAACCGGAAGCCACGAACACACCACCCCAAAGACAGGGCCAAAACAGGACGCTCAACGGCACGCAGAAAGCCGCCCGCCAACATTACGTAAGAAAGGATGAGAAGGGCCAACCCCAGCCCATCCCCGACGGGGAACACCCAAACAAGCAAAACCCCGAAGCTGACCCCAGAACCAGGAAACAGCAGACAGGGCCACCACATCAGCAAGCCCAGACACAACACCCGCAGAACCAGACTCACGCACACGAGCCCGTAACAACCGTATCTATTTCCCCCTAGGTATTACCGAAAACGCTTTTGCTAAACGAATAATAATCCAGGGTTGGAAGTGTTCATAAAGGATTCCGGCTAAATCACTACCAGAGTTTTGATGGGTGAAGCAAAAGTGGTGGGAGGAGAAGAGGTCAGATGGGGTCATGGGTACACTGAAGGGGGCTGATGGGGAGTGGAAAAAGGCAAGTAAGTGGTTTAGGGAGACTCATAATCAAACTCTCCAAAACCTTCATCTACTGGCATGCGCTTCCAGCCTTAATGCGGGGTGGTTGCGGTGAGGTTACATCCATCGTACGCCCTAAACACGGGCCGCAGCCAGCAAAGCAGAGGGACAAGAGGCAAAGCAAGCAGGGGCAGAAATTTAGGTGGAAGGGGTCTTAAAATACCAAACAAATTGAAAGCACAAAAGGGGGCACGGTGGAAGGGGCAGGGCGGCGTTCTGACGACACACCTGCTGCTGAGGGAGGAGGCGCGGAAACCCCAGCCGGGGCATTGGGTGTCGTGCGTGATCGATTTGTCCTGAAGGCGCTGGGGTGCAAACCCAACTACCTAGGGCAGGGGACGCAGCCGTATCGATGGCAGGGTCATGGGAGGGACGCAACGGCAGGTGGTTTGAAACAAACCAGTTAGGCGTCCCTGACAATGCATGGAATGCTTCTAAGCGCTACGGCGAAATGCGTCGACTGTAAATCAGAGAGCAGTGATCTTGGCAGCCTGCTGGCAGCCCCACCGTGTGGTACCGGATGCTTTCTTCCTTTTTGGCCTGCCCTTGGTTCTAGGCGCTCCGATAGGCCGCGCCGTGGAAGCAAGGGAAAAGCCATAGGGAATACCGGGACTTAAGGTCCCCTGGAAATTTCCTATTTAGGTAACATCGCGCACGAAGCCATAACATTGACAATGTTTCCAAACTATTGCTATGTGTAAGCCACGGAATCTTGAAGAACAGTTGTTATCACACGCAGGCTACAACAATGTAACGGGTCATGGAAATGAAGTTGGTGTTATGCTTCGGTACAGTGAATGTTCGAAACAACTATCTTACGTGTTTTCCTGTTGTCTGTTGTTAAGGCGTAACGTTGCTGTTCTTAAAGGGGCTGTCGTACACGTGCTTCCTTACAGTGGCTGTTTGGCATCCCTTGTTGATGACGGATAGTCGTTGTAGTTATACACAGTGAAGCGTTTCACAGTACCGTTATAATACTTCTGCTGTTAGTGTGTTGCTATGAAGCAGCATGGGCAAACGCCGCTGGACTGATGACCAACTGCTTGCGCTGCAACAAGCTGCAGAACGTATAGCTGTAGATATTGGAAAAGTTACTGTCAAGCAACTTACAGAAGCTTGAGGAACGACTCTCGATTTGCCAATGTTACAACGACGCAACTAGAGACCTTTATTTACAACACTAATCGTGGTAAAGGATTAAGGCTTGGTAGCGGCACCTATGAAGCAGCTGTTAACGAAGTGGAGAAGTCTGGTCCGCCACCACCCAAAAAACGCTGTCGGTGGTGTACTGAAGATGAGCAGGCTTCTAAACAAGCATGACACACGATCGTGGCTACTGAGAAGGAAAGCTTCGCCACAGATAGTGCTGCTTGAAATGGGGCGGCCCAGTGTTACAGCACGCATGGTGCGGAAACGACGGCGGAAGGAACAAATTCAAAAAGGCATGGTTGCTCATAGTGAAGCCTATAACGGTAACCACTGTTTCGCTGACGACAATGCATCTTTGCATAGACGAAGGTCACCATGTTGCAAGCCGCGCTCAAGAGGAGGGCGGTATAGGTACGTTGTTTGTTGTGAGTGCATTTCTGAAAAAGTACAGGCTTGTACAGGAATCCTTTAGCGACGATGATGAGGATGCAGGCTGGGATGGGGAGGACGAGGGAGATGACGGCTCGGATAGTCACACGCTTGTGACCCTCCTCAGCAACACAACTTCCCCCCGAGGGCCACAGACGCCTGGCTAGCTGGTGCAACGTGCCCATGGGCACAATTTGTGCCTTACGCTCGCCCATGTAAACGCCCACAACCACGTCCCTACGCCGCAAGCTCACCATCCCACATGTGACTCCCACGCGCCGCCCTCGTCAACAGCTGCAAAAACGCACCCAACCACCCCACCGCACCGTCACCCCTCCATGCTACAAACCCATTTGGGCAGGCCATGAGATCGCTTCGGTCTGGTTTATACGTAGAACTAAGTTTGTACCAAAATGATCACTTCTATTCCGATGCATGACACTTGACCTCTGAACCGCAGTAGCCGAATGGAAGTTCCCAGTTCACAAACCTATAAGAAGCAACATACATAGAAAGTATATATCGCGAACGCGGTTAGTCGGCCCTTGGTGGAAGGCCTGACATAGCACGATAGCAGCATGCATGTCCCAAGCCACGGCCCCATAGATGTGAAACACGACTGGGGAGGAAGGGTTGGGGTAGACAGACTGAGTCGCGAGGAAACACTGACTGTGACCACGTATAATTGGGTGGGGATGTAGTGTACAGGATGAAGCAGGCGTGGAAAGTGATGCCAGGGGCTATAGTCGAGGGCCCGACGCTTAAGGGGGAAGACGAGGCAGGGGCAGGGGCCTGGGACGTGGTGGTGCCGCCGTGTCGATTGGTAAAAACATAACTGCTGGCAATGGTAGAGGCAAGCGGAAGGGCCGTGGTGCCTCCTAGGCGCCAATTAGACTTCGGGGGTGAACTGGGGCCAAGAACATGGTTACCTTAGCGATCCCTGGTGCAACGTTGTGACAATAACTTGTGTAAATAATACTGGCCGCGAGGCGGAACTTGTGTGCGCGCCTTCCCAAGGAGTACGGAGTTGCATGTAATAGAGTTTGCACAAAGGAACCTAACGCTTTCTTCCCGGGCGTTTTGGCGGTTTAAGGACATGCTTGCAGGTGGGTGGGTGGCTCCGGGGCCTTCTCTTACTCCAGCCCCCTCTGGTCCGGTACCCCTTTCTTAACAGTTTTAGGCATGGGGTTTGGCAAAGACTTTCTGCCCCCCCTCGGTCCCTTGGCGAGAAACATAAGTAAACGCATGCATGCCTTCCTACGGCATGCCCTAGCTGCTTGGCGGCGGTAGCAGGTGGATCATAGAGTGCATGGAAGAAAGGCGATGAAGAGAGACAGGGGCCCTTTAACAAATTGTACCTCCAAGGACCAATCCCACCTGCCGTGCACTCGCACCTTGGCCGTACTCTCAATACCGCTCGGCTTGTACGTCACCAGATGACAACCATACAAACTCTGACGCATCTTGCAATGCCATGGCGACAACATGCTCTATATGATCTACTATTGTACACAATAGTAAGCCACCGCATCAATCAACTCCCCATCCAGCTTCCAAACCTTCTTGTCTTCCCAGTAAGGTCCTCGCCCGGATTGTGGGCTCTGAGCATGCTCGCATTAAAGCCCAGGATTATGGGCTCTGAGCATGCTCGCGATTTCGGCCCAGGTTGTGGGCTCTGAGCATGCTCGGAGCATGCTCAGAGCCCATGATCAGGGCTCCATGCGCAGGCACGCATTTCCAGGCATATAACCGCCGCACTGGATAGGCAAACGCAGTCGTTTAGCTATGCAGCAATCGCGAGGGGCATTAGACATCCCGGGCCCCACCTAGGAACATCAAGCCCAGTATATGGGCTCTGAGCATGCTCGGAGCATGCTCAGAGCCCATGATCAGGGCTCCATGCACAAGGCACGCATTTCCAGGCATGTAACCGCCGCACTGGATAGGCAAACGTAGTCGTTTAGCTATGCAGCAATCGCGAGGGGCATTCGACATCCCGGGCCCCACCTAGGAACATCAAGCCCAGTATATGGGCTCTGAGCATGCTCGGAGCATGCTCAGAGCCCATGATCAGGGCTCCATGCGCAGGCACGCATTTCCAGGCATATAACCGCCGCACTGGATAGGCAAACGCAGTCGTTTAGCTATGCAGCAATCGCGAGGGGCATTAGACATCCTGGGCCCCACCTAGGAACATCAAGCCCAGTATATGGGCTCTGAGCATGCTCGGAGCATGCTCAGAGCGAGCCCATGATCAGGGCTCCATGCACAAGGCACGCATTTCCAGGCATATAACCGCCGCACTGGATAGGCAAACGTAGTCGTTTAGCTATGCAGCAATCGCGAGGGGCATTAGACATCCTGGGCCCCACCTAGGAACATCAAGCCCAGTATATGGGCTCTGAGCATGCTCGGAGCATGCTCAGAGCCCATGATCAGGGCTCCATGCGCAGGCACGCATTTCCAGGCATATAACCGCCGCACTGGATAGGCAAACGCAGTCGTTTAGCTATGCAGCAATCGCGAGGGGCATTAGACATCCTGGGCCCCACCTAGGAACATCAAGCCCAGTATATGGGCTCTGAGCATGCTCGGAGCATGCTCAGAGCCCATGATCAGGGCTCCATGCACAAGGCACGCATTTCCAGGCATGTAACCGCCGCACTGGATAGGCAAACGTAGTCGTTTAGCTATGCAGCAATCGCGAGGGGCATTCGACATCCCGGGCCCCACCTAGGAACATCAAGCCCAGTATATGGGCTCTGAGCATGCTCGGAGCATGCTCAGAGCCCATGATCAGGGCTCCATGCGCAGGCACGCATTTCCAGGCATATAACCGCCGCACTGGATAGGCAAACGCAGTCGTTTAGCTATGCAGCAATCGCGAGGGGCATTAGACATCCTGGGCCCCACCTAGGAACATCAAGCCCAGTATATGGGCTCTGAGCATGCTCGGAGCATGCTCAGAGCCCATGATCAGGGCTCCATGCACAAGGCACGCATTTCCAGGCATGTAACCGCCGCACTGGATAGGCAAACGTAGTCGTTTAGCTATGCAGCAATCGCGAGGGGCATTCGACATCCCGGGCCCCACCTAGGAACATCAAGCCCAGTATATGGGCTCTGAGCATGCTCGGAGCATGCTCAGAGCCCATGATCAGGGCTCCATGCGCAGGCACGCATTTCCAGGCATATAACCGCCGCACTGGATAGGCAAACGCAGTCGTTTAGCTATGCAGCAATCGCGAGGGGCATTAGACATCCTGGGCCCCACCTAGGAACATCAAGCCCAGTATATGGGCTCTGAGCATGCTCGGAGCATGCTCAGAGCGAGCCCATGATCAGGGCTCCATGCACAAGGCACGCATTTCCAGGCATATAACCGCCGCACTGGATAGGCAAACGTAGTCGTTTAGCTATGCAGCAATCGCGAGGGGCATTAGACATCCTGGGCCCCACCTAGGAACATCAAGCCCAGTATATGGGCTCTGAGCATGCTCGGAGCATGCTCAGAGCCCATGATCAGGGCTCCATGCGCAGGCACGCATTTCCAGGCATATAACCGCCGCACTGGATAGGCAAACGCAGTCGTTTAGCTATGCAGCAATCGCGAGGGGCATTAGACATCCTGGGCCCCACCTAGGAACATCAAGCCCAGTATATGGGCTCTGAGCATGCTCGGAGCATGCTCAGAGCCCATGATCAGGGCTCCATGCACAAGGCACGCATTTCCAGGCATGTAACCGCCGCACTGGATAGGCAAACGTAGTCGTTTAGCTATGCAGCAATCGCGAGGGGCATTCGACATCCCGGGCCCCACCTAGGAACATCAAGCCCAGTATATGGGCTCTGAGCATGCTCGGAGCATGCTCAGAGCCCATGATCAGGGCTCCATGCGCAGGCACGCATTTCCAGGCATATAACCGCCGCACTGGATAGGCAAACGCAGTCGTTTAGCTATGCAGCAATCGCGAGGGGCATTAGACATCCTGGGCCCCACCTAGGAACATCAAGCCCAGTATATGGGCTCTGAGCATGCTCGGAGCATGCTCAGAGCCCATGATCAGGGCTCCATGCACAAGGCACGCATTTCCAGGCATGTAACCGCCGCACTGGATAGGCAAACGTAGTCGTTTAGCTATGCAGCAATCGCGAGGGGCATTCGACATCCCGGGCCCCACCTAGGAACATCAAGCCCAGTATATGGGCTCTGAGCATGCTCGGAGCATGCTCAGAGCCCATGATCAGGGCTCCATGCGCAGGCACGCATTTCCAGGCATGTAACCGCCGCACTGGATAGGCAAACGCAGTCGTTTAGCTATGCAGCAATCGCGAGGGGCATTAGACATCCCGGGCCCCACCTAGGAACATCAAGCCCAGTATATGGGCTCTGAGCATGCTCGGAGCATGCTCAGAGCCCATGATCAGGGCTCCATGCACAAGGCACGCATTTCCAGGCAGGTAACCACCGCACTGGATAGGTTAACGTCGTCGTTTAGCTATGCAGCAATCGCGAGGGGCATTAGACAACCCGGGCCCCACCCAGGAACAACGAGCCCAGTATATGGGCTCTGAGCATGCTCTGAGCATGCTCAGAGCCCATGGTCAGGGCTCCATGCGCAAGAAACGCCACCCGGCATCCATTTCGTGCCACAGTCACGGCTACGGACTCTTCATACATAGGCCATGAGGTGGCTAAGAGCTGGAGTCGGTGTCAAGTCATATGCATGCGTGGCAGGGGCGAACGTGCTAGTTGGACGGGGCATGCAGCATGGAACCCGGTCAAACATGCTGTTTTGAGGGGCTGGAGGGCCACCCGGCATCCATTTCGCGCCACAGTTACGGCTACGGACTCCCCATACATAGGCCATGAGGTGGCTAAGAGCTGGAGTCGGTGTCAAGTCATATGCATGCGTGGCAGGGGCGAACGTGCTAGTTGGACGGGGCATGCAGCATGGAACCCGGTCAAACATGCTGTTTTGAGGGGCTGGAGGGCCACCCGGCATCCATTTCGTGCCACAGTCATGGCTACGGACTCCCCATACATAGGCCATGAGGTGGCTAAGAGCTGGAGTCGGTGTCAAGCCATATGCATGCGTGGCAGGGGCGAACGTGCTAGTTGGACGGGGCATGCAGCATGGAACCCGGTCAAACATGCTATTTTAAGGGGCTGGAGTGCCACCTGGCATCCATTTCGCGCCACAGTTACGGCTACGGACTCCCCATACATAGGCCATGAGGTGGCTAAGAGCTGGAGTCGGTGTCATGTCATATGCATGCGTCTTCCAAACCTTGCTATCTAGCCATGATAGATCTCCTTCAGTCCACGCACTAGATTCTAGATGCGCAACTGCTGCCTACTACCAACACATGCGCAATGGCCCATTTATTTGCACTAGCACAGCTTCAGCAACTTCCTACCGCTACCGATTTAGGTAACTAGCTAAGGCGGTAGCAGAATAGATAAGGTAAGTAAGTTACCGTGTTGCTTAATTAGGAAGCAACCTTACGACAAACAAACGCCACACCTCACGGAGCAAAACTTAGCAGAATGCCACGATCCCATGGGCCGCCGCCGAGAGTGCGGTTGCCACAGATCGACGCAACACGCAGACGCCTCGCCGGTGGGTTGCAAACAGATGCGAGCTTCCCTCGCTCGCCGGTTGCCCACAGAACGCATGGAAAGAAGAAGCATGCATGCACGCCAGCACGGGCGGGGACGCAGATGCTCCAGCGGCCGGAAGGTCGCCGGCAGCTTGGCCTCAGATAGGCCGTCAGTCTTGCTGCTGGGTATGAGTGGATGGCACGGGGCGATGGAACCGTTAGTTGCGGTCTGGGGCAGCATTCAGCAAGGAACGTTAACACCCAGCAGGTAGAGTGCGGACATAGATAGTGTGCATCTACTGGGTTCCCATCACCCATTCATTCCCGGCGCAAACACAGGCGCAAACAATTTACATAGCAACAAAGCGAGCACGCAGCCTGGCGCCGGGCAAGCAATCAACTAGCCACCGGTATGTAAGCACTCACTCCCCACCAGCTGAGTGCACATACCCCTGGTGGCCGCCAAAGGTAACGCGTCCCTCCCCTCTTTTAGTCTAAGCAAGTTCAAACGACGTACCGGCCGCGTTATGTAGTACCGCTGCCTGAGCTGACGCCGCGCCGCCGCCTGGAGGCGGTCGCCCTGCGCCGCCACCGAGATGAGCAGCCCCGCCTGCCGGCTGCTGAGCGGCACACGCACCACCAGCCCCATCCGCGTCAGGCGGGCCCGCTGCCGGTCAGTCATGGGGTTCTCCTTGGCCTCTTCGGCCCCGGCCTTCTCCGACTAGGGGCGGCAGGGGCAAAGGGAAGGGCAACGTGAATGAGGGGTTCAACATGTACATCCCCGGTAAACCTTGACCTCCACAGCACCATCGCGCGCAACCCAACTGGGGGAATGATTGACCGGTTGTCGGGGGTGCTAGCGCCAAGGCAGTAGTACGAAACAAGCAAGCAGACAGTGCCAAGCAACTGCTGGGCGCCGTTGAAGGGTTGCAAGGGGTGGCAACCCGTTGCTGGCTGCTGCCCGCCTGCATCACTGCCTCAAGGCAAGGCGCGCGCGCTCCCTCCGAGGGCTAGAAATCGTTCTAGGTACAACCCGTGTGACAACCACCCGCAAGCCGCCGCCGTTACAATCCACCTAAGTGCCACCTAAGGGCTGCAACTGCCCCCTGCCTGCATGCAGCCCCCTCGCGCGCGGCCCTATGTGGGGCCCCGCTGCAACTAGGCTCACCTTGATAGACTTCATGACGGAGATGATGGACGCCGCTTGCGGCAGGGTCCTTCGCAGCCTAAACGGCGTCTCCACTACCTCCACGCCTAGGCCGCGCAGCTGGTCGAATCGGCGACCGCACATGGGATGGCAGTTGCCATTGTTCTCCAAATACTGCGCGGGTTGAGGGTGGGGGCGGGAGGGCGCGGTTCGGGCATGGAACATGCAGGCGTGTACGATAATTATGAGGTATGCCAAGCAGGTCAACATGTGTGGCTGGTAGCAAGGCAAATGACCCAAATGCTGTAACGCCGCATTGAGTGGATGGTGCAGTGCTATACAACGCAAGTGCTGAAAAGCACGCAGCGTGCATAACCCCAGTTTCACCCAGCAAGCACTGTTGTCGTTACAGCAACGTTCCACCTGCAGCTCTGAACTCACCCATTGCAGCATGCCTTTGTCGCGGGTGATCATCCATGACGCCTCCGACTTGGTGATGGATCCCAGCTGTTCCCGCGGGTGCCCCAAGTCCAGAAGATAGGTCATTTGCTTCTCTGAGATTGGAGGATCCTGCAGCTGCCATGAGCGCATGTCCGCAACCGACAGGGGTTCGGGCTGGGCAGCCTCAGCAGGCACACCTGCTGCAGCAAGGCAGGTTGCAGGAATGGCAGGTGGATAGGTTGTAGCTCCAGAGTGCAAGGCTGGCAGTGCCACAATGCAAGCATCGCGACATATCTCAGATGTGAGAGGGAATTGAAAGATAAGTAATGCGAACGACAGTATCAACAGGTAATAATACTGTATATATGTTTTGCAGCACGGCAGCGTGTAGCGCTCGGGCAGGTGCACACCTTCCGTGGTCTCACCGGCAGCGTTCGCCGTTGCACTACCGCTGGTCCACATCGGCTGCTGCGCGACCAGCAGCTCCTGGCTCTCAGCTGAGGAAGGACAGCAAATTAGGACCGTGTTTATATACAGTGGTTTGCATAACGCTTACACGTGCAGCAGGCGCGTACCTTGCTCTCCAACAGCAGCTCCCAAAGCCGCTGTTGCCTCGTCCGCCAGCTTTTGCTGTGGTTCCGGCTCGCCAACCTGACCTGCCAGCAGAGGCTCAGATGGCTTAACGAAAGAGGCACCACCTGAGTCCGCCTCGAGCGGTTGGAATTTGCTTGGCGAGGATGGCACCTCGCCGGCACGGTCCTGGTTGTAACTGTGGCGCACGACCAGCGACCGGCGGGGAGTGCAGCCGTGGTGCAGCGCAGGCTTACAGGTTGTCCTAAAATATCGTTGTGCTGGCGAGCGCGGGGGCCAAGCCCCTACCGCGGCTACCGGTCGGTTGCATGTTGAACGTGCAATAACTTGGGACATCTCTAACCGCAATGGCTGATCGCTCCAGTTAGTGGAGTTAACAACCTTGTTGAAGTATGAGCTGACGGCCGTTTCGGAATGTTATCAATTGGGGGATCTTGCGCTTTATCGCGTCAGTGTACGTGACACTCGACTTCCTAGGACTGGTCATCACAAAGGTTCAAGTTGTCATGCGGCACACAAACCCAAAAGGCTATTTATTACTTTAAGTAATTTGGTTTCTTGCGAAGAATCCAACGCCGTTCTGGGTTGACGGAAGGCCTGCAGTCGCGACAATGACGCCTAGGAATGAACGTGTTAACATCCTCACGAAGCAACACAAACTTTCTGTCAGAACTTCTTTGCAGAAGGCGTCAGCTGTTTTCAGAGACGGCTTATGATTGCATTTTAGTTTGGCGGTTGACGCGTCAGCCGGTTCGCCTTCTCGTGTAAGGGGCAGGCACCTGCAATTGCTTATTTAGTTAAACGACTAAGTAACCTGTGCACGTTTCACCGAAAATATATACTCTTGGTGGCTAGAAGTTGTTGAGCAACCTTGGTGCCCCCTCGCATTTTCCAGCGATGCAGCATAATTTTTGTGAGACACCCTAGATAAAGAATCAAGCCATGTAAACCAACAACGTTACAGTCGGTATGTCGCGGCGTTTGCCACCTTGGACGCATTCGAAACCATGCCAGCACAGCCGGCCGACAACGACTCGCGGCTGGCAGGGAGCTGCTGGCGCGTACTTGTGAGGCTAAGGAATGTAAATCCTAAGAAGTTAATTTTGCTATGTGTATGTCTCGAGGCTGAACGGTTGCCACGAACACAGCGTAAGTCTAGTTCCAAAGGGTTCTACAGTAAAGCAATGTACCGTGCAACGCGTCTACTGGAGCATCCTAACCCAGGTAGACGGCGCCAGGAACCACACGTCGCAGCAGATTGCGAGGGGGGAACCGCTGTTTATGAAATCATCACAAGAGCAAGCGTTCAATACAATCTAGGTTACCAGTGGCTCCTATACATTAAATTTGGTGCTGAGGAGGTTGTGGAGGCAAGAGGTCCTTCCATCCAAGGATAGGCTGCCACGTTGCCTGGCGCACTCTAGCTAGGGCTTTGCGGGCAGCGGCCCAAACATTGCCAGGGGCCCTAGACGTCAGGATATATTGCGGCGTTGAGAGCTCCTCGAGATAGGCGGTAGCCAAGCAGTGCAAATGCAGTCTCCTCAGCTGGCTCTACAGCTCTCAGCTGGCGCTCTCTGTCCTTCAGACTGCCAGGCATGTCCAGCGCCCCACCTGGTAAGTATGCTGCAAAAGAAGAACTAGTAGGAACAGCTTATTCGGTAGTTGTGTCGTTGTGTGAGTTGCGTCGCCATGGGGTACTGCAGAGAGACCCAGAGCACTGGGCAGCGCGCAAAAGGGCCATGGACCACCCCAAAAGGCCGCAAATGAAACTCTTCTGCTACGTTCTAGCACCACCTTGCTACCGTTTCCTGACATTAGGGCCCTTAGGATAAACCTGCTCTATTGGCGACCGTTGACTGGCAAAGCACCCGCACTTACATCGTCAGCTGCTAGCATTGCACTGGATGCCAAGCACGCCTCATACGTCATAGAGGCTAAAGTCTAGTAGGATAATCTGTTCGAAAACGTGTTGCGGTTCTTAGGGTGGGCTCAACGCGGCCCTCCAGTAAGTTCATGAGCTACCGGTCGTCGGGCTAACGTCCGCCGCGACTTCTCTTGGAGAGCTACACAGCGCACCCGTTCATTCGGTAGCTGCCTGCCACTACCGCGCGAAACTACCGCGCGGCACCAGCCTATGCCCCTCACCTCGCTGCTAACCCTGCGAAGACTCCCCTCCCCTGCTACCTTCCTCCCTTTCTCTGCACGGCTTCCTGGGGTCCCTGCCTCCCACACCCCTCCTGCATTTACCCCCACCCGCACTAGTCTCCTTCACTTTCCTGTACTACCTCCCCCCTTCCCGCTAGGAGAGCGGAGGCCCCCGCCCTCCTAGCCCCGCAGCTGCAGCGGCACCAGCAGTGTGCACGACCCAGGCCTCCAGCGCGGCCGCAGCACCTCCAGCCGCACACCGCCCACACCCGCAGCCGGCACCACCGGGACACCTGCCTCCACAGCCTCCATAACCACCCCAGCCCCCGCCTCCACCTCCACCACCTCCCACACCCCGCCTGCCGCCCCAACGCCCGCTCCCAGGTCACCCCTCCTCTCCCGCAGCCCTAGTCTAAGGTCCAGGCTGTAGCTACCCGTCACCCACACGCGCACACGACCCGCAGCTCGCATAAGCCCCCCAACTGCCCCCTCCTGCTGCGGCTGCTCCCCTCGCTCGGCGTCCGCATAAAGGGCCGCAGCTGCAGGAGCAGAGGTTGCCGCCATCTTGATATCCCGCGCCGACCGAACCCCCGGCAGTCGTACTCGCAGGGTCCATTCGCCGCTGCTGGCGGCCGAGGCGGTGCCGGAGGCGGCGGCGGAAGCAGCAGCAGCCTTCGCTGCCAACGACGGCGGCAGCAGCTCAAAGTGCGGCCGTACCGCCACCCGCTCCACCTCCTCTGCTGCCGTGGGGGAGGCGGCGGCGGCAGGAGGCGGGTGCGTGGTGGTGCTGGCGCCCTTGGTCTTAGCAAACTTGCCGCCCGCCTTACCGGCTGCCTTGCCAGATCCTCCTCCTCCTCCCGCCGCAGCTGCGGTCGCATGGGGCTGCTGCTGCTGCTTGGATGCGGGCTGGGGCGGTGGTGGAGCCGGGGGTGCGCTATCCGGCTCCAGCCATCTGGACCAGCCTGGGGCCTCGGGGTTCGGGAGATGAAGAGGCTGTTGTCGTACAGCGGCCGCCTGCAGGTGCGCCGACGCAGCCGCTACCGCCGCTGCGGGTGCCGGGGAGTCGCAGCCAGGCGGGGTAGGCGGCGTGGGCGGCCGGGCGCCGCCGTTCGCCCTGTCGGTCTTGCTCCCCTTGACAACCTCCTCCTTGTCCTCCTCGGTCCCGCTGAGGGCGCCGTTAGCCTCTGCAGCCACCGCCTCCTCCTCCTCCTCCTCTTCAGGCTGCTGTGCGGTGGTCTGCGAAGGAGGCTGCGGTCGGGTGACCCGTGGTTCAATTCGCTCGTAGAAGAGCATGTACGCATCCGTGATGCCCGCCACCTCCGACTCGCTGATCTGCAGGGGCAAAACACGAATTCAGACGCCGCGAAGAGATGTGCAGATATGTTCGGGACCGAAGCGCTGGCGTTAATGTACGGCTGTCCGCATGCGCTAGGAAAGCAGCAAGGGCGTGCCGCCGCTAAGCTGAGGCTGCAACTCCCACCTCCCGGCTCTTCTACCTAAGGTACTGCCCATACAGCCCGGCATGACGGACCCATGCATGATGCGATCCGCCAACACCCCGCCTCCGCGGCCCATTCTCCTTCCCCCACCCCCCCGCCCCACCTGCGTGACCTCGTCATCGTCGCAGTAGTACCAGCTGCCGTCCCCGCCCCGCACCACCGCCACGTAGTGCCCCATGTTGAGGCTGCCGGAGCCGCCGCCGCTGCCGCCGGGGGGGCTGCTGGGCAGACCCGCGGAGGGGGGAAGCGCGCCTGGGCGGGGAGGATGAGAGGGCACATGAAAGGGCGTCAGGGCAAAGCCATAGGGCAGAGGCCATGGACCCCAAAAACCTGGGGTAATCCATAAAGATTCATGTTCGCCTCCTTATTCCCTACTGAACCCACCCCTCCATCCGCCCAACCCTGTTGCCCTCCTGCCACCCCCCTCCCCTCACCCGGCGGCAGCAGCCCCAGGTGCTGCACCACCGCGTACAGCCGGTAAGCGGCGGGCCCCGGGTCCAGCGAGCCGGGCGCCAGGTAGGGCGCCAGGTCCAGCTGGAGCCGTAGGGAGATCTGCGGGGAAGGAAGGGAAAGGAAGGGGAGGGAAAAGGGCGGGTGGGGGCAGGGCGGGGCAGGAGCCACGTAGAGGAAGGGAAGCGGGGCGCGGCTGAAGCGCTCCCGTGCCAGCCCCTACGTTAATGAAAAACGGCACCAACGTGGTACATACGGCGTGGCGCCGCTACCCCTAGTAGGAGCACCGCATACCGGCGGGCCCCGCGCCGCTACCCCCCACCTTCCGCGTGTCCTTGGCCGCCCTGATGCCCCTGGTGGTGAACCGCTTGAGTGTGATCGCCAGCACGTTGGGCGCCACCTCCAGCCGCACCCGCCGAGTGGCGCACACCAGCTGGCGGCAGCGCTCACACCTGGGGGCGGAGGAGGAACGGCAGCAGGGAGAAGGGGTGCGTAGGTGCAGGCCAAGATCCCTGCACCCCTTACTCCTTCCTCAATGCCAAACCCTCTTCCGCCCCTTCGCCCCCAAGCGGCCTGCTCCACCCCGCTCCCTCCCACCCCTTACACCCTGACATTATCTTCCTCTTCCGCTTCCTCATCCTCCTCTCCCCCAACCCGCCCCCCCCCCACACACACCTGTACTGGTTGCTCTCGTCCAGCACCTCGTCCTCAAAGTAGCCCCGCAGCCCCTCCTCCACGCTGCCCACCCGCGGCCCCAGGTGCACCTCCAGCCCCAGCACCCCCTCGTGCGACATGCTCACGTGGCCGCAGCAGTCGCACAGCGTGGCCCGGCGCAGGTAGCCGCCCAGGCAGTGGTGCACCACACTGCTCTCGTCCCCACGCCAGGGAGGAGGCGGGGTTGCGGAGGTAGGGGGGGCGTCGCCGGGTGCCTTTTGCCGCTGCGCGGCTGCCGCAGCCTGCTGTGCCTTGTGTTTTGCCGCCGCCAGCGCCCTGCGCAGCCCCCTGCCGCCCGCCTCCGCTAGGGCCACCTCCGCGAGCGCCTCCAGCAGCTTGGTCAGCAGCTCGTGAGCGTCCTCCTGTGGGGGGCGGAGGAGTCCAGGGAGGGGAAGGAGAAGGGTTGGAAGGGAGCTGGAGACGGAAGGAACTGTTACCGAATTACGCTTACTCGCACGCCTACCAGGAGCTAAGCAACCGCGGGCGCGTCGCAGACGCTTGCATGCCGGGCTGCAACCCACCCGCCCCCTGCTGTCCTCACCACGCAGCGGATGTCTTAACTCTGCCCATCATCCAACACCCGTCGACTCCCATCTCAACCGCGCTTTCCTTCTCTCCGCCCTCTTCCCCCTCCCCCCACCGTCACCCACCTGCCTACCCGGCACCAGCGTCCTGCCCAGCCGGTGCACCTGCCGGGTCAGTCCGCGCGCATCCACTGCGGGGGAGGCAGCGCCGCCAGGCCCGTTAGCGGTTCCGGCCGTGCGAGCCGCCCAGGAGCCGCCTGACCCATGGGTCGCTGCTGCTGCTGAGGAGGGTCGCCCTGGTCCGTCTTCGTCTGGGTGCTGGGAGGCGGTGGCGGTGAGGGCCGCCGCGGCCGCAAGGTTGGAGAGCTCGCATGCGGGACACCAGCTGAGGGAGGGAGGTGGGTGAGAAGGAGGAAGCGGAAGAGGAGAGGCTGCGGTTAGTAGCAACGCAATCACACTGCGTACAGTGGAACACATAACCGTAGGTAGTGTCCAGCGCGCTGAGCTGTGGGTTTGTCACCCTTCCATATCCCTAACATTCCCAGAAACACCCCCGCCCCACACCACTATCCAGCCGCCTTCCCACCTGCTGACCCCCTTGGGCGCCTGCCCCCTCTCCGGCGCCCTGCACTCCGCCCTGTGCGCCCCACTGCGCAGGTACTCGCCCAGCCCCGGGGTGGCCAGCAGCGCCTGCACCGCCACCGCCGTGTAGCAGCTGTTGCCGCTGTTGCGGATGCCGGCGGGGCGCGGCGGCCGCAGCAGCGCGGGGGCGGGCGGCGCGCTCCAGCTCCATTGCCAGCAGCCATCGGGACTGCCCAGCACCAGCGGAGGGCGCCGCGAGGAGGAGCAGGAGGAGCAGGAGGAGGAAGGGCTATCGTTTTCGCTTTCGCCTCCTTCCGAGGTGGTGGGTTTCCGCCGAGAGGATGAGGATGAGGAGGCTGCTACACCCTCATCGGCCCCTCCCGCGGCCTCGTTAGACCCCACAACGTCGTCGTCGTTTCCGTCCTCCGCCCCTACCGTCGACACCGCCGCTTCCACTGCCGCCCGGTGCGCCTGCAGCAGCCACCAGTAGCCCTCGTGGCTGAACAACAGCTGCGGAGGGGAGAGGGAGGGAGGGTGTGGAGCAGCAGGCGTAAGGGTGGCAGGTTGTGGGGATACTACGGGACCCGACTATGAGGGATGTACTATGTGCTGTGCACTACGAGAGGCTGGCCCTCGAGTACAGGAAGCCTAAAGAAAGCCCAATACGCCCTAAACCGATTTGGGTCCTGATAAGCCGGGAGACGCCTCCTGCCCTACAACTAGAAACAGGGTGTAGGTATACATGGCCTCTCCCTACCCCTTTCCCCGTCCCCCACCTGCGAGGCGGGCAGCACCAGGGGTGGGTCCGGAGGCGGCTGTGGCGGCCGCTGCCCGCCTCGCTCCTTGGCAGCCGCCTGCAGCTGCGCGCAGCGGGGTCGGTGGCGGGGCCAGTGCCGCTGCTGGCAGTCACGGGAGCTGCGGAGAGGGGGAAAAGGAGCCGAGTGGAAAGAGGCATATCATTGATCTTGGGGCCAAAGACTCGAAGTGATCGGGTACACCAAAAGGAGACGGGACGAAAGTCCCGGTTCTGAGCTGGGTTTTGCCAACTCAGAAGCCATTTGAAGGTTGAAGCCATGATGTAGCGCCCTGATGTCTCAGCAGGGCTCTGGGACTCCCGCACCTAACCCACCAGTATGCCGCGAGCTTGCAATTGCCGCATGTCTTAGTCGCGGGAATGAGGTCGCCGCAATGAAGGCAGGCGCAGCTGAGGAGTCTCTCCGATTGCTGCGTTATATCGTTGAAATCGGCTGAGTCCATTTCGTTAAGCCAGTCCGCTATCTCCTCCTCTTTGGGCTGCCGATCGTTGATGACATCCCACCAATTGCGCTCCGCAGCAGCCTCTGCTGCACGCCACGCCCAAACATTGCCCCCGGGTGGTCCGCGAGCATCCATGGTGTCGTCCAGGCCGTCGCTGCTCACGACTGCGTGTATTAGCCTGCGGTGGTTCCAACAACCAAAAGTAGACAGCCAGTTGTAGGTGATCTGTATAAAACCAAATGATTGATATTTATGCTGTATTCTTCAATAATAGCGATCAAGACTATCCTAGCCGCTCAGGAAGGATATCCAATTGTTGGCGGGGAACAGACCCGGAGCTTTCTGATATCAAGACTTAAAAAGAGAGTCCCAACGGTCTACGTATACGCGTGACGCCTAATGATACCACCTACCAGGCGATGAGAAAAGCTAACGCGACGAGAACGGCAATGAACATACCAGCTTTACAATGCGCATAGTGCTGAGAGGTGTGCAAATTGTATTAGCGGCTTTAATCCATCCACTATAAACCAGCTTATGCGCAAGAGACGCGTTGGACAGGATGTACGAGGGGTCGTGATGCATGGTAACAAGCCAGAATAGGAGCAGGTGTTTCAGGATTCACAAATTCGCAGTACTGCATGGTAAGAGTTTAATAAGCGTTGGCTAGCGTCGATGATCTAGCGACTCATAACTTCAAGTTTTGTGCTGGTTGCCTTGCGTACAGGACTCTGCGGAGGTAACGGAGGCTCTTGTCTCTGGTGAACTGCGCCTAACCGGCAGGTACTGCGATTATGTCAAAGGTGTCCTGAAGACCTAGCCGGTTCAGTAACTCTTGCATCTCCCCATGCAGGCAGCTCCCAGAGGTGCCGCAGCTCGTGTTCGCATGCTGTGGACTACAGCTACTGGACATATCTGCGAATTGCCTCACAACCTTGCCGGCTGTGATATCTGAGCTCAAAGTAAGAGGTTGCTAAGGTGTTGAGTCCAAGTCTGACCGCAACTGCAGCAACTGCTTCACACCGTGACGCCATTCCGACCCACGTACTCCTCCTTCCCCTTCTTTCCCCTTCCACTCCTCAGAGCCTCACCTTCTTGGACGTGTCATTTAACCAGCTGCGCGAGCTGCCTGCTGCCGTGGGCGCCCTGACTTGCCTCACCTGCCTGAGGGCGCAGTACAACCAGATCGAGCGGATCCACCCGCAGGTCAGTGGGAGTTTAAGGCCCGGGGACCTGCCAGGGTCAGGCCCGTTCGGAATCCACAAGCTAGACGAGAAGAGTAACTGGGGAAGGACGTGCAGCTGTTGCGTGCAAGTGTTGCGTCTCATACCGGTAGCAGCGCACGCATGCGCCCGACCGCCTCCCTCCTCTCCCTCCTCCCCCTTCCCGCCCCTGTCCCCTACCTGCAGGCCCTGCCCGCCAGCCTAGTCGAGCTTCACCTGGGCGACAACGCGCTGCGGCAGCTGCCCGCCCCGCTGCCCGCCCTGCCCCGTCTCACGCACCTGGACCTGCGCTTCAACCGGCTGAGCCACCTCCCTCCGCAGCTGGGGCGCCTGGCAGGCAGCCTGCGTAGACTGGGGCTGGAGGGCTGTCCGTTGGGAGAGGGGATAGAGCAAGGAGGGGGACACCAGCAGCAGCAGCAGCGGCCGGGGTCGGCTGCCGGTGGGAGGGCGGAGCAGCAGCGGCTGCGGGCGGTGTACCGGCGGCTGCAGCAGGCGGCTGCTGAGGTGGAGGCGGAGGCGGAGGGGGGCCCGCTAGGGGTGGCGGGAGGAGCGCTGGGGGACAGCGCCAGCTCGAGTGCAGGGCAGAGGGCGCTGGCGGGGGCGCTGGAGCAGCTTCAGCTGCTGGAGGGGCAGGGGGAGGGCAGCGTAAGCGGGCCGGCGGAGGCTGGGGTGAGGCCGGGGTCCCGGTCAGGGTGCGAGGCTGCTGCTACTGCCAGCGGGAGCGGTGGCGGCGGTGGGGGAGGTAGGGGCAGCAGCGGCCGCAGGAGTGGCAGCGGGCAAGCCGGCTTGGCCCCAGGGCCGGGACCTCCGCCCATGGCGGCGACTCCAGCGGCCGCAGCACAGCCGGGCTTGGTCGGCAGCGGCGGCCCGGTAGCCAGCGGTGGGGGGAGCAGCGGCAGGCGTGTGGACGTGCTGTCGCTGGGCGGCACAGGGGCGGCGGGGACGGGGCCCTCCAGGGGTGCGGAGCAGGGTGCCGGCGGCAGTAGCAGGCGGGACCTAAGAGAGGGCTCAGGGTCCGCAGGTGCCCGCCTGGTGGGCCCAGCCGCACCGCCCCGGCCCGGCCGCCCAGGGCTGCTGCGGCCGCTACAGCTGCATGCGACTGAGGGAGCAGCGGCTGCCGCTGCTGCTGCTGCTGCCCCCCGTTCCCCGCTAACGGACCTGCGCAACAGCCATGCGGATCTGGAGCTGTCGTACGATGAGGGGGATGGCGAGGAGGAGGAGGAGGGGCGGCTGGCAGGGGTCGCGGAGGAGGAGCATGACGTAGCGGGGGAGGGCATCAATATTCTGGGCAGCAGTGGCGGCGGCGGCGGTTGGGCGTACCCGGGCAGTCCCTCCTGCGATGGCGGCAGTGGCGGTGCCCCCCTGGGTGGTGCGCTGTCTCGCGCCCTGGAGGAGCTGGGGGAGCTGCCGCCCGCCGCTGCGGCAGCCATGTACCGCTCGCTGGACCTGGTGGCGGGAGGGGTGCAGGTGGGGTGGGGGGGAGGCGGGAAGGGAAGGCGCTGGGAGCTGGTGGGGTTGGGGCTGCCGGATGTGGGGAGGGCGTTTGGCGGGAAGGACAGTGGACATCTACTATGCAATGGCCGGAGCTCGCGCATGTATGAACACCCCGCCGTTCTGCATTGCCGACTGGACTAATCGCGAACAGCTGACTTGGCGCTGCCTCGTATGTCCCTCACGTGCCCATGCGCCTGCTGGCCCCCCGAATGCCGCCCGCTGCCCCACAGGAGCTGCGGGAGGGCCGACCGCTGTCCCGCGGCGGCACTGCCGCTGGCCGACCGCCCTCCTCCCTGCCGCGCCCCACCTCCTCTGCCGCACCCGCCACCGCATCGTCCTCGCACCGCCGGCCAGGCAGCAGCAGCTGGGGCCGCCCGGGTACCGCCTCCTCAGCTACTGCCGGCGGGTCGCAACGGCCTCCTACCGGGGGCGGGAGAGGGGCCGGGGTAGGGGAGCTGTCGGGTGCTATGGCCCTACTCGCGTCAGCATCAGGGATAGGAAGAGGCGGGAGTGGCGGCGGGCCGGGCCGGGGCGCTCCAGGGAGCGACGCTGCAGCAGCGGGGGCCGGTGCTGCTGGTGCTGGCGGGGGGCCGGGCGGGGCGCTGGGGTCACTGGCGCCCATCACCTTTCCGCTGGCCTCGGGAGTGCGAGGCATGCTGCGAGGGGGCGGCAGCAGGCCAGGCAGCGCCGGCGCGGGGCAGGGGGCAGAGGCAACAGCAGCCGGCATCTCAGGGCGACGGAGCAGGGACGGAGCCGGCGGCGAGGGAGGCGTGGCGGCAGCTGCGAGCGGGTCCGGGGTGGGGTTACGAGGCGGGGGCGCAGAGCGTGTGGTTGCGGATGGGGCGGAGTTGGCTATGGATGGGGTAGGGGGTGCAAGTGCGGCTGCCGCTGGCGGGACCGGCGAGGCCGGTGGCGCGCTGGAGGCGGCGGAGGAGCAGCTGGCGGTGGTGCGGCGGCTGCTGGCGGGCCGGAACCCCGCACTGCTGGCAGCGCTGGATGCGGAGGTGTTCGTGGGGGAGGAGGAGGAGGAGGAGGAGGAGGAGGAGGGGGGTGGGCAGGAGCAGGCGGCAAGGGGCAGCGGATGAGCAGCATGCGTGGGGAAGCAGGCTTGGATGGGAGACGGGTGGGTTTGCATGTGTGTGGCTTGCCTGGATGGCTCGCTGTTGCGACCGGGGGAAGCGGCAGGTCCGTATGCATGGTGCTGCGGCGCCTTCTGGGTGCGTCAGGCCTGTGGATAAATGTTGGAGTGGAGTGATAGAGGACCTGACTTGGTCAACAGTCACAGCAAAGCCACGCATGCCAACTCTTCTGGCTTGTGTGAACGCGTTGCATTTGCCGTCTGACATTTGGCATATGAAGTGCATGCATACTTCGCATCCCGGCTTCGCGTGCAAGGTCATTAGCAGCAGCGTGGATTTGTTTTACCGTGTCCATGCACTACAAGATAGGTCGAATCCACCAGCCGGTTGTACAGTGGTGTTGCTGATACCGGGGATGTTAGGGAGGTGCAAGCGAGGGGGTGTGGCGGTTCAGCCGCATGCATGGGTTCAGGAGGGAGGTGCCGGAGGGTAGGGCGAGCGGACTTGGGGTGGAGACTGGAGGGGGGGGGGGTCTCGCGGGTATGTGCCTGGAGGAGAGGTTACCTACTGGGGTTAAAGTGCAAGAGACCCGGGTCGGGTGCAAGCGGGCATGGTGCCTGCTCGAACTCTTGCATGCCCTGCTTCATACCTGGATCTCGCTTGTGCTGTTGCGAGAGAAGGCGAGAACGCGACCGGAAGCCAAGGCAAGGCTTAACATGTAACTGTTGCTGGTTTGCAGCGCGTTTCAGCTGGAGCCTCGCACGGGCATAAAATTGCGACTATGCACGCGTGCTTAGCTTTTCAACTTTCCACGGGCAGTTTGGATAGCAGCGGCAGTCGAAGATAGCCCTGTTCATATGCGGTCCAAGCCATGGGCGCAACCGCCAACAAGCCGTGCAGCAGCTGATCCCGCGCCAAGCGACGCTTCTACCCAATGCAGCGCAACAGACTAGAGAAGCATTTTCTCCAGGCGTGAATGGCGGTTAGAAGGCATCCACGTCCGTCAGCCGGGCCACGTCACAAGCGCGCACGTGCAAAACGTTTATAGGATTTGTTATCTGGATACGTTTATACGACGGCGGGACTGGCTTGAGGGAATATGACTGCTGGAATTCCGTGGGAAGATTATGGGACTAGGTTGCAAGGCAGAGGGGCAGGGCCTTGGCCAGAAAAAACATACCGTAATCTTATAACAAAGCTAAATGCACAAATCGTGCGATGGTTACTTCCCGCTATCCGGCTCCGCTTCACAAGTGCGCCAGCAACTGCTGCGTCACCCCTCGGGCAGTCCCAAGTTCCCCCGAACGCGCGACAAATCCTCGTTTCAACTTAATTGTTCTTCAATAAAGATTAAGCGCCGCTTACTTTCAATTCGCACGACGATCAGTTTCCAACGTTGCGACGACGAGCGGGTACGAATTGATGGGTCGCTCGAGGCTTCACATCAAGATCCCACGCAGCTATATAATGAAACAACAACCTCTTCTGTCACTATTCCTGCCATCAATATGGCAACCTTGCGGTGTCTGTGGAGCCCACCGCAACGGGCCGCAACAGTCTTCGGACACCGACAGCAGCCTTGTCACGCTATCCGGCTGCAGCGCCCGGTCCGGCTCGCACTTGAGGTTACACCTCAGGCTAGCAAGGCTGGTGCTGGGGGGTCCGGCTCCAACTTGAGGCGAACACCTCCTCCCAAGAGTAAAATTCCCTCCAAGAATGCTGCCTCGCCACCTGAGGCGCTGCAGCCCGGCGCCGACGCTCAGGAGAAAACTCGGCCGATGTGCGGGTATGACATTCCTGGTACATTTGTAGGCGACCTGGACCAGCTGGCCAGGTTAGAGCAGCGCGACATTGTGGCCCAACTCCCAACCTGGGTTGCAAACCAGGTGCTGGCACTGCGCAGCGGTAACGCCGCTGGCGTTGACCCGACTCTTGCCGACGCGCTGGTCCAGCAAACCAAGAGGCAGTCTGACCAAGGTAAGATCCGCACATCTCCAATCTGCTGTCACATCACATAAGGTCTAGCACGTGCGTTACAAGCCTGTTTGTCCTGCTTTCCTCTTGCCTGCTGTGCACATACAGCCTGAGGATGGTCTCTGCTACTGTCCCCCAGTGTTATCTCCGCGTCCTAAACTGACATGTTCCAACTTCACCACAGCTGCTGCAGCTGCTGCTGTTTAAGCTACTACTGAGCTCCTACACTTGTTGCGCACCACGCAGGTCGCAAGAACGGCGGTACTGGCAACATCCGGCTGCCTCTTGAAACCACCGAGCAGCCGACTCCAGACGGCGCTCAACCGGCTGATGGTCTCCCCTCTCTCAACACTGCACGTATGGCATCCTCCGAGCCCCCTAACCCCAGCTCGAGCAGCAGCGCCACTGTCGCGGCCCCTCCGTCCGGCCCCTCCCCCAGCAACAGCCCTGCCAGCCCTGCGGTCGCACCTCCACCCGCTGCTCAGCACCCTCCAAGCGATGGCTCTTCGCCCGCTGGTGTCACCACCTCAAGCAGCTCGGGTGCCGTCTCCCAGCCGGGTATCGCTGGTGCTGGCAGCGGCCTTGAGGCCGCAGCCTACCCCACCCACAGCACCAGACTTCACAGCGCTCCTGCTCCGGGCCTTACCAACGCGACGGTTGGGACCAGTCCTGCGGCCCCTGCTGTCAGCCCGCCCAGCTGCGCCATCACCAGCGCCGCTGCTGCGCCCTGCCCGGGCACGAGCCCTTCCAGCGGTTTTACGGCCCCGGTGTACGACCCATTCAGCGGCATCCCTGCCAACAGCGGTATGGCCCCGCCGTACAACGCGTACGGTGCCGGCCCTCCCAGCAGCAGCGCCACGGCCCCACCGTACTTCCCGTACAGTAACATCCCTACCGGCTACCCTCCGCCCCCGCCGTACTTCCCGTACAGTGGCATCCCTACCGGATACCCTCCGGCCCCGCCGTACTTCCCGTACAGTAGCATCCCTACCGGCTACCCTCCAGCCCCAATGTGCAACACGTACAGCTACGGCCCTGCCAACGCCGCTGCTGCTTTTCAGCAGAGCCCATGTGGCCCCGCCAGCAGCAGCAGCAGCAGCAACGCCGCAGCCCCATACTTCGCGGCGCCCTCTCCCAACAGCAGTGGCGGTGTTAGCAGCAGCAGTGGCTCCGGCACTGCATCGGCTTCAGATATCCAGTTGGAAGATCCAGCGAAGCCCACGGAAGCACAGCTGAGGTCGTTGGAGTGGTTCGGCGTTCGGGGGAGCTCCATTCCAACCAGCCGCAACGCAGCAGACGTCATTATCGGCGAGAGGAAGAAAGCCGTCATTGAGGTGCGGCGGTTGCTGCGTTGTGGTGGCTAGTTGTTGTGGGCCAGAACGCTGCCCATATACCGGTAACCTGCTTGTCATCGTCACCGTCTCCATTCCGCGTACGGTTCTATCCCTCCTGCTCATATGCATGTCTCCTGCATTCTATACCCACTCACTGTTTCCGTTTCGTAACCCGCCCACCACCCGCCTATCCACACAGTACGAGTCTAGGCGGCCGGGCATCAAGCCCCCAGATGACTACCAGCCCAAGCTGTTGGGCGCTGCGGGATTCGAGATTCTCCGGGCCTCCGCCTCGCGGTCCGAAGTGCTGCCCGTCTCGCGGCATGACGTCCGGGTCGTCCGTGTGGTGCTCGCCATGCTGCAAAAGGTGGGGCACAGGGGCGGGCATGGGAGTGCATTAGGCAGGAAATGACCCGTGGGTCACAGCCATGCGTGTGGCAAGGCATGGGACCATACGCGCTTGAGCTTAGGGTGAATTTAATTCGGCTCTCTCCGCAAAGCTACCCTACTTTGGGCAGGGGGCCAACGCCCCGTAACGTTGACGGTAGCCTTCACTTCAAGATTCTACATTGGCTGGCACCAGCATGGTACGCATTGCGAGTGGCGACACCTTTTGCGTCCGTCTCCCACGCCGTGTGCAGGCCGCCTTTCTCCGCCGCACGAAGGCCCCGGTCATGAGCGCAGTACAGAAGAGGCTGCTGTGGCGGCTGGGCCTCAACTGCGTTCGGCCGCTCCCTGTCCACATCGCGAGCGCGCTGATTGCCGTGTTGGTGAACGCTCGCAAGGACCAGGACACGCTGCTGCAGTGGGCGCGAGATGCAGCATCGCGGCCACCCACGCCGGAGCAGGCCGCCCTGCTGACGGCCAACAACGTAAGGCGCCTTGGAGGCTGCTGGGGTGTGTTGGGTATCATCGTGACTTGTCGTACGCGGTTGTAGCAGGACACACCCGCTTCAGCCCCAGTACCCAAGGGTTTATCCAAGATCTAAGGGGATCCTGCCACCTCGAGTAAACCTTTTCGCGCTCGCGCAGCTACAACGAGAATCCCGCGACAAGCGCGTGCGTCGTTTGTTCTCCTCACCCTCCCTTGCACTTCAGGTGGACCCCGCGAAGTGGAAAAACACACTGGCCGCCGCCAAGCAAATCGAAGAACTGCGCCTTGTCAACGACGGCGCTGCATCTCCTTTTAGCGGCAGCAGCGCTGCTGCGGCTTTCGACGGCCAGCGGAAAGGTCCTAAGAAGCCCACGGAGAAGCAACTGAAGCTCTTGGAGCGGATAGGCGTTCGGGGACGCTCCATACCGACCAGCAGCGGCGAGGCGTCCGCCCTCCTCACAAAGAAGTTCCCCAAGGATACGGAGGTGCGGCGTTTGCGTTGCACCTACTGTCATCCGTACGGCTTCTTTTGGCAACAGACCCAAAACGCCTTGCTAGTCATCGGCACCGTCTGTGACCCATGTGCGGCGCCTCTCCCTCACGTCACCCGCATACCTCACGTGTTCTACCCCCTCGCTATTGTTCCAACGCCCACCACCCGCCCATCCACCTGCAGTACCGGCGTCGGCGAAGGGGCTTCAAGCCCCCGGACGAGGACCAGCCGCGGCTGCTGGGGGCGGTGGGGCTGAGCTTGCGGCCCGACTCAGATGTGTACCCCGTTAAGCGGCCCCTCTCGCGGCACGAGGTTCGAGCCATCCTTGTGGTGCTCGCCATGCTGCGAATGGTGGGGCGCAAGGGTGGCATGGGGTGCATTAGGCGGGACATGACCCATGGGTCACATCCAGCGCCGGTGGCACGGTTGAAATGCTTGGAACGGTCAGTTACTTTGATAGCCACCTTACTGCCACACTGCTTTCGGGCATGCGGGCAACATCCTGTAGGGCTGGCCGCAAGTTTGCCGCATGTACAGACTCATTTATGTCTGGCATGCATTGCCAGCGTCGCATGCATGGCCAGCTTCTTGCTCGCACGAGGCAACACTGCAGCGCAACACCCTCTGTGTCCCGTCCCTCCTTCAAAGCCCCAATACATGCACTCCATGCGCAGGCGGAGTCGGACGAGGCAATCCCATTCATGGGCAGAAACGAGCGATGCCGGCTGTGGTACCTGGGCCTCAACTGCGTTCGGCCGCTCCCTGTGCACATCGCGAGCGCGCTGATTGCTGTGTTGGTGAACGCTCGCAAGGACCTGGACACGCTGCTGGAGTCGGCGCGCGATGCAGCCTCGCAGCGACCCACGGAGAAGCAGGCCGCCGTGCTGAAGGCCAACAACGTAAGGCGCCTTGGGGGTTGGGAGGTCGTGCAGGCAGGCAGGGTGCCTGCTTGCGCTGGTTAAGAAGGCATGTGGCATATCGGTACATAGGTGCTTTGCTCAGCTGTCCTTGCACGCCCCATCCACCCTGCAGGTGGACCCTGCGCTGTGGGACAACTTGCTGGCCGCTGAGAGGGAGATCTCGAAGCTTGGACCCAAGAAGTACATGGGACAACAGCCCTGAGGGGCAGCGGCGGCTTGCGGGGAGGCCGATTCGGGGGCAAGATCATGCGGGGCTGCGTCAGCTGAGTACAGGCGCTGTAGATTTGCAAGGGCAGCCAAGTGTGAGCCTGCGGTGGATGCAGCTGTTTGCCCTTTAGCAAGCGATACCGGCAGGCTGCTTGAATGCAGCCATGTGCCAAAGTATCTGCGGTGTTGGGTGGTATTGTGTTGGGTTGGGGTGACATAGTAACCGTGACTAAATGTAGTAGGTGGAGGGCTTATAGGAAAAGGGTCGCGCCGTTGGAGTGCACGGAATACCCGCCGTCTGGGGCGTAGTGGCGTTGGAGCAGTGACTCCTCGCAAGGCAAGCTCCTTGGTCCGGATAGAGCCGACATGCATGATGGATTAATGGTTGCGGGAAAGGTTCGGCAGAGAGAATAAGCCTTATTATGTTAGCCGTTAAATATAAGCTGTTAGCTGGCGTTAGCTGGTGGTTCTGCATTCGTTTCAATACCCTGTACGGCATGCAATACCGGCATTAGTAAGACGTGTCGGCAGGGTGATGTGTCTCATACCTCAAACGTTGGGTTAAAGGACGCCGAGGAGTGGTAACGAGACGTCTCCGCTGGTGACGACCCTACTGTTAGCCAGCAGGGTCGCGGAACTGCATTGACCGTTCTTGCCGATCAAGGACAGCGTGTACGGAGTGTAGTATGATTATCTGGGCCACGAAATTGTACTGACCTTGATTGGTGGAGCTGTAGTGTGGCATGCTGCAGTGTATAATATTTTAGCGACGTGTACCGTACATCGTTGTGCAGCGGGGCATTTTGCGCTCCATATCCGGTTTTTATTCCTTAGTGCCGAGGCACGGATAATGATGGCAACTAACAAGGGAAGATGCTTGAGAGATGAAGCCTACTTACATTGAAGTTCGATGGAGAGTAAGGGCTGGCACGCAACGGGGTTATTGAAGGCGCGCCTTCGACCCACAGTGTACATTTGCTCTTTCTTTTACTTACTGTGCAAGGGCTTTCTGAGTGGCGTGAACTGGGCCCCACGTTGGAGGGGATATGGAGCCCGCCTGGTGACCAACGAGGAGCAATACCCTACGATAAAGGCGATGTGCGTCCGATAGGGTGCCGCTGTTGTAACCGCACGGACGGGAAATGGATTAAGAGGATAGATGAGATTGAAGTACATGGGCATCGGACCAAACTGACGCTGCCTGCATGCCTGCTGCCAGGCAGCAGACGGAAAGGGCTAAGATGAGTATTTGCAGAACGAACACACATCCGAGCTGGTTGGATGCATAGACTGGCATCACTCCGGCAATGCATGTTACGTAAACCTCATCCTGAGAGCTAATCAACTTTCTGAAGTACTACTTTGCCCAACGTTCTAACCCAACAGTGCTACGTTGCAGCCATGCTACCACTCAGTGCCATTGCGTGTGGGTTGCACGCTACACAAGCCACGAAAACAGCAGCACGTCCCTCTGGAGACGACCCATGGGTCGCGACATGTCAGCAAGGTGCTCTATGGAGGATGCTGCATTGCTACTGCTACTGGAGACCGGCACTGCAAACGCAGCTCACTATCGTCCGTACGAGAGGCTGGCATCTGGCCAGCAGGATAAATACCATCCGTAAGCATATATTCCTAGCCCAAGAATTGTCTGGACTTCCAATAATACACAACCAATCCTTCTTTTGAGTTCACATGCCGCGTGAATTTAGCCCGTAGCCCCTGCGCTCGCTCAACCGTAATCACAAAGGCGCAGCAATGGGGTACGGTTCGTAGCCACGCAACCGAAACTTGAGCACAGCCGTCCGCCGCCGCTGCGGCAGCAGCGCGAGCGGCTTTGAACGCCCTTCAGTGGACTGCAACCTCGGCTCCTCTGGCTGCTCTCCCTCTGATGTCCCTGGTGGGATCTCAATCGCTGCCTCGCCCGCCGCAGAACACGGCGTCACCCCAGGCATCCATCCTGCGTGTATGACGATGGGCATGTTAGGCGGCATGCAGAGGTAGAACCGGGCGCTACGACAGAGCATCTGAGGGGCAGGTAAGGCAACTAGGACAAGGGAGTGCAAGTAATGCTACGCGTAAACCTGACAGACAAGCAGATAGCGTCGGTTGGTGGAAGGATGGAAAGCGTGCTGCAACAGCAACCTGGCGGGACACGCTTCAACACGCATACTGACATGCTGGGCTGCCCGCTCACCTGTAGCGGGAGTCCAGGATGAGGCCGGAGGGGATGATGACCTGCACACACGAGGACCGGGGGCAGCAGGGGCAAGGCGCATGTGGTTGGCTTGGCGGCGTACAATAACAATGACAGAGACCTGGCCTAGAAACTGGTTATTTTGCCTGGTTTGTGGTTCTATAATTGGGCCGGGATGAGAGCCAGGACGCCAGATGACCATGCTCCCCAGCACACGAGCTGCTGTCCACCTGACTCGCCCTCACAGACCCTTGCCGGCCCACCTGCGTGTAGTACGCCGAGCACTGGTAGCCCACCCGGCTAGGGATGTAGGATGCGAACAGGCCCCACTTGTCGCCCACGCCGTACTTGCGCGCGGTGGCCACAAACAGGTCGTGCTCCTCCTGCGTCCACTCACCCTGCGCCTGGTCCAGGCCCGGGGCGGTGTGGCGGTAGAAGTAGGCGTTGGGGTTCTTGTGCAGCTGGCCGGCGGCGAAGGCGCGAGCGTCGCTCCAGCCCTTGGCCTTCAGGTGGGAGGGAACGTCTGGCCGGGAGGGGCGCGCAAAAGGGGTATATGGTTGGGTGAGGGGTATTGGTGAAGCTGGAAAGGCACGGTTTGCGTTCTGGGAGGGGACCGAGCAGGGCTGGGTTCCCTAGGAAACTGCTGCACATAGCCATTACCCCTTGCCAGCACACGCCGCATGCCCCGCTCACATCCGTCGTGCTAGCACCTATTCAACATGCATACCTGTCATCCCAGACACACCATGCGACAGCATGCCATTCCGAGCGGCAAGCCCATGATCAACTGCTTATGCCCACACCCTCTCTGCCAGTTTCCTTAACATTCCTGGCTGCGTGGCCCCACCTGACTTCTTGATCTTGCGCTGGAAGGCCCCTCCGCCGCCCTGCTCCCATGCCTCCGCCGCGCTCCCCGCCAGCCCCAGCTGCTCCGCCACATCAGGCGCAACCCAGCCCGTGAAGCGGCCGTCGGTGCGGAAGTGGCCCTCGGGCAGCGGCAGCCCCTTGGACGCCAGGTACTCCTCCTGGGGGCGGGAGGAGGAAGAAGGAGGGAGGGAGCAGGTAAGGATGCGGCTACGAGGTCAGGTTTGCCGGGCAGGTTTGTTAAGCGCGTGCCATGTCGAACAGTGACGAAGAAGCCTGTCCTCTGAGCTAGGCACGAGCCGTACCCTTTGCCTGCACATATGGCAATGACCCATATCGTCCTCTTCTCTTTCTCCCATCCCACATGACCCCTGCGCCCCGCTGAGACCCCGCCAGTGCCCGCTCACTTGGGTCATGATGCCCACGCCGCGGGCAGTGGTGGGCGCAGCTTCCACCGCTCCGTCAGCACCTGGGGACGAGGGCATGGGTGTTGGCAGCAACGGCACGGCTCCTTGGTACCCAGCTGGTGGGGACCATTGGAAACGGCATGGGGGCTAGCATGCAGGCGGAAAGTTCCCGGTGAGCAGGCGACAGTAGGGAATCCGGTTTCCCGAACAAGCCAAACGTTGAGCAGACACGTAGGACGGATAAGCCATTGAATGCAGCAAACCTACCAGGCTCTTCCCCTGGGGCGGCTGCATTATGTTCGCTGGCAGCGGCGGTACGACGGGTTGACCGGCGGATGGGCTCCGGGACGCGCGCACGCTTTGGGGCCCGAGCTGGTCGCGGCTCTGACGCAGCTCGCGTAGAGGCATTAGCAGTGGCTGACTCAGCGGCAACCGCTTTCCGAAGTTCCGTTAGGGCAGTTGTCACGCCAATTTTGGCAAGCATTTCCTGGTTACGCCGGATAAGTTCCGCCCTCTGCATGATGTGGAAGAAAACTAAGACTGTTGCTGACTCACTCTTTTTGGACGCCTCTTTATTTAGCCTAATGTTACACACCTCACGCTCCAGTTCGGTCATCTCAACGTCTTTGGGAGCCGAATCCTCGTTATGCTTGTCAACAAGGCGTCGTTTTTGGGGCCCTCGCCGCTTCCCTTTTACCCCGTCTGCCACGTTGACCTCCGTTAAAAGCAGGTGGTCAGTCGTCGACGTATCCATTAAGAGCCCTGCCGAAGTCAACGTCAATTCGCAAGTTGGACTAGGCAGGTATGCTAGGGTGCTTGAGACAAGGATTCGTGGAATGAAGGTAGCCCAGCTTAATATTAGTTAATGTATATTTTGGAGAGTTTACAGCACCAGCCTTCCCTTCGGTCGTTAGCTGCCACTTTGAAAATATGGTCTCGGAGGCAAGCCTTACAGACGTTACAAACCCGGCTATCACAGGGCTTCGTCGGCTCGCCTAGCAGAACGCACAGGTAGTGATAGCTCGGGCAGCTGACTTACATTAGATGCGTTTTCTAGCCGATGCCATCGTGGATCGTGCGTCATGCCGCTTACTTCTGAGCAGACAGATGGATAGAGGGTAACTCGCCTTAACCACGCGCTATCTGCTGGCCAATTCCTATACTTCAAAACCGATGCCAATGCGCAGTCGTGTCAGGCATGCAAGAACAAACTGTGCAGCCCAGGCACTGACATGTACGGCGACGGTCCAAATTTCCAATGCCTCAAATGACAACTCCATATTCTCGTTTGTACACTTACAAAAGACCTAGGATTTACTACGCCGGTAAAGCTTCTGACTCAATAGACAGTGACGTTGTATCTTCTGCTTTTCAGCCTTCTCCTCCCTGTACATAGTTTTCAAAGCTTTCAGGCTGCGCCTTCACGCATCCATTAGTTCAGGGCAGCATTCTTTGGGCTCCACGCCGTTGGCCTTTCCTGGTTGAAAGGGCAGGTTGCTCAGCCTATACATTTTTCCTCCAAGTCGCCAGTAAAGACAAGCAGATTCACCTGTGTACATAGACTTCACCCGTCTAGCAATGGAAAACGGCGCTGAGCCGCCAAGGGGGTTGGCCGGATCTTCAGAGCGACATCACCACAAGCATAAGCACAAAAAGGACAAACACAAACATAAGGAGAAGGAGAAGCGCCGCGAGGAACGCAACAAGGAGGTTGGTTCGGACGTAGAAAGCGGGGAAATCCTCGGCGACGGTGCGGAAATTCCGCGCGACGGGCCGGGGCCTCACCGCGCAAGCACACAGCAACAGCAGCCTACAGATGACAGGCGTACTGACCCATCTGTAGCCCACAGGGCTGCCGGCGTGTCGCCAGCGGGGGACGACTATGGGTCACCTGCGCGCAAGTAAGTTCTTTCTGGCGCTGAGGGAGTACCGGGGATACGTGGTTGTAACTGCACTGCTCATCCCCCCCATGCTCTGATCATGTTTGTTCTGCAGGGGTCGCGCAGACCCGCCGGCGACCAGCAGCAGCCCTGCAGAGCCTGCAGTTGAGCGAGACCAAGTAGCCCCACGCAAACGTGAGCGTGTGGAGGCCGATGACTCCCAGCAGAAGGAAGCCACTGCTGCAGACAGCAAGGTAGGTTTGGGTTGGCACGTTTCGCTGGGTAGGCCTACTGGAGAGGCAAAGGCGGTTGTGTGCGCAAATTGACTTGCTGCACCAAGCTTACCACCGAGCTTACCCTCCCGGTTGGACGCTTTGCTGCAGGCTGGGTCTCGGGCTCGCAAGGAGGCGCGGAGGGATGAAGAAGCGGACGAGGGGCGCGAGGAGGGCCGCGGCCGCCACCGATCCAGCCAGGACGGCTCAGAGCGGCCGCGCGAGCGGGACTACAACCGTCCCCGCGACCGGGAGCGAGAGCGGGAGCGGCGGCAGGACGAGGACCCACGTGAGCTGGAGCGGCCACGAGAGCGGGAACGTGCTGAGCGTGTCAGGTAGGCGGCTGCCTCGAGCACAGCTGGGCGGGAACACGTCTTGCGGTGGGTTGCAGGCATTGGCTGACATCTTCGGCGGCATGTATGAGACTTATGGCTCCTCCTTTTCCTCGTTGCCGTGTTCTTCAGGGAAGCGCCATCCGCAGCAGACAGGGAGGAGCGCAGGGACCGGGACCGCAGGGATCGGGATCGGGACAGGGACCGGGTGCGCGACCGTGAGCGGGAACGCGAGCGGGAGCGGGAGCGTTCCGGCTGGCGGGAGGGTGCGGAGGTTATCGAGCGGAGGACTAGCAGAGAGCGGTCGAGGTGAGGAGGCTCTGGGGTTTGGTGGGGCTTAACGATTGTAACAGTGAGTGCTTGCAGTATCCAGGGTTTGGGGTTGTTGGGGGCGCCCTTTTGGTTGCCCTTGTTTGGCCTGCAATGCTAGAATACCAACTGCAGTGATTTTTCCATTGTCACAATAAGCGGCTCCTGTCTTGCAGTCGCAGTTTTAACTGGTGCTTCTTTCAAAGCATGCCCCACCTGCGCGCATGCTTAGGTATGCCGTCTAGGGTTTGGTCTCTGGGGGAAAGGTCTTTACTGGCACGGGGAGCCATGCAGTCTCCTATAGAACCTCTCCTCAGCAAAACACACCCTTTTCGCAAGCCTACTCGCACGCTTTCTGTATTGGCTGCCCTCTCCCTGCTTTTTACTGGTTCCCTCAGCGACTCACTTCCCACCATCTTCACCTGCTTAACCTCGCTTCGCCACCTTCTATGGTTTACATCATTGCACCGCAGGTCCCCGCGTGGGCGTTCTGAGGGGGGACGCCGCGACGAGGCACCAAGGCGGCGGAGTCGCAGTCGAAGCCGGGGCCGAGCAGGCGACCGACGGGAGCGAGAGCGGGAAGACCGGGGCCGGGGGGGCGACCGTCGAGACCACGACAGGGAGCGTGATCGTGATAGGGAACGAGACAGGGACCGGGAACGTGGGCGGGGCGGCCGACAAGACAAGGAGCGGCGGTCTCCAGCGGCGGAGTCGCCAGAGGTGGGGAGGGCATTTTGTGCCAATGTACGGTCGTGAAGGCTGCATGTATTACCGGTATGGGTCCAACCCGTCCAAGGGCCTGTGGACTTTGTCTTCACTACTTGCGCTTTGCTTCCGGCTTTTTTCGTCTTACATGCAACCGGCTCTTCTCCTTCACTGATCCTACCGGTATTCATTTTCTCCCGTGCACTTCCCGCTTGCAGCTGCACGAGGCCGCTGCACTGGCGCTGGAGGAGGATGAGGACGAGGAGACGCGCATCGCTCGGGAGCGGGAGGAGCGCCGCCGCCGCCAGCAGGCCATCATGCAGCGGCACGCGCAGCAGCAAGCTGTCACAGGTGCGTTCTTTGCTTTCAAAATGGGGAGCGTTGCGTTTCGACCTGTTGCTTGCCTTCACTCAGACCATAGTTGGACCCTCTCTCTCCTTCACTTTGCACCTGAATCCAACCTAGTTATCTGCGCCCGCTAACAACCCGCCCACAGACACGGTAGTGGCCCCTACCGCCACCGCCATGGCAGCCAGCGCGCCAGCCTCCGCCGCCCTCACACCCAGCCGGGGTCCGCCGCGCTCACCCGCACCCGCAGCCGCCGAGGCGGCCGGGGGTCTGCGCCACGTGGCCAGCGCCTCCGTCCTCGCCCGAAGTGCACCGGGCAGTCCAGGCCGGCCGGCCGGTGCGGACGGCGGCGACGGGGACCGCACCCCTGAGGGCGACCGTATCAGCACTAGTGAGGCGAGCGACTTTAACGCGGATGGACCCGTGATGGACATTTTTGGACCCGACCAGGCGGCGGCGGATGACGCAGACAGCGGCGCTGTGGCGGCTGCAGTGGCCGCTGCGGCAGAGGATGCTGAGCGCGAGCGGCAGCGGCAGGCTGCTGCGCTGCTGCAGCGGCAGCCGGCGCAGGAGCCGGGCGCTAGCACCGCGCTGGTGCGGCTGGCAGCGCACAACGCCTCGCAGGAGCAGCACCCGGAGCTGACAACCGGGCCGCAGTCAGCAGCAGCGGTAGGGCGCCGTGCGTCGTTGGCGGCTGCTGCAGCGCCTGCCGGCGCCGCTGCAGCGGCCCCTGCTGTTCCTCCTGCCGCAAACGACGATGACGATGATGACATGTTTGCTGAGAAGGACGATGACGACATGTTTGCAGTGGATGACTCGGATGCGCCCGGGCAGCCGGGTGCGGCCCGGGCGGCGCCTGCGGGCGGTGCGGCGCAGTTGCATGACTCGTACGATGACCCGGAGGGCTACTACAACTTCCAGGTGAAGACAAGGGTTGAACCTGGGTACATGTGGGTTGGATAAGAGATCCCAATAGGGGCGCTGGAATTGATGACCGTTGGCTGCATGTAAACGGGGAGCTACTCCAGTCAGTCCGGCATAGGGTTACGGTGCATATGTCATCAACCCGAGCCGCCTCTTTTTCCTGAACTCCCCTCCTGCTGCTACTGCGCTTTCTGCTGCTGCTTTTGTCAGATCGGCGAGGTGCTGGACGGGCGCTACGAGGTGACCGAGTACAAGGGCAAGGGCGTGTTCAGCAACGTCATGCGCGCCCGGGACCTGGGTGTGGGCCGAGGCGGGGCAGCAGCAGCTGCCGCTGCTGCCGGCGGCCCCGAGGTGGCCATCAAGGTCATTCGCGCCAACGACACCATGTACAAGGCTGCGCAGACGGAGCAGGCCATCCTCCGCAAGCTGGGCGCCACCGACCCAGACAACCGCAAGCACTGCATCCGCCTGCTGCGGGCCTTTGAGTTCCGGCGCCACATGTGCCTGGTGTTCGAGCCCATGGTGGGTTGGGGTGGGGTTGGCGAGTGCAGATGATGGGTGGCAACTTATTACGGGTTATGGCTTCATGCTCTGGTATTTACTGTGTTGCAGTGCTCAACAACTGCAACTTTCTGCCGTCGCCATTATCCCACGTACTCCTACCGCATACCTCCCTTGACCGTTTACCGTTACTGTTCGCGCCACCCTGCCCACACTCCACATTACAGGACATGAACCTGCGCGACCTGACCAAGAAGTACGGCCGCAACAAGGGACTCAACGTGACGGCGGTGGGCATGTACACCGCGCAGCTGCTGGTGGCGCTGCGGCACCTGCGCAAGAACGGAGTGCTGCATGCGGACATCAAGCCTGACAACATCCTGGTCAACGCGAGGAGGACCAAGGTAGGAGGGTGTGGGGTGCTGCAGCGGGCGAGGGTTACAGAGGCTTCTGCGCTGCGATTGGCGGGGTGTGGGGTGGTGCGACGGACGGCGAAGTGCTCGGCTTCTTGTAACCGTGCTGACCGTCCCGCCCCTCCGGCTGTTCCCGCCGTCCGGCCGCAGGTGAAGCTGTGCGACTTTGGCAGTGCCATGCTGGCGGGCGACAACGAGGTGACCCCCTACCTGGTGTCACGGTTCTACCGGGCGCCGGAGGTCATCCTGGGCATGAAGTACGGTGAGTGCGCACTGCGCCAGCCCTGCAGCAGGGTCATGAGCGCTGGTGCTGCTGTGTTTCGGGCGTCAGATCTTCACCCGCGCTGTCCTCCTCATGGCTGATGATATGATGACGATTGATACCGGTAACATCGCATCCCTGTTTGTATGCGCCGTCTCGCTTGGTTCCTAACTTTCTATGTTTTCCTCCGCGCGTATGCCTTCCTTCTCGCGCTAACTTCATTGATCGTTGCCTGCCCCTCTGTCCCGTTGTGTCGTACTGCTCATGTCAGATTACGCGATGGACATGTGGAGTGTGGGCTGTGTGGTGTACGAGCTGTTCACCGGCAACATCCTGTTCCCCGGCCGCACCAACAACGAGATGGTGAAGCTCATGATGGACGTCAAGGGGCCCTTCACCAAGAAGATGCTGCGCCGCTGCGCCTTTGCGGACAAGCACTTTGACCTGGACGAGCCCAGCGCGCCCTTCATCTACATGGAGGAGGATGCGGTCACTAAGAAGCCGGTGAGTGCGGCTACGATTGCTTGGGGCCTGTAAAAAGGAGGGGCTGGGGCTCTGCATTGGGCTGACATGCTGCTGGTGTCAAGGACCCGGTCAATCCTCTTAGCATTCCGGTCAAGGGCATTCCATGTGTTTCTAATACGTCTCCTGCTACATCCGTTACAAGTTCCTAACGGCACGTAAGTCGTTTGGTAATGCGAAACGGTCCAGCATTCCAAAACCTGCCGCTCCCTTGTGCCCCAACACTGCCCCTCTCCTTCACCCGCCCCGCAGGTGCGCCGCATGATCAACGTGCAGACCGCCAAGCAGAACTTCTCACAGCTGCTGGGACCCGCCCTGCGCAGCGCCAAGCCCGAGGACAAGGCCCAGGTGCGTGTGGTCGCGACGTAGGGGCACAACAACAGCAGTGATGTCCTGCAGTGTGCAGCTATGCCCCGCTCTCACTCCTACTGGTAGCACGCTTGCTAATCAATACATCTATTTGCGCATAAAGAGGGCAGGGCATCTCTTTTGCAAATTTACAACCGGATCTCATCAGAACATTGTATAACCGAACGCTCCCTGTCGACCAATTAATATTCCCCTCCACCCCTTTCCGCCACCGCCTCCGCTCACACAGATCCAGCTGCTGACTGACCTGCTCGAGAAGATGATGATGCTGGAACCCGACAAGCGCATCGACACCGACACCGCCATGCGCCACCCCTTTGTGCGCGCCTTCCTGCCCAAGAAGCACGAGCACGGACACCACCGGCAGGGCGGACGTGAGGGATCCGTGCCGCTGTAGTAGAGCTGTAGGCCTATAGCTGCTTCGGAATGCGCTGTAGCTGCAGGCAGTAGCATGTGGCAGGCTTTGGCGGAGTTGCCATGTTGTCCAAGCTGCGCCACAATCGGCAGCGTTGCGACGTTAAACGTCTCATTGCGTGTACTGTTGCTCTCCAGGATAACGTCCACGTTGTAAAGCTGTATAAAAAGGGTTGTTGGGCGTACGCTGCTGCTGTAGGTGGCACGACAAACCGTCCCACAGCAGCAAAGCGCGATGAGTACGGTAAAGAGAGGGACATCCAGTGTTGCTGTTGTCGGCTGTGCTTTGACGTCCGCTTAGTCCTCCATGGAGTCGCCCGCCGCCTTGCCCTTGCCCGCCTTGTTATTCTTCTTCTTGCCAGGCTTACCGGGCGCAGACTTGGGTGCTGGCGGCGGCGGCGGTAGCGTGTGTTGCAGGTGGTTTGTGATGGCGGCGATTGGGTCGGCCTTGTAGAGCGGGTGCCGCAGCACCTGTTGCATGCGCTGGGACTCCTCCAGCCTGCGCGAAAAGAGAGGGGGGTGAAGAGGAAAACAACTATGCTAAGGACAACTATACTGGAGAGAACGGGGCGGGGAGAAGTTGTGTTGTGTATGGGGTGACTTGACACCGGCGCGCATGTACTATTATGTCGAAGGTTTCAAACGCCCTTGAGGGGTGTGTGCATGGACGGGCGTCGAACGAACTGAGTGGCGTTAAAATGAGCATGGCATGCGCCCACGAGTGCTCCCACTGTAACCCTCCTATTACGATTGGCTTTTACTGTTTCTCTCTCCCGCAATCGCCACATCCCTTTACTCAAAAACAAGCAGCGGAACTACCGTAACCCACAGGATATGTTGTCGCTGCTTGGCCGAGTTGACGGACGCGCCCCGCTGCTTCTTCTCCTCCTTCCCCTCTTTGCCGCCGCCGGCTCCCGCGCCCCGCTGTGCCACCTCGTCTAGTACCGCCCCCAGGGTGCTCAGGTCGGGCAGCGCCTTCTTGCGACCCGTCTTCTGCGGAATTGAGGGGCGGTGGGGATGGGGTTACTTGGCGGCACACGAACGTGTGCGTTTGCACGCATGTGCAGAAGCGGGAAGGGACAGCGGCATCCAGGAGAAGTGCGCACGAGCGGGTAGTCATAGCTGTCTGGGCCATGAGGGCGTGGCGTGCAGGGATGCCATCGGTTAAGAGCGCTGCATTGCCGCACCTTGTTGACGCCTCCGGACTTGGCTGCCAGGGTGCTCGCGTTGGCGGATACTTCTGCAGGTGGGAGGAGGGGCGGGACTCTTAAGCTGATGGGCAAAGTAAGAATGTGGGAAGCCGCTCAGGGAACTTACTGTCCAAGAACTGAACCTTGCGGGTTAGCTTCTTTTGGATGTGCAGGGGTGGTGCCGGGCCATCCCATTTAGGCTCAGAGAGCCCCTGTGCCTGTTAGGGTAGATGCATGGGTGAAACACTAGAGAGCCCAGCACCAGGGTCAGCTAACTATGTTACCTTGGCATTTGCAACCGCCTTGTAGCGCTTTCCACCCCCAACCTTCTTTTTGACCTGGGATGCCGTCGAAAAGCGCCAACCGTGAGATGCCGAGCCGACAAGTGGAGGCCAAAAAGTGCTGCAGCAAAAGGCACATACTACCCACCATGTTGACCTAGATATGTCAGACGATGAAGATAGCAATCTACTAAACGATGGCGACACGTTATGGGTAGTCGCAGGCTTGCTCCAAAGTTGGTTCAACTAACGTTGCTATCAAACGATACAATGCAGCCTTCCCTTCAACTCTGTAAACGTCGCGTCTCCAGATATCCTCGCTCGCTGCCGCACACCATTAACGGAACCCAGAAACCGAAGGCGTACGGCAGAGCCTTCATTGCTTCAGTCGCTGGAAGCTCGACTGCTCTTCAACCCGTCGTTTATTGTTTTCACATGCTGCAAAGCTAGGGCATTACTCTACTGCTACCTACATGCTTCCGCTGTCATCGACCTGCCGCCTGCACCCTAATCGTCCCACAGCGACATCTGTTTTCTTTGCTCCAAAGCGCTCTATAGGCCAACGACATGATGCATCGATAATTGCCCATGCTAGGGCCAATTGGGCATCATGTGACAGCCGTGTGCAACGGGTTGTTCCGTCTCGGCAGCCGCTGACATGTTCCGCAGCTTCCAAAGACGGAGCAGACACCGAGGAGGATGTGCAGTACCTAAGCGATGATGAGGTGCGATAGGGGAGAGCAAGGAACACGGGACAAAGTGGTGCATGTCATTGATTACTGGAAGGGTACGGGGTGCTGGTAGGCAGAGTGGGGGCCAGCCGCATGTGCTTGTCACCCATTCATCACAGGCCTGCAAGGGCCCCATCCCCTTGCAACTCCTCATACCGGTTGCTTCTGTACGGCTGCCAGGCTGTCAACCTCATCCGCCACCACCACCTCTCTCAACCCGACCCACACGCAAGGAGGGGCGCAACTTTTACCCAACAGTCCAGCGGCATCCTTCATCCCCTCTTCCCCACCTCCCTCGCCCACCTCCACGCCTCCTCCCTCCGTCCCTCCTTCGGGATTGCCATGGACCCCATTTCCGTCACCCCTCCCACCGCCTCCTATCCCTATTGTCCACCCTTTGTTTTGGCTAGATCCTTTCGGCTTGGTACTTCTCCTCCCCTCCCCCTAGTTTACCACTGTCATGCAACACATTGGATATTCCCCCCTCCCCCTCCCTTCCCTCCCCTCCCACTCCCGCCCAGGTGGACGAGCTCATCTCCGACGCGGCGGGCTTCATCTGCGTGCTGGACGAGCTGCGCCCGCTGGACTCCGCCGCCTACAACCCCTTCTGGGAGGTGTGGACCCGCATCGCGCGCATCCCGCCCGAGGAGCGCCCCCGCCTGCTGGAGGAGCTGGAGCCGGGCTGCCTGCGGTCGCTGTGGAAGGCCAGTGTGGGGCGCTACGTGCTGGATGAGGGGCGGAGCAGGGAGCTGTTTGGAGGGGGCGAGGAGGAGGAGGAGGAGGAGGAGGAGGGAGAGGAGGGGGAGGGAGGAGGAGGGGCGAGTATTTGGGACGACTTTCCTACGGTGCCGGGACAGGTGAGGAAGTGAGCCGGGTATGGACAGGGTGGGATGAGGAAGGGGAGGTGGGATGGGGTTGGCGGTTAAGCAGACGGCGGAAGGGAGGTGTAGGCAGTAGGAACAGGGCAGGGGCGGGAGGGGTCGCAACCGACAACCTTCTCGTGTCCTTTTGCTTACCTCCTTAGCCACCTCTCCCGCTGCCGCCCAGACCCATGGGCCTCCTGCAATCCAGCCTTGGCTAGCTGCAGCCTACTGCCCGCACCTCAGCCCTCTCACCTCCCACGCTCCCACCCTCCCCCTCCCACCTCCTCCCTCCCCGCCCACCCCAGGTGTTCACCTACGAGGGCCGCTGCGAGCGTTACGAGCTGGACCCCGAGGGGCGGGGTGTGCGGCTAGAGGCGGACTCCCAGCTGCAGCAGCAGCTGTCCGGCCCCGGCCCCGCAGGCGCCCCCGCCGCCCCCTGGCTGCGACCCACGGAGGGCTCCTTCAACGTCCCCGTGGAGAGGTTCAGGCTGCACTGCTTCGTGCCGCCGGATCAGGAGCAGGAGGAGGAGGAGGAGGAGCGTGGAGGGGGGCAGCAGGAGGGAGGGGAGGAGGTGCAGGCGGTGCTGCCCCCGGCCCCGGCCCTGCCCCGGGTGTACGGCAAACTGGAGTTGCAGCTGCTGGGTGAGCTGAGGCTGGCGGGAGGGAGGGGAGGGAGGGGGGGGAGGGGAGGGAGGGGATGTCTGGGCAGAGGAGTGGAAAAGAAGACGACCCGATGTGGACAGAGTCGGGGAGGGAGGGGAGGGAGTGGAGGGGGTGTATCGTGACGGGCGCCTGCCTGCCTGCCCGAGGCAGAGTGCGCCAGGCAGTGTGCGTCCATGGCTGCTGTTCGGCCAGCCACGGACGCAGGCCACTCATCGCACTGACAGGGCTCCTGGATGAGCGCCGACTACTGACATTACCAGCCCGGGAAGCCCTGCGCATCCTGCCTAACTCCTTGCCGTCGGCCCCTCTCATCCTCCCCCCTCCCTCTACCCGCCCCCCCCCCTACCCAGTTGCTGTACTCTACCATTTATTTTCTCCCTCCCTCACCTCACCTCCCTCACCTCCGTCCCCCAAGGCCCGCTATACCGCTGGTGGGAGCCGCTCTACTCGCGCCTGCACGTGCAGCTCTGTCTCACCCCGCTACCGGCGGACGCGGGAGCCGACCTGACACTGCTCTACCCCGCAGACCCGCTCTGCAGCGGGCTTGCGGCAGATCAGGCGGCAGCGGGGCTACAGGGGCTGGGGGCGCTACCGCAGCAGGGGGTCCTAGACGGGTTGGACGCGAGTGAGGTGGGCTGGGAGCTGCTAGGGCCGGAGAGCCTGCCGCCGGGGCGGCCGCTGTGGCCCGCGCCCGACCCGGGTGCCGTGCCCGTGTCGCCCTTCAGCGGCGGCAGTCGGGACTATCTGCGGGCTGCGGGCCCGGGGGTGTATGTGGGTTGCGCGTATGTGGAGGGGCCGCGTGAGGGGGAGCTGCGGGAGGAGAACTTTGTGTACTTTGTGATTGTGAGGAAGGTGTGAGGAGGTTGAGAGGTTGGGAGAGGGGAGAGGGTTGGAGAGTGGAGAGGGGTTCGTGAGAGGAGGGCGAGGCGAAGAGGGAAGAATGAGCATTAAGGTTGCATGGAAGCTGATTGCGGTGTTTGCAAGCATCGGCGGCTTGGTGGATTGCGGCGTCTGTTGCATGTTGAGGCGAAAGGCCCCGTTGCTGCGACTGACGTTGGGGTATGGAATGGACTGGCCGCAAACTGATAAGGCAACACAAGACACTTGCGGCTTATGTTGCAGTTCTTGCAAAGCATAATGCACCCTTGCTTAGGGTGTGGAGGGACCCAGTGGGTGGAGGCCATGCATGCGCACGTCTCCTCCCTAGGACCCATGGATTTCCTTCAGACCAGGAACAGCTGTAGTTGCCGAGAGGGCGTTGAGCCCGCCGCAAATGGGAGGGCTGCACCCGCGAGGAGCGGGAAGGCATGGCGGGGCCAACACAGGAGGTGTACGACACTACCTCCCATCGGTGAAGGACATGCATGCGTTGAGAGGAGGAGGAGGAGGGCGGCTGCAAGACTGCCTCGAGGCGCAGAGACGTACATGCCACTTTCGAGGCCCTGGTCTGGGAACTGCATGGGGACAGGGGTAGCCGTCGAGCGCATTGCGGCACCCCGGCATTGTGGAGCCTCATAACGTCAGCTGGGCACGATCCAAGACCTAGTCGATAGCAGGCAAATGTAATTGGATGCTATCCATAAGTTGAAGCACAAGGAACAAGATGAAAAGGCTTCCTAAACAGGAATGCGGTGGCTGCGCCGCAAGCCGAGCCTCTCTGCCGAGCCGTAAGCACGGATGAAACCGCGAGAAACAAAGCCACGACACTTCTCCAGTAATTATAATTGTATACTACGATTTCCTGCGTCATTGGCCATTGTCACAAGAAGCCTGTCTCGTCTCATATACCGTACAACGGATAAACGTGTCGGAACTCGTCTCGAAGGCCGGAAGCGCCCGCCTCTGCGACGCTCACACAGCACAGACATTCCGTAAACATATATAAGCTCGATTGAATGACGTGCAATAGGCATATTAGGTCCAAGGAAGGCGCAGCACGTGTCGCAAGTCGAACCAGCGGTTGGCCTGCGCGCCGACCGTGCCTTCAACGCGATCCGTCCAGCGTTTTTGCAACTTATAGCCTTACACAATTATGGTAGCACTATAAGCCGATTTGTAACCTTGTAACCGCGTCCAGGAAATGATGCTCCTTAAACATAACCTGCCAGCCGCGCCGTATCGCCGCTCGCCGGCTTTGCCGCCCCCTCTTACACCTCGCACACGTACTCTTGTCGCAAGCCCCGTCGTCGTGAAACCTTTAAACATCGGAGTTCGAACGCTTCCAAACTGCGGCCCTCTGTCGGCCAGCCGCCGCAGCGCTGATCCCGGCAACGGTGGATCAGGGCGGCAGCCCCGCACGAGCGCTGACAGGAGCAGCAGCAAGCGGCAGCCGCCGGATTCCCTGAAGCCGCGACAGCAGTCGAAACAGCAGCAGCCCAAGTCAGAAGTCACCACTCCACCACCACTAGAGCTAAGCGCGGAGCAGCAGGCGGTGCTTGAGGCGGTTCTGTCGGAGGAGCGGCCCAACATCATCCTGACCGGCTCGGCGGGTACCGGCAAGACGGTGGTGCTCAATGAGCTCAAGTCCCGCCTGTCAATGAAGTACGGTCGCATGTACCCTAGGAGGGTGGCGGTCACCGCTATAACGGGGATTGCGGCAACCCATGTGGGAGGTGAGGGCGCGGAAGGCAGGGGTGCGTGGGAGTTTGTGATGCTGAGCTGGGCCTTAGTTCCCCGAAAATTGCGGTTTAATTCTGCACCAGGCGCTCTCCTGGAACCACTTCCGCCACAAACCTTTGCCCTAATCCGTTGCTCTCCCCTCCCCGCACGCTGCGATTCCCCTCATCCGTCCCGGCTGCGATTCCCCCCATCCCTCCCACTCATCCTTCTCTACAATACCCCTCATCCAGGTTGCACCCTCCACTCGCTGTTGCGGCTGGGCAAGATCGAGAAGTACGACAACCTCCTGGCCCTGCTGGGCGAGGAGGCCGCCCTGGCCGCCCTGTACGAGCTGGATGTGCTGGTGGTGGAGGAGGCGAGCATGATGAGTGCGGAGTTGTTGCAGGGGCTGGACGCGGTGCTGTCGGTGGGGCGCAAGCAGGCGGCGGAGAGGGCGCGGCTGTCGGGGAGGGAGAGGGAGGTGAGTTGCAGTCTTCGAGCAAGCTACCGGTACGCTTGTCTGTCCATGCCCCTCCGCACCTTTTCCACCTCATACGCTGCCCACACGCACCTACCGGTATCTGCTGCCGCACAGGGCATGGACGAGGAGTGGTTGGACCGCCCCTTCGGCGGGCTGCAGCTGGTGCTGAGCGGCGACCCGTTCCAGCTGCCGCCGGTGAAGGAGGGCGGGCCGAGCAGGGACGGGTCGCGGGAGGGGGAGGGCGGCAGCGGGCGGCAGGTACCCCAGGCGGCGGAGGTGGCGCCTCTGCAGCGCTCTTTCCTCAACCGGGGCTTCCTGTTCCAGGCGCCCGTGTTCGAGTACGGCGGCTTCAGGGTGTGCGAGCTAAAGAAGGTAGGAGGGGTGGGTCCTGCCCCTTGTGTGGGTAAGAGGAGCACCCCTTTGACCAGCAGCTGACCAACTGACCACCTAGCTGACGGACAGGTGCTTCCTTGCCTTGCTCACGACACCCCATCCCATGCATGTGCCTGTGGTTTCCCCTCCCTCCCTCCCTCCCTCCCCCCCTCCCTCCCTCCCTCCCTCCCTCCCTCCCTCCCTCCCTCCCTCCCTCCCTCCCTCCCTCCCTCCCTCCCTCCCTCCTGATGCAGGTGTTCAGGCAAGCCGAGCAGCACTTCCAAGCTGCGCTCAGCGCCATACGCAGCGGCACCGACCCAGCCAGCGACGCGGCGCTCCACTTCCTGCAGCAGCAATGCAGCCGCCCACTGCCCCCGCCAAGGGACGGCGTCGCCCCGGTGGCGCTGTACGGCAAAAACAAGGCGGCAGACTGGCGCAACGAGCGGAAGCTGAAGGCGTTGGGCGGCCGCGAGGTGGCTGGGGCAGGGGCGAGGCTATTGTGGGGAGGAGGGGACTGAGGGGCGCTCCGGACTTGGATTTTGCGGCTTCTCGGTTGGGCGAAGAGCGTGCTAAAAGGAACTGCGAACATTTTCTGCTGTGCGCATGCCCCCATTTCGCACCTGCTTTCCGCAGTGGAGAGCCGTATCAGTGGACGACGTGGTGGTCACCTTCCCCGCCCCCCCGGGCCATGATGAGGCGAAGTGGCGGCGTGAGGTGGAGAAGCACCTGAGGGACTCCAGCGCCGGGCTGTTCCGGGATTGTCAGGCGCCCCAGCTACTCAACCTGAAGGTAAGGCCGTGTCGTACGCCACCTACAGCCTGCGTCGTACTAGGTTGTACGACCCACCGCACACGGCTAAGTTTCCACCGGCTAGCATGGTAAGGAATCGGCTTTGGGGCTGACACTTCCAGAGGCCAAGCCATATTTGCCTCTTAGGTAGCCTCTTTATACGTATACGCACCCATCTTGCTCTTTAACGTGTTACCCCATCTTGCTACCCTGGTTTCCTCGGGCAGCTGGGGGCGCAGGTGATGCTGGTTCGCAACCTTGACGTCGAAACCGGCCTCATCAACGGAGCGCTGGGACGGGTGAAGGCGGTGCGCGCCGGCAGCCCCAGAAGCAGCAGCGCCGCGCTGGTCGCGGGGCTGGAGGACAGTCTCGCAAGTGACCCACGGGTCGTAAAGGCGGTTGAGGAGTGAGAAGGGGCGGAGGAAGGGGCGGAAAGGAGACAGGGAGGGGAAGCACGCATGTAAACTGAAGTTTTAGGAGCCTTCCCTACATGCCATGGCGGGTTGTTGCTTATGCACGCACGTGTGGGTGCTGGCTGACCATATGTTCTTTAGGTAGCAGCAAACGTGAAGCGACTTCTCTGTTTATGGCTTTCCTCAATCCATGCATCCCCAGGCGTTGGTAGCTGTCTAGCACATGGATGAGCATCGACCGACTTAGCAGGGCACATGAGCACTGACTGACTCCTTGCGTTGCCTTCCCAGTCTCTGACCGCCTCCAATCCTGCATGCAGGTGTTACAACAAGTGGTGCCGCATCAACGGCTGGCTGCCCGAGGTGCAGCTCGCGAAAGGTCGCAAGCGCAAGCTGCTCCCCGCCGTGTTCGTGCAGCAGGTGGAGGGGTTCGGAGTGCGCATCCGAGTGCAGGTGGGTGGGCAGGGAAGGGGGAAAGAAGGCAGCTAGCCGGCGGATTCAATTTGCAAAAGATGCGTGATGTGAACAAATGATGGGGCATGAGGCCGCTGCTGCAGCGGTGCTGCCTCACCGCATGCGTTGTGGGCTGCAGCTGCACTACCTGCTGCCAACATACATTTAGCCTCCGTCCGTCGGCCCACGGGGCTCCCGAAATACGTTGTGTTGCCGCCCTCCCTCCCTCGCCCCTCCCCGCAGGTGCCTCTGAAGCTGGCCTGGGCTCTGACGGTGCACAAGGCGCAGGGCATGACACTACCCCTGGTGAGACCCCCACGCCGCCGAGCTAGCTGTACCTTGGGGTACCTGTGCAGCCTGCTAGGGGCGGGGCTGAGCCTCTTTTGCTGCACATACGGGCTGCCGCTGCCACTGCCACCTCGCCCTACATCCTAACGCGCTGTTTCTGCCCCCTCTCTTCACACTTGCGATTTCGCTTGTTTTGACTCCTGCCTGACCCGCCCCCCCCCCTCCGCTCCCTGCCTGCCTGCCTGCCCGCAGGTGGAGCTGCACCTGGACAGCCTGTTCGGTCACGGCATGCTGTACACGGGGCTCAGCCGCGTGCAGAGCCTGGAGGGGCTGCAGCTGGTGGGGGGAGGCAGGCCTAGGCGCGAGGTGGGTGGGGGCAGGCGGGGTGCTGGGGGCCCGGGTTGCTTGCTTCAGGGAACCGGTAATGCATGCTCGGCTCATTGGTCATTACGGATGCAGCATGAGCCCTTACCGGTGGTCGACCAGCATGAAGAGGAGGGCAATCAACAGGCCGGCAGGGGTCATCTGCTGTATCCTGTATGTGCCTCCTTACTACACGTCCACCCAACACCGACCCGCTTATCCTCCGCTCGTTCACAACCTTCTGTTCCGGTATGCAGCTCGACCCACGTGTGCTGCGGTGGGACGCGGACCGCTGGCGCTTCCCCGCGCACCACCGGCTGCCCCCCGCTAGCGCTGCTGCTGCTGCTGGCGGCGGTGGCGGCGGCGGCGGCCTGCGCCCCTCGGAGGCCTGCTTGTGGCTTCCCTCGGGCGACACGTGCACCCCCTGGTTGTGGGACCAAACCGAGCTGGAGCACCTGGGGCAGCCGCAGAACGCAGCTGCCAGGGAGTGGTTTCGGAGGCGGGAGATGGGGCAGCTGCAAGGGGAACAGGAGATGGGCATGGGAGGCAGCAGCAGCGGCGGCAGCGGCGGCGGCAGCAGCGGCAGCGGGCAGCAAGGGGGTGTGCTGCTGCCGGGGGTGGTGGAGGTAACGTCTCTGGTCGTCAGGAGCAGCTGCTGGGTGCCGTTCGGGTAAGCATGTGTATGGGTAACGGGGGGTGGCTTGGGGAGCGGCAAAAATATGGCCATGTATGGCTGCTTTGTTAGCTGTCATTCGTGGGATAAATGCAGGGCGCCCTGGCGGTTGTAGGTGCAAGCGGCTAAATGCCGGAAGCCTGCTGACGTGCTCCTGGGTGTCCCTCTCTTGCCCCCGACCAGCAGGATTCCGGCTTCCATCCAGCAGCTGCTGCCAGATGGAGATGAGGTGGGCGCCGTTGGGCCGCCGCAGCAGCAGGCTTCCCCACCCGCCAGCTGCGCGCCCGACTCCTCCGACGCAGCCGGCACCGTCCAGCCGACCTCGGAGGGCGGCCTGGTCGCTGAGGAGGACGAGGTGGAGCCCGTCGAGGGGCCTGCTGTGGGCGAGTGCACGTCCGAGGTGGATGAGGCCGTGGAGGCCGTCGGTTTGGGGTCCGCTTTCCTTGCAGGGGAAAGCCTTGCGGCCTTCCTTCTAGCGGCTGCAGATCAAGATCAAGACCAAGATCAAGATGACGACGGGGTTGGAGGTGGGGTCGAACAAGAGGAGGGAAAGAGGGATGGAGATGTGGACTGGCGCCGGGTGGTGGCGAGCTGTGTGGCGGAGTTGGGGGCGTGTAGCAGCTGGCAGCAGCACGAGGGGGAGATGGGGCCGCAGCAACTTGCGCTCGAGATGCAGGAAGTGCACATGCGGGTGCGGCAAAGGCTTGCGGCCCTCCTCGAGATGGGAGAAGACGCATCGTGATGCGTAGTGTTAGGAGACGCGTGCTGGCCCCCCAGTGTTAGCGCTGGAGGCCAGCGTTGCAGTGTATGACTCATCATAGCGCGGGAGTATTTGTCGTCAAGCCCTGCACCAGCGTACGGAGGTCTGAACTGCAGAGCAGCTACTGGTACTTCCACTTATATGCTGTGCGTGCAAACGTTACACGGTGCCAGCGGCAGCTCTAGGCGCCGTGCGCTGCATGTCCTACCGCAGGTTGGCGTCATCTCCAGTCATGGCCAGTTTTGCGGGGTAATCTGCAAGCTTCGTACTCACGTGTACATTTGCACAGCGTTTGCGCCTTAAGCTGTTTGCGGTTCAACACCTCGGGGGCTACTGGGTGGTGGACGGTCGCCGGACGCGCATATGACTGTAAAGGCTGTATAGAAGGCAAGGGGGTCTATAACATGTTTCCTAATGGAAAGCATTTCCACTTAGCCACCTGGGGCGCCTTGCAACTACTAAGGCTGTACTCTACAACGAACAACGCTCGCCTCCCCAGCTACAGTACTCGTATACCGACGCCTTTGGTTGTTCAACACAAACAGCCTAGAGCTCTTTCTGTTTGCTGTGCCACCTCCTGATGGGACCTCAGCAGGCGCAATCCAATGATGTGTGTCACCCCCTTGAACGACAGTCACTTCACCAAGAAAAGGTAAAGCGCATGCCTATTCTATTGGAAACACATGTTCATCGAAAAGCGTAACACATTTTCTTAGGATTTCAATATGGCGTTGCTCGGCAGGCTGAGAGGTTCTTATGCGCCCACCCGTGCGCCATGCCTAGCCAGATGTCCGCTGCAAACAATAGGTAGAAGGCCTATGTTTATGAGGCCCTTGCCACGGACCTGTTGCGTGGCTCCTGTGGCCAGCGGCAAAAACCGTCGAAAGGCCGCAAGAGGTTCCCATCTCGAATTGGTCAAGCTGCCCGAAGAGGCAAAGCCTCCGAAAATTGAACTCGCTGAGGATCAGGAGAATGCAGTCAGGTTGGCGCTATCGGAGGAGCGGCCCAACATCATCCTGACCGGCTCGGCGGGTACCGGCAAGACGGTAGTGCTCAATGAGGTCAAGTCCCGCCTGAGCTCCAAGCTCGCCAGCGAGTACTCGAAGAGGGTGGCGGTCACCGCCATGACGGGGATTGCGGCCACCCACGTGGGAGGTGAGGGCGCGGTACGTCGGGTGTGCCAGACATACTTGCACTGCAGGCAGCAAAGAAGCGCCACGACATATGTCACCGGATACCGATACCCTGGAACTCCACGCTGCTGGCACTGCTCCCCGCAGGCGTTACCATCCACTCCCTGCTCTGCTTGGGGCGCCTAGAGCAGTTCAGGAACTTCTTCAACATTCTGCAGAAGTCCACTGCCCTGGATACGTTGTACGAGCTGGACACCCTCATCCTGGACGAGATGAGCATGATGAGTGCGGAGATGCTGCAGGGGCTGGACGCAACGCTGACGAAGGCGCGCAAGCAGGCGGCAGAGAGGGCGCGGCTGTCGGGTACGGTTAGAAAGGTAAGTAGTCTGTGTTAGACCTCAGGCGGGTTATCCTTGTATGTTTGACTAGTTGGGGGATCCGTGCTTATATACATGGGCCATACACTGCCTTCACATGCCCGTTTCCGACCACATGCACTACGGCTCAGTTATCCGTATGTACACACGTTGCCCATGCGCTCCTGCTGCCGCACAGGACATGGACAAGGAGCGGTTGGACCGCCCCTTCGGCGGGCTGCAGCTGGTGCTGTGCGGCGACTTCTTTCAACTGGGGCCCATCGAGGGCAAGGGCCGGCATTCCGCGGACGGTGGGCCCAAATCGGCCCCGCTGCGGCCCTTGGAGCAGACCTTCCTCAACCGGGGCTACCTGTTCGAGGCGCCCGTGTACGAGTACGGCGGCTTCAAGGTGGTCCACCTCACCAAGGCACGTGGTGGACGACTAACCTACTGCTGCATCGGGTTCCCTTTCCTACCTAGCATTGCTCTTCCACCTTGCCTGCACATGTTCCCTCTTACTTCGTCTGCTCCACCACATGTCAGCTCAATTCTTTGCTACCCGCCCCTAATTATGCATATATCCTTCCCTCGCCCATCCAACTCCAGGTGTTCCGTCAGTCGGACGCGAGCTTCCAAAGCGACCTGATGACGGTGCGCTGCGGCGGGCAGGACAAGTACGAGAAGGTGATGGAGCAGCTAGTGCGGGACTGCAGCCGCCCGCTCGATGAGTCAGACGGCATAAAGGCCACCATACTGTATGGCAAGAACTTCAATGTAGACGAGGAGAATAACAAACAGCTGCAGAACCTGAGCACACCGGAGGTATGTCTGCTGGCTAGATAGGAGAGCAAGGGGCCCAACTAACTGAGACCCAGCCCGGGGAAATTATTGCTGCCGTCTTAGGGACTTGGTGGTGTGCGGCCCTAGGGGTTGCAAGCTGCATGGCGAGGGCATGCTAGAAGGGCTGGGTTGCTCAGCGAGTAACTCGATCGCGTTGCCATGCTTGCTGCTACACTGCCGTACACAGGAGTCGTTCATCGCCCAGGACACGGTCGCCATCACCTTTGAGCCCCCGGCTGAGCACGACACGCGGAAGTGGCGGTTGGACGCTCAGCACTACCTGAAGAACAGGGACTATGGGCTTTTCGCTGAGTGCCAGGCGGCGGACAAGGTGCAGCTTAAGGTGAGGGGGCGGTGGGAGGCGCCAGAGTTGAAGGAAACACTGCTGCTGCGCATGAGACGTACCACTTTGCCGTGAGTCCATAGCCTTAGCAGGGAGAGTCACCCAGCTTTCGCACGGTTACCTTACATCCCAACCTTTCTATCGCAGGTGGGTGCGCAGGTGATGCTGCTGCGGAACCTGGACGTGCAGGCAGGGCTGGTCAACGGCTCGCGGGGGGTGGTGGTGGGTTTCAAGCCCGCCTCCATGAGCGACTACGCCTGGCAGCAGCCACTAGCGACGCTGGAGAAGAGCCTGCGGTTGAAGCCGGTGTTGGAGGCCCTTGACAGGTAGGTTAGGTGCTGTAGAGGTGTGGTTCCCTACGCGTGTACAATGAAGCGGTCGCATCTGTGCAGTAGTGCAATGAGGGGCCAAGAGTTCATACCTGCCATCACGCTGCTGCTTCCTCGCTGCTGTGTCCACGGTGCGATCTGCTGACTCTGTACTTTACTATGTCGTGCCTACCCATACGTGCACAGCTGGTACGAGGAGAACGGCCAGGTCCCCGTGGTCAAGTTCGCTAACGGCAAGGAAATAGAGGTGGCGCCCACGATCTTCACCCAGCTACTACCGGGTGTGGGGGCGCGGTTTCGAGTGCAGGTGGGTCACCTGGATAGGGTATGTGAGCGTTGCCTTATCAGGCAATACCTGTCTTAGCAGGTAATGCCTTGGGCCCAGCAGGATGCCGCAAGCACTTACAACTGACACGCCTCACAGGCGGCCATGTGAAGCATGCACGAGTTAACGCCGCTCATCCCCGTGTCCGCAGACGCCTCTCCGGCTGGCCTGGGCTCTGACGGTGCACAAGTCGCAGGGCATGACACTTGACAAGGTGCGAAGGCAGTATCATCGTGATAAGTGATGATACTGCAGCGACGGCGCATACCGGTGGTGGCATGCTGCGCATTCAGCATGAAGCAGCTGTAGGCAGGAGGCCCCTGGCACCTTTACTGGGCCCGCCCCTTCTTCTTCGCAGCCGGCAGGTGGTAGTACGTGGCTTGCCCCTCCTCACCGTGACCCGCCGCTTCATGCAGGTTATCGTGGACCTCTCAACCCTGTCCAGCTGGCAAGGTGCCTGGCACGGCGTGGTCTACACCGCCCTGAGCCGGGTGCGCAACAAGGAGGGGCTGCAGCTGATTGGAACGGCCAAGCGCACGGTAAGCTTCCGGCAGGACGACGTCTGGGGAGAGATGGCCATGCATTGACCAGCATGCATTACAGGGCGTGCAGACATACACGTTCGTTTTTTGGAACCCAATGTAGCTGCAGGGATCCCTCGGCCCTCAGCAGCAGCAGCAGCATACCATCCCAGCCGCTACCGGGTTTGCTGTCTGCCCCCATGTGCTGTTGGGTCGCTACTATGCTTCAATGCAACAACACAGGCGCGTTGTATGTTGTGCGTTACCAAAGGTCTCCTCCTACCTTCATGCCTGCCACAGATCGATGAGCGCGTTCTGCGGTGGTCGGAGGGCAGGCGAGCTCCGGCGGTGTACCGGACGGACCCCGGCAGCGACAGCCGGTGGCTCTGGGAGATGGAACTGCCGGACCTGAGCCGCCCCAAGAACGCGGCCGCAGAGGAGTGGTTCCGGAACGCCCCGCACCGGCAGCTGTTCGATGGCAGCGGCGGCGAGAGCAGCAGCACCAGCAGCAAGGTTGAGATGGCGACGAGCGCGGTGGGGGCTCGCCAGCAGCAGGGCAGCTCGGATGAGGGCCCTGCTGGCAGCGGGTGAGTTGAAGTCCTTGCAGCTGGTGGTGGAGCGCGGCTCCCTTGTGAGTTGAGGTATCTGCGGAGCGTGGCTCGCTTGTTCGGCATGCTATCATTCGTGGCTGCATTCCTCCTCCTTGGCGCTTCCCACATTAGTCAGATGCCGTGCCCAGGGTCAGTATCGTGTCCAGTTGGGTCCCTAAGGTCTCTCTGATAAGCTGTGTCGCGCATGCAATCCAGCTAAGTGTTTACTATGTCACGCCCCTCTTTTGTAACGCTGTAGGTCGGGCTCATCAGTCCAAGGGGCTGCGGCTGTGGGAGCAGTTGTGGCTGGCCTGGCGGGCGGGCCGGACTCCATGGATGTGGTGGATGGCAGCAGCAGCAGCTGGTAAGTGGACCTGGCATGGGTGCTGAATGCCATGGGGAAAAGTATGATGTTTAAGTGTAGGTAAACACCAAATTGTTATCTTTAGGTGTTGGAAGTCATATATCCAGGAACGAAACAGCCGGACATCCTCGTTGGAGTCGGGCAGATGTTGGCGTGGCGGGGTGGTCTGGGGCGCTAGGTTACGATGTGGTCGTGGTTGGACGTGGGTGGTAGTAAGCATGCGTCAGCTAGGTTGCCTGCCTGGGGCCTGCATCCGCAACATCACTGTAACGACCATCCATTCATGTTGCTCTGTGTACTCCAGCCTCCATGTCTTAGATTGTCTGACTACCGGTTCCTGTCCTCCCAATTGCATGTCTAGAACCCAACTACGCGACATACCCACCTCCCGCAGGTCCTCATCATCGGGTGCTGCCCTGCTGGCTTCGGGCGGATCCGCCGAGCTGGGCCCTGGGGCCGCGGGGCAGCAGCAGCCTGTCGCAGACGTCCCCAACGCCGTCTTCAGGCTCCTGGCACGCGTAGACGAGGAAGCCACCAAGGAGGCGCTATCAGAACCCGCCGACAGTGAGGAGGAAGAGAAGTCGGTTGACGAGGGCACCTCGCTGCTGACCGCGGCAATGCGTGCTGACGACGGCCCGTTGAGTTCCGAGCTGCAGGGCTGCCTCGACGACCTGGAGGAGCAGCTGCAGCGCAAGAAGGGGATGCTCAAGTCGGAGCTTCGCTGCCTACGGACGCGGATGTGGGTGCTGCTGTCGACGATGCGGGCGGAGGGGCTGTGAGGGGTGCTAGGTGGTAGGGCATCGGAGGGCAGCATGCACGCATTGCAGGTGAGGGTACATCGTATGGCGGGTCTGGTCGTAGTGGTGGTTGGTAAGAGTGGCTAGCAGTGAGCTCCAGGTGTAAGCTATTCGATGTATCTGTGCTGAGGGGCCACGGTAGCATCATAGGGCCGCCAGCAGGGTAGCCCTATAGCCTAATAACGATCTCCTTTCGTCATGACGTACGGCGGGGGTAGCCACCGCGAGTTTGAGTGATGACTTTAACCAGGTCACCATGTTTGTTTCATAACTTGTATTATCCGTAGCAAGACAACTCTCGGGGATCCAGGGCGGCAGCAGAACTGCGTATATCTTGCTCGAGCTCGAAGGGATTATGTTGGTCACGCCAGGATGGACGGTGCATGTAATGCACCAAGTGTACGGAACTGTGCGGATTGTACCTATATAGCTGTTATCCTAGAAGTCTTCACTGGCGGCTGTTGTGTAGTGTATGTCTGCAGGGGCTAGTTAGTAATGCTGGAACTTACTCCCAACGTGACGGGACCCATGGGTCACATTGCTGTCAGAGCTGTGCGTTGGCAGTGCCAAAGGTAAGAACGTAACAAATCATGCAGCTCCCGGTTATCTGAGCGTCACAGCTGTAGCGGGCCCGCTTTGCGCGCGGTTGGAGATCTGATAGTAGTGTTTGGAGGAGCGTGTCTTGTGCGCGAGTGCAGGTCGTGCGCAGGAGGCTGGCGTTGCAAAGTGTGACTGATAGTGCGGAATTCTTTGTCTTGAAGCCCTGCACCCATGGAAGGAGGTCTGGATTGCAGAGCGAGCCGGCGAGTAGGATCCGCAGATACTGATGGCCCCCTTTCCGTGCTGTGCCTTGTAACGCCTTGTTACCACTACAGTAAGGTCCTCGCCCGGATTGTGGGCTCTCAGCATGCTCGCATTTAGCCCAGGATTTTAGGCTCTGAGCATGCTCGCAATTTCGGCCACATTCTGGGCTCTGAGCATGCTCGGAGCATGCTCAGAGCCCATGGTCAGAAATCCATGCGCAAGGCGTTCCAGGCATACAATCACCGCACTGGATAGATAAGCATAGTCGTTTAGCCATGCAGCAATCATAAGGGGCATTAAACAGCCCGGGCCCCACCCAGGAACAACGAGCCCAGTATCTGGGCTCTGAGCATGCTCATAGCCCAGGGTCAGGGCTCCATGCGCATGGCACGCCACCCGGCATCCATTCCGCGCCACAGTCACGGCAACGGACTCCCCATACATAGGCCATGAGGTGGCCAAGAGCTGGAGTCGGTGTCAAGTCATATGCACGCGTGGCAGGACTGAACACCTCAAAGCTACTGGACGGTGGACGGTCGCCGGACACACAGGTAACTGTATGTTAGCGGTTTGTATAGCAAGGAATTCTACCGGCATGTTACCTTGCTTACAAGGGAACATGATTCCTAGCCAGCTAAATGGGGCGCCTCAAAACTAGCTACTGTCGGCTGTACTCTACAACGAACAACGCCCCAGCTACAGTTCTCATCCGCAGGCGCCTTTTGTTGTTCGCACATACATGTAACCTACATCGCTTTCTGTTTGCTGCGTCACCTCCTGATGGGACCCCAGCAGGCGCGACCCAATGACATGTGTCACCGCCTTGAACGGCAGTCCTTTCACCAGATTATCTTTTATTGCATGCTCGATTTTCAAAGGCAATTGTTAATGGCGGAACATCACACCGCATCCAAGGATGGCGTTGCTCGGCAGATTAGGAGCCTCTTATGCGCCCACTCGTGCGCCATCCCTAGCCAGCTGTCCGCTGCAAGCCATAAGTAGGAGGCCTACATGTACAAGGCCCTTGCCACGGACCTGTTGCGTGGCTCCTGTGGCCAGCGGCAAAAACCGTCGGAAGGCCGCAAGGTATTCCCACGTCGAAGTGGTCAAGCTGCCCCAAGAGGCGAAGCCTCCAAAGATCGAGCTTGCCGAGGAGCAGAAGCATGCAGTCAGGTTGGCGCTATCGGAGGAGCGGCCCAACATCATCCTGACCGGCTCGGCGGGTACCGGCAAGACGGTGGTTCTCAATGAGCTCAAGTCCCGCCTGTCAGTGAAGTACGGTCGCAAGTACCCTAAGAGGGTGGCTGTCACCGCTATGACGGGGATTGCGGCCACCCATATCGGAGGTGAGGGCGCGGTACGTTGGGTGTGCCAGACTTGCACTGCAGGCAGCAAAGAAGCGCCACGACATATGTCACCGGATATCGATACCCTGGCACTCCACGCTGCTGGCACTGCTCCCCGCAGGCGTTACCATCCACTCCCTGCTCTGCTTGGGGCGCCTAGAGCAGTTCAAAGACTTCTTCAACATTCTGCAAAAGTCCTCTGCCCTGGATACGTTGTACGAGCTAGACACCCTCATCCTGGATGAGATGAGCATGATGAGTGCGGAGATGCTGCAGGGGCTGGACGCAGCGCTGACGAAGGCGTGCAAGCAGGCGGTGGAGAGGGCGCGGCTGTCGGGGATGGAAAGAGAGGTGATTCACAGCGGACCTACCTCCGTGTTTGGGGAGTCACATGTCCTTATTATAATGGGGACGGGTTCGTGCTGTACGGGTAGGTGAAGCATCTTGCTGGGGAGACACCTCGTTTCCGTGACAAATGTCACCCAGTGCCCCCTTTGCATCTCATCACAAGCGCTTCCCACCATAATGCATCTGCTGCCGCACAGGACTTGGACAAGGAGCGGTTGGACCGCCCCTTCGGCGGGCTGCAGCTGGTGCTGTGCGGCGATTTCTTCCAACTGGGGCCCATCGAGCATGACAGCCAGGACGAAGGGCCCGAACCGGGTCAGCAGGAGCCCTTGGAGCAGGCCTTCCTCAACCGGGGCTACCTGTTCGAGGCGCCCGTGTACGAGTACGGTGGTTTCAAGGAGGTCCACCTCACCAAGGCACGTGGTGGCGGGCGGGGGCTGTACCTTGTTGTAGCATGAATTCACTTGCTAGCATCTTGTCAATTTATCGATGTTAACAGGTACATTCCGGTATGTTTTGGTCCAATGCTCATCTTCCATTTCGACTTCTTGTTCCCCCTCTCCACCTGCGTGCACCCCTGCTGCATGCAGTCGGCCAGCCGGTTAATTTTCTGGTACCTGACCCCGGCGGGCGCAAGCCGTTTTTGTTCGACTCCTCCCCTCGCCCATCCAACTCCAGGTGTTCCGTCAGTCGGACGCGAGCTTCCAAAGCGACCTGATGACCGTGCGCTGCGGCGGGCAGGACGAGTACGAGAAGGTGATGGAGCAGCTAGTGCGGGACTGCAGCCGCCCGCTCGATGAGTCAGACGGCATAAAGGCCACAGTACTGTACGGACATAACAAAGAGGTGGACCAGGAGAACAAGAAGCAGCTGGACAACTTGAGCACGCCGGAGGTATGCCTTCGGGCTAGGAGAGGAGGCAGCAGGGGGGGCACCTAACTGAGGCCGACCCCCCCCCCCACCCCCCGTGAAGTTTACGCTGCCATCGACATGGGAGGTTTGGTTGCCAGCAGCATAACGAGTGCATGTATCAACAGCCTGGTTGGTCACGCGAACGACATCTTGCTGTTCTGCTGCCATATGCAGGAGTCGTTCGTTGCTCAGGACACGGTCGCCATCACCTTCAACCCACCGGATGGTCACAACAAGCGGAAGTGGCGATTTGATACACAGACCTTCCTAATGAACAGGGAATATGGTCTTTTCAAAGACTGCCAGGCAGCGGACAAGGTGCAGCTCAAGGTGAGGGGGCGGTCAGAGACGTCAGGGTCGAAGAAAACAAGGGAACACGGCTGCTGTGCAGAAGACTCACGAACATTACCATGAAGCCCACAGCCTCAGCAGCAGGGAGAGTCACCCAGCTTTCGCACGATTGCCTTTCTGCTGTACATCCCAACCTCTAGCTCCCTCCTTCGCATCGCTCTCAGGTGGGCGCGCAGGTGCTGCTGCTGCGGAACCTGGACGTGCAGGCAGGGCTGGTCAACGGCTCGCGCGGGGTGGTGGTGGGCTTCACAGCCCCCAGGACGAGCGGCTACTTCCGGCAGCAGCCACTGGCAATGCTGGAGAAGGGCCTGCAGTGCGATGAGGTGGTGGAGGCCCTCGATAGGTGCGTACGTTTAGAAGTAGAGGTGCGGCTACCTGCTGCTTGTGTTAAAAAACTGGCCGCGAGTAGGAACGTACTGGGATGTCGGAAGATGAAGCTGCCTGTGTGCCTGTGTGCGAGGGGTCGTTTCAGGGCGTTAGTGTACCCCAAAGGACCATGCATTGCATGGATAGATGTTGAACTTACTGGTTGATGAGTGGGTGTTTGCCACCATACCTACCCGTACGTGCACAGCTGGTACAAGGAGAACAGCCAGGTCCCCGTGGTCAAGTTCGCTAACGGCAAGGAAATGGAGCTGGCGCCCACGATCTTCACTCAGCTGGTACCCGGCCGGGGGGCACGGTTCCGAGTGCAGGTGGGTCGCCTGCCCCGCTCTGGTACGTATGTTGTGCCTTAGCAAGCAATAGCGGTGTCTGCTCTAGCAGGCAATACCACAACATGCCTTGGCAGGCAATGCCTCCGCAAAGGTCCGTCGCTCTTTTTGAAATTAATGCCCATGTGCGGCATACAACGCCTCCCTTAAGGTCATGAAAACTATGCGGGTTAGCGCCGCTCATCCCCGTGTCCTCAGGTCCCTCTCCGGCTGGCCTGGGCTCTGACGGTGCACAAGTCGCAGGGCATGACACTTGACAAGGTGCGAAGGCAGTTGTTCTTAATGGTGGTTAATGTTACGGCAGCGATGGCACATAACTGTGATAGGCATGCAGCATGGAGCACCTGCAGGCATAAGGCCCCTTGGATCCTTTGCCAGGCCCCTTGTTACTCGCGGCCAGCAGGTTGTTGGGTTGAGCTCTCTCACCCTTCCTCGCCATTAAATACCCCCTGCAGGTTATCGTGGATCTGTCAACCCTGTCAAGCCGGAACGGTGGTTGGCACGGCGTGGTCTACACCGCCCTGAGCCGGGTACGCACCAAGGAGGGGCTGCAGCTGTTTGGAACGGCCAACCGCACGGTGAGTTTGTGGAAGGGTAGGGGAGAGGTAGGGCCCATAATGCATGGACCTGCATGGGCGTGCATACGTACAGCGCTTGCTGTCTGCCTTTATGCGGGCTGTTGGTCAAAGTTTGGCAGCACGTTGAGTTCTAAGTCTCATTATGCTTGACCCTTATCATACACGCGCTTCCTCTGTCTGCTACAGATCGATGAGCGCGTTCTGCGATGGTCGGAGGGCAGGCGGGCTCCGGCGGTGCGCCGGACGGACCCCAGCAGCGGCTTCCGGTGGCTCTGGGAGATGGTGAAGGAACTGCCGAAGAACGCGGCTGCAGAGGGGTATTTCCGGAACGACCCGCACCGGCAGCTGCTCGGTGACCGTGGCGGCGAGAGCAGCAGCAGCAGCACCAGCAGCACCAGCAGCACCAGCAGCACCAGCAGCACGGTTGAGATGGCGACGAGCGCGGTGGGGGCTCGCCAGCAGCAGGGCAGCTCGGATGAGGGCCCTGCTGGCAGCGGGTGAGTTGAAGTCCTTGCAACTGGTGATGGGGGTTGTGGTTGGACCGGGGGGACCTAGCTGGCATGTTACCAAACGAGCTCGTAGGTCAGCAGTCGAATCCAATGAGAGAACCTGACGTGGAGTGGAAGACGTCTGGGCACTGGGTCGCCAGCTAGGTCGCATGGGGCCTGCAACCGGAACCGGTATACCGTATCTCATGCATGTGTTCGGCGCTCCAAACTCAGCCTGCATGTCTAGGACTCGCTCTCTCGGCTCTCTTGCAGTGTAATTGCGCACACGGCCCGTACCGGTATTCTGTTCTTAGGGAACTACTGTAACTGTCTTCCACGCATGTCCACTCTCCCGCAGGTCCTCATCATCGGATGCTGCCCTGCTTGCTTCGGGCGCATCCACCAAGCTGCTGGGCCCTGGGGCCGCGGGGCAGCAGCAGCCTGCCGCAGACGTCCCCAACGCCGTCTTCAAGCTCATGGCACGCGTAGACGAGGAAGCCGCCAAGGAGGCGCTATCAGAACCCGCCGACAGTGAGGAGGAAGAGAAGTCGGTTGACGAGGGCACCTCGCTGCTGACCGCGGCAGCGCATCACGACGACGACGACTCGTTGAGTTCCGAGTTGGCGGAGTGTATGGCAGTGCTGCAGGCGCAGGTGGCGCGCAAGAATTCGCCGCTTAAGTCGGAGCTGCGCCTGATACTGGCGCGGATGGGGATGCTGCTGGACAGGTTGAAGAAGGAGGGGCTGTGAGGTGTGCTGGGGTGCTGGGCCGGGCACGAGTGGGTGCGTTCGTGTGCTTGCCGGCTACCGCGGGCCTGGTCGCTGTGTTGAAGAGCCGCTGGCAGCGCGTTCTAGGTTTCAGCTACTCCATGTTTTGTTGCTACGGAGGGTGCGGGGAAGCATCCTGGGGCAACCTAGCAGGGCAATGTCTGTTTGCTAAAGCTTACTTGGAGTGTCATCATTAGCAGGACTGTAGCAGGTGTAGCCACCGTGCATTGTGTTACAATAGAAGCCAGGTCATCATGTCTGTTTCATTGATCATACGTTCCGTAGCATGTAGTGTATGCTTGCCCGTCGCGGCTGGCTTTGGGACCAGACCTAGCTGGAGGACCCCGGGCATCCGCAGAATGTCAATTACTTGCTCAAGCTCGAAGGTATTAGGTTGGACACGCCAGGATGAACGGTACATGTAATGTACGTTTTGTGCCGAGCGGAACTGTACGGAATACCGGTACACATTAGCTGTTAAAAAGTAGATATGAACTGGTTTCTGTTGTGTAGTGTGTGTTTTCAGGGGCAAGTGAGTAATGCTGGTAGGAAGGCTTATTACTGTCAACGTGCCCAGACCCATGGGTCGCGTTACAATGAGAGCCGTGTGCTGCAGCATAAATGGTATAATGTTAAAATATGTTATGTAGTCCGGCGCATTATAAATGAATGACCATTACAGTGATGCATTCCGATGGTGTAAAGATGCATCTTAATTCCGCACCCATGTCCTACAAGCAGGTTCTGGAGTATGCTTGCGGTGCTTTGCCTAGTTTGTAGTTGTCTGCCAGTCACGTCCGAGGGAAGCGTCGTGAACTTTATGCAAATTGAGGACAAAGGGCGAGATGGGGTACACGTAGGCTACATGGAACAGGTTATGAAGCCAGCAGTCATAGTCACCTTCACTACACTGGCTGCTCGACAGCTTATAATGTTCAACGCCGTGCATCGCATTACCAAAGCGGTACTGTGTAACGCTAACACTTAACGGCTCTTGCCGGAATGTAAGACATGCTAAGGCAGGCTGAAAGAAACAGAAAGGCGCAACGGCATTTATCTGACCCAAGTGTCCCACGAATACGACAGCAGTACAATGGTGTGAATCCTCCGGTTCGCCGAAACACATATCGCTACAGGCTTATCCATCCAGTACTGCTGCTGTGTCTGCTCCAATTAAATGCTGACGCAACACCCGCTACTACTACCGGTATAGCCCCGTGGGTTACATAGGCGCAGGGAAGAATGAAGGTGCGGGTACGGGTATAGCGGGAAGGCCTCCTTAAGTTGGGAGGAGATGCGACGTGAGTAGCGTGTTTGTGTGTGCAGGTCATGCGCTGGAGGCTGGCGTTGCAGTGCACGACACACGCGAGGGAACCTTTGTCGTGAAGCCCTGCAGACACTGGACTGCAGAGCGAGCCGGCGGGCAGGAGCCGTAGCTACTGATGGCCCCCTTTCCATGCTGTGCGCGCGAACGCCACGCAGCGCCAACACCAGCTCTAGGCGCCGTGCACTGTCCCACCGCATGCCCACGGAGTTGGCGGGGAGTAACCCGTTCTGCAAGGAAACTTTAAGCTTTATAACCACATGTATGTTTGCACGACACTTCTGCCTTGTTGAACGGCTCGGAGCTACCGGACGGTGGAGAGTCGCCGGGCACACTCATAACTGTAAGTGAGCGGTTTATACACAACGAAGATATGTTACCTATTGAGAGAGCACATTTCCTAGCCAGCTGGGGCGCCTCGAAACTACCATCAGTTGTACTCAACAACGAACAACGCCCCAGCTACAGTTCTCATCCGCAGGCGCCTTTTGTTGTTCGCACATACATGTAACCTACATCGCTTTCTGTTTGCTGCGTCACCTCCTGATGGGACCCCAGCAGGCGCGACCCAATGACATGTGTCACCTCCTTGAACGGCAGTCCTTTCACGAGATATTGTTAAATTGCATGCCTAATTTTGATGAAAACAACTGTTAAAGGCTAAACATAACACCAGTAGTTAAGACCCCAGCAGGATGGCGTCGCTCGGCAGATTAACAGCCTCTTATGCGCCCACTCGTGTGCCATCCCTAGCCAGGTGTCCGCTGCAAACGATAGGTAGAATGCCTATGTTGTTAACGAGGCCCTTGCCACGGACCTGTTGCGTGGCTCCTGTAGCCAGCGGCAAAACCCGTCGGAAGGCCGCAAGACATTCCCACGTCGAAGTTGTCAAGCTGCCCCAAGAGGCGAAGCCACCAAAGATCGAGCTCGCCGAGGAGCAGGTGAATGCAGTCAGGTTGGCGCTATCGGAGGAGCGGCCCAACATCATCCTGACCGGCTCGGCGGGTACCGGCAAGACGGTGGTTCTCAATGAGCTCAAGTCCCGTTTGTCAACGAAGTACGGTCGCATGTACACGAAGAGGGTGGCGGTCACCGCCATGACGGGGATTGCGGCCACTCATGTGGGAGGTAAGGGCGCAGCTTGTACGGCTGGTGTACCGGATTTTTATTGTAGGCTCATGAAGCAGTGCACAGTGTCACCTGTTACTCATCGCTCCGTGATGTTGGTCCTGTCTTATCCTCGCAGGCACTACCATCCACTCCCTACTCCGCCTGGGGCGCGTAGAGCAGTACAAAAACTTCAATAGTATTTACGACACCGACCTGGGCTTTCTGTACGAGCTGGACGTTATCATCCTGGACGAGATGAGCATGATGAGTGCGGAGATGCTGCAGGGGCTGGACGCGGTGCTGACGGGAGCGCGTAAGCAGGCGGCGGAGAGGGCGCGGCTGTCAGGGATGGAGAGGGAGGTACGTGAACTGTGATAGCGGTCAAGCAAGCTGTGCTTGTATGTTCGGGTAATAATGGAGGTGCGTGCGTGCTATCGAGCGATGGGAAGGGTTGTGTTGTGAAACATCTTGCCTTCGTATCCGCTTAACGCCCCTTTTTGGCCTGCCCTTGATGCACCTGTGCATATGCTACACAGGGCATGGACAAGGAGCGGTTGGACCGCCCCTTCGGCGGGCTGCAGCTGGTGCTGTGCGGCGACTTCTTTCAACTGGGGCCGATCGAGGGCAAGGAGCGGCATGCCGCGGACGGTGGGCCCAAGTCGGCCCCGCTGCGGCCCTTGGAGCAGACCTTCCTCAACCGGGGCTTCCTGTTCGAGGCGCCCGTGTACGAGTACGGCGGTTTCAAGGTGGTCCGGCTCACCAAGGCACGTACCGTGGTGGCGGGCGGGGGCTGTACCTTGTTGTAGCATGAATTCGTTTGCTAGAATCTTGTCAGTTAGTCCATGTAACCGGTACATTCCGGTATGTTTTGGCCCAATGCTCATCTTCCGTTTCGACTTCTTGTTTCCCCTCTCCACCTGCGTGCACCCCTGCTGCGTGCAGTCGACCAGCCGGTCGACTCAATTTATTCCGACCTGACCCCGGGCGCAAGCCATTTCTGTTCGACTCCTCCCCTCGCCCATCCAACTCCAGGTGTTCCGTCAGTCGGACGCGAGCTTCCAAAGCGACCTGATGACGGTGCGCTGCGGCGGGCAGGACGAGTACGAGAAGGTGATGGAGCAGCTAGTGCGGGACTGCAGCCGCCCGCTCGATGAGTCAGACGGAATAAAGGCCACCATACTGTATGGCAAGAACCGCAACGTAGATGAGGAGAATAACAAGCAGCTGCAGAACCTGAGCACACCGGAGGTATGTCTGCTGGCCAGAATGGGATGGAGAAAATCCTAGGAGGGGAGGAGGACCAACTACCCAAGGCCGGTCCCGTGGATGGAAACAGGAGTTAGACCGGGAGGCCTAGTGGCCATCCACCGTCTGTAAGAACTGTCAGCTGCATGGCAAATGCATGTTACAATGGCATGGATGATGACGCGTTGCTCAGGCTATGTTGCAATGTTTGCCGTCCTGCTGTCATACACAGGTGCCGTTCTCCGCTCAGAACACGTGCGCCATCACCTTCAAGCCACCGGTCGGGGATGACGAAGAGACGTGGCGATCGGATACCAAGTGCTTCCTGATGAAGAAAGACAATGGTCTTTTCAAAGACTGCCAGGCGGCGGACAAGGTGCAGCTCAAGGTGAGGGGCAGTGGGAGGCGTCAGGGTCGAAGAAAACAAGGGAACACGGCTGCTGCGCATAAGACTCACGGACATTACCATGAAGCCCACAGCCTCAGCAGCAGGGAGAGTCACCCAGTTTTCGCACGATTGCCTTTCTGCTGTACATCCCAACCTCTCGCTCCCTCCCTCGCGTCGCTCGCAGGTGGGCGCGCAGGTGCTGCTGCTGCGGAACCTGGACGTGCAGGCTGGGCTGGTCAACGGCTCGCGCGGGGTGGTGGTGGGCTTCACAGCCCCCGGGACGAGCGGCTTTTCCCGGCAGCAGCCCCTGGCGGCACTGGAGAAGGACCTGCAGTGCGATGAGACAGAGGAGGCCCTTGGAATGTAGGTTAGGCAGGGGTGCGGCCATCTGCTGTCTATGTGCGGGGTTCCATACCAGTACACGAAGGGTAACATGCACGCAGATATGTCGATCCTTCTTATCCGCTCCTGGTACCTCTGACAACTGTCATTGCTACTTCCTGACTTTCTACATCCACGCAACTGGCCATTGTTGAAGGACTGATGGTCACAGCACGTCCCTTGCTTGACCCCAACGTTGAAACTTTCTCATTCGTGCACAGGTGGTACAGGAAGAACGCCCAGGTGCCAGTGGTCAAGTTCGCTAACGGGCTGACAATGGAGCTGGCGCCCTCAATCTTCACCGAGCTGATACCTGGACTGGGTGCACGGTTCCGAGTGCAGGTGGGTCGCCTGAGCGGGCAGTTCCTTGGCTTAGCACGATGCGGCAAGCACTTTCACCAGTGTGTCCTGAAGACAGCTAGCGTCCGTTCCCCATTAGGTCCATGTATGACTGACACGTCTCCCAAGCGATTATGGAAGACATGTACGAGTTAGCGCTCCCCTCGATCCCTACCGTGTCCTCAGGTCCCTCTCCGGCTGGCCTGGGCTATAACGGTGCACAAGTCGCAGGGCATGACACTTGACAAGGTATGTACAACGGTAGCTGTACGTATAGCAGCAGTGCACTGCCGTACTGCAGACCGTAGAAATTACGCATGGAGTAGCTATAGGTGGCCCTTTGGCCCCTTGTTTCAGTCCTTCACAACGCAGATAGCCAGTCAGGTTAGTTTTCAGGGTATGGATTGTGAATGTTCTCTCACTGTTTCTCGAAAATATTTGCCCCCCAGGTTATTGTGGACCTGTCATCCTTGGACAGCCAATATGGCGGTTGGCACGGCATCCTCTACACCGCCATGAGCCGGGTGTCCAGCAAGGAGGGACTGCAGCTGATTGGAACGACCCGACGCACGGTGAGCTCGTGAAACCGCTTGTAGAGCAAGGGAGCCATGCACTGGCCTGCATGCATTGTTACGTTGCATGCATATATACAGTGCTTGCTGTCTGCGTGCATGTGGTTCGCAAAACGACAGCTGATTTCTAACTTGTGTATCAAAGATGTGCTTGACCCTTATCATACACGCCCCTCCTCTATCTGCCACAGATCGATGGGCGCGTTCTGCGATGGTCGGAGGGCAGGCGGGCTCCGGCGGTGTGCCGGACGGACCCCAGCAGCGGCTTCCGGTGGATCTGGGAGATGGTGAAGGAACTACCGGACCTGAGCCGCCCCAAGAACGCGGCTGCAGAGGGGTATTTCCGGAACGACCCGCACCGGCAGCTGCTCGGTGACCGTGGCGGCGAGAGCACTTGCCGCGGCGCCAGCAGCAGCAGCTGGGAGCCGACCACCCTGTACACGGCGGTGGAGACGGCAGGATCAGTGGCGGTGAACGCGGTTGCGCAGGAAGCAACGGCGGTCATGGCGACAAGCGCGGTGGGGCAGCCCACGGAGGTTCGCCAGCGTCAGGACAGCTCGGATAAGGGCTCCGCCGCTACCAGCGGGTGAGTTGAAGTCCTTGCAGCTGGTGGTGGGGGAATGTGGTTGGACCGGGGAGACCTAGCTGACTGAAGGCGAAGACAACGAGACTAATTGACGTGGTTTGGAAGGCGCTGGGTGCTGGAGCGCTACCTACGTCCCCTTCCGCCTGACCGGCATGTTCATGCATGTGTTCAGCGCTCCGAACCCAGCCTGCATGCCTCGGACTGCCCGGACATGCCTCTTCTTTTGGTTCTCTTGCAATGTAGGGCTGGGTTCGGCACCCGTGTTCTGTTATAGGGAATTTACTATAACGATCTTCCGCGACATACCCACGTCCCGCAGGTCCTCGTCATCGGGTGCAGCCCTGCTGGCTTCGGGCGCATCCACCAAGCTGCTGGGCCCTGGGGCCGCGGGGCAGCAGCAGCCTGCCGCAGGCGTCCCCAACGCCGTCTTAAGGTTCCTGGGACTGGTAGACGAGGAAGCCGCCAAGGAGGCGCTATCAGAACCCGCCGACAGTGAGGAGGAAGAGAAGTCGGTTGACGAGGGCACCTCGCTGCTGACCGCGGCAATGCGTGCTGACGACGGCCCGTTGAGTTCCGAGCTGCAGGGCTGCCTCGACGACCTGGAGGAGCAGCTGCAGCGCAAGAAGGGTGTGCTCAAGTCGGAGCTTCGCTGCCTAAAGACGCGGATGCGGGAGCTGCTTGCGGAGATGCGGAAGGAGGGGCTGTGAGGGGTGCTAGGGGGTAGGGCCGGGCATGGGAGGGCAGCATGCACGCATTGCATGTGATTGTACACGTTGAAGCGGGTCTGGTCGAGTGGCTAGCAGTCAGTTCCAGGTAAGCTATTCGATTGTTGCTGTTGAGGGGGCGGGGAAGCATCCCGGGGCTTCATCAGGTTGTAATTCGATGTACCAGCAGAACGAGCAGTGTATGTCGTACATCTAGTCTATTCAGTGGAATTGTGCCTACTATTCATAACTGTCAATCAAGGAGAAAGAAACCGGCGGTTGCTGTACAGTGTATGTCTGCGGGAGCCTGTGAGTATTGCTGGTAGTAGAACCGTGCTGCTAACGTGCTTCGACCCGTGGGTCGCTTTGAGAAGCCGTGCGTTCACAGCGTCAAAGGTATGGTATTGTTGTGAAGATAGTGTTGGTGCTGAGTCACGGAGATTACTTTGCAGGCGCAATTAGAGATTCGATGCAGTACGGAAAACTCGCTAGGCCAAACCCAGTCATGCATGCATTGGTATGTGCTAAGGCATGGTCTCAGTGCCATGCCTGACACAAAGGACTCAGGATTATGATATGTGTTGTGCTTGATGTGTTGATATCAACAAGCCGCAATCCTGATACTGTTGTGCTCGGTACGTAGTTGTCCGCCGGCCAACTTGAGCGTATGGGAGTAGTTGTCTAAGCGAAGGGGCATAATCTAATTGTCTGAAGGAATGCGGTGTCTACTCCTATCGATGGTGTCGCTTGGATAACGAAGATTACTTATAGGGTCTAATCAATAACCAGTGACGGGAGCCGTGCGTAGGGTTGGCCAGCATACTACAGAAGTTGTGGTTTATGACATTGGCTGCTCCGTAATCGCAGAGTAGTGCACTACATGATATCCGTTTGAAGTACACACGAGGATATGGAACGGCCCAAGGAGGATATGATACCCGCTGGAGTGGCTTTTGCCCTGGCGGCTGTAAAACTAGCACTGCCCTGATAGTACCATTAATTCAGTGCAGTACCCCAGTACCAGATTTCAATCTGCTCCCCATGCCACCAGCCAGGATACCCGCGCGTCAGCGGCATGCAGCCGTACCTCAACCTAGTCGTACCAAACCTCTCTCCCTCCTACACAGTCTCCGGTGCAGGTCATGCCTTGCATCCACCCCATGCATTGTCACTCCCTGCACCTGTTACCTCAGCTCCTGCTGCTGCTGGCAGTCCCACGCAGCGCTCACCAGTGCTGCTTACCACCTCCCAGCATCCACACCGACGGCAGCGCTGCACGACAGCAGCTGAGCCACCCCGCTACTCGGGGGGAGCAATCCAGTAGGTGAGCACCTGCGGGGAGGCGACACACGGGGGTACCGGCAGATGCTGTGGACCATCCGTGAGCCACTTGTGAGGCCATCAGCCTCACAGCGACGACCAGCAAGCACGCACTACGGTACACAGCAAGAAGGCACGCCTCGACACCTTCTCCGTCTGCACTTGTCAGTCCACCTCGACCCACCAGCTGCGCATGCGCCCCCTGCTGGCCGCCTCCTCCGCCTCCCAGGTGCCGCCTGCTGGACGACTCAGCGCCGCCTCCCGCCCCCAGCGCTCCCAATGAGGTAGCGCCTCGCAGCGGCTGGCAGCGCTGGGGCACCCCACCACTACCACTGCCGCTGCTGCTGCTGCCACCATTACCGGTACCGTTTGTGGCCAGCTGCAGGTGGATGTGCGAGACAGGCAGCGGCGGCCGGGCGGCCCCTCCGCGGGCGGAGCTGTGGCCGGGCAGCAGCGGCGGCAGCCACTGCGCTAGCAGCTGTTACATGGAGGAGGGCATGGGGGTAGGGAGGAGCAGAGGGAGTGGAGTTGCGGAGACGAGGCAAAGGTGCAGGTCGGCGATGAAGGACACAAGACCGCTTGTAGATCAAGAAACGGTACTGATGTGCTGCTCAATGCTACACACAACCGACCGTCATCTTCCGGCATGCCTATCACACGGCCAGCATCCCTCGCGGTTCCCAACCCCATCCCATGCCGACACCACCACGTCCCCACCTGAGCCACGTGCGCAACCGTCCACTTGGCTGGGCACAGCAGGAAGGGCTTCTCCAGAGCGGGCGCGGTCCCCGTCTCCCTCCCGCCTGCCTGCCCTCCTTTCCCTGCCTCCCCCTGCCCCTCCGCCGGCCTCAGCTGCACCACCACCAGCCCCGGGTGCCGCAGCCCCAGCTCCCCAGCGGACCGGGCAGTGGGCACCACCCCCGCCAGCTGGCCCCCCCGAGGCAGGCAACTGCTGCTGGCGGGTTCACACCTGCCCGACCCGCCGGCAGCAGCAACATCGCCGCTCCCGCTGCCACCCTGCCTCCCTTCATGGGCTGCGGGCCCCGGCGGATGCAGCCGTTGACTCGTTTGTGAGGCAGTGGCGTCCTCCTGAGCCTGGCTATGACCCATGGGTCCTGGCGGCGGGGCTCCCTGGGGTTGCTGCCGCTGGTGCCGTTCCTGCTGCTGGTGGCTGGCAGACTGAGGATGCGGGTGGTGACTGGGTGCGCGGGGCAGGGCGGGTGAGGAGAGGTGCTGCCGCTTGCCGCTCCCTGCACTGATAGCAGCAGCAGTCTCCAGCACCTCTCGGACGCGCTTGCCGCCACCGGCCGCCGTACCTGCATGAGGCGAGAGGGAGGGAGGGGAGACGGTGCCTTAGGTAATGTATACTCCCTTATGCTTTACCTTCCTTTCCCACGCCTTGCCAGGCCCTGACAGGAAACACAATCCCAGACTCCCTTGCTTCCGCCATAGCAGGCAGTTCGTATGGCAACGGTAACTCTACATAACACGGTACGCCTTGTCCTAGCTACCTCCGCGCTCTTCCGCTTCCCGCTGCTGTGTGTGCGGGTGGTGGTGCTGCTGCGGCGGCGGCCGGCTGGCTGCCACTGCGGCCCGCTGCAGTGCCCGCTGCGCCGCCCGCTGCTGCTGCTCCGCCGCCGCCTGATCCGCATGAGCCGCGTTGTCCGCCGCTACCAGCGCATCCTCCTGCGGGCGAAGGGGTGGACGCAAATGGGGTTAGAAGGTGAGAGGGAAGAGCAGGGCAGACTAGCGACAGCAACATGAGGTCGGTATAAGAGCAGCCAGCACGGCGCAGAGAAGGACGCGCTGCAAGCCAGCCCGAGCAGACATCACACGCGAGTCGCTAGTCTGCCGTACCTGTTGGCCGTACACGAGTACATCGCCGTACAGCGCCTTGAGGAGCCGGTCAAAGTTTGCGTCCTGAGGGGCCGCGAGGGCAGGGAGCAGAAGTGGGTTGGCGGGATGGGTGGTGAGGGAACACGGGTGATGGGCCCAACCCTACACTGCAAGAGAAACGGAACCCGCCGGCAGCTGTCGCGGTCCGGTTCCTTCCTCCTACATTCTTCCCCATGCACCCACCGGTCTGAGGAAGCGGTGGCTGTGCAGGTTGGTACGACAAACCGGGCACTCCTTGTGCTGGGGCGGCCTGGCCGGGGGAGAGGGAGAGACCGATGTTGGGGATGAGGAAGAGAGATCAAGAGGCGGGGGAGGGAGCGATAGGACGGGCTTTGTGAAAGGGTGCATCGGGGAAGGCTGCATGCAGCGAACAGGGTGCAGCAGGCGGGATGTCGGTACCGTAGGCAAGGATGTGCGAAAATTAGGAAGCCTGGGATAGATCCAGTGCGCAAACCCCAAAACGTCTCTGCCCCCGGTGGCCCTCAATCCACCTGCCCGCCAGACACTTCTCAATGCACTTGGCGCAGAAGCGGTGCAGGCACAGGGTGGACGTGACGGTCTGCTTGAGGAGGCCTGCAGGAGGGGGCAGGCAAGGGACTTTGAGCGGGGCGCCTTGCATGCCAAGGAACCTGCAATGGTCTCCGATAAGCTGTTTGGATACCGTTGAGCAGCTGCGCGCGCAGTACTGTGTGTCTGTCTGCCAGCGAGTCGCGCAATGCAGCAGCCGTGAGAAATTACCGTAGCAGGTTGGCTGCACTGCAGGCTCGTCGCCGGGCCCAAACAATTATCTCACCGAAGCATATTGGGCACCTTGTTTCCTCCGCCAGTTGCGCAAGGGTGACTGGCACTCGGCTGTGGGCCAGACATTGCGAGCAACACAGCGTTTCGACAGCTTCCCAAAAGGTTAGCAGGGCGACAACTATGCATACCTAGTCGCGGTGAATGTATACCGGTCTTCATACTGCTTCGCTAATTTCTCCATGATTCAACGTGTCGGGGGGAGGACGACGATTGCGTATGGTACAAATAAAGCGGTGATTAATGAACTAGCAAGCATACGTGCTTGTACTGGTATCAGGTCTGTGCCAGTCGAAGATCGCGGTGGAAAGAAGGACTCGACCTTGCCGTGACCCGGTCGTTAGGACGGCAGTTGATCCACATGATTCCCGCAAAGTGAGTGCACTCGCCAAATTGCGGGCTCCTTACAGTAGGCTGAGGTTGCTAGAAATGCTAGGGCCCAGACGCCAGCAATATGGCAGATCCTAGCCCTCAACGAAGGACGCGTTTCGTCTTGTTCAAGCAACATGTCATCACAGCGCATGACAGTCACTTTGCTGGAGGCAAGCATGCATTCATGTCAATGGCATCAACTCTGGCGGCGGAGGGCTTCGACGTGCACCTCATCTCAATTGCAAGCAGGGGCAAGGTGCGCGCGCATATACTGCTTTATAGCAACAACCTCAATAATAATGTACTACTACACGCTATTTAGCTGCGTCCATGCTGCCTACTTCCGATCCAGGTCCTTGTGCACGCGGGCATGTCCGGCTTGCTTCCGCTGCTGAGTTTCGCGCGGCCAGGCGTGGTGAGCTGGCGCGAGGGGCGGCTGCAACAGCACGTCGTGCTCAGCGACGAGGGTTCCGCTAACGTTGCTGTTGCAGGCCTCACTCCCGCCACATTAGCCACCCTTGCCGCATGCTTGCGCGGCCTGACGGGGTGCGAGGCGGCGGCAGCGGCGATATTTGTGAAGCCCACAGCTACCACAAGCCCTGTAGCGAGCGAGGAAGCACCGTCTGTGCGAGCCGCTGCAGCGGGTGGCAACAGCTGCACCATGCTGCGCTGCAGCTGGGACGCGTGGGTCATCATCGATGCGGATGAAAGCCAGAAGCTGCTCCTGCAACCCCAGCAGCAGCCAGCAGGGACAGCAGGGAGGGAACCCACAGCAGCAGCAGCAGCAGCACCCTCGGGCAGCAGCACCTCCACCACCACCACCACCTCCTCCTCCGCATCATCCTATGCCTCAACCCCCCATGTCCCCGCCACAACCCTGTTCGAGGTGGTCACCTCCGCTGCGCCTCCCCGCCGCTGCCTAGCGCTGGTGCAGAACGTGCACTTCCTGCCGCTAGGGCCCAGCGGCAGCGGGCCGCGCAGCCCCTCGCTGCTGGCGGCTTGGGGGCGGCTGGCGGGCGTGGTGGCGGTGTCGGAATTTGTGGCGGACTACCTGCGTATCCACTGGCCCGTGCAGCAGCAGCAGCAACCGCGGCGGGAGCAGGGCGGGGCGCAGGGCGGGCAGGTGGCGACGGCAGCAGGTGGTAGTGGTGGCGGTGCCGCCGACGCACCGCCGCCGCCATGCCTGCCGCCGGTGCGTGTGGTGCCCCTGGCTACCTGGGGGGTGTACGGCACGCCGCCCTTCCCTGACCTCAGCGAGCAAGCGCGGCCGCTGCTACGGGCCTGGCGGGTGGCGCATCGGGCGGACGGCATCGGGGGTGGGGCAGCAGCAGCCCCCGCGGAAGCAGCCCCCGGGGAGCCCTGCCCGCAGCAGGAGCCATGCGGGCGGGCCGCTGGTAGTGCTCCGCTGCCAGGTGCTTCCGCCGCTGCCGCCGCCGCTGCTGGCGGCGCCCCTGGTCCGGTGGTTGACGTGGCAGTGCTGAAGCTGACTCCTGAGAAGGGGTGTGCGCTGGTGGTGGAGCTGGCGAGGAGGCTGGCGGGCAGGGGCGTGAGGTTCAGGGTGGTGGCAGGTGGGAGGCGGGGCTGCAGGGTGGGGCTGAGGTGGGATGGAGGAGAGGGGGGACAGCGCCGCGGTACCTTGAAAGGTCACTGTGATGGAGCGGTATGCTGGAGGGATATGGAGGAGGTTCCATATTCGCATGCAAGAGTTAATGATCTGCATTGCCCCCAGCCTGCTCCTCATGCCTCCTGCTCCTTCACTGCACGCGGCCTCCTCCTCCTCTCTGCATGCCCGCTCTGCGTGCCCTCAGGCGACCCCGCCGTAGCTGCGGCACTAGCACCGTTCACCGCTGTGGGTTGTGCAGCCGCAGCCGCAGCAGCCGCAGTTACCGCTGCTAGGTTACCACCATCAGCTGCCCAGACCGGCGCGGGCACCCTTCCTCCTCCTCCTCCTCCTCCTCCTCCTACTCCTTCTCTTGCTCCTCCTCCTCCTCCTCCTCCTGCGGCCCCCAGTGTGGAGCTGTGGTCCCCGCAGCCTGGGGTGGACCCGGTGCTGGCGGGCTGCGTGGCGGTGCTGGCTCCCTCCTGCTGGCTGGAGGCGTGGGGCATGGTGGTGACGGAGGCTCTGCTGCGGGGGCTGCCGGCGCTTGTCAGCGACCTGGGTGGGTCAGCGGCCTGCTCAGGAACCCACTCGTTGCGTAGCCTTACCCCCGGATCGGATCGGAAGTGGTTTGGTATTTCTTTGACCCTCGGATCAGTTGTTGAGTCAAACACAACATGCTGACCGGTGTTTACGTTCACAGCACCCTGCACCCACCCCGCTTCCCCCCATGCAGGCGGGCTGCCGGAGGCGGGCATGGGCGTGTGTCCGCGCCTGCCTGTGGCTCCCATTGAGATACCGCTGGATGGTGCAGGGGTGCCCAATTGGTCCGCGCGGCGCTTCCCGCGGCAGCATGTGGAGCGCTGGGAGGCGATGCTGCTGGGGCTGCTGCGGGGCGGAGGAGGAGGGCCGCGGGAGGGGGAGGAGGCCAGGGGAGGGGTGGCGTCCGGCGGTGAGGATGCTGGTGATGGTGATGTTGGTGATGGTGACATTGATGAGTGGGAGCGGATCAGTCGGGTGGGGCGGCAGGCTGCGCTGGCGCACGTGGCCGGTGCTGGCGGGTACCTGACTGACTTCCTGGCATGGCTGGAGGGACTGTGAGGTGTTGGAGGCCGGGGAAGGGGCCGGCATGCCTAGGGGATGCTTGGTGGGGCGGGAGGAAAGCTGGTAGACGGGCACATGCATCTACGTCCGAATGAGTTGATGTGGTCTCTCGCGGTATGACCCTTTTGCCGGCTACTTGTAATCAGCACTCATCCCTCTTTCACTAGCGCTTTGACGTTGTGGTGGTGGCTGCTCGACCCGGCCCCGCTGGCACATGTGAGGCCGGGGCCCGATGAGGCTAGTTGAGGCGGGTGCAGGACAGGTTGGACAGTGACTCGCTCGTGTTGAGGCGAGGTGGGCACCTGAAAGCCGCAATCGTGTGTACGGCTTTTGAGCGAATGCCTATCGCCTAAGAGCTCCCGACACAGTCATGCCCCGTCTTGGCGTGGAGACCCCGCCACAATTCACATGAGAGGAGAGTGACTTGCTTTCTAAGCGGCTAACATACGAAGTTCAATGAAAGTGATAAGGTTAATACGTTGGGCTAGTTTCCAAGCAGCCAGTGCACATCCTTCACCAATGGCTGACATGCATGCATGTACTACCGGCATCCGTGTAGGTCCCTAGCTGTCTGGCAAGTTTATTTCCTAATCCTCGTGCTGTATGGCCCACGAACTCCCAGGTGACCGTTTCTATAGAAGGTTTAGGAAAGCCTTTTCTGCATACGTACGTTCTACCGGTATTGTTAATTATGTATCTAGCTTATTGCAAAAGAAGTTTGTATTGCAAGTCGCCACTATAGTAGGCAGCATTCCACTATCATAATGGACGTGGGATCCATTGACTCAGTGGGCCCGACGTGCGACGCCATGTCGAGCGGAGGGTGAGCCGATGAGAAGGGACGCGGATACGCCAAGCTTACGCGTGTTGTCTTTAATAATTGAGCCCCTTATGTGACGATTCGTTAACGCGAACCCATCGTCTGCCAAATGCAACGGTCGGTCGTTTCAAGGTGTCGTTTCGTTCCATGCCTCGAAAAGCCACAAGTTCTTATGTAACATCCAATTAAATTTATTGCACTGCTTAACTTCCTTGAACATATATTGTAGCGGTCATTCATTTATATATTTGCAACGTTTCGCGTCGGCGATAGCATCGTTCGTCTCCGGGGCAACAGTTGCAAAGCAACCCCAGGAAAGGTAAGGTCATGATGTCCCTCCTTACGTTGGGCGAAAGCAAAAGGCGTATTAGCGGCTGAAACCAGGCTGCGCTAGGTGCACTGGAAGCGCGCAATATGGAAACCGTTATGCACGTTCCCGCCGTCTGCAACCAATCGTTCCTCGATTACGCAGGCTTCGCCGTAAGTGAGCTATGGGAGGCGCATCGCAGCAGGCAAGGCTGCTGCAGCGCCTCAGCTGCTGCTTTGCCACTCGGGCAGCAGGAGCCTCGCCGGCTGGGCTGCTGGGCTGCACCTCCGAACTCCCAGCACTGCCGCGTTTCGTCGCACCAAGGTTCCTTCCGGTCACGGCGCGGGCTAGCCTTCCTCAGCTCTCCCTCCCATCACCTAACCGCACTCTGCCCCTGCTGGAGGGCCTAGCTGGCAATGCGGCCGCTGCAGCAGCCAGCCAGGCTTTCCCAGCAGCCGCCAGCAGCAGCACGTCCCTCGCTCTCGTGCGCTTCATGGCAACGGCAACCGGCGCCTCCGCCCAGTCCTTCTGGGAGGAAGCATGGGAAGGGTTCTGGAAGGTGTTCATATGGTGGTAAGTGTATTGCCCGCACTGCTTCCGCCCTTATTTAACGATTGACCTGCTGCAACCTGCTCTCTTACCTAACCCTCTACCCCCGCAGCGTGTGGCGATTTGAGGTCATAGTGATATTGACCGGTGTCATAGCTCTCTTTGGACCAGTTCCATTGGCCATCATTGGCGCTTTTGCGGCGGCCCTGCTCCGGCGTTTCGGCCGACCAATGTGAGCCTCCTACCTCGACTAAGTAAACCGTCGCAGGCTTGAAACCGCGCTTGCAATCGCCTGCACCGTATGCATGTTGACCACGGTGTACCGACATTCGCGTCAACCCCCAGCTTACTTCCGCTTGCGCTAACCTCCGGTATCGTGCGCCGCAGATCCCTAAATATGATCTTTATCCTCGTGCTGCTTGCTGGTTGGGTGTTTTCCGTGTTGTCGAAGCTTGAAGAGGCAAGTGACATGTGCATGAGGCAGCAGGGAAGTGTGGGCACGCTACGAACATAGGTCTCATACACTTGTTCAATGTGCTTATTTGTGAGCGATTGCGGTTTGTACTTAAACAACAACTGCAAGCTTGTAATAGTTGCCCTGTACTGCAGGTGCCGTACACCCACCGCATGCACGTGCCCAAGTCACGGGCTTCCGAGCCGTCGAAGGACGGCACGTATGTGCCGGGGAGGCCGCAGGAGGATTTCCTTGCAGTGAGTTGGGGCTAGCACTTGCCAAAGCGGGGTAAACTCAGCAAGTGTCAACATCCTGCAATTAATAGCGATTCCTTAGTCCCTCCGAAGATACGGAGGACGTTTACCGAGTTCCGCAAGTATGACACCCTCTTAAGAACTCATCTTGTGTAGCTTAGCCCCAATCCCCTTATACGCACCTCTCTGCCTGTCAGGAACCCTGTACCCCTTCCACTTCCCATCGATACATCCCTTCGCAGAACGCCAGGGCCTTGGTGGGCTGGTGGAACCAGTTGCTCCCCGCCGACCACCCTGACGTGGTGCGAGTGCGGGGGGTGCTGCAGCGGCTGGCTGCTGCTGCGGCTGCGGGCCGGGGCGGGGGCCAGTACGACCACATTCCACCTGACATGCCGTGGGCGGTGGCGGTGGTGGCGCCCATGGTTGGAGCCAGCGAGGAGCAGCTCAAGGGGCGGGAGGAAGAGTGGATGGCCGAGCGCCAGGAGTGGCGAGGAAAGCTCGACTCAGAAGCCTGCCGCGAGATATGGTTGGCGTCTGGCTACCCGACCTGCGCGTTTGGCCGAGGCGGGGACATGACGCACGAGGTCGGTAGCGCCTGCTGGCTGACGGAGTGGGAACACCAGGCCAACGTGCAGTCATCTGGATGCATAGTGCGTGCCTGTCCTAAATGCTTTCTACGCACTACCCTCCGCCTACCCCTTCCCCCCGCCTCCCCCAGGTCCTGCTCCACCAGCGCACGTTGCAGCTGGCGGGGGAGGATGAGTCACTGCTGGCCGCAGCGCTGGCGCACAAGCTGGCGGGAAAGCTGGCACGACATGAGGTGGGAAGGGATGGTACGGTAGTGCTGCCCGGCAGCTGCAGGAAACTGATGAGATGCTACTACCCATAGTCACGCTTGCCGACGTGGGACAGCCGCATGATTGTATGTTGCATCATGGCGGGAACACATGCAGTTGCCCTTTCGCATGCATGGGTGTGCATTCTCGGTTGTTGGGCCAATAAGCTGGGCTGGTCGGTGAATGGATGGCTGCTATTCGTGCCGCTCACAGGCTGAAAGGTCGCTGACGCTCCAACTGTTTGGGCTCCTGGGGGAGCTCCTGCGTGTCATGTACCAGGAGGAGTATACGGTTAACCAATCAACCAGGTGCGGCCTTACAGGTTAAGAAAGCGTAAACCCATGTTGCACATGGTCCATAGTTATACGTTTTGCCAAAGATTGCAGTCAACAATGCCAAGGCGTGTGGCTGTTTTATCAAGCCGGTATGCCACTACGTCCTCACCAGGCCAACCTTCGAGGCCGACCTCATTGCCGTACACCTGCTGTCCGAGGCCGGGTACGACCCCGCGGGCATGGTACGATGGCTGGAGCGCTTGCAGGAGCTGAGGCGGCCGTATATGGAAGAGGAGCTCCGGGTGAGACCGCCGACTGTGGTGATAAAACGCTTGTTATGTTGATTCCTTAAATATGAAACGGGTATGCATGGTAATATGAGAGGCAACGTTAGAGCAGTAGGGTGCCGGACCCATGGGTCTGTCATCAAAACAGTCCAACTCCAGGTGCCATGTGGAGGTGGTAAATTGGGGTTTAGACACGTCACCTCACCTTTCATGTAGGAGATTCTGTAATTTACATCTGAAGGGCTTGGGTACGGCCAAAGTCAATGTACGATCCATTAATGTGGGGAGACCCTTGTCATAGCACAATCCATTCATGATCGCTTAAGATAACCCAACAACGTTTTGGTTCAAGCCAACCACTCAAACACACCACGTTTAGGCTATGTCTGTCAGTGCAAGGAAAATTCGGATCCTGACGAACTGAACGCCCCACCCCGCCCCCTCCACCCACTCTGTCGTGTTGTAGCGCGTGAGACCACCGGAGGAGCAGCAGCAGGCGGCACAGGAGCAAGCCCCTGATGGGCCTTCTTCACGCGACCGCGCCGTGATGCGCCTTCTTCACGCGACCGGCTGGTCCGGCCCCACGATGCTTCTTCTGACTCCGTCGCTTGAGGAGCGCCTGGAGCGCGTACAGCAGCAGTTGAAGGCCATGGGCGGGTCATCACCGCCGAAGCAGCTCGCATAACCTGCTTTCGAGCCTACCCGAAAGAAATTGGGCTGCACCACTTATCTGTACCCCCATATGATGGATACGCGGGGCGAAGATGGATGGTGCTGCTGCCGCAGCCTGACATGCACCTGAATGCATGGTCCGCCATCGCACGGCCACCACGTGCCTGAACGTATATATGTATGCTGTCCAGTTTGGGCTTGTGCGGAGCTGGGCCGAGGCAACTACAGGGGGTGCACTAAGGTGGCTGGATGATATGCAGCTAGCGTCATTTACTGTGACCTTCTGGGATGAACCCCGGCTATGGGCCAGGGGCGGAGTGGCGGGTGACGATTCTGGTGATGGTGATGGTGACATTGATGATGAGTGGGAGCGGGTCGGTCGGGTGGTGCGGCAGGCTGCGCTGGCGCACGTGGTCGGTGCTGGCGGGTACCTGACTGACTTCCTTGCATGGCTGGAGGGACTGTGAGGTGTTGGAGGCCGGGGAAGGGGCCGGCGTGCTTCGGGGATGCTTGGTGGGGCAAAATTAAATATGTGAAACAACGAGTCCCGCTTGGTGGGGCGGGAGGAAAGCTGATAGACGGGCACATGAATCTTTGTCCGAATGGATTGATGTGGTGTCTCGCGGTATGCCCCTTTTGCCGGCTACTTGTAAACAGCAGTCGTCCCCCTTTTGCTAGCGCTTTGACGTTGTGGTGGTGGCTGCTCGACCCACCTCGCTGGCGCATGTGGGGCGCCCGGTGAGGCTAGTTGAGACGGGTGCAGGACAAATAGGACAGTGACTCGCTCGTGTTGAGGCGAGGTGGTCGAGAGGTGCAGCGGTATGGAATACCGGTGATGGCGGCTCATTGTCAGTCGAGTGGAGGTAGACACCTGGACTGCTTGGGGTCTTGGGTTGGCTGCGGGTCATCCTTAGCTTTGTGTGCGGCATGCGGACACGCTGACACGACTGGCACCTGGAAACCGCAATCCCGTGTAAGGCTTTTGAGCGAATGCCTATCGCCTAAGAGCTCCCGACACAGCCGTGCCCCGTCTTGGCGTGGAGACGCTCGCTAGCCCCACGGTTGCACCCAGGAAACTTGCTTTTAAACAGCTAACATGTGAAATGCAAACAAAGTGATAAGGTTAACAGACACACGGACACACGGACAGGGGCAATCCTGGGGGGCGAAGTCCCCCCGAAGCCGCTTCGCGGCGGGGGCTCCGCCCAAAAAGCCATAGGGAATACCGGGACTTAAGGTCCAAGGTAAATTTCCTATTTAGGTAACATCGCGCAAGAAGCCATATCATTGTAAATGTTTGCAGACTATTACTAAATGTAAGCCACGGTACCATGGAGAACAGTTGTTCGAACACACTGACAACATGGTTATGGGGCATGAACATAAAGTTGGTGTTATGTGGTGCTACTGTGAATGTTCGGAACAACGACCGAATGTGTTTCCCTGTTGTCTGTTGTTAAGGTGCAACGTTGCTGTTCAGAAAGGCGCTGTCGTACACGTGCTTTCTTACAGTGGCTGTTTGGCATCCCTTGTTGATCACGGATAGTCGTTGTAGTTATACACAGTGCAGCGTATCACAGTAACGTTAGAATACTTATGCTTTTAATGTGTTGCTATGAAGCAGCATGGGCAAACGCCGCTGGACTGATGACCAACTGCTTGCGTTGCAACAAGCTGCAGAACGTATAGCTGCAGATAATAGAAGAGTTACTGTCAAGCACCTAGGACACTCGATTTGCCAATGTTACCAAGAAGCAACTAGATACCTTTATTTACAACACTAATCGTGGTAAAGAATTAAGGCATGGTAGCGGCACCAATGAGGCAGCTGTTAACGAAGAGGAGAAGTCTGGTCCGCCACCACGCAAAAGACGCTGTCGGTGGAGTACTGAAGATGAGCAGGCTTTTGGACAAGCATTACAAACGATCGTGGCTACAGGAAGTTTCGCCACAGGCAGTGCTGCAGGAAATGGGGCGGCCCAGTGTTAAAGCACGCGTGGTGCGGAATCGACTGCGGAAGGAACAAATTTGAAAAGGTATGGTTGCTCATAGTGAAGCTTTTGAAGGTAACCACTGTTTCGCAGACGACAATGCTATATTGCACAGACGATGGTCAGAATGTTGCAAGCCGCGCTCAAGAGGAGAGCGGTATAGGTACGTTGTTTGTTATGTGTGCATTCCTGAGAAGGTTGGTGGATGAATGCTGCACTGAAGAGAACGTACCACTGAATACTAGCTGCTGCGACCAACATGCACCGATGTCACCCACAAACCCCTGCCCACGTAGAAGATGACGACTTTGGTGACGAGGCTCTGCCAGCATTCGACGAAAACAGTGGTGTGCAGAGGTGCACCTATAATTCAGTTGAAGCAGCAGAGGAAGCCTGCAGACCTGCCTTTGCTGAGTCCTGCTCGTATGCCTGCTGCTGCTGCGAACGCAAGCTGTTCAGGCAATCAGTAGTGGAGGTCACAGAAAACATGTATGACACACTCAACGAGGAGTGGGCTACCAATCTAGCGGGCTGGGTAACACGGCGCGGTGTGGGCTACATATGCCACACATGCCTTGGCAGCATTCGTAGGGACCGGTGCCCGAGGTTTTCATTGGACAACGGGCTAGAACTTCCAGAGGTTCCACCTGAGCTGCAAGGCATTCCCGAGCTTGCAGAACGGATGATTGCTATACGCATACCATTCCTGCAGTTACGGAGACTTCCAAATGGAAACCAACATGGACTGAAAGGTATGGATGGTATAACCTCTCCAGTTCGATTGGCTGTCGGGGATGGAAAGAGAGGTGATTCACAGCGGACCTACCTCCGTGTTTGGGGAGTCACATGTCCTTATTATAATGGGGACGGGTTCGTGCTGTACGGGTAGGTGAAGCATCTTGCTGGGGAGACACCTCGTTTCCGTGACAAATGTCACCCAGTGCCCCCTTTGCATCTCATCACAAGCGCTTCCCACCATAATGCATCTGCTGCCGCACAGGACTTGGACAAGGAGCGGTTGGACCGCCCCTTCGGCGGGCTGCAGCTGGTGCTGTGCGGCGATTTCTTCCAACTGGGGCCCATCGAGCATGACAGCCAGGACGAAGGGCCCGAACCGGGTCAGCAGGAGCCCTTGGAGCAGGCCTTCCTCAACCGGGGCTACCTGTTCGAGGCGCCCGTGTACGAGTACGGTGGTTTCAAGGAGGTCCACCTCACCAAGGCACGTGGTGGCGGGCGGGGGCTGTACCTTGTTGTAGCATGAATTCACTTGCTAGCATCTTGTCAATTTATCGATGTTAACAGGTACATTCCGGTATGTTTTGGTCCAATGCTCATCTTCCATTTCGACTTCTTGTTCCCCCTCTCCACCTGCGTGCACCCCTGCTGCATGCAGTCGGCCAGCCGGTTAATTTTCTGGTACCTGACCCCGGCGGGCGCAAGCCGTTTTTGTTCGACTCCTCCCCTCGCCCATCCAACTCCAGGTGTTCCGTCAGTCGGACGCGAGCTTCCAAAGCGACCTGATGACCGTGCGCTGCGGCGGGCAGGACGAGTACGAGAAGGTGATGGAGCAGCTAGTGCGGGACTGCAGCCGCCCGCTCGATGAGTCAGACGGCATAAAGGCCACAGTACTGTACGGACATAACAAAGAGGTGGACCAGGAGAACAAGAAGCAGCTGGACAACTTGAGCACGCCGGAGGTATGCCTTCGGGCTAGGAGAGGAGGCAGCAGGGGGGGCACCTAACTGAGGCCGACCCCCCCCCCACCCCCCGTGAAGTTTACGCTGCCATCGACATGGGAGGTTTGGTTGCCAGCAGCATAACGAGTGCATGTATCAACAGCCTGGTTGGTCACGCGAACGACATCTTGCTGTTCTGCTGCCATATGCAGGAGTCGTTCGTTGCTCAGGACACGGTCGCCATCACCTTCAACCCACCGGATGGTCACAACAAGCGGAAGTGGCGATTTGATACACAGACCTTCCTAATGAACAGGGAATATGGTCTTTTCAAAGACTGCCAGGCAGCGGACAAGGTGCAGCTCAAGGTGAGGGGGCGGTCAGAGACGTCAGGGTCGAAGAAAACAAGGGAACACGGCTGCTGTGCAGAAGACTCACGAACATTACCATGAAGCCCACAGCCTCAGCAGCAGGGAGAGTCACCCAGCTTTCGCACGATTGCCTTTCTGCTGTACATCCCAACCTCTAGCTCCCTCCTTCGCATCGCTCTCAGGTGGGCGCGCAGGTGCTGCTGCTGCGGAACCTGGACGTGCAGGCAGGGCTGGTCAACGGCTCGCGCGGGGTGGTGGTGGGCTTCACAGCCCCCAGGACGAGCGGCTACTTCCGGCAGCAGCCACTGGCAATGCTGGAGAAGGGCCTGCAGTGCGATGAGGTGGTGGAGGCCCTCGATAGGTGCGTACGTTTAGAAGTAGAGGTGCGGCTACCTGCTGCTTGTGTTAAAAAACTGGCCGCGAGTAGGAACGTACTGGGATGTCGGAAGATGAAGCTGCCTGTGTGCCTGTGTGCGAGGGGTCGTTTCAGGGCGTTAGTGTACCCCAAAGGACCATGCATTGCATGGATAGATGTTGAACTTACTGGTTGATGAGTGGGTGTTTGCCACCATACCTACCCGTACGTGCACAGCTGGTACAAGGAGAACAGCCAGGTCCCCGTGGTCAAGTTCGCTAACGGCAAGGAAATGGAGCTGGCGCCCACGATCTTCACTCAGCTGGTACCCGGCCGGGGGGCACGGTTCCGAGTGCAGGTGGGTCGCCTGCCCCGCTCTGGTACGTATGTTGTGCCTTAGCAAGCAATAGCGGTGTCTGCTCTAGCAGGCAATACCACAACATGCCTTGGCAGGCAATGCCTCCGCAAAGGTCCGTCGCTCTTTTTGAAATTAATGCCCATGTGCGGCATACAACGCCTCCCTCAAGGTCATGAAAACTATGCGGGTTAGCGCCGCTCATCCCCGTGTCCTCAGGTCCCTCTCCGGCTGGCCTGGGCTCTGACGGTGCACAAGTCGCAGGGCATGACACTTGACAAGGTGCGAAGGCAGTTGTTCTTAATGGTGGTTAATGTTACGGCAGCGATGGCACATAACTGTGATAGGCATGCAGCATGGAGCACCTGCAGGCATAAGGCCCCTTGGATCCTTTGCCAGGCCCCTTGTTACTCGCGGCCAGCAGGTTGTTGGGTTGAGCTCTCTCACCCTTCCTCGCCATTAAATACCCCCTGCAGGTTATCGTGGATCTGTCAACCCTGTCAAGCCGGAACGGTGGTTGGCACGGCGTGGTCTACACCGCCCTGAGCCGGGTACGCACCAAGGAGGGGCTGCAGCTGTTTGGAACGGCCAACCGCACGGTGAGTTTGTGGAAGGGTAGGGGAGAGGTAGGGCCCATAATGCATGGACCTGCATGGGCGTGCATACGTACAGCGCTTGCTGTCTGCCTTTATGCGGGCTGTTGGTCAAAGTTTGGCAGCACGTTGAGTTCTAAGTCTCATTATGCTTGACCCTTATCATACACGCCCCTCCTCTATCTGCCACAGATCGATGGGCGCGTTCTGCGATGGTCGGAGGGCAGGCGGGCTCCGGCGGTGTGCCGGACGGACCCCAGCAGCGGCTTCCGGTGGCTCTGGGAGATGGTGAAGGAACTGCCGAAGAACGCGGCTGCAGAGGGGTATTTCCGGAACGACCCGCACCGGCAGCTGCTCGGTGACCGTGGCGGCGAGAGCAGCAGCAGCAGCACCAGCAGCACCAGCAGCACCAGCAGCACCAGCAGCACGGTTGAGATGGCGACGAGCGCGGTGGGGGCTCGCCAGCAGCAGGGCAGCTCGGATGAGGGCCCTGCTGGCAGCGGGTGAGTTGAAGTCCTTGCAACTGGTGATGGGGGTTGTGGTTGGACCGGGGGGACCTAGCTGGCATGTTACCAAACGAGCTCGTAGGTCAGCAGTCGAATCCAATGAGAGAACCTGACGTGGAGTGGAAGACGTCTGGGCACTGGGTCGCCAGCTAGGTCGCATGGGGCCTGCAACCGGAACCGGTATACCGTATCTCATGCATGTGTTCGGCGCTCCAAACTCAGCCTGCATGTCTAGGACTCGCTCTCTCGGCTCTCTTGCAGTGTAATTGCGCACACGGCCCGTACCGGTATTCTGTTCTTAGGGAACTACTGTAACTGTCTTCCACGCATGTCCACTCTCCCGCAGGTCCTCATCATCGGATGCTGCCCTGCTTGCTTCGGGCGCATCCACCAAGCTGCTGGGCCCTGGGGCCGCGGGGCAGCAGCAGCCTGCCGCAGACGTCCCCAACGCCGTCTTCAAGCTCATGGCACGCGTAGACGAGGAAGCCGCCAAGGAGGCGCTATCAGAACCCGCCGACAGTGAGGAGGAAGAGAAGTCGGTTGACGAGGGCACCTCGCTGCTGACCGCGGCAGCGCATCACGACGACGACGACTCGTTGAGTTCCGAGTTGGCGGAGTGTATGGCAGTGCTGCAGGCGCAGGTGGCGCGCAAGAATGCGCCGCTTAAGTCGGAGCTGCGCCTGATACTGGCGCGGATGGGGATGCTGCTGGACAGGTTGAAGAAGGAGGGGCTGTGAGGTGTGCTGGGGTGCTGGGCCGGGCACGAGTGGGTGCGTTCGTGTGCTTGCCGGCTACCGCGGGCCTGGTCGCTGTGTTGAAGAGCCGCTGGCAGCGCGTTCTAGGTTTCAGCTACTCCATGTTTTGTTGCTACGGAGGGTGCGGGGAAGCATCCTGGGGCAACCTAGCAGGGCAATGTCTGTTTGCTAAAGCTTACTTGGAGTGTCATCATTAGCAGGACTGTAGCAGGTGTAGCCACCGTGCATTGTGTTACAATAGAAGCCAGGTCATCATGTCTGTTTCATTGATCATACGTTCCATAGCATGTAGTGTATGCTTGCCCGTCGCGGCTGGCTTTGGGACCAGACCTAGCTGGAGGACCCCGGGCATCCGCAGAATGTCAATTACTTGCTCAAGCTCGAAGGTATTAGGTTGGACACGCCAGGATGAACGGTACATGTAATGTACGTTTTGTGCCGAGCGGAACTGTACGGAATACCGGTACACATTAGCTGTTAAAAAGTAGATATGAACTGGTTTCTGTTGTGTAGTGTGTGTTTTCAGGGGCAAGTGAGTAATGCTGGTAGGAAGGCTTATTACTGTCAACGTGCCCAGACCCATGGGTCGCGTTACAATGAGAGCCGTGTGCTGCAGCATAAATGGTATAATGTTAAAATATGTTATGTAGTCCGGCGCATTATAAATGAATGACCATTACAGTGATGCATTCCGATGGTGTAAAGATGCATCTTAATTCCGCACCCATGTCCTACAAGCAGGTTCTGGAGTATGCTTGCGGTGCTTTGCCTAGTTTGTAGTTGTCTGCCAGTCACGTCCGAGGGAAGCGTCGTGAACTTTATGCAAATTGAGGACAAAGGGCGAGATGGGGTACACGTAGGCTACATGGAACAGGTTATGAAGCCAGCAGTCATAGTCACCTTCACTACACTGGCTGCTCGACAGCTTATAATGTTCAACGCCGTGCATCGCATTACCAAAGCGGTACTGTGTAACGCTAACACTTAACGGCTCTTGCCGGAATGTAAGACATGCTAAGGCAGGCTGAAAGAAACAGAAAGGCGCAACGGCATTTATCTGACCCAAGGGTCCCACGAATACGACAGCAGTACAATGGTGTGAATCCTCCGGTTCGCCGAAACACATATCGCTACAGGCTTATCCATCCAGTACTGCTGCTGTGTCTGCTCCAATTAATTGCTGACGCAACACCCGCTACTACTACCGGTATAGCCCCGTGGGTTACATAGGCGCAGGGAAGAATGAAGGTGCGGGTACGGGTATAGCGGGAAGGCCTCCTTAAGTTGGGAGGAGATGCGACGTGAGTAGCGTGTTTGTGTGTGCAGGTCATGCGCTGGAGGCTGGCGTTGCAGTGCACGACACACGCGAGGGAACCTTTGTCGTGAAGCCCTGCAGACACTGGACTGCAGAGCGAGCCGGCGGGCAGGAGCCGTAGCTACTGATGGCCCCCTTTCCATGCTGTGCGCGCGAACGCCACGCAGCGCCAACACCAGCTCTAGGCGCCGTGCACTGTCCCACCGCATGCCCACGGAGTTGGCGGGGAGTAACCCGTTCTGCAAGGAAACTTTAAGCTTTATAACCACATGTATGTTTGCACGACACTTCTGCCTTGTTGAACGGCTCGGAGCTACCGGACGGTGGAGAGTCGCCGGGCACACTCATAACTGTAAGTGAGCGGTTTACACACAACGAAGATATGTTACCTATTGAGAGAGCACATTTCCTAGCCAGCTGGGGCGCCTCGAAACTACCATCAGTTGTACTCAACAACGAACAACGCCCCAGATACAGTTATCATGTGCAGGCTCCTTTGGTCGTTCGCACATACATGTAACCTACATCGCTTTCTGTTTGCTGCGTCACCTCCTGATGGGACCCCAGCAGGCGCGACCCAATGACATGTGTCACCTCCTTGAACGGCAGTCCTTTCACGAGATATTGTTAAATTGCATGCCTAATTTTGATGAAAACAACTGTTAAAGGCTAAACATAACACCAGTAGTTAAGACCCCAGCAGGATGGCGTCGCTCGGCAGATTAACAGCCTCTTATGCGCCCACTCGTGTGCCATCCCTAGCCAGGTGTCCGCTGCAAACAATAGGTAGAATGCCTATGTTGTTAACGAGGCCCTTGCCACGGACCTGTTGCGTGGCTCCTGTAGCCAGCGGCAAAACCCGTCGGAAGGCCGCAAGACATTCCCACGTCGAAGTTGTCAAGCTGCCCCAAGAGGCGAAGCCACCAAAGATCGAGCTCGCCGAGGAGCAGGTGAATGCAGTCAGGTTGGCGCTATCGGAGGAGCGGCCCAACATCATCCTGACCGGCTCGGCGGGTACCGGCAAGACGGTGGTTCTCAATGAGCTCAAGTCCCGTTTGTCAACGAAGTACGGTCGCATGTACACGAAGAGGGTGGCGGTCACCGCCATGACGGGGATTGCGGCCACTCATGTGGGAGGTAAGGGCGCAGCTTGTACGGCTGGTGTACCGGATTTTTATTGTAGGCTCATGAAGCAGTGCACAGTGTCACCTGTTACTCATCGCTCCGTGATGTTGGTCCTGTCTTATCCTCGCAGGCACTACCATCCACTCCCTACTCCGCCTGGGGCGCGTAGAGCAGTACAAAAACTTCAATAGTATTTACGACACCGACCTGGGCTTTCTGTACGAGCTGGACGTTATCATCCTGGACGAGATGAGCATGATGAGTGCGGAGATGCTGCAGGGGCTGGACGCGGTGCTGACGGGAGCGCGTAAGCAGGCGGCGGAGAGGGCGCGGCTGTCAGGGATGGAGAGGGAGGTACGTGAACTGTGATAGCGGTCAAGCAAGCTGTGCTTGTATGTTCGGGTAATAATGGAGGTGCGTGCGTGCTATCGAGCGATGGGAAGGGTTGTGTTGTGAAACATCTTGCCTTCGTATCCGCTTAACGCCCCTTTTTGGCCTGCCCTTGATGCACCTGTGCATATGCTACACAGGGCATGGACAAGGAGCGGTTGGACCGCCCCTTCGGCGGGCTGCAGCTGGTGCTGTGCGGCGACTTCTTTCAACTGGGGCCGATCGAGGGCAAGGAGCGGCATGCCGCGGACGGTGGGCCCAAGTCGGCCCCGCTGCGGCCCTTGGAGCAGACCTTCCTCAACCGGGGCTTCCTGTTCGAGGCGCCCGTGTACGAGTACGGCGGTTTCAAGGTGGTCCGGCTCACCAAGGCACGTACCGTGGTGGCGGGCGGGGGCTGTACCTTGTTGTAGCATGAATTCGTTTGCTAGAATCTTGTCAGTTAGTCCATGTAACCGGTACATTCCGGTATGTTTTGGCCCAATGCTCATCTTCCGTTTCGACTTCTTGTTTCCCCTCTCCACCTGCGTGCACCCCTGCTGCGTGCAGTCGACCAGCCGGTCGACTCAATTTATTCCGACCTGACCCCGGGCGCAAGCCATTTCTGTTCGACTCCTCCCCTCGCCCATCCAACTCCAGGTGTTCCGTCAGTCGGACGCGAGCTTCCAAAGCGACCTGATGACGGTGCGCTGCGGCGGGCAGGACGAGTACGAGAAGGTGATGGAGCAGCTAGTGCGGGACTGCAGCCGCCCGCTCGATGAGTCAGACGGCATAAAGGCCACCATTCTGTATGGCAAGAACCGCAACGTAGATGAGGAGAATAACAAGCAGCTGCAGAACCTGAGCACACCGGAGGTATGTCTGCTGGCCAGAATGGGATGGAGAAAATCCTAGGAGGGGAGGAGGACCAACTACCCAAGGCCGGTCCCGTGGATGGAAACAGGAGTTAGACCGGGAGGCCTAGTGGCCATCCACCGTCTGTAAGAACTGTCAGCTGCATGGCAAATGCATGTTACAATGGCATGGATGATGACGCGTTGCTCAGGCTATGTTGCAATGTTTGCCGTCCTGCTGTCATACACAGGTGCCGTTCTCCGCTCAGAACACGTGCGCCATCACCTTCAAGCCACCGGTCGGGGATGACGAAGAGACGTGGCGATCGGATACCAAGTGCTTCCTGATGAAGAAAGACAATGGTCTTTTCAAAGACTGCCAGGCGGCGGACAAGGTGCAGCTCAAGGTGAGGGGCAGTGGGAGGCGTCAGGGTCGAAGAAAACAAGGGAACACGGCCGCTGCGCATAAGACTCACGGACATTACCATGAAGCCCACAGCCTCAGCAGCAGGGAGAGTCACCCAGTTTTCGCACGATTGCCTTTCTGCTGTACATCCCAACCTCTCGCTCCCTCCCTCGCGTCGCTCGCAGGTGGGCGCGCAGGTGCTGCTGCTGCGGAACCTGGACGTGCAGGCTGGGCTGGTCAACGGCTCGCGCGGGGTGGTGGTGGGCTTCACAGCCCCCGGGACGAGCGGCTTTTCCCGGCAGCAGCCCCTGGCGGCACTGGAGAAGGACCTGCAGTGCGATGAGACGGAGGAGGCCCTTGGAATGTAGGTTAGGCAGGGGTGCGGCCATCTGCTGTCTATGTGCGGGGTTCCATACCAGTACACGAAGGGTAACATGCACGCAGATATGTCGATCCTTCTTATCCGCTCCTGGTACCTCTGACAACTGTCATTGCTACTTCCTGACTTTCTACATCCACGCAACTGGCCATTGTTGAAGGACTGATGGTCACAGCACGTCCCTTGCTTGACCCCAACGTTGGAACTTTCTCATTCGTGCACAGGTGGTACAGGAAGAACGCCCAGGTGCCAGTGGTCAAGTTCGCTAACGGGCTGACAATGGAGCTGGCGCCCTCAATCTTCACCGAGCTGATACCTGGACTGGGTGCACGGTTCCGAGTGCAGGTGGGTCGCCTGAGCGGGCAGTTCCTTGGCTTAGCACGATGCGGCAAGCACTTTCACCAGTGTGTCCTGAAGACAGCTAGCGTCCGTTCCCCATTAGGTCCATGTATGACTGACACGTCTCCCAAGCGATTATGGAAGACATGTACGAGTTAGCGCTCCCCTCGATCCCTACCGTGTCCTCAGGTCCCTCTCCGGCTGGCCTGGGCTATAACGGTGCACAAGTCGCAGGGCATGACACTTGACAAGGTATGTACAACGGTAGCTGTACGTATAGCAGCAGTGCACTGCCGTACTGCAGACCGTAGAAATTACGCATGGAGTAGCTATAGGTGGCCCTTTGGCCCCTTGTTTCAGTCCTTCACAACGCAGATAGCCAGTCAGGTTAGTTTTCAGGGTATGGATTGTGAATGTTCTCTCACTGTTTCTCGAAAATATTTGCCCCCCAGGTTATTGTGGACCTGTCATCCTTGGACAGCCAATATGGCGGTTGGCACGGCATCCTCTACACCGCCATGAGCCGGGTGTCCAGCAAGGAGGGACTGCAGCTGATTGGAACGACCCGACGCACGGTGAGCTCGTGAAACCGCTTGTAGAGCAAGGGAGCCATGCACTGGCCTGCATGCATTGTTACGTTGCATGCATATATACAGTGCTTGCTGTCTGCGTGCATGTGGTTCGCAAAACGACAGCTGATTTCTAACTTGTGTATCAAAGATGTGCTTGACCCTTATCATACACGCCCCTCCTCTATCTGCCACAGATCGATGGGCGCGTTCTGCGATGGTCGGAGGGCAGGCGGGCTCCGGCGGTGTGCCGGACGGACCCCAGGCAGCGGCTTCCGGTGGATCTGGGAGATGGTGAAGGAACTACCGGACCTGAGCCGCCCCAAGAACGCGGCTGCAGAGGGGTATTTCCGGAACGACCCGCACCGGCAGCTGCTCGGTGACCGTGGCGGCGAGAGCACTTGCCGCGGCACCAGCATCAGCACCAGCACCGCCAGCAGCAGCAGCTGGGAGCCGACCACCCTGTACACGGCGGTGGAGACGGCAGGATCAGTGGCGGTGAACGCGGTTGCGCAGGAAGCAACGGCGGTCATGGCGACAAGCGCGGTGGGGCAGCCCACGGAGGTTCGCCAGCGTCAGGACAGCTCGGATAAGGGCTCCGCCGCTACCAGCGGGTGAGTTGAAGTCCTTGCAGCTGGTGGTGGGGGAATGTGGTTGGACCGGGGAGACCTAGCTGACTGAAGGCGAAGACAACGAGACTAATTGACGTGGTTTGGAAGGCGCTGGGTGCTGGAGCGCTACCTACGTCCCCTTCCGCCTGACCGGCATGTTCATGCATGTGTTCAGCGCTCCGAACCCAGCCTGCATGCCTCGGACTGCCCGGACATGCCTCTTCTTTTGGTTCTCTTGCAATGTAGGGCTGGGTTCGGCACCCGTGTTCTGTTATAGGGAATTTACTATAACGATCTTCCGCGACATACCCACGTCCCGCAGGTCCTCGTCATCGGGTGCAGCCCTGCTGGCTTCGGGCGCATCCACCAAGCTGCTGGGCCCTGGGGCCGCGGGGCAGCAGCAGCCTGCCGCAGGCGTCCCCAACGCCGTCTTAAGGTTCCTGGGACTGGTAGACGAGGAAGCCGCCAAGGAGGCGCTATCAGAACCCGCCGACAGTGAGGAGGAAGAGAAGTCGGTTGACGATGGCACCTCGCTGCTGACCGCGGCAATGCGTGCTGACGACGGCCCGTTGAGTTCCGAGCTGCAGGGCTGCCTCGACGACCTGGAGGAGCAGCTGCAGCGCAAGAAGGGTGTGCTCAAGTCGGAGCTTCGCTGCCTAAAGACGCGGATGCGGGAGCTGCTTGCGGAGATGCGGAAGGAGGGGCTGTGAGGGGTGCTAGGGGGTAGGGCCGGGCATGGGAGGGCAGCATGCACGCATTGCATGTGATTGTACACGTTGAAGCGGGTCTGGTCGAGTGGCTAGCAGTCAGTTCCAGGTAAGCTATTCGATTGTTGCTGTTGAGGGGGCGGGGAAGCATCCCGGGGCTTCATCAGGTTGTAATTCGATGTACCAGCAGAACGAGCAGTGTATGTCGTACATCTAGTCTATTCAGTGGAATTGTGCCTACTATTCATAACTGTCAATCAAGGAGAAAGAAACCGGCGGTTGCTGTACAGTGTATGTCTGCGGGAGCCTGTGAGTATTGCTGGTAGTAGAACCGTGCTGCTAACGTGCTTCGACCCGTGGGTCGCTTTGAGAAGCCGTGCGTTCACAGCGTCAAAGGTATGGTATTGTTGTGAAGATAGTGTTGGTGCTGAGTCACGGAGATTACTTTGCAGGCGCAATTAGAGATTCGATGCAGTACGGAAAACTCGCTAGGCCAAACCCAGTCATGCATGCATTGGTATGTGCTAAGGCATGGTCTCAGTGCCATGCCTGACACAAAGGACTCAGGATTATGATATGTGTTGTGCTTGATGTGTTGATATCAACAAGCCGCAATCCTGATACTGTTGTGCTCGGTACGTAGTTGTCCGCCGGCCAACTTGAGCGTATGGGAGTAGTTGTCTAAGCGAAGGGGCATAATCTAATTGTCTGAAGGAATGCGGTGTCTACTCCTATCGATGGTGTCGCTTGGATAACGAAGATTACTTATAGGGTCTAATCAATAACCAGTGACGGGAGCCGTGCGTAGGGTTGGCCAGCATACTACAGAAGTTGTGGTTTATGACATTGGCTGCTCCGTAATCGCAGAGTAGTGCACTACATGATATCCGTTTGAAGTACACACGAGGATATGGAACGGCCCAAGGAGGATATGATACCCGCTGGAGTGGCTTTTGCCCTGGCGGCTGTAAAACTAGCACTGCCCTGATAGTACCATTAATTCAGTGCAGTACCCCAGTACCAGATTTCAATCTGCTCCCCATGCCACCAGCCAGGATACCCGCGCGTCAGCGGCATGCAGCCGTACCTCAACCTAGTCGTACCAAACCTCTCTCCCTCCTACACAGTCTCCGGTGCAGGTCATGCCTTGCATCCACCCCATGCATTGTCACTCCCTGCACCTGTTACCTCAGCTCCTGCTGCTGCTGGCAGTCCCACGCAGCGCTCACCAGTGCTGCTTACCACCTCCCAGCATCCACACCGACGGCAGCGCTGCACGACAGCAGCTGAGCCACCCCGCTACTCGGGGGGAGCAATCCAGTAGGTGAGCACCTGCGGGGAGGCGACACACGGGGGTACCGGCAGATGCTGTGGACCATCCGTGAGCCACTTGTGAGGCCATCAGCCTCACAGCGACGACCAGCAAGCACGCACTACGGTACACAGCAAGAAGGCACGCCTCGACACCTTCTCCGTCTGCACTTGTCAGTCCACCTCGACCCACCAGCTGCGCATGCGCCCCCTGCTGGCCGCCTCCTCCGCCTCCCAGGTGCCGCCTGCTGGACGACTCAGCGCCGCCTCCCGCCCCCAGCGCTCCCAATGAGGTAGCGCCTCGCAGCGGCTGGCAGCGCTGGGGCACCCCACCACTACCACTGCCGCTGCTGCTGCTGCCACCATTACCGGTACCGTTTGTGGCCAGCTGCAGGTGGATGTGCGAGACAGGCAGCGGCGGCCGGGCGGCCCCTCCGCGGGCGGAGCTGTGGCCGGGCAGCAGCGGCGGCAGCCACTGCGCTAGCAGCTGTTACATGGAGGAGGGCATGGGGGTAGGGAGGAGCAGAGGGAGTGGAGTTGCGGAGACGAGGCAAAGGTGCAGGTCGGCGATGAAGGACACAAGACCGCTTGTAGATCAAGAAACGGTACTGATGTGCTGCTCAATGCTACACACAACCGACCGTCATCTTCCGGCATGCCTATCACACGGCCAGCATCCCTCGCGGTTCCCAACCCCATCCCATGCCGACACCACCACGTCCCCACCTGAGCCACGTGCGCAACCGTCCACTTGGCTGGGCACAGCAGGAAGGGCTTCTCCAGAGCGGGCGCGGTCCCCGTCTCCCTCCCGCCTGCCTGCCCTCCTTTCCCTGCCTCCCCCTGCCCCTCCGCCGGCCTCAGCTGCACCACCACCAGCCCCGGGTGCCGCAGCCCCAGCTCCCCAGCGGACCGGGCAGTGGGCACCACCCCCGCCAGCTGGCCCCCCCGAGGCAGGCAACTGCTGCTGGCGGGTTCACACCTGCCCGACCCGCCGGCAGCAGCAACATCGCCGCTCCCGCTGCCACCCTGCCTCCCTTCATGGGCTGCGGGCCCCGGCGGATGCAGCCGTTGACTCGTTTGTGAGGCAGTGGCGTCCTCCTGAGCCTGGCTATGACCCATGGGTCCTGGCGGCGGGGCTCCCTGGGGTTGCTGCCGCTGGTGCCGTTCCTGCTGCTGGTGGCTGGCAGACTGAGGATGCGGGTGGTGACTGGGTGCGCGGGGCAGGGCGGGTGAGGAGAGGTGCTGCCGCTTGCCGCTCCCTGCACTGATAGCAGCAGCAGTCTCCAGCACCTCTCGGACGCGCTTGCCGCCACCGGCCGCCGTACCTGCATGAGGCGAGAGGGAGGGAGGGGAGACGGTGCCTTAGGTAATGTATACTCCCTTATGCTTTACCTTCCTTTCCCACGCCTTGCCAGGCCCTGACAGGAAACACAATCCCAGACTCCCTTGCTTCCGCCATAGCAGGCAGTTCGTATGGCAACGGTAACTCTACATAACACGGTACGCCTTGTCCTAGCTACCTCCGCGCTCTTCCGCTTCCCGCTGCTGTGTGTGCGGGTGGTGGTGCTGCTGCGGCGGCGGCCGGCTGGCTGCCACTGCGGCCCGCTGCAGTGCCCGCTGCGCCGCCCGCTGCTGCTGCTCCGCCGCCGCCTGATCCGCATGAGCCGCGTTGTCCGCCGCTACCAGCGCATCCTCCTGCGGGCGAAGGGGTGGACGCAAATGGGGTTAGAAGGTGAGAGGGAAGAGCAGGGCAGACTAGCGACAGCAACATGAGGTCGGTATAAGAGCAGCCAGCACGGCGCAGAGAAGGACGCGCTGCAAGCCAGCCCGAGCAGACATCACACGCGAGTCGCTAGTCTGCCGTACCTGTTGGCCGTACACGAGTACATCGCCGTACAGCGCCTTGAGGAGCCGGTCAAAGTTTGCGTCCTGAGGGGCCGCGAGGGCAGGGAGCAGAAGTGGGTTGGCGGGATGGGTGGTGAGGGAACACGGGTGATGGGCCCAACCCTACACTGCAAGAGAAACGGAACCCGCCGGCAGCTGTCGCGGTCCGGTTCCTTCCTCCTACATTCTTCCCCATGCACCCACCGGTCTGAGGAAGCGGTGGCTGTGCAGGTTGGTACGACAAACCGGGCACTCCTTGTGCTGGGGCGGCCTGGCCGGGGGAGAGGGAGAGACCGATGTTGGGGATGAGGAAGAGAGATCAAGAGGCGGGGGAGGGAGCGATAGGACGGGCTTTGTGAAAGGGTGCATCGGGGAAGGCTGCATGCAGCGAACAGGGTGCAGCAGGCGGGATGTCGGTACCGTAGGCAAGGATGTGCGAAAATTAGGAAGCCTGGGATAGATCCAGTGCGCAAACCCCAAAACGTCTCTGCCCCCGGTGGCCCTCAATCCACCTGCCCGCCAGACACTTCTCAATGCACTTGGCGCAGAAGCGGTGCAGGCACAGGGTGGACGTGACGGTCTGCTTGAGGAGGCCTGCAGGAGGGGGCAGGCAAGGGACTTTGAGCGGGGCGCCTTGCATGCCAAGGAACCTGCAATGGTCTCCGATAAGCTGTTTGGATACCGTTGAGCAGCTGCGCGCGCAGTACTGTGTGTCTGTCTGCCAGCGAGTCGCGCAATGCAGCAGCCGTGAGAAATTACCGTAGCAGGTTGGCTGCACTGCAGGCTCGTCGCCGGGCCCAAACAATTATCTCACCGAAGCATATTGGGCACCTTGTTTCCTCCGCCAGTTGCGCAAGGGTGACTGGCACTCGGCTGTGGGCCAGACATTGCGAGCAACACAGCGTTTCGACAGCTTCCCAAAAGGTTAGCAGGGCGACAACTATGCATACCTAGTCGCGGTGAATGTATACCGGTCTTCATACTGCTTCGCTAATTTCTCCATGATTCAACGTGTCGGGGGGAGGACGACGATTGCGTATGGTACAAATAAAGCGGTGATTAATGAACTAGCAAGCATACGTGCTTGTACTGGTATCAGGTCTGTGCCAGTCGAAGATCGCGGTGGAAAGAAGGACTCGACCTTGCCGTGACCCGGTCGTTAGGACGGCAGTTGATCCACATGATTCCCGCAAAGTGAGTGCACTCGCCAAATTGCGGGCTCCTTACAGTAGGCTGAGGTTGCTAGAAATGCTAGGGCCCAGACGCCAGCAATATGGCAGATCCTAGCCCTCAACGAAGGACGCGTTTCGTCTTGTTCAAGCAACATGTCATCACAGCGCATGACAGTCACTTTGCTGGAGGCAAGCATGCATTCATGTCAATGGCATCAACTCTGGCGGCGGAGGGCTTCGACGTGCACCTCATCTCAATTGCAAGCAGGGGCAAGGTGCGCGCGCATATACTGCTTTATAGCAACAACCTCAATAATAATGTACTACTACACGCTATTTAGCTGCGTCCATGCTGCCTACTTCCGATCCAGGTCCTTGTGCACGCGGGCATGTCCGGCTTGCTTCCGCTGCTGAGTTTCGCGCGGCCAGGCGTGGTGAGCTGGCGCGAGGGGCGGCTGCAACAGCACGTCGTGCTCAGCGACGAGGGTTCCGCTAACGTTGCTGTTGCAGGCCTCACTCCCGCCACATTAGCCACCCTTGCCGCATGCTTGCGCGGCCTGACGGGGTGCGAGGCGGCGGCAGCGGCGATATTTGTGAAGCCCACAGCTACCACAAGCCCTGTAGCGAGCGAGGAAGCACCGTCTGTGCGAGCCGCTGCAGCGGGTGGCAACAGCTGCACCATGCTGCGCTGCAGCTGGGACGCGTGGGTCATCATCGATGCGGATGAAAGCCAGAAGCTGCTCCTGCAACCCCAGCAGCAGCCAGCAGGGACAGCAGGGAGGGAACCCACAGCAGCAGCAGCAGCAGCACCCTCGGGCAGCAGCACCTCCACCACCACCACCACCTCCTCCTCCGCATCATCCTATGCCTCAACCCCCCATGTCCCCGCCACAACCCTGTTCGAGGTGGTCACCTCCGCTGCGCCTCCCCGCCGCTGCCTAGCGCTGGTGCAGAACGTGCACTTCCTGCCGCTAGGGCCCAGCGGCAGCGGGCCGCGCAGCCCCTCGCTGCTGGCGGCTTGGGGGCGGCTGGCGGGCGTGGTGGCGGTGTCGGAATTTGTGGCGGACTACCTGCGTATCCACTGGCCCGTGCAGCAGCAGCAGCAACCGCGGCGGGAGCAGGGCGGGGCGCAGGGCGGGCAGGTGGCGACGGCAGCAGGTGGTAGTGGTGGCGGTGCCGCCGACGCACCGCCGCCGCCATGCCTGCCGCCGGTGCGTGTGGTGCCCCTGGCTACCTGGGGGGTGTACGGCACGCCGCCCTTCCCTGACCTCAGCGAGCAAGCGCGGCCGCTGCTACGGGCCTGGCGGGTGGCGCATCGGGCGGACGGCATCGGGGGTGGGGCAGCAGCAGCCCCCGCGGAAGCAGCCCCCGGGGAGCCCTGCCCGCAGCAGGAGCCATGCGGGCGGGCCGCTGGTAGTGCTCCGCTGCCAGGTGCTTCCGCCGCTGCCGCCGCCGCTGCTGGCGGCGCCCCTGGTCCGGTGGTTGACGTGGCAGTGCTGAAGCTGACTCCTGAGAAGGGGTGTGCGCTGGTGGTGGAGCTGGCGAGGAGGCTGGCGGGCAGGGGCGTGAGGTTCAGGGTGGTGGCAGGTGGGAGGCGGGGCTGCAGGGTGGGGCTGAGGTGGGATGGAGGAGAGGGGGGACAGCGCCGCGGTACCTTGAAAGGTCACTGTGATGGAGCGGTATGCTGGAGGGATATGGAGGAGGTTCCATATTCGCATGCAAGAGTTAATGATCTGCATTGCCCCCAGCCTGCTCCTCATGCCTCCTGCTCCTTCACTGCACGCGGCCTCCTCCTCCTCTCTGCATGCCCGCTCTGCGTGCCCTCAGGCGACCCCGCCGTAGCTGCGGCACTAGCACCGTTCACCGCTGTGGGTTGTGCAGCCGCAGCCGCAGCAGCCGCAGTTACCGCTGCTAGGTTACCACCATCAGCTGCCCAGACCGGCGCGGGCACCCTTCCTCCTCCTCCTCCTCCTCCTCCTCCTACTCCTTCTCTTGCTCCTCCTCCTCCTCCTCCTCCTGCGGCCCCCAGTGTGGAGCTGTGGTCCCCGCAGCCTGGGGTGGACCCGGTGCTGGCGGGCTGCGTGGCGGTGCTGGCTCCCTCCTGCTGGCTGGAGGCGTGGGGCATGGTGGTGACGGAGGCTCTGCTGCGGGGGCTGCCGGCGCTTGTCAGCGACCTGGGTGGGTCAGCGGCCTGCTCAGGAACCCACTCGTTGCGTAGCCTTACCCCCGGATCGGATCGGAAGTGGTTTGGTATTTCTTTGACCCTCGGATCAGTTGTTGAGTCAAACACAACATGCTGACCGGTGTTTACGTTCACAGCACCCTGCACCCACCCCGCTTCCCCCCATGCAGGCGGGCTGCCGGAGGCGGGCATGGGCGTGTGTCCGCGCCTGCCTGTGGCTCCCATTGAGATACCGCTGGATGGTGCAGGGGTGCCCAATTGGTCCGCGCGGCGCTTCCCGCGGCAGCATGTGGAGCGCTGGGAGGCGATGCTGCTGGGGCTGCTGCGGGGCGGAGGAGGAGGGCCGCGGGAGGGGGAGGAGGCCAGGGGAGGGGTGGCGTCCGGCGGTGAGGATGCTGGTGATGGTGATGTTGGTGATGGTGACATTGATGAGTGGGAGCGGATCAGTCGGGTGGGGCGGCAGGCTGCGCTGGCGCACGTGGCCGGTGCTGGCGGGTACCTGACTGACTTCCTGGCATGGCTGGAGGGACTGTGAGGTGTTGGAGGCCGGGGAAGGGGCCGGCATGCCTAGGGGATGCTTGGTGGGGCGGGAGGAAAGCTGGTAGACGGGCACATGCATCTACGTCCGAATGAGTTGATGTGGTCTCTCGCGGTATGACCCTTTTGCCGGCTACTTGTAATCAGCACTCATCCCTCTTTCACTAGCGCTTTGACGTTGTGGTGGTGGCTGCTCGACCCGGCCCCGCTGGCACATGTGAGGCCGGGGCCCGATGAGGCTAGTTGAGGCGGGTGCAGGACAGGTTGGACAGTGACTCGCTCGTGTTGAGGCGAGGTGGGCACCTGAAAGCCGCAATCGTGTGTACGGCTTTTGAGCGAATGCCTATCGCCTAAGAGCTCCCGACACAGTCATGCCCCGTCTTGGCGTGGAGACCCCGCCACAATTCACATGAGAGGAGAGTGACTTGCTTTCTAAGCGGCTAACATACGAAGTTCAATGAAAGTGATAAGGTTAATACGTTGGGCTAGTTTCCAAGCAGCCAGTGCACATCCTTCACCAATGGCTGACATGCATGCATGTACTACCGGCATCCGTGTAGGTCCCTAGCTGTCTGGCAAGTTTATTTCCTAATCCTCGTGCTGTATGGCCCACGAACTCCCAGGTGACCGTTTCTATAGAAGGTTTAGGAAAGCCTTTTCTGCATACGTACGTTCTACCGGTATTGTTAATTATGTATCTAGCTTATTGCAAAAGAAGTTTGTATTGCAAGTCGCCACTATAGTAGGCAGCATTCCACTATCATAATGGACGTGGGATCCATTGACTCAGTGGGCCCGACGTGCGACGCCATGTCGAGCGGAGGGTGAGCCGATGAGAAGGGACGCGGATACGCCAAGCTTACGCGTGTTGTCTTTAATAATTGAGCCCCTTATGTGACGATTCGTTAACGCGAACCCATCGTCTGCCAAATGCAACGGTCGGTCGTTTCAAGGTGTCGTTTCGTTCCATGCCTCGAAAAGCCACAAGTTCTTATGTAACATCCAATTAAATTTATTGCACTGCTTAACTTCCTTGAACATATATTGTAGCGGTCATTCATTTATATATTTGCAACGTTTCGCGTCGGCGATAGCATCGTTCGTCTCCGGGGCAACAGTTGCAAAGCAACCCCAGGAAAGGTAAGGTCATGATGTCCCTCCTTACGTTGGGCGAAAGCAAAAGGCGTATTAGCGGCTGAAACCAGGCTGCGCTAGGTGCACTGGAAGCGCGCAATATGGAAACCGTTATGCACGTTCCCGCCGTCTGCAACCAATCGTTCCTCGATTACGCAGGCTTCGCCGTAAGTGAGCTATGGGAGGCGCATCGCAGCAGGCAAGGCTGCTGCAGCGCCTCAGCTGCTGCTTTGCCACTCGGGCAGCAGGAGCCTCGCCGGCTGGGCTGCTGGGCTGCACCTCCGAACTCCCAGCACTGCCGCGTTTCGTCGCACCAAGGTTCCTTCCGGTCACGGCGCGGGCTAGCCTTCCTCAGCTCTCCCTCCCATCACCTAACCGCACTCTGCCCCTGCTGGAGGGCCTAGCTGGCAATGCGGCCGCTGCAGCAGCCAGCCAGGCTTTCCCAGCAGCCGCCAGCAGCAGCACGTCCCTCGCTCTCGTGCGCTTCATGGCAACGGCAACCGGCGCCTCCGCCCAGTCCTTCTGGGAGGAAGCATGGGAAGGGTTCTGGAAGGTGTTCATATGGTGGTAAGTGTATTGCCCGCACTGCTTCCGCCCTTATTTAACGATTGACCTGCTGCAACCTGCTCTCTTACCTAACCCTCTACCCCCGCAGCGTGTGGCGATTTGAGGTCATAGTGATATTGACCGGTGTCATAGCTCTCTTTGGACCAGTTCCATTGGCCATCATTGGCGCTTTTGCGGCGGCCCTGCTCCGGCGTTTCGGCCGACCAATGTGAGCCTCCTACCTCGACTAAGTAAACCGTCGCAGGCTTGAAACCGCGCTTGCAATCGCCTGCACCGTATGCATGTTGACCACGGTGTACCGACATTCGCGTCAACCCCCAGCTTACTTCCGCTTGCGCTAACCTCCGGTATCGTGCGCCGCAGATCCCTAAATATGATCTTTATCCTCGTGCTGCTTGCTGGTTGGGTGTTTTCCGTGTTGTCGAAGCTTGAAGAGGCAAGTGACATGTGCATGAGGCAGCAGGGAAGTGTGGGCACGCTACGAACATAGGTCTCATACACTTGTTCAATGTGCTTATTTGTGAGCGATTGCGGTTTGTACTTAAACAACAACTGCAAGCTTGTAATAGTTGCCCTGTACTGCAGGTGCCGTACACCCACCGCATGCACGTGCCCAAGTCACGGGCTTCCGAGCCGTCGAAGGACGGCACGTATGTGCCGGGGAGGCCGCAGGAGGATTTCCTTGCAGTGAGTTGGGGCTAGCACTTGCCAAAGCGGGGTAAACTCAGCAAGTGTCAACATCCTGCAATTAATAGCGATTCCTTAGTCCCTCCGAAGATACGGAGGACGTTTACCGAGTTCCGCAAGTATGACACCCTCTTAAGAACTCATCTTGTGTAGCTTAGCCCCAATCCCCTTATACGCACCTCTCTGCCTGTCAGGAACCCTGTACCCCTTCCACTTCCCATCGATACATCCCTTCGCAGAACGCCAGGGCCTTGGTGGGCTGGTGGAACCAGTTGCTCCCCGCCGACCACCCTGACGTGGTGCGAGTGCGGGGGGTGCTGCAGCGGCTGGCTGCTGCTGCGGCTGCGGGCCGGGGCGGGGGCCAGTACGACCACATTCCACCTGACATGCCGTGGGCGGTGGCGGTGGTGGCGCCCATGGTTGGAGCCAGCGAGGAGCAGCTCAAGGGGCGGGAGGAAGAGTGGATGGCCGAGCGCCAGGAGTGGCGAGGAAAGCTCGACTCAGAAGCCTGCCGCGAGATATGGTTGGCGTCTGGCTACCCGACCTGCGCGTTTGGCCGAGGCGGGGACATGACGCACGAGGTCGGTAGCGCCTGCTGGCTGACGGAGTGGGAACACCAGGCCAACGTGCAGTCATCTGGATGCATAGTGCGTGCCTGTCCTAAATGCTTTCTACGCACTACCCTCCGCCTACCCCTTCCCCCCGCCTCCCCCAGGTCCTGCTCCACCAGCGCACGTTGCAGCTGGCGGGGGAGGATGAGTCACTGCTGGCCGCAGCGCTGGCGCACAAGCTGGCGGGAAAGCTGGCACGACATGAGGTGGGAAGGGATGGTACGGTAGTGCTGCCCGGCAGCTGCAGGAAACTGATGAGATGCTACTACCCATAGTCACGCTTGCCGACGTGGGACAGCCGCATGATTGTATGTTGCATCATGGCGGGAACACATGCAGTTGCCCTTTCGCATGCATGGGTGTGCATTCTCGGTTGTTGGGCCAATAAGCTGGGCTGGTCGGTGAATGGATGGCTGCTATTCGTGCCGCTCACAGGCTGAAAGGTCGCTGACGCTCCAACTGTTTGGGCTCCTGGGGGAGCTCCTGCGTGTCATGTACCAGGAGGAGTATACGGTTAACCAATCAACCAGGTGCGGCCTTACAGGTTAAGAAAGCGTAAACCCATGTTGCACATGGTCCATAGTTATACGTTTTGCCAAAGATTGCAGTCAACAATGCCAAGGCGTGTGGCTGTTTTATCAAGCCGGTATGCCACTACGTCCTCACCAGGCCAACCTTCGAGGCCGACCTCATTGCCGTACACCTGCTGTCCGAGGCCGGGTACGACCCCGCGGGCATGGTACGATGGCTGGAGCGCTTGCAGGAGCTGAGGCGGCCGTATATGGAAGAGGAGCTCCGGGTGAGACCGCCGACTGTGGTGATAAAACGCTTGTTATGTTGATTCCTTAAATATGAAACGGGTATGCATGGTAATATGAGAGGCAACGTTAGAGCAGTAGGGTGCCGGACCCATGGGTCTGTCATCAAAACAGTCCAACTCCAGGTGCCATGTGGAGGTGGTAAATTGGGGTTTAGACACGTCACCTCACCTTTCATGTAGGAGATTCTGTAATTTACATCTGAAGGGCTTGGGTACGGCCAAAGTCAATGTACGATCCATTAATGTGGGGAGACCCTTGTCATAGCACAATCCATTCATGATCGCTTAAGATAACCCAACAACGTTTTGGTTCAAGCCAACCACTCAAACACACCACGTTTAGGCTATGTCTGTCAGTGCAAGGAAAATTCGGATCCTGACGAACTGAACGCCCCACCCCGCCCCCTCCACCCACTCTGTCGTGTTGTAGCGCGTGAGACCACCGGAGGAGCAGCAGCAGGCGGCACAGGAGCAAGCCCCTGATGGGCCTTCTTCACGCGACCGCGCCGTGATGCGCCTTCTTCACGCGACCGGCTGGTCCGGCCCCACGATGCTTCTTCTGACTCCGTCGCTTGAGGAGCGCCTGGAGCGCGTACAGCAGCAGTTGAAGGCCATGGGCGGGTCATCACCGCCGAAGCAGCTCGCATAACCTGCTTTCGAGCCTACCCGAAAGAAATTGGGCTGCACCACTTATCTGTACCCCCATATGATGGATACGCGGGGCGAAGATGGATGGTGCTGCTGCCGCAGCCTGACATGCACCTGAATGCATGGTCCGCCATCGCACGGCCACCACGTGCCTGAACGTATATATGTATGCTGTCCAGTTTGGGCTTGTGCGGAGCTGGGCCGAGGCAACTACAGGGGGTGCACTAAGGTGGCTGGATGATATGCAGCTAGCGTCATTTACTGTGACCTTCTGGGATGAACCCCGGCTATGGGCCAGGGGCGGAGTGGCGGGTGACGATTCTGGTGATGGTGATGGTGACATTGATGATGAGTGGGAGCGGGTCGGTCGGGTGGTGCGGCAGGCTGCGCTGGCGCACGTGGTCGGTGCTGGCGGGTACCTGACTGACTTCCTTGCATGGCTGGAGGGACTGTGAGGTGTTGGAGGCCGGGGAAGGGGCCGGCGTGCTTCGGGGATGCTTGGTGGGGCAAAATTAAATATGTGAAACAACGAGTCCCGCTTGGTGGGGCGGGAGGAAAGCTGATAGACGGGCACATGAATCTTTGTCCGAATGGATTGATGTGGTGTCTCGCGGTATGCCCCTTTTGCCGGCTACTTGTAAACAGCAGTCGTCCCCCTTTTGCTAGCGCTTTGACGTTGTGGTGGTGGCTGCTCGACCCACCTCGCTGGCGCATGTGGGGCGCCCGGTGAGGCTAGTTGAGACGGGTGCAGGACAAATAGGACAGTGACTCGCTCGTGTTGAGGCGAGGTGGTCGAGAGGTGCAGCGGTATGGAATACCGGTGATGGCGGCTCATTGTCAGTCGAGTGGAGGTAGACACCTGGACTGCTTGGGGTCTTGGGTTGGCTGCGGGTCATCCTTAGCTTTGTGTGCGGCATGCGGACACGCTGACACGACTGGCACCTGGAAACCGCAATCCCGTGTAAGGCTTTTGAGCGAATGCCTATCGCCTAAGAGCTCCCGACACAGCCGTGCCCCGTCTTGGCGTGGAGACGCTCGCTAGCCCCACGGTTGCACCCAGGAAACTTGCTTTTAAACAGCTAACATGTGAAATGCAAACAAAGTGATAAGGTTAACAGACACACGGACACACGGACAGGGGCAATCCTGGGGGGCGAAGTCCCCCCGAAGCCGCTTCGCGGCGGGGGCTCCGCCCAAAAAGCCATAGGGAATACCGGGACTTAAGGTCCAAGGTAAATTTCCTATTTAGGTAACATCGCGCAAGAAGCCATATCATTGTAAATGTTTGCAGACTATTACTAAATGTAAGCCACGGTACCATGGAGAACAGTTGTTCGAACACACTGACAACATGGTTATGGGGCATGAACATAAAGTTGGTGTTATGTGGTGCTACTGTGAATGTTCGGAACAACGACCGAATGTGTTTCCCTGTTGTCTGTTGTTAAGGTGCAACGTTGCTGTTCAGAAAGGCGCTGTCGTACACGTGCTTTCTTACAGTGGCTGTTTGGCATCCCTTGTTGATCACGGATAGTCGTTGTAGTTATACACAGTGCAGCGTATCACAGTAACGTTAGAATACTTATGCTTTTAATGTGTTGCTATGAAGCAGCATGGGCAAACGCCGCTGGACTGATGACCAACTGCTTGCGTTGCAACAAGCTGCAGAACGTATAGCTGCAGATAATAGAAGAGTTACTGTCAAGCACCTAGGACACTCGATTTGCCAATGTTACCAAGAAGCAACTAGATACCTTTATTTACAACACTAATCGTGGTAAAGAATTAAGGCATGGTAGCGGCACCAATGAGGCAGCTGTTAACGAAGAGGAGAAGTCTGGTCCGCCACCACGCAAAAGACGCTGTCGGTGGAGTACTGAAGATGAGCAGGCTTTTGGACAAGCATTACAAACGATCGTGGCTACAGGAAGTTTCGCCACAGGCAGTGCTGCAGGAAATGGGGCGGCCCAGTGTTAAAGCACGCGTGGTGCGGAATCGACTGCGGAAGGAACAAATTTGAAAAGGTATGGTTGCTCATAGTGAAGCTTTTGAAGGTAACCACTGTTTCGCAGACGACAATGCTATATTGCACAGACGATGGTCAGAATGTTGCAAGCCGCGCTCAAGAGGAGAGCGGTATAGGTACGTTGTTTGTTATGTGTGCATTCCTGAGAAGGTTGGTGGATGAATGCTGCACTGAAGAGAACGTACCACTGAATACTAGCTGCTGCGACCAACATGCACCGATGTCACCCACAAACCCCTGCCCACGTAGAAGATGACGACTTTGGTGACGAGGCTCTGCCAGCATTCGACGAAAACAGTGGTGTGCAGAGGTGCACCTATAATTCAGTTGAAGCAGCAGAGGAAGCCTGCAGACCTGCCTTTGCTGAGTCCTGCTCGTATGCCTGCTGCTGCTGCGAACGCAAGCTGTTCAGGCAATCAGTAGTGGAGGTCACAGAAAACATGTATGACACACTCAACGAGGAGTGGGCTACCAATCTAGCGGGCTGGGTAACACGGCGCGGTGTGGGCTACATATGCCACACATGCCTTGGCAGCATTCGTAGGGACCGGTGCCCGAGGTTTTCATTGGACAACGGGCTAGAACTTCCAGAGGTTCCACCTGAGCTGCAAGGCATTCCCGAGCTTGCAGAACGGATGATTGCTATACGCATACCATTCCTGCAGTTACGGAGACTTCCAAATGGAAACCAACATGGACTGAAAGGTATGGATGGTATAACCTCTCCAGTTCGATTGGCTGTCGGGGATGGAAAGAGAGGTGATTCACAGCGGACCTACCTCCGTGTTTGGGGAGTCACATGTCCTTATTATAATGGGGACGGGTTCGTGCTGTACGGGTAGGTGAAGCATCTTGCTGGGGAGACACCTCGTTTCCGTGACAAATGTCACCCAGTGCCCCCTTTGCATCTCATCACAAGCGCTTCCCACCATAATGCATCTGCTGCCGCACAGGACTTGGACAAGGAGCGGTTGGACCGCCCCTTCGGCGGGCTGCAGCTGGTGCTGTGCGGCGATTTCTTCCAACTGGGGCCCATCGAGCATGACAGCCAGGACGAAGGGCCCGAACCGGGTCAGCAGGAGCCCTTGGAGCAGGCCTTCCTCAACCGGGGCTACCTGTTCGAGGCGCCCGTGTACGAGTACGGTGGTTTCAAGGAGGTCCACCTCACCAAGGCACGTGGTGGCGGGCGGGGGCTGTACCTTGTTGTAGCATGAATTCACTTGCTAGCATCTTGTCAATTTATCGATGTTAACAGGTACATTCCGGTATGTTTTGGTCCAATGCTCATCTTCCATTTCGACTTCTTGTTCCCCCTCTCCACCTGCGTGCACCCCTGCTGCATGCAGTCGGCCAGCCGGTTAATTTTCTGGTACCTGACCCCGGCGGGCGCAAGCCGTTTTTGTTCGACTCCTCCCCTCGCCCATCCAACTCCAGGTGTTCCGTCAGTCGGACGCGAGCTTCCAAAGCGACCTGATGACCGTGCGCTGCGGCGGGCAGGACGAGTACGAGAAGGTGATGGAGCAGCTAGTGCGGGACTGCAGCCGCCCGCTCGATGAGTCAGACGGCATAAAGGCCACAGTACTGTACGGACATAACAAAGAGGTGGACCAGGAGAACAAGAAGCAGCTGGACAACTTGAGCACGCCGGAGGTATGCCTTCGGGCTAGGAGAGGAGGCAGCAGGGGGGGCACCTAACTGAGGCCGACCCCCCCCCCACCCCCCGTGAAGTTTACGCTGCCATCGACATGGGAGGTTTGGTTGCCAGCAGCATAACGAGTGCATGTATCAACAGCCTGGTTGGTCACGCGAACGACATCTTGCTGTTCTGCTGCCATATGCAGGAGTCGTTCGTTGCTCAGGACACGGTCGCCATCACCTTCAACCCACCGGATGGTCACAACAAGCGGAAGTGGCGATTTGATACACAGACCTTCCTAATGAACAGGGAATATGGTCTTTTCAAAGACTGCCAGGCAGCGGACAAGGTGCAGCTCAAGGTGAGGGGGCGGTCAGAGACGTCAGGGTCGAAGAAAACAAGGGAACACGGCTGCTGTGCAGAAGACTCACGAACATTACCATGAAGCCCACAGCCTCAGCAGCAGGGAGAGTCACCCAGCTTTCGCACGATTGCCTTTCTGCTGTACATCCCAACCTCTAGCTCCCTCCTTCGCATCGCTCTCAGGTGGGCGCGCAGGTGCTGCTGCTGCGGAACCTGGACGTGCAGGCAGGGCTGGTCAACGGCTCGCGCGGGGTGGTGGTGGGCTTCACAGCCCCCAGGACGAGCGGCTACTTCCGGCAGCAGCCACTGGCAATGCTGGAGAAGGGCCTGCAGTGCGATGAGGTGGTGGAGGCCCTCGATAGGTGCGTACGTTTAGAAGTAGAGGTGCGGCTACCTGCTGCTTGTGTTAAAAAACTGGCCGCGAGTAGGAACGTACTGGGATGTCGGAAGATGAAGCTGCCTGTGTGCCTGTGTGCGAGGGGTCGTTTCAGGGCGTTAGTGTACCCCAAAGGACCATGCATTGCATGGATAGATGTTGAACTTACTGGTTGATGAGTGGGTGTTTGCCACCATACCTACCCGTACGTGCACAGCTGGTACAAGGAGAACAGCCAGGTCCCCGTGGTCAAGTTCGCTAACGGCAAGGAAATGGAGCTGGCGCCCACGATCTTCACTCAGCTGGTACCCGGCCGGGGGGCACGGTTCCGAGTGCAGGTGGGTCGCCTGCCCCGCTCTGGTACGTATGTTGTGCCTTAGCAAGCAATAGCGGTGTCTGCTCTAGCAGGCAATACCACAACATGCCTTGGCAGGCAATGCCTCCGCAAAGGTCCGTCGCTCTTTTTGAAATTAATGCCCATGTGCGGCATACAACGCCTCCCTCAAGGTCATGAAAACTATGCGGGTTAGCGCCGCTCATCCCCGTGTCCTCAGGTCCCTCTCCGGCTGGCCTGGGCTCTGACGGTGCACAAGTCGCAGGGCATGACACTTGACAAGGTGCGAAGGCAGTTGTTCTTAATGGTGGTTAATGTTACGGCAGCGATGGCACATAACTGTGATAGGCATGCAGCATGGAGCACCTGCAGGCATAAGGCCCCTTGGATCCTTTGCCAGGCCCCTTGTTACTCGCGGCCAGCAGGTTGTTGGGTTGAGCTCTCTCACCCTTCCTCGCCATTAAATACCCCCTGCAGGTTATCGTGGATCTGTCAACCCTGTCAAGCCGGAACGGTGGTTGGCACGGCGTGGTCTACACCGCCCTGAGCCGGGTACGCACCAAGGAGGGGCTGCAGCTGTTTGGAACGGCCAACCGCACGGTGAGTTTGTGGAAGGGTAGGGGAGAGGTAGGGCCCATAATGCATGGACCTGCATGGGCGTGCATACGTACAGCGCTTGCTGTCTGCCTTTATGCGGGCTGTTGGTCAAAGTTTGGCAGCACGTTGAGTTCTAAGTCTCATTATGCTTGACCCTTATCATACACGCCCCTCCTCTATCTGCCACAGATCGATGGGCGCGTTCTGCGATGGTCGGAGGGCAGGCGGGCTCCGGCGGTGTGCCGGACGGACCCCAGCAGCGGCTTCCGGTGGCTCTGGGAGATGGTGAAGGAACTGCCGAAGAACGCGGCTGCAGAGGGGTATTTCCGGAACGACCCGCACCGGCAGCTGCTCGGTGACCGTGGCGGCGAGAGCAGCAGCAGCAGCACCAGCAGCACCAGCAGCACCAGCAGCACCAGCAGCACGGTTGAGATGGCGACGAGCGCGGTGGGGGCTCGCCAGCAGCAGGGCAGCTCGGATGAGGGCCCTGCTGGCAGCGGGTGAGTTGAAGTCCTTGCAACTGGTGATGGGGGTTGTGGTTGGACCGGGGGGACCTAGCTGGCATGTTACCAAACGAGCTCGTAGGTCAGCAGTCGAATCCAATGAGAGAACCTGACGTGGAGTGGAAGACGTCTGGGCACTGGGTCGCCAGCTAGGTCGCATGGGGCCTGCAACCGGAACCGGTATACCGTATCTCATGCATGTGTTCGGCGCTCCAAACTCAGCCTGCATGTCTAGGACTCGCTCTCTCGGCTCTCTTGCAGTGTAATTGCGCACACGGCCCGTACCGGTATTCTGTTCTTAGGGAACTACTGTAACTGTCTTCCACGCATGTCCACTCTCCCGCAGGTCCTCATCATCGGATGCTGCCCTGCTTGCTTCGGGCGCATCCACCAAGCTGCTGGGCCCTGGGGCCGCGGGGCAGCAGCAGCCTGCCGCAGACGTCCCCAACGCCGTCTTCAAGCTCATGGCACGCGTAGACGAGGAAGCCGCCAAGGAGGCGCTATCAGAACCCGCCGACAGTGAGGAGGAAGAGAAGTCGGTTGACGAGGGCACCTCGCTGCTGACCGCGGCAGCGCATCACGACGACGACGACTCGTTGAGTTCCGAGTTGGCGGAGTGTATGGCAGTGCTGCAGGCGCAGGTGGCGCGCAAGAATGCGCCGCTTAAGTCGGAGCTGCGCCTGATACTGGCGCGGATGGGGATGCTGCTGGACAGGTTGAAGAAGGAGGGGCTGTGAGGTGTGCTGGGGTGCTGGGCCGGGCACGAGTGGGTGCGTTCGTGTGCTTGCCGGCTACCGCGGGCCTGGTCGCTGTGTTGAAGAGCCGCTGGCAGCGCGTTCTAGGTTTCAGCTACTCCATGTTTTGTTGCTACGGAGGGTGCGGGGAAGCATCCTGGGGCAACCTAGCAGGGCAATGTCTGTTTGCTAAAGCTTACTTGGAGTGTCATCATTAGCAGGACTGTAGCAGGTGTAGCCACCGTGCATTGTGTTACAATAGAAGCCAGGTCATCATGTCTGTTTCATTGATCATACGTTCCATAGCATGTAGTGTATGCTTGCCCGTCGCGGCTGGCTTTGGGACCAGACCTAGCTGGAGGACCCCGGGCATCCGCAGAATGTCAATTACTTGCTCAAGCTCGAAGGTATTAGGTTGGACACGCCAGGATGAACGGTACATGTAATGTACGTTTTGTGCCGAGCGGAACTGTACGGAATACCGGTACACATTAGCTGTTAAAAAGTAGATATGAACTGGTTTCTGTTGTGTAGTGTGTGTTTTCAGGGGCAAGTGAGTAATGCTGGTAGGAAGGCTTATTACTGTCAACGTGCCCAGACCCATGGGTCGCGTTACAATGAGAGCCGTGTGCTGCAGCATAAATGGTATAATGTTAAAATATGTTATGTAGTCCGGCGCATTATAAATGAATGACCATTACAGTGATGCATTCCGATGGTGTAAAGATGCATCTTAATTCCGCACCCATGTCCTACAAGCAGGTTCTGGAGTATGCTTGCGGTGCTTTGCCTAGTTTGTAGTTGTCTGCCAGTCACGTCCGAGGGAAGCGTCGTGAACTTTATGCAAATTGAGGACAAAGGGCGAGATGGGGTACACGTAGGCTACATGGAACAGGTTATGAAGCCAGCAGTCATAGTCACCTTCACTACACTGGCTGCTCGACAGCTTATAATGTTCAACGCCGTGCATCGCATTACCAAAGCGGTACTGTGTAACGCTAACACTTAACGGCTCTTGCCGGAATGTAAGACATGCTAAGGCAGGCTGAAAGAAACAGAAAGGCGCAACGGCATTTATCTGACCCAAGGGTCCCACGAATACGACAGCAGTACAATGGTGTGAATCCTCCGGTTCGCCGAAACACATATCGCTACAGGCTTATCCATCCAGTACTGCTGCTGTGTCTGCTCCAATTAATTGCTGACGCAACACCCGCTACTACTACCGGTATAGCCCCGTGGGTTACATAGGCGCAGGGAAGAATGAAGGTGCGGGTACGGGTATAGCGGGAAGGCCTCCTTAAGTTGGGAGGAGATGCGACGTGAGTAGCGTGTTTGTGTGTGCAGGTCATGCGCTGGAGGCTGGCGTTGCAGTGCACGACACACGCGAGGGAACCTTTGTCGTGAAGCCCTGCAGACACTGGACTGCAGAGCGAGCCGGCGGGCAGGAGCCGTAGCTACTGATGGCCCCCTTTCCATGCTGTGCGCGCGAACGCCACGCAGCGCCAACACCAGCTCTAGGCGCCGTGCACTGTCCCACCGCATGCCCACGGAGTTGGCGGGGAGTAACCCGTTCTGCAAGGAAACTTTAAGCTTTATAACCACATGTATGTTTGCACGACACTTCTGCCTTGTTGAACGGCTCGGAGCTACCGGACGGTGGAGAGTCGCCGGGCACACTCATAACTGTAAGTGAGCGGTTTACACACAACGAAGATATGTTACCTATTGAGAGAGCACATTTCCTAGCCAGCTGGGGCGCCTCGAAACTACCATCAGTTGTACTCAACAACGAACAACGCCCCAGATACAGTTATCATGTGCAGGCTCCTTTGGTCGTTCGCACATACATGTAACCTACATCGCTTTCTGTTTGCTGCGTCACCTCCTGATGGGACCCCAGCAGGCGCGACCCAATGACATGTGTCACCTCCTTGAACGGCAGTCCTTTCACGAGATATTGTTAAATTGCATGCCTAATTTTGATGAAAACAACTGTTAAAGGCTAAACATAACACCAGTAGTTAAGACCCCAGCAGGATGGCGTCGCTCGGCAGATTAACAGCCTCTTATGCGCCCACTCGTGTGCCATCCCTAGCCAGGTGTCCGCTGCAAACAATAGGTAGAATGCCTATGTTGTTAACGAGGCCCTTGCCACGGACCTGTTGCGTGGCTCCTGTAGCCAGCGGCAAAACCCGTCGGAAGGCCGCAAGACATTCCCACGTCGAAGTTGTCAAGCTGCCCCAAGAGGCGAAGCCACCAAAGATCGAGCTCGCCGAGGAGCAGGTGAATGCAGTCAGGTTGGCGCTATCGGAGGAGCGGCCCAACATCATCCTGACCGGCTCGGCGGGTACCGGCAAGACGGTGGTTCTCAATGAGCTCAAGTCCCGTTTGTCAACGAAGTACGGTCGCATGTACACGAAGAGGGTGGCGGTCACCGCCATGACGGGGATTGCGGCCACTCATGTGGGAGGTAAGGGCGCAGCTTGTACGGCTGGTGTACCGGATTTTTATTGTAGGCTCATGAAGCAGTGCACAGTGTCACCTGTTACTCATCGCTCCGTGATGTTGGTCCTGTCTTATCCTCGCAGGCACTACCATCCACTCCCTACTCCGCCTGGGGCGCGTAGAGCAGTACAAAAACTTCAATAGTATTTACGACACCGACCTGGGCTTTCTGTACGAGCTGGACGTTATCATCCTGGACGAGATGAGCATGATGAGTGCGGAGATGCTGCAGGGGCTGGACGCGGTGCTGACGGGAGCGCGTAAGCAGGCGGCGGAGAGGGCGCGGCTGTCAGGGATGGAGAGGGAGGTACGTGAACTGTGATAGCGGTCAAGCAAGCTGTGCTTGTATGTTCGGGTAATAATGGAGGTGCGTGCGTGCTATCGAGCGATGGGAAGGGTTGTGTTGTGAAACATCTTGCCTTCGTATCCGCTTAACGCCCCTTTTTGGCCTGCCCTTGATGCACCTGTGCATATGCTACACAGGGCATGGACAAGGAGCGGTTGGACCGCCCCTTCGGCGGGCTGCAGCTGGTGCTGTGCGGCGACTTCTTTCAACTGGGGCCGATCGAGGGCAAGGAGCGGCATGCCGCGGACGGTGGGCCCAAGTCGGCCCCGCTGCGGCCCTTGGAGCAGACCTTCCTCAACCGGGGCTTCCTGTTCGAGGCGCCCGTGTACGAGTACGGCGGTTTCAAGGTGGTCCGGCTCACCAAGGCACGTACCGTGGTGGCGGGCGGGGGCTGTACCTTGTTGTAGCATGAATTCGTTTGCTAGAATCTTGTCAGTTAGTCCATGTAACCGGTACATTCCGGTATGTTTTGGCCCAATGCTCATCTTCCGTTTCGACTTCTTGTTTCCCCTCTCCACCTGCGTGCACCCCTGCTGCGTGCAGTCGACCAGCCGGTCGACTCAATTTATTCCGACCTGACCCCGGGCGCAAGCCATTTCTGTTCGACTCCTCCCCTCGCCCATCCAACTCCAGGTGTTCCGTCAGTCGGACGCGAGCTTCCAAAGCGACCTGATGACGGTGCGCTGCGGCGGGCAGGACGAGTACGAGAAGGTGATGGAGCAGCTAGTGCGGGACTGCAGCCGCCCGCTCGATGAGTCAGACGGCATAAAGGCCACCATTCTGTATGGCAAGAACCGCAACGTAGATGAGGAGAATAACAAGCAGCTGCAGAACCTGAGCACACCGGAGGTATGTCTGCTGGCCAGAATGGGATGGAGAAAATCCTAGGAGGGGAGGAGGACCAACTACCCAAGGCCGGTCCCGTGGATGGAAACAGGAGTTAGACCGGGAGGCCTAGTGGCCATCCACCGTCTGTAAGAACTGTCAGCTGCATGGCAAATGCATGTTACAATGGCATGGATGATGACGCGTTGCTCAGGCTATGTTGCAATGTTTGCCGTCCTGCTGTCATACACAGGTGCCGTTCTCCGCTCAGAACACGTGCGCCATCACCTTCAAGCCACCGGTCGGGGATGACGAAGAGACGTGGCGATCGGATACCAAGTGCTTCCTGATGAAGAAAGACAATGGTCTTTTCAAAGACTGCCAGGCGGCGGACAAGGTGCAGCTCAAGGTGAGGGGCAGTGGGAGGCGTCAGGGTCGAAGAAAACAAGGGAACACGGCCGCTGCGCATAAGACTCACGGACATTACCATGAAGCCCACAGCCTCAGCAGCAGGGAGAGTCACCCAGTTTTCGCACGATTGCCTTTCTGCTGTACATCCCAACCTCTCGCTCCCTCCCTCGCGTCGCTCGCAGGTGGGCGCGCAGGTGCTGCTGCTGCGGAACCTGGACGTGCAGGCTGGGCTGGTCAACGGCTCGCGCGGGGTGGTGGTGGGCTTCACAGCCCCCGGGACGAGCGGCTTTTCCCGGCAGCAGCCCCTGGCGGCACTGGAGAAGGACCTGCAGTGCGATGAGACGGAGGAGGCCCTTGGAATGTAGGTTAGGCAGGGGTGCGGCCATCTGCTGTCTATGTGCGGGGTTCCATACCAGTACACGAAGGGTAACATGCACGCAGATATGTCGATCCTTCTTATCCGCTCCTGGTACCTCTGACAACTGTCATTGCTACTTCCTGACTTTCTACATCCACGCAACTGGCCATTGTTGAAGGACTGATGGTCACAGCACGTCCCTTGCTTGACCCCAACGTTGGAACTTTCTCATTCGTGCACAGGTGGTACAGGAAGAACGCCCAGGTGCCAGTGGTCAAGTTCGCTAACGGGCTGACAATGGAGCTGGCGCCCTCAATCTTCACCGAGCTGATACCTGGACTGGGTGCACGGTTCCGAGTGCAGGTGGGTCGCCTGAGCGGGCAGTTCCTTGGCTTAGCACGATGCGGCAAGCACTTTCACCAGTGTGTCCTGAAGACAGCTAGCGTCCGTTCCCCATTAGGTCCATGTATGACTGACACGTCTCCCAAGCGATTATGGAAGACATGTACGAGTTAGCGCTCCCCTCGATCCCTACCGTGTCCTCAGGTCCCTCTCCGGCTGGCCTGGGCTATAACGGTGCACAAGTCGCAGGGCATGACACTTGACAAGGTATGTACAACGGTAGCTGTACGTATAGCAGCAGTGCACTGCCGTACTGCAGACCGTAGAAATTACGCATGGAGTAGCTATAGGTGGCCCTTTGGCCCCTTGTTTCAGTCCTTCACAACGCAGATAGCCAGTCAGGTTAGTTTTCAGGGTATGGATTGTGAATGTTCTCTCACTGTTTCTCGAAAATATTTGCCCCCCAGGTTATTGTGGACCTGTCATCCTTGGACAGCCAATATGGCGGTTGGCACGGCATCCTCTACACCGCCATGAGCCGGGTGTCCAGCAAGGAGGGACTGCAGCTGATTGGAACGACCCGACGCACGGTGAGCTCGTGAAACCGCTTGTAGAGCAAGGGAGCCATGCACTGGCCTGCATGCATTGTTACGTTGCATGCATATATACAGTGCTTGCTGTCTGCGTGCATGTGGTTCGCAAAACGACAGCTGATTTCTAACTTGTGTATCAAAGATGTGCTTGACCCTTATCATACACGCCCCTCCTCTATCTGCCACAGATCGATGGGCGCGTTCTGCGATGGTCGGAGGGCAGGCGGGCTCCGGCGGTGTGCCGGACGGACCCCGGCAGCGGCTTCCGGTGGATCTGGGAGATGGTGAAGGAACTACCGGACCTGAGCCGCCCCAAGAACGCGGCTGCAGAGGGGTATTTCCGGAACGACCCGCACCGGCAGCTGCTCGGTGACCGTGGCGGCGAGAGCACTTGCCGCGGCACCAGCATCAGCACCAGCACCGCCAGCAGCAGCAGCTGGGAGCCGACCACCCTGTACACGGCGGTGGAGACGGCAGGATCAGTGGCGGTGAACGCGGTTGCGCAGGAAGCAACGGCGGTCATGGCGACAAGCGCGGTGGGGCAGCCCACGGAGGTTCGCCAGCGTCAGGACAGCTCGGATAAGGGCTCCGCCGCTACCAGCGGGTGAGTTGAAGTCCTTGCAGCTGGTGGTGGGGGAATGTGGTTGGACCGGGGAGACCTAGCTGACTGAAGGCGAAGACAACGAGACTAATTGACGTGGTTTGGAAGGCGCTGGGTGCTGGAGCGCTACCTACGTCCCCTTCCGCCTGACCGGCATGTTCATGCATGTGTTCAGCGCTCCGAACCCAGCCTGCATGCCTCGGACTGCCCGGACATGCCTCTTCTTTTGGTTCTCTTGCAATGTAGGGCTGGGTTCGGCACCCGTGTTCTGTTATAGGGAATTTACTATAACGATCTTCCGCGACATACCCACGTCCCGCAGGTCCTCGTCATCGGGTGCAGCCCTGCTGGCTTCGGGCGCATCCACCAAGCTGCTGGGCCCTGGGGCCGCGGGGCAGCAGCAGCCTGCCGCAGGCGTCCCCAACGCCGTCTTAAGGTTCCTGGGACTGGTAGACGAGGAAGCCGCCAAGGAGGCGCTATCAGAACCCGCCGACAGTGAGGAGGAAGAGAAGTCGGTTGACGATGGCACCTCGCTGCTGACCGCGGCAATGCGTGCTGACGACGGCCCGTTGAGTTCCGAGCTGCAGGGCTGCCTCGACGACCTGGAGGAGCAGCTGCAGCGCAAGAAGGGTGTGCTCAAGTCGGAGCTTCGCTGCCTAAAGACGCGGATGCGGGAGCTGCTTGCGGAGATGCGGAAGGAGGGGCTGTGAGGGGTGCTAGGGGGTAGGGCCGGGCATGGGAGGGCAGCATGCACGCATTGCATGTGATTGTACACGTTGAAGCGGGTCTGGTCGAGTGGCTAGCAGTCAGTTCCAGGTAAGCTATTCGATTGTTGCTGTTGAGGGGGCGGGGAAGCATCCCGGGGCTTCATCAGGTTGTAATTCGACGTACCAGCAGAACGAGCAGTGTATGTCGTACATCTAGTCTATTCAGTGGAATTGTGCCTACTATTCATAACTGTCAATTAAGGAGAAAGAAACCGGCGGTTGCTGTACAGTGTATGTCTGCGGGAGCCTGTGAGTATTGCTGGTAGTAGAACCGTGCTGCTAACGTGCTTCGACCCGTGGGTCGCTTTGAGAAGCCGTGCGTTCACAGCGTCAAAGGTATGGTATTGTTGTGAAGATAGTGTTGGTGCTGAGTCACGGAGATTACTTTGCAGGCGCAATTAGAGATTCGATGCAGTACGGAAAACTCGCTAGGCCAAACCCAGTCATGCATGCATTGGTATGTGCTAAGGCATGGTCTCAGTGCCATGCCTGACACAAAGGACTCAGGATTATGATATGTGTTGTGCTCGATGTGTTGATATCAACAAGCCGCAATCCTGATACTGTTGTGCTCGGTACGTAGTTGTCCGCCGGCCAACTTGAGCGTATGGGAGTAGTTGTCTAAGCGAAGGGGCATAATCTAATTGTCTGAAGGAATGCGGTGTCTACTCCTATCGATGGTGTCGCTTGGATAACGAAGATTACTTATAGGGTCTAATCAATAACCAGTGACGGGAGCCGTGCGTAGGGTTGGCCAGCATACTACAGAAGTTGTGGTTTATGACATTGGCTGCTCCGTAATCGCAGAGTAGTGCACTACATGATATCCGTTTGAAGTACACACGAGGATATGGAACGGCCCAAGGAGGATATGATACCCGCTGGAGTGGCTTTTGCCCTGGCGGCTGTAAAACTAGCACTGCCCTGATAGTACCATTAATTCAGTGCAGTACCCCAGTACCTGATTTCAATCTGCTCCCCATGCCACCAGCCAGGATACCCGCGCGTCAGCGGCATGCAGCCGTACCTCAACCTAGTCGTACCAAACCTCTCTCCCTCCTACACAGTCTCCGGTGCAGGTCATGCCTTGCATCCACCCCATGCATTGTCACTCCCTGCACCTGTTACCTCAGCTCCTGCTGCTGCTGGCAGTCCCACGCAGCGCTCACCAGTGCTGCTGACCACCTCCCAGCATCCACACCGACGGCAGCGCTGCACGACAGCAGCTGCGCCACCCCGCTACTCGGGGGGAGCAATCCAGTAGGTGAGCACCTGCGGGGAGGCGACACACGGGGGTACCGGCAGATGCTGTGGACCATCCGTGAGCCACTTGTGAGGCCATCAGCCTCACAGCGACGACCAGCAAGCACGCACTACGGTACACAGCAAGAAGGCACGCCTCGACACCTTCTCCGTCTGCACGTGTCAGTCCACCTCGACCCACCAGCTGCGCATGCGCCCCCTGCTGGCCGCCTCCTCCGCCTTCCAGGTGCCGCCTGCTGGACGACTCAGCGCCGCCTCCCGCCCCCAGCGCTCCCAATGAGGTAGCGCCTCGCAGCGGCTGGCAGCGCTGGGGCACCCCACCACTACCACTGCCGCTGCTGCTGCTGCCACCATTATTGGTACCGTTTGTGGCCAGCTGCAGGTGGATGTGCGAGACAGGCAGCGGCGGCCGGGTGGCGCCTCCGCGGGCGGAGCTGTGGCCGGGCAGTAGCGGCGGCAGCCACTGCGCTAGCAGCTGTACATGGAGGAGGGCATGGGGGTAGGGAGGAGCAGAGGGAGTGGAGTTGCGGAGACGAGGCAAAGGTGCAGGTCGGCGATGAAGGACACAAGACCGCTTGTAGATCAAGAAACGGTACTGATGTGCTGCTCAATGCTACACACAATCGACCGTCATCTTCCGGCATGCCTATCACATGGCCAGCATCCCTCGCGGTTCCCAACCCCATCCCATGCCGCCCCCACCACGTCCCCACCTGCGCCACGTGCGCAACCGTCCACTTGGCTGGGCACAGCAGGAAGGGCTTCTCCAGAGCGGGTGCGGTCCCCGTCTCCCTCCCGCCTGCCTGCCCTCCTTTCCCTGCCTCCCCCTGCCCCTCCGCCGGCCTCAGCTGCACCACCACCAGCCCCGGGTGCCGCAGCCCCAGCTCCCCAGCGGACCGGGCAGTGGGCACCACCCCCGCCAGCTGGCCCCCCCGAGGCAGGCAACTGCTGCTGGCGGGTTCACACCTGCCCGACCCGCCGGCAGCAGCAACACCAGCGCTCCCGCTGCCACCCTGCCTCCCTTCATGGGCTGCGGGCCCCGGCGGATGCAGCCGTTGACATTTTTGTGAGGCAGTGGCGTCCTCCTGAGCCTGGCTATGACCCATGGGACCTGGCGGCGGGGCTCCCTGGGGTTGCTGCCGCTGGTGCCGTTCCTGCTGCTGGTGGCTGGCAGACTGAGGATGCGGGTGGTGACTGGGTGCGCGGGGCAGGGCGGGTGAGGAGAGGTGCTGCCGCTTGCCGCTCCCTGCACTGATAGCAGCAGCAGTATCCGGCACCTCTCGGACGCGCTTGCCGCCGCCGGCCGCCGTACCTGCATGAGGCGAGAGGGAGGGAGGGGAGACGGTGCCTTAGGTAATGTATACCCCTTCTGCTTTCTCTTCCTTTCCCACGCCTTGCCAGGCCCTGACAGGAAAGATAACCCCAGACTCCCTTGCCACCGCCGTAGCAGGCAGTTTGGCTGACAGCGGTAACCCTACATAACACGGTACGCCTTGTCCTAGCTACCTCCGCGCTCTTCCGCTTCCCGCTGCTGTGTGTGCGGGTGGTGGTGCTGCTGCGGCGGCCGGCTGGCTGCCACTGCGGCCCGCTGCAGTGCCCGCTGCGCCGCCCGCTGCTCCTGCTCCGCCGCCGCCTGATCCGCATGAGCCGCGTTGTCCGCCGCTACCAGCGCATCCTCCTGCGGGCGAAGGGGTGGACGCAAGTGGGTTTAGAGGGTAACAGAGAAGAGCAGGGCAGACAAGCGACAGCAACATGAGGTCGGTATAAGAGCAGCCAGCACGGCGCAGAGAAGGACGCGCTGCAAGCCAGCCCGAGCAGACATCACACGCGAGTCGCTAGTCTGCCGTACCTGTTGGCCGTACACGAGTACATCGCCGTACAGCGCCTTGAGGAGCCGGTCAAAGTTTGCGTCCTGAGGGGCCGGGAGGGCAGGGAGCAGATATGGGTTGGCAGGATGTGCAGGGGTGGCGGCTGGCTGGCTGGAGCTCACGCACACAGCCTGAATGAAGGACCGTTATGGTGGTTCTCTTAAAGGGAACACGGGTGATGGGCCGAACCCTACACTGCAAGAGAAACGGAACCCGCCGGCAGCTGTCGCGGTCCGGTTCCTCCCTCCTACATTCTTCCCCATGCACCCACCGGTCTGAGGAAGCGGTGGCTATGCAGGTTGGTACGACAAACCGGGCACTCCTTATGCTGGGGCGGCCTGGCCGGGGGAGAGGGAGATATCGATGTTGGGGATGAGGAAGAGAGATCAAGAGGCAAGGGAGCGATAGGACGGGCTTTGTGAAAGGGTGCATCGGGTAAGGCTGCATGCAGCGAACAGGGTGCAGCAGGCGGGATGTCGGTACCGTAGGCAAAGATGTGCGGAAATTAGAAAGCCTGGGATAGATACAGGGCGCAAACCCCAAAACGTCTCTGCCCCCGGTGGCCCTCAATCCACCTGCCCGCCAGACACTTCTCAATGCACTTGGCGCAGAAGCGGTGCAGGCACAGGGTGGACGTGACGGTCTGCTTGAGGAGGCCTGCAGGAGGGGGCAGGCAAGGGACTTTGAGCGGGGCGGCTTGCATGCAAGGAAACCTGCAATGGTCTCCGATAAGCTGTTTGGATACCGTTGAGCAGCTGCGCGCGCAGTACTGTGTGTCTGTCTGCCAGCGAGTCACGCAATGCAGCAGCCGCGAGAAATTACCGTAGCAGGTTGGCTGCACTGCAGGCTCGACGCCGGGCCCAAACAATTATCTCACCGAAGCATATTGGGCACCTTGTTTCCTCCGCCAGTTGCGCAAGGGTGACTGGCACTCGGCTGTGGGCCAGACATTGCGAGCAACACAGCGTTTCGACAGCTTCCCGAAGGTTAGCAGGGCGACAACTATGCATACCTAGTCGCGGTGAATGTATACCGGTCTTCATACTGCTTCGCTAATTTCTCCATGATTCAACGTGTCGGGGGGAGGACGACGATTGCGTATGGTACAACCAAAGCGGTGGTCAATGGAATCGGTATTAAGCATACGTACTTGTACTGGTATCAGGTCTGTGCCAGTCGAAGATCGCGGTGGAAAGAAGGACTCGACTTTGCCGTGACCCGGTCGTTAGCACGGCAGTTAATCCACATGATTCCGGCAAAGTGAGTGCACACGCCAAATTGCGGGCTCCTTATAGTAGGCTGAGGTTGCTAGAAATGCTAGGGCCCAGACGCCAGCAATATGGCAGATCCTAGCCCTCAACGAAGGACGCGTTTCGTCTTGTTCAAGCAACATGTCATCACAGCGCATGACAGTCATTTTGCTGGAGGCAAGCATGCATTCATGTCAATGGCATCGACTCTGGCGGCGGAGGGCTTCGACGTGCACCTCATCTCGATTGCAAGCAGGGGCAAGGTGCGCGCGCATATACTGCTTTATAGCAACAACCTCGATTTGTACTACTACACGATATTTAGCTGCGTCCATGCTGCCTACTCCCGATCCAGGTCCTTGTGCATGCGGGCATGTCCGGCTTGCTTCCGCTGCTGAGCTTCGCGCGGCCAGGCGTGGTGAGCTGGCGCGAGGGGCGGCTGCAACAGCACGTCGTGCTCAGCGACGAGGGTTTCGCTAACGTTGCTGTTGCAGGCCTCACTCCCGCCACCCTAGCCACCCTTGCCGCATGCTTGCGCGGCCTGACGGGGTGCGAGGCGGTGGCAGCGGCGACATCTGTGAAGCCCACAGCTACCACAAGCCCTGTAGCGAGCGAGGAGGCACCGTCTGCGCGAGCCGCTGCAGCGGGTGGCAACAGCTGCCCCATGCTGCGCTGCAGCCGGGACGCGTGGGTCATCATCGATGCGGATGAGAGCCAGAAGCTGCTCCTGCAACCCCAGCCGCAGCGAGCAGGGACAGCAGGGAGGGAACCCACAGCAGCAGCAGCAGCAGCACCCTCGGGCAGCAGCGCCTCCACCACCACCACCTCCTCCTCCGCATCATCCTGTGCCTCAACCCCCCATGTCCCCGCCATAACTCTGTTCAAGGTGGTCACCTCCGCTGCGCCGCCCCGCCGCTGCCTAGCGCTGGTGCAAAACGTGCACTTCCTGCCGCTAGGGCCCAGCGGCAGCGGGCCGCGCAACCCCTCGCTGCTAGCGGCCTGGGGGCGGCTGGCGGGCGTGGTGGCGGTGTCGGAATTTGTGGCGGACTACCTGCGCATCCACTGGCCCGCGCAGCAGCAGCAGCAACCGCGGCGGGAGCAGGGGCAGGCGCAGGGGGGCCAGGTGGTGACGGCAGCAGGTGGTATCGGAGGCGGTGCCGCCGACGCACCGCCGCCGCCATGCCTGCCGCCGGTGCGTGTGGTGCCCCTGGCAACCTGGGGAGTGTACGGCACGCCGCCCTTCCCCGACCTCAGCGAGCAAGCGCGGCCGCTGCTACGGGCCTGGCGGGCGGCGCAGCTGGAGGGCGGCATCGGGGGTGGGGCAGCAGCAGCCCCCGCGGAAGAAGCCCCCGGGGAGCCCTGCCCGCAGCAGGAGCCATGCGGGCAGGCCGCTGGTAGTGCTCCGCTGCCAGGTGCTGCTACCACTGCCGCCGCCGCTGCTGGCGGCGCCCCTGGTCCGGTGGTTGACGTGGCAGTGCTGAAGCTGACTCCTGAGAAGGGGTGTGCGCTGGTGGTGGAGCTGGCGAGGAGGCTGGCGGGCAGGGGCGTGAGGTTCCGGGTGGTGGCAGGTGGGAGACGGGGCTGCAGGGTGGGGCTGGGGTGGAAGGGAGGAGAGGGGGGACAGCGCCGCGGGTAACTTGCAAGGTCACTGTGATGGAGCGGTATGCTGGCGGGATATGAGGAGGGTGTACCGTATTCGCATGCAAGAGTTGATAATCTGCCTTGCCCCCGGCCTGCTCCTCATCCCTCCTGCTCCTTCACTGCACGCGGCCTCCTCCCCTTCTCTGCATGCCCGCTCTGCGTGCCCTCAGGCGACCCCGCCGTAGCTGCGGCACTAGCACCGTTCACCGCTGTGGGTGTTGCAGCCGCAGCCGCAGCAGCAGCAGTAACCGCCGCCAAGTTATCATCAACAGCTGCCCAGACCGGCGCCGACACCCTTTCTCCTACTCCTCCCCCTCCTTCTCTTGCTCCTCCTCCTCCTCCTCCTCCTGCGGCCCCCAGCGTGGAGCTGTGGTCCCCGCAGCCTGGGGTGGACCCGGTGCTGCGGGGCTGCGTGGCGGTGCTGGCTCCCTCCTGCTGGCTGGAGGCGTGGGGCATGGTGGTGACGGAGGCGCTGCTGCGGGGGCTGCCGGCGCTCGTCAGCGACCTGGGTGGGTCAGCGACCTGCTCAAGTAGCCATTTGTTGCGTAGCCTTAACCCCGGATCGGATCGGAGGTGATTTGGTATTTCTTTGACCCTCGGATCAGTTGTTGAGTCAAACACAACATGCTGACCGGTGTTTACGTTCACCGCACCCTGCTTCCCCCCATGCAGGCGGGCTGCCGGAGGCGGGCATGGGCGTGTGTCCGCGCCTGCCTGTGGCTCCCATTGAGATACCGCTGGATGGCGCAGGGGTGCCCAATTGGTCCGCGCGGCGCTTCCCGCGGCAGCATGTGGAGCGCTGGGAGGCGACGCTGCTGGGGCTGCTGCGGGGCGGAGGAGGAGGGCCGCGGGAGGGGGAGGAGGCCAGGGGAGGTGTGGCGGGCGGTGGTGATTCTGGTGATTCTGGTGATGGTGACCTTGATGAATGGGAGCGGGTCAGTCGGGTGGGGCGGCAGGCTGCGCTGGCGCACGTGGCCGGTGCTGGCGGGCACCTGACCGACTTCCTTGCATGGCTGGAGGGACTGTGAGGTGTTGGACGCCGGGGAAGGGGCCGGCGTGCTTCGGGGATGCTTGGTGGGACAGGAGGAAAGCTTGTAGGCATGCTTCCGCGTCCGCACGGATTGATGTGGTGTCTCGCGGTATGACCCTTTTGCCGGCAACTCGTTATCAGCAGACATCTTTCTTTCACTAGCGCTTTGACGTTGTGGTGGTGGTTGCTCGACCCGGGCTCGCTGGCGCATGTGAGGCATGTTTCCAAGCAGCCAGTGCACACCCTGCACCAATGGCTGACATGCATGCAAGTACTACCGGTATCCGTGTAGGTCCTTAGTAGCTTTCTGGCAAGTTACGTTACTAGCATACGTACGTTCTACCGGTATTGTTAATTATGTATCTAGCTTATTGCAAAGGTAGTTTGTGTTGCAAGTCTCCAATATAGTAGGCGGCATTCCACTATCATAGTGGACGTGGTGGCTCATCAGTGGACCCGACGTGCGACGCCATGTCGAGCGGAGGGTGAGCCGATGAGAAGGGACGTGGATACGCCAAGCTTACGCGTATTGTCTTAATAATTGAGCCCCTTATGTGACGATTAGTTGACGCGGACCCATCGTCTGCCAAATGCAACGGTCGGTCGTTTCAAGGTGTCGTTTCCTTTTCGGCCATGCCTCGAAAAGCCACAAGTTCTTATGTAACCTTTAATTAAATTTAATGCACTGCTTAACTTCCTTGAACATATACTTTTGCAACGTTTCGCATCGTCGATAGCATCGTTCGTCTCAGGAGCAACAGTTGCAAATAAAGCAACCCCAGGAAAGGTAAGGACATTATGTCCCTCCTTACGTTGGGCGAATGCAAAAGGCGTATTAGCGGCCCTAATTCGGCTGAAACCAGGCTGCGCTAGGTGCACTGGAAGCGCGCATTATGGAAACCGTTATGCACGTTCCCGCTGTCGTTCCTCAATTACGCAGGCTTCGCCGTGAGCCATGGGGGGCGCATCGCAGCAGGCAAGGCTGCTGCAGCGCCTCAGCTGCTGCTTGGCCACTCGGGCAGCAGGAGCCTCGCCAGCTGGGCTGCTGGGCTGCACCTCCGCACTCCCAGCACTGCCGCGTTCTGTCGCACCAAGGTTGCTTCCGGTCACGGCGCGTGCTAGCCTTCCCCAGCTCTCCCTCCCACTAACTTACCGGACTCTGCCCCTGCTGGAGGGCCTAGCTGGCAATGCAGCCGCTGCGGCAGCCAGCCAGGCTTTCCCAGCAGCCGCCAGCAGCAGCACGTCCCTCGCTCTCGTGCGCTTCATGGCAACGGCAACCGGCGCCTCCGCCCAGTCCTTCTGGGAGGAAGCATGGGAAGGGCTCTGGAAGGTGTTCATTTGGTGGTAAGTGTATTGCCCGCACTGCTTCCGCCCTTATCTAACGATTGACCTGCTGCAACCTGCTCTCTTACCTAACCCTCTACCCCCGCAGCGTGTGGCGATTTGAGGTCATAGTGATATTGACCTGTGTCACAGCTCTCTTTGGACCAGTTCCGTTGGCCATCATTGGCGCTTTTGCGGCGGCCCTGCTCCGGCGTTTCGGCCGACCAATGTGAGCCTCCTACCTCGACTAAGTAAACCGTCGCAGGCTTGAAACCGCGCTTGCAATCGCCTGCACCGTATGCATGTTGACCACGGTGTACCGACATTCGCGTCAACCCCCAGCTTACTTCCGCTTGCGCTAACCTCCGGTATCTTGCGCCGCAGAACCCTAAATATGATCTTTATCCTCGTGCTGCTTGCTGGTTGGGTGTTTTCCGTGTTGTCGAAGCTTGAAGAGGCAAGTGACAAGGACATGAGGCAGCAGGGAAGTGTAGGCACGCTAACGAACATATGTCTCATACACTTGTTCATTGTGCTTATCTATGAGCAATTGCGGTACCTTAAGCAACATCTGCAAGCCTGTAACATTTGCCCTGTACTGCAGGTGCCGTACACCCACCGCATGCACGCGCCCAAGTCACGGGCTTCCGAGCCGTCGAAGGACGGCACGTATATGCCGGGGAGGCCACAGGAGGAATTCCTTGCAGTGAGTTGGGGCTAGCACTTGCCAAAGCGGACTAAACTCAGCAATTGTCAACATTCTGCAATTTTTATAGCGACTGCTTATTCCCTCCGAAGATACGGAGGACGTTTACCGAGTTCCACAAGTATGACATCCTCTTAAGAACTTATCTTGTGTAACTTAGCCCAATTCCCCTTATACGCACCTCTCTGCCTGTCAGGAAGCCCTGTGCCCCTTCCACTTCCCATCAATACATCCCTTCGCAGAACGCCAGGTCCATTGTGGGCTGGTGGAACCAGCTGCTCCCCGCCGACCACCCTGACGTGGTGCGAGTGCGGGGGGTGCTGCAGCGGCTGGCTGCTGCTGCTTCTGCGGGCCGGGGTGGGGGCCAGTACGACCACATTCCACCTGACATGCCGTGGGCGGTGGCGGTGGTGGCGCCCGTGGTTGGGGCCAGCGAGGAGCAGCTCAAGGGGCGGGAGGAGGAATGGATGGCCGAGAGCCAGGAGTGGCGAGGAAAGCTCGACTCAGAAGCCTGCCGCGAGATATGGTTGGCTACTGGCTACCCGACCTGCGCGTTTGGCCGAGGCGGGGACATGACGCATGAGGTCGGTAGCGCCTGCTGGCTGACGGAGTGGGAACACCAGGCCAACGTGCAGTCATCTGGATGCATAGTGCGTGCCTGTCCTAAATGCTCTCTACGCACTACCCTCCGCCTACCCCTTCCCCCCGCCTCCCCCAGGTCCTGCTCCACCAGCGCACGTTGCAGCTGGCGGGGGAGGATGAGTCACTGCTGGCCGCAGCGCTGGCGCACAAGCTGGCGGGAAAGCTGGCACGGCATGAGGTGGGAAAGAATGGTACGGTAGTACTGCCCGGCAGCTGCATGAAGCTGATGAGATGCTACTACCCATAGTCATGCTTGCCGACATGGGACAGCTGCATAATTGTATGTTGCATCATGGCGGGAACACATGCAGTTGCCCTATCGCATGCATGGGTGTGCGTTCTCGGTTGTTGGGCCAATAAGCTGGGCTGGTCGGGCTTGCCGCCCACAGGCTGAAAGGTCGCTGACGCTCCAACTGTTTGGGCTCCTGGGGGAGCTCCTGCGTGTCATGTACCAGGAGGAGTATACGGTTAACCAATCAACCAGGTGCGGCCTTACAGGTTAAGAAAGCGTAAACCCATTTTTGTCGCACACACTCCAGTGCCAGAGGAGTCGCACCCCTCATCAACTTACACCGCCTGGGACCTGGCCTGCGGGCCCAGACTCCGAACAGCGTCTAAGAGACCCAACTCTGTAACTAACCAAGTTTGCTACCTAGCCGATACCTCACCCTACCCTCTCCGGGGAACAACAGGAGAGGGGGAAAACCAACAGCCGGGCGCGGATGGGCTCTAGCCCCCAAAACCCGCCCCGGCGTACTAGGCTCTAGGCGCGCTTCCGCATGCATGCACGCCTAGAGAGGACCCCGGAGAGAGTAGGGGTGGGAGGGTGGGAAACAAAAGGCTCGCCTACCTACAGCTGCAGCCATACTTAAGAACTGTCTGCAACTACGCAAAAGTCAGCGCCTTCCTAACTGCGCACGGAAACTCAGCGGCAAAGACCTGAAAGGCCAGCTGAGGGCAAACTGTTTAACCAAGGTCAAAACGTCTAGCACCGTCCACTCGCAAGCCTGGTGGCGACTGCTCTGCTCCCTGTCGTACATGCGCTCCAAAACCCCATTTTTAGTTGACACTCAAAATGATACTTTTGTCGCACACACTCCAGTGCCAGAGGAGTCGCACCCCTCATCAACTTACACCGCCTGGGACCTGGCCTGCGGGCCCAGACTCCGAACAGCGTCTAAGAGACCCAACTCTGTAACTAACCAAGTTTGCTACCTAGCCGATACCTCACCCTACCCTCTCCGGGGAACAACAGGAGAGGGGGAAAACCAACAGCCGGGCGCGGATGGGCTCTAGCCCCCAAAACCCGCCCCGGCGTACTAGGCTCTAGGCGCGCTTCCGCATGCATGCACGCCTAGAGAGGACCCCCCTTACCCTGTCACCCACCGCACGCCTCGTCACCTCACATGCACCCCACAATGCGGGCCTTAGCCGCCGCGGAGGGGAGGATATACGCGCTCACCGCCTCCGACCGCCACCTCCCGTGCGCCTTGATCTGCTCTCCAGAGGCCCCCCCTTCCGCTGCAGCCGTGGCTCCCCCCCTTCTCAGGCTGTGGGACGCGTAATCTGGTACCCGCCCGGCTATTTGTGGCAGGGCGCGCTGCATCTCTCCTAAGAGCGCCCTAAGCCTACGCGTAAACCCCTCCTTCCGCCAAGCCTCCGACCCCGGTCCCCACTGGGGGCCCCGCGTGAAGAGCGGCGCGCTGGGCTCCGCCCCCCCTGAGCGGGCCCGCTCTAGGTGGCGCCCTATAATGCGCCCGATGCGTACTCCGCTGCCAGACGATGCCCCCAGGTGCACATCCACCCCTGCCCCAACCTGATCGGTCTTGCTCCTCGTTATCCGCACCACGTGAACCCCACCAGTCAGCGAATGCACGTCACCTAGCCGCAGCCCCGCCAGCTCACTTCTCCGCAGCATCCCAAAGAAACCCACCACCAGCCAACACGCATCCTGCTCGAGCTCCGCTCGGCGCGCTGGCGCCCCGTCCGCCGTCGCTGCCAGCCAGCCCAATAGGAGCCGCAGAAGCGGCACCGGGAACGCCTCCTTCGTACGTTGCGGCAGCGGCTCGGCCCCTGCATCGCCGCCAGCTGTGGCGGCTGCCGCCGGCGCCCGGGCACGCCACGCCTGCCTCAGCGTGCGTTGCACCAATGGGTTCCGGCGGATGGAGGCCTCCGCCGGAAAACCCTTCGCGCGCTGCCAGTCCGCAAGGGCGCTAATGGTGCCTGACAACGTTGAGGGGGCCACACGGTCGGCCTCATGGGCGATGAACAGGCTCACCAGCTCGGGGCTGAGGTCCGCGCCCCGCGCAGGTGGGAAAGCCGCCCTCATGGGTAAGCCCAGAGCAGCGCAGAAGGCCGCGTAGCGGCGGCGATGGGATTCGTACGTCCCTGCTGAACCCGCCGACACGGCGCTTCCCGCTAGCGCCACCAGCCTCGCCGCGAGTGCCTCCTGCTGACCGCCCGCAGCCCCTGCCGGAAAACCCGCCGCCGCCAGGATGCAGTGGATGCAGCGGAACCAGCCGCCGGGGTACGAGCCCGGCGGCAGTCCCAGGCAGCGGCGATGTGCCCGTATGTCGCATGTCTCACAGCGCAAGTCCCCCACGGAGGTGCGCCGCACGCAGGCCTCGCAGCTCCCGCCACCCTCTACAATCGCCATGGGGGCGCAAACGCGGATCGGAATTCGGTCAGGGCAGGCGTAAGACCAGCATATCGTAAGGAGAAGGACCCGCCTCGTCGCCCCAGGGCCAAACGCAGAGGCGGCCGCCCCTGGGCAGCACCTGGGCGACCCGGAATGGTGCGGATCGGCTACGGACGAAGGCCCGGAACCACCCCCGCTCCGGCCAGAAAGGCACCACCACAACCGCCCGCGTCCGCGAGTCACGCCGTGCCGCTGCCACGAGGGTCGCTAGCACCTCCCCCACCAGGGCCTGGGGTGGGAAGGCCCACAGCGCCTTGCCCGCCAGCTCGGCCTCCTGGCCAAGCACCGACCGCCCCGCGCTGTAGAACACCTCACAGCCGGGCTGCCGGTTGGAGCCATGGGCGTCGCAGCAGCAGTCGACGGTGGGCCGGAGAGAGAACTTGCGGCATAGCTCCCTGAAGATGCTGGCCTTCAGCCGCAGGTTCTGATCCTGGGCGCTGTCAAGGCGGCGGCTGAGGCGGTCGGCCTGGCCGTTGTCCACGCCGGGAATGTGCTCAGCCCGGACCTCGAACCCTGAGCTAATCGCAAGCTCTGCAATTTGGCGGCTAAGGCTGCGGCCCTCTGGGATGCGGGTGGAGCCGTGGTTGATGGCTGCTACGGCTTGGGTGTTGTCACAACGCACCAGCACCCGGCGCCCGGCAAGGCTGGCGGCCCATGACTGCAGCGCTCTGAGGACCGCCTTGAGCTCCAGCCACGAGATGTGCAGCTGACGCTCCTCCTCTGACCATGCCCCTTGCACCTCCGCCTCCCCCCAGACTGCGCCAAACCCACGCCCACTAGCGTCCGTGAAGAGGACGGCCCCATCCTGGCCGATAAACTCCCCCCTCACTAGGTCCAAACCGATGCCCGCTGAGCGCTTTACCCCGTCCCAGACAGAGGAATCCGCCCGTAGCACCTGCCACCAGAAAGCCAGGTCTTCTACTGCGTCCGCCGCCAGGCCGACAGTGGCCGGCGGGCGGGTGGGGCAGAAGAGGCTGTCGTAGAGGCCCTGCATGAACGTGAAACCCCAGCGGCATGCCCGGGCTATGAACGTTAAGCGGCCGACGGTGGACTCCAGGAGGTGCCGCTGCACTGGTCCGGTAGCTGCCGCGTCCAGGAGGGCGCGCACGTCCGCCGCGTAGCGCTGCCGCTTGTCCGGCGAGATGCGCATCTCCATCTTCTCGGTGTCGAACAGCATACCCAGGAAGTCGAGCTGCCGCAGGTGCTCGTTTCGTCCGCGGTCCTTGCTGGTCTTCCACTCCAGCCCCAGCTCGCCACCTATTTCGTCCATGACCGCGAAGGCGCCAACGACGTCTGCATGGGTCACCCCTAGGATGATGTAGTCGTCGACGAAGCAGAAGAGCTTGACCCGTAGCCCCCGCCGGTCGCACTCCGCTTGGAAGATGGCACACGCGGCGTTGGTTAACTCCACAAAGATTGGGGGCGATTGGCTGGCGCCGAAGGGCAGCACCACCCAACGCAGGACTGCCTCCGTGGTGGGATGCCTAAAGGCCATGTACCGGCGTGCTTCCGGGCTGCACTTGATGTGGTGGAAACCAGATGCGAGGTCCCGTTTGCCTAGCGCCCCTTGGAACGGCAACTGCTCCAGAATTGAGGCGAGGTCGGGCAGCGGGCAGGGGAGCTTGGTCATGCAGTCGTTCACCCCCGAAGCGGTAGGGTCGATGATCGGGCGCAGGTTGCCATCCGCCTTGCTGACAACATGCAGTGGGTTGATAGCGGCTGCAAAGTTGCGCAGGGGGCCATGCTGCTTGCTGTCGTACGCCTCCACCAGGCCCTGGCGCAGTAACTCGTCAATGTGGCTGGCGTACCATTCGCTGTGTTCGCGCACGGATGGGTAGTTGCGCAAGTGGTGCGAGGTTGGCGGCGTGGTGTGGAAGGTCCAGCTGGCTTCGTTACGGGACGCAGGCGTGTCGATGCCGTGACGCTGCCACGCGGCCGTATTAAGCTTCACGCCCCCTGGGCCGAACCAGCGGCCGGCCGACGGCGTTTCCGCCGCCGAGTCAGGCATCCACAAAACTGCATGAGGCACATGTCAAGGTTACGCTTTGGGTGTTCACCCTCGCAGGGCCCCCGTTCGCCGTAGGTCGCGTACACCACCGATTGAACCACATGCGAACACCGTCAGGCCCTTCTTCCTTCAGGCAGAGCCACACGACCCCGGTGCATGCCACGGCATATTGCTTGTCACCCGCGCAAGGCCCCAGTCCGCCGTAGGTCGCGTACACCACAGACTAGACAGCAGGTGGACGCAGGCAGGCCCTTCTCCCCTCGGGTAGGGTCACGCCACATGGACACACGCAACAGCACATTGCTTGTCACCCGCGCAGGGCCCCAGTCCGCCGTAGGTCGCGTACACCACAGACTAGACAGCAGGTGGACGCAGGCAGGCCCTTCTCCCCTCGGGCAGGGTAACGCCACAAGGACACACGCAACGGCACGTTGCTTGTCACCCGCGCAGGGCCCCAGTCCGCCGTAGGTCGCGTACACCACAGACTAGACGGCAGGTAGACGCCGGCAGGCCCTTCTCCCCTCGGGCAGGGTCGCGCCACAAGGACACACGCAACAGCACATTGCTTGTCACCCGCGCAGGGCCCCAGTCCGCCGTAGGTCGCGTACACCACAGACTAGACAGCAGGTAGACGCAGGCAGGCCCTTCTCCCCTCGGGCAGGGTCGCGCCACATGGACACACGCAACAGCACATTGCTTGTCACCCGCGCAGGGCCCCAGTCCGCCGTAGGTCGCGTACACGCTTACCTTCTGGTGTCTCCATCCCTGCCGTATTTGCGTCAGCTGCCCCACCGCCGGCCGTACTGCCGGCGGCTGGATGGAGGGGGGGCGCCGTTGGCGCCGGGGCGACCTCGCCCCCAGCTGACGCTGCCGCGTCCTAAGCCGGCCGGCGGGCTGCCTGCTCCTGCTTGGCGCATTCTGCGAATGCTGCCGTTTGGGCCCCAGGTTCCAGCGACCGCAACTCTCGGCAGCCGCGGTAGCTGTGTCCGGGCCTCTTGCAGTAGAAGCAGCCGTTGTCGCGTGGGGCACGGGGCTGTGCTGGGGCCGGCGGGAGTGGAAGAGGCGGTGGCGGCGGGTAAGCCGCCGCGGGAGCGGCGGCTGAGGCGAACTTCCCGAAGAGGTGCTGGCGCTGGCTGTCCGTAAATTGCGACAGGGCGGCTAGGAACTGCTGTGTGAGGGGAGAGCCCTTGCTGAATACGTCCATGACGTCCTTGAAGGGCAGGACACGGGCTGCATTCTGCACCTGCCGGAGGACCTCTTGTGTACGAAAAGCCTCCTCCCACACCTGCGCGGCCTTGGCCAAGAGCAGCGAGAGCTCCTCCGAAGAGGATGCGCAGTGTTTGGCCGCTTCCAGCTGGGACGCGAGATGCTGCAGGGAGCGGAGATGACTGTCTGCCTTGTGCGTGAAGGTCGCCTGGTCCCGGGATGCGAAGCTGACGTCCGCCAGCGAGACCAGGCTGCTGAGGCCTGGGATGCGGTCGAACACGTCTGCCCAGGCCCCTTCACGCTGAACGGTTGCCGCCAGGGGGCCCAGAGCGGACGGCGGTGCTGAGCCGAGGGGTAGGTGGCCGAGGCCCAGCACTGAAGAGTTGCTGTTTAAGTCCCCGCCACTGCCCCCCAGCGTGAGGCCCAGTCCCCCTAGGCCTCCCAGGCCTGCTGACGCTGCCCCAAATGCTTGCAGCCTGCTGCTGCCGGGAAGGCCCTGTAGGTTCAGGCCGGCACTCCAGCGTGCGTTCCCTATGGCAGGGTGCCGTTGGTCGTTCTGCAGGGTGGCGACTGCCGGCCGCCGGTCTTGCGGCAATTGCTGCTGCTGCCGTTGCTGGCGCTGAGGCTGGTGCTGTTCGCTGTCTTCTTCGTCCTGCAGAGCCGCCAGCTGCCGCTCTAGCACCGTCCTCCAGACTTCCGCTGCCTCGTCAGCGGATACAGGCTCCCTGATTTCCCGTCTTGCCAGCTCCAGGCTCGCGAGGCGCCGTACTTTGCGAGCTGCATCGCTCAAGCCCGCGTTCTCAAGGCGATCGAGAGCCCGTACAACCGCTGTCGGTGGGACGGATACGGCGCTGGGTGCCACACCCACGTCCCTCGCCGGCGCTGCCCTTGCGATTGCCGGCGACCCCGTACCGGGCATGGCGGGAGGGCCGGTGTGCTGCAGTGGCGTTGCTTGGGTGGCAAGGAAATCTTCAGCAAGAGCATCTAGGTGACCAGTTACGCCCAAGGTCTCGGGGTCAGGCGCGTTAGGTGAAGCAGTGGTGGCGTGCCGGTGGCTTATCTGACGGCCGGGGGTCGCCTGGAAAGCCTCCCGGACTGCACGAGTGCCCCCCCGTCCCCTGTCTGCCCGAACGCGAGCCGCTGTTGCCCGCCGGCCCCTGGACCCTCCTGGCCGTTGCTCCGCCCCGTTCTCACCATTGTCAATTTCCTCCGGTGCCTCTGCTTCGGCGTTGTGGATGTGAGCCGGCGCTGCTCCGGCCGCTGCGTTGCTGGGCCCTGGGAGCGCGGCCAATTCTTCTTGCAGAGCTGTCCCCTGATTGCGAAGCTGTTCCCAAGACTGGTAACGTGATAGCAACTCATAACCGCGCCTGTGCGTCTCGCGAGCCTGCCTCCGTTTAGCGTTTCTGTTTGAATTGGCCCGCTGATGGGCTTCCTGCCAGGTGCTAACTGCTACCGCGCTGCCACGGCTAGGCCTGGTAAGTCCCACTGGAGCCATGGCTGCCTGATACGCTTGTTCGGCTTGCTCTACCGCCCAATTGTACTCGCGGACCTGAGCTCGGTCTGCTTCGGTCAACCTAGCTCTGCTAGCTCTTGGTTAATATCTGCTAATTTAGCCTCCAAAAAGGCTCGCCTACCTACAGCTGCAGCCATACTTAAGAACTGTCTGCAACTACGCAAAAGTCAGCGCCTTCCTAACTGCGCACGGAAACTCAGCGGCAAAGACCTGAAAGGCCAGCTGAGGGCAAACTGTTTAACCAAGGTCAAAACGTCTAGCACCGTCCACTCGCAAGCCTGGTGGCGACTGCTCTGCTCCCTGTCGTACATGCGCTCCAAAACCCCATTTTTAGTTGACACTCAAAATGATACGTTGCACATGGTCCATAGTTATACGTTTTGTCAAAGATTGCAGTCAACAATGCCTAGGCGTGTGGCTGTTTTATCAAGCCGGTATGCTACGTCCTCACCAGGCCAACCTTCGAGGCCGACCTCATTGCCGTACACATGCTGTCCGAGGCCGGGTACGACCCCGCGGGCATGGTACGATGGCTGGAGCGCTTGCAGGAGCTGAGCCGGCCGTATGTGGAAGAGGAGCTCCGGGTGAGACCGCGCGCCGACTGTGGTGATTAAACGCCTGTTATGTTGATTCCTTAAATATGAAACGGGTATGCATGGTAATATGAGAGGCAACGTTAGAGCAGTAGGGTGCCGGACCCATGGGTCTGTCATCAAAACAGTCCAACTCCAGGTGCCATGTGGAGGTGGTAAATTGGGGTTTAGACACGTCACCTCACCTTTCATGTAGGAGATTCTGTAATTCACATCTGAAGGGCTTGGGTACGGCCAAAGTCAATGTACGATCCATTAATGTGGGGAGACTCTTGTCATAGTACAATCCATTCATGATCTCTCAAGATAACCCAACAACGTTTTGGTTCAAGCCAACCACTCAAACACACCACGTTTAGGCTATGTCTGTCAGTGCAAGGAAAGTTCGGATCCTGACGAACTGAACGCCCCACCCCGCACCCTCCACCCACTCTGTCGTGTTGTAGCGCGTGAGACCACCGGAGGAGCAGCAGCAGGCGGCACAGGAGCAAGCCCCTGATGGGCCTTCTTCACGCGACCGCGCCGTGATGAGCCTTCTTCACGCGACAGGCTGGCACGGCCCCGCGATGCTCCTTCTGATTCCGTCGCTTGAGGAGCGCCTGGAGCGCGTACTGCAGCAGTTGAAGGCCATGGGCGGGTCATCACCGCCGAAGCAGCTCGCATAACCTGCTTTCGAGCCTACCCGAAAGAAATTGGGCTGCACCAGTTATCTGTAGCCCCTTATGATGGATACGCGGGGCGAAGATGGATGGTGCTGCTGCCGCAGCCTGGCATGCACCTGATTGGTCAGCCATCGCACGGCCACCACGTGCCTGAACATATGTATGCCGTCCAGTTTGGGCTTGGTCGGAGCTTATGCGGTCAGTATGAGCTTGTGCGGAGCTGGGCCGAGGCCACTACAGGGGCTGCACTACTGATGTGCAGCTAGCGTCCGTTACTGTGACCTTCTGGGATGAACCCGGGCTAGGAGCCGGGGGCGGAGTGGCGGGTGACATTTCTGGTGATGGTGACATTGATGATGAGTGGGAGCGGGTCGGTCAGGTGGGACGGCATGCTGCGCTGGCGCACGTGGCCGGTGCTGGCGGGTACCTGACTGACTTCCTAGCATGGCTGGAGGGACTGTGAGGTGTTGGAGGCCGGGGAAGGGGCCGGCATGCTTCGGGGATGCTTGGTGGGACATGCACATGCATCCATGTCCGCATAGATTGATGTGGTGTCTCGCGGTATGACCCTTTTGCCGGCTATTCGTAATCAGCAGACATCCCTTTGACGTTGTGGTGGTGGCCGCTCGGGCTCGTTGGCGCATGTGAGGCAGGCGCCCGGTGAGGCTAGTTGAGACGGGTGCAGGACAGGTTGGACAGTGACGGAGGCGAGGTGGGTGAGAGGCGCAGCGGTAGTAAGGGTGCTAGGAATTCGGGTGCATAACAGCTCATTGTCAGTCGAGTGGAGGTAGACACCTGGACTGCTTGGGGTCTTGGGTTGGCTGCGGGTCATCCTTAGCTTTGTGTATGCGGGCACGCTGACATGAGCTGGCACCGGCAAGCCGCAACCCCGTGTAAGGCTGTTGAGTGAATGCCTATCGCCATTGGGCCCCCGACACAGCAATGCCCCGTCTTGGCGTGGAGACGCCCGCTAGCCCCACGATTCGCCTCACTGGCTGAGAGGAGAGCGAGCGAGGTTCGGGGTGCACCCATGAAACTTGCTTATTAAGCGGCCAACATGTGAAATTCAAGAACTGTGATAAGGTTAATATGTTGGGCTAGTTTCCAAGCAGCCAGTGCACACCCTGCACTGCTGGCTGACACGCATGCAAGTACTACCGGTATCCGTGTAGGTCCTTAGTAGCTTTCTGGCAAGTTACGTTACTAGTCCTCATTGCCTAGCTCGTAAAGTGCCATACTTCGGACACTTCTATTTTTGGGCTCTCGTACGCTGCATAACTCTTCATTCGCACTCCTAATTTGATAGATAGGATCCTCTATACGTAAGTAATAACTATATAGAAGCAGCCAGTCGCTGGGCGGGTACTGGTGAACATTATGACCCGAAGTAATTTCCCAGCCAAATCGCGTCGGCGACCTAAGTTGGGACACCTTTTACGCAAGTATACTACAAACCGGCCGTCTTAATCTCTTACAACATTAATATGGAGGTCACCCACGTCCGTTTGTGGGCCTAGGAACGTCGTTGGTGCTGTTAGCGTCAACATGTCAACCCGATTGCCGGCATTTTCCACGCGTTCTGCCACAAAGTCGGCGCTCGCAGCCCAGAAGGCAGGCTCGGTCCACTGATTATACTTTCTACGTTTGGCTTTGGGAGTGAGGTTTGGAGGCGATGGTTGCGGCTGTGGCTGTGCTTCTGGTGACTACTTGGATGCATGGAGATGGCACTGCTATGGTTCGCTTTCTATTCGCTTTGGAGCTCGGTCCCCTCTTAGCCGTATTTAACAACTAAACAAGCATACCAGGCACCAATGGGGAACGCGCTAACCGTATTGGTGCAAGTTTGGCTGTCCAGTTGTTAAGTGTCCCAAATCTTTGAAGCCGCGATACAGGTGGCCCCGGGTATTGTGAGACAGTGGGTATTGTGAGACACTCGCGTTTATGGCACCCTGGGTGCACAGAATGCTTAGCCCTTTTATATATAAGAAGTAATGGTTAGACACATGTTTCTTATCTAATTTGTTTCGAAGAAAAGTGTCGCGCGGTACCGGAGCAATGCCGGCTTTGCCGACCGGATTTGGACTCGCTGCCATGTCAAATTCGGCCTCGGCACTAAGCATAGACTCTTCTTGTGGCCCCTTATACATCTTATAAGCCATACAGAGCCTTAGCAACGATTTATCGATGCGTTTTGTGTATAGCCGTGACTCTTTCGCCAGCAACGAGCAGCAAATTGATGCACGACCCGGACCGCCAGAGCCGGGAGAAAGCGTGCATTGCAGAAGCAGGTTTCCTATCACATGTACTCCATTTATGTTGCAAAAATGCAAGTCGGCGTCAGTGTAGGAGAAGAGTTGTGCACACCATGATGGCGATGCGGATCTCAGCTTGCGATGCAGAGTTTGTGAGCACTGGCGAGTTTCTAGCTGTGCACATGAGTGCTGTTGATATATGACGTTAACATGCCGCAAGGCAATGAGTTCTAACCGCTTTTTAAGGCTGTTTATGTGCTAAAATCAGGTGTCTCAGATTACCCCGGTTTTCGGGAAATCAGCGCATTGTGACCCTGCCCCGAAGATTGTGAGTGTCAGTGTGATAAACTTAATTTTGCTGGCCGCGCTCACTACGCCGTACGAAGGACTCATAGGGCTAGCCAATGCCGCAAATTGGACTTCGTTTCATGCTTTCTATCAAAATTGCGAGCCTTGGAAGTGCAAAGGTGTCTCACTATACCCGGGGCCACCTGTATGCATTTTTTGCCAAGTGCGCAAGTTTCGCTTTATAAATTACGCTACCAATTCGCCAGTTACCTTTACCTCATAAAAATAAAAAGATTTGCCAGCGGAAGTACAGCCAAAGGAGCTTTGTACGTGATGGCATTGGGCAAAAACAGTGACTGTCCGAAGTTTGGCACCACCCAGAATTAGGCACTTTACGAGCTACAAGCTTCCAGGTGGGCGTTTCTGTAGAAGTTTAGGAAAGTAAACCTTTCTGCATACGTTCTACCTGTATTCTTACAACATGTATTGCAAGTCACTAATATAGTGGGGAGCATTCCATCATCCTAGGCTCCACTAGCTTATTAGTGGGCGATATGACTGTTTATTTTACTCAGTGAATGACCGTTACAATGGTTCCCTAAAAGGGAACACGAATACGCCAATCTTACGCTCACTGTCTTTAAATAGCGATTATGGCGATTTTATTACGCGAACCGTTCGTCTGCAAAATGCAACGGTCGGTCGTTTCAAGGTGTCGTTTCCTTTTCGGCCATGCCTCGAAAAGACACAAGCTCTTATACAACCTTCGAGGTCATAATTGTTAAGTAACTGCATAACTTCCTTGATCATACGTTTTCGCAACGTTTCGCGTCGTCCATCTCATCGTTCGTCTCAGGAGCAACCCCAGGGAAGGTAAGGACAATATGTCCCTCTAACGCTAGGACGAAATCAAAAGGCGTTTTAGCAGCCCTAATTCGGCTAGGCTGCGCTACGCACTGACCGCGCGCAATGTAGAGACCGTTATGCATGGTCCTGCCATTTGCAACCAATCGCTCTTCGGTTACGCAGGCTTCGCCGTCATTGAGCCATGGGAGGCGGATCGCAGCAGGCAAGGCTGCTGCAGCGCCTCAGCTGCTGCTTGGCCACTCGGGCAGCAGGAGCCTCGCCAGCTGGGCTGCTGGGCTGCACCTCCGCACTCCCAGCACTGCCGTGTTTTGTCGCAAGAAGGCTGCTTTCTATCTCGGCGCGGGCTAGCCTTCCCAAGCCCTCCCTCCCATTAGCTAACCGAACTCTTCCCCTGCTGGAGGGCCTTGCCGGCAATGCAGCCGCTGCGGCAGCCAGCCAGGCTTTCCCAGCAGCTGCCAGCAGCAGTACGTCCCTCGCTCCTGTGCGCTTCATGGCAACGGCAACCAGTGCCTCCGCCCAGTCCTTCTGGAATAACTTGTACGTTTTGTGCACATTGTTCTTGCAATGATTTTGACGGTAAACATGTCAGCTGCTCTCCGACGCTCGCAGAACTGTGTTTTTCTTCGCACAATTGCTGGTGGGCATGACCGTACTCCTCTTCGGACCGCTTCCCTTGGCCACCATGGCCCCTGTCGCTGCAGCCCTGCTCTGGTTTGACCGCCAAGCAAAGTGGGTCTCCTGCAAAGCCATCAAAGCGCATCAAACCAGGCATGCAATGGCCTCCGCCGCTTGTCTGTCGACCATTCAGCAGTTTACCGTACATGCTCCTATCCAGGTCATCTATCATTCACACTTTGTGCTCGTGTTTTCCTCTTACGCCTTACGCTGCAGAGGTCTGATACTGAAAGTGTTCCTCATCCTCTCCCTTGCTGGGTGGTTTTACGGAATGTGGTCGATGCTTGAAGAGGTGACATGAGCGGCATGCGGCATGCGACTGTGGAGTTGTATTATTGACTGTGGACTTGTGTTTGCGCTCATGCTCGCGGTGTCGCAGTTAATATAACAATACTATAAGCTTACCGCTGTCGCCCCGTACTGCAGGTACCGTACGTCCACCGTACGCACATGGTTTTGTCACGGGCCTCCAAGCTGACAAAGGACGGCATGTACGTGCCGGGGAGGTCGGAGGAGGAGTTCTTCGCAGTAAGTGAGGATTGGGAATCACAAGGCAGGTTCCGGTCATGGATAGCCCAGATTCTTCGACTATTCCTTCCTACAGAAGATACGGATGAAGTTTTCCAAGCTTCTTACTTTACTCCCCGGAGTAAGGGTGTAATCCCCAGTGCCTTATGATGCATTCAAACAATGACTGCATGTGCAGGAGGCCAGAACCCTGGCGGGCTGGTGGAACCAGCTGCTTCCCGCCGATCACCCTGACGTGGTGCGAGTGCGGGGGGTGCTGCAGCGGCTGGCTGCTGCTGCTGCTGCGGGCCGGGGCGGGGGCCAGTACGACCACATTACACCTGACATGCCGTGGGCGGTGGCGGTGGTGGCGCCCGTGGTTGGGGCCAGCGAGGAGCAGCGATATGAACAGTGGATGGCCGGGCGCGGCGAGGAGCGCCGGGAGAAGCTCAAGGACGAAATTGGCGCGGCAGCCTTTGCTTACGTGATTGCGAACTTGTTCACGTTTGACTACCCGACCTGCGTGTTTGGCCAAGGCGAAAACAAGACGCACGAGGTTAGTTGCTAAAGTTGGAAGTCATCTGAACTGACTTTTAGTTTCCAGCAACCTCCACGCCGATCCCGCGACAATCCCGCGCCTACCCCTTGCCTCCACCTACCCCAGGTCCTGCTCAACCAGCACGCCTTGCAGCTGGCGGGGGAGGATGAGTCACTGCTGGCCGCAGTGCTGGCGCACAGGTTGGCGGAAAAACTGGCACGGCACGAGGTGGGAACTCGGGAAGCTGCATACAACTGTTGAGGTGTTGAGATTCTAAGGCATACTCACTGACGTGGGCAGCGGCACGGCTGCACTACCACTATCAGACGCTCATATAATGCAGGTACCCTCTGGCATGCATAGGTGCGCGTTCTTGGTGAGCTGATGTGATGACTGGTCGCTTTTTTGGTGGTTCCTCTTCGTGCCGCACGCAGGCTGAATTCTTCGTGCTGTACGGACAGCTTGGGGACGCCCTGCTTATCGGGCAGCAGCCCGAGGATATGCTCATCTGGTTCGTCAGGTATGCCCTTACTGCGTTGAGCAATATGTAAATCCGCCTTCCACACGACAGGTCTTTGCTTAGATGCCTCGTTGGTTGGTCATAGATGGCCGCCGAAGACGCGTGTTAGGCGTACAAGCGTTCGGTTTGCGGAAGCGACCCGGTAGGCTGCTGCCTCCCACCAGGGAACTCTTTGAGGCCGACCGCATTGCCGTACATCTGCTGTCCGAGGCCGGGTACGACCCCGCGGGTATGGCACGATGGCTGGAGCGCATGCAGGAGCAGGAGCAGCGGGAGCAGGAGGAGTCCCGAGTAAGCCCGCTGCATGCCGTATACCTGCTTAGAGGGTGTTGCGACTGTTGGCTCTACGAGCGTTGGGGTTTGGGGTAGGAAGGCACCCTTGGACCCATGGGTCCGTCAGCACATGTTGTCACAAATACAGACCAGTATTATGACGTAGTTCTTCAAGGAGGTTTCTGAAAACCTGTTTTGGAAAACCGTTTAGTCGTTCCATACGAATGGGCTTAGCCTGGCAAACTGAGCGCCCCACCCCGCCCCGTCCACCCTGCCTGTCCTGCTTTAGCGCAAGAATTTGTCACCGCCGAAGATGCCACCCCTTCAAGAGCTGCGCTTGGAGCGTGTGTGGCGGCTGCTGAGGGCCATGGACAGGCAACCACGGCTGAACCAGCTCGCATAACCTGCCTTCAGGCCCACCCAACCTGGAGGCAGCTCTTCCATGAGCCCCTGTGCATGGCTTTACGGGAGTGAACATGGTGTTACTGTCGCACCCCAGGTTGTCAGGTGGCAAGCATTCGTAACAAGTCGACGGGGGTAGATCCGTCGTCACACGGTTACCTCGTGCCAGCAGTATGTGCGTATGCATGCTGTTCATTTTGTGCTTGGTCCCTTGTGAGGAGCTGGATCGAGGCCACTACAGGGGCTGCACTACTGGAGGCTGGACGATATACGCAGCTAGCGTCGTTCGTTGTGGCCGTCTGTGATTAGCCCCAGCTGTGGGCCAGGGGCAGCAGGGTGGCGGGCGGTGGTGAGGACACTGGTGCTGGTGCTGGTGATTCTGGTGATGGTGACACTGATGAGTGGGAGCGGATCAGTCGGGTGGGGCGGCAGACTGTGTTGGCGCACGTGGGTTGGCGCGTTGCCGGGAGAGCTTGTAGAAGAGCATGTGCGTATTCGTATGTGTCTCCAAGTGGCCGGAATCTATTGCCGCGCGTGTGTAATTCCACATGCCGGCTGCTCGTGAGCAGGGGCACCCTAACTTAAATGCCCTCTCGAGGTTGCAGGGGCGCAGTTGGCTAGCTTGGGAAACTGCATGGGGCAGCGCGACCGGAGGTAGGCCACCACGTACCAGTGTTGTCTGTGACTCAACGGTATTGGCGTACTACAGGTGGTGTGCACAAAATTGAGCGCTATGGCCAACCATGCGTAATCGCACTCGGTTAGTGCCGTGCTAGTCCAAGCGTGATCTCCTAGGGCTAGGCAGCCATGCCAACATGCGGGCCTGCCTGTCGAACCGTACACAACGTCTATAAGGATGACTAACGACCGGTGATGGCCCTAATCTCTCACACAATGATACCGCCAGCAATCCGATTACCAACCACCGAGAACCCACTACACGAAAACCATAGTAGGAGGACCGGATCACAATGTGGGTCCCTAACGCCATAGTGCCCCAGCAGCGAAAAAACACCAATGGTGCACACAGGGACAGAGTCCCATTGCTGACTAATCGTCCTGTCCTTAGCTTGCCGGGCCGTAATACCACAAGCGCTGCCAACAAACCATGAAGAGCCACCGCACACGACGACGCACACGATGGCTTGTTTTGTAGCGGGGCCTCTCACATGCTTATGCATGTCAACGCCGTCAAGAGGTCTACCAGTATGCTGCTTGGCGGCCACGAACAGCTACCAAGTACCCGCAGTAGCTCACTAAAAGTAGCATCGCGACAACGCAGTCCGCCAGCCAGCCCTGTATCTAGACTCAAGTCGAGCAGCAGCACGACTTGTTGACTTCCCAGGCTGACGTCCCTCTCAAGGTCGTCGGCGTGGCCAGGTCTGTGCTTCAAAGCAAGCAGAGACATCTCAGGGACAGCTATACGCATTCACAGATGACAGGGTGTAACATAGGTCCTGGGGCACATATGCCAGGGTCATGGAACTCGCTCACGGACTGCACTACAGTAGAATAGTAAGTGGCGGCCGTGACGCCCAAGCGAGAGGCAGCCTCGCAACACGCGTTCGCTTGTCTGACAGGTGTCCAACAGTAGGCAGAGTACGGAAACACCCTTGTACGAACAGATGAATGGAGCCGCCGCCACAAAACCACTCAGAACAGCGGCAGGGACGCAGCTCATCGACAGGTCGCCACGCACATGTGTTAAGATGTAAGGATGTCACGAACAGCATGCACATCCCTCCTGTATGCTAAACATGAATATGAATAGGAAGCCTGGTGCGGGAGCTACCGCACCTGTACTTCTAACGTCCTTATGGAGCGTCCTCTTGCACGCATGCAGCAGGGTTAACACCAAACGAACGCTGAACGCTGCTAATGGTCCAAGAAATAACCGCCAAAGCAACCAGACCGCAGGGTCCCAGCACCCAGGCAAGCAGGAGAATGCCCCCCTACACCCGGAAGGAAGGGCCACACCGACCCGCGCACGTTCGACAGAATGCACGTATCGCCAAAACCTCGGTAAACGTTGCCAGACGCGCTCATGCCTGCACACATGTTACCATCACGATTTCAGATCAGCACTCGCAACCCTTCAACTGTATCCATGTCTCCAACGTTAAGCGCGTCCTTAGGACGGGTAAAAGCTATATTACAAGTCTTCCGCTAGTCCGTTTACGTAGCCATCCCCAAACGCCCGCACCTACAGACTCACGGGTCTGCACGAACTCGCAGATGCCCTATCTCAAACCCACCTCCCTGCAATCACTACCGCTTGGAGTCAGCGCTCGCTCCTATCGCCTCCATCCATCGCTACCCCTGGGCCGGCCGCTCCCACTGCAGCCGCTCTCCCTGCCGCACTCCCGGCGCGCACTAAGGGAGGCCCCCGGGGTCTACGCGCGGCAGCGGCAGGGGTCCCCAGCCCGGCCCGCCTCCACCTGCTGCTTGTCTCCCGCTGCCGAGGGTGGTCGGGTAGTCGTACGTGTACGTGTATTGGTAGGTGTAGTCGTATTCATAGTTAAACTGGGGTTCACAGTCGCCGTTGCCAGGGTCAGGGTCATCGCAATCCTCCTCGTCACGTTCACGGCGCTGTTCCTGCTGTGTTGGCGGCTGCTGCCGGGGCTGCAGCTGTACGGTCTGCTGCTGCGGTGGCTGCTGCGGTGGGGGCTGCTGCTGCAGCTGCTCCGAGGCCCCCACCGGTATGCCCCGCTCCTCCTGCTCGCGCCAGCTGCCGCCCTGCTCCCAGCCCCTCAACTCCAGCTCACCGTCGCGCCGACACGTCCTCTCGTCCACCACAACGCGGGATGGTGGGGCAGGCGGGAGCAGGTCGAGCAGGCCGCTGGAATCCCCGTCTCGCAACAGCTGCCGATCCCAGGTACAAGGACCTGCAGGGTTCTGCGTGCCCTCGCCCTCCCATGCACGCTTGCGGCGGGCCGTCTGCACCAACGCTGAAGTAACCTTTCCCGCGGGACGCTGGGTCTTGTTAATGTGGCGATTGGGTTGGCGATAGGGAGGAGGCTGAGCGGCCCTGTCTTCGGCGACTGCAGGATCTCTCTTCTCCTCCTGCTGATGCTCCTTATCAACACCCAGCATTTGCTGCACCTGAAGCTGCAGCTGCTGCTGCGCTGGCGCCCCGGCTGCTGGCAGGTCACCACGGGGCTGCTGCACCTGTGCCCCTCTCTCTCGGCCACCGCAGCTGCTTTGCTGCTGCTGCTGCCCTCCAAGCTGCAGGCACCATACCGGCTGCTCGCCGCCCTCCTGCAGCTGCTGTGTGCCAGGGCGCGAAGCCCCAGGGCCGGCTTCACCTCGCCAGGGACTCCCTTCCACTGGGGCAGGCGAGGGCGCAGGCGCGGGCGCGGGGGCAGGCGCAGGCGCAGGCAGCGGCAGCGGCTCCTGTGGTGCCAGCGTCGGCCGCTGCGGGGGGGGAGGAGCCATGGGCGGAGCAGCTGCTGTGATCCCGGCTGACGGCGGCTCGGTGGTATGTTGGGTTACGGGCAGCCATGGTTGGGGCCGTGGGAGGGAGCTGGCAGGATTGGGTTGGGTTGGGAACTGCGCCGCCATACGCGGGGGCGATAGGGAAAGGACTGAGGCGTCGTAGGGAAGACAGGACAGCAGCATCTGCACGACAGCGGCCCGGCCCGGCGCAGCAGCTCCCTGCCACGCAGTGGCCGCGGTGGTAGGGAGGGCCGCGGTGGTGGCGGAGGCGGTAGCAGGCTGTCGCAGGTGTGGTGGGTGCGCTGTGGGTGCCCGCGCAGCAGCAGCAAGGGCCGCCACTGCCTGAGCCGCCGACAGGGGCGCGGCAGCAGGCCGTGAGGCTGCTGCTGCGACTGTCCCACTACCCGTGCTACTCTGCAGGAGGGGATTGGCAAGCAGCCCCGCTCCGGCGGGCGCCGCTGGCAGCGTCATACACCCAGTTGCGGCGTTGCTTGCCTGTGCGCCCAGGCCTCCCCTATACGATGCACTGACCCGTGGGTCCGTCCCGCTTAACAGTAGCGCCTGCTGAGATTGCAGTTGGGAATTCGAGTACATCAGCTGCGGCTGTCTGGGCTGCGATAGCGCCGACGCGTGCGTGTTTGTCGTTCCCAGATGGAGCAGCTGGCCCGGCTGCTGCTGCTGCTGCTGTTGCGGTAGCGGCGGCTGCCGCAGCAGCTGCTGTCGCAAGGCCTGCTGCTGTAGTAGCTGTTGCAGCTGTGTCAGCTGTTGCAGCCGTTGAAGTTGTTGCAGCTGTTGCTGCTGTGAACGCGGCGGGGCGTGCAGCTTCTGCATCATTGAGTCCAGCGGGTTGGCTTGCGGCTGTTGCAGCGGGCCTTGGTGGTGCTGACGGGGCGGGGAGGTGGGCTGGGAGGGGCAGGAGGCGCGAGGCAGGGATGGGACAGCAAGGGCTGCCAGCACCCCGGCTGGCCCCGGCTGCCGCAGAAGCTGCTGCTGGGGGACTGCTGGTGTGGCGGCCGGCTGGTGCTGCATGGGAGCTAGGAGGGCGGAGGGAGGAGATAGGAAGCCAAGCGGCTGACCGCGGCTGGCAGCAGTCATAGAGGGGCCTAGTGGGCGGGACGCGGCGGCCGAGTCTAGGCACAGAAAGGCAGCTGCGGCTCCTGCAGTTGCATCCTCCTGGGGGCGAGGCGGCTGCGGAGGAGGGGAGGCCCATCCCTGGTTGAACAACATGCCACCCAAGCCGCTAGCAAGAGCTGGGGCGGCGGCAGGCCAGAGCAGAGGCCCGGTACCAGCCGCGCCACTGACCGGCAGGTGGGCAGGGGTAGCGGTGCTTGCGGCTACCGAGGCGGCGGCGAGGCCGGCGGCGGCGGCAGCAGCAAGGGCCGCGCCAGAGGCGAGGCCGGCAGTAGCAGCGGCAGTCCCGGGCTCCTCCTCACCCCTCTGGTGCTGCTGCCCAAACGGATGCGCCCAGACGTCGCCGCTGTTGCCGGTGCTGTTGCCGGTTCCTCCTAGCCGCGGGGCCCAGTCGGACAAAGCTGCTGGCAGCGCCCAGTCTAGCGGTGCGAGGGCGGGTGCGGGTGCGGGTGCAGGTGCGGGTGCAGGTGCAGGTGCGGGTGCAGGTGCAGGTGCGATTGCGGGTGCGGGGAGGCTGAGCTGCAGGTGGGGCCCTGCATGCGGCTGCACCCTGCTTGCGGGCGGCGAGTCTTCAGACGCAACCGCCGGGTCTTCCGCTGCCACCGCCCGCCTCGGCGTCCTCCTCGGCGTCCTCCTCAAGGGCTTCTTCGTCCGGCTGGGCTCTCCCTCTCCCTCTCCCTCTTCTCCTACTCCAGCCGCGCGCTGTAGTTTTGCACCCCCCGCCTCGGCTGCAGCCCCCAAACCTTCCCTCATCTCCTGGCTCGCCCTGCTGCCACCAGTCACAGTCAGCTGGTGAGCCCCAGCCGCCTTGTCGCCCCCTCCCAGCAGTACAACTGCTCCAGGTGGTCTGGGACCGAGGGCAGCCGGGGGGCGTGGTACAGGTACCCTAGCGTTCGGCCCCGCCGCTGCCGTCTCCCCGCCCAGCTGCTGCCCCGGTGTCCCCGGGGGACTCGCAGGGCCCTGCGGCGTGAACGGCGGCTGCTCCTGCCGTGGTGTTGCTGACAGCGGCAGCAGCGGCGGTAGTAACGGCGGCAGCAGTGGAGGCAGCAGCGAGGGTGCCTGATGAGGCCCAGACAGAGCTGCAGGCCCGCCTAGCCTGGTCACGTCGCCAGCCTCCGGTCGCGCCTCGTCAGCCACCTCCAACATTTCCACCTCTGTCAACACCTGTCCAACCCCTGTTGCTGGGGTCTGCGTTGTAGCAGTCGGGACTGCATCCTCTCCGGTGCCAAGGCGCCACTGCTCCAGGGGAACCTGCAGTGTACCCGCTGATGCCGCTGTAACCGCTGCCACCGCCGCCGCCTCTGCTGCCACCGCCGCCGCTGCAAGCTCTGTTGCCATGTCCGTCGCCTCAGCCAGGATGTCTGCCCGTCTTGTCTCCTGTCGTACCTCCGCGCCCCCAGCTGCCCCACACAGCAGCTCAGAGACCCCCGCCGAAGCGCTTGCCCCGCCTCCTACCGGAACCACATCGGCCTCCTCAGCCACCGCTGCTCCCTCAACATCCCCAACGCCATTAACGCCAGTAGTAGCCGCCTGCCCCTGCTGCTCCTGCTCCTGCACCGGCTGCTGCTGCCCCGCCCCCTCCTCGTGCTGCTCGCCTTCATCCGGCATCAACGCCTCCCTCTCCTGCGGCTGCTCCGGCTGGTCCTGCATCTGCTGCCCTGCCCCCTCCTGGGGCCCCTCTAGCTGCTGTTGCTGCTGCCCTGCCCCCTCTGCCCCCTTTGTCGACCCCGCCGCCTGCCCCGCCCGGCCCCGCTCCGCCGCCCCCGCCGCGCCCCGCCGTCGCACGTAGTGTACCCCCTCCGCCTCCGCCCGGGTCTGAGCTCGCCCGCATCCGCCACTCCTTTGGGAGGGAGGCAGGCAGGTAGGGAATGTAGAGCAGGTTTGGAGGGAGGCAAAAGCAGGTAAGTGTTGTACTACAACGGTGGGAGAACCAACATGCCAAGCTAAAACGTCCTCTGCATCTGTATGCCGCAGTGCAGCATGCCTGACACCCTCCCCCCGGGCCCCCTACCACGGCCGGCTTTCCGTCGTCCTATTCAGCCACAAATATAAATATACGCTTCAATAAAACCGCTGGGAAACCCCGTTACAGCTTCTTGCGGCCCGGCAGCCCTCTCACCCCAGCTGCGCGCACGTCCACTGCGCCTCCTCGTCCGTGTCGCCCTCCAGCCGCTGAAACACCTCGTACGACACGATACGCCACTGCAAGGGGGGGCGGGGCGGTAAGGCAGGGGGAAAGAGTATGGGGAGGGGAGGGCATCATGGTGCAGCACCGCTGCGTGAAGCCCCAAACGGAGCCATGCATGCATGTATGCCGGAGGAGGCTCTCGGAGGGAGGCTGAGACGCACCTTACGGCGCACTCCACGGCCACGGCGATCCCCAATCCGCCCCTCCCTCCCCCACATCCTCCCTCCCTCCTGCCTCCCCGCCTCCTGTCCGCCCCCTTACCTTGCTACACGCGCTGCACTGCACCCAGTTGTCCCGCAGGTGGCGGGTGGCGTGCTGCGTCAGCCGCTCCAGCAGCTGGCAGAAGACAGGAGAGGACACGAAGGCTGGCAGGGGGAGGGGGGTGGGGGGGAGAAAGCAAATGAGGGGAGGAGGGGAGACAAGGGTTGGAGGGGAGGCGGGAGGGTGGAGCACAAAGGAGCGCTGTTACTGCTGCACGTTGGTTCAGCGACCCCTGCTTTACACGAGGTGCCGTACTCCTGGTATACGCCGAAGCAAAAAGCGACAGAAAACAGTCCCAGCATCTGCCTTAGCCTTAGCTCTCCGCACTCTCTCCAGCTGCCTCCCCTTCCCCGCCACGGTCAGTGGTTCCTCGCGTCTCATTTTCCCTATTCCCCTCCCCCGCTCCTTCCTCTCCCTGCCTCACCGCTGTCAATGGGTATGTTGGGCTCGCCCCAGTCCCCGAACGCGTCCACGAAGCGCTGGTACAGCGGCGCCCGCTGCGGCCCCGCCGCGGCGATGCAAAACACCGCCACTCCGAACCCGATGGGCGTCTTGTCGTAGTCCTTGAAGCGGGCACTGGTCCTGTTGGGGGGAGGGGGCGAGCGGGCGTGGGGGAGTGCGGAGGAGAGGGGCAGAGGGGCAAGGGTTGGTAACAATGGTAAGCGCGCGGGGCGGCGGCGGGTGGCTGCAAGTGCTTGAGTTGCTGTTAAGGGGAGCGGAACAGAGGCGCCTGCCTCGGGCTGACAAGGCAGGGCGGCCGCCACCCGCGCTCCCACCCCACGTGTCCACCAAAAGGCCCATGTCCTTAACAAGGCCCCCACGCAGCCTAAAAAACACCACCACCTGCGTACACTAACCTTCTTGCCCCATCCTACACCCCTCCACTCCCTTTGCCCCCCTCCTATTGGGATTCTAGCTGTTGCACTTGTTCGTTTTTACTCCCCCCCACCCCCTGTGGTGAAGCCTTGTCATGCAGCTCGTCAGTTCCCCATTTTTGTCCCCCCTCTTCCCCCTCCCCCCACACCTTCTGAGCATCACCCGCGGGTAGGGCCTCAGCCGCTGGAAGTACGCGGTGTCCGTGGAGTTGCGGCACACCAGCAGCACCCCGGGCACCTCGCCGCCCTCCACCTCGTCAATGGCGCGGTTCACGAAGCGCCACTGCGTCTGGCTGGTGAACTCGGGGTTGAGGATGACGTAGTAGCCGGACCAGGGGTTGGAGAGGCACAGGCCGTCGTCGTGCTTGTCGTACAGCACCTCAGCGGGGATATTGGGGTGGGACTGAGGGGGGGGAGGGGCGGTGGGGAGGGAGGGGAAGGGAACGAGAGGGTTTGGTAGTGTGCTTCGTATTAGGCACTGAAGGGGGTTGAGAGTGGAGGCGGGAAGGGAGAGGGAGAGGGAGGGGAAGGCAGGGATGCTTTCCTAAGATGTGCGGCGCCTACCACAGCCCCAACCCAATGCATGTTCCACCACCGCCACCGCACCCCGACATGCCGCCTGCCGCACCTTGGAGTTGGTGCAGGGGTCCAGTAGTCCGCGGATGAAGGGGTGGGAGGCGGTGGGGCGCTGCGCGGAAGGAGCGGAGCGAGGGGAGTGTGGGAGGGGGCAGGAAGAGGTGCATCGCCACAGGGGAGAGCGGCTGGGGACTGTAAGGAGGTTAGAAACAATTAGGAGAATCTCGGCGGGTTCACTTCAAGGCGGCACGTCGTGGACAAGCGCGTGTAAAGGCAGGAAGGTACCCCTCACCGGCAGCTGGAAGACGGAGAATGCGCCCGCAGTAATGATCCAGTCGGGGGTCAGACCCATCCGCTCTGTCGTGGGAGGTGGGGGGCGAGAGTGAAGGTCAGGGGAGGCGGCGGAGACGAGTACGGAGTTAGCGGAGAATGCCCAACCGACCCATGGGTCGCACATCGACGCAAACACAGCACGCACGCACGCGGCACGTCCCCAAGCATTTGGTCATCCCCAGCCATGCACCTGTGCCTTACCCCCCCCCCAACCCACCCCTCAAAACACCACCACCAGTTCACCAGCACCCCACGCACCCATATCCTCTGTGCGGCCCTTGCGTCCGCCGCCCTCCTCCGCCTCCTCCCCGCCTGCTCCTGCCGCCGCCGCCGCTCCTCCTGCTCTTCCTCCTGCTCCCCCTCCGGGCCCCCGCTGAGCCTCCGCCGTCGCATTGTCCGCCCCACACTGTCCGCACCTCCACACATGGCCCGGCGGCATGTCGGCAGGGCTCAGGAAGGGCGGCCGCAGACACAGCGTGTGGCAGGAGCGGCGGCATGACACACAGGACAGCTGCGGGGAGGGGAGGGGTGGAGTCGCGCTACTACTAAATAAATAAGTATGCCGTGAAAAGATACAGAAACACGGAATACGCAAACATACTTAACGGTAGTAGCCATGAGATGAGTCATGAGCACGAGTCCGGCTGACCAACCCCCTCACACCCCCTTCAACACCCCCTCACCTGGCCCCCGCCCTCCTCGCACGCAGCGCACACCCGCAGCAGTCGCCGCCACCCGCTGAAGCCACCCACCAGCCCACCGCCGCCTCCGCCTGCCTCCGCCCCCTCCCCCGGGCCGGGCCCCGTCAGCCCCACACCCGCCCTCAGCGCCTCCAACGCCTCCTCCTCCGCCGCCTCCTCCGCCTCCGTCAGCCGAGCCTCCCGCAACTCCCGCACCCGCGCCAACTCCGCAGCGGGATCAGGCAGCCGGTGCGGCCCGCCCCCGCCCCCGCTGCCACCACCGCTGCCCTCGCCCCCCGCTGCGGACCCTGCCAACCCCAGGGCACCCGGGTCGTCCCCTGACGCCAGCTCCTCCAGAGTGATGGGAGCGCCGAGGTTGCTGAGGAAGGGAAGGAAGGGGCGGGCGGGACCGGGAGGGAAGGAAGGGATGGGCAGGAGCGGACAGGATTGCTGGGTCGTAAACATGTGGTTTGTGCCGGCAGCAGGACCAGGGAGGCAGGCAGCAGGGCAGCGTGAGGGCGCGTCCTTCACGACTGTGCGGGGGGCTCAGGGTGACGATTGCTGAGCCGGCATGGAATGGCCGCCGGCATGCAAGAAGCGGAGCACTTGGCTGTCGGAACCCGGCTTCAGCCAACACAAACGTTGGCAACCACCTCGAGAGGCCGTCCGGCGAAACCACCTCTGTCCCCCACAAGCTAAAGCCCGGCCTAAGACGGTATCTCTTCCCTTCCCCTCCCCGACCACCTCCCCGACCCTCACTTCTTGTTCCTCCTGCTCCACGTCTCCAGCTCCGCCCTCCGCTGCGCCTCAAATCCTGGCTGCTTTGCAGCCGCCAGCTGCGCCGCCACCTCCTCGTCGGGGATCCACATGTGATTGTGTTCGCCTGGGTGGCGGGAGTGGGGTGGGGTGGGGTGGTGGGGGGGATTAGATAAGCTGAGACGCGGAAACACTGGGGGGGGGATATAACAGAGGGGGTAAAACAGAGGTTGGAGTTTCTGCGTCAGGCTGGGGCGGCGGGATAAGAAGGAAAGAAATGGCTAGGCATGTTAACAGACTTCACCATGGGAGAGATGTGAGGGAAAGCCCGGGGCGTAGGAGGAGGAGGCGGTGGTGGAGCTCAGATGCGGGAAGCATCCTCGACCCGCTAGGCGGGACAAGGACATGGTTTTGCCGCACCCTGCCGCAACCACGTAGAAAACAGCAACGCGGCCGCGCTCCACACCCTGTCTGCCCTCCCTCCGCCCCCTCCCCCCCCCGCTGCAGTGCACCCAGCGCCCCACCGTAGAAGTGCACCAGCGTGCATCCCGGCTGGTAGGTGTCCAGCAGGTCCGGCACCTCCTCCTTACGGCAGTGGCGCAGGGAAAACACGACACCCGGCCAGGTGCAGTAGTGTTGAGTCTGCACACGCGGGTTGAGAACGGAGGTCAGTATTCAGGACACAAGAGGCAGGAAGCCTGGGCAGGTAAAGCAAGTCCAAGAGCCGCCGAGGGCACATCGACCCACCCCACCCGCATACGCGCGCGCAAGCAGCAGGTCATGCAACCTGCAGGCGCCATGCACACGCCAGCGCCCAGCACCGTGTCGTACACCCTCCCTGCCACCTGCGCCACCATGCAGGCGGCCTCGCTTCCCCCTGGCTCTGCCCCCGACCCCGCGCACCTTCAACCAGACCCTTGTCCCAAATGGCGGCCGCCGCTGCCGACCTGCCGCCTTCTCCCCCGCTGCTCCTGCCCCCTTTCCCTTCCCCTGCTCCTGCCCCTCTCCCTCCTGCTCCTCCCCTTCCTCCCCCATGCGGCACAGCCGCTCATACAGCGCCAGCCTCTCCGGATGCGGCGGCAGCGGCGCCTTCGCCTCACGGTCAGACCCTTCCTCAGCCGCCCCGCGCTGTTTGGACTGGAGCTGCCGCTGCGACCTGCCATGACCCGCGCGTCGCTTCACCTTCTCCTCCTCCTCCTCCTCCTCCACCCCCACTGCGTCCCCACTGAGGAGGGCTAGCAGCGCTGCGCCAGGTCCCGCCAGGCGCCTGCCTCTCCGAGAGACGGCGACGGGAGGGGTGGGGGTGTCCGTGGGGGCACCTGCTGCATCAGCACCTGCGTGGAAGCGGGGAATGGCGTAAATAGGAGGTAGAGAAGGAGAACGAACTTCAGTCCTCAATCCCGATGCCCGACGCCCGACCCAGGGGCCATCGAACAAGGAGATTGTAGTGGGGTGGAATGAGGTGGGTTCTTCATGGTGCCGCTTCCCAGCCGAACACCACCGCTAGGATGAGCCAAAACGTGTTCATCAGGAAGAGAGGCGCACCCGACCTGGCGACGTCATCAACGCATGCCTACCGGGTGTAACACCCGCTGCGGCGGCGGCTGCAGCAGCGGCGGCGGCGGCGGCTCCTCGTTTTGGCGCAGCCCTGGTGTTGCCAGCCGCCTTGGGCGTCAACGAGGCCGGGGGTGGCGGGGCCGGTCCCTTGACCTGCAGCCAGCGGGCAGGAGGGCAGGCAGGCAGGCAGGGCGCTTGTGGCGGCATGTCCGCGTGCTTGATGGTGCCATACAACGGTTACAGCACACCTGCCCCCACTTGTGCTGGACCCCCTTCCCCCGCCCCGCTAGATAGCCTGTCACTCTGTTGATGGTTTGTTTCCTAACTCCGGTGCGGCCATCACGTCGCCCCCCCCCCTCCCGCCGAATAGCCTAAATGACCTGCCTGGTTTGACGAGCCATACCTTCCTGCCCTTCCCTCCTTCACATCGGGTTCCTCCTACTACTCCTGCAACCCATGTTCCCATCCCCTGTCCCTCCCACTCTCATCGCATGCACCTCGTTAGTTTGTCCGCAACTGCCGCACTGCCAGCTCGCATGCACCACAGGCCCCTGGGGGGGGCCGCGGCCGCGTCTACCCGTGCCAGTACCGCCTGCTGCTGCTGACCCCGCTGCTGCTGCCCCCGCTGCTGCTGCCCCCCCTGCTGCTTCTGCCCCCGCTGCAGCCGCCTCTGCCGCCGCTGCTTGCGCCGCCGCCTCTGCCAGCATGTGCGCAGGAGTGACGTGTGGTACGGGCAAACAAAGCGTGTGGAAGGCGCAGCGGCAGAAGCGACACGTGACCTGGGAGGTTGGGACATGGGAGCGGGCGGCGGCGGTGGCGAAGAATGAGGATGAGATGCCAACGGAACTGGGAGAGGTTTGCCAGTGTTACGGGCTTGCCGGCCCAACAGCTCGATAGCAAAACAGCACAAAGAAAACAGTTCCTTGTCCTAGGAGGAGCGACTTCGGACAGCGTCAGCAGCGTTTTTGCTGCAAAGCCTGCAATAGAACAGGTGCTACAACAAACAGTGTGCCGCCTCCCAGGTGCGCAGCGGCCTCCGCGGCGCCAGCCCAGCCCCAGCCCCAGTCACATCACCCTATCACCCCCACCCACCCCGCACCACATGCCTGTGTGCCGGTGTCTCCGCAGCCCTCGCAGCAAGCAGCAGCAGCGCCACCCGCCCCCTTCTTGCGCCCGCCAGCCCCCTTCTTGTTGGCCGCCTCCTTGCCGTCAGCCCCCCTCGCGCGGCGCCACACCTGCAGCACGCGGGTCAGCTCGCGGGCGGGGTTGGAGCCGGCGCGGGGCCCTGCTGCCGCCCCGGAGAGCTCCGCCAGGGTTAAGTTGGCGAGCCGGTTGCTGCGGGGGGGTGAACGGGAGGGATGCGAGAGGGGGGATGAGAGAGGAGGGGTAGGGTAAGGGGTGAGGGGAAAGGGGTGAGTGGGAGGGCCGGTGCGGGTTTCCGTCGAGTGGAGAGGAAGAGTGGGTGCATGGAAGCGGCGGAGGGGCAGGAGAGGGGGCTCCTCTCTGCACTGGGTGGTCGGACCCGTCTCTTCAGCTGCCGTAGACACCTTCCCATGCATTGCGGCTTGGCTAGCAGTGGACCCCGCCCGTCCACTCTAGTCGGCGCTCTGCTCGGCTGGTGACCACTTTTACGACTTGGCAAACTAACCAGCCTGAACTTTTAGTCCCGTGCGGATTACCCCACCAACCCTGACCCCTCCCCCAGCCCGCACGCACTCCGATTTCGCGGCGTACGCCTGCAGGGCCGCCCAGCGCGACTTGTGGTCGGTGGCCCAGGCGCTGAGGGAGGCGGAAGCAGCCCACGAGTAGTTGTGGGAGCCTGGCGGGGGGAGGAGGAGAGGCGGGTGGTAAGACGTAACATGTACCGGGTAAGAGAGAGGCGGGAGAAGGGGCAGGAGGGGCAAGTAACGGCATGTAGAGGGGGAGGGGGTGAGGCGGAAGGGTGAGCTGGCGCCTGCGCTAAAGGGGAAGTCTTCTGGATGGGCTCACATGAACCCAGCTGTGGCACTGCAGATATGACGTGGACTATTCGTCCTTGCCCCTCGTGACCCCGCATCTGTTAGCGTTGCTTCCCTTCCTTTTACAATCCCACTCCTCCAACCCCCAACCCCGCTGTTGGTTCGCCTAGTCACCACACCGGTAACCGGCTTCCTCTATACCCATCCACATTGCCACCCACCACACCCTGCCCCGCCCTCTCCGCCTCCCCCCTGTCCCCCCCCGCTGCAGTGCACCCAGCGCCCCACCGTAGAAGTGCACCAGCGTGCATCCCGGCCGGTAGGTGTCCAGCAGGTCCGGCACCTCCTCCTTGCGGCAGCGGCGCAGGGAAAACACGACACCCGGCCAGCTGCAGTAGCCTTGGGTCTGGAGGAGGCACAGAGCGGGGAAAGCACACACGTCAGCAGCCGGCGAGCGAGGGGCCCTTCAGCCCCCTTCAGGCGGCCGCGAAAGTGCGAAAGCGTCACAACATGGGTTGGATGTGGGGCTGGCACGAGGGGAGGTGGAACGCAAGGCCTAGGTGACCCAAACGACCTCATCGGCAAGCGTGCCGTGAGCCCATCCTCATCCGGGGCTTAAACCTCTCTGTAGCGGCCCCGCCCCTCCCTCCAGAGTCTCTGTCCGCACCTTGGCCCACACCCTCGTGCCCTCAGGCCACCGGGGCCCATCCCCACCGCCCTCGCCTCCGCCGTCGTCCTGCTGCGGCCTCGTGAGTTGCTCGTACAGCTGGTAGGCGGCGCAGCGGACAGCTGCCGTACCCGCACCCGTACCCGTACCCGCCGCTGTCGTACCCGGAGCGGGGTGGGAGGAGCAGGGTCCGCCTGGGCTGGGGAGGAGGGAGGCAGCGGAGGGGGCGGCTGCGGCTGCCTCCGCGGCATTGGCAGTGGTAGCGGCCCCTTCTGAGGGGGGTGGAGGTGCTGGGGAAGGGCGGCGGGCGGGAGCGGGGTGAGGGGTGGGCGGTACTGGCTGGGCAGCAAGGCAGGTGCCCGTGTAAGAGGCAGCAAGCGGCAGCATACAGAGGGTAAGGAGGGTAGAATGCGAGGTGCCTGGTTTGTGTTGAGCCAAGTGGAGCGTGAGGAACACGAGGAGGCGTGATTCATGCCGGAACTAATGGGGCTTGCAGGGCAGGAATGACGCGGGCGCATCTCGTCCTTCGGGGCGCACCTGCAGCATCCGCCGTCGCCCCTTCCTCTGCTTGCATGGCCGATGCTTCCAAGCGCTTGCTGGGAGGTGCGCAGTTAAGGTCGGGAGGTGGTGGTGCTAGTGAGGGCTCCTGGGAGCTGCCTTTGCCGCTGCTTGAAGGAGAAGCTTGTGGAGGAATTAATCTGGAGAGGGAGCCTGGCGGCGCACAGCCGTGCGCTGAATCGGCAGGTGGAGCGCTGGGAGTGTCTGTTGACGAGGTTGCGGTGACACCAACAGCCGCGGCAGTTGTGGAAGACGGTACAACAGCCTCCAAAGCTGGATTGGCAGTGTCTGAAGAGGGCATATCATGCATACTTTCCGCGTTGCGATTGAGTCTAGCTGAGGTGCGGCGAGGCCTTTTCGAAGGCGAGGGCTCTTGGTTGTCGTCGGTCGCCGTTGGCTCCGTATTATTCTTCGCGTCTAGCCTTGAACGCTTTGAGCGCCCCATTTCAGTCGTCCCAGCAGGACAGAAGCGAACAATGCGGTTCCCGACTCGTGCAAGCGGAAGGATGCAACCTACGGCATCCTGCAAGCGGCTACCTACTACAATATATTACATCAATAGCATTAAGCCTCCAGTTGTATCCAATGCATCCTGGCTAGGGAAAGACGAATAACCTCGCTCTTCGGCACCTTTTCGTGTACTCCAGTATAGTTCTATTTTAGAGACCCCATGCCATACCAACGTTTGCACTATGCAAGCCTCTAACCAGCAGCTCTAGTTCAGTGGAGCCGAGGGTGCATCTAAAGGGGACGAGGGGTTGGCCGTACTGGTTTCTGAGGACAGATTCTCTGGGCAATCTTGGCATTTGTGATGTTCAGGAGCAAGCAAGTTGTCTTGCTGCGTAGTTCACCATTGAAGAGCCTACTAACAACAGCTCATGTTGTGTTGCCTACTTGCCTTCTCTTTTTTCGCATACGCTGACACTGTCAACCCTAGTGTGAATCCGAAAATCCCCTGCTTATTCTTCCGCATTAGGCATTAAGACGTTAAACAGATAAACGCTCTCAGCTCCAGCAACTCCTACCGGCGATGCCCTGTGCCGCAACATCGCTGTTGCAATCCACATCCAAGGCCCTTCCATGGCAACACAAAACCCCTGTGGCAGTAATTCGATTCATCCATCTCCATAATCCTCATATAAAATTAGCTCCGTGCGCTGCGATCAGGAGCAGAAACGGTAGCGGCGGCGACTCGAGCTCTCCCCGTCCTCGCGGTCGGCCCCGCAAGCAGCCCAAGCATGCAAATGAAGCCTCCCCATCGCCCTCCCCGAGCACCGCTTCCGCTCCGGACCCAGCCGGGAGCCTGTCAAATTCGCATCCCTTACTCAAACAACCCGCACAACAGCAACAGCAGGATCAACAGCAGGTAGTAAAGCGCCCACGTGGCAGGCCGCCCCTCAAACGCGGCGACCTGGACGCAGCTGCAGCCGCCGCCCCCCGGCGCCCCCGCGGCCGGCCCGCCTCGCCCCCTCTCACGCCGGGAGCGCTAGCTTGTCGTGATCTGGAGCTGCGCACGCTGCTGCTGCGGCATCTGGGAATGGAGCCTGAGGAGCTGCGGCCGCCTAGCGCCAGGTGGGTGAGGAGTGGGGGGGAAAATTATAAATACCGGTAAGTGCAACAACACAGTCCCAATCCCGAATCCCGAATGGGGGGGGCCGTCAACGGGGGCGGGTACTGGTACCGGTAGTAGCCGCTGCGTGCTACCACTGCTTGCCTAGACCCCGCCCTCTCACCCCCTCCCCCTCCCTCTTATGGCTTTCATCGCAGTTGGGTTACTTTACACTGTCATTACCAACTTCTGGATTATCTACCTTCCAAACCGCCCACCACCTTTCCTCCCCTCTCTCCCTTCCTTCCTCCCCCTCCTCCCCTTCCGCTCGTCTTGTTTGCCATTCTCACTCAGCACACTGAGTATTCTCCTTTTCCCCTCCCCTCCCCTCCCCCTCCGCTCCCCTCCCCTCCCCTCCCCCTCCCCTCCCCAGCTGGCAGCGGCTGCTGGCCTCCATGACGCCCGCCTCCCTGGCGGCGCGGCTGGCGGGGCTGGAGGAGGTGCTGGGGCGGGAGGCGGTACGACACATCGCCCGCCGCTGCCCACACATCATGCAGCTGGTGGGGGGGGCGGGGGGGGGCTGCAACAGGGGGTGGGGTTGGGGCTGAGGGGGGGTATAGTGAATGAGGTGAATGATAAGTGAAGCTGCTGGTGGAGGGGGAGGGAACGGGAAGGAGAGAGATGAAGGGATGGAGGTGTGAAAGAAGGAAAACTGGGAAGAACTGGAGGGAGGGAGGGAGGGAGTGGAGACGAAAGCAGGCAAGGGTTGTGTATGCATGAGTGCTGTTGCTGCTGCCGCTGCTGCTCGCTTAGCTTCCTACGGGTGTTTCGCAGGGGTGACGGGCTTGGTCGAGATGCGAAGCTTGCAACCACTCACCGCGCCCTCCTGTCCCAACTACGGTAATCCCTCCCCTCTCCCCCAGACCCCTCGCATGATCTCCTCCAAGCTGGCCGCCCTGAACACGCAGCTGCAGCTGCCGCGGGCGCAGGTGCTGCAGGCGGTGTGTCGCTTCCCCTCGCTGCTGGGCACGGACCCGGGGGCGGTGGGGGGGCGGGTGGCGCTGCTGGGGGCGCTGCTGGGCAAGTGAGTGGGGGGGGGAGGATGAGGTTGGGGTGGGGGGGGTGCGGGAGTGGGGATGAGGATCAAATATTACTTGCTGCCACCCCAGCACCCTGCCCGCCTGCCCAGTTAGTCCTCTCTACCCTCCCACCCCCAACCCACCCCCCACCCGCCTGCCTGCAGGTCCCCTGAGTTCGTGAGCACCATGGTGGCCAGCCAGCCGGTGCTGCTGTGCCTGGCGCCCGCCACCCTGAGGCACCGGGCGGGGCTGCTGCAGGAGGCGGCCAGCCTGCTGCCCAACAAGTGGTGAGGGCGCGGGCCCGCGGGGGTGAGGGGCTGGCGGGGGGTTTAAATAAGAAATCTGACGAGAGAGCTGGGGGGGGGTAGCTTGTCGTAACACAATGCGCACCAAGTCTCCCTCCCCTCAACCCTCCATGGTTGCGCCTTGGCATCTTGTGTTAAGAGTTCGTCTCTTCCTCCTCCCTCCCCCCAAACCCCCCCTCTTCCCCCTCCCCCTGCCAGGGGTGCCGAGCTCCGCACCCTGGCCCCCTCCACGCTGGGCCGCCTGCTGCGCTGCTCCGACACCGTACTGCAGCGGCTGCTGTACATCTACCTGCGGGTCAGCCAGAACGGCAAGAAGTACGGTAACATATTCTCCATGAGCACCATCTGCTGCCGTACAGCCGCCGCCTGGAACTGGGAGTACCCGCGCTTCCAGGACTGGCTGGCGGATGGGGAGCGGGACCGGCGCAGCGGGGCGGTGACGCAGTGGCCGGGGTGGTACCGCGCGCCTGGGGAGCGGGACTGGTGGGGAGGAGAGGGGGACGCGGGGGGGAGTGCGGGGGGTGGGGGAGATGGGAGTGGTGGGGGAGATGGTGCGGGAGGTGATGGGGCGGGGTAGTGGTAGGTCGGAGCGTATGTGGGGTGACGGCTTTGAGGGGGGGGCTGGGCATGCGGGGCGTGGTGAGGAGGGTGGTCGGGAGCGGGCTTGGCAGGTCCGGGTTAAGATAACTGGCCGCCGCCTAACTGTACTAACTAACCGTAGCTGTTATAGCTGTTGACCGACAACAAGAGTAGAGGTATACCTGGAGGCGGATGATGTCGGGCTGGCAGTGTGCAGTACAGAACTGGTAGTTGTTGTACACTACTCGTTAGCGTGGTAGCATGGCAGTACTGGGGTAGGCATGCATGAAACCGGACAGGTATGCGTTATTACGCAGTCAATACTCATCTCTTAGGCTCCGCTGTAGTCTCTGCTGGCATGTCGGGTGGAACGGGACCGGGGCGTCACGCGACAGGAACAGCACAGCCAATGGGCGCACAGCCCGTACCGGTACCATGTAAACCGTTAGAGATAGCGTGAAACGTGAGCTTGTGGCGGCTCTGCACAATCACGGGTGTGGGCGATGTGGGATGACATGACGGGCGGCTGGGGAACGCGTCTGGTCCGCAGCCGTCCGTTGTAGGATTTAGCTAGCCGGGTTTCTCAGCCTAGCATCCCAAGTGATGTGTTCGAATGTGCAAGGCTTTACATCGTGAACGGGACCCCTGCCTGCATGCACAATTCAGGTACGGCACATGCGGATCTGGTGCATGTGCGACATGCCGTACTGTACGGCACACGGCAGGCGCAAATGCGGAATACGAAAAGCTACAATGGCACACGCTCTTCTGTGTAAGCCCGCATACATGTCGCCATCAACACTAACGGGACAGGACGTTCAAACTGCCCCCTGTTCATTAGGCAACGGAAATTACAACATGCAACTTTCAGAAAGTCAAGGCTCCCAGTTCTTTGCCCCTTCATCCCCACCTTCACCGTCCGGAAACCCCTGGTGGCCTGCAAACCCAATGTGGCTTCTAGGGCCCCTGTTGGCTGCATGACCTGAATCCAAACGTGCCGCTTCCAAAGCCACGCGCATTGCAATCGAGCGAATGCATGCCGTAACGCTCTCGGTGTAGGTGCCTGTTTATTGCTCCTTGCTCATCACCCAACCGCTGCCTTGCAGCGTGAACCGACAAGTATGGAGGGGTGCATCTGCAAGCACTAGGGCCACCTGCAATGCCGCCTACGGAGCTACGGCGCGGTTCGTCACGCATGTACTGCTTCATTCCTCCGGCCTGTTCTGCCCCATGCATGCAACAATCCAGCTGCAACAATTCGCTCGGCCTCTACATGCTTGCTGCCTCATCCGTCCCCACCCGCCCCCGCCCGCCGCCTGCCCCCGCTGCCGCACTGCTCCCGGTGCCCCGCCCGCCAGTGTGCCATCTGGCACTCCCGGCCGCAGTACCACACCCCTCCACACCGCCCGCACGCCTGCAGCGGCAGCTCCGCCTCACTCACCCCCGCCAGGTTGACGCAGCCGGGGTGGCCGCAGCGGCGAGGCAGCAGCTGGTCGCGAGCCTCGGCCGGCGAAGGAAGCTCTGCTAGTTCGGGAGGCATATCATCTAGGAGAGCCTCCAGACGGGATATGAGCGCCGTGTCTTCGTCACAGCTTCCCTCGGAGCCGCCGCCAGCGCGCCACCGCTGCACCACATCCGCCAGGTCCTCCGCTGCACCTGCCCAGTCCACCGCATCCTGCTCTTCCGCCGCTCGCATCGCCCCCGCCAGCGCTCGCAGTGCCTCCGGCTGCCAGGTCGGCGCTGGCGGAGCCCGGGGTACGGCAGTGCCGCCGCCGCCAGCCGCCGTCGGGGCGCATGCAGCGGACGGGCGCACCTCAGGCACCTGGGCTGCCGCTGCCGCCGCCTGCCGTACCTGCTGCGGGAAGGCGACAGTGACGGCGACGCAGCTCTCAAGCAGCTGCCTCAGGACCCAAGCGCCAGATGACAGCGGCAGGAGGTGCATGGCGGCGCCTAGCAGAGGTACGACATCCACATCCGCCAGCAGCTGCTGCCGCCAGCCCTCGGTGCCGCCGTATGACCCAGGCGGCGGGTTGGTGGTTGTTGTATGAATGGCAGAGTCGCCGCCGCTGTCAACACGCGCTGCGCTGCTGCTGCTGCAGCTGCTGCTGTTGCTACCGCCGCCGCCGTCAAGGCGCTGCCCCAAGCAAGGCTGTACCAGTCCTGGTAGGTGGCTGAGTAGCGTCACCAAGGCTATCTTCATGCCCAAGCCTAAAGAAGGTCCCGGGGTGCATTCGACTGTAGCCGCTGCCGCCACCGCCGTCACCTCCGCCGTCGCCGCCGCTGCAGCAGGCTCTACGGCCTTCCGCGCATGGTAGCCCTTCAGGATCAGCCCCGACAGCGCTGGCAGGAGCTCGCCAAGCGTGAATGCGCGGAGCAGCTCGCCGACGTCGCTGTTGAGGATTGAGGAGGAGTCGGCGGGGCTACTTGCTGGAGGCGCCGCGAACGGCACGCCGCGTGGCGACATGTCGGGCGATTGCGACACCCCCTGCTGCTGCTGCGGCGGCGGTTGCGGCGACGGCGGAGGAGCTGGCTGATCTGCGAACATGACGTTCACCAGCAACAGGACGCGCTCCTGGAAGCATGCCTGCTGTGTCCACGGGCCATCCGCGACCCGTAGGTCCATGCACCGCAGCAACTTGCCCAGCGTCGCTACCAGTGAGGTTGTGTGGCGCGACTCGGCGTACGGCACCACCAGAGACTTGAGGAGCACCTGGATGTGACCACCAGGCCTCATCACCACCTCCGCCTCCGGTCCCCCCGTGTCCTCCCCGCCCCGCCGCAGCAGCCACTCCAGGCAGAGCGCCAGCGAGCCAGCCAGGTCCCGCAGCAGGGGGGAGGGCGGCGGCGGGGAGGAGAGCGGCGGGAAACCTGCATTGTAGATACCAGAGGGGGACGCAAGGGCAGGGGCGGGTGCACTTAGAGGCAGAAGGTAACTCCGCAAGCGCTCCTTGAGAGCGCTCCTTGTTTAAGCTTGATAGCGCCTCGTGTTGGGCACTATACCGGTACCCCGGGGTGATGCATGTCAAGTGCATGGAACCATGGAAACGCATAGGATGCGAATAACGTCGCGCGAGTCTTTACCAGGCCCCAAACCTGCGCCCCTTTACAGAACGCATGCCCGGCCGTCTCAGCACCCTGCGCAGTCCTCAAACGCCGCCCTCACTACTTGCGCCTTACCACGAACAGCTAGCGCCAGCTCGGCAAGCTTCGAGCGAAACGAAGAAAGCAAGCGCATTCTGTCGTGTGGCATTGCTTCCCGCACGACGTGACGCGCCACCCCGGTCGCCAGACCCCACCACTCCGCCTCCTCCGCCCACCACCCGGCACCACCGACCCGCCGGGTCTGCTGGTCTGCGGCAATCTTAAGGGAAGTCACCGCCAGACGGGGGACATCCTCACGACCCACCACCGCCCGAAGTGGCTCAGGTGCGGCGGCGGTCAGCTGCGTTGCAGAGGAAGAGCTAGCGCCGCCGCCACTGCTGGTGCTGCTGCTAGCGCCGCCGCCGCCACAGCTGCCGCCGCCGCCGCTGGAGCTGCCGCCACGCGATGGGGCTGCCAACGCCGCGGGCGGTCCGGCCCATACCCGCCCCGACGCCACCGCCAGGTGACCGATGCGCATCGCCAGCGTCAAAGATGCGCCCCTGCCCGGCGGCGGGTCTCCGAAACCTGATCCCAGGACAGACAAAGCCGTCATGAGAGGCTCGTCCTCGACGACCTGGAGCTGGCTGTAGCTGCTACCGCCGACACCGCCAGGCCTTCCACCGCTGCCTCTGGCGCCACTGCCGTCTCCACCGCTAACGCTGCCGCTAGAGCGGAGGACGTCGCTCCGCTCCGTCTCAACCTCCACGGGCACCCGCCGCAGCACCTCCGGCGGCAGCCCATACGTCGGGCCGCCGTCCGCCGCGTGCAGGCAGGCAACTCCGTACACGAGCACTGCATGCCGTACACAGCGCCCGGAAAGCGCCGTACGCAGCTGGGCTCGCGGTCCCTCGCGGATTCCGTACGAGCTGACAAGCTTGTTAAGGATATCGTACGACGTCACGAACAATGTCTTTACGTCCATGACACGCTCACCCGGGGCGTTGGGGCCCGCTGCGTCATTCATCGTTAGCAGCAGCAGCGCCCGAGCCGTGTGCTCCATCACGGCACTGCTCTGCAGGCTGGACGTGAACTCCGTCACGAAGGCGAGGTGGGCGGCCGGGAGGGGCTGCTGCGGCTGCGGCTGACCCATGGGTCCTCCGAGCAGCCGGAACGTGAGGACGGTGAAGCAGTCGATAAAGGATGTAGCTTGCATTAAAAGCGATTCCCCGATGAAGCGGACGCTAGTCGTAGCTGCAGGCTTTTGTAGTCGTTGCCGGTCCTGCTCGCGTTGTTCCGATCCCGTGTTTGCCGCATCTTGCAAAAACTGGGCAAGGGCAGCCAGCTGGCGACTGCAGGCCTGCAGGCTGTGAGAGCGCAGCAGCTTGGTCGCCAGGTCCAAGGCCGGAGCGATGCTGCTGTCGTGGCGGACTGCGTTTCCAAAACATTTCCTGACCAGACAACAGGCTCTTCCCGAAACTAGATTCCACCGTGCGTCATTGCGTGTGGCTGGCTGCAGCGGATCGTGTTGCTGCCGGGTAAAGGTGACCACCAATCGCAGCAGCGCGAAACGGAATGACTTAACCCCAAATGCCGCGGCGAGAGTTTCGCCCTCAGCTCCAGCACTCCCACAAGAGTTAATAAGGACTCCTAAGCATTCTTCCACGTCTTGCAATGCCCCGTTCCCAAACCTTGGGCGGGGCGGCTGCGGCTGCGGGCCTGCAGCTGGCGCCCGGGCAGCGCTCCTCGCGCTAGCCGGCGGCCCCAGCAGCCGCTCCACAGCGCCAGGCAGCTGCTGAAAGCAGGTCCGGATGTGGGGAGGCAGCGGGTCTGGGGCGGCGGCCGAGCGGCGGCTGCCCGCCTGACCTCGGCCGCGAGCTCCTTGCGCCCCGCGCCTCGGCATAGCAGCGGGTCAGCAAGTGGTGCTGTTACACAAATATACGTACATACGGTGAAGGGTTGAAGAGTAAACTGCACAAGGTCATGTAGTTGGAAGAAATGTGGTGCTGGAACGTACGTCAGCGATGGCGCCAACAAATGTCCCCGTAGCTCGATTCCGAGAAAACGTAAACGTAGTATGCGGTTTCGGAGGAGCGAAGCGAAGGGAAGCATACCCGATTCCTGTCACGCTCAACGGGATCCTTTCAGTCGGCATATACACGGCTCGGCGTTCATGTTGAAGTGCTCAGCGTAGCCCGCAATTGCTGTCACGCTCACTTAACGAACTTTTAACGGCATTATCGCTCTTCCTAGATCGCGCTGTTTAAAGCGTCCTTTAATTTAAGACATTCAAGGCTATTGCTCAAGCGGTGAATTATGGAGGGCAGATCTTGGCGCTCGTCCCGTCATAGACCCACGGGTCAGTATAGCTTCCAAAGCGCTGCTGCCGGTCACCGCTTCACAGGCTTCTAATTGTGCAGCGCATAGTGGCTCCTGTTTTTTGTAGGTAAAAAAGAAAAAGGATCGCTAGCGTCGCTAATAACCTCGCTATACTCGAAAAAGCAGAGTGCCACGTATCGTGCAGGCCAGCAGCTTTTGGGCTCGCGGTGCAAGGTATGTCGCTTCGGCGGTTCAATCATCATCGGTTTGTCTGCACATCGGCATCCTTAGGCTCAGCCACGTAAATGGGTTTGTAGTAAAGGCAGGATTATGGATGTCGCACGTTGTGTTGCATATTCATACGTATGATGTCGCGCTTGCTACCCCCCAGTCTCCACGTTTGCTTCTCGCTTTTCACTTACCTGCCATGAGTCTTTGCTTGGGCTTCAGGAAACGTAGCATGGTGCGTACGCACGTGCCGTCATTAAGCCATTTACCGGGTCTTTACCTTCTTATGTAGACGTAGATCCGTCGCTTTTCAACGCCAAGTGATAACCTTCCCATGCTCTTTCCCGCGCGGCGCGTGCCTCCGTTGTTGCCTGTTCCTTGAATGGTGAATGTAATGGCTCTTGCCCGCCTGCCTGATGTGTTCTTCAGCGTGTATTGTCTGCCTCTCCATGCCCTTCCCGTGCTTGGCCTACCTCTGATGCCCTTCAACGTGCGGCGCCAGCCTCCCCAAGTCTGTCCCATTCTTTCGTTCTGTGGGCCTCTTGCGGCCTTGCGTGGGGCCTCGCTGCCCTTCCCCGCGCTGTACCTACCTGTCTCCCCATGCCCTCCTCATTCGGCTTTCCTTACCCGCGCGGCCCTGCCTCCTTATGCCCTTCTCCGTGCGGCGCCCTTGCGGCCTCCAGCGGGCTTCTCTGTCCTTCCCCGTGAAATTTGTCTCCAGGTGCCCTCATTCCTGCACGGATATGTGCAAGGTTATGAGCAGGAGGGGGGCATGGTGGGTATGCATGTTTTAGTGGTGCCAGTTGATGAACTTGATGCGCGGGTGGGTGCGGACGGAGATGCCTGGGTGCAGGTCCTTGGGAAGGGTGGTGATGCTTGCACGCATGGGTGCCGGTTTCTGGCAGGACGAAAGGATGCCTGTACGCAGGAGCACTGATGGCCGGGAGGGGCGGGGATGCATGTGCATGTGGGTGCCGGTGACAAGCAGGGCGGGATACCTACATGCATGAGCGGCATTTTTGCAAGAAGGCGATGGCTGCACACACGGGGAGACATCATTTTGGTATTGTGATGGTGCATGCCTCAGCACATACGCGTGTTCTGCACAATGTTGCTTAGCGGAGTGAATTAGGAAGCCGTGCGGTGAGAAGGCAGCTACATGATGAGGAGCGTTGACTTCGAGGATAGGTGGAGTAGGCTTGTCGAGTAGGGGCCGGAAGCAGGGAAGGTGGAGACGGGCCCTGGAGACTGCAGCAGTGGAGGACATCGAAGGTACAAAAACGTGGGGATCTGTCCCGCGCTTTAAAAGCCTGTCGTGTCGCAAGGCTTTGAACATCCGAGCTTTGAGGACGGGGCGTTGGCCTGCGCAGCAGCGGCGGCAATAGCACTTATAGCGCGCTTGCGGCGTGCGAGGATGGGGCCTTTGGCATCTGCCGCAGGTCCGGAGGGTATCCCTGCTCGCATGCACGGTGATGGCTGCACACCCGGGGCACCCGTAATTTGGTACGGCCTCCTGTGTCTACGCGCATGGGTGTGTCATGCACACTATGGATAGCCTTAGCAGCATTAGTAGCCTTCGCAGCCTTAGCGCTAGCGGCGGACGGTTGGGGCCTTGGGCATTCGCCGCACATCCGGAGGGCATGCCTTCTCGCATGCACGCTTGTTGTTGGCCAGTTCGGGGCGCGCCGGGCTTTGGGCAGGGCGTGTGGAAGCGTGCAGGCGCCGGTAGTGCAGTGACATAACTCGAACGGGGCAGGAACGTTGGTGCATTTGCACACATACTTGGGCACGGCGGAACTGCTACTTCCAGTTCCAGCATGGCACAGGTGGTCTAGTAGGGTGGCAGGGTACATGCGCGGCGGCGCGGGTTTGTCTGTAAGCAACTGAGCTGCGTTACTGTACGGTTGCTGTGTGGCTGACTGGTGACGACGGGGAGATGTGTAGTACTGCAGTGGTAGTAGGACCTGTACTCTGTGCGAAACGCACAGGTGCCAGTACTGGTACTTCGGCAGGGCACCGCACAGCCTGCGCACCAGTATTCGGGCGGGTAGGGCGGGGTTTTGACACTCACACCACCTGTACGCTTTGACTTACTGCGTGTTTCCTTGGCATCCTCAAGCCGCTTGCGCATCCTAACCGTTGGATTGCTAGCAGCCTTGGCGACAATCGCTGCCACTTCTTGTGTGATTCTGCATCCTCACACCGTACATGCGCGGGGCAGGGGTACCCGCGCTGGGCATGGCTACCCCTGCCCTTCACCGTGCAATGTGTTCGTGTCCGTGCCCCCTGTTCGTGTCCGTGCCCCGTGCAGAGCCTGTCTCGCGGCGTAAGTTCTTCCCGGTGCAGGATCCCCTTCCCCGCGCTGTACCTACCTGTCTCCCCATGCCCTGCCCATGCGACTGTCCTTACCCGCGCGGCGCGCGCTTGTGTCCCCTGCCCTTCCCCGGCGGCGGCTGCCTCCCGATGCCATAAACCATAGAGCTGCCCTTCCCTGTGTGCGTGATTCCCGTGCAGTAAATTTGCGGGCCTCATGCGGCCCGCGTGGGCCTCGGTGACCTTCCATGTGCAGTGCCTGCCCCAGAATGCCCTCGGCTGTCCTTACCCGCGAGCCCCTGGCCCTTACCTCCAATGCCTTCACTCCTGCATGCACATGGGTCAGCTTTCGGGCAGGGCGTGGCCGCTGGTCGCATCGCCGAGTGTAACTGAGCAGGGCGGGGTTTTATGCACGCACGCATTGGTGTCGGTACTCGGGCAGGGCAGGGATGCATGCGTACATCACCGCGGTAAACGGGCACAATTGGTGTGCGTACCCGCATGGCAGCCTGCCTCTCACTGCTCTTCCCCGTGTGGCGCCGCGAGTGCGGCCTCCCTACCCTTCCTCGTAATGCCTCCAAGTCCCCTCACTCCTGCCCGCATACGCGCTAGTTTATGAGCACGGGATTCGGGTAGTTGACTTGCACAGGGGGTGTCTGCGTGCGCGCATTGGTGTTGGTACATGGGATGCATGCGTTCACCAGCGCGGTAGTTGGGCATGGTTAGTGCGCGTACAAGCATGGGCGCCGGTACTTGGGCATGGCGGGTATGTATGCATGTATCGCATGGGCCGGGTGGGCCTGCATTCAGGCCTCGGCGTTCATGCATGGTTGGGCGCAGGTGGCTGAGAAGGGCAGTGATGCGCGCGCTCATGGGAGCTGCTTCGTGGCAGGACGAGAGGATGTCTGCACGCTTGAGCACAGACAGCTGGAAGGAGAGGGTATGCATGCGCATGTGGGTGCCGGTAACTGGCACGGCATGTATGGCCATCACTCGGCTTTGCAGCATACATAGATGTTTGTAACCATGAATTATCGCAGGCTTTGTTCCAAATAAGATGCTGTCACAGTTGCTTTCCTTGCGTGGGCTTCAGGAGTAGCGGAGCCCGAGCGTGTTGCGTGCATGTACGCCACATCCCGTCGTTAAGCATTGGACAGGTCTGCACTCCACCACCTACCGGTATATGCCTGCGTTTTTCTTTGGCTTCCACAAGCCGTTTGTGCTTCCTACCCGTCTAGCAGCCTTGGCGACAATCGCTGCCATTCCTTTTGTGCTTTAAGCATCCTTCTGCATCCTCACGCCCTATATGCATGCGTGCAACCGCATCTCCGCGACATCACCTCCCTCCCGCGAGCTACGGGCAGCTCCCGCCGAAGGCGGGCCTTACTAGTTCATCAGTCTACCTCAGAAGCGGATGTTAACTGCAGCGATTGCGAATTGTCAGGTGAGTATCTGAAGTATGTTATGCAGTTATGAAGATGGTCATATACAGTCATGAGACATTTAATGACGACGCGCATTATACACATTGCAAATAGTGGAGAAAGAAGGATGCAAAGGGAGAGGGCAACAGACCCCCGGGTCACGCTACGATGCCATCTCGCTCGGCCTATCAATGCACGCAAATCGCAATGTTTTAAGCTTTATATTTACCAAAGTTGCTACTTCAATTATACTGAGTATATTGAGGTATCTTCACTTATCGGAATTGCTGGTTTGCCTCATCGTTCTTTCGACTTCAAAACTATGTTTGTAGCCTTGCAGCGGACCGAGACCTCACTAGCCGTCACCCATCGATCTGTACTAAGCATTTGGGCACATCATTAAGCCCGCCTTCATTCCGGGTCTGACTCTAGGTGCAGCAGCTCCTAAGATTCAAAGCGCATAGCAAGTCGCTATTTTATTGGTCCGTTACCAGCAGGTATGCCCCATCCGCTGCCAGAGCGTGCGCAACACCCCCCCCCCAGGTCCTCCAGTTCACCACTCAGGACTCAGCCCCTGCCTTAATGCCGAAAATCCCACAAGCCAGCATGCCAACCTGCCAGTAGGAAGTTAGTTGTCACCTGGGCAGTAGCTTAATTGGTGTCAATGCATAACTTGAGCGCAACTGAGCTAGAGGGTTGTACGCCGGGGATGGCCCAGTCACGTAAGCATGCTGGCCATGGGGACGTCTAACGGAGATTGATTCCTAGGCTAGCTGGGTGATGGTGATAAAGTCACATTAGCTGCTCGTGTTCCTCTTCCAGCCATGGACGTACCAGTATTTGGTAGATATCTACTAACGTACAACCGGGAATGTTTACCTGAACGTTTATCCTTCTAAGGAACCTCATGCACCTTGGCTCCTCCGTTTGCCTTCTTCCCTCCAATCCCCACCAGCTTCATATTTTCCGCGCCCCCTTCCACTCACCCTATCACACCCTCATTACCCTTCATCTCCACCCTCATTTCTGCTCCTCTTCTCGCTCCGCTCCCCTCCTGCTCTCCCCTCCTCCCCGCTCCTCCCTCCCTCTCCGCTCTCCCCTCCACTCTCAACACCAGCACTCTCCCCTCCCTGCCCATGTCCTCCCTTGCCAGCCCCTCCCGCCTGCTGGGGCCTGCCCAGACCAGCCCCCGTCAACATCCCAGCAGCTGTACTAGCATCCCCGCCCCCGCCGCTCCAACGGCCCTAACATCACCAGCACCACCAGAAGCGCATGCATTCCCTCCCTCCCTCGGAAGCGCATGTTAGCAGCATTTAGGTACTGCTATAATTAGCCATGGCCGTGCTCAAGGCAACATCAAATGCTAACAGGCTTTCAAACAAAATGCATGCAACCTTTCCCAACGGGGATTTGTTGGTTCTTGGTGTACGATATTCGCATGGGCTCTCAGGCATGGGCTGCATGCCTGGCGTTTTATTGACCGCACGGAGCAGGTCACTGCTAGCATGTGCGTATCCGCACGGGACCCCGTTCGCCACTGGCTGCCGAGTGCCGTCCCATGGGTCGCTGCATAACCATGCGCCCGTTTGAAACCCCTAAGAACCTGCACAGCTATGCATGGGAGCTAATACCGGTAATCTAAGGGCATGCTTGGCAGCTCGGCATGTGCGAGACAGGACGGCCGCATGTTTGTAGTTTCTTAGGGCTTTCGTCGGCAACGGATGGCGATGCCGCTCTCAACAATCTTAGAGCGCATAGCAAGCGGTTGCTGCTGGCCGCCGTGTTACATGTGGGTTCCTTCAGCGCTCCCTGTGTTGATGCGCCTTACGGTCACGACTTGAAGGTCCTAGAATGAGGCACGGTGTGTGAGCGCGTGTGTGCGCTTGTCATCTGGCTTGGATTTGGGTATGGACCCATGGGTCGCACCCTGGATAGTACAGACTGCATAGCCTGCGCATGGTTTCGGGGACCAACCTTTGCTTTGGGTCAACCATTGCTCATCTTCGTTGTGGTGTCTCCCCTTCGTTGTGAGTCAAGCTATGCCCAGGTGCGCACATTTGAGAGCACGGTCATAACCACCGGCCCCAGGTGCTGCAGCCCGGATGCGCTTATGCATGGTACTGCATGCCTTCAAGGTGCAGGGACAAGCTGACATAATGCAGGTGTGGAGTACCTTGAGTTGTTGAGGACAGTGCGCGATCCGGCGCGATCCAGGCTGTACAGCGTGAGTTTCACCGGAAGCAGCTGTGCTGCTGCCACTGCTATCTACAGTATTCCTGTAAGACATTTACGAACATCTCATGTACCATAGTACTCCAAACTCAGCATCATATAGGCATCCTCTCCCCACAACCTACCCCTCGCCACCCCCACCTACCTCCCGGCAGCTCCCAAACCTCCGTGGGGGCGAGCCACACGCTGGGCCGCTCAGCCGTGTTGTAGTAGGGCTTGGGGCCTGAGGACCAATGGGACAAGTAGGTGACAGTAGGCACCCAACTTTCCCCATTTTTCCTCTGAGCTAACTTTAAGCAAGAACCATTGTCCACACGCGGGCCTCGCAGGTTACGTTTAAGGGCGTCTTTGGTGACGGCTGACAGACAGCACATGGTGGTCGGAGCTGGGGACGGTTGCAGCATTGTGCACTTTCCCGGCTGGCATTCCGCAGCAGGCGTGGCCTACCCTTGGCGTGGCCCGGCAGAACGTTTTGCTGATTTCGATTTTCGACCATAAGCCGGCCGCTTTAGGTGGTTGGGACCGAAGGGGAAACGGTGCGCAAAAGGAAGTGCGCCGTGGCTGTGCAGCCATGTAAAATGCATGCAAATGGTTTGTGATGCGCAACGGAAATATGCCGGGGGCAAGATGAGAGAAGTATGGTCAGGAACGTCCACACTTCAAGTCCGCACGGTCCGGGCGGTCAAAGCGGCCTGGAATCTACCAAGGGGAGGCGCAGCTTGCCGCGGTTCATTCCTAGGGACAAGCAGATGGCAAGGGCGTATCAGAATACTCTATGGAGGGAAAGGCCTCGATATTACCGGAATAGCTAGGTTTCTGCCCTGCAAAGGCTGATCCAGTTGCCACCCAACTTGCATTGACTTGCATGCCAAGCATGTCCCGATGCCTATACCCACACAGCAGTCAGGTGTATATTCCCGCATACCACTCCTAGTATTGTACCTAGTGCAACCGCGCATATCGCGCGCGGCTGTCGCCATCCCTCTTGTTCGTTGCACCGCCCTGGAGCAATGTGTGGGGACCCCTTGGGCAGCATCCAACTGGTTTGCATTGACAGCGTAGATAGGCATAAAGGGGTACTAGAAGGCGTGGATTGCTCTTTCTTATTTGGCGGCTTTACGCGCAGCACCCAAGGTGCGACCTCTACCGTTCTTTTCTCAGCAGTGCTGCCGAACTAGTCATTAACAGCGAATTAGTCTCTATCATATTTTCTAAACTGAATTACATTGTCTTCCCTTACTCGTTGCACAAATTGTGGCCCTGCTTGCTTGGCGCAGGTTGGCAACCATGTCTCTCAGCATGCGAAGCACCCTGGCTGGACAGACACTAGCATTTAAGCCTGCTAATGTTCAGACACGCGTTGCACGCGTGCTGACCGTGGATGCCAAGAAGGTCTGTGACCTTACTGGCAAGAAGCGCAACAAGGCGAACTCAGTCTGCTTTTCTAACAAGAAGAGCAGGAAGTGGCAAGAGCCCAACCTGCAGAACAAGAAGGTATTCTGGGAGGAGGGCCAGCGCTGGGTGAAGCTCCGCATTTGCACCAAGGCCATTAAGACGCTGGAGAAGAATGGCCTTCAATCTATGGCAGCGGAGGCTGGTATTAACCTCTGGAAGCTGCCTTTTGAGGACGCGCGACCGCAGCGCAAGGCTTACCTTGCTGAGAACGAGGGCAAGGTGCCCGTGGCCCAGAACCTCCGTGCCATGAGGAACCCGGAGAAGCTGGCGGCTTCCAAGAAGCAGCCCAAGTACCCGGTGTACGACGAGGGTGGCCGCATCATCTTCATTCGCCCCGGCAGTGAGGTAGGCAGGGGCTGAGCAAGCCTGGGCTGTAAATACCGGTGCACGAGGGTATGCTGCACCCATGCCACCATACCACAGGGGTGACACGCACATGATATCGCTTACAGGAAGTCTCCCGCTCTGACGTCCTCCAAACATGCCCATCCCCTCCTCCGCCCCTTGCCCGTACAGGACTTGATATTCGGCAAGAAGGAGGAGCAGGCGGCGGCGCCTGAGCAGCAGGAGCTGAAGATCACGCTGACGGAGTGAGCAGCACCTGCAGCAGCGGCTTTGCCGCAGACGTGACGAGGACGGCGTTTTCCATGGGTCTGGAGAGCTCCAGCGCAGCAGCTGATGGTGGGGGCGACAGAGGCAGCGCGGCAGTAGCGGCAAGTAGCTGTGGCCTAAGGCCGCCCTAGGCGGAGAGGCGTCTACATGTGCGGCTGTGTACGAGATGGGATAGCTATGGAAGAGACGGTTGACGATGGTTCCATGGCGTTGGTGTCGTCTGGAACATAGCTGTTATGGCCTTGGAGATAGAGTGCCGCAGTCCTCCTTGGTGCCCTCGGGTTGGCTTGCTGAACTCAGGCCGTACAGCGCCACAGTTTTCCTGGTCCACCGAGAGCAGTGTGGACTGGTGTGTATGGCAGCGTGATGGAGACGGGGGGCTGACATCTAGTGTGGAGACGAGTTTTGAGTTTTGAAGAGGGAGCGCCGCTGTGTGAGAGGGACGCATTATGGTATGGTAGGAGCGGCAACTACAATAGGTTATGCTGCCAACCTTATAGAGCCGAGGGTTGCTTGCAAGTACCGGTATTTATAGCGTGTGTTCGAACGTGATAGCTGACCGTTGTCCTTCACCGCGTTACAAGGCCGAGGGTTGCACGGGCTTGTAGACACCCCAGTGAGACGTTCACATGAAGGACGTATTGCGGCGTGTGTCTTGGGGCGGTCATGCTGGTCCATGCAGCTCCCCTCCTCACCACCCGCGGTACTTCCGCATGTAACGGTAGATGAAGGGCGGGAGGCCCTTGTTGCTGCGGACGTTCCACTGCACGTGTCGGGAGCAGCAGGGGGGGGGCGGGGGAACCGTGAGAAGGGCAGGTGCGAGTGACATGCAGAGAAGCAGTGCGGGTTTAGGGCACAGGAGGGTGATTTGGAAAGTACACACATTAGTCACGTGCAATGCGCAAAGGTATCGTAAAATGACACGGAACGCATTAACTCTAGCACAAACCCATAAGCACTCTGAAAAGGAATGGTCCACGACAGGAGCTGCTCAGAGCCAAGAGCCGGTCCCTTCACCTCCTACCCCCATTGCTTTGCCCTAACCTGTGGTTTCCTATGGTATGGTGTGGTCTTTGACCCCCCCCCCCGTGACGCGTTACGTATGAATTTCTCTATTAATCAATGTAATCGGTTACCCCGCTGAGCCCGCTAGCCCGCTACTGGGCGCTCTGTATCGAGTCCCTGAGCTGCGTGTTTCTAGAATACAGTCTCCGAATGCGCTCACTGCATGAGTCGGGATTCGGGATTGGCACTCCGTTGATGCATTTATATTTATCTGCCCCCGACTCACCCACACCAGGATGATGACGAAGAGCATGAGGCTGGTGCTGACCAGCCAGATGAAGGCCATGATGAAGGCGTTGAAGATGTACCACATGCCGCCGTACAGCGGCAATGCGATCTCGTGCGGACTCGCCACGTCCACGATGCTAATGTTCACATCCTGTGTGTGCACCGAGTAGCCAGGAATGGGTTGCGGCAGGGTCGCCTTTACCGTACACGGCCACCCAAAGCAGACAGCCGAAACCAAACACTACTATTGGTCCTGCTAAACAATCGCCGGCATCGTTATATGCGTGTTGTGCTCCCAACGTAATGCCTAAGGCCAGAAGCCGCTACAGCTACAAGCAACTAGCTGACCACCACCACCACCTCCCAACAGTTAGTTGTTCCCTCTTTATCCAGCAGTTTGTGGTTTGGTATTCCCCCAACCCCGCACACCCACCTGCAGGAAGGGTCCGAAGGCCAGCCCCGCCCTCAGGTCCGCCAGGCTCCCGTTCCAGAAGGGCGTGTAGGTGAGGGTGAGGTCGTGCGGGTCGGGGCTGAACTGCCAGCCGCCGCACGCGCCCAGCAGCGGGACCTGTCCGATGGCGGCCTGACAGCAGCAGCGGGGATAGGAGGTGGGAAGTGGAAAGGCCAATGAATGTAATAATAAGGGAACTGATGGGGGGAGCAAAGCCTTGTGGCGTTGTGGGATCTCTGCTAGCTATTCCTGGCGCAGCCGTACAGCATCCTGCCTGGCGCAACGGCCGCCGAGCATCACACGTGTAGTAGAGCAGGGATGCCCCTGCGCCCGCCCTACGTACTCGGTACTCCCGTACACCATGCCATGTGCAGCAACCTATGTCCTGCAAGCGCTGGTTCCCCTAACCACACCCAAACCAGCCCCCCACCCAACCCAAAGGTATGGTCTACCGGTAATATAAACCCACCCAACCCACTACTACCTGCTCCTCCCTCCCCTCCCTTCTCCCCCTCCCCCCACCTGCACCGCGCTCAGGTAGCTGACCGCCACCCCTGTCGCCGCCCCCACCTCCTCCCCGCCCACCCCCGCCGCCTGCACCTGCCAGGCCGCCAGCTGCATGCTGGCAGTGGCCACCCGCAGGCTGAGGGACAGCGAGTCGGGGGACGCCAGGGAGAAGCGAGGGATCACCACCGTGGCCGTACCTGGGGGGAGAGGGGGGAGTGCAGGGTGGAGGCGGGGGAGGTGCAGGCAGGTGGAGTGGTAAGGAGCAGGGAGAGGGAAGGGGAGGGGGAGGGGAGCACAGCATGGGTCGCAAGATGGTGGTGGCTAGGTGAAGCCTTCCTGGTTTGCTGCCTTCGTTTGTTGCCAATGTCCCTTCTTCAATCCACCCCTTTTCCCCCTTCCCCCCCTTGTGCTCGCCATTCAGAAACAGCGCCTGCTCCACCGCCGTGTTCTGGCAGCGCGCGTTCATGCCGGGCCAGGGCCACAGGTTGGAGATGGCCTTGTACGGCGGCGGCGCGCGCACCCCCCGCACCGGCTCGTGCAGCAGCGACATCTGGGCGGCGGCGGGGGACCCGGCCAGGGAGATGCTGGAGCTCAGGCGGGTGCTGCGGAGGGGCGACAAAGACCACACCGAAACATAGGAAACCACAGGATGGGGGAGAATAATGGATAGGATGCAGCATGGTGCCACAAAACAGGAGAGGGCGGGGGCGGGGGGAAGACGAAGGATACCATGTTGGTGACGATATGTGAAGTTGACCCCTCGGAACCCCCTCGTCACAACCCCCCTGCCGCACCCCATTCCCCAGCCAAGCCCCTTCCCCTTCCCCCCCCACCTGGGCTGCACGTAGTCCACCTGGTCCGCCGCCACCCCCGCCACCACCCCCTCCACGAACTCCACCACCTGGCTGGAGTTGATGCTGGGCGGGGGGAGGGGGTGGGTGGGGGAGGAGGGTTGGGGCAGGTAAACACGTGTTGAGTGATACCGGTACCATCCGGAATATTCGGAGCGTTGCACCACCCAGCCATGCGGACACTGCCTCTTTCCCCCGTCTTCTCCTTGTTGTGAACCAACACCTGGACCCACCCAGACCCCTGCTCCCTCCTTTCGGGCACTGGGAACTGCCCCCCGCCCCAAACCCACACATTGGGTATTATTCTTCCCTCCCCCCCCACCTGAAGGGGCTCTGCAGCACCAGTGTGTCCCCCGTGGGCTGCTGCCGCCAGTACGCCACCAGCGTCACGGGCCGCCCCGCCGCCACCTGCATGGCGCCCACCCGCACGCGCCCAGCCCGCAGGCAGTCCGAGGGGGCGGGCGGGGAGCCGGGCGGGGAGGGCAGGCTGAGGCCCACCGCGGCGTAGAGCACCTCACGGGTCTGGGAGGAAGAGGGGAGGATGGGGGGGAAGGGTGTTGGGGTGAGGGTTGCGTGGGGGCGTGTGGGGACATGTTGGGCCCGTCAGCGGTGCGTGTGTTACCCTAGCTGGTTACGGTGTCCTGGTTGTCTACTTGTCTCCGTGTGCGGGCCCAAACCTGCGGTGGGCCCAAACCTGGGGGGTGGGCCCAGCCCCGCTCTCACCGAGTTGCATGCGGCGCTGCGGATGTCCGCACACTCCATTATGATTAAAGGCTTGCAGTACGGCGAATCTGATCCGTACGCTTCGTACGGGTACGACTCGTTGCAGGACTGGTAGTACGGAAAGTAGACAGGATCCATATTGCAGCAGTATTCCGCAAGCACGAAGTTCTTGTGGTAACGGCTGAGGGGGGAGGGAGCATGATGGAAGGAGGTCATGAGGGCAGCAAGAAGATGAGGGGCAAAGGTAACAGGGGTGACTCGTGCTCTATGGGAAGTTCGAGATGGGAAGGAGGGAACGGCATGCAATGATTCTGAACGATGGATGCTCACAGCAACCCCTCTAACAGGACCGCCGGTTAGAAGACAGGCCAACGAGTCATGGCAAAGTAAGCAGCCACGAGATTGCACTGGTGTATGGCAAGGTACGGTACGAAACAGTTCCAAGGGTTTGCAGCCCACACGGACTCAGCTGCAAGAAGTTGTAAGTTCTAACTGTACGTAACCCACTTGTTGATGTCATTGGTGATGCGTTGGTCAAAGTACATGTCTCGAAAGTCAGTATCATGGCGGTTGAGGACCTTGAGCTGCGTGTCAAGCGCACTTGCGTGCTCAGTGTCCGCATGTGGCGAACATGCAACTGCTCCACGTCCCCCGGAGGAAATGGAGCCTTGTCCTCCTACCTCATACGCCATGAATATCGCGCCAGTCGCGACAGATAGGACAATTACTAGAATCCATCCAATTAGCCGCAGGAAGCCCTCGAACCAGGACTTCACGTCAAGCGGCCTATACTTGCGCTTATTAAGGTAATGTTGCGCGGACTCTATTGTTGGCTCGGATTCCATTTTTGGCCCCAACGGCCTTGAGAAGAAGCGTTCTCCTACATCAGTGTGGGCATTTAGCAGCTCATAGGGAGACGGTGAGGTAAACTAGGTTGCCAAGGGCATTATTGCACGGGTAAACAACTATTCGTAAAGTAAACGGTAGACTCCAGCTGTATGCAACCCAATCGTCATTGCCAACTGGATCCAGTTGGATCTAGTCGAACCAATTGGCGGGTTGCTTGGTGCAACCCATGAAGGCGTTTCCGGCAAAGACGATAAGGGTGTGTTCTTTTCCGACTGCCAATTATCGTGGACCTTCGCTTTAAACTTCCTGGCAAAGTTCGTGGGACTACTTCAGCGGTTTGTTGAGGAAAGGCATAAACGCTTTATATCTAGCTTCATATAGCGTTAATATGCAGCGCAACATTAAAGGCTATACACGGCAGTTACAACCACAGCAGCCATCCCGGTGCGTCTGCAAGCCCTGCTGGACCTTGGCCACTTCCTCTCTTGCCGCAGCTACCTTAAGTCTTAAATACGGCTGGTGGCAGGAATGAGGAGCCTACAGCAACGAAATCCAACGGCGGGCGCGGCAGCAGCCTCTTAAACCTGCTTGGGCATAACCGCACTCGCAAACCCTCGACCGAGACAGCGGCGACAGCAGATGAAGGGCGAGCCCCACGCGCTCCAGCGGAGGGTGCTCCTACTACCGGCAGCATCTCACACACCATCCTTCGGATAGTCGACGTGATAAGCAGGAAGCAAGACCAGCCGCCAGGACCCCAGCATCCGACACGGCCAGGTAAGCTCGTAATAGCCCGATACTGAGAAAGTAAAGATTACGGTAGTGCTGCGCAGCTTCCTTCCTGATTGTTGTGTGCTTGGTAAATAGCTGGCTGGGTTCCCCGCTCACGCTGTCTCTGGCATCTTAAGAGGTCCGTGCCTTCCCTGGTCCCTTCCTCCTGCCCTCGTCCTCACTCCTCCCCTTACATCCATGCTGTAATTCCCTTTCTGCTGTTGTGTTGTCGCCACCCATGCAGAGTCGCAGCCGCAGCCTACCCCTCCTGCCAATTTGCAACGGCTGCAATGCCCACAGCCGCAACCCCAACCCCAATTCCACCAGTACTCCCGCCAGGACGCCCACAGAAACCAGGCCGACGAGAACCACCCAGCTGCCGTACGGCAGCCGTCCTGGGAACAACCCCCACCCGGACAGCCAGGAAGGCCCTACAACCACCAACCGCCACAAAACCAGCACTTCCACCAGGGAGGACAACAGCAGCAATGCCAGAAGCAACAGCACTACCAGCAAGGTGGGCGGCAGCAGCGCTGCCAGCAGCAGGACGCCCAACCCCGCAGAGGAGAAGCCTACCAGCAACCGCTGCAACAACGGCAACAACACCCGCAACAGGAGTACCGCCAGCAGCAGCTGAGCCGGCCCCCTGGGTCTGCTTCCCTCGGCCATCCCTTCCATGACCCGCAGCAGTGCCCACCCTCCTCTGACTACCAGCACGTCCACCAACGACACCCACCACAACTACCACAACAGCAGCAACAGCTGCCGCACTACCATCAAACCAATCACCAGCACCCGTACCACTGCCATCAGCAGCACCAGGGCTCATGGTACCAGCAGCCGCCTCCTCCACCCAACGTGCCCCGCTCCACCGCCCAGCCCTGGCCCTCTCGCCACTCCGCTGCTCCCTCCAATGCCCCCTCCACTTCCTCCTCCTCCCTCCAACCCTACTCCGGAGCGAAGCACGCTCCTGCTGCCCACACCGCGTACAGCAGGGGCGGCGGCGGTGGCGGTGACCCTGCGGCTGATGACGATGACGGCACGGTGCTTGTGTTGGGCGAGGGCAGCAAGCGCGCCGCCGCCAAGCGTGCCGGGCTGGACGGGGAGCGGTTGCGGGAGTTGCGGGCGGTGCGGGCGCGGTTGGCGGGGCCGGGTGGCGGCGGGGAGCGGCGGTTCAACCACTGGGACGACGGGGGCGGCAGCTGGGTGAGGAGCGGGGTGGTGCGGGTGGGGGTGGGGTGAGAGGTGTCTGTGGCGGGAAGCGAGGTGGCCGGCGCGGGGTAAAGAGGACAGTTCGGAATGTGACCAGGAGGGTTGGGGGTTTTAGGGAGGGAAGATAGTGAGGTTGGAGTTCAGGGGAGGAAGCTGGTGGGCTGCTGGTGGTAGGCGGAGGGAGGTGGCATGTGCTGTTGATGCAAGTCAGGGGGCAGTTGAGCTGAGGCGGCGACGTTCAGGCTGAAGTTCATGTACTATTTGCTGCACATGTTGACGTGATGTATTTGCTTCGTTTGCCTGCATTCCTTCATCAGTTGACCGCTTCCCTCCACCTCCCCCGCCCTCGCCCGCCAGGATTGCGACACACTGGGTATCGAGGGAGCGGAGGACTGCGACCTGCGCTGGGAGGGCGTGGGGCGCACCGCCGTGGGCCCGCGCATGTGAAGGCATGTCCGGCATGAAGGCGCGCCCCTGCTCCCTCGTTGAACGGCACTGTAACGGTCACCCGTCATTCATTCGTGCATGACGCGTCTAAACTCCGCTGCGCAAACCTAGCGTCATAGAGTATTTTGCATGGACACCGTAGAGCCATGCATACCTGGAGTTTGGGGTCTAAAGTCCAAACATGAGGAGCATGTTTGACACTACCGGTGGACGGTTAGGTCGTTTGTTAGTTTACAGCAGCATCAATCTGTACGCTCTATACCAAGTCGCCCGTAGCACACCCTAGCCGTTAGCTTATACACTAGCGCTCCAGCCACACAACCTCCACACCTGCCAACACCCGAACACCCTAGCCGCACACATATCGGTACCCTAGTGGTCGTGTACTCTCCTGAGCTCAGGCTTAAATACGATTAACAGTCAACAACAACTGCAAGTGTTTTGCCACCCAGCAACCCCACAACACTAGATAAGTGTACAGGTGAGTTGTGCAGTCGTCAGGCTCTACCTACCAGCCTGCATCCGCAACCCTAGTTGCGCAGGCCATAGCCTGGCACCGTGTATACCAGTACCTCCGTTTCCGCACACATGTACAGTACAAGCTTCCACACGCATCTTGACCTACCTTTTACCACAACACCACAAGTGTACGGCGCCACCGTTGGCTAAATAGGATAGCCCCCGCTGTGTAAAGCCCATGCTGGCAGGGAAAGGACAGAAGCGCAGTCGCCTCGTCCTCAAACGGGCTACACTATTAGGGTATGGTACCCTACGCTATTGTTCGTACATCTTGCATTCAGCACCACGCATGCGGGAGGTAAAGCAGGCCCCCGGCAGCCGTGCGCCGCGCGGGACCACGCACCTCAAACAGCTACACCCTCCCGACCCGACAGCCGTGCAGCGAACCAACCCCAATCCCCGGCCATGCCCCATGCACACATACATTGATGTCGTCCAGTTTCCCAAGCCCAAGCAAACTCCCTGTCGTACACCAAACCCCTCCTTGCCGTACACAAAATCCCTCCCTGTCATACGTAAACATCCCTCCTTGCTGTAGACAAAAGCCCTCTCTGCCGTACACCATAGTCCTCCTTGCCGTACACAAAAGCCCTCCCTGCCGTGCACAAACAGCCCTCCTTGCCGTAAACACATTACTAGGGTAAGTCCCAACGACACCACATCGTGACAATTACTAGTTAGCAGCACTAGAGCCAAGGCACGGGGCAGACGGCATATGTTTCCCGCCACGCACCTAGATAGCAACTTACAGCCCGTGATCTTCGGCTCTACGTAATCTAACCCACTGTCACGCCAGCGTTGTGTAATGGGATGTCACTTTAACTGCACGAAACACATGGCACAGCGCTCCGCTACTGAACCTACATTGGTCGGTTTACTTGTTCCTGAACATGTGCGGGTTGGCTCCCTCGAAGTCACTGCGCAGGGTCCTGCGCGCATACGAGGCATGCATTACGGCGCTGGCCAGCCGGCGCAAATCCTCTTCACACATCGCTTCCAGCCCCGAGGCGCCCTCCCCAAGCGTCGCCTCCAAGTTGGGGCTAAGGCTGCACAGCTTGAAGACCTCCTCGCCGTGCTGGGCGCGGCACCAGGCGAGGAAGTCGTACAGGTCCTTCCTGCTTGCGGTCTCGACCAACACCTTCCACTTGGCCCACAGGCCCTCGTCTGACACCACGTGCTCATCCGTGACCTCCTCCACGTCATCGTATTCGTCATCATCATCATCAGCAGTGCTGCTGCTGCTGCTGCTGAAGGAACTGCGCTGCTGCTGGCGCTGCTGCGGCTGCAGGACGGGGGTGTCAGGGTACTGCTCAGGGGCGGCCTGGGCGGGGGCGGCAGCAGCCTTGATGCTGCTGGCAGCAGCAAAGCCCTGCTACGGGGTAGGAAAGCAAGGCAGGGCAGGGGAGGTCCGTAGTTAGCCAGGCATGGTGCATTGTTCCGTCATGTGCTGCTGGCAAGCATGACAAGCACGCAAACGCTGCAGTGGCCAGATGAAGTGCTTACAATTTATATACCGGTATAGCGAGCTATGGTTGTGCATGCAAGTTAATCTGCCCATGCGGCCATGACCTCCAAAGGCACTAGGGCACGGCTTAACCTCCCACCTCACCCCCGCCCCCTTTATTCCGGCACCGAGTTAACCAAGCCATCTTCCCTAGCACCAATTCACACTTCAGCTCGGCCTTCTGCCCCACGCGCTTACCTGTCTATGGTACTCGATTTCCGCAACTATCTGCGACAGCGGGGCGCCCCGCCAGGCCGTGCGTCGCAGCACGGAGCCCAGCAGCGGGCTGAGCCGGTCCACCTGCCGCATCATCATCTCTGCCTCCATGGGCGTCCATCTCCGCCGCCGGTCGCTGGGCATGAGTAGGCGCTCCTCCACCATGTACTTGCGCCAGAAGACCTCCAGGGTGCGCAGCAGGACCGCGTGTACCCCACACTGCAGCACCTCGTCGTCGTCCGTGTGCTGCTTGACGTAGCCGTGCGAAACTTCACGGAACGACCCCCCCAGAGCGCTGCGCACTGTGGGGAAGTTCGTGGTGAGTTCCGAGCTAGTGAGTTCCGTTGCGATTTGCTGCAGGTCTTCCAATGGCAGGGCACCGAGGTTGTCCAGTAGAGCAGTGTCCAGATAACGCAAGCGCCGTATGAACCCGCAAGCCTCCCGCCCTTCCTTGAGTTCCTTGATTTTCCGCCGACGCAGCAGGTATTCGGCGTTCTCTGGGGACGCCTTTGCCCTGACGGGTCTTTCCTCCGGACCGCGTCCCTGCTGACCCACGGGTCCGTCGTGTTCTACCTCGGCGCTGCCAGCCCCAGACGTGATGCTTGGTGCACCCAGACGGGTATGCTCCTGAACCGAGAAAGGGAGTTAGGAAATGACAATGCTGTCTCTTGCATGTATTGGCGCAAGGCCATGCCACCAAGATAAGATGGCAGCCAGCAAGCGTCTAACAGCTACCCCTCGGAAGGAAAACGCCACGCTGGCAAATCCAGCCCATGCAATGTGCGACCAACCAAGCTAGGGACCCATACACGTACGTGCACAGTCCATTCCAGCGCACGCACAATCAGATTCACAAAACGATATCAACGTAGGGCTGCTGCAATGAACAGCGATCTAAGGCGCTAACACCAAACATGCGTGCGTGTACGGTACCGTATGTAAGGGTCGCATGTGAGTCCATACGTCAGTTCCCTACCTTGAAAGCATCGGGCCCTGCCGGCGGCAGCCGTTCAGGCGGCGACCGCTCTGGTGGCGTGGAGTTGGCGGTGTCCTCCACGCCCGCTATGGATGCATCCCGCTGCGTTGAGCCGAGCTCCGCTGGTGCCGCAACCACACTTTGTGCGCCGTCCGGATCGCTGCTGCCGGCGCCGTGTTCGCCGCCTGTTGGAGGGCTGCCCTCAGGACTGCTGCTGGGCGGCACGCTGATCGACGTGTCCTGATGGGGTGGGGTGGGGTTTTCATGCAGGGGTGGGAGGGGATGTTTCCTTTAGTTTAGTTGTAGTTCCGGTAGACTGGTAACCTGAAGTGGATGCCGGTGTTGCCGGTAGATAGATACAGTACAGTTCATGTAGTATAGCGTCCTAGGCAAGCTGGATGGATAGAATGAACGAAGCGCTGCTGGGCAGGTGGCTATGCTTACGGTACCGGTATCAATTGCAGGGACGCAGCCACCCGTACTGCTGTGTGGTAACTCACTACTGTATCGTACTTACGGCAGCAGCAAGGTATTGGTCGCGGACAGCCAGCAGCGCGATATGAACATCCTCCCACACGCCACCCATCCTCTGTAAGGTGTCCAGGAGCGCCTAACAGGAGGGGGAAAGCAGGCAGAGGGAAGCACAGGGTAAGGGGAATACAGGAGTCGGATTTCGGAAAAACGGGCAGTACGGGCAAGGTATTAGTGGGGTATACGGTTCAGCAACAAGGGGGGGGGGGTGGCAGTAGAAGCAACGTAAGTACGTGACCCAAGCAAGCCACAAGAGCAATCCCGACAAACCCAACAAACAAAACCTAGGGCAGCGTACGCATGAATGAATAACGAGCCGTACCAGCCAACCACGCACTTACCTCGACGTTCTCGGGGCTGAGGTCCTCCAGCGCCGAGAGGAGGTCCGCCACCAGCTGCTCGTTAGAGCAATTCCACCAAGCCGTCTGGCACAGCACTTTCTCGGCAAACTTCGCGCTGGCCTCTGCAGCCGTCTTGAACATCTCCAGCTCGGTCTCACGCTTCCAGCGCCCTGAGCCGCTTTTGGTCATGAACTCCTCCTTTAGGTGCGCACAGTATGCGGCAAGTACCGTGCTCAGTGACCCATGGGTCACCGGCTGGCTGACGCCCTCCCCATCCACGGCACCGCCGGTGGCCTCCGCCGCAGGCGACGGGAGCTCACCGTGCGAGGCGTTGTCCAGCAGTTGCTTCCTAATTTCTTGGCGCTCATCAGGTGACAGCTTCTGGATGAGCCTGCTGGCGGCGATGGCCTCACAGAAGGGCAGCATTGCTTTTGGCCACCTCAGCAGCTCCAACACCAGTTGACGGAGGAGGAGCTTCTGGTCGCGGCGCAGCGAGCCGAGGATCTCCATTGGTGTTTCACCTTCTCCCAGCTCGTCGCCATCGTCGGCTGCTGTTGCACCGCTCTGGGACGTCATCTTGGCGGCAGCACTGCAGACGATCTGCATGACATGTACATAGGTGTATGGGGAATGGAAGTTGGAGTGGTGAATTGATTTGTTGAACTGACGGGCAGGTGTAACTGACAATATGTTGGCTTCCATAGCAGGCAGTCGTACAGTTGGTAGCAGTCACACACGCTAACTTGGCAGCGCAAGATTACTGAGACCTAGGAGCTGTCATGCACCGTGCGTGGGAACAATAACGCTTAACAGCGCAAGTCATAAAAATGAAGCGATATAAATAAAGCTCGTCAAAATAAACAAGGTCACAAAGGTTCATAGGCACAGGCCGGCATACGTGTAAGGGGTTCGAACCTAGCCATCCCCACGCACCTGCCATGCCGGGTTAGCACGGCTCAGCGGATTGCGAGCCAAAGAGAACGCCAGCCCCATGTTGCCGGCGGGGGAGGACGGCCCAGGGTCTGGGAAGTCTGCCATCGCCACCAAACTTCTCAACGCATGCGAGCGGCAACCGTTCTGCATTGAAGGCAGGTAATGCGAGTGTGGCATGGTAAGCAAGGCAGTAGTTCTGGCCACCGGTACTTCCCTACCGCGCTGTCTCGCGGACCACATGCATCCAAGCAAGGCACTCCCTCTTGGCCCACAGGTACCGGTAAAAGGTTTCATCCACATCCTACCCCAACGCATGCGGGTCACTACCTTGCACCGGCCCCCGCCAGCATCGGTCCCCGCCGCGGACCTCGTTCCTGACCCCACGTGCAAAGTATCGCTCCCCTATCTACTTCTGGCCGATCGCCGACAGGAGTCCGGGGTCCCCCATCTATCCCCATGGCTTATACAGTTGCGAGCTTGCTGGCCTATCCACATGCGGCTGCCTGGCTTTTGCCCCTCACCTCGGTGGTGCCGTTGCTGCCAGTGGCGGCGGCGGCGGTGGCGGCGGTGGTGTCAGAGGTGGTGGCGGAGGTGGTGGCGGAGGTGGTGTAGCCGTCCTAAGAGGAAGTAAAGAAAGGTTAGCGTAAACAGGACTAACGCGCTGATGTACGTCCGGCATGTAATAAGTGACTCACGTCAGAAAAGTCCGTCAGCGTTCGCAGCTTGAGCAGCACCCGCTGGCGCATCTCCGCCAGTGTCAGGCCGCTGGCGGGCACAGCAGCAGGTGGCGCCCCAACAACGCCCTCGGGGACCAGCTTCTCGTACAGGGCCTGCATGCCGTACACGCCAGGGAGTTGTGCGTACTCTGTCAGTAAGCAGTTCTTGCGACACATTTCGTTTGGTCATCATCGCCATGTACGTTGGCCAATAAGGCATTAACCCAATGTAAGTATGATTGCGGGCCCCAAATGATAAACTGATTGTATGCATGCATGTCTGTCACCCTATAGCCTCCCTATTCCAGCTACACCTCACTCGCCTGCAACTCCTCGGTCGCAGCAACCTCCAACACCTTCTCCATCTGCTTGACCAGGATTGAGATGCAAGTGCGCTCCAGCAGCATCCGCAGGGTGGGGCTGGCCGCCTGCGCCAGCTCCAACACAGCCATCAGCCTGCTGCTGCCAAGGCCCTGCTGCTGCTGGCTGCTACCGCCGCTGCTGCTGCTGTTATCGCTGCTGCTGTCCATAGCAGCTGAGGCCGCTTTGTACGCCTTCAGCAGCCTATACTCGAAGAAGCCGTGGAGTGCGTTGATCCAGGTCCCAAGCTGCGCAAACGTCTCTGGCCAAGCCTTAAACTTGTAGTGGTCAAACATTACATTTCGCCAGGGCTCTGCGTAGGGCCCTTTGACGAGCTGCACATGCAGGTCAAAGAGGAGATCCAGGGCAAACAAGCAGTTGTCGTCGGGATCATCCGCACGGAATTGCTTGCGGAAGTGCGCCACCGTGATGTCTTCTGGCTGCAGGTCGCTGGGCAAGGCGTCCGCCGCTTGATGCGTGATGAACTCTTTGAACAGCTGCGAGCTTGCAAGGGCAACGCGAAGATGGTCGGCGTGGCTGACCACCTTGACGTAGTTTACGTGGCTGGCTATGATTCGCTGCGCCTCTTGCTGGCTTGCGTAGGCCTGCTGCTGCTGCTGCTGCAGCTGCAGTTGCTGTCCAGCCAAGGATGTAGGCGCGTCCCCAGCAGCAGGCGGAGTGGGCGGGCCAGTCAGGTTTGCAGCCGCATGAGCGTCAGCATCGGCTGCTGCATTAGCTGCATGAAGGCGGTCTGCGTCTGAATTGGGATCAGCCTCATGTTGCTGTCCGGTGGTGCCACATCGCCTCACACCCCTCAAGCCTGAGAATGCCGGGAGGAATGGGCGGCCGCCAGGGCTCAGGCCGCTTGCAAGCTGCCCGCTACCACCAATCGCCACGCTGCTGCCAATCTGCCCGATTTGCATTGCAGGCAATTGGATCTGTAGAGGTTATGTAGGTTTCAAGGGAGTCGGAACTGAGCAGGCGCCAGCGCCGGCGCCAGACGACGCCTCTCCTGTGCAAACCAGGGCATAAGATTCGTGTTAGCGGCAGCAAGCATAGGTCCAAGCAATGTGGAGAACGTTCGGCAGGCAGGAATGAATGCACCGGCAGGCAAGAAAGTGCGTGGAAGCGCGTGTGGCAGCTATCCTCAGATACCAGGACAGATGTAACTCCACAAAGCTATGCAGTACGACATACTTGTTGCAAGCGCTTGAAGGAAATGTCTCTTGGTGTCTTGTCTGGCGTCCCTTAACGGGAAACGAGAAGGACCGTCACCCCCTTCAGCTTCAAGTTAGTTGTGACATAGTACCTAACAGTGCTGCCTTCTGTTTCCAAACTAGTAATATCTGTATAAATATACCATCGTCGTGCGTAAATCTGTTTATAACGTCACCCTAAGGGCCTTTGACTTCGCCGGGAAACTGGGCAGGCGGGAGGGATACGTAAGGGCACCAGTTAACCACTAGCCGGGGAAACCTTGCTCAGCATGTGCATTATCCAACAGCACGTAACAACACAAAAAGGATTAGTTCTGTGTTATTATCTTATAAAGGAACCATAGTCTACTGTAAATGCGTTGGGAGAAATGATTTTTGAGACACTAACTGCTTAACACCTTTATGGGCGTGGACCCCGACGCGAAAGGGATTGAAAGGGTGACAACTGTGCGCCGTCCCCGAACACATGGACATTCCTCATCGGCTCGGCGTTGTGACTACCTGTGTTCTTATGTCCATGCGTGCATGTGTAAAGGCAAATCATACAAACTAGACAGAAATAATAATTGCAACATTTAAACCATCACTAGCTCTATTACCATATCCTTTCTGCAAGTCCAGAAAAAATATTTCGCTATGGAGAAGATCTTGACCAGCCAAAGACCAAGGACCACTGTGGCCATAATGATAAGCGGTGCGACATAGCGCTTATTAAGTGTTATGAATGGCGCCTGGTAAATTGAGAGCCCGTTAAAACTGACAGGATCATGCTTACGTGTACCCGTGCCTGTAACGCAATGCCGCTGAACTGGTAGTTGTATAATGTGGTGCCTAGTAATCACACAGTTGACGTGCATCTAGAAGGCAAGCCAGCATTTAATTATCAAGACCACTGCGACATGCCTGTCAAATCTTCACCCTATGCATCTAACACGATAACTGCTTAACCCAAGCCCTCCAACGAAGGCGTGTGTGCTTCCCTAGCAGGGATGTAAGCCTTTCAACAAAGGGGTTTCAAATTTACAAAGAAGAGCCTTCTCCCTCCCATACAGCGTGTCAGCTCTTCTAGTGCTGAAAAGGCACGGGTACACATGCATCGCCACGCTCCAAAACTTGCTTGCTGCGAGCTTCACATAATCGTGTCCAGCCACCCAACCGAACCTCTCACGCCATGCTAATGGACGCATGACAGCAGGCAGAAGAGGACGTCAGCAGGTATGACTAAGCACGCACTTGATTGGGACATTGTACGACAGCGCTGACCACGCCTCTCAATCGTGAACCCCCCCGCCGTACAATTCATTGCTGTTCCTACCTTGCCCGCCATAGCCAACACCTTGCATCCAACGTATAGCTGATGGCATGCCGCGCTCTAACGCGGCCTGCGGAATCAGGCACGAGACGGAGCTCAGCGAGGGTCGTGCTTTGCTGATTAGGCGCAGTGTCAAGAGGGCTAGTCGAAGCCATGAAAAAGTGGCGAGAAGCTGGATGTCCAACAGTCGCTGTGAGGGAAACCAAACGCCGTGGAATTCCTCAACGGTGCAACCGTTACTTCGTTTGCCCGTATTCGGATCGCGGCAGTCACGTCTGTACGGGTGACATGAAAGGAACGTCATGCATCACGAGCGTTCGCGCCTATATATTTCGGACAATACATAGTTAAGACACGCCACCGTTGAATAGCTTTACAGATAAGGAGCAAACAGCCACCCGCTGCTGCCCTCCACACTTCGGACTTTCTGTTGACCTTTGCGAAAAGGGTTTATTGCTTTAGGTATACAACAAAGAACATGTCGGCGGCATTTCTCGTCTCGGCGAGGTTCGCGCATCCTCAACAGCGACCCATGGCACCGCGGCGAACATTGAGGTGTGCATCGTCAATACTCCTACATGAAATAATGTCTTTACACCCCTCGGCGACGTTTCAGAAATTTATTCTCAACGCTCGCATGCTCGGCTGCAAACTGCTGTGCTGTGCGTGACGCTTTGTTGCTCCCACCTATCGTAGGCTGCACTGCGCTGCCGTCAGTATGAACCCGACAAACTTCTCGCTGGTCAAGCAAGTTGTCCTGTCAAAGGTGGGTGTGAAGCTCTGCAGTCAGGAGTTGGATGGCTAGTGGTTAATGGGCACTGCTGAACCGCGACGCACAGCGCGAATGGCCTGTTTACGCGAGTCCATCCTTTCTCGCCTTTACACGCTGATGTCACGGCCTTTCTATGGCTTCCCTGTGGTCAGTTGCTCACTCCATGGCAGCTCAACCAGCACTTAACACCCCGCATCGCATCCCTCTACCTTCCCCTTACCTCCCCAACCCAACCCAACCCAACCCAAACGCCCACAGACCAAAATCCCTGAGCACGATTGGGACCCCAACGAAGACGAGCGCAAACGGCTTTCAACCATGTCCGTACAAACCGTCGCAGCCAAGCTCGAGGAGCTCCAACAACTTTTGCAACCGCCTTCCGTTAACCTCCTCATGACTAAGGTTCCCGCCAGTACCCTGGCCCGGCCGCCCATCCGCGTCCGCGACCAGGTGCTTGCGGTTGCCGACATGCTGGGGCAAGCCACCGAGCTGGATGCGGCGAAGGTGCTGGCACTTACCCGGCGCACCATGGGCAAGCCGGATGAGCACTTTCAGGAGCGCATAGACGCGCTGGCTACGATTGGGTAGGTGCGGGGGCGGGGGTTGCTGCGCGCGGAGGGCCCCGCGCGGGGTTGCTATGTTTCGGGCCCTGTGTTGACGAGCGTAGTGGTGCATGCAACCTACGTTAGCTCTCCCACACCTTCAACAATACATCATGTCTCTGTCGCTACCTCCCTTGTTGCCACCTGCATCCAGACTTGTCCTGCCTTGGGCTCCCCCTTCCTTCGGTTTCTCCTCCTTCTGTACCCTTCTATGGTCACGTCAGAACCCACCGCGACCCCTGTTTACTTACTCTGTAACCCCCTGTCCCCTGCACCCCCCCGCCCCATGCAGGGACCTGGGTCTGGCTCAGCGCACGGTCATCAGCCGGCCCAAGGTCCTGGAGCAGACCCCGCAAGCCATCCAGCTCAAGATCTCGCTCATTCGGCAGGCGGTGCAGGCGGGTGGCAGCGAGGAGATCAGGAGGGACCTGGAACGGATGTCGGCCAGCCAGCTGGGGTACGCCCTGACGCGGGGTGTGCCGGGAGTGCTGCGGCTCAAATACCTGGCGGAGAAGAGGTGGGGGCTTGGACTTGGGAGGGAGTTGTTGGTGTAGGTGTTGGGCTGGTAGCTGGTAGCTGGTAGCTGGTAGGCCAGGTGGTGCCGGGCGGTGCTGATTATGAGGGCTGGGATGTGAAGCCGGTGGTAATGTGCCTTGAAGCCCAGCTGAATTGTAACTGGTGCCGCGCAATGCGTTTGTGGGCTTCAAGCCCTACCGCGCTTGCTCTTAACCAAATCGAATACCCGCATGCCTGCATGCGTACCCGCCTTCCGTACATTGCACGCCGTACTAATAACTTACCTGCCGTACATCTTGTCGTACAGGTACAACGTGACCGTTACGCTTGATACCGTACTGCGGTACTCGTCGGAGAAGTGGAACAAGATGCACCCTGATTATGATGCCTGGTTGGAGGAGCAGGAAGCTGTCATCCAGAGCGAGTATCTGGACATGTAAGCTTGCTGTCGCTGCGGAGGGGAGCCGGGCACGGCGGGTGCCGGTAATCGCTGTACGGTGGGGGTTTGCTGGGGCCGGTCGACAGAGGTGGCGGGGAGCTTGTAGTGTGGTACATTGTGTATGAATAAGCGAAGCTATGGCTGGCCCTGGCTGTAGGCCGAGAAAATAATCTATGTATGAAGTAAGTTAGAGGCTGTTGGCGGTGGTGTTGCAGTTCTTAGCGCTGTTCATGCGGATGGAGCCATTGACGCGGGTGTTGTTGAGGTTTAAGGATGAATGAGCGATAGTAGTTTAGTGGCTCTATTCCCTTGCATCCCTTGGTGTGTAGCTGTAGCGCTATCCCGTTCTATGTGTGCCTTGCCAAATCCAATCGGGTTGTATTATATACGAGGAACAGTGTCCAAGTGCTTAGCTAGCTATCAACGGTTCCCTTTGGCTATATGTAGCCGGCCGCGCTTTGGGTTTTTGCACATACATGCAAGCGCTGTGCCGCGCATGGTGATGGATGGTGGATGGCTACTTCATTTATCAATAGCAGTAAGTCAATCCAGAGCACTCTGTTTGGTTTTTTCGGTGGAATTCGGCTGCAGACTTCAGGGCCCCGTGCAGTGCTGCTGATGTAAGGTCGAGGGGGAATGGAAAGACATCGTCGTACACCACGGCCTTGGTCGACACTAAGCGTACCGGTACAAGCGGTAACTATTAACATTCCGCACCTTTGGAAACTTGACGAAACCTAGCGAAACCCCAAGTACCTCTTGTTTCATAAGAAATGGCAGTTCATCACATTCCTGTGTCTCCCTTGCGGTACCTGACACGTCTAGGCACTATTGTGTACATTCAGCCGGCTGGTCGCCCTTGTAACCTTCGCATTCTAGACCCAAACTGATAGAACCACCATGCATCTAACACGATAACTGCTTAACCCAAGCCCTCCAACGAAGGCGTGTGTGCTTCCCTAGCAGTGATGTAAGCCTTTCAACAAAGGGGTTTCAACTTTACAATGAAGGGCCTTCTCCCTCCCATACAGCGTGTCAGCTCTTCTGGTGCTGAAAATGCACGGGTGCACATGCCTTGCCACGCTCCAAAGCTTGCTTGCTGCGAGCTTCACACAATCGTGTCCAGCCACCCAACCGAACCGCTCACGCCATGCTAATGGACGCATGACAGCAGGCAGAAGAGGACGTCAGCAGGTATGACGTAAGCACGCAATTGGGACATTGTACGACAGCACTGCCTACTCATCCGTGATCCCCCCGCCGTACAAAGGGCCGACGAGAACAATCCAGCTGCCGTACGGCAGCCGTCCTGGGAACAACCCCCACCCGGACAGCCAGGAAGGCCCTACAACCACCAACCGCCCCCAAACCAGCACTTCCACCAGGGAGAACAACAGCAGCAATGCCAGAAGCAACAGCACTACCAGCAAGGTGGGCGGCAGCAGCGCTGCCAGCAGCAGGACGCCCAACCCCGCAGAGGAGAAGCCTACCAGCAGCCGCTGCAACAACGGCAACAACACCCGCAACAGGAGTACGTCCAGCAGCAGCTGAGCCGGCCCCCTGGGTCTGCTTCCCTCGGCCATCCCTTCCATGCTCCGCAGCAGTACCCACCCTCTGACTACCAGCATTCCTACCAACGACAACCACCACAACAACCACAACAGCAGCAACAGCTGCCGCACTACCACCAAACCAATCACCAACACCCGTACCACTGCCAGCAGCAGCAACAGGGCTCATGGTACCAGCAGCCGCCTCCTCCACCCAACGGGCCCTCCTCCACCGCCCAGCCCTGGCCCTCTCGCCACTCCGCTGCTCCCTCCAATGCCACCTCCACTTCCTCCTCCTCCCTCCAACCCTACTCCGGAGCGAAGCACGCTCCTGCTGCCCACTTCGCGTACGGCAGGGGCGGCGGCGGCGGCGGCGGTGACCCTGCGGCTGATGACGATGACGGCACGGTGCTCGTGTTGGGCGAGGGCAGCAAGCGCGCCGCTGCCAAGCGTGCCGGGCTGGACGGGGAGCGGTTGCGGGAGTTGCGGGCGGTGCGGGCGCGGTTGGCGGGGCCGGGTGGCGGCGGGGAGCGGCGGTTCAACCACTGGGACGACGGGGGCGGCAGCTGGGTGAGGAGCGGGGTGGTGCGGGTGGGGGTGGGGTGAGAGGTGTCTGTGGCGGGAAGCGAGGTAGCCGGCACGGGGTAAAGAGGAAAGTTCGGAATGTGAGCAGGAGGGTTGGGAGTTCTAGGGAAGGAAGAGAGTGAGGTTGGAGTTCAGGGGAGGGAGCTGGTGGGCTGCTGGTGGTAGGCGGAGGGAGGTGGCATGCATGTGCTGTGGATGCAAGTCAGGGGGCAGTTGAGCTGAGGGGGCGACGTTCAGCCTGGCGTTCATTCGTTGCACCTGCCGACATCATGTACTTGCTCCTTTAGCCTGCATTCCCTCATCAGTTGACCTCGTCCCTCCTCCTCCTTCGCCCCCGCCCTCGCCCGCCAGGATTGCGACACACTGGGTATCGAGGGAGCGGAGGACTGCGACCTGCGCTGGGAGGGCGTGGGGCGCACCGCCGTGGGCCCGCGCATGTGAAGGCATGTCCGGCATGAAGGCGCGCCCCTTCTCCCTCGTTGAACGGGACTGTAACGGTCACCCGTCATTCATTCGTGCATGACGCGTCTAAACTCCGCTGCGCAAACCTAGCGTCATAGAGTATTTTGCATGGACACCGTAGAGCCATGCATACCTGGAGGTCGGGTCTAAAGTCCAAACATGAGGAGCATGTTTGGCACTACCGGTGAACGGTTAGGTTGTTTGTTAGTTTACAGCAGCATCGATCTGTACGCTCTGCACCAAGTCGCCTGTAGCACACCCTAGCCGTTAGCTTATACACTAGCGCTCCAGCCACACAACCTCCACACCTGCCAACACCCGAACACCCTAGCCGCACACATATCGGTACCCTAGTGGTCGTGTACTCTCCTGAGCTCAGGCTGAAGTACGGTTACCAGTCAACAACAACTGCAAGTGTTTTGCCATCCAGCAACCCCTCAACACTAATTGTACTGGTGAGATGTGCAGTCGTCAGGCTCTACCTACCAGCCTGCATCCGCAACCCTAGCTGCGTAGGCCATAGCCTGGCACCGTACATACCAGTACCGCCGTGCGTTTCCGCACACATGTACAGTACAAGCTTCCACACGCATCTTGACCTAACGTTTACCACAACGCCACAAGTGTAATATGGTTACGGCGCCACCGTTGGCTAAATAGGATAGCCCCCGCTGTGTAAAGCCCATGCTGGCAGGGAAAAGACAGAAGCGCAGTCGCCTCGTCCTCAAACGGGCTACACTATTAGGGTATGGTACCCTACGCTATTGTTCGTACATCTTGCATTCAGCACCACGCATGCGGGAGGTAAGCAGGCCCCCGGCAGCCGTGCGCCGCGCGGGACCACGCACCTCAAACAGCTACACCCTCCCGACCCGACAGCCGTGCAGCGAACCAACCCCAATCCCCGGCCACGCCCCATGCACACATACATTAATGTCGTCCAGTTTCCCAAGCCCAAGCAAACTCCCCTCCTTGCCGTACACAAAATCCCTCCCTGTCGTACGTAAACATCCCTCCTGGCTGTAGACAAAAGCCCTCCTTGCCGTATGCCGTATGCCGTATTACTAAGGTAAGTCCCAACGACACCACAACGTGACGATTATTAGTAAACAGCACTAGAGCCAAGGCACGGGGCAGACGGCATATGTTTCCTGCCACGCACCAAGACAGCAACTTACAGCTCGTGATCTTCCGCGCTACGTATCCTAACCCACTGTCACACCAGCGTTGTGTAATGGGCTGTCACTTCAACTGCACGAAACACAGCGCTTCGCTACTGAACCTATATTGGTCGGTTCTCTCAGAAGGAGCGGATGGCTGTGCAATTCGTTCGTACGCATGCCTGATCGGTGATCGCCGTACACAAACAGGTAAAATGCCAACGAGGTCTTGTCGTAACCGGCGAAGAATAGGGCACTCAGAGGTAAGGCACTCAAATGCATGTAGCCAAACCCCTCAACACGACGTTCCAAACCAAACACCCATGCCCCCGCCATAACCCGAGAATACTATACGCAACCCATATTCCAGCCACACCCTTCCCCTCATAGCCCCCGGCCCAAACCCTACATCCCGCACCCCGACCAGGAGCTCTCATGTTACCCATAAATCTACATTTCCTAGCAGCCATACCAACGGGATAAAGCTGTCGCCCCATCAGGCTGCGCTGCGAACTACCCGCACAAGCAACCACGCACCCTCCTTCGCATGCAGCTCTACTTGTTCTTGAACATGTGCGGGCTTGCTCCCTCGAAGTCACTGCGCAGGGTCCTGCGCGCATACGAGGCATGCATTACGGCGCTGGCCAGCCGGCGCAAATCCTTTTTACACATCGCTTCCAGCCCCGAAGCGCCCTCCCCAAGCTTCGCCTCCAAGTTGGGGCTAAGGCTGCACAGCTTGAAGACCTCCTCGCCGTGCTGGGCGCGGCACCAGGCGAGGAAGTCGTACAGGTCCTTCCTGCTTGCGGTCTCGACCAACACCTTCCACTTGGCCCACAGGCCCTCGTCTGACACCACGTGCTCATCCGTGACCTCCTCCACGTCGTCGTATCCGTCATCATCATCATCATCAGCAGTGCTGCTGCTGCTGCTGCTGAAGGAGCTGCGTTGCTGCTGGCGCTGCTGCGGCTGCAGGACGGGGGTGTCAGGGTACTCCTCAGGGGCGGCCTGGGCGGGGGCGGCAGCAGCCTTGATGCGGCTGGCAGCAGCAAAACCCTGCTACGGGGTAGGAAAGCAAGGCAGGGCAGGCAGGGGAGGTCCGGAGTTAGCCAGGCATGGTGCATTGTTCCGTCATGTGCTGCTGGCAAGCATGACGAACACGCAAACGCTGCAGTGGCCAGATGAAGTGCTTACAATGTATATAGCGAGCTATGGATGTGCATGCAAGTTAATCTGCCCATGCGGCCATGACCTTCAAAGGCACTAGGGCACGGCTTTACCTCCCACCTCACCCCCGCCCCCTTTATTCCGGCACCGAGTAAACCAAGCCGTCTTCCCTAGCACCAATTCACACTTCAGCTCGGCCTTCTGCCCCACGCGCTCACCTGTCTATGGTACTCGATTTCCGCAACTATCTGCGACAGCGGGGCGCCCCGCCAGGCCGTGCGTCGCAGCACACGGAGCCCAGCAGCGGGCTGAGCCGGTCCACCTGCCGCATCATCATCTCTGCCTCCATGGGCGTCCATCTCCGCCGCCGGTCGCTGGGCATGAGTAGGCGCTCCTCCACCATGTACTTGCGCCAGAAGACCTCCAGGGTGCGCAGCAGGACCGCGTGTACCCCACACTGCAGCACCTCGTCGTCGTCCGTATGCTGCTTGACGTAGCCGTGCGAAACCTCACGGAACGACCCCCCCAGAGCGCTGCGCACTGTGGGGAAGTTCGTGGTGAGTTCCGAGCTAGTGATTTCCTTTGCGATTTGCTGCAGGTCTTCCAATGGCAGGGCACCGAGGTTGTCCAGTAGAGCAGTGTCCAGGATAACGCAAGCGCCGTATGAACCCGCAAGCCTCCCGCCCTTCCTTGAGTTCCTTGATTTTCCGCCGACGCAGCAGGTATTCGGCGTTCTCTGGGGACGCCTTTGCCCTGACGGGTCTTTCCTCCGGACCGCGTCCCTGCTGACCCACGGGTCCGTCGTGTTCTACCTCGGCGCTGCCAGCCCCAGACGTGATGCTTGGTGCACCCAGACGGGTATGCTCCTGAACCGAGAAAGGGAGTTAGGAAATGACAACGCTGTCTCTTGCATGTATAGGCGCAAGGCCATGCCACCAAGATAAGATGGCAGCCAGCAAGCGTCTAACAGCTACCCCTCGGAAGGAAAACGCCACGCTGGCAAATCCAGCCCATGCAATGTGCGACCAACCAAGCTAGGGACCCATACACGTACGTGCACAGTCCATCCCAGCGCACGCACAATCAGATTCACAAAACGATATCAACGTAGGGCTGCTGCAATGAACAGCGATCTAAGGCGCTAACACCGAACATGCGTGCGCGTACGGTACCGTATGTAAGGATCGCATGTGAGTCCATACGTCAGCTCCCTACCTTGAAAGCATCGGGACCTGCCGGCGGCAGCCGTTCAGGCGGCGACCGCTCTGGTGGCGTGGAGTTGGCGGTGTCCTCCACGCCCGCTGTGGATGCATCCCGCTGCGTTGAGCCGAGCTCCGCTGGTGCCGCAACCACACTTTGTGCGACGTCCGGATCGCTGCTGCCGGCGCCGTGTTCGCCGCCTGTTGGAGGGCCGCCCTCAGGACTGCTGCTGGGCGGCACGCTGATCGACGTGTCCTGATGGGGTGGGGTGGGGGTTTCATGCAGGGGTGGGAGGGGATGTTTCCTTTAGTTTAGTTGTAGTTCCGGTAGACTGGTAACCTGAAGTGGATGCCGGTAGATAGATATACAGTTCATGTAGTATAGCGCCCTAGGCAAGCTGGATGGATAGGATGAACGAAGCGCTGCTGGGCAGGTGGCTATGCTTACGGTACCGGTATCAACTGCAGGGACGCAGCCGCCCGTACTGCTGTGTGGTAACTCACTACTGTATCGTACTTACCGCAGCAGCAAGGTAGTGGTCGCGTACAGCCAGCAGCGCGATATGAACATCCTCCCACACGCCACCCATCCTCTGTAAGGTGTCCAGGAGCGCCTAACGGGGGGCGTGAAGCAGGCAGAGGGAAGCACAGGGTAAGGGGAATACAGGAGTCGGATTTTGGAAAGAAAACGGGCAGTACAGGCAAGTTATTAGTGGGGTATACGGTTCAGCAACAAGGGGGGGCAGTAGAAGCAACGTAAGTACGTGACCCAAGCAAGCCACAAGAGCAATCCCGACAAACCCAACAAACAAAACACGCACTAGATAAGCAACCTAGGGCAGCGTACGCATGAATGATTAACAATCCGTACCAGCCAACCACGCACTTACCTCGACGTTCTCGGGGCTGAGGTCCTCCAGCGCCGAGAGGAGGTCCGCCACCAGCTGCTCGTTAGAGCAATTCCACCAAGCCGTTTGGCGCAGCACTTTCTCGGTAAACTTCGCGCTGGCCTCTGCAGCCGTCTTGAACATCTCCAGCTCTGTCTCACGCTTCCAGCGCCCTGAGCCGCTCTTGGTCATGAACTCCTCCTTTAGGTGCGCACAGTATGCGGCAAGTACCGTGCTCAGTGACCCATGGGTCATCGGCTGGCTGACGCCCTCCCCATCCACGGCACCGCCGGTGGCCTCCGCCGCAGGCGACGGGAGCTCACCGTGCGAGGCGTTGTCCAGCAGTTGCTTCCTAATTTCTTGGCGCTCATCAGGTGACAGCTTCTGGATGAGCCTGCTGGCGGCGATGGCCTCACAGAAGGGCAGCATTGCTTTTGGCCACCTCAGCAGCTCCAACACCAGTTGACGGAGGAGGAGCTTCTGGTCACGGCGCAGCGAGCCGAGGATCTCCATTGGTGTTTCACCTTCTCCCAGCTCGTCGCCATCGTCGGCTGCTGTTGCACCGCTCTGGGACGTCATCTTGGCGGCAGCACTGCAGACGATCTAGCAGGCAGTCGTACAGTTGGTAGCAGTCACACACGCTAACTTGGCAGCGCAAGATTACTTAGACCTAGGAGCTGTCATGCACCGTGCGTAGCCACAGTAACGCTTAACAGCGCAAGTTCAGAAAAATAAAGCGATAAAAGTAAAACTTGTCAAAATAAGTAAGGGCACAAAAGCTCATATTCACAGGCCGGCATACGTGTAAGGGGCTCTAACATAGCCATCCCCACGCACCTGCCATGCCGGGTTAGCACGGCTCAGCGGATTGCGAGCCAAAGAGAACGCCAGCCCCATGTTTGCCGGCGGGGGAGGACGGCCCAGGGTCTGGGAAGTCTGCCATCGCCACCAAACTTCTCAACGCATGCGAGCGGCAACCGTTCTGCATTGAAGGCAGGTAATGCGAGTGTGGCATGGTAAGGCAGTTCTGTCCACCGGTACTTCCTACCGCGCTGTCTCGCGGACCACATGCATCCAAGGCAAGGCACTCCCTCTTGGCCCACAGGTACCGGTAAAAGGTTTCATCCACATCCTACCCCAACGCATGCGGGTCATTACCTTGCACCGGCCCCCGCCAGCATCGGTCCCCGCCGCGGACCTCGTTCCTGACCCCACGTGCAAAGTATCGCTCCCCTATCTAGTTCTGGCCGATCGCCGACAGGATCAGGGGGTCCCCCATCTATCCCCATGGCTTATATAGTTTGCGAGCTTGCTGACCTATCCACATGCGGCTGCCTGGCTTTTGCCCCTCACCTCGGTGGTGCCGTTGCTGCCAGTGGCGGCGGCGGCGGTGGTGTCAGAGGTGGGTGGCGGAGGTGGTGTAGCCGTCCTAAGAGGAAGTAAAGAAAGGTTAGCGTAAACAGGACTAACGCGCTGATGTACGTCCGGCATGTAATAAGTGACTCACGTCAGAAAAGTCCGTCAGCGTTCGCAGCTTGAGCAGCACCCGCTGGCGCATCTCCGCCAGTGTCAGGCCGCTGGCGGGCACAGCAGCAGGTGGCGCCCCAACAACGCCCTCGGGGACCAGCTTCTCGTACAGGGCCTGCATGCCGTACACGCCAGGGAGTTGTGCGTACTCTGTCAGTAAGCAGTTCTTGCGACACATTTCGTTTGGTCATCATCGCCATGTACGTTGGCCAATAAGGCATTAACCCAATGTAAGTATGGTTGCGGGCCCCAAATGATAAACTGATTGTATGCATGCATGTCTGTCACCCTATAGCCTCCCTATTCCAGCTACACCTCACTCGCCTGCAACTCCTCGGTCGCAGCAACCTCCAACACCTTCTCCATCTGCTTGACCAGGATTGAGATGCAAGTGCGCTCCAGCAGCATCCGCAGGGTGGGGCTGGCCGCCTGCGCCAGCTCCAACACAGCCATCAGCCTGCTGCTGCCAAGGCCCTGCTGCTGCTGGCTGCTACCGCCGCTGCTGCTGCTGTTATCGCTGCTGCTGTCCATAGCAGCTGAGGCCGCTTTGTACGCCTTCAGCAGCCTATACTCGAAGAAGCCGTGGAGTGCGTTGATCCAGGTCCCAAGCTGCGCAAACGTCTCTGGCCAAGCCTTAAACTTGTAGTGGTCAAACATTACATTTCGCCAGGGCTCTGCGTAGGGCCCTTTGACGAGCTGCACATGCAGGTCAAAGAGGAGATCCAGGGCAAACAAGCAGTTGTCGTCGGATCATCCGCACGGAATTGCTTGCGGAAGTGCGCCACCGTGATTGTCTTCTGGCTGCAGGTTGCTGGGCAAGGCGTCCGCCGCTTGATGCGTGATGAACTCTTTGAACAGCTGCGAGCTTGCAAGGGCAACGCGAAGATGGTCGGCGTGGCTGACCACCTTGACGTAGTTTACGTGGCTGGCTATGATTCGCTGCGCCTCTTGCTGGCTTGCGTAGGCCTGCTGCTGCTGCTGCTGCTGCAGCTGCAGTTGCTGCCCAGCCAAGGATGTAGGCGCGTCCCCAGCAGCAGGCGGAGTGGGTGGGCCAGTCAGGTTTGCAGCCGCATGAGCGTCAGCATCGGCTGCTGCATTAGCTGCATGAAGGCGGTCTGCGTCTGAATTGGGATCAGCCTCATGTTGCTGTCCGGTGGTGCCACATCGCCTCACACCCCTCAAGGCCTGAGGAATGCCGGGAGGAATGGGCGGCCGCCAGGGCTCAGGCCGCTTGCAAGCTGCCCGCTACCACCGATCGCCACGCTGCTGCCAATCTGCCCGATTTGCATTGCAGGCAATTGGATCTGTAGAGGTTATGTAGGTTCAAGGGAGTCGGAAACTGAGCAGGCGCCAGCGCCGGCGCCAGACGACACTCTCCTGTGCAAACCAGGGCATAAGATTCGTGTTAGCGGCAGCAAAGCATAGGTCCAAGCAATGGGAGAACGTTCGGCAGGCAGGAATGAATGCATCGGCAGGCAAGAAAGTGCGTGGAAGCGCGTGTGGCAACTATCCTCAGATAACCAGGACAGATGTAACCCCACAAAGCTATGCAGTACGACATACTTGTTGCAAGCGCTTGAAGGAAATGTCTCTTGGTGTCTTGTCTGGCGTCCCTTAACGGGAAACGAGAAGGGACCGTCACCCCCTTCAGCTCAAAGTTAGCTGTGACATAGTACCTAACAGTGCTGCCTTCTGTTTCCAAACTAGTAATATCTGTATAAATATACCCTCGTCGTGCGTAAATCTGTTTATAACGTCACCCTAAGGGCCTTTGACTTCGCCGGGAAACTGGGCAGGCGGGAGGGATACGTAAGGGCACCAGTTAACCACTAGCCGGGGAAACCTTGCTCAGCATGTGCATTATCAACAGCACGTAACAACACAAAAAAGGAACCATACTCCACTGTAAATGCGTTGGGAGAAATGATTTTTGAGACACTAACTGCTTAACACCTTTTCTTTATGGGCGTGGACCCCGACGCGAAACGGATTGAAAGGGTGACAATTGTGCGCCGTCCCCGAACACATGGACATTCCTCATCGGCTCGGCGTTGTGACTACCTGTGTTCTTATGTCCATGCGTGCATCTGTAAAGGCAAAACATACAAACTAGACAGAAACATTAATTGCAACATTTAAACCATCGCTAGCTCTATTACCATATCCTTTCTGCAAGTCCAGAAAAATTATTTCGCTATGGAGAAGTTCTTGACCAGCCAATGACAAGGACCACCGTGGCCATAATGATAAGCGGTGCGACATAGCGCTTATTAAGTGTTTTTCAATGGCGCCTGGTAAATTGAGAGCCCGTTAAAACTGACAGGATCATGCTTACGTGTACCCGTGCCTGTAACGCAATGCCGCTGAACTGGTAGTTGTATAATGTGGGTGCCTAGTAATCACACAGTTGACGTGCATCTAGAAGGCAAGCCAGCATTTAATTATCAAGACCACTGCGACATGCCTGTCAAATCTTCACCCTATGCATCTAACACGATAACTGCTTAACCCAAGCCCTCCAACGAAGGCGTGTGTGCTTCCCTAGCAGGGATGTAAGCCTTTCAACAAAGGGGTTCCAAATTTACAAAGAAGAGCCATACAGCGTGTCAGCTCTTCTAGTGCTGAAAAGGCACGGGTACACATGCATCGCCACGCTCCAAAACTTGCTTGCTGCGAGCTTCACATAATCGTGTCCAGCCACCCAACCGAACCTCTCACGCCATGCTAATGGACGCATGACAGCAGGCAGAAGAGGACGTCAGCAGGTATGACGAAGCACGCACTTGATTGGGACATTGTACGACAGCGCTGTCCACGCCTCTCAATCGTGAACCCCCCCGCCGTACAATTCATTGCTGTTCCTACCTTGCCCGCCATAACCAACACCTTGCATCCACGTATAGCTGATGGCATGCCGCGCTCTAACGCGGCCTGCGGAATCAGGCACGAGACGGAGCTCAGCGAGGGTCGTGCTTTGCTGATTAGGCGCAGTGTCAAGAGGGCTAGTCGAAGCCATGAAAAAGTGGCGAGAAGCTGGATGTCCAACAGTCGCTGTGAGGGAAACCAAACGCCGTGGAACTCCTCAACGGTGCAACCGTTACTTCGTTTACCCGTATTCGGATCGCAGCAGTCACGTCTGTACGGGTGACATGAAGGAACGTCATGCATCACGAGCGTTGGCGCCTATTATATTCGGACAATACATAGTTAAGACACGCCACCGTTGAATAGCTTTACAGATAAGGAGCAAACAGCCACCCGCTGCTGCCTCCACACTTCGGACTTTCTGTTGACCTTTGCGAAAAGGGTTTATTGCTTTAGGTATACAACAAAGAACATGTCGGCGGCATTTCTCGTCTCGGCGAGGTTCGCGCATCCTCAACAGCGACCCATGGCACCGCGGCGAACATTGAGGTGTGCATCGTCAATACTCCTACATGAAATAATGTCTTTACACCCCTCGGCGACGTTTCAGAAATTTATTCTCAACGCTCGCATGCTCGGCTGCAAACTGCTGTGCTGTGCGTGACGCTTTGTTGCTCCCACCTATCGTAGGCTGCACTGCGCTGCCCGTCAGTATGAACCCGACAAACTTCTCGCTGGTCAAGCAAGTTGTCCTGTCAAAGGTGGGTGTGAAGCTCTGCAGTCAGGAGTTGGATGGCTAGTGGTTAATGGGCACTGCTGAACCGCGACGCACAGCGCGAATGGCCTGTTTACGCGAGTCCATCCTTTCTCGCCTTTACACGCTGATGTCACGGCCTTTCTATGGCTTCCCTGTGGTCAGTTGCTCACTCCATGGCAGCTCAACCAGCACTTAACACCCCGCATCGCATCCCTCTACCTTCCCCTTACCTCCCCAACCCAACCCAACCCAACCCAAACGCCCACAGACCAAAATCCCTGAGCACGATTGGGACCCCAACGAAGACGAGCGCAAACGGCTTTCAACCATGTCCGTACAAACCGTCGCAGCCAAGCTCGAGGAGCTCCAACAACTTTTGCAACCGCCTTCCGTTAACCTCCTCATGACTAAGGTTCCCGCCAGTACCCTGGCCCGGCCGCCCATCCGCGTCCGCGACCAGGTGCTTGCGGTTGCCGACATGCTGGGGCAAGCCACCGAGCTGGATGCGGCGAAGGTGCTGGCACTTACCCGGCGCACCATGGGCAAGCCGGATGAGCACTTTCAGGAGCGCATAGACGCGCTGGCTACGATTGGGTAGGTGCGGGGGCGGGGGTTGCTGCGCGCGGAGGGCCCCGCGCGGGGTTGCTATGTTTCGGGCCCTGTGTTGACGAGCGTAGTGGTGCATGCAACCTACGTTAGCTCTCCCACACCTTCAACAATACATCATGTCTCTGTCGCTACCTCCCTTGTTGCCACCTGCATCCAGACTTGTCCTGCCTTGGCTCCCCCTTCCTTCGGTTTCTCCTCCTTCTGTACCCTTCTATGGTCACGTCAGAACCCACCGCGACCCCTGTTTACTTACTCTGTAACCCCCTGTCCCCTGCACCCCCCCGCCCCATGCAGGGACCTGGGTCTGGCTCAGCGCACGGTCATCAGCCGGCCCAAGGTCCTGGAGCAGACCCCGCAAGCCATCCAGCTCAAGATCTCGCTTATCCGGCAGGCGGTGCAGGCGGGTGGCAGCGAGGAGTTCCGGAGGGACCTGGAACGGATGTCGGCCACCCAGCTGGGGTACGCCCTGACGCGGGGTGTGCCGGGAGTGCTGCGGCTCAAATACCTGGCGGAGAAGAGGTGGGGGCTGGGACTTGGGAGGGAGTTGTTGGTGTAGGTGTTGGGCTGGTAGCTGGTAGCTGGTAGCTGGTAGGCCAGGTGGTGCCGGGTGGTGCTGATTATGAGGCTGGGATGTGAAGCCGGTGGTAATGTGCAGGCCTTGAAGCCCAGCTGAATTGTAACTGGTGCCGCGCAATGCGTTTGTGGGCTTCAAGCCCTACCGCGCTTGCTCTGAACCAAATCGAATACCCGCATGCCTGCATGCGTACCCGCCTTCCGTACATTGCACGCCGTACTAATAACTTACCTGCCGTACATCTTGTCGTACAGGTACAACGTGGACCGTTACACTTGATACCGTACTGCGGTACTCGTCGGAGAAGTGGAACAAGACGCACCCTGATTATGATGCCTGGTTGGAGGAGCAGGAAGCTGTCATCCAGAGCGAGTATCTGGACATGTAAGCTTGCTGTCGCTGCGGAGGGGAGCCGGGCACGGCGGGTACCGGTAATCGTTGTACAGTGGGGGTTTGCTGGGGCCGGTCGACAGAGGTGGCAGGGAGCTTGTAGTGTGGTACATTGTGTAGACGGATGAACAAGCGAAGCTATGGCTGGCCCTGGCTGTAGGCTTAGAAAATAATCTATGTATGAAGTAAGTTAGAGGCTGTTGGCGGTGGTGTTGCAGTTCTTAGCGCTGTTCATGCGGATGGAGCCATTGACGCGGGTGTTGCTGAGGTTTAAGGATGAATGAGCGATAATAGTTTAGTAGCTCTATTCCCTTGCATCCCTTGGTCTGTAGCTGTAGCGCTATCCCGTTCTATGTGTGCCTTGCCAAATCCAATCGGGTTGTACTATATACGAGGAACAGTGTCCAAGTGCTTAGCTAGCTATCAACGGTTCCCTTTGGCTATATGTAGCCGGCCGCGCTTTGGGTTTTTTGCACATACATGCAAGCGCTGTGCCGCGCATGGTGATGGATGGTGGATGGCTACTTCATTTATCAATAGCAGTAAGTCAATCCAGAGCACTCTGTTTGGTTTATAACGGTGGAATTCGGCTGCAGACTTCAGGGCCCCGTGCAGTGGCAAGTGCTGCTGCTGTAAGGTCGAGGGGGAATGGAAAGACATCGTCGTACACCACGGCCTTGGTCGACACTAAGCGTACCGGTACAAGCGGTAACTATTAACATTCCGCACCTTTGGAAACTTGACGAAGCCTAGCGAAACCCCAAGTACCTCTTGTTTCATAAGAAATAGCACATTCCTGTGGCTCCCTTGCGGCCCCTGAAACGTCTAGGCACTATTGTGTACATTCAGCCGGCTGGTCGCCCTTGTAACCTTCGCATTCTAGACCCAAACTGATAGAACCACCATGCATCTAACACGATAACTGTTTTACCCAAGCCCTCCAACGAAGGCATGTGTGCTTCCCTAGCAAGGGATGTGAGCCGTCCAACAAAGGGGTTTCAACTTTACAAAGAAGGGCCTTCTCCCTCCCATACAGCGCGTCAGCTCTTCTGGTGCTGAAAGGGCACGGGTACACATGCATCGCCACGCTCCAAAACTTGCTGCGAGCTTCGCACAATCGTGTCCAGCCACCCAACCGAACCGCTCAGGCCATGCTAATGGACGCATGACAGCGGGCAGAAGAGGTCGTCAGCAGGTATGACGTAAGCACGCAATTGGGACATTATACGACAGCGCTGTCCACGCCTCTCAATCGTGATCCCCACGCCGTAAAATTCATTGCTGTTCCTACCTTGCCCGTCATAGCCAACACCTTGCATCCAACGCCATTGGGACATTGTACGACAGCGTTGTCTACTCAATCGTGATCCCCCCGCCGTACAAAGGTACAATGCACTGCTGTCCCTTCCTTGCCCGTCATAGCCCACAGCTAGCTTCCCTAGCGCTTCCCTTACCGGCCACCCAGCTTACTTCCCTCCCAACCTCCATGTCCCCGCATATCCTCCTCCCCTCTTCCTTCTTTCCCTCCGCCTTCCCTCCCACCTCCCACCCACACTCTCCTCCCTTCTCAAATATCCCCCGCCAACTCCGCCAGCTCCAGCCATCGTTCCGACTTGGCGTCGATCTCCTCCTGCATCGCCCCCATCTCCACGCTGGCATCGTGCAACTGAGCAGCCAGGTCCCCACCACCCCCACCCCCACCCCCACCTCCCCCGCCACCTCCGGCCAGCTGCATGATCCGCTCGTTCAGCGCGTCACGTCGGGCGCTGAGCTGGTCAATCTCGCGACTCAGTTTCTGCATGCGGGGGGCCGCGTTCATGCGCGGGGGACAGAGCAGGGCAAACGTCCGTACATACCGGTATGAATTACGTTTGTGCATGGCAGAAGCCAGCCAGGGTGCAGGCAGTAGGAAAGGAAGGGGGCAAGGGGAAGAAACAGGGCAGCGTGAGTACCGCAAGCAACAACAGCACTGCCTGACGGGCCCCGTGAGGGTGCGGGTAGGGTGCGGGTAGGCAGGCCGCGGAGGAAGGTACGAGCAGCGCAGACGGCGGCAGGGAGCACAGCAGGCGGGTGCGGGGCCAGTGGCAACAGCCCCGTTGCCAACACACCAGCTGCTGCTGCTGCTGCACCCGCCATGCATGCATGCAAGCAACAGAGAGCACACACACACACACACGCTGTGCTGCACGCAGCAGCCGTCCCCAGCGCCCTAGCTCCCGGTCCGCAGCCCGCACAGGGCCCGTCAGTCCCCACCCTCCCGCCACCAGACACACGCTCACACACCTTGTACTCCTCCTGCTCGTAGTACCCCAGCTTGCGCGGCTTCTTGGGCGGAGTCGCAACCGCTGTTGAGGATGAGGATTGCTGCCGACCCCTGCTGCTTAGAGCCCTTGGAGCCCTTCCCCTTACCTCCACCCCCACCTCCTCCACCTCCACCACCGCTGTCTGACGTGCTGCCGCTGCTGGTGCCGGCAGCTACACTGCCGCTGCCGCTGCCGCTGCTGCTGCTGGTGCTGGCGGCGGCACCTGAGGCTGCCCGCTGCTCCGCTTGGGCCGCTGCCTCTGCCGCCGCCTCCTCATCCAAGAGCTCCAGGTACTGCAGAGGAGGGCGTGAGGAAGAGGAGGGGTGAAGAGGGGGAGGAAAACGAATATCCAATGTGTGGTGTGATAGTGGTTAACTAGCTCCACTCCCAAAGGGGAGGAAGGGGTGAGAGAAGGGGTGCCGCCGCCGCAGCAGCAGCAGCCATGGATAGAGGGCGGGCAAGCATCATCCGCGGCCCGCAGTTGCACCTTACTGGGGGCTACAGTGCTTCCAGTCCTACACCCACCTCCGAGTAGTTTTCCCTCGAACAGCCGCACCCGCCCCGTCCCCCGCAGCACCAGCAGCCGCGGCGCCACCGCGTCCATGAAGGCCCTGTCGTGGCTGACTGCCAGCAGGCAGCCGCGGTAGGCGCGCAGCTGCTCTTCCAGCACCTCAACGGTGGACAGGTCCAGGTCGTTGGTGGGCTCTTGGGGGGGGGGAGGGAAAGGGGAGGGGAGGGAGGGAAGGGAGGGGAGGGGAGGAGGGGGTTAGTCGGGATACATATCCTGCGTTTGGCCGGAGGGGAGGTTAAAGAAGTGGGAGGGGAGCGAGGAGGGACAGGGAGGGGCAGGGAGGGAGATATAGGGAGCAAGAAACCTGAGTGTGTTGGGGTGAGGCTTTGGAGCTTGGCAGGCGGGCTGGAGGAGGAGTCCGCACAGTTTTGCCAAGCACCCGTGACAGGCATATTCTGTGCCGGGCATATCAATTATCCTGTATCGCTCCCCCCCCCCAAGCCCCCCCCCACCCACCATCCAGAATGAGCAGGTTGGGTCGCTCCACGAGTACGGAGGCCAGGTGCAGTCGCCGCCGCTCGCCGCCGCTGAGGGAGGAGACGCGCTGGTACTGGCGGGGGCGGGGGAAGCCCAGCTGCGGGGGGTGGGGGCCGGGGGCGGGGGCGGGAGGAGAAGGGGTTGGGTGTGTCCAGGTGAATGGTCGAGTTGGCAGCATGGTGGGGGCCTAAGGAAGGCTACCAGTAACACGCCATGTGTGATGCAACAAGGGAACAGCAGGTATTGCCGCCTGCCTCCTCCTTCACCTCTACTTGTTTTATCGTTGCCCTCCCTGATCTCCCCCCCTCCCCGCCCCACCTTCTCCAGCAGTACCTCCGGCGTGTCCCCGCCCTCCTGCTGCTGCTGCCCCCCCGAGGAGGCTAGCCGGGCCTTGCGACCGTCCGAGATCTCCCGAATGTAGTCTGGTGGAGGTGCGGGGTTTGAAGAGGAGAGGGGAGGGAAGGCGAGGGTGGGAGGCGGTGAGGGTGGGACAGGAGGGAATGTGGGGGCTTGGAACTGGATACGTCGTATCGCACCCGGGAAGGCAAGCAAGGGGCAGGAACAAGGGCAAGATTAAGGTGCCGGGCGGGATGTGGGAGTGGTATGCACGCCTGCTGCCACGTGGCGAGCGTCCGCCACAATTCCCACCACACCTCCGGGGCCGGGGAGGCGGTACGGTAGTTCCCGCACACCGCATTCACTCTCGCGTCCAGTTCCCTTAACACATTCCTCCCAACCCACACCGTCTCCAACGCCCCACTCCTCCCAACCCCAACCATATGGGTATACACACTCCTCCCACCCCCCAGCCCCACCCTTCCCACCCCACCCGCCACCCACCAATCACCCGCATGTCCTCCCGCACGGGCGGTGGCGACTGCGAGAGGTAGCCCACCACGCAGGTCTCCCCCACCTCCCGCACCCCGCTGCTGGGGGCCTTCACGCCTGGGAGAGCCGGGGGGTGAGCGGGGGAGTCAGGGGGGTGGGCCGTGGCATGTGTGTGCGCCTGTGTGCCTGTGCACATGGCGGTGAAGGGGGTTGGTGCTGGTTGGAGTGTTGGTGCAGGCGGGCGGCGCTTCTGTGTAGCGGCGGACATGTGGGGTCCATGGCTGCCAGACCAAGTGCGGCTGGGCAGTCGGTGAAACCTGATCCGCTCAACTTCCCTGAAAAACACACCTCCCCCTTCCCACCCGCAATGAGGTCCAGCAGGGTGGTCTTGCCAGCTCCGTTGCGACCTGCAGCGGCACAGTCAGAGTCAGGCAGAGCCACCACGGCAGAGCCAGGTCACATCGCAGCCTTGTGTCATCTCGCGTTTGCACCACCTCAAGACACCGAAGTAATCATATTCCAAACACCACCAAACAGCCCCCAGCACCTCAACCCCGCATGCATCACACCCCAACCCCACCCCCCCCAACCCACCCACGACCCCCAGCCTGCTGCCCGGCTGCAGCTCCCAGCTGAAGTCCTCGATGAGGGGCGGGCCGGAGGAGCCGGGGGGCGAGTAGCTGAGTCGGGAGCAGCGGACCACCTTGTTACCTGAGGGGGGGAGTGGGGGGGGGAGGGAGAGAGGGAGGAGGCAATGGTGCTGGTTATCACTGTGAGGGATTGTGTTTCGTGCCTGTTGTGCAAGGGGGGAAAGGCCTTGGTGTGGTCCATGAGCTTACCAACCCATCGCACCATGCCAACCCGCCAACACTCACTCGGCTCACCTTTCCACCACCAACCCCCCCCTCCTCCCCCTTTCCTCTCCCGCACCCACCCCCCACCCACTGGGTCGAGCCGGGTTCAATTAGCAACCCATAGTTAAGCCTCACCATACAGTTCGTCAGCTTACTAAATTTGACCCCCACTCCCACTCCCCACCTTGCCGCGCCATGCCCCCCGCCGCCGCGGCCCCAAAGTCCACCCGCATGTCGGGCGGCGGCACGTCCCGCGCCCGCTCCGACAGCTCGTAGAACCGCTGCTGCCGCGCCATGCTCTTGGCTTGGCGCGCCTTGGGCTGACGAGACATCCACTCGGCCTCCCGCCGGAACAGCGTGCGCGCGTCGGCGGCGGCGTTGGCCTGGGCGCGGCGGCGGAACTCCCGGGCCTGGTGGCGGAGGGGGAGGAGGGGGTTTCAAAGCGGAGGGGGCGTCAAACGTCAAAGACCATACGGTACCAAACCGTAGGAAATCTCAGGTTGGGGCTAAGCAATGGGGACAGGAGGCGGCAGGGTGCCACGATACAAAGCGAGGGGTGTGGATAAGACCCGGGAGGGAGTGAAAGCCATGGTAGACAGTGACAAATGATTGGGGCCGGTGACTGTAACTCTGTCATGCAAGGGATCAACATAAGGCTAGCGTTACCTTTCACACACACAAACCCGCACCTCCCAGCCCCTCCCCTCCCCCGCCGTCCCCCCCGCACCTCCTTGAACGCCGCCCAGCTGCCCGCCCCCCCAAAGTTGTGCACGAAGGCCCGGCCCCCGTCCAGCTCCAGCAGCCGGTCGCACACACCCTCCATGAAGTACCTGGCGGGGGAGGGAGGGAGGGAGGGAGGGGAGGGAGGGAGTCAAAAGTAATACCAGAACCACAGGTTAGGGCAGGGGTGAGGGGAGGGGGAGATGGGAGGGGCAGGTAGACAGCTAAGAAGACCTCTATAATACTGAAACCGCAAAGGAAGGAGAACCCAGCAGAGGGGAAACGGGGCAGGGGGGCGGCCCAAGATGTACGGCATGTGCAAGTACGCCCAGTTCCTTGCATCACACACACACATGCGACCAGAGTACGGCGACTCCTGTTTGCCCCTGACCGCCCCCCCCCCCGTGATGCACATCTCATCCATCACCCCCCCCCCTCTCGCCACTCTTCCCCACCTGTCGTGTGTGACCAGCACCACCGCCATGTCGCCCCCGCGCAGCTCGCGCTCCATCCAGCGGATCATGTTCACGTCCATGTGGTTGGTGGGCTCTGCGGGGGGGGTGGGGGTGGGGGGTGGCGGGGGGGGAGGGCAGTAACAAATTACTGGGTTGCTCTGAAGAACATTTGGTAAAGACTGACAACGTTGTAGAAGTAGGAGGTCGTGAAATGGCGAAAGGAGGGAAGAGAAAGAACGAATCCCTTGCCACGTGGTTCGCTTCTCCTCCTCTACTCCTCCCCCAGCCCCTCCACACACGCCAGTTGCTGCACTTCTCGTTTATGTTCCCCCCTCCGCTCCCCCCCTCCGCCCCACCATCCAGCACCAGCAGGTCCGGCTTCCCGAGCAGCGCAGCAGCCAGCGCCACCCGCTTGCGCTGGCCGCCGCTCATCTGGGCAGCAGCAGCAGCAGCAGCAGCAGCAGCACGGCAACCGGGTGAAGTGGGGGGGAGTTGGGCAAGGGTCAGGAAGGGGGTGAGGAAGGAGGTGGAGCATGGGATGGGGCAAGAGCGCAGGTCCGGGCGCGCCCCCACCCCGCGCTCACCGCATGAGTCGGGATCGGGGATTGGGACACTGTTGCTGCACGTATCTTTCATTCCCCCGCCCCCCATCCCCCCACCCCCTCATCCCACCTGGTCCACGCTTGCCGCCATGTCTGTGATGCCCACCGCCTCCAGCACCCGCTTGGCCTCCGCATCCACCTCCCAGGCGTTCAGGGTGTTCATGCGCTCGATGGCCACCTCCAGGTCCTGTACAGGGGGGGGCAGGGTAGGAGGGAGCCCCGGAAGCACTGAGGGATGGAGGCGGAAGATGAGGAGGATGAGGAAGAGGAAGTGAAACCCCCGGCCTGACGAGGAAGGTAGGGCGCAGTTCCCCGTGACGCTCAGCAGGGATTGCGGAGGCCCACACCCACCCACCCTGCACTACCCTCCATCCATTACCCCACTCCTGCTCCCCTCCCCCCCTCCCAGCCCACCTTGGTGATCCTGCTCTGCGCCGCCGCCAGCGCCGCCTCGTACGCCAGCACCGCGCGCGCCATGCTGCTGCCGCCCGGCCCCTCCGCCGCCAGCACCGCCTGCAGCACGGAGACGCCGGTGGGCAGCTGCGGCTCCTGCGGCAGGTAGCCCACCCGCGCACCCTTGTGGCGGCTCAGCGAGCCCGCGTCGAAGTCCTCTAGGCCGGCCAACACCTGGGGGGAGGGGCGGGGACGCGGGAGGAGGGAGGAGGGGCGGGATGGGAGGCGGGAGGAGGAATGGGGAGAGGGGTACCCAGGGGAAGAGCGTTTAGGCAAAAGGAAAGCCCAAAGCTGGAGTGCAGGTTTGTATGTGTCGGTCCGGAGGGGGTGGAGGGGCTCCCCAGCACAGCTGCCCCCGCACACGCATGCGGCGCACCTTGAGCAGGGTTGACTTGCCGCTGCCGTTGGGGCCCACCACCGCCAGCTTGTCGCCCGCACTGGAAGGGGGCGGAGGGGACAGAGCGGACACAGCAGAGACATCCATGAGACGAAGGCAGGGAAGGGGCAGGCGGTGGGTGCAGCGTCCCAGAGCAGAGCCGACGGAGCACGCGCGTGTCCGTCCGCCTCCTTGACCTGCCAAAACCCGCCGGCTCCTGGAGTTGGTTCACACCCTTCAAGAGGCTCCCTAAACCCTGTGATACTATGTTCTAGTGGAAGCGAGCTCCCTCCATTCCGCTTACACTACGGAGAAGGTGAGGCCCTGGAAGAGCTGCTTTTCGCCGTCGTAGCTCTTCCCTAGCAAGTCCGCGATGAGCAACACCTCACCCCGCTTGGTGGCCCCCGCGCCGCACTGCACGCCATCTACGAGGCGTTGCACGTTTATAAGTGTTTCATACGCGTGTGCAACCTCAGGGCAATGTACAGCAGTGTGCCATGCCCAGACGGATGCGGCATGCCCGTCCCATATCGTCGGTTCAAAAAATAGGGTTTGCTTACTTCGTTGTAACCGCCGTTGCAAGCGGGCTGGTCGGCAGGCGAAGGCTGGCCAGGGGGGTCTGGTGCCAGAGAGCGCCTGACCAAGCATTTTTGAGACGCCGAGAAAGCTGCCGAGCTTGGTAGCTAATTGCAAAGTATTAAGCTTAAAACTAACCAAGGATTAATTACACGTACAGCTACTCGTGCAAAGCTGCAATTAGTCGGCCATGGGTGCAAGGAAATATAATTAGCGAGCGAACGGCCGTGCAGAACAGCAAACAAGAATCAGGCTGCAAGGGCGCACATGAGTAAACACCGAGTTAGCAATCGGCCGTCCGGCAATTCGCAAACCGTTGCCGGCTGAGTCAACCACCACGCACTGCTGTATTTGACGGCATATGGCTGCGAATCGCGGCTTTCATCGCGCGCGGCTCCAACTTATTGACATTGAAGGCTTGCTTGGATCCAAGCGATTGGGACGCTTGGGACCAAACGTCGTCGTCAACGGGCAGAACCGCAGGTCCAGGCATTCACCCCGTTAACCAACCGGCGTTATCACTTCCTGAAGCCTACACTCAAAGCATCCAGGGCCTTCTGCGCTTAGGGGCCTTTAGGGTTTGGGTCCCTTAAGTGTACCGGTAGCCGGCATACTGCGGACAGCTTGGGCACGGGCAGGTATTTTTGTCTTAGGGCTAAGCACGACAGCTGAATGCTTATTACAGTGACATGCCAGCCATCCAGTTAGAGCTAACCGTGCCTTTTGCTGACATACAACAGGTCAACTGGATGTCATGGGGTGGTGTGGACAGTGGAGTGCGGTGACCACAGCTGTTGGAGGTAAGCACGCCAGGAAGACCACTCGGAATCTAAGTATACCCGCCTCACACAGGTTAAAGGGTTCTGGCCATGCACGGGCCCGCAGAACAACTGCTAGGTGATGCATTTACATACTGTTCCTGTGATCCCACGTGGATGATTACCTCTGAGCTGAGTGAGTGAGTATATATTACCGGCACTGCAAACTCCGAGCTAGTGGTACCCTACAGGCTGTGTTGCACGGGCTGCATCGCGTCAGCAGCGAGTGCTTGCACATTGCACTAGGAACAAACGCTTACTGACATTGAAGTCAGCGGCCTCCCGATATGCTATTTTGCCCTCAGTGCCTTCGCCGTAAAGGCCCACCATGAAGATCGTTCAGTTGCCGAACGTCGTACCTAGCAGCGGAACGAGATGAACACAAACCTTGCGTAAATGCCCGAATGCTTCTGATATGTAAACACCGACGCGTCAAATTGCCCATAGCACCCTCATACATGGCGTTGAAGGCCCAGGCTGAACTCATATTGTTGCTTCGCTAAAACATCTGCCCCACGCCTTAGGCAACCAATATACCGGCTTAATCTTTTCCTATGTGGGAAACAGGGTGTACTGGTTAGAGAATTCTATCCTGTTAACAATAGCCATGCGGTCCGACCGGGGACCAGTAAGCCTGCAAGTCCCGCAACGCTCTGTGCTCGAGGAGTATAAAGCGGCATCCCCTGGCAGCTTTTCTGGAGGCACGGTGAGCCTTGTCATATCCTGGATTCCACGGACTGTCGCGTCTTTCACAAACGAATACTTAAGCACCGCGTCCTGGCTACACGCACCATGAAACTGTATGCAGCGTCAACCATCTGCGGGGAGGAAATTGCCTGGTGGAAAGCCTTTGCTGCCGGAGTTCCCAAGGAGGCAAGCCTTGAAGTGGTCGCATGCTAGGGCTTCACGTTCACCATAGGTTGAGGGCTTGTATGGTCCATAACGTGCAGGGATGAGAACGGGGCGTACAGACAGGGCTTAATATCTGCAATATTAGGCGGTGCTGGTTATGAATGCGAGCATCCCCGGTAAGCACCTGTAGTTTGCCAGCCCAGTCCAGATGGAGGGCTGTACCTGCTGCGTTTTTGACCGACAGCTCAGGGTGAAATGCTGCCCTTCTGCCGTGTCCCCAGGTCCGGGGGCGGGAGCGCTTCCTATGCCAGCAGCAGCACCGCAGCACCTGGGCGCTCCACTTCAGTACCACGCCCAGCGCCGCGCACCTCATCCACGCAGACCAGCGCTGGGCTTATCGGTGCCGGCGGCAGCAGCGGGCCCGCATCCGCGGCTGCCGCAGCAGCAGCCCTAAGTTCCGGCCCGGCCAGTCCCCGCAACGTGGTGCGATGCCCGGTCCCGCCCAGCAGCATCCTGGACGGCCTGCGCGCCCCCTCCCTGGTGGTGGCGCTGGACTCCCTGAAGACGCCCTCCGTGGTGGCGGCCTCCCGGGCGCAGCGGGTGAACGGCAGCAGCGGGCTGGACTACAGCTCGCTGCAGGGCGGCACCAGCGCCTCCAGCGTGAGGTGAGCAGCTTGGGCATGTGGCGGCCACATGGCCACGCGTGCTCCGGTGCACGCGTGTTATGTGTGTTGGGCTTACAGCGCCTAGTTCAACGCACTCTGCTCTTGTAGACTCCCATGCGTGGGACTTCAGATGAGCTGGGGTAGTGCAGGAGTGGGTTCGGCGACATCATGTCTGTGGGATAGTTGGATATCGGAGCCATTGCGTCCGTCTGTGGTTAGCTGTTACACCCTGTAACCCACCAATCCCTTGCGCAGGCTGAAGCGTCAAGCGGGTATTGGTTCCGAACCACCCGTCGGCATCCCGAGCATGCCGTGCTCACCATCCTGTCACGTGCCACAGCAGCACTACATGCAGCCAGACCCGCTGAGGCCGGTGTACCTGTCAGGCCCAGCCGCCGGCACGGCCGCTGGCGGCGGCGCTGTCGGGACGACATCAGTGTCGTCCGCAGCCGCGGCAGCCGCGGCAGCTGCTGCGAACGCCGCAGCCGCGGCGGCAGCTGCTGCGGCGTCGGCCTCCAGCCGCCGCGTGTCCTTGGAACGTTCCGCCGCTGAACGTGTTCTGTCTCGGCCATCCAGCTTCTCCAGCACAACAGCAGGCATGTACGGCGCCTCTACCGTCGGCGGCGGCGGCGGTAGCAGCGGCAGTGTCTCCGCCAGCGGTCTGCCCAGCCCCTCGGCGCCGCCGCTGCCTGCCGGAGGAGCCGTGTATGCGTCGCAGTACGCATATCAGTACGGCAGCTCTCCAAGCACGGTATACATCCCTGCTTACAGCGCGGCGGGACACTCATCGTCAGGCGGGACGACTGCGACGTACGTGGCCTCTGCCGGCTCCTCATCCATCAGCAGCTCTGGGGCAGCGAGTGCTGCGGCGGCGGCGGGCGCCGCAGCCTACCTGGCAGCAAGCGCCGGCCTGCCGCCCCGCCCTTCCAGCCTCAATGTCGCCGGCGCATCCGCCGCTACCTCCTATTCATCACTCTTGCCGACACCAACTTCCTCCGTGCTCCCCTCCGCGCCGCCGCTCATGTCACCCCTCTCTCCTTCCACCCCAAGCGCGCCCCCGCTGTTCTCACCCTCGGCAGCAACACACGCGCCGCCGCTCCCAACCGACACCGTCGCCACTCGGTCGGTCCAGCGCACCTTGAGCAGCTCCCTGCCACGCCCCCCTGCCGGCGCCGCATCCGTCGGCGCCAGCGTCCTCACAGGAGCCGCCGCCGCCTCCATCGGTTCCGCGACCACAGTAGCGACGGCAGCGGCGTTGGCAGCAGCCTCCTCGGGTGCTGCGGGCGGCAGCCGGCTGCGAGTCGTGACCGTGCCGGGAGAGGAGCCCAGCGGCGGTGCGGACGCCGGCAGCAACTCCAGTCTCCGGCGGGTGCAGCTGGCGGATGAGCAACTGCGGTACACGGGATCAGGCGCGGCACCGCCGCCGCCCGCAACATCCGTTAGTGCTCCGGTTTGCAGCGCGAGCTCGGCGGCGGTGACGTCAGCGCCAGCAGCTGCAGTTCCGGCGGCCACACCGGTTCGGCCCATGCCTCCGTACGGCAGCACAACGGCGACAGCAGCCGCCACCATCACCACCACCACTGCCTCCGTCGCTGCCGCCGATAGCCAATACCACAGCCAACATGCCCAGCTGCCCCATTCACACCCGCAGCAACCCCAGCACCAGCAATCCCAGCAGCAGCATCCCAGCAACCCCCACCCGCATTACAACCCATCCCTAGAGGCGGGCGGTGCCAGCTACAGCAACGCAAGCACCAGTAGCACCGTCAGCAGCAAGTCCAGTGTGGCGGTTGCGGGCACGGGCGTGTCAAGCGCCAGCAGCAGCCGCACGGGTAGCAGCACCTCGCAACGGAGTGCCACGCAGGACGTGCCCTCCCCCTCGACGGCGCAGCAGCAGCACTCACATCACCAACCGCACCAGACACCACACCCCCAGTACCACCAGCATCAGCAACAACACCCGAGCCAACTGCAACACCAGACACATGCGCCGCCCTCGGCTCATGCGGCTGGTGCGAGCAGTACCACCAGCAGCACCACAACCGCGCGGCATGCAGCGGCTGCAGCTACAGCCCCATCCGCGGCTGCTGCAGCGCACGCGGAAAGCGTCTCGAGAGCAGCGGCTTTGTCGGAGGGTGGGGCCTCAACGGGGGCCGCCGCCGCCGCTGCAGAAGGGGGCCCAGCATCTGGCGGGGGCAGTGCAGGGAGCAGTGCAAAAGCTCATGAGGAGCGCGGCCTGGCGCCGGTGTGCGGTCCGCTGCCGGACCTGCCCGTGGTGCTGCCCTCACGTGACACGCCGGCGGGCCGGGGCTGCGTGGGGCTGCAGAACCTGGGCAACACCTGCTTTATGAATTCCATCCTGCAGAGCCTCAACGCGGTTCCGGAGCTGGTGCAGCAGTTCTACAATCCCGCAGAGCGCAACTGGTGAGTCTGGTGGGGGTGCGTGTGGCGAGTGAGGTGGGTGCAAGTAAGCATGCGTGCTGGATGCCGAGCAGCTCAGGGGGGCTTGGAACGAGGGCAGCATCTCGACGCTACGTGCTGCGTTGCCGTACATCCGGCGGGTACAGCCTTGCGCTCTTGCCGTCCAGCTTCCCGTCCCCTCTCCTAATGTACATTCCGTCCTCCACCTATCAATCCCTGCACCCACTCCCACCCCACAGGTCTTCTAAGGCGATCGTGGCCCCCGCCTACAGCAGCCTGGTTCGCGACATGATGGCGGGTTCCCTGGGCGGTGTGGTGAACCCCGGCGCCTTCCTGCGCAAGGTGTCCAAGCACGACGGGCGGTGGGGCGACGGGCGGCAGCAGGACAGCCAGGAGTTCCTGAACAGCCTGCTGGAGGTGCTGCAGGTGGGGGGTGGGAGTGGGTGGGGGAGGGTGGGGAAGGAGGGGTAGAGGGATGAGAGGAACAGAGGATGGGCAGGAATGAAGGAGGGGTGTGGCTGCTGGAGGCAAGGGAGCAGCAGGTACATGGTTGTAAGGTTTCCCCTCTCTCCACATCCCCACGCCTGGTCCCTTCACTCCCTCTCTCTTCCCATCTCCCCATCCCCACTCCTCCCGCCCCCATCCCGCCCCACCCCCAGTCCGAGTGCAATCGCATCACCAGCAAGCCCACCTACCGCGAGCTGCAGAGCAAGGGCAGCGAGGAGGCGCAGGCGGCGGAGGCCTACGCCTACGCCCGCTCCTGGAACGACTCGCTGGTGGACGACATCTTTGGCGGCCTCACGCAGTCCACCATCCAGTGCCACGCATGCAAGCGGCTGAGCCACACCTTTGAACCCTTCCTGGGCCTCGCGCTGCCCATCCCCGGCTCCTCCTCTTCATCCTCTCCAGGAGCGGATCGCGACCGAGATCGTGATGGTGGCGGCGGGAGTGGTGGTGGCTCGGTGTCGGTTGCGGACTGCCTGCGCGCCTTTGTGGAGTGTGAGGAGCTGGAGGGCGACGACAGCTACAAGTGCGAGGCCTGCAAGCGCCGGCAGCCGCACAGCAAGCGGCTGCAGATCTTCCGACCTCCCCGGGTACTTGTGCTAACGCTCAAGCGCTTCGCACAGCGCCCGGCAGCCCCTGGCTTCTTCTCGCGCTTCCGGTCGCCGGCGAAGAACAACACCCCCGTACGGCTGGATCCGGAGCTTCTGGATCTCACGCCGTACTGCAACCCGCTGGGGCTGCGCGGGCTGAGTATCCGCGGGCGGGGCCCGGTGGCTCCCGTGTACCAGCTTGTGGCTGTGTCGCACCACAGCGGTAGTCTGGAGGGCGGGCACTACACGGCTCAGGCGCGCAGCTGCCTGGACGGGCAGTGGTACAACTTCAATGACAGCACGGTGCGGCGGGAGGCGCGACCCAGCGGTGCCAGCAGCAGCGCGTATGTGCTGTTTTACCGGCTGGCCAACCTGCCGCCCAGCAATTTGTAGGTGCTGGGAGAAGGAGGAGGAAGAGGAGGTGACATGGGGTGCAGGTGCCGTGCTTGGGTAGGTGGGTAGGTCAGGAGGCGATTTGGGTGGTGAGGGGTTGTGGCTTGCGAAAGTTTAGGAGCGGTGGTGTGCGGCGGTATGGCTCGACGCGATCTGGAGCATTCCACAAGAGGCTTTGTTGGACTTGGAGGGTAGCGGTTATTGGAGGCCGGGATTTCTGTATGTAGGTTGACATAACACCGAGTATTATTAGTACATAGGCATATTACTTTTGAGGGAAAGCTTATGGGGTTTGGGTTACAGCAGGCGGGGCAGTGAGCGGTCCGGGCGCTAATGTTCTGCTCTTAGCGAGATCCGCACAAAGCAGGACAGCAGATGTGAGCCGTATGCGTGTATGGTATTACCTTTTGTAATGTGCCTTGCGAGTCTTGCGGTGGAGGGGGAAGTGTAGAGTTAGTGAGGCTGGCGGGGCTGTGTGGCCGTGTGTTTGGGCTTTCGACCCGCCTGTTGGTCTGGGGGAGAGGCGAGGTAAGGTGGGGCGGCTTGGACTGAAGGATTGCATAGTGCACGCATACGGGATTTTGTATTAAGTATAACCGTGATAAGAACTGGCGTTTAGCGGTAGATACATAGGTGTTAGGAGGATACAGCCGGCTTACGGATGCCATGGGGATGACCCTCCAGCGAAGGTTCATGGTGTCATGAAGTTGGGTGCGTTAGGTGGAACGGTACACGGATCGTGACCTGGTCTGGACAGCGTTGATAAGGACCCTGCGGAAAGCAGGTGCGGGATGTCATGTCCCCATGTGCCTGTGGATGCTTCAGGTGCAAGGAAACGTACCGGTATCAGTCCTCTCCTGGATCTGTGCCGTACTGTTCGGCATCCGGTGACGTGTGCAGAGTGGAAGCGGTTGACCGCTGTGACTGTCTTGTCCATGGCCCCTGTTAAGAGAAGACAACAGTGCATGAGGCCGACGGCTGCGCGTGGAAAAAGCGGTGGTTGGAAAACGAGCCTCGGGTCTCTTTTCGTTCCGCTACAGGCTTCACTCTTGCCGAATGACAGAGGCCGGTGCCTTGTTTTGTCACTGTTGGGCTGCAGGGCACTGGTTGACAGGAGTGATATCGGCATACATTGGAGTGATGGCCACTGCGTTCCCGGGCAGTGTGTTTGCATGGGAAGCGCTTGCGGTGGCAACAGTGAGAGGCGGACAGCTGCCCTATGTCGCGATGATTACTGACAGGGCAAGGGGATAGCTTTTGGTGAATTGTTGCCAAACAAACCGGAGCGAAGGCGGTGGCGGTGCGGTATGAAGAGGAGCGCTGAGGAAGCTGCTTGTATCTGCTGTGCCGCTGCTTTGGAGGGTTTTGGAGGCCCGGGTGGGGTTAAGGGCGTGATGTGTTACCGTAAGCGAACTATTGTAGCAGAGGCTGTGGTGTTTTGCAAAGTGCGGGGCCTGCTTTCGTGGCATGGTGAACGACTGAGCGGGTGCGGATGACAACGTTATAGGAAGGTCAATGAGTGTCTTGCGGAATAATTAGTTGGGCAGTCAGCTTTAACGCTGACGGGCCAAGGCGCATAACGCACACGTGGTAATATCTTGCGCCAGCGGTTCTACAGTTGGAAACCTTCGCGCCATAAAATTAAAATTTGGTGGCTAGTGTGGCAGGTAGGCGGGCGGGGAAGCCAAATGTTGCTCCTCATGCCGCACCCTTAACATTCGGTACTTCAGACGTGATCAGGTGCATTTTGGTGCTCGTCTTTCAATTTTTCAGAGCCCCTGAAGCCTCTTGGGTGGTTTGCTGGCGAGTTATGATGTTCAAGTATGTAGTTGGGCTGTCCCTTTGAATGCCAAGTCTTGTGATTATGGTTCTTGCATGGTGGTGGTGGTTTAATTGTTAATGGGGGAAAATAAATGGGGGAGGGAAAGTCCTATCTGGGCGGCCGGAGGAAGGACTGCTGTACACACCGTACGCCCGTGCACATACGCCCGAGCGCATGCACCGGAATTCGGGACGACGGTTTCAATGCTACAAGCACGCCCATAGCATCGGCATGACGTTGTATAAACTCTGGTAGGTTGCTGCTTGCAGTTATGCTTACGAAGACAAAGGCGTCATCAGGCCGTTCGTCATCAGGCTTACCCGCTCAGGGTGTGGTACTGGATGTTTTTCCTGCAGCACCTCTCCATGCCCAGCCGCTGTCCTGTCCTATGCGTCCTAAGTCCTTGTCAATGGGCCAGCGGCATACACCAGGAGACAAGGATCACGCCTTTCCCAGTCGTCTAATGCAGCAACGTACAGCCAGTCGAATCAAAACGGCGTTTCACTGCTCCGTAATACCGGTACGACACACGCCAATGCTCGTCTCAGCTTCCTTACCCGCCACAGCCCCTCGCCCACACAAGGATTTGCCCTACAACATGGATAATGTTTAAACCGCAACCACACAATGACCGCGCAAGTATTGTACACTACCGTCTGCGATGCCTCGCGCCCGCCATGCCCACGCCACCATGCACCTCAACCCCACCCACCAACACGCATGCAGCCTGCACTCACCCACCTCCGCAACCGCACATCCAGCTGCGCCCTCTCTCGCCTGATGCCCCCACTGTCCCAAGCCCTTCCCGTGCATACATCCTGCCAATGCACCCTAACACAACACCATGCCGCCGCCCTCACAACCCACACTCCTCCTCAACGCTCGCTGCTCACAACCACGCCGTAACCAGCCTCCACCGCTCCTCCTCCTCCCACCGCTCCTCCTCTCCTCCTCCTCCTCAGTCCTCACGCATCCTCCACCAGGCGCTCCAGTCCAGCCACCAGTCCGGGTTGCCGAACTCCGAGACCGACACCAGCACGGTGACCCAGCCGCGCTGGGAGAAGAGCTTCAGCAGCGGCGCGAAGCCCCGGTCGTCCGACACCAGGCACAGCACCGGTGGGGGAGGGGGCGCAGGCGCGGCGGGAGGGGGCGAGGAGGAGGAGGAGGAGTCCGCGGGTGCGGGCGCTGGGGGTGATGGCAGCTGTACCTGGGGGGGTGCGGAGGTGTGGGGAGGTCTTCCGTCTACCGGTAGGCATGGGGGCTCTAAGACACAGCCGCAGGCGGCAACGGGAGGCAAAGGTGATGTGCATTGACGGTACCAAATAATTCTCCAACATGTTCCCACGTCGCCGCCACACCAACAAAGCTAGGAGAAGCCGCATCCTCCTTCCTTAGACCAAGTCGGAGTCATGTGCCGTTGAGCATGCCACATGTACGCGTGCCAACGACAATGACGCCACAGGTGCCGGCTCTCCACCTCACCACCTCACCAGACGCCACTTTGCATCTCGGCCCACTGCTAAAACCATAACGCAAACCCTGTTCACCCACACGCACACCTCCCCTTGCCACGCCCCCCTTTCCAACTCTTAACTCCTACAAAAGTCCCGAACCCCCTGAACCCCACTTCCCCACCTGAACCATTTTCAGCAGCCCCCGCGCATGCTGCTCCAGTGCCACATCCGCCTTCTGCGGCCCCATCTGCACCGGCTGCACCGCCACACCCGCCAACTTGAGGATATCCTCCAAGCCAAACCCGCGCCGCTTCGGCAGAACCACATTCCTGGCGTTACGATACCTGAGGAGCGAGGGGGCGATGGCGCCGTACATACGGCGATTAGAATGCAAAGGTTACAAGGGGGGTACGGCGGTTAGTACGACAGAGGACGGTACGCGGCGTACGGCGCAACGGGATGTTGTGGTAGTGGGATTCACGCATGGCGGGATTAATCGTTTAACAGAGCTCCTAGCCCATTGCTACTACCGTACTAAAGCCCCTGTGCTCCTGTGGCGTGGAGGCAACAATGCTAATGGTATGGGTCATACCGTTAATGTGTCATCCGTAACTGGCAAAGAAGCACCCCGGGTCTCCGACTAGGGCTTCACCGGTCTCACAGCATGCATGCCAGGCCCCCACGTCTCACCTCACCCACTACCGCATCCCCGGAAACACCAGAGCCCTTAACCCAACCGCCAACCCAGTTCCCCCACCAACACCACCCACAAGCCACAACCCACCCTCACTGCTCACTCACCGCTCGAACTTCTCCGACTTGACGTATCTCTTGACGGCCCAGCTGTTCCTCATTCGCTTGCCGTGCTCCCGTTCGTGCAGCTGTTTGAAGTGCCGCTCCAGCTTGTCTTCACTCTTGAACTTGTTGCCACACAGCGGGCAGCGCAGCTCGTCCTCGTCGTGCATGTGGTCCAGCGGATGCTGACAAACGGGTGTTAAGAAAATGGGGGTGTTATCAAAACTGGAACCGCCGCGTTAGGAACGGGTGTGTTGAGAAACCTTGCCGCGAGGAAGACCGTACTGGACTGTCGGAAGATGATGTCGGGTGTGTGTTTGAGTAGAACAAGAGGAGCAAGCAGTTGGGATAGGTTCGCATGATGGCGGGTGTGTGTGTGATGGAAGCCATGTGGGTAGCGTGTGGGTAGGAAGTTAGCGGCAAGCAGTGTGGGTTTGGATGCGGAGGGCGGAGGGTGCAAGTGTGCGGAGGCAACTGACTGCAGCAGGTGTGTGCCGGATGCAGGGCGCATGACGAGAGTGGATGGTGGCCTCAGTTGAGAGGCGCGGGACGCGCGCCCGTACCCCTGCTCTGTCACAGCATCTGGTGGGGCCTGCTTGGCTCCTTGCCGCTAGCTTGGTGTCCCCCTGCTGACCCCGCCCAGCCACTCAACCGCCCAGCCACTCAGCCACCCACCATCATGCCCATTTCCTGGGCCTCCTCCCACAGCTCTGGCACGTGGTTCAGGGTCTGGTAGTTGCAAAACGCTGTGATCTCCGCAACCTGACCGAACCTCTGAAGCTGATTCCTGGGGAGTATCAGATGGGAAAAAGAAAGAGAGGGAGGTCAAAGACCATACCGAACCGTAGGAAGCCACAGGTTGGGGGGGCAGTGGGAGCGCAGGGGAGTAAGTAGGTTACTAATTACGGTATGATGAGCACAGGAGGGGGAACACAAGACAAGGAAAGCAGAGCAGCTGGCAGCACCTCGTTTCGGCGTGGTTCCTATTAGCCGGCGCGGTAGAGTCTGGTTTACAAGGGAACAGGCATGTCCCAACGCCCACCTCAAGTCTTGCACCACGCTGGCGTGGTCCAGCGTGACAGGATACTTGTTGTCCAAATCCCACAAGACGTATACAGAGGCCGGTTTCACATGTGACGTTCCCCGTACGGAGCCCTTCTGGGAAGGCGAGGGAGGAGTTGCGGGCGATGGTGAATCGGTGGGTATTGAAGCAGAGGTGGTGCAAGGGGAAGAGGAAGAGGGCGACGACGTCGATGGTGAGTGCGACATGTCCGAGTCGTGAAGAGCTGGTGGTTGGGTTTGGCTTGAGGCTGAGGAGCTTGCCTGCTGAGGTGGTGATAGTGCCACTTTGGCTTTTTGGCTGGACTTGCTGCGCTGCCGACGACCCTGTCTTGAGCTAATGCCGGTAACCTCCTTGCTTTCAGTGTCATGAGTAAAGAGGGTTCGGCGCCTGGTTGCCGCTGGTACATCAGCGACACTATTTTTAACATCCGTGGCACTCATATGTCCAGCTCCATATGGGCCCCGCAGTGTTGAGGGCAATTCGCCCTCATCTTGCAGATGACCTACTGGAGGGGCCTGGTCTTTATCTTCATAAGGACTGCTGTGGCTGTCAACCGTCAAAGGCCGGAAATCAACAGGCGATTCACGGCTTTTATGTACATCCGCAGCCCTCAAGCTCGATGTCCTGCTCCCAGACTCTGTTCTCGCCGTTCTATGGCTCCCGGATGTCGTCGGCGTTGCCTCGCTACGATTCTGTGAGCGCACCACAACGACAGCTCGGCAGGCCCTCGCGCCTACGTTTGCGCCGATGCCGCATGGAGACGACAATAATGCAGTAGCAATGTGTCGTCCTATCGTATGCCGCTGCATTCGCACTAGTCCTTGATACGCTGACATTTGCCTCGCATCGACCCCAGCAATTGGAATGCAATTTTATGCAAGTAACAAGATTAATGCTTGGATTACTTTAGGGCCAATGACGCCAGTTGCGGGGGTTCCAGGGTTCCATCAAGTGTACGAAAACAGATGTGAGTCCTGGAACAAAACGGGGAAAACAAAAGAAGACACGGCACAGACGCTGATTGTAAGATTATACCCTTCTCAATGTATCGCTGTATCCTTGTTTGCTTTGGTTTCCTTATGCTGTACGGAAATGTGCTAGACCGCATTCCTGGCCTCCGCACCCAAAATCCACACCTATCTGAACCCTTTTTATTATAGCCAGCGCAAAGCTGGCAATTCAGTGTCATTGCTACCTCTCGTCAACTTAGCTTCCCAATGCCCATGTGACACGCCCCTCAAGACGCCTCTCCCAACCAGAGCACTATCTTCGCAAACCTAGCCACGCCACCATGTCTCCCTCCAAGCCACCCCAGCCAAGCACCCCAGCCGCTGCCTCCGACCCTGTGGCCTCCCCGATCCGCTCCTCGCCAGCAGCTGCCCTGCGTGTGCTGTCCCTGCTGCCAGCTGCCACGGAGGCTGTGCGGGCGCTGGGGGCCGCTGAGCTGCTGGTGGGCCGCTCCCATGAGGTGAGCCATCCGGGTCAGCAGCGACAGGTGCAGCTAGGGAAGCTGCTGCTTAACAAGCTACGGCTAGGTGCCGTGAAGCCCTCCTCCATCGCCCGCCCGCCCATCCCCTGCTGCCCTGCTGCTAGTTTGCCATTATAATCGTTCACCGCATCGGGATTCTTTCATTTCGCCTGCTGCCCTCCATCTCCACCTCCACCCGCAGTGCGATTGGCCCCAGGCGCTGCCGCCCCCGCCGGTGCTCACAGCGGACAAGCTGGGGGCGCTGGGCCCGCAGGAGCTGCTGGCAGCCAGGGTGAGGCGGGGTGGCGTGCTGGTGTCGGGTGGAGGTTCTGCCAGCAAGGCTGTTCGGTTTTCCGATGTGAAATGTAACAGAGATAGCTGGTATTTATCCCATGTGGAATGTTGCAGAGATAGCTGTTGGGGTCGCCGCCTGGGGCTGGGGGTGCTTGGGAACCGGTACATGGCATTCCCGCATGGTAGGGAACCGGTATTGCATCCTCCTTTCACCATGCTTTCCTTTCCCTTATGCTCTACCCTGCACACACCTGCATCAAGCATTCAGCGCTCTCTCCCTACACACCTGTACACCTCCAGGCCGCATGCAACAACGCGCTGCTGACCCTGAGCTGGTGTGGCGGAGGTGGCGGCGGCGGCGCGGGTCCCGCGCTGCTGGATCTTGGGCTGTCACCGTACCGTACAGATCTAGATCAGCTCGCATCAGTACGACCTGATGTCATCCTAACGCAACTGCAGGTACCGGTGGGGTAGTGTTGGTCACATGCCAGGTGCCGATAACCGGAATGCGAGCGGCTACGGATCACTCAGCAGCTAAACTGTGCTTGCACGGAGTGGTGGCAGCATGCATGAGCTGTTACTGCACCTGTCTATTTACATTATGACGGCATGCACTGTGACAGCGCGCCTGCATGTACCGCTACGCTTATCCTAACTTAGACCTAAGCAGGCTCAGCCGCTCAGACCCCATCTTCCTGGGCGTTGCCCCCCCCCCCATCCACCGATCACTTACCTCCGCATGTGCCGTAACTTACCTTGCCGTACCGGTCTGCCACCTCCCCACCTGCGCTCAGGGTTTGGGTCCGGAGCTAACCTCGGAGCACTACACCGCCGCCCTGGAGGAGCTGCTGGGCTGCCGGCCGGTTGTCGTACACATGGGCTCCCGTGATGACATGGCGGGCGTGTGGTCAGACATGCGGGCGGTGGCGGCGGCGCTGCGGCTGGGCGAGCAGGGGGAGAAGGTGGTGCGAGGTGGGGGCATGGCACGAGGTGTGTGATGTTTGGGGGCCCGGTGAGCCCGCCTTGCTCAAGAGCACACAGAGGAACTGCACGAACATGTTCCGGACGTAGGATAGCAGCCTTCAGCCCTTCAGGACATGACCGTCGCTTCTTCTTCCCGCTTTCACGACCCACTCGCGGCAGCGCTGCAGGGCTGCAGCGGCGGCTGCAGGCGGCGGCGCAGGCGGCTCGCGGGCGGCGGCGACCCCGGGTGGCGCTGGTCCGCTGGCCGGCGCCGCTGCTGCTGGCGGCTGCTGAGGCGGGCGGCGGCGGTGGCTGCGCGAGTGAGGTGCTAGCGCTGGCGGGCGGGCGCGAGGTGGCTGTGGGGCGAGTGGCGGGGCAGGAGGGGCAGCAGGAGGAGGCGTGGGTTGAGGGGAAGGCCTGCACTCCGCAGCAGCTGGCAGGTGGGTGGGTGTGGAAGTGTGGGTGTGAAGAGCAGGGAGGGCGCACATGTGTGGGATGCTGCTGCGTGCGAGTGGTTGTTGTGTCCCCTTGTCTACCGCCTCGGCTGGGAATGAACCGATCCATCCGCCCACAGCTTTCGGATGCTTCTAGTGGTAGGTTGATTGCCGTATACCTGCAGGGCAGCCTCTACATGAACCCTGCCCTTGCAGCCCGTGCTAGTTTTCCCCGTTGCCCCTCCTTAACACCCGCCTCACCCGCCCCTGCACCCCCTGCACCTTCCCCCCTCCAGCCACCCGCCCCGACGTGCTGCTCTTCGCCCTTTGCGGCTTTGACCTGACCTCCTCCCGCCGCCTGGCGGCTCAGGTGGTCAGCCAGCAGCTACAACAGCTCCAAGGGCAGCTACAAGGGCAGCAGCAACAGCAGTTTCCGCAGCTGGTGCAACGGGCCACCCCAGCGCGCAACAAGGCCGCTGCTTCCCTTCCGGCCGCTGCTGCCTTGCCTAACGCTGCTGCTGCGGCTGTTGCTGCCACTGTTTCCGCTGTCTTGAGAACCGCGGGAGCACTGACATCCGCCGTGTTGGCCACCCTACAGCCGCCTGTGACCGCAGCCGCCGGCCCGCCCGCAACCACTACCGCAACATCGGTAAAGATGAGCGCTGCAAAGGAGGCAGCATGTGCAGCCTCTGCCTCTATCGCTTCTTCCCTAGCTGCTAACAGCGGCGGTAGACCTCCTGCTGCTGCCGGCGCTACCACAGCAGCTGCTGGCGCCCCGGCCTTCCAGCCCCGAGTAGTGGTGTGTGACGGGTTGCGGGTGCTGCGGCGGCCCTGCAGCGGCCCGGGGCTGGTGGCCTCCCTGGAGGTGCTGGTGGAGTGCCTGCATGGGGAGGCGCAGGGGTACGGACACGAGGGCGCGCTGTGGGTGGAAGGGGGGAGTGAGGGCGCGATGGGAGGCCGGAGTAAGGGGGAATGAGTGTAATTAGGTAATTGTGCTGCTTGTTAGCACTGCATGACGCTGCTTGCTTGTTGGCGCTCGCTCTTAGAGCAAGGTTGCCCACAGATGGAGGGGCATTCCGCATTGCCCGAGGCCTTGTGTGGTGGAGGCTGCCTGCGACATCATGGGGAACTACCGGTATAGTTCCCTACAGGCGGACTGGCAAGCAAAAAGGCCGGAGAAGTGTGCCAGGCCTAACAGTACTTTGTGTAAGATTTAGCGAGGTCTGACTTGCCAGCGGCAGAACAGCGGCTAGCTCTCGCATTCCTGATTAGGCCAAGCAGCAGCAGCAGCCTAAACTGCGAAAAGTGGTGTCACTTGATTAATGTTATGCATAGGAGTACTCCACATCGATACCTACAGCCTCAGAGCCCAGTAAGTACTCCACTACCGGTACTCGACTCAACCTCTAGTAGAAAAATGATAAGCATACCGCGAGCTACCCTTATAATTACTCACTATTATACATTGATTCAGAAACTGTTTCCAAATCTGTGGCGACCTATAGCAGGCGAGCCAGGGTGCACAATAGGAAATCGCATGGAAGTGTAACCAGAGCAACATTGCTATGTTCAACGGCATTCTATAAAAGTTGAAACAGAACAACGTAGCTTAGCAACGTAGTGAAACACAACCTGGAAGGACGTTACCTGGACAGCTTACAGCATGTAATGCACATGGATGGGTGAGAATGCGGCGGCACATGTAAACTGCTGGCCAGAGGCTTTCTCACAGGCCTTTGCGCATCTTGGCTCGTTTAGACTACAAAACACCCCGTATGCACACCAGCATGCGCCCCCCTTGATTTAACATAAAGCACTGTCCATGTCCACGCCTATCGCACTGTGGTGTCGCCACAACCTTCTTGCTACATAGCGACAAGCGGGCCGGGGCAATGTATAGCCGCGGTATTAAACGGCCTGCACATGGATGCAGCCGAGCCGGCGAGAAGGAATAACGAGCATATTGGAGGGGGTTCTGCTTGGTCTCACTCCTGCATGCGTACCTAACCTCCGGGACCCTGTGCGCGGAATGCACGACTCGCAAGGCATGAGCGACGTCATGACCTGTGCAACAGTGTCGCGAAACCGACGCAGATTGATGTCCGCTTGTACGGCACATGGCAACCTGGTAGGGGCCGGGCTAGGGGGCATGGGCGCTTCACAAGGACATTTCATCGCAAAGTTGGCTAGAGCACGTCATGCAGGTCAACGCATTGCACGCATAGGTATTGTGCAGTGTGGGTTAGCACCCTTAGCCAACCTGCACGCGGCGTTTCGCGGTGCAACTCATGCCGCCAAGGCGAGCAGTGCCGCTGTGTACGTCAGCACCATACACTAAGCAGCGATGCATGCCGCGCTTTCTCAGTGTACGTGTGCGTCCCTGAGTTGCATGTGGGCTGGGTATAAGACCCTGGCGCGGCCTGGAAGGTGAAGCAGCGCGAGTGGAACTGAGGAGGCGAACGGCGAGCGGGCGTGGACCGCCAGATTTTGGTTACACATTGTAGACGTGTCGCTTAGAAGATCTTGCTCAAGGAATGGAGCGAACACGTGCATGTCGCGTAATGAATACCGCATGCCGGTAATCAACTTCAGAGATTACGACACGTTTGTGGTTTCCCTAATAGCGGCTTTATCCCCAATCAAAGAGTATCAAACTCCTTCAGGTTACGGAGCTTAACTCTTGTGCGATGTCTCATTCCCGTTCAACAAAGTCGGTCACGGCCTTGCAAATCCTTTTACTGCGTCACTTTGCCTTCTTTTCCCCGACGCGACTTTTACAACATATATATCGCTGCGTATAAGCAGGGTTCCAGAAAGTGCCATTCAGAAGCCTTTCCAGTCGCATCGCCCAGTTAAGTGCCAAACAAATATTAAGCACTGTGGCATATTTAAAATATACATTTATAAAAGCTGTAAGCTCATCCTGTTGCCTGGAACCGGCTTGCGATGATTGCGTCAGCAGGCGGTTGGGGCGATGTGAGACGACGATGAACGGATGGCACTCCGAAGATGCTGGATGCATAGCTGCTTACTACCTTTTCACTTTAACTGGTCATCATTTACACCTTAGGGATAGGTCCGAGCCGAACGGAAGACCGTACGTCTGACTTGAACATGACAACTTGTTACCAGCGACGGCACCTGTCCCAGAGAGCTTACTTACTATTAGTCCTTACGTTATTGTCTACAACATTTGCAACTGATATTGCGTTCGCGAAATCAGACGTATCGACCAATATAAATGAACGTGTTCTGCATACGCGTGGCCCTAACTTAGGACATTAGCCCTATTGAAATTAACATTGCACCGAGACCTTGGAATTAGGACCTGTGCGTGTGAGCAGTGGCCCTTAACTTTCCTGGGCGAGGCTCCCTGTCGGGCCGCCCGAGTCCTGAGGATGGAGGAGGCCGCGATGGGCGAGGATTCTCAACCTTTACCGGGTCTTGAGGAAAGCGGAAGGACTGACAAGGTAGGAGCTACCCGTAGGTAGTTCGTGGGCCCATTTGAGCCTAACTACGAAGGCCGCAGTGGCGGTCCATTCGCGCATCCTGGATGGACAGAGCAGCGGATGAGCATGCCGATTTGTGCTTTGGGGACTTGCTTTTGGAGATTAGTGGTTTTCTGTGGTTTGCAACGGCCGCGGGGGGTGGAGTAAGCCCCAAGTCGACTTCTTTCGATGAACCTTTTACAAATAATTTATTTGACATGCATAGTTTATAGGGGCGCTTTCATCCTTTGCTCTCTGTGCACACGTGCCCCCTCTCTCGCTGGCGCTTGAAAGATGGCGGAAGCAACACTTTAGGGTGTCATGGCATTGTTGGATATAGGAATAAGGTTCCGTGGACAGCTCAACATGTTGACTTGATGCTGCGCTGCCGCTTTCCAAAAGACCGACTATGGTCAAGGGATACGGGACTCCAGAAACCGACCGACACAGCGTCCAGCAAGATGCGCACAGCAGTATATCGAAATAATAGCAATGAATTAGCATGGGCAGCGATTGCTCCCGATGGGGGTTAACTGCCGTTAACATATATAAGACAACTTCATGCCACCTGCCTCCCATCGCAGGCCTGCTACAACTGTAAGACGACACGGACGCCACTGTGGCGAAAAGAAGGCCCATTCTGTTTATGCAATGCTTGTGGCATCTACTTCAAGTCCCGAGGAGTGCATCGGTAGGCAGGCGAAGGGGTACGGGAATCCCTTGCCGCGATCAAGGATTCGTTCTCGGCCAATACTGACCTGGTCTTCGCTCTATTTCAGGCCCGTGGAATTAATAAAGGCGCAGCAGAACCACACCAAGAGAGTCTACAGCGCTGGTGCTGGGCCCGATGGCAGGTACGCAGCCGTTTGCGTAATCGGGTCGCACGGCCAGCCTCCATCCTCGCCCATGGAACCTAGCATAAACCGAAAGCATGTGCCATGAAACTACTTGCCCTGCAGTCGCGCGCGCATGACAGCGAGCCAGGTCATCCGCAAATCCTCTCGCAAGCGCCATGTTAAAGTTATGTTTGGAGACGAGGAGACGGACACAGACCAGGTGAGACCCCAGCCCCTGCAACCCGCAGCTTCCTGTTAACCCGTTTCACGTCATTACATGCCCGAACCGTGAACTGAGGGCGTCCTCGTAAACTTTACTCCGTGTTGACAACCATTTTCGATATCGGTAGCCATGCTCCGTGCAATTTGTCACTCTCTTGTGTTACTCTGGTGCTGCTTCGCATGTCGCTGGACAGATGCGGCCAGCGGGAGCCCCGGTCGCCAGGCATACCGACGAGGCCAGCCGCCTGCACCCGCAGTCCGCTTGGAGGTGTGTCCCATGTCTCCTAGTCCGCATGCCACACCCCTCATGCGGGGATGGCGGTCAGTCGTCTTGTCTTGGTGTCTGACCTTGCATGGATGTTCCTGCTGCTCCTTGGGCTTATCGGACACGGTGCATAGGGCAAACTGTCGTTCACCGCTCCGTCCTCGGCCGGAACGCCCCGTTGCAGGCTTGCCTACGGAAGCGGACATGGCCGGCAGCAGTTCCCCGGCAGGCCGCCAGGTTACGGCTATGGCCAGGGCCCCTCCCACTACCTCTCCCCTGATGAAGACCCACAGCTCGATACGGACTATGGCGGCCTAGGGGAGGGTGAGGGACTTCCATATCACATGCAGCAGCAGCTTCGCGGCAGCAGGCGCGGTGACGAGTCGGCGGGTGGCGGCTCAGACGGCAGCGACGGCGCGCCCGTGAGCCCCGCCCAGAGCAGTGGCGAGGAGGAGACGGAGGAGCTGCGGGAGGATGACGATTTTGGGGTAGCCAACTTCCTCCTAAACCTGCGTTTGCGAGCTGCGGGCGAGCGGTGCGGGCCCCACCACAGGTTGCCGCCTCAGCAGCAGCAGCAGGCGGGTCCCGGCGGCCACGGTGGTAGTGACGGCGGCGCACGGCGTTGCAGCAGCTGCCCCACCAGCAATGACGAAGTGGGGTTGGTTGAGGAGGCCAAGGGCAATGGCCTGGGCTGCGCTGCCAAGGCGGAGGAAGCGAGGCGCAGTGATGCTGCGGCCCCTGGGTCCCTTGTCGTTGTGGACCGCCAAGCGGGTCTGCTGGTGAAGGAGGAACCCCGGGATGTGGCGGCGTGCCGTGCAAATTGCACAGCTGCTGACGGCGGCCTTGCTGAGGGCGGAAGACTTCAGGGTGGCGACTGGCGAGATCGGGTCTGCAAGGATGAGCCGGGCACCTCCATGGCTTATGCTTATGGCGACGCACAGCAGGCGAGGGCCGACGCCCTAGGACTAGCTCGCCTAATCGCGGAGGGCCGCCTGCCCGAAGGCTCATACCGCACAGTGGAGGAGTTGCTTGCTAGCCTGGGTCGCAGCAGTTCAGCAGCAGCAGCGGGGGCGGCAGCGTTGTCTGCTGCACCCCTTCGCTCCGCACCGGCGGCTGTGGCAGCCGGCAGCGGCAGCAGCACCCAGAGTCACGTGAGCCTCGGTGACGCCCAGCGGCACCCCACCCCTCCGCACCAGCCGCCGCCCAGTCCCCCCAGGACTGACTCCCTGGGCCAGGCCAGCGGCGGCTCGGGACCCAGGCTGGGCCCCTGGGCTGCTGCGCGGCTGGGTCTCACTGGTGATGGTGCTGCTGCTGCTGCTGCTGCTAGCTCACAGGCGCCCTTGCAGGGTCTGGCGGCCCAGCAGGCAGCCATTGCGACGCACCAGCTGTTGCCGCCGGGCGGCGCACACCTCCGCGAGCACGACCTGCATTTTGGTCATGGACCGCGCGCGGGGTCCGTCTTGGATGCAATTGAGTCGGGAGCAGGCGGGCCGACCACCAGCGGTGGTGGTGGAGTGGACGGACGCAGCCAGCAGCAGCAGCAGCAACACGGCATGTCGCTGTCCTTGCAGGGGCTGGCGGGATGCAGCACAGCAGCAGCAGCGGCGGCGGCGGCGGCGTTGGTGGGAGGATCTTCTGCGTCCTGCGCTCCCCCGCCTGCCCGGCCCCCCCGGAACCACAAGGGCCCGCTGCTGTGCTCCAACTGCGGCACCACGCAGACGCCGCTGTGGCGCAAGGACCGAGAGACGGGCTGCACCATGGTAGGTATGGGAAGAGGGCTGATGGGCTGGGCGGCGAAGAAGCGCTGACCCTGTAAGGGGCGAGTTCGGGGTGGGTAGGGTAGCTACCGATATGTACGAAGGGAGGGGTGAATCCTAAAATGTTGGGTACATGCGAGGAGGACACGGAACGAATTTCAGCCTGATGTTCACCAAGGCAAGGGAAGCTAAGCCGCATGTGCCACTCTTCCCTTATTAACGTTCCTCCCCTCGCTCCCACGCGCAGTGCAACGCGTGCGGCATCTACAAGCAGACCCACGGCTTCAACCGCCCGGTTGGGGCGCGCAACCAGGCGCCGCAGCCGGTAGCTAAGAGGTACCCCGCGGCGCGCACAGCTCAGATACGCACCATGCAGAAGGCGCAGGCAGAGGCCAGCCGGGCTGCCGCGGCCGCAGCGGCTGCGGCTGCAGCAGCGGCAGCTGCAAGTGTGGGTGTCATCGCTGGGGGGCCAACAGCCACAGCTTCAAGCGTCGCTGCAACCGCCACAACTGCCACAACGTCCCACAAGGACCTTGGGGACCGCGTCGCAGATGGACAGCCGGTACCGCCAGACCGCTCCCTTGCACCTGTCGCCCATGGCACCACCTGCACCCCTCGCGAGAATGATGACGAAGAGCCAGATGCCCCACGTGTCGCCGGCATTCACCCTTCCAGTGGCGGCGGCTGCGGAGGAGCTATGAGCTCGGGTGAGGGGGAGCTGGGGCAGCGGCAGGCGCTATCATCACATGGCCCTCCAGTGCGGGAGCAGCCGGCGGTGTCAGCTACCTCGGAGCAGCGAGGCGCGAGTGGGCGGGGAGGACCCGACCAGGTGCAGAGCGCTGCAGAGGGCGCGACCGCCGTTTTAGGTTCACCCCTGCGTCGCGAGCTGGAGGCGGCTGCACTCAAGCGCGAGAGTCCCCGGGGCATGGTCCCCGGCCAACACGATGCGGCTTTGGGGTTGACCGGAGCGGAGGAACCGCAACAACAGCAACAGCAGCAGCGCTCGGATGGTATTGTTGAGCTACACCAGCAGCGCAGTCCTCGAGCAGGGTCGCTGGCTCAAGCTGTAGCGGAGCAACTGAAGCAGTTGCGCAGCGGCCTCGGCAATGGCGATTCGTTTGGTGGCGACGGTTTTAAGGCGCCGTCGGCGGCGGCTGCAGGAAGGCAGTGGGCGGTCGCTGACGCAATCGACCTGCAGCAGCAGCAGGCGGAGGCGCGTCGGCGGGACCGGCAGCGACGCGAGCAGGAGGCTGATGCCGAGGAGAGGGAGGCAGGGCGTCGACAGCCGCCTGCTTCTCTACTTCAGAGCCATCTAGATTCGCAGCAACAAGCAAAGGCTGGGGGCGCTACGTTGCGCTATGCGGCGCCTGGAACCGAGGAGGGTGTACCGCCCTACCTGTTGGCAATCCAGGAGGCAAACGCTGCAGCGGCGGCAGCTGCCTCGACGCGGGTCCTGCCCTCGGAGGAAGCCCGCATCGCCCGAACAAGTACCGGTGCCGATGACCCAGACGTCACTGGTGGCATCAGCGTGCAGCAACAGCAACAACCGTTACAAAAGCTACAGGAACAGCAGCAGCTGCTGCAGACACTGCAGCAGTTGCAAAGGTCTCACGCACGGCAACCTGTTGCTGACATGCAGTTGGGTGGAGTGCAGTCCGCATCAGCCTCGATGGCTGCGGATACACCCGCAGCACCTCTTGTCGCAGCAGCGGCGGGGTCGGCCAGTGCCAAGAAGCCCGGTCGAGTTGCAGACATACCGACGCACCTGGAGGGTTCGACCTTGAATCTGGCGGCCTCAGACGGCGAAGAGCACGACACGTTGCTGCGGCACATTAGGCAACAGCTGATGAAGGCATGTCAGACGACGCAGTCGCAGGGCGTTGACCAGGGCGCGGTTCCGGAATTTCTGGCGCAGGTTCGGCGGATCCAGGAGCAGGAGGAGCAGCAGCAGAGGGAGCAGCAGCAGCGGGAGGAGATGTTGGCTGCACAGGTTACCCGGCTGCATGGGGCGCGGGACTTGGGGGCTGCGTTGGAGGCAAGGCAGCACCACCAGCAACAGCAGTCGCTAAGCAGCGTTGCACCTCAGCTGCTGGAGCAGTTGCAGAAGGCGATCCAGGCCCGGCAGTCCGCAGCTCCCGAGGGGCTCTTTGCGCCTGAGCTGTTGGAGCAGCTGCGACGCATCCAAGGGCAGGAGCAGCAGCAGCAGCGGGAGCAGCCGCCCCTCGTGCGGCTTGCAGCCCGGCAGCGGCCGCCCCAACTTGAGTTAGACCTGGAGAGGCCGCGGCCGCAACAACCGCAGCAGCTGGGAAGCGGCGCCCCCCGGCTGCAGGCCTTCCGCTATGGCGCCGAGCTGGACGACCGGGCGCACCGGGATGTCTTGGATGACGACTTCAGCAGCACCACGCTGGCAGCGCACAGTGCTCGCATGCTGCCGCCCCATCAGCAGCAGCAGTTGCTCCGGCAGCAGCCCCCACGAGAGCAGGTACATGCCTCTCAGCACCCGCACCACCACCAGCAACAGCAGCAACGTCAACAGGAGCTAGTGCAGCAAACGCTGCCGCGGCCAACCATGGCTCCATCCTCCCATGAACATCAGCAGCACCAACAACACGCGCTCCACACCCCACGAGCGGCTGACATGCCCCGGTTAGGGACCAGCCTTCACCTGTCGCCCCAGCAGCAGCAACAACAACAGCATTCGCAGCACCCTCGCGCGACCACAGTGATTGTGTCCGGTCACGGCACGCAGCAGCCCCAGTGCGTGCGAGTGCACCCCAAACCCCTCACCCCACGGGAGCTGCAGCACCTGTCCCACCTCCGAGCCGCGGGTGTGACGCTGAGCCAGCACCTGCTAGTCCGCGAATCAGACGGCGACCGTCACCGTCATCAGCACCACGAGCACTCCCAGCGACAACATCAGCAGCATCACCGGCCCGGGCAGCCTCAGCAGCCGCAGGAGCAGCAGCCGTCGCATGTGGCAGCACAGCAGGAGCAGCAGCGCGACGCCTCCCGCCACCATCCTCACCATCGCCAGCAGCAGCAGCAGCAACTGCTGTCGAGGTCCCATGTGACGCACCGGGCAGTGCAACCTGAGCAGTCAGCTGCAGGGCCGGCAGCGGCTTCAGGTGCGGGTGCGTCTGCGGCCACCCTGGCTCAGGGTAAGGTCCCAACTGGGGCAACTTCGGCCGCTGCCGCTGCTGCTGCTGCTGCATTTATGGAAGCAGCAACAGGTGCAAGGGCTGCGCAGCAGCAACAGCACTTGATACGGATGTCGGGGCAAGGCATTGTTGTGGGTGGTGGTGGCAGCGGCAGTGCTGCCGCTGGCGGAGGTGAGGCGGTGCCGCTGCTGACCTTGCGCCAGGGGATGGCCTTGGGTCGTGCCGTGCCTGCTTGGCTGTAACATGGGGAAGACGTGGCTCGCGCATTGCGATGCTGTATCCGTGCGACTGATTGCGGGTTGATGAGCGATGGTGATGCCTTACCAAGGTGGCGGCCAATTGCTGCGGCGTTGTGTGTAGATGGCACATGGCAGGACTGAGGTTGATGTCGGGGTGCGAAGCTTGTGAGCTGATGGTTGATAGCTTCTCGTCGCAGAGGTTGCTGTCTTTGCTGTTCTTGCTGCTGGAGGTCCTGTGAGCCGCTGGGGTGTTTTGTGTGCCGGTGTGCCCTCCCGTGATCTGTAACAGTATGGAAAAAGACGGTACGTGTGCGGTTTTGCGCGTGTGAGACTAGGTGTGTCATGCGAGCGGGCGACGATTTTGTACATACCTGGCGCTGCATGCGCAAGAACAGAGGGAACCTGTCGGTTGTCTATACTTCTCTTTTGCCTGTAGGACAGACCATGCGTTCTACTTTGGGCGTTTCCCATGTTTTCTGAAGTGCTGTCATTCCTTTTCTTAACGGCCGTTCGTTGAGCTACGATGGAACTTGACTTGAAGCGCGCACAACCAACCGCAGATTGGCGTATCCTAACCCATGGGCAAGGCCCAAAGAGTTTACGCACTTTTGACATGCACGGACACTTGCGAGATGATCCTGACTGGTTTGTGGTTACAGGGCGAATCGACAGTGGATTTCGTGATAAGTGAACATGGCCGGCTGACGCCAACTTTATGCACCATTTACACAGTTTTCCTTCATGCATCTCTTCGCTCGAAGGGTACATAGAGGGCACGAAGTATATGGCTGTTTTAGCGCTAATGGTCGGTATCCCGTTGCCTTATGGTAACCACCTAGTTATACATTCATTTATAGCCACATGGACGTTCCATGCCTTTTGCGCTGGGCAGACCTAGCACCCAACTTCTCACCGCTTTGCACTCCCGACATTGTTCGACCTAGTAGGACATGGTGTACACGTCGGTGGAGACACGTGGACTAACGAGGTTAGACTCCACATTCCGTAACAGGGCCCTGAGAGGTCTGCCTGTAGCCGAGTTAATCCATGATGGCTGAGTAGTTGACATGTGCCTACTGTGTTGTTAAACATCTAATAATGGTCTGTTTCTTTTTTAGGTACCTCTTCTAACTTGGTAACAGTTCACTACTAGCGTGAGGCAATAAAGGTCTTCATTGCGCAGCTAGCTTAATCCGCTGCACTTGTAATTGTACACTGGTGCTTGTACCCGGGCTTTGATACCTCGGTACATGGCAATACTAGCGCTTTGGTAAGCCATTCCGGCAGTCAGAAGAGCGGCATTCGCGTACGTGACACAGTGGCATGTTTTGCCACTTGCTTGGGCGGGGTATCGTGGTCCCACCGGAGGCTGGATTCAAACATATGGTTGACCTTAACACCCGCTATATATACAGTTACAATGCATCAGCACTTATTGTGCCAAGAGCTCATGTCCTGATGTGCAGAACAGCCTCAGTCACGCAGCCGTAACACCAACGTGGCTATCCGTACATGGCATTCCAGATCCTCTGGGTCTCCGGATACTCAAGTCGCACCTGGAGCCGCATCAGTTCGCACACCGTACGGTAGGAACACTGTGGGATACCGTACCTTTGCTGGCAGGCACCGTACAAGGCACCGCCAACCCACTCTACCCAGAAAGTGCAAATGAACTCTAGGTGTTCCCCTAAGCCCCGCAGCTAAGGATTGCGCTACACCACAGGCGTGGCTTGGCTCTTGCAGCAGTACCGCTAGCAGCCTTAGCTAGCGCCGTGGTGCTGCCGGAGTCCAGTCATGAGCCGCCAAGGTACCCGTGGGAAGCAACCGCTCAGCGTTTAAGCCGCCGTGCGACCCATGGGTCACTAGTGCCTCACAAGCTGTGAGGAGCTAAGAGTGAGGCGCGAAGCCAACGCAGCTGTTGGATAGGAAAGAGGTGCTGTGCAGGGCCTAGATCCAGCCGGCGGACTGTTACAAATTCATACGCGACCATCAAAACCATCGAAGAAGCCCACCCATTTACCTATGGGTGCAGGCGAATGTGCGGGTTGCAGGCAGGGGCAAGGAGGTGAGTTGTCATGGTTGGCTCGCATGGGTGCCGACGGTGCCGAGTGCAGCACGTGCAATTGCCAGGACTCGGTAATACCATGGGCCAGGGCCCCACTCGTGCAACACAGAGTTCTGCTGCCTCTGCTGCCTCTGTTTGCCCGCCGAGCCACCGGCTGTCAGCCGCCTGCCAACAATCTCCTAGACACACCCCTCCCACATGCAGTACCCAGTACCTTGCCTAAGGAGAGCTCCGATCCTCATCCTCCACGTCCCGAACTACCGGTATTCCGCATCCCCAGCCTCCTGCTAGTCACCCCACTCACCCTCTCCCTCCAGGGGTGCCAGCTCCAGCGCGTAACGGCCCCAGGGCGGCGCCCCGCTGCCACTGGACCGCACCCGCCCGTCCAGCCGCAAGCCAACAAATAACCTGATTGTGCAACACGGGTGGTTGGGATGGTGGGCATACTGGCAGGTGGCATCAGCCGCCAAGCAACTCCCAGGCTTCCCAGGACAGGGGGAAGGCGGAGCGTCCTAGGTCCGTCCTAACCTCTCCCTTCCCTCGGCTCAGTCCAAACATGCACACACGCAGGGTCCAGTAACCTCCAGTTCACTCGCCCATTAGCTGCTGCCCGGGAAAAGTAGGCGTGGAGAAAACATGCACAGCAGTCACTCACCTAAAAGCCCGTGCGCATGCACCCACGCATCCATGCACATGCGAGCGCATCACACACCCTACATCACATGCCCACATGCATGTACCGGTACCGGTACCCACCCGTTCTCCGGTTTCGCCTTTGCACTGAACGACAGCTGCTGCGAGAACCAGCCCCGCCACTCCGCCAGCCGCACCGGCTCCGCCCGCCAGCGCTGGTCGGCCGCGCCCAGCGGCGGCAGCTCCGCCACCTCCGCAGCCTCCGCACTGCTAGCCTGCGCGGCGGCCTCCGCAGGCGCGCCTGCGGACTCTGCACGAAATGCGGTGCGAAGTGAGGAGCAGGCTGTTGCACACTCAAGCAAAACAAAAGAGCGGCGGGTCACGACACAAGGATATAACATATAGAGATCCGCATAGGTATACTCTGCCAGTGCGCTGCCGGGCACTCGGCTTGCAGGCTCAGTCTCGACGTCTCGCGCCAATTTCCCGTAACCTGCATACTGCCTGTAATCCCACTCCCAGCCCTCCCACACCTCCTTCTCCTCCCTCACTTTTGCCTCCTGCCGCCCGCCCACTCGCCGCCGCCTCTCCCTCCCCTTCAAACAGCACCAGCGGCACCACAAGCACTCCCCGCTGCTGCAGCTCCCCTCGCAACCCCTCCGCCCCCGCCACCGCCGCCGCCACCTGCGCCCGCGTGCCCGCTGCCACCACCACCCGCGCACTGCCCCGCAGCTCGGACAGCGGCAGCACCCGACCGCTGGCCAGTCGCACTGAAAGCGCCCCCAGCGTCTCCTCGCGCTGGAGCCGCGCCAGCTGCCGCTCGCGAGCCTGGTGGGCGAGTGGAGCAGGGATGTGGGGTGCGGGCAGCGTGGGAGGTTAGGGAAGGGTGCAGGGGCGGGGGTCAGAGGGTGTAAGGTGGGTTGCATGGTGGGAGAAGGACTGGCAGTTGGGAGAGGTTAGGAGCGGGCACGTGGTGAAGAGGCTACCGATTGCTGCTGCCGCCGCCGCTGCTGCTGCCGCTGTTGTGCGTGTATTGCCTTGGCACATTGAAACCTCGAGGCAAGGATGTATGCTCCAAGCGTCATGTGGCATATCCTCGCTAGCTCCGATACCAAGCCAGTAACATGCTGCCTCGGGGCCTTCCATTAGTGCACTACCAGACTGAGTGAGACAGGCCACCGACCCACCGACCCCCCACCCACCATCCAGTCCTGCCGGAACAGGAAGGCGAACAGCGCCACTGCCGCCGCGTCTATAGCCAGGTTCTGCAGGTAACGGGTGGGATAGGGAGGGTCGGGGGGAGGGAGGGAGGGTCGGGGGGAGGGTCGGGGTCGGAGGGAGGGTCGGAGGGAGGGTCGGGGTCGGTGAGGCGCAAAGGTCACAGCCAGGTAACACATAACGGCGCACCACACGTGTCTAACTGTCTGCCTTCAAGCCGCACATATCACTACCGGTATTCACGCACAGCCCGGATGCCGCCGGGCTTGTACGACGGATGGAGGATGCACCACACAGATCTGTGCAGTACGGCCCACCCACCTCTCCAACTTGCTCCAGGGGCAGGGCCCGAGGTGCGCCCCCCAGCGCCCCCAGCAGCTGAGGAATGCTGATCAGGAAGCCCATGCCCGCAGATGCCGCGAAGAATCCGCAGAGCACTAGGCGAAGGGATCTGCCGGTGCGGGTCAAGGCAAGCAAATTGAGCGTTTCAGCGGAAGACGAGGAGCGTGGGAAGAGATTAAGTAAACTGGAAAGAGACGTTGTTCGAGGGTCAGAGTGCTGTTGCTGTCATTGAATGAGCCCGGTTAGGGATGTCGGTACTGGTACTTGTGCATGCCCCGGTGTGTTACCCAGAACCGTGTGAGTCCTGCAGCGTTGGCATGTAGGGGTGTGGCACATGTGCATGCAACCGTGCATATGACAGCACTGCCACGCCACCTGGACAGGCACCGAGAGTGGCGGGCTTTGGTTGGGAAGTACCAGTAACAAGGGTGCAGTTCGCGCTTAGCTGTGGCGTATGCGCTCAGCTGGGGCCACGTAAGAAAGCAGGTGGGGACATGGTGAGGCCCTCGTGCCCCCACACGAACCTGAAGGGTGCCTCCGCTTCAGCGCGCATTTGTACGGCATCTTCCTTGGGGCCCCTGGCAGTGGGGCAGGGGTGTAGGTATGGCTTGGTTTATATGCGTGAGTTTAGACGAGGAAAGAAGGAAGGAGAGCTGGACGGAGGCCTCGCATGGCGGTCTGTGCGTGGTTACGGTTGGTTGCACGCCACAGTTGGTAGCCCCAAGCTATGAGCGATCATGGCAACTAAACCTACATAAGCGGTCCGGAGAAGCACTCTCTACCTTGCGCGGGAAGGCGCCTTCGTAGCGCCGCTGTCACCACGTGCCAGACAGACATGCCGGCCTCTCGTTTGGCTGGTCAGGAACGGACGCGGTTGACACAAGGGCGCGCTAAGCGTACATATATGCGGTTTCATTAGATTATTGCTTCTACTTAGCATTGTGGCACCTGGCGACATGTTGGGTTACGTTGTGCAAGCGCCTGCGTTCTTTGTATGTCGAATGGAATGACCACGCGCGCGACCAAACAGGTCCTCGCTAAGCCTAAGCAATGTCTCTGACAGTATGCAATGTAACTGCCAGCATAAACGTTCGCCAGCCGTGGGCCGAAACAAGCCAGCCAGGGTGTACGAAAAAGTGCCTTGCAGCCTGACGACCTGACTTCCGACCAACATTAGGAACCGGAGTAATGATGGTAACCAGGGACTAGCATAAATTGCAAGCGAGAAAGGCATGTGTGATCAGTTGCATTTGCTTGCAGTCCAACTGGGCATGCTGAAGTAGCACACAAGCAGGCTCAGGAGAAAGCGTAGTGAACAATCACAGTGCTCTCCGTGAAAACCTGACATATAGGATGACCATTTTTGTCCACCAGCAGTCAGTTACCGTTAACGAAGTGGGTTTCAGGCTAGGGTGAAGCGTACTTGACGATGTCATGCTATTGTAAACCTTCATTGTCGGAAAGTATTAAGGCAAGAGACGTTTGTATGCTGCACAAACTGCATGTGCCGCTGTAAAATATCCATCCCGACATGGCATGGACTTTCCGCGTAGAGCAGTCTTCAAATGTATGACTGCAAAAAGGCATATGCAAATTGCAGTTAATACTTGTGCACTCAGCCTCGCTTGCGCCTCGCTCGATCACTTGTCGACTGCCTTGTCAGCACGCTCGGGATCCGCGACGGCCCCTGCTTCCACCAAACGCTACGACATTGTGTAGGGAAGAGGTGACGCGGGAATATGTCTCCGTTCGCAGGTGAAGAATTGCCAGGCTGGTGCGCCTCGAAATGCACTTCAATCGCACCCCGAGTACCGGTAGCCGCAGTCTTCGTTCGACTGCGGCGCTCACGGGCGACCATCATGAGGACAGCCAACACAGTTACCCCTTGCTGCTGCAACTGCCCAGTTGCCTGTTGCAGAATAAGAGCGCAAAGACTTAAGAGCGCATCAAGAAAAGGGCATGACCCTCCAAGTTAGACTTCGATACCGTTCTTACTCCCGTCTACTGGACGGTCTTGATGATACCGTATCAGCACCAGCGAGAACCTAGAAACGTACGTCGTACAGTCGAACATAGGTGTCAGGAAACATCTGCGAAACTTCAGGAAAATTACGATACCAGACCGTCAGTGAAGCTCCTTCCAGAAGCCTTCTAGAACATTACATCTGGAACGTTCGGCATAGAACATCTGTGTGTATACTACCACGTGTGTCTCATGTGCGCTACAACATCTGCCGCCCCCCTTCACTGAGCAGCGTCCTCGCTGCGCCTTGAAGCTTCAAATGCTTCACTTAAATGTCATGGATATCTGATTCGTGAACCTAGCTGTTGTCCGTGTGACCATAGCTTTGTCATTTGACGTAGTAACGACGTATGGTTCGACGTCGAAGGTTACGGGTTACAACATGCTCAACCTTTGTGCCGGGAACGGGCTCCTGGGCTTCACTGTTCGGGACCCGGAGTCGGCGAGGTTAGTAAAGCAGGCCTACGCTCTGAATACATTAGTTTAACACGATAGGACTCTGGCCTATCTGTTGGTCTGTAGGACCGGAGTCAAGATAGTCGGTAGTCGGGGGCATTCGTATTCGGTTGTCAGAGGTAAATTCATGGATTTACGGAAGCCGAACATCTGCGAAAGCATGTGCCAAGGATGCTTTCATTGATCAAGAACGAAGGTTGGGGGCTCGAAGACGATTAGATATCGTCGTAGTCTCAACCATAAACGATGCCGACTAGGCGGGAGAGGTGCAGGAGATGGCGGTGCGGGGCTGGGCGGGGCTGGGCGGCCCCGGCGAAGGCGGCGGAACGCCAGGCGGGTGCGGTGCAGGAGATGGCGCTGCGGGGCTGGTCGGCTCCGGTGAAGGCGGCGGCACCTTAGGCGGGAGCGGTGCAGGAGATGGCTGTGCGGGACTGGGCGGCCCCGGCGAAGGCGGAGGAACGCCAAGCCCCCCTCGATGCCGCTTCACTGCGGGGGCTCCGCCCAACAACAGTGATGACGACTGCTAGCAAGCATGCTGGTTATTTCGAGTGGGGCTAGGATGGAAGACGTTACGCAGATGGGGCCAACACAGGAAAGCTACCCACGGCACAGCAGAGAATGATGGTGACTACGGGACCTTGGTTGACAATGTGCATGATAATGTGAACCCGTGAATAGAGTATAGCCTTTAGCACAAGGCGACAGGCCTATCTGTTGAGATTTGTTATTCCTCGCGCACTCGCCTTTTGAACGGACACGCGTCGCGAAGAAGGCTGGATAGGGCTACCGAAATGTAATAGTCAGCCACGTAAAGAACTTTGAACATGTTGCATTTAACTGCAGGCTTTCGATGTTCATTTCTCGGTCGCGAGTTTATAAATAAGCGTATAAGAAAGCGCGTAAAACCAATTTATAACGGTGCACAAGCCACGCCACGTGCGGCGAGGCTAACGAAAGTACTTCCTTGCCTGGAAAGTAGTCCTAGCAGAGCCTTTGGCTTGCTGCTGCTGTTTTTTGTTTCGTTGTTTGGTATAGAGCTACCGCTTTCCGAGCTGGGCACCATGGGAAAGGATGATCAAGGTGTGTGTGGCGAGCGCATGACGTTCGGTTATATTCTGGCGCTGTACCAGCCTTTCCCTTGGGCGTGTCGCAGGCGCGGGTGACCCGCTCGACAACGTGCTCTACTGCAGCGGCTTACGTCGGCTCAGCGTGTGGCCGTGGTTCAAAGCAGTTGCCAGCTTGTTGCTGACCGAGCGTCAAGGTTTGCCTCCTGGCGCACCTGTAAAGGAACACAGGAACGCTAGGCTAGGGATTAGATACTCAACAACAGCTGCTCCCTTTCACCCGTCTTTGCTGGGTACGACGACAGCTGGTCGCTTTTGCCCGTCAAACCCTCTGCATGATTACAGCTGCTCGCTTAATCCGTATGTTGCTCTGCATGCTTGCTGACTTCCGGTGTTTCTGTATATGATAACCACACTGCTTTCCATTCCCTTGTTCCGTGCAGCTGGCCCAGCGGGGCGACGACCCGGATGTGGAAGGCCCGCCGGACGAGCACGATGGTTCAGAGCTGCTCCCCATCGGTTTGAACACGGTGCCCGAGGACGGTATGGACGCCGTTGCAGCTGCAGCTGCGCAAGCGGCAGATGCACTCCCGGACGTGGACGCTATGGCTGGTTTCGACATGACTAAACCGGAGGGCAGGTACGCGTACGACGCTGTAACCCGCTGTAGTGACGTGCACCTTCCAAATGGCCATGGTGCGGACGCGGTGTCCTTTGTTCGGCGAGCCACCCCAGAAGACGGCCCCATGCTGCGCGCCGCCGAACAGCGCCTCAAACAGTTTGTGCTGAGCGATGCTGAAGTAGCTCCTGCAGCAAACAGCGACAGCCACCAACGGCTGCACGTTGCCGGCGGCCATCATGGCGACCCCGTCCGTGCGTGGGTCACCACAATCGATTCCATCACCGGAGCCAGCACGGACATTCACCTGCGCCCTGGAACCGCGCCGCCGTACGTACACATGGCGACGCCGCCTACACCCGAGCAGACGATCCAGCTCTTCACGCTGTCAGCAGAACAGGGCGTAGCGTTCTTGCTTATCCACCGCGCATTCATGGCTGACATCCAGCACCAACCGCAGCCGCCGCTGCACCTCATGGTGGTGGGCGGTCCGGGTACTGGCAAGAGCCAGACCATTAAGGCCGCTCTGTGGCACACCTTCCAGCACGGGCACCGCGATTGGCTAGCCACAACCGCTTACACCTGGTGCGCGGTGATCACGGTCAACACTCCCTACCACCGGGGGCTGTCGACCAGCACCATGTTCCAATTGGGATGGGGCCGAGGTCGTCAGCAACAATCCTCACGCGCTGGCGAACAGGTGCGCACACCGTGCTGACTAGAGGTAGTGTACTCCGACCGCATGCCCTCCGCTTTAAACCCAGCTTTGCGTGCCCTCGTTTCCCTTTGCCCCTCCCTCCTTTTCGCACCTCCTCGTGTTTCCAATTCCCTCTCACGCTCATCTTCTCCCTCTTGTCCGCTCTGTCCCTCCTGTCCTGCTATTTCCCCCCTCCCTGATTCTACGGCCCTCCCTCCTGATCCCTTCCAATGATTAGGTACGAAAGAATGTTCCCGGAGGTGCCGTATCCTTCGATGAGCTTAGCTTCCTAAGCCTGCAGCACCTAGGGCAGATCAACGCATCGGCCAGCAGGTGAGCGCTAATCTGGCTGATTACTCCTATCTGGCGCTATACCCTCCCTCTCCCTACTTATCTTCCTGCCTATCAATACGTCTCCAATCCGTAGTTACACCTTTAAATCTAGTCTTGGTGCTTGACCGCCCGCTAAACGTGCTTTCGCAGGCACCTCCAGCGACCTCCCCACCTGTCCCGGAGTGGTGCCGGCTACAGCATGCTTGCTGGTCGGCACGTCATCATGTCCGGCGACATCCTTCAGCACAGGCCGCCCAACGGCAGGCCACTTTACACGTTTGCAGAGGGCCTGGAGAAGGACCGCAACTACCTCGCTCGGCTTCGAAGCGGCGACACCACAGCCCCACGCGGAATCCCGCCGCTGCCAAAACAGAAGAAGCCCAGGCCGCCCACCCGTGAAGAAGAGGCTGGCCTGGACTTCTACCGCGCCATCGCTTTCATTATACTGCTCTCCAAGCAGCAACGCCAGGACGACACGCCAAGCGGCCGCCTGCTAACACGGCTAGCAAGTGTATTCAGCGGCGGCCAGGATGTCAACCGGAGAACGATCGAAGAGCTCGTCCGCCAGTTGAATAGCCGCGTCGTACCCGACCTGGCTGCTCTCGGTTCCAGCGACCCACGGGTCGTCCTGCAGCGAAACCAACCCCGGCACGGCCTCAACATCCGTCTCATCAAGCTGCAAGCAGCACACCAGGGGAGGCGGCTGGTCGTGTGGAAGGCGCGTCACGCTCGTACGGGGCACAACGCACTCCCGCTCAATGAAGCAGGCCAGCGCGCCGCTTCTATGGCGCCTGACGAGGGCTATGAACAGTTCACGCCTGACACCTGGTACTTCGAGGGCGCCAAATTCCTCGTCCTGGACAATAATGGCCCTGATGCCGGCAGTTGCCACAACAACACTGTGGTGACGTGCGGCCTGTTGACGGACAAGGAGGAGCCAGATGACACGGGAGAGGGACCTTACAGGCGCCTGCAGTTCGTCCCCCGTGCGGTATTCGTATGGCCCGCTGCCGGGAACACCGACCTCTCCGTCCTTCGCGGCCTGCTTGACTACGACGAGACTCGTGCCGCCTTTGTGGTTACCCCACGGTGGAGCGGCGCCCAAAAGGTGGTATTCCCTGACCGTACGGTTGTCAGCGATGGTGAGCCCGCTGTCAACTCGGCCAGCCTCAAGCGCTTTAACATACCCCTAGGCGACGCGTACGCAGTGGAGGAGTTTGGGGGTGGGGAGGCTAGGGGGTGGGAGGGTGAATAGGGCTGCGTCATTCGGCGCTGTGGGGCTGGGCTGGGCGCATGCAAGCCCTGCAGCTGTTGCGGCGGCTACTGAAGATTGCTAGGTACTGGATGGCGGTCAATGATGCCTGGCGGCTCGTAAAACACCGCATGCATCTTGCATATCTCACTTGCTAGGGCTTGCTGTAAATCTCCCTCGGTCGGGCTTGCGCGTGCTGCAGCTCTTGCGATGACTACTGAAGGTTGCTAGGAACTGGATGGTGCTCAATGATGCCTAGCGGGTCGTAAAACACCACATGCATCTCGCATGCCTCGCGTGCTAGGGCTTGCTATAAGTCTCCCTCGGTCGGGCTTGCGCGTACTGCAACTGTTACGGTGACTACTGAAAGTTGCTAGGTGCTGGATGCTGGTCAATGACGCCTGGCGGCTCGTAAAACACCGCATGCATCTTATCGGTGTGGGTTGTCCGTGCCTCTCTTGCTAGAGCTTGCTATAAGTCCCCCTTAGACTTGCGGGTACTAGCCGCACTGACGGTGCTTATTACTGACGCCACTGACTGCAAACCTACACGCTTTAAGTACGCCTCGTAATCTATTTAGCGTCTTCTTTCCGATGCATGCCAAACAACCAATATGAACACGACATCCGACATAACCGTTTCTTACAACAAATCCTCCTCTGTTAACGCTCTGCTGACTGCAACACATACAAGCAACCGCGGGCTAGGCAGTAGGTACTACCCCCTTCTCAATCAGCGCCGTACGTATCCGTCGGCGCGCCCACTACAACCCCCGCACCAGTTCGCTAATAGCTACAAGGCGACCGGGTGCCCCGTGACTTCTTGCAGCAGTACGGTAACGGTAACGTCCACTAGATAACGACCTGCTGTACTTTTAGAATGCGAAAGTTACAAGGGGGACCGGAGTTCCTGAAAGCCTGAGAGCCGTACAAGAGACCCAATCGCTAGCGGTACACGCTAGGCAGCCGCAACAAAGCAACCTACCCCAGGGACATGCCTTGCAAAAAACAAGGAGCCATGCCAGGCACAGAACCACCTGAAACCAAGCCCGCAAGGCCACAGCTCCACAAACACCAAGCCCACGAGGGGGAAACAGCACTCAGGCGAAGCCCGCGACAGAAGCAACAAATTATTGTACAGAGCAACTGCCAAGCTGCTGCTTTGTGACACAGCAGTGCCCAACTGTCACCAAGTCTGACGACAACGGCGTGAGCCTAAGGTAAGAGCACCCATAGGGGTTGTCAATGGCAAAACAATCCAGGGTCAGGGGGAGGCCGGCGGGGACGCAGTATCAGGCGGGCCAACAAACCGTACACGGCCAGCCGCATTCGGATCTATCTGTACTTTTAGCATGATAGATCCGACGGCTGGTTGCACGGCACTGGGTTTGGTTGGTGTCCGTTTTGCTAGGGGATACACTGCTGGTCACATGCCACTAACTAGACTGTTTGGCACCATACCAAGCTGTTCAGTTGTTGTTGACTTGTTGCCAGTTGCCAAAAGACTGGCGACAATTGAACCAGGTTGTACGCTTGGCAGAGAATACCTGCCGGCCGATTGTACGGAGATTGACTCCTTGTAGCAGCAACATACCGCCCATACATTTGTCGCCTCCTCCCGTTCCACACCACATACCCAACCTAACTTTCAGCTTACATAACTCGCTTCCCTTGCCGAGCTACGGGTCGCTCCCGCCGAAGGCGGGCCTTACTTGTTGCATTTAACTGCAGGCTTTCGATGTTCATTTCTCGGTCGCGAGTTTACCGGACGGTCGTTACTGTGGCAGTTTCCCTGTCGTTTCATATCCACCTGCCCAGCGAAAAGGCACTCATATAAACATGACGCTTGTGTCTATACGCGAACCGTATCCATTGCTGATCATACCGGTATCAGCAACACCAAGCAAGCAACTACAGTACTCCACGTAAAGTGCACGAGAAGGTGCGCATAGCACACATTCTTACCAAGAAGACTTTGTGCTGGTTCCTGCGCTTATAAAGGAACCCGTATTGGTTGTGTTGTTCAGCCCCATGTGAACGCGTACCGGTAACGTGGAAGGGGCGTGCGTTGGAAATGAGCTGTCCCTGGCGCTGTGTAATGTTAACGCCATGTCTCATATGCATCTTACTGCTACTCGCAATGGGGACCCAATACTATACCTCGTAAATGCAGGCCACGCCTTGTCGGTGCCATGGGAAGCGCATCGAAGGGGGCAACGCTGCTTTGGCGCCTCGGCAGCTTGGCCACCCGTTCAGGGCCCGCATCGTGCAATGGGCTGCTGAGTTACACAGCCGCACAGCCGGCTCTACCGCAAAAGGTGCTGAGCTCACGCTTTACTCGTAACGTCCCATCACGGTTGCTCGCAGTCTCCGTGCACGCGAATTCCCCTCAGCTCCACGCTCTCCCCTCTCCTCTACGCGCCCTGCCCCTACTGGAGCGCCTAGTGGGCATTGATGCGACTGCAGCAGCCAGCCAGGCTCTCCCAGCCAGCAGTGCGTCCCTCGCTTCGGTCCGCCCCATGACAACTGCTTCCAGCAGCTCCTTCACCCAAAAGCTTCGGGCGAAGGCTGTCGCCGCTTGGAAGACCTTTAGTTCAATATTGTAGGTTCCTCGTAGCCAGCCTTTGTGCACATGGTGCAGGCTCTAGCACTCATTCTTCTGACCTCACCTGCTGAGCAGGTGGCTGTTCTTCGAGTGTCTCATGGTGGGCTTGCTATACAGCCTTCTTGGATTGAATGGACTTGGCATCATGTGCGGCATTGGGAGCTTGACTTGGTCGTCTATGCTCTGCTGGCGGCATGGCGGCCTAACTAGGTGAGTTGAAGTGGAGCCGGAAGCTGGCTATACCTGTGGTATAATAGCATCCATGTCTTACCACCCCTCCATGCGTTACCTCTATCCAACTCACAGTCAACCCCCTTCCTACTTGTTGATTGTTCTTGCCTGCACTGCAGGGATGCTGCATTCCTTTTGATTTTGTCCCTGCTATTCGCCGGTCATACCTACGCTATGTGGCCGAGGCTTGAAAAGGTGTTCATGGGACACATGTACGGGTGTATGTACGGTGTACACATGGTTGGGTGACGTTGTTATGTTGGCATTGTGAGCTGGTGCGGTCTCCTCCTGTTCGCGCTAATCAGACGTTGTCCCGTGTTGCAGGTGCCGTACACCCATCGGCGGCATGAGGTTGCCACGAAATCCCCAGCTCCATCGCGTGGCGACAAGTACGTCCCGCGGCGGCCATCCGAGATGTTCTTCGCTGTAAGCAACAGTTTGCTTCCGCCGTCCGTGCGTAGTGGTTTGGGGAAACCTAGGCCCAAAGTTCGCAGCACGGCTGCACAGCAGCATAATAACAACACTTAGTTAATAGCTAATAACCCGTAGAAGTTGCCGTGCGCCATATCCCCTCATGCTGCACGCAACCTTGTTGTGGCTGCAGTTGAGTGTAGATGGCTGGAGCTGCCAGTCTCAGGGCCGCTGGAGCCATTTCGCCATACCGTGATGGGCTGTGGATGACTGTTACCCGTCATCAATGTTGTTTTGCGCTTCATCTAGCATGACCCCGTCCATACATCTCAATCACCGCCTCCCTCCACAAAATAGGATAGCAGGATGTAGTCACCAATGGTAGCCCTCGTGCTGCAACCCTTCGCAGCGCCCTCCTTCACCAGACTCCCAAGTAACCTCCCTAAGCTTGGTGCACTGCCAGCAAGGGTGCACCGTAACATGTTTGGCTATATAGGCCCCCTGAATCCTTACGCGCTTTGGTGGCTGCCTCCCTCCACAGAACGCCAGGGCCTTGGTGGGCTGGTGGAACCAGCTGCTCCCCGCCGACCACCCTGACGTGGTGCGAGTGCGGGGGGTGCTGCAGCGGCTGGCTGCTGCGGCGGCTGCGGGCCGGGGTGGGGGCCGTTACGACCACATGCGGGCTGACATGCCGTGGGCGGTGGCGGTGGTGGAGCCCGTGGTTGGAGCCAGCGAGGAGCAGCTCAAGGGGCGGGAGGAAGAGCGCGAGTCATACATTACATTCCGTGTGCCCGCTCGCGAGACCTGGCTAGCATTCGACTACCCGACCTGCGTAGTCACTTCAGGCGAAGACTCGATGCACGAGGTTGGTCATATGAACTGGGGGTATTGAGAGGACTGATGCGTGAGGTTGGTTATGTACTTTCCTTATATTGGAGCTATTTAGCAATTTAGGGGACGAGCCAGCTCTTGCCAGCATTTGATTGTCCTGGGGACATACAGCTGCATTGTGCCCTGCCTCTTTCGAACCCCGCGCCTGCCCCCCCTCACCTCGCCTCCCCAGGTCCTGCTCCACCAGCGCACGCTGCAGCTGGCGGGGGAGGATGAGTCACTGCTGGCCGCAGCGCTGGCGCACAAGCTGGCGGGAAAGCTGGCACAGCACGAGGTGGGAATTCGTGCAGCAATGCCGCCTTAGATCTGCATGGCGCTAGAAGGCCAACACACATTTGGTCTTCAATTCCTCCAAGTTACCGGATATTTTGGGAACGGCATATGACCGGATTGTCCTGGAAACCATTCATGCACCCCCTGCAACTGTCCATGCATGCCGGCGGCTAATCTGTTGGTTGCGTGCCTTGTGCAGATCGAACACGCCAGCTCCGACACTGGTAAACTGTTCGGCTACGTGGGAGAGCTCCTGGAGCAGTGGCTGCACCCTGAGGATGTGGGGGTGACTGAGAAGCACAGGTACGGACTAGTTGAACTTTACAGCACACCACATTGTTAGGGGTAGGCAACGAAGACTCTGTTACCCTGCGTTCCCCGGTATACCGTCTTCCTATACCGTCTTCAATTCGTCTGCAAGGGATGCTGGTTTCAATTAAGGAGTACTCAGCAAGCGACCGACTACGAAGTCCCACCTACGATACCCCGCCCTTCAACCCTTCGGTCTATATCTGACCTCTCTCCCTTAGGCGCACGCACGAGGCCGACCTCATTGCCGTACACCTGCTGTCCGAGGCCGGGTACGACCCCGCGGGTATGGTACGATGGCTGGAGCGCATCCAGGAACAGGAGCAGCGGGAGCAGGTGAGGATGACAAGCGTAAGACGGGAGAGTGCCCTGCATGCCTTACAAGGTGACATGTTGCTTGGTTGTAGGAATGTATTTAGGTTGTGCCTTCAGGCACATGGATCCGCGATGCTCTTACGTTTCCAGACGCCAGAGTCCTTCCAGGTGCTGAATCAAGTATAAGATGGTGGCATCTTGTTGCAGGGGGAAATGAAGGATGGTACATGTTTTCGGAGGGCTTCACCTTTACGTGGCGTTTACATCTATGACTAGGAATTAGCGTCGAAGATAGGATCTGTAAGAAAGCGGCAGCTTGTGACACTGCGCACTAGCATAGGGGTTACCATGCTCCACGCACGGTCCCCGTACATGCTGGTCCATGTGTCGCCCACCAATGGCCAACTGCCACCCCTGCGTTTCCCCTGAAAGCAGCGCAAGAGCCCAGCCCCCGAGGTGGCGACGCCGCTGGCGCAGCAGATAAGCACTGCCAGCCGCGACCGCCGACAGCGCGATCTGCATGTCAAGGCGGGCACTCTTTCCAAGGCTCTCGACCTGCCGCCCGTCCTGGAGCGGCTAGAGCGCGTGCAGCGGCAGCTGAGGCGCATGGAGAAGGGAGGCCAGCTGAAGCCGCGCATGCAGCAGCCCTCCGAGCCCGCCCAGCAGCCCAGGCCCATTGCATGAGGAGCCGCCCGCCCCCACTGGCGCGCGTTTCAGGCGTGTCAGTGACTGCATGGGGCCATATTGGTTGTTATGGTATGTAGAACTCTGTACACAAAACGCATGTTGACCAGTGGGGGGTCAGCGGCGCCTTGTATACATAGCAGCATGAAGTATCGAGCGCCGTTAGCGAAACGTGTTTATATGGTTCTTCGTATGTACATGGATGGGTTTGTGGCTATGTTGTTCCGGGCGTGGTTTATTCGCGGCCTGGTTGGTACGGCCGTCAGTTCGTAGTCTGACATCCACATCGTACAGCCATCAGTGCTCTTAGGCCACGCAGCTCCCAGCAGACTCAGGGCCGCAATCTATCAACCTGAACATATGCAAGGAGGACAGCGGTTGTTGCCCTTGCAAACATGGACTATGCGGCAGCCACCACTTCACAATGTGCTGAACAGGCACACGCAGGGTAGGCCCGTCCTTCTAGTCTATAACCGTTCACGCCATTGTAATTATTTATTTCTGGCGTAGCTTAAGACCTAGTTTGAGGACCCGTAGAGGCGAGTGCATTGCTTGTCGTATAGGTGTGCTTCAGTGTGCAGCTTGCGATTGGAGTGCCAACTCTCTGCTTGCTGCGGTGTGTTTGCGTCTCGCCTTGGTTGCCTACGTCGTTATATGACCAGTTGCTGCCCTATTACTAATAGTCAACGCTAGTCAATCGCATGCAGCCCTTGCTGCGTAGGGCTTGGACGCCTGCGTTTTGACTTGTTATTTTCCCACCCACCCGCCCTTCTTTGTTGTCTGGTTTGGGACTTGGTTGGCGCCGTCTTCTGCTTGAAGGCCAGCGGTTGTGGTTTCGGCACCGCATGGGGCCCCGAGGCGTTTTGCTGGGACCGTGGTTAGCGGTGAATCGGCAGCCGCGCATTGCATGATGAGGGCGCCACTGAGGGTGGTGTCCCGGTTCGCTGGGGCGGCGGTGCTTGTCCGCTGCACAACAGGGCAGGCCGTGGCAGTGATCACCCACGGCCCGTCAGCCAGCAGGTGGTAGAGCTAGCGATCAGGCATGGGTTGGAGCTCCGGGCGGAGCACATTACGGGCGCTGAGTATGGACGAGCAGGCCGCCTTGACCAGCGGTTCAGCGCTGCCAGGGACGGGTGCGGCACAACAACCAGGAGCTGAGTCCCCATCGTGGTCTTCGTCCAGCTGCAGCTGGAAGGGTCAGCAGTAGATGCGTGCGTTGTTAGCAACGTAGACGTGTGGCTTTCGCGAGTTGTAAGCCGCTAGGCGGGCGATGGTAGAGCGGCGGTAAAACGGGATAGGGAAAGGGGGGGTTGTCTCTGCGTGGGCTAAGGGTAGGAACATGCCAAAGCAGATTGGGTCCGCGACCGTGCCATTGGTTATAGAGTTAGCACGGAAGGCACAGTGAGCGCGTCAGGGACCCGGGTGATTTATTTCCCCATTTTCAGTCGACTTCTCCCGGCGTGTTTAACCTCGTTTGCTTGGTTGTTGCAGTGTAAGGGTCCAGGGCTGGTTTGCCTTTGGAGGACTGTGTACAGGCTCCCATACACCACCTTGTATTGAGGGGAAATATCCGCAAAACGCATGTGTGTTTGTTTGGACACCTCCAAGGAATTGAGCAGATTCGTACGCAAATGCGACTTTCCGGTCCCAGGACTTGAATAGCGAGGATAGATCGGAGAAGTTAAGTGGTAGGAATCAACGAAAGGATGTGTGAGAAAGGAGTACATACCGTTATTGACGGCCCCGGGACTCCCAGGAACCCCTTCCCATACGGCACCCGGAACCGGTACCCCGAATGGCGCAAACCGCGCTGGAAAATTGATTGGCAATTAATAGGGGAAATGTAATTCTTTCAGTCATGGCAATCGCGCTGCAATGCTAAGCGGCCAAGGCACTGACAGTTAATGGCGCTGCCCATGTCAGAGAAAGAAAGAGCGCGCAGTCTTTCCTGTTACACCAAGGGCATAGTTAAACTGAGATAACATTCCCAACTGTAGGACCGGAGTCGTGATTAAGAGGGGTAGTCGGGGGCATTCGTATTCCATTGTCAGAGGTGAAATTCTTGGATTTATGGAAGCATTAGCCAAGGATGCTTTCATTGATCAAGAACGAAAGTTGGTGGCTCGAAGACGATTAAATACCGTCGTAGTCTCAACCATAAACGATGCCGACTAGGCGGGAGAGGTGCAGGAGATGGCGGTGCGGGGCTGGGCGACCCGGCGAAGGCGGCGGCACCCCAGGCGGGAGCGGTGCAGGAGATGGCGGTGCGGGACTAGGAGGCTCCAGCGAAGGCGGAGGAACGCCAGGCCCCCCTCGAAGCCGCTTCACTGCGGGGGCTCCGCCCAAAAACAGTGATGACGACTGCTAGCAAGCATGCTGGTTATTTCGAGTGGGCCTAGGATGGAAGACGTCACGCAGATGAGGCCAACACAGGAAAGCTACCCACGGCACAGCAGAGAATGATGGTGACTACGGGACTTGGTTGACGGACATATACCACAAACTGCCGCACACTCAGCAGTAACAGAGGTGCTCTGCACCTTCCAGCTGTTAACGGAGCTGCCGCCGTGGAAATGTAGCGAGAAGCCACTCACACACACTCCCCCACCCCCACCCGCATGCTGCTGCACATTACGGCGCTCACACCACAGTCAACACTCAACATTTGGGCAGGTCATGAGATCGCTTCGGTCTGGTATAAGGAGCCATTTCCTGCAGGCGATAATGTACATTCAACAGCTTGCAGAGCTGCCGCCCATCTCCTTTGCGACAGCATTAATTATGGACGCAAGCATTCTTGTTCATCCAACTTGCGAGCTGCTGGATACTTCGTGTAGGCATACATATGATGTGAGACGTTCCGCAGGTGGGGCTAAGACAGGACAGCAACCCACGGCGCAGCAGAGAATGTTGTTGACCACAGGACTTGGTTGACGGGCAGGTACTACAAACAACCGCACTCGCAGCAGCACCACCTGTTCTCTGCACCTCCCTGTCAAAGCAGCTGCCGCCGTGGAAATGTACTGGAAGCCCCTCGCTTGCACTTCCCCACCCACACCCGCATGCTGCTGCAGATTAGGGCGCTCACACCACAGTCAACGCGCAGCATTTGAACAGGCCATGAGATCGCTTCGGTCTGGTCCCTGGATACGCATGTCGGGCTGGGGCAAAGATGCTGATTGGGTGGCGGGTAGGGTAGGTCTACCTAGCTGACCCCATGGACCAGAGGCTCTACCCAGCCTGCCTGCCGGCACCTAGCCTTTCCCGCATGTCCATAGCCCCCCTATACATATAGTGACACCTGACAGGGGTTGGGACCCATTTTCCCTGGATACGCATGTCGGGCTGGGGCAAAGATGCTGTTTGCGTGACAGGTAGGGCTGAACCCACAGACCTACGCCCTACGCCCTAGAGTCCTAAGACGGGTCATCTTCTTACCCAAGGGCATGAGCATTAACTTGGCTGGGAGCTACAATGTCATATCGTAGCAGGGGCTGCAGGAAACAGAGAACCAAAGCTCGCTCGCATTGTTTTGCAGTTCGCCGTTGCCTAAGCCCAGGTGAAGTTATTCACAAATAACGTAATATGTGCATGATAATATGAACGCGTGAATAGAGTATAGCCTTTAGCACAAGGCGACAGGCCTATCTGTTGAGATTTGTTATTACTCGCGCATTCGCACTTTGAACGGACACGCGTCGTAAAGAAGGCTGGATACGGCTACCGAAATGTAATAGTCAGCCGCGTAATTAACTTTGAACATGTTGCCTTTAACTGCAGGCTTTCGATGTTCATTTCTTGGTCGCGAGTTTACCGGACGGTCGTTGCTGTGGCAGTTTCCCTGTCGTTTCATATCCACCTGCCCAGCGAAAAGGCACTCATATAAACATGACGTTTGTGTCTATACGCGAACCGTATCCATTGCTGATCATACCGGTATCAGCAACACCAAGCAAGCAACTACAGTACTCCACGTAAAGTGCACGAGAAGGTGCGCATAGCACACATTCTTACCAAGAAGACTTTGTGCTGGTTCCTGCGCTTATAAAGGAGCCCGTATTGGTTGTGTTGTTCAGCCCCATGTGAACGCGTACCGGTAACGTGGAAGGGGCGTGCGTTGGAAATGAGCTGTCCCTGGCGCTGTGTAATGTTAACGCCATGTCTCATATGCATCTTATTGCTACTCGCAATGGTGACCCAACACCATACCTCGTACGTGCAGGCCGCGCCTTGTCGGTGCCATGGGAAGCACATCGAAGGGGGCAACGCTGCTTTGGCGTCTCGGCAGCTTGGCCACCCGTTCAGGGCCCGCCTTGTGCAATGGGCTGCTGAGTTACACAGCCGCACAGCCGGCTCTACCGCAAAAGGTGCTGAGCTCACGCTTTACTCGTAACGTCCCATCACGGTTGCTCGCAGTCTCCGTGCACGCGAATTCCCCCCAGCTCCACGCTCTCCCCTCTCCTCTACGCGCCCTGCCCCTACTGGAGCGCCTAGTGGGCATTGATGCGACTGCTGCAGCCAGCCAGGCTCTCCCAGCCAGCAGCGCGTCCCTCGCTTCGGTACGCCCCATGACAACTGCTGCTTCCAGCAGCTCCTTCACCCAAAAACTTCGGGAGAAGGCTGTCGCCGCTTGGAAGACCTTTAGTTCAATATTGTAGGTTCCTCGTAATCAGCCTTTGTGCACATGGTATGGGCTTTACCACTCATTCTTCTGACCTCACCTGCTGAGCAGGTGGCTGTTCTTCGGGGGTCTCATGTGTGGCTTGCTACACCGCCTTCTTGGAGTGAATGGAGTTGGCATCGTGTGCGGCATTGGGAGCTTGACAAACTCGTGTGTGCTCTGCTGGCGGCATGGCAGCCTAACTGGGTGAGTTGAAGTGGAGCCGGAGCTGGCTATACCGGTATATTAGCATCCATGTCTTACCGCCCCTCCATGCCGTTACCCCTATCCAACTGATAATCAACCCCCTTCCTCCTCGTTGATTGTTCTTGCCTGCACTGCAGGGAGGCTGCATTTCTTTTGGTTATGTCCCTGCTATCCGCCTTTTTTACCTACGCTATGTGGCCGAGGCTTGACAAGGTGTTCATGGGACATCAACATCACGGGTGGATACACGGTGTACACATGGTTGGGTGATGCTGTTATGTTGGCATTGTGAGCTGGTGCGGTCTGTTCCTGTTGGCGCTAATCAGACGTTGTCCCGTGTTGCAGGTGCCGTACACCCATCGGCTGCATGAGGTTCCCACGAAATTCCCCGCTCCACCGCGTGGCGACAAGTACGTCCCGCGGCGGCCATCCGAGATGTTCTTCGCTGTAAGCAACAGTTTGCTTCCACCGTCCGTAGTGGTTTGGGGAAACCTAGGTCCAAAGTTCGCAGCACGGCTGTACAGCAGCATATTAACAACACCTAATTAATAGCTAATAACCCGTAGAAGTTGCCGTGTGTCATATCCCCTCATGCTGCATGCAACCTTGTTGTGGCTGCAGTTGAGTGTAGATGGCTGGAGCTGCCAGTCTCAGGGCCGCTGGAGCCATTTCGCCATACCGTGATGGGCTGTGGATGACTGTTACCCGTCATCAATGTTGTTTTGCGCTTCATCTAGCATGACCCCGTCCATACATCTCAATCACCGCCTCCCTCCACAGAACAGGATAGCAGGATGTAGTCACCAATGGTAGTCCTCGTGCTGCAACCCTTCGCAACGCCCTCCTTCATTACGCTCCCAAGTAACCTCCCTAAGCTTGGTGCACTGCCAGCAAGGGTGCACCGTAACATGTTTGGCTATGAAGCCCCCAGTGATTCTTAAGCGTTGAAGTTGCTGCCTCCCTCCACAGAACGCCAGGGCCTTGGTGGGCTGGTGGAACCAGCTGCTCCCCGCCGACCACCCTGACGTGGTGCGAGTGCGGGGGGTGCTGCAGCGGCTGGCTGCTGCGGCGGCTGCGGGCCGGGGTGGGGGCCGTTACGACCACATGCGGGCTGACATGCCGTGGGCGGTGGCGGTGGTGGAGCCCGTGGTTGGAGCCAGCGAGGAGCAGCTCAAGGGGCGGGAGGAAGAGCGCGAGTCATACATTACATTCCGTGTGCCCGCTCGCGAGACCTGGCTAGCATTCGACTACCCGACCTGCGTAGTCACTTCAGGCGAAGACTCGATGCACGAGGTTGGTCATATGAACTGGGGGTATTGAGAGGACTGATGCGTGAGGTTGGTTATGTACTTTCCTTATATTGGAGCTATTTAGCAATTTAGGGGACGAGCCAGCTCTTGCCAGCATTTGATTGTCCTGGGGACATACAGCTGCATTGTGCCCTGCCTCTTTCGAACCCCGCGCCTGCCCCCCCTCACCTCGCCTCCCCAGGTCCTGCTCCACCAGCGCACGCTGCAGCTGGCGGGGGAGGATGAGTCACTGCTGGCCGCAGCGCTGGCGCACAAGCTGGCGGGAAAGCTGGCACAGCACGAGGTGGGAATTCGTGCAGCAATGCCGCCTTAGGTCTGCATGGCGCTAGAATGCCAATACACGTTTGGTCTTCCATTCCTCCAGTTACCGGATACGTTTGGAGCGGCATATGACCGGATTGTCCTGGAAACCATGCATTCACCACCTGCAACTGTCCATGCATGCCGGCGGTTAATCTGTTGGTTGCGTGCCTTGTGCAGATCGAATACGGCAGCTCGGACACCGATAAAACGTTCGGCTACGTGGGGGAGCTCCTGGAGCAGTGGCTGCACCCTGAGGATGTGGGGGTGACTGAGAAGCACAGGTACGGGCTAGTTGACCTTTACAGCACACCACATTGTTAGGGGTAAGCAACGAAAATTCTGTTACCGTGCGTTTCCCGGTATACCGTCTTCCTATACCGTCAATTCGTCTGCAAGGGATGCTGGTTTAATTGAAGAGTACTCAGCAAGCGACCGACTATGAAGCCCCACCTACGATACCCCGCCCTTCCCTCCTTTTGCGCGGTCCAAATCTGACCTCTCTCCCTCAGGCGCACGCACGAGGCCGACCTCATTGCCGTACACCTGCTGTCCGAGGCCGGGTACGACCCCGCGGGTATGGTACGATGGCTGGAGCGTATCCAGGAGCAGGAGCAGCGGGAGCAGGTGAGGATGACATGCGTAAGACGGGACAGTGCCCTGCGGTGACATGTTGCTTGGTTGTAGGAATGTATTTAGGTTGTGCCTTCAGGCACATGGATCCGCGATGCTCTTACGTTTCCAGACGCCAGAGTCCTTCCAGATGCTGAATCAAGTATATGATGGTGGCATCTTGTTGCAGGGGGAAATGAAGGATGGTACATGTTTTCGGAAGGCTTCACCTAGTCACCTTTACCTTTACCTTGACATCTATGACTAGGAATTAGCGTCGAAGATAGGATCTGTAAGAAAGCGGCAGCTTGTGACACTGCGCACTAGCATAGGGGTTACCATGCTCCACGCACGGTCCCCGTACATGCTGGTCCGTGTGTCGCCCACCAATGGCCAACTGCCACCCCTGCTTTCTCCCTGAAAGCAGCGCAAGAGCCCAGCTCCCGAGGTGGCGACGCCGCTGGCGCAGCAGATAAGCACTGCCAGCCGCGACCGCCGACAGCGCGATCTGCATGTCAAGGCGGGCACCCTTTCCAAGGCTCTCGACCTGCCGCCCGTCCTGGAGCGGCTAGAGCGCGTGCAGCGGCAGCTGAGGCGCATGGAGGAGGGAGGCCAGCTGAAGCCGCGCATGCAGCAGCCCACCGAGCCCGCCCAGCAGCCCAGGCCCATTATTGCATGAGCGAGGAGCCGCCTGCCCCCACTGGCGCGCGTTTCAGGCGTGTCAGTGACTGCAAGGGGCTATCTTGGTTGCTATGGTATGCAGAAGTCTGTACATGAAACGCATGTTGACCAGTGGTGGGTCAGCGGCGCCTTGCAAACACAGCAGCATGAAATGTCGAGCGCCGTTAGCGACACGTGTTTATATGGTTCTTCGTATGTACATGGATGGATTTGTGGCTATGTTGTTCCGGGCGTGGTTTATTCGCGGCCTGGTTGGTACGGCTGTCAGTTCGTAGTCTGACATCCACATCGTACAGCCATCAGTGCTTTTAGGCCACGCAGCTCCCAGCAGACTCAGGGCCGCAATCTATCAATCTGAACATATGCAAGGAGGACAGCGGTTGTTGCCCTTGCAAACATGGACTGTACGGCAGCCACCACTTCACAATGTGCTGAACAGGCACACGCAGGGTAGGCCCGTCCTTTGAGTCTATAACCGTTCACGCCATTGTAATATTTTTTTTGGCGTAGCTAAAAATGTAGTTTGAGGACCCGTAGAGGCGAGTGCATTGCTTGTCGTACAGGTGTGCTTCTCTCTGCTTGCTGCGTTGTGCTTGCGCCTCGCCTTGGTTGCCTACGTCGTTATATGACCAGTTGCTGCCCTATTACTAATAGTCAACGCTAGTCAATCGCATGCAGCCCTTGCTGCGTAGGGCTTGGACGCCTGCGTTTTGACTTGTTATTTTCCCACCCACCCGCCCTTCTTTGTTGTCTGGTTTGGGACTTGGTTGGCGCCGTCTTCTGCATGAAGGCCAGCGGTGGTGGTTTCGGCACCGCATGGGGCCCCGAGGCGTTTTGCTGGGACCGTGGTTAGCGGTGAATCGGCAGCCGCGCATTGCGTGATGAGGGCGCCACTGTCGTGGTGTCCCGGTTCGCTGGGGCGGCGGTGCTTGTCCGCTGCACAACAGGGCAGGCCGTGGCAGTGATCACCCACGGCCCGTCAGCCAGCAGGTGGTAGAGCTAGCGATCAGGCATGGGTTGGAGCTCCGGGCGGAGCACATTACGGGCGCTGAGTATGGACGAGCAGGCCGCCTTGACCAGCGGTTCAGCGCTGCCAGGGACGGGTGCGGCACAACAACCAGGAGCTGAGTCCCCATCGTTGTCTTCGTCCAGCTGCAGCTGGAAGGGTCAGCAGTGGATGCGTGCGTTGTTAGCAACGTAGACGTGTGGCTTTCGCGAGTTGTAAGCCGCTAGGCGGGCGATGGTAGAGCGGCGGTAAAACGGGATAGGGAAAGGGGGGGCGTGTCTCCTACCCTGCGTCCTAAGGGTAGGAACATGCCCACGCAGATTGGGTCCGCGACCGTGCAATTGGTTAGTAGAGTTAGTTAGAAGCTTAGTTTGGTACGGAAGGCACGGTGAGCGCGTCAGGGACCCGGGTGATTTATTTCCCCATTTTCAGTTGACTTCTCCCCGCGTGTTTAACCTCGTTTGCTTGGTTGTTGCAGTATAAGGGTCCAGGGTTGGTGTTTCACGAGCCACTACGGCAGGCATCAAATCTGTCGTTAGGAAACCTTCAATCTTTGGCCCAGTCCTTAATCCCGCGAGACCCGCGCCATGGAAGCAAGTGAACAGTCTTAGTGATACCCTGCCTGCTGGCCAATTATCTCAAATATTTTCAGCCGCCATCAAACTTTCACGCTACAAACATCTCTTCAAGCATTTATAGTATAGTGTCCACACACGGTACGTGTGCCAAAAGGAAGGGAAATGGGTAGGAAAGGGCTTTGGCGCAAGACCACGTTTGCCTTTGGAGGACCGTGTACAGGTTTCCATACACCACCTTGTATTGAGGTGTGATATCCGCAAAACGTATGTGTGTTTGTTTGGATAGGAACGTGCAATGACACGAGGCAGGCGCCACGCGGGGAAGGGCATGTGTAGATTACTTCGCTTCTTGAAGAGCGACGGATCTACGTCTACACTGAAAGGTGAGGACACGTCCAAGGACGTGGCGTACCCGCACCACGTTCGGACACCGCTTTTCCTGAAACCCAGATAAGCTTTAAGCAGGTGTGGACACCTCGGGGCACCAACCGTTACATTATGTAAATTGGCAACATAACATCTACAGCTACAAACCCATCCATGCGACAGGGGCCGAGCGATGCCGATGATTTAGACGAACCGAGGGGCAGATACTTACGCAAATGCGAGTTTCCGGTCCCAGCAATTGAACAGCGAGGATAGAACGGAGCACTTGATTGGTAGGAATCAACAAGAGGATGTGCGAGACGGGAGTACATACCGGTAAGGACTTTGAAATACTATTTGACTCCCTTCCAGAAGTAGGCTGGCTTATATGCCACACGCAGAAACTTGTTGATTGATTCAGCTTAATTTTTATGGGTTGAAGTCGTTGGCAAGCAGGCCCTCTATTAGCTTTGCAGCTGATAGTACCATTGCTTGCCGCACGCGCATGGGCCTTCTCGGCAAGCAAAAAGAGACGACAAGACATGCCAGAGAATTGTTTGATGGCATTTATACCCACGGGTATCCTGAAGTCAGGCAAAGCGCAGCTGGTTGCACAGGCGATGCATGGTGGTAACCGAACCGCCGGACAAGCGAGCGAAGTGGCGCTCCCAGGAAGATGCTAGTATTCAGAGAGCAATAGGCAACAGAAGTTATTGCAGTAACGCCACAGGCATCCATAACACCTGAGTGAACCCTGCTGCATGTATGCATCTCCACGCAGCAGGGGTTCCGAGCAATTGAGAGAGCAGGCCGTGAGATATCGCTTCGTTCGGATATACTCGCCTACGTATCAACATCCGCGGCCATCTAGGATAACGGCCAGTCGTTTCAGTAGCTAGAGTAGGTTCTTCAAGTAAGACCATTGAAACGACACTTCCGTTGAGGCCTTATAAAGGATATAGTTAAATACTTCCGCTGTGTTCCAACACAATTATTATACTGCACCATATGCTGGCAGCGCAAGCGTCGTAAACGTTCGCCCGTCGCTGGTCTCAGAAACAGCTAAAGCGGAGGAGCCTACAGCTTATTCATAGTAACCTCAGGTGCGCCGAATAGGACTATCTATACTAATAAAAGCAAGAAACCGTGCAGTGACAAGGTAACGACTGACATTCCTCGCAGTTACCGGTACCGGTATAATATTGTGTCCCAGCAGCAACCGCCAAGGCTCTGACTTGCGTGTGAAAATTACTGCAGGCCGTACACTCCAGGTCCAGTTCTATGGGAGGCGCATCACAGAAGACAAGGCTGCTGCAGAGCCTTAGCTGTGTGGCCGCTCATGCAAGGCCTGCATCGCTTGGCGGGCTGCTGAGCTCCACCGCTGCCTCACGGCCAGCTCTACTGCCTCAGAGGGTGCCCAGCAGTTCGCTGTCCACCTGTAATGTCGCATCACGGTTGCTCCCGGTTTCTGCTTTCCAGCCCGCCCTTCCCTCTCCCAGTCGCACGATGCTGCCCTTGCTGGAGGGGCTTACGGGAAACGCGGCTGCTGCAGCAGCAAGTCGGGCTTTTCCGGCAGGCGGTACTTCCCTCACCGCTATTGCGCGATGCATGTCGACAGGATCTAGCACCCACACCCACTCTCCCTGGCAGATATTTGCAGCGACTTGTAGGGCTGCCTACGTGCTCTTGTAAGTTTGTCTAAGACCTGTTGGGTGTACAGCACGTGCTGCCTGACTCCTTCCTTTCCCACCGCAGGAAGGCAGTGCTTGGGGTGGTCTTCTCGATGGTCCTGTTTTTTGTGAGCGTAGAAGCCTTTGGGCCATTCCTATGCGGTGCCCTGTGCCTCGTTCCGGCGATGGCTAGAATCCGACGTTTCGGCAACCTAACGTAGGTTCTCACCACATACAGAGCTGCAGCACAGCGTCTAACCAGTGTTAACTGTCGACCTATCTACTGGACTGGCTTGCCTAGCCGTGGTGCCTCTCGTGCCGTCTTTACTGTATACATGGTACATGTTAACATATATCGGTAGCTGAGGAACGCCTTTCCCATCCCCTTCCTGCAGATCCCGGTGGACGTTCCCTGACAACTTCTATGCTACATGCTTGGCATACGCGGGCGTGTCTGCCGTTGTGATAACGGAGATCGAAAAGGTAACGAGAGGCTGGTGTACGCCTCATGCCGGGCATAGCAGGTTACCAACCCCGCAACAACGCAGGTGCCGTACACCCTCCGCCTGCATAAGATCAAGTCAATGGCGCCCAAAACTGGCGGGCAGTACGTACCGGCACGGCCACTTGAGGACTTCTTCGCTGTAAGCAAGCGGCGGGGGCAGGTCACCACCAGCATTCCATTCACCAGTTGGACAAAGACGCCTGCAGTTCGCATGTGGTACCTGGAACGCGTCCTGTGATAAGGGTATAGTTTTGACGTAGCTACGCTCACCTATACTCCAGCCAATGCCTTGATTGTCCAGACGGACTAACGAACTAGCGACTAACGAGCTAACGAACGGCGCCATCTACCTGGTTATGTGCATGCACCTAGTTCGTTACCTTAATTATCTTACTGCTTCTGTGCAGGAGGCCAGCTCCATTGTGGGCTGGCGGAACCAGCTGCTCCCCGCCGACCACCCTGACGTGGTGCGAGTGCGGAGGGTGCTGCAGCGGCTGGCTGCTGCTGCTGCGGGCCGGGGTGGGGGCCAGTACGACCACATGCGGGCTGACATGCCGTGGGCGGTGGCGGTGGTGGCACCCGTGGTTGGGGCCAGCGAGGAGCAGCTCAAGCAGCGCCGGGAAGATTGGATGGCCGGGCGCGATGACAGCCAGAAGTTTGATACACCAGCCCATGAAGTCGGGTTGGCGTATGACTACCCAATCTGCGTAATTCCCCGAGGCGAAGACAAGATGCACGAGGTTGGCCGGTGCTACCGTTGGTGGGGAATGTCGCCCCCCTACTAAACATGCAACTAAAGGGAGTAACGGTAGTCCTCAGCGTCTGTACTCTCTACGCACTACCCTCCGCGCCGATCACGCGCCTGCACCCCCCCCCCCCGCCTCCCCCAGGTCCTGCTCAACCAGCGCACGTTGCAGCTGGCGGGGGAGGATGAGTCACTGCTGGCCGCAGCGCTGGCGCACAAGCTGGCGGTAAAGCTGGCACGGCATGAGGTAGGCAGCAGATCACAAATGGTTTATGTACAAGACTGCGACTACTACTGCTTGAGCCCATCCCGAACATTCAGCTCACGTTTGTCGCATCAAGTACATTCCATGCAGACCTTTTATAATTCTAGTTCCAGATGCATGAGCCCGGTTGGTCATGCATGTGCACAGGTTGAGGACCGTAAATTCCATGTGCTTGGACACTTGGGAGTGATGCTTGAGGACGAGGATCCCGAGGTTCCTGTGTGGCACAGGTGTGTGCTTCTTGCCTTCCTGTCATGGCGTTCAGAAGACTTGTATTTCTATGTGTACACCCTTTATGCAAGGCATAACTAATTGTTACTAACAAACAAATGACTGTTAGTTGGTTGATCCCCTTCGAGCTCGGGTAGTCTTGGCGGCATGCATGAGCAGCTGGTGTCCAGCATTTTTGTACAGCACAGCTAGCTTCCACGCATGCATGATGCATGTACTCTTTACTCAGGCGCACGCACGAGGCCGACTTCATTGCCGTACACCTGCTGTCCGAGGCCGGGTACGACCCCGCGGGCATGGTACGATGGCTGGAGCGCATCCAGGAGCAGGAGCAGCGGGGGAAAGAGCAGCGGGAGCAGGACCAGCGGGAGCGAAAGCAGGTGAGGAACTTATATCTTTGCACGTCTGTAGCAGATGGGCTTTCCAGAATGGAAGGGTTGTATGTCCTCGTACAGCTATACAGGTTCTACAGCTACATGGCATGATGTTAGCCGCCTTCACCTTCGACCCATGGGTCAGTAAATGCCGCACTTGTAGACGGCACGCTCGCGCGGCGTACCACATGAAAAGGGGCAATAAAATAGGTCATTGGTAATGTAACACACGCATGGAAGGTGTACGCCGCCCCTGTTAACTGCTGCTGTGACCATATGGAGGCTGTCGACCCTGTGGTGGAACTAACATACACTTTTATTGTAAAGCCCTGATTGATGGCAACTGACCAGTAAATGCACCCCCCCAAGCTTTCCTGTGCGCTTGAACTGTGCCTACACTCTGCTGGCATGGGGTCTACGTGGCCATTCGCACCTCCACTACTGCCATAGCCTCCTCCACCGCCACAGCCTTCTCCAAGAACCCTTGCTTGCTTGCCCCTTGCAGCACAAGAGTTCACCCTCAGAGAAGGAGACGGGGCAGCAGAAGTCTGCTGATGACCCGGTGGCACTCAACCGCCAGCAGCGTGACGCCACGTATGCCTCTTGGCCCCTATCGGACGACCTGTTCCTGGCGCCTGTCAAGGAGCGGTTGCGACGGGTGCAGCAGCAGCTTAGACGCATGGACGAGGCCGGCCAGCTGAAGCAGCAGCGCGCACAGCACACCGTCAACTCCTGAGCGGAAGGTTTGGAATTATGGGCGGCCGGCGGCGGCTGCAATGTGCTAGCTTGATCGCGAGGGCCTTAACAATATACACGCTAGGAGTACTTGGTTAGGGTGGCAAGGGATATGCTTCTGTGTCGATGTTGGGTCAGTTACAACGAAGCGACGTGGCGGTGGCCATGGTGGCTGTGTCCTGGAAATGATAGTAGCCATAAGCAGCAGCAGGGAGCAGCAGCTGGGTATAAGCTATTACTAGGAAACAGTGGGCTCGCTCACGCACACGTCGGCACCTGCCAAGGCGCTGGATAGTAGCCTTCTTTTTTTGCTGTGGTAGGTCGTGATGGGACATGAGCTAGCTGTCTCCCAGTTAGAAGCAGAGCACGTACAAATCTGCAAGTTGTGAGGGGCTCCCATAGTAATAACCAGAGCGTACATGGATGTGAACAAAGAGGTTGCATGCGGCGCAGTGCAGTTTATTTACAACTACCGGTGAGATGTCTAGGCACGTAGATAACGCTGTGCTGCAACTAAACGCTCTTGGAATGTGTTAGAATTACGACTATACGAGCCCTGTGGTGCTTTGCATGGTGCCCTGTGATCAGCACGGTATGCGTACGAGTGCCCCGCAAAAGCCTACCGTGCAGATGCCGTACGTCAATGTGCCCCAAAAGGTTGTCTGTGGCTATTTATGTTGGGCTGTCTTGAGGTAATTGACTTGCTGGGTTCCTGGCAAAACCAAACCTCGATAACTGACGGCATGTACGACTCTTAAAGCCTTTCTGCGAGCAGGCAACTCACTGGCGCTGAAGCCGCTGGTTGCCACCGTGTCTGCAAACCGGCTCTGCTGTCGTGCGCACAGGCAACTGCACTGCTGCCTGCCAGCGGGGGCTTTGCGCCACCAGTGGCAGGTGCTGTACACTTCTCTTGTCCGGCAAGTCATGCCCACTCCCCATGCTTGACACGGGTCATAACCTTTGCCAACATACAGCCAACCTATACCGACAATCCCAGGTAACCTTGCATGCACGTCCCCCGCAGGAATGAAGGCTTGCAAGCATTACATTACGTAAAGCACAGCAGCAGCCCTGCAACTGGAGCTACCACCTGGCGACGCCGCGTGCCGACCAGGCACTGTTGGCATCACGCAACCTCCGCACAGCAGCCCGCAAGCGTGTCAGTATAAGGCCCGAAATCCGGCGGATTAACAGCACCAGGCAACTGTTAGCAAGGTGTACGAGCTGTGTCAAGCAACCATTTTCTAGCGCGCGCGTAAGCTTCCCCCTTAGTACAGCCGACGCTCCACAAAGTCAAATACATTGTACGGGTCCATAATCCCTTCACAAGTGACTACTGGCACTGCAAGGCCCCATGCCCAGCGGCGGAGGCGGGGGCATGCCGTATGAGGGCGGCGGTGGCGGCGGCATGCCGTGCGGCGGGGGCATGCCGTACCCTTCAGGCGGCGGCGGCATGCCGTAGCCCGGTGGCGGCGGCATTGATGGCGGGGGCGGCATGCCGTAGGGAGGCGGCGGCATGCCGTACGGTGGCGGATAGGATAACCACAGTAACGCAGTGTAACGGTATCGTACTTCTCCTTGTTGATCTTGCGAAGTGACCGGCATGCCCAGCCGGCAGTAGCCAGCATGCGGCCTGAAAGACGTCAAACAGCAATCCCTCACGGTGAGTGGTTGAGTGCCACACGCGTTTGCCCAACAACATCTCAAAGAATGTGTATATCATCACAACCGGCGCAGCCTGTGGCTAGGCTTCTTCCCTCTGACATCTGCTACCGGTGTACCGGTATACCTCAAGCCGCCGCTTCATGCACTCAGTTTCCCTGCGTCAAGCCCCCTGTCGGCCAGCTCAACCATTTTAGACGCCTCGTCGGGACGCCGCAAAGGAAATGGCAGGGAGAGCAGTGCAGAGCCGTGTCTACGAACGCCGTGTCTATGAACGCCGTCCAAAAGGGGCATGACCCTTCAGAAAAAGTTCTTTGTACCGTTCTTACTCCCGTGTACTGGACGGTCTTGATGATACCGTACCAGCACCAGCGAGAACCTAGAAGTGTGGCTCGAACAGTCGTACATAGGTATCAGGAAACATCAGTGAAGCTTCAGGAAAAGTACGATTCCACACCGTCAGCAAAGCTCCTTCCAGAAGCCTCCTAGAACAATACATATGGAACGTTCGACACAGAACATCTGCGTGTGTATTGTCACGTGTGGCTCATGTGTGCCGCAACATTGCCCTACTCTTGCCTACAACGTGCATGTGGGACCTTACGGAGAGCAACCAGACAGCGTTTGAGACGCAGGGAAAAGGACCACAGCACGTCTGAGGAAGGTCACATACGTGCAAAAGAGACCAGATGACGTTTGCTGGGAAGACACTTACAACGAAAATGTCTGGCAAGTCGCAAACCAATGGCAAGCCCGAGGTTGTCGAGCATACCTGTAACCTACAACCAAACACATTTGTGTTTCACAAGTCCGTCGGCACGAACACGAAGGCTTACACCAAAATCCGTTACTGGCATGGTTAAGGAAGGTTTTGGTCCATAAGGACTACGGTACGAAATGGCGGGGCACAGAATCCAACATGGCCGCTGACGGAGCGGCTGACAGATTAATCTACTTGGATCTACAACGGAACAACCAACCGTTCACTGACGGCCAATGTGCCGTACCCAACATGCATGACCAACAGACGTGGCATAGGCAACAAGCATAGCCCCAGCATACGCAAATAAAGCGCTTACCAAGGGTTTTACTTGCAGCAACTCGCAAAGTGTTCACGGTACTGGTACATGTGATGTGCATTCGCGGCGCCTTCACAGCGCGATGTCGCGGGCTTGGAGCACCCGCAGTCACAGCGGTTGCAGGACGACACTGGGAAGGGTACACCAAACGAAACGAAAGAGGCATACTGGGCACACTGCTTAGTGTATGTATGGCAGCGTTTTAAGGCCCGCAAATCGACTAAAACCCAGTTAGGATAACCCCTAATAAGCCGTTACACTCGCATGGAGAGGCCCAAAACTGCTCAAAAACCATGCCCCATCGCGGGGTGAACAAAGCAAAAGCAAACCACCCTCTCAATGCATGGCAGCGTCTCTCCTTCCTGCCCCAGTAAATGGATGGATTTACAGTACGCAAGAGCAGGCGCCTCCTTCACCGTCCCCGCCTGCCTCCAACCCCTCCTGCCAGCCAAATGCCAACAAACCAAATCTTCGTTGACTCCCCGTACACGCTGCCTCTTGCTTACGCTTGCAGGGCCTTCTTACATCGAAGCCGTCTTCTCCCGCTTTAGCTTTACACAACCGTTTTCACCTTGCAGTACCGGCCCTTGCCACTCCTGCCCACCACCGTAGGCCCCACAGCTTATCCGCCAAGCACAGTTATCCATCTCGAAGGCAGTTATGACCCATGGGTCGGACATCATGCATTAAGCATCAAACACCTTTTCGTCTGTTGCCGTCACCACGTCGCGTGAACCTGGTCCTTTACATACCACATCCCTGCTTCAGTTGGGACGACTGGTGGTACTTTCACGCAGCTCCTTGCAGCCCGCCCCTCCCAGCAGCCGCCAGACAACCCACATGCGGAATCAGATACGGCAAGCAACGCATCCGCAGGTGGCCCCTGCTGCTGCTAGCGGTAGTGCTGCTGGAGGGTAGTCGATGCCAAAGCCAGCCGCTTGACCGCCAGACATGCCTCTGCCTCCCTCGACGCCCACAGCTGCTGCTGCTGCAGTTGCTCAAGCTCCTCCACCCCATGCTGGTAGCAATGCGTGCGGTACTGATGGTGCTGCTGCTGCTGTTGTTGCAGTGGGTGCAAACCATGTGATTGCTGCACGCGCTGCCCCTCCTCCCTGCCGTCACTGCCGCTGTTACGTAGCGTGTTTGCGAGCACCAGCCGGAGTTGCGTTAAACGGTCCAGGTGCGTCTGTTCGTCCAGCTGCGGGAGCAGAGGCTGCTGCGGGTGCGGGTGCGGTGGGGGCGTACGACGCATCGCATAGTCCCATTGCGCCTGCTCCACCTGATGTTGCTGCACGCTGTGAGGCGGCATGGACGTGTAGGAGAATGGACCACTTTCACGCCCCTCACCCGCATCCCAATCAGGAGTAGCCCCGCCAGGTCGCATGAGACGTGGAGGCTCCTTGCTTGCAGCCGGCACCGCCGCGGCTGTACCACCACCGCTTCCAAAGCCTGACGCGCGCAGCTCGATCCCCTCTGAATGCCCGCCATAACGACCCATGCAAACCTCATCGGTCTGCTGCTCTGGCTCCTGCTGCTGCTCCTTCACCACCGGCAGAAACACTAGCCGGCCATCCGGCAGCCTCAGGCAGATGCTACCGCGCGGGGGTAGCATCACTGGCTGCTGGTGGTGCTCGGGTCCCCACTCCTCACGCTCGACCCTCTGCTCGACACGGTCCCCTGCACGGCCCCCTGACTCCCGCCGCTGCTGCTCTGGCTGCTGCTGCTGCTGCTGCAGGCCAGCGCGGTTGGACTCCACAAGTGCCTGCAGCCGCAACAATATCTGCTGGTGCTGCTGCGCTTGCTGACGTGGATGTGCCGGTGGGGGCGACAGCGTCATGTCCCGTCCTGAGCCACACCGTTCATCACCGCCTCCGACGGGAGCGGAACACCCGCCGTCCGTGATCGGGGCTGCCGAGGCCTGGGGCCTAGTTGCCTGCTGCTGGCGCTGCTGCTCCCACTGGCTCTGTGGCTGCTGCTGCTGCCGCTCCTGCAGAGGAGGACTGGGCCGGAGACGAAGAGCCACGTCCCTCCTCACATCCTGAGGCGGTGGGAGGTACGGCTCGGACAAGGAGGCGGCGGAAAGGAAGGACGAGGAGAGGCCGCCGGTCCCAGGCGCGGGTGCCGTGGGGATGATGGTGCGCCTGGCTTGGGGCTGTTGCGGGACCTCAGTGCGGGGGGATGGCGCAAGGTTGAAGCCGAGGGTAGGGCAGCCGGCCTCCGCCGGGCCACCACCACTTCGGGCAGCAAGGCATGTCGCTTGTAGGCCGCCAGCTGAACCCTCCCGCGGCGGGGCGTACTTGCGCGGGGAGTCCGCAGCCGCCGCAGTAGCAAAGGGAGATGTCAGCGGGGAGTCTTCTTGCATGTGGCGGCCGCAGGCGTCCACACGAGTGGCGTAGCGCTCCTGCATCTTGGGGCACTGGCGTCGTTGCAGCAGCGTTGGCGTCTCCTGCACTGCTCCAGACGGACGCATGGCCAGTGTCTTCTGTGATTCTGCCGCCGTATGCGCAACTTGCTGCAGCGGGATGAGCTTAAGGACCTGCTGCGGTGCTGTAGGAGCCGCGGCGCTGCCATTCCCGCTGCCCCTCCTCACTCCAACGTCAGAAACCAGGGCTGCCGTTGCGCACGGGACGTCCCCTTCTGCTGCAGATGCAGGCCAGGATGGCAGTGAGAGGCCCTGTGGCCGAGCAGTGCACGTGGACGCAAGCGAAGCAGCCACCTGCATGGCTGCTGCCAGCTGCGCCTCCGCCTCTGCCGCAGCAGCAGCTGCGGCTGCAGCCGCGGCGGCAGCGCGATTGACACAGGATGCGCCGTTGGGCGCAGCCGCCTTGAAAGCGCCCGCTGGGAGGACATGGGCTGGGAGGTGGGACAGAGGGGAAGCAAACCCCAGCGCGATCACCCGCAGGCGAGCCAGGTGGGCTGGCGAAGGCGCGGTGCGTGGGCGGTGAGGCGCGGAACGTGGCCCACGTGGCACGAAGCGGAAGGGAAGCTCCTCCTCGACCCAGTCCTGCTGTTCGCAGGGGAAGAGGGGGAGGGCGCGTGGGGTGTGACTGCTGGCATGGCTTTCTTGGATAGGTCACCCTACAAGCACATACAGGTGGCGGGGCTAGAGCCCGTAGCCATGAGCTTAACGGTATGAGTCAAACTTGGGGTAGGCTGGGTCAGTCCAATTTCCTCTGCCTGGTATGGTTGCGACAGGTCACACATACAACTCGCGGAGGGGCCATTGTTGTTTAGGACATGCCCGCAGCTCACGATGAGCAACCCTCCCCGAGCTCTGTACCTGTATGCCAGCGTCACCCATGCCGTTTTCCGCTTCAAGTGAGGAGAAGCTTCCCGATGCTCCTCCCAGGGAGCTGCAGTTGGAGCCCTTGCCGCCGTGGGGGCTGGCTGCGGCATTTCGCATGTGTAGCAGAGCAGCCGCGGCAGCAACAGCTGCAGCACTGTCGATATCATCCTCCTGCTGCTGCTGTGACGTGCCACTTCTCACAGCGGCACAGACAGGCATGCGGCCTGGGAACTTGGGCTCCTTAAAAGGTACCTGTCGCTCCGGTTGTGGGAGCGCTGAAAAGAACTCTGGGTATGATGGAGGTGACGGTGGGCTGGAGGGCTGCTGGTCCGTGGACAGCCTGGGCGCTTGCTCCTCAACGTCACTTGCGGTGGCTTGACGCAAAGCCTGGGCCGACGGCTGCTCCATGTCATAGTGCGGACACGTCAGCGGGAGGCTTGCGCCAAAAAGGTGCTCCGTAGTTGATGGGATATTGCGCCGCTTAAATGCGGTTCCGCCATCGTGCGCCACTTGGTCGGAGTCAGCGCAAGTTACTGTCGCGTACCGCCGCTCCGCATGTTCCATTTCGTTATGTGCAAATAAGTCTGGACGCGGTTCTCGGAGTGGCAACGGATTTTGCTGTTGGAAATCCTCCAGATGGCGGACCATCGCCGGATGAACAGCAGCCCACCCGGGTATCACGCAGCTCTCATAGCCACGGCTTAGATAGGGATAAATGCTGCTGCAATGTGGCATAACACTCGCAGACGGGTTGACCGCGCTTTCGTCATGTTGCTGTTCAGGCACCTGCACCTGAGGATACAACCACACAAGAGACAGCGAGGCGCGCTCATAAGTACGATTTTTCATGATCAAGTAGACGTCTATCTAGGCAAAATGTTTTGGAGTAGAAACTGCTTATCATACGGACTCACCTCAGCTGGCCGTGCGCGTTTTTGCGGCAGGAAGGCCATAAGGATAATGTATAAACACTACAACGGCTCCGCGTTCCGTCCTTAACGGTTGAAGCGTGTAGCTTGTGGCTGTATACGGCCTTCGTAACGGGAAGCGCAAATGGCTTTGCCTATCCGTCTGGCTGGATGCGTCACAAGTGACAGGTGCGAACTCGTTCTCAATCTGCACCAGTAAGAAAAGGAAGTCAAAAACGAGTTAATGGAGACGGCCTTTTGGGTTCGACTTCCCGTGCGTCCACAGGCATATGCATGTATGCAAGTCGTTAAAGCGAAGACGTCAAGCCACAGTGTTTATCATAGGAAAAGAACCACAGTAGCGCGCATGGCTGCGAAAATAGAATGGGCCCGGCCAGGCCGATAATCCCTGACCCGAATTTCAACTCTTGCACAGGACCAGCCCATTCTGTCACTTACCGTTGCTCAACAGCTTAAGGGATAGTTGGAGGTGTCGCGGCGTGTTGGGCGTCTTCACAGTGCGACTAATAGTCACGGCGACTTATGCATTATGGTGGGCGCGATAGCTACGATGTAAAGTCTCTGTTTGCTTTAAGGTAAAACCATAAACCTCGCGTCTAGCATGCAAACGGATAGTGGTTCATCATCACCACAGTTGTACGGCCGAATGTGCCACTACATAGTCGCGCTCTTGTCCAATAGGAACCCAGCCTTTGCACATAAAAACTGAAGTACGTGTGATACTTGATATAGTGGGCCCTGATGTGCTAGCAAGCGCGCAAATCTGCAAGCTGCGCCAATGCCGCGGGTTCTAGTAAGCCGGCAACGGGTGCGTGTTGAGCCTGGATTACAAAACGCATTTCGTTTATGTTTTCAGCATTTAGCAAAGTCGTTTTACTGGCAGAACTTCAATTAGGTTGTTGACGTCGGTACCTGAATCAATTAAACAAGCATGTGATGCGTACGTTTAAAATGCTTCGCAAAAGCGTTCGTTGCTTTTATGGAATTTGCTACGCGTGCCCGCCGCTTAGCGCTATGCGCAGCATCACCTGCAGCACCTCTACAACACTTCTACAAATGCAGGGTTCGGTTGTATACGAATGTATTTTAACAAGGAGGCAAGTCTGGAAGCCTCGTTTCCACGTCCTGTAGGCCACTCTTTTCGACTACTGCGCAGCGAGTTGTTAGATTTGTAATTTGACGGATAGACGTCTTGCAGTCAGCAACAAAATAGTACTACTTGTGGTGAGTACTAGACGTGATAGGGTTGGTAGTTGTTAATTCGCAACAGTCGTGTCGGCCTTGCTCCCTCGGCCTGCAACAGTGGGTTCCTTGAACGGGCAGTGCGGCTTAAATACGTATTTCCACTGCGCTTCTCTCCCACTGGAATAGCGCTCCTCAGGTCATCAAGAGCACCTGTCCTTTAAATCCTCAGGCTTGTCAAGAGGCATCTCGACCAACTGCCGGCAAAATCTGTTGTAGCTTTCTGCCATCCAAGTTGGCGCATGCTACCGTGCTTCTGCTCTGTACAGTCCTGACTTATGCACTATACAATTGGAATGCCGTCTGTTGGAGCGGCACGTCTCCCTGGAAGAAACAAGGATTGATTGCTATTCTAGTATGCGCTCGGATGTCATCCTTTCACCAAAACCATTTGCTAAGTGCAAATAATACATGTAACACACGTCGTTTGCTTCGAACTGCGGCGGCACATTGGATGTAACGCCCGCTGCTCCATGTACGGCGGCTTCGAGCGCTGGCTCTGGACTTTACACGCCCGGCTGCAAAACTGGGGCCACAGGAGTGTCAGCACTAACGATATAATGCTGTGTAGTCGTGTGGCTCGCCTTGCGCGCTTTGTCACGAAGGATTTCCGCTTGCTTGCTCGCGCTAGTCCGGACGCGATCACCCGTATGCGGGCGCGCGAGATCCACTGCGCAATAGGTACTATTCTCTTAGTTCATATACGTGTTTAAAGACGACATACGGCGCGCGCTTTGTACTACAGCTGCCACGCCACTTAAATACGTGTGGCCCTCCATTGCCCTCCCGTACCGCAATCGCCGTCGTCTCTGTCTTTGAGCTTCATCCTTGTGTCCGATCTTGCAGGTTGCAATGTGTACATCTCAGAGGGGCGCAACAGACCGCTCATTGTCAGCCTCCAGGTCAGGGGCATGAACCCGCATGGAGGGTATTTCGGGGCAACACCCCCCACATGTATCCCTCCTAGGGCTTCCTCAAACATTATGCCAATGACCCAATGTGACCTGAAGGATGACATGTTCCTGGACTCGTTAGTGCAACCCGCTCTGCGTCCTACCTGTGAAGGCCAACACGCAAGTGCCGTTAAGATGAAGACGCAGTACGTACGGCACCTCTAACCTCTACCTTTCCTTATCCCCGCAGGCCGAGGCTGAGACCACCCCCGGTGTCGTACTCGCACATACCTTTGTGGACGAGCCGTACAATCGTACGGGGTTCACATTCGTGAGCCATAATCCCGACCAGGTACAGTGACCCTTTGACCCTGTCGTAAGTTTGACCACAGTGACATTCCGCGTGACGACGCATCCCAATCCAACCTCAATCCACTAGCCATGCGCGATTCACATCATCCTTTGACCGCTCGCTATCCCCCCTGTAGCTACCGGTGGTATTTTAATGTCCTGCCACCTCCTCCGCTGTCCAACTTGTCGCTTTCCTAGGATCTAACTCTCCTGCCCGCCTTCTTCCCGCCAACCTCGCTGCCTCACAGCTCGCAGCAGCAGTGGTGCGGCTGAGCCACTCCGCGCTGCTTCAACTGGACCTGCGCACCCATGCAGCCAGCCACCCCCGCCTGGGCGCAGTAGACCACATCTCGCTGCACCCCCTGCAACTGGGGAGCCACCACGGGTGTGCCCCTGGTAACAGCAGCCGCAGCCGCAGCCGCAGTGGGAGCAGCAGCGGCAGGGATGGCAGTGCCAGCAGCGGTCATGGCAGTAGCCGCTTTGCTGCTGACGCCGCTACAGCCGTACCAGCGCCCGGAGGAGGGCATGATGGCCCTGCTGGTAACACTGCTGGTGGGGACGCCGAACAGGCGGGTTGCATGGCGGTTGCCGCCGCTTGTGCCCAGGACATCGCCAGACAATTGGCGGAGGGACCCGGCGGCGGGGTGCCGGTGTATTTGTACGGACACGCGCACACCGGGCGCCGTACCCTAGCGGAAGTACGGCGACAGCTGGGTAGGTACGGGGATCACGCTGGTACGACATACGCGCTGTGTAGGAGATACCCATCCCGCACACCCTTCCCTCTCCGACTGCACCTCCCTCGCACTGCCCGCCCTCTTATGCCCCTCATTCCGCCCGCCAATATGAGTCCGTGATGGGCCGACCCCATGGTGGCCACCCCCCGGTCGCCTGCAGGCTACTTTCAGCGCTCTCAAGCCGGCAACTGGCAGGGCGCATTAAGTACACTGCCACGAGCGCACCCGCACCCCCATCCGCAGCACCAAGAGCAGCAGCCAGGTCCTAATCAGGAGCAGACTCGCAGCCAAGACCAGGGCCAAGAGCAGCGCCAGGTCCCAGCAGCAGCCCAAGCGCTGCCGCTGTTGAGCTGTCCACCCGACCTAGGACCAGCGGCGGCGCCGCCTCGTTCAGGCGTGGTCACGATCGGCGCCGTCCCATGGGTCGTTAACTACAATGTGCCGCTTGTTGGCGTGGAGCCCGGGCAAGGTAGGGTGCTGCGGAAGCCGCAAACGAACACTCCTGGCTCCTGGATGGTCCCATGCATTAGCAAATGCGGAATTGAGGCTCGCGACGTGCGGTTGCGTGGCAATGGAGGAAGCCGTGAGTTAGAAGCCTGGGAGCCATTATGAGCGGGGAGCTGTGTTAGGAGGACATTCAACATAGCTGCAGTACCGCACTGTGTCGGTGACCAGTGTAGGAGTTGTTGCCTGGTGAGGTGGCTGACCTTCGTCTCACCGCCGGCGGGCCCAGAGCTTCTTAGCTGCTCCATGCCTTCCGCGCCGCCCGCCATGTAATATGGTTTCACCTCCTGCGCTCTGCTGCCCCGGCCCCCCCGTGCAGCTCGTCAGCTGGCGAGGGCCCTATCAGAGCGGGGCGGCGGGCTCCCCCATGTGCAGGTGAGGGGGCCGGGGTGGAGAGGCTGCCGTCTGGTGGGGAATTTTCCAGAGGAACCCAAACCATTCCTGGGACACAGGGCGCTGCATCGCCCCGCACCTCCCCGCTGCTGTAGTAGCTGCAGTCGCCTACACCGTTCCAAGTGCTAACACCCATTACTAATCAATCCAGCCTAAAACCGCACCCCCAAAATTCCCCCAAGCTCCTAACCCCAAGCCTGCCCCACCTCCCCTGTCCCGCCCCCCGAAGGCCATGGCCCTGCTGCATGCCGACGGCTGTGTGGAGGTCGCATGCAACCTGCTCGACGCCGCCGTCACGCCGCCGGAGGTGCTGCAGCGACGACTGGCGGAGCTGGCGGCGGCGGCGGGGCTGCCGGCGGCGGCAGTACGGCGGGGCTACTGTACGAACAAGAGCCCGGAGGAGCTGCTGCGGATAGCTGCGGAAGCGGCGGCGGCGGCGGAAGGTGCAATCTGAGAGGTTGCTGAGCGGGAGTGAGCCCTAGCGCGGCGGGCGTCGTGGGGCGTCATGAGGAGGGGCGGTGTGGCCATCGCAGGGCTCCCTTCTTAGGGTGTGTGCGGTAACTCCGCCGCGTGCGCTCATGTGACATGAGTCATGTGACACGTTTGGACCGATGGCTAAGTGAGGCCGATGCGACCTGGGCAGGGAAGCTGTGACCTGGACCGCTGCCGGTGCCAGCATCGGCATGGGTAAGCGCCTAAGCGGGGGGATGCATGTGCGCATGGCAGCAAGAGCTGTGCGGCTTGGGTGGCACGGACCAGCCAGCGGAGCGGTTTAAACGAGGCACTAGGGTGGATGGATGGAGGAGCTGCGTCTACGACAACGGGCTGGCAGTGATTGTTGCGTTGGTTGCAAGGCCCGGGGCTGTGAATGGAAGGGGGTTTGGCGGCTCTGGGTGGCAATGCCAGGTTACTGCTTAGCTATCTTTCATGAGAGACAAAGGGTACGAATGAGAGGTAACGGGTGCGACCGGTAGTGGACGCAGGGCTCCAGGGCGCCGTTTCGCCGTGAACGGAATATCCGCTGTTGCCGAATCAGTTAAGATGCTCGTCCAGCTGTTGGTTTTCATCCGCGTGCGTTCGTACTAATTGGCCTGACGTACAATGACTTCGGGCCGCAATGCGCTAGACACGCGCCTGTGACTCATCAAGACTGCTCTCGAATGAAGAGTCATCTTCAGCTTGTGACTAGAAGCCAAACGGCCGAGCAATACAGCGCTCTGGCGTGTAGTAGAATTCGGTTAGAATAGACAACCCATCAAGTCCTACAAAACAATTGCACCTCCTTTTCTGTCTCGTTGACTAGAGCAGCCTGACACCTAATGCTAAAAACATTATTCGGTGACCGGGCTCGAGCCGCTAAGGCGGAGGAAGCCAAAGCGGCTAAACAGCAACAGCAACAACTTGATGAACCCAGCGGTGATGGCGGCCGCGCAGATGCTCCTCGTGACACCGCAGCTCAACACGACCAACAAGAAGCAGCTGCTGCCTCAAGCTCGGCTCCAAGGCCGGCGGGAGCTGGCGGCTTGTTGCTGAGCCTGCCTGGGCCGGTGCGTGCGAGGGATGCCTTGGTTGCTGCTAAAGGGATCCGCAGGGGCTGCTGCTGTGTCAGCCCGTACTTGATCGCTTTGCGTCGCGGCGAAGGAAAATGACAATGTTGGCTTCTCTGCTGATATATATCCAGATAGTATGAGTAAGACTCTCCTGTTGTGTACTTGTAATGTGACATGAAACTGCCTAAGCATCGGTTGCTTAGCATCAATACTGCTATTGCCGGTGCAGCTGCTCGCCTTGCACACAAAGCTCCCAAAGCTGAAGGCAACATCACCCAATATTTTAGCTCGTCAGTAACTTATGTAATTACTGCTACCTCCTGCACCCTACTTGCACGTGCGTGCAGGTGGAGTTGCGTGAGGTCAGCGGCAATCTCGACCGCTCCCTGTCCCGTGGAGCCATGAAGATCTACGCGGCAGCGCCCGGGCCCGCATCCAAGGACGGAGATGTCCCCGCTGTGGGAGTGCTGCGAGTGGGCTCCACGGATGTGGGATTCGGGCACAACCGCTCGAACACGGGCGGGAGCGGGAGCGCATACCCGGTGGGTCTTCCACTGGTAGTGACCCGTGGGTCAGTCGTGGGACGGAATGCTCCATGGGCGCCCGGGACGGCGGGGAGGGCTGGGTTGGATGCTGGTTATAAATACCGGTATGCCGTTCTGCGGGGCAGAGTTTGGGTATATGGCTGTGGCTGTGGGTTCAGACGGCCTGCAACCCTCCCAGGGAGCAGGCGGACAGCCCCTCGTGGGGCAGGTGGTAGGGGCGGCCAGTCGGACACGATGGTTTGGCGCTGAGCAAACCAGCTGCCGGATGTCCTCTTGCGCTTGAGACGCTCTTTCGACGGTCCCCTCTGGTAACGCTCCTCCTCCTCCCTCTCTCCTCCCTTCCCTCCTAGGGCCCCCTCTACCAGCGAGTAGACGCACGCACCTTCCACCTCACCGCCTCCTCCACCTCCTCCGCCTCCTCGCCCCCCTCCCGCCTGCTGCTGCTGTTCCCCATGTCTGTCCCCGAGTACGACCTAGCCCGTACGGAGGCCGTACTGGCGGATCTGGCAGTGGGGCGGGGCGGCATGCAAGCAGCGGAGCCGGCAGGTGTGGGTCGGTGGGTCGGTGGGTGCACACGTGGGGTGTATTGCCGCCGACACACACGCAAACACCTCCTCCCTGCCTCCATGCTTCCCTTGCTGCTGATACTGCTTTCCAGCATGTGCCGCATGCCTGACACAGCTACCCCTCGCCGCAACCCTCCCTGCTGCCCCACCCCACCCTGTTCTGCTACCCCAGGCGCCGCCGGCTACCCTTCTCTCTCCCCCCGCGGCCGCCACACCGCCGCCGCCTCCCCCGCCCCCCACCCCTCCTCCTCCTCCTCCGCCCGCAGCAGCTCCCAGGCGGTGTTGTTCCACGACTCCGACCCCGCCCGCTCGCTCGGCTGGAAGAACTCCCAACCCGTGAGGCTCACACACCTGGAGCGACTGCCGCCGCAGCGGCTGCAGCAGCCACAGCAGCAGCCACAGCAGCAGCAGGGGCAGCAGCAGAGGGGACTCATGGCGTTGGATGGAGTGAATGGTCAGCCCGCAGCGGATGGAAGCAGTGGCGGTGGAGGCGGGGGCGGAGGTGGTGCTCGCGGGCTGCTGGTGGGGCCGCAGGGCGGGGCGGTCCTGATGGGCAGTCCTGGGGGCACTCGGAGCGGGCGGCTGGGGGGGCTGGGGCTGGGCGGGGTGTGGGGAAGTGTGGCGGTGGCTAACCTGGCGTATGAGAAGGTGGGGGCTGGGGGGGGGAGACTGGGTGGAGTGGGGGGAACTGGGGGGAACTGGGAGGATTTGGGACTGGAGAGGTGGTTCGCTGATGGCTCTGGCGGCACGGGGTTTGTGTCATGTTGAAGGGTATTCATTCATGCCCTGCGCTGACCCTGCCTCCCTACCGCCCCCTGGCCCCCCTCCCCTGTCCCTGCGCTCATCACTGCATGAGTCGGGACGTGGGATTGGAATCCTGGTTGCTTCACTTGTGTCACTCATTGGTTCCTCCCCTGCCCCCTGCCCCCTGCCCCCCCCGCGCTAGGATGTGCGGGTGCGCTATACGCTGGACGGCTGGAAGTCGGCCGGAGAGGTGCGGAGGAGTGTGTGGATGGCCGTTGCAGCGACGGAAGCAGCTGATGGAGGGAGGGAGGGAGGGAGGGAGGCCCCTGTTGCCGCGATTCGGGGACACATGCCACCCTCTTTCCGTCTTCCCCTCCCTCCCCCTCCCTCACCACACCCAGCTTGCCGTCCTGTTTGCCACCCTCATTCAACCCATTGGGTAATCTTCTTGTCACCCAAACATCCCCCCCTACCCCGCCTCCGGACGCGCTGGCGGCTTCCATGCTACATCCCAGCTGGTGAAGCCTACATGTCTTACGGTTCGTTCCTTTCCTCCTCTCACCCTCCTACTTTATTTCACCCCACCCACCGCTCTCCAGGTTTCCGCGAACTGGGACAAGCGCCTGGGTCTGGGCGCAGACAACTTCAACTTCTGTATCGACCTGGACGCGGCGGCCGCCACCCACGGTGTGGCGCTGCGCACCACCCTGGCTGCGGGCACCCATGTGACCCTGGGTCTGGCGGTGCATTACGTGGCGGGCCGGGGCGGGGCGGGGGGGCAGCACTGGGACAACAACGAGGGGGCCAACTACACGTTTGACCTGCCGTGCGAGTGAGGGAGAGAAGGGAAGGGAGGGAAGGGAAGGGAGGGAAGAAATAAGGAAAAGGGATGGAGGGAGGGGGCCAGGCAGGCAGGGGAAAAGCAGGCAGACGTTGAGTTGTGCTGAGAGGTATACGGTGGAGGAGGAAAAGGGTGGAGGCGGGGAGTGGGGGCTTGCGGCTGATGGGAGCGAGGGGTGCTTTGTAGTGAAACTAATAATAGTGCTAGTTGTGCGCTAGGCGACCGGGTGCGTGGTGACACTCGTGATGTGTTGTGGATTAGTCTCTCTGTGGTAGGGTGGCGGCGGTGGGTGGCAACGTGTGGGCGCTCACGGCCATGTATTGGGGCGGTTGGGGGTGGGTGGGGGGGTTACGACGAGGCACCCCGTGGCCGGAGGTGGCCGGCAAGGAGCGGAAAAGTGGTGTTGGTGTAGATAGGAAACTGACGAGCTTACAACGAGGATGGTAGTGGGGGGAGGGTGCTGTGGCTGCGGCTGCACCTTACCAGGTGAGATTGAAGTGTTGGGTTGCGTTGCGGTATGTTGGGGGGCGGTGGTGGGTGGGAGGGCTGCCGGGGTGTTGGTGGCAACAGCAGCAGACGAGGAGGGTGGGACTCCGGGACACCCTGGCTGTTGTGTAACATGTAAGATGTGAACTCATCTGCCCCTCTTCATGTGGTCGTACCTTCTTGTGCTGACGACGAAGCATGTGTGGTCAGGATGGAGGATGCGGGCAGCTGAGCCGAGCTAAGGAGTGAGCAGTCCCCAGCAGACCCCAGCAGAGCCTCGCAGCCTGTACAACATACCGGATACAGCATCGTACCCGCTTTACAACACCGGCTACATTGCAAGTAACCAATCAAAAGCAGCAGGTCGTGCCAGTTACACAGGGCAACCGGCCCACAGCTCGTCAAACATGCGTACCAACCCTTTGGCCCACACCGTCCTCACCCACCGAGGAAGCAGCAGCAGCCCAGCCCCGCACCCCCGCACGTCCCCCTTCGCGCCACGCAGCGACAGGCTCCCCCAGCCTTTCTAAAGTAAGGAGCACAAAGAGGATCCAAGCGGGCTGCAGCAGCTCCCAAGCAAGTCACTGTCCCAGCGCTTGCCTTCCCTAACATGCAAAAAGAAAGGAACGCCCATGTGCTCCCCCCCAGCGCCCGTATCGAAAGACGCACCCATGCTGGCCCACCAACCCCACCGACCGTCCGCCATGTGCCTCCCTCCCTCCCACCATCCACCCAACCTCCCTCAGCAGCAACACACTACAACATCTGCACCAACCCGAACAACAACACCCCCATCACAGCGGTCGAAGCACCTTCCCTCCCTGCTATAGCTTGCCACATACTCCCATGCGCCGTCCCTTCCCTTCGCTTCTTCACCGCCGCCAGCCGAACAGCGACGACAGCACCGACTTCTTCTCCGCCTTGCGCACCCTGTGCTCCAGGGAGGGGTACGACAGGCAGTTGCTGGCCGTATCCAACATGATGGGACGAATGGGTATGGCTCCGAAACCGTACGGTGCCTTGTACAGCCGCGGCGGCGCCTTGGCACCTGCCGTACCGCTGCCGCCTGCTGCGGCTGCTGCTGCCGCCCCTCCCGCGAAGCTCTCCCAGCGGTCCAGTGCGTCCAGGAGGTACTGTGTTTGCTGTGAGGGGGGCTGGGGGGGCTGCTGCGTGTCGGTTGGCTGCAGGGAGAGGGCGCCCACCCCCGCCTGAAGCTCCTCCCGCGCACGCTGGTCGGCAGCGGAGAGCTCCGCCTGGGCCACCGCCCTGGGGGAGGGGAGGGGAGGAGGAGGGGAGGAGGAGGGGAGGAGGAGGGGACGGAGGGAGGGAAGATGAAGGAGAGAAGAGGGGGTGAACAGGAGGCCAAAAGTAAGGAGGTCCGAGCCGCCCTTGTGCATGGCGCCGCATACCCAACCCAACCCGACCCGACCCCACCTCCACCGCCCCAACCTTTCCACCCCTTGACAGCTCACACACCGGCCACCCCAACCCACTCCTCCCTCCCCGGCCCCCTCCCCCCCACTCACTTGTACGCCTCCGCTAGCCCGCCCAGCTCCCTCATCTCCCGCACCAGCGCCTCCCGCACCCCCCCGCCCAGCACCGCCGCCACACCCGCCTCCTCCGCACTGCCCCCGCCTCCACCTGCCCCTGCCGCCGCAGGTAGCGCCTGCAGCTGCTCCGCTGCCGCCGCCGCCCGCTCCTGCGCCCGGTGCAGCAGCGCCCAGGCCTCCAGGGCGCGGGTGCTGTGTGCGGCGGAGGCGGAGGAGGTGGAGGCGGGGTCTGAGGGGTTGGTGGCGGGGGTGGAGGCGGGTGCGAGGGCGGCCAGCAGCACGTGCGCCACGTGGTAGGTGCGCTGGGCCCGGGCGGCGGCAGCCTGCAGGGGGGGAGAGAGGGGGGAGGAGAGGGGTTGGAAGGCCGGGAGGAGGCGACTCGACGATGTCAGGAATTGCAAGGAAGTCTTAACGTGGGAGCTGCGTCGTCCTACACGCCCGAACACTTCTTCTCGGCCTCTTCACCTTCCTGCCATCTATCCCTTCAGTCTCTAACCCCCTCTCCTCCCCCTCCTCACCCTTGCCGCCGCCGCCTCGTGCAGCGCCTCCCCCTGCCTGCCCCCCATGCGCGCCCCCAGCTCGCCCAGCTCCTCCAGCTGCCGACCCAGCTGGTCCAGCAGCCGCAGCACCTCCTCGGGCCGGGCGTGGCGCTCCTTGTCCTGCAGGGGGGGAGAGGGGGGCAGGTGGGGTGGTGATGGTGTTCAGGTGAGCAGCGAGAGGGGGGATACACCCGACCATCACAGTACGTTCCTTCTTAAACCCCTCCCGCTCCCCTTGATTGAAACCCACCTTGATTTTCTTCCCCAGCGCCAGTCTCTGCAGCCCCGCCGCGAACCTCCCCGCCGTGTGCGCCAGCAGCAGCTGCGTGCGCTCCACCGCCCGGACCAGCCGCTGCCCCTCCACCGCGCCCTCCAGACCCTCCAGCTCGCGGTAGTGGGACTCCGCGTCGGGACCTGGGGGGGAGGGGGGGAGGGGGCGGGGAGGCAGGGTGGTAAGGCAGGGTGGGGCATCATAGGGTGTTAGGGGCGGGTAGTGCTGCTCCGCCATCGCACACCTCTCTGCTGTATGCGCACGGGGAGGCGCGTACAGGGGGCCAGGGGGGGCCCTCCATGTCCCCATACCCCCGCCCGCCCCGTTTCCTCTTTCCCCCCCCCCCGCAACCTCGCGCCCCCACCACCTCCTGTATGCCGGCGCACAACGCAATGCAACGCGACCCCTAAAGGTCTCTCACCCCCATGCCCCCATGGTAGAAGTCTCGTCCAGTTTGTCAGTTTTCCTCATTTCTATCCCCATGCCTCCCCCCACGCCCCCCCCCAACCCCCCTCCCCCTGCCTCACCCGACAGTCCCTTGGCCGCATTGCGCACGTGGCTCCTCGCCTCCGCCAGCGCGTTGATCGCCTTGTCGTACAGCGCCAACCGGGCGTCCAGCGCGTCAGACGAACCCGCGCCCGCCCCGCCTGCAGCTGCAGCTGCTGTGTCGCCCTCGTTCATCATCTGTAAGGGGTGTGGCGGCGTAGGTGGGGTAGTTGGGTTGGAGTATGGGCAATGTGGCACGGCATGGCATGGCATGGCATGAGTGCAGGTGTTCCGAGAGGCGGGGAGCACTTGACAACACAAGTTACTGCTCCTCCGCACACCCGCCTTCCCTCCGCAGCCCCGCAGTCCTCACCCACACACACACACACACACACGTTTCGCCTCGCGGCCAGTTCTTTTAACACACACACACACGCCGCCCTACTCGCAGCCAGTTTTATTACCACACCGCTCCCTCTCACCCCCGGGGCATGGGCTTAGGATTCCAGTGCTTCACTCTAATTTCGCACCCCCCGGTCTCCCACCCCCTCCCCCTGCTTCACTCTATCCCCATTGTTTCGCCCTAACCCGTGGTTCTGGTACACCTCTGACCCCCTCCCCACCCCTTTCCCCCCACCTGCTCCGCCTGCTGCGTGTACTCCGCCGCCTGGTGCAGCGCCAGCTTCACGCGCTCGTGGCGCACCGGGTGCCGCACGCCCAGCCACTCCAGGGAGGAGGCGGAGGCGGAGGCGGCCAGCTGGGCCTCGGCGGCCAGGGCGGCTAGCTTGGACTGGGGGGAGGGAGGAGGGGGAGGGAGGAGGGGGAGGGAGGAGGGGGAGGGAGGAGGGGGAGGGAGGAGGGGGAGGGAGGGCAGGTTTTGAGGGGCGCAAGTGGGTAACACCGTGCCTTGCATACAGCAAGTCAGGCCAACCTGCAGGGGGCGCACATGTAGGCTGCCATCCTTGCACCCATTGCCGCTCCCCTCTAGTAATCCCTCCCTGTCATGCCCCCCCTGCCACACGGATAGCCTGCCATGTCTTTACCCACCAGCCGTTCCTCGTCCCTCCCTCCCTCCCTCCCTCCTCTCAGTTAGTTGTTTCCTCTTCACCCTCCCCTCCCCCCACCTGCAGCAGCTCCAGCCCCGCCCCCCCTCCCGCCGCCCCGCCCGCCTCCGCCAGCGCCAGCAGCTCCTGCGGGTCCGCCGGCACCGCCCCACCCGCCCGGCTGATGCGGTAGGTGCAGTAGCGGATGTTGGGCTCCATCTCCTCCACCTGCGCCAGACACAGCGACTGACCCTCCAGCTCGCCGCACGCCTTGGCCAGCTCCTGCCACAGCTTCCTGGGGAGGGGGGGGGGGCGGGAGGGAGGGAGGGGTGCGATGAAGGAAAGAGAGGAGCCGGAGAATGGGTGGAATGGATAGCCATATGCACGTGCATGCCGTTAGGCGGCGCACAAGCTGTGGCTCGCTCCCTGTTGTTTATAGCCCCTTTTCCACCCACCCCATTCCACACACACCCCCTGGTCCCCCTCTCCCCCCCCTGCTCCTCACTTTGCCCTGGAGAACTTTGCCAGCGCCACCTCCCAGTCGCTCTCCCGCTCCAGCAGCAGGCAGCCGCCCAGCCAGGCGCAGTAGGCCTCCGCCTCCAGGCTGCCGCGGGTGTCGGAGCGGGCAGCGGCCAGCCGCACCAGCTCAGACGACCACTGCACGGCCTGCGGAGGGGGGGGCGGGGGGAGGGGGAGGTGGCGGGGAGTGATGTTGGTGCTGCGTAGGGTAGCGTGTTCTCAGCCGCCCCTTCGCTCTCCCCTCCCCGTTGGCCTCCCCATGCGAGGCCACGCACTTCGACCCTGCCACAGCCACCGCCCCTGCCTCCCCTCAAAGCATCATGAGGACTGGCAACCATGGCGCAACACATGGGTGGAGCCGTGTCACACGGTTACCAGTTAGTCCTTTCCTCTGTACCCCCTCCCCCTTCCTCCCCTCGCGCACTTTTGCCAGCCTGCCGATGAGGTGGTGCCGCTTGCGCGGGTCCACCCGGCCCGCCTCGCCGCGCGCCTCCGCCTCCCGCTTGAGCTCCATGGCGTAGGCCCAGGCGCGCTCGGCGCTGAAGAGGGTAACGTAGAGGTGCCTGTGCGGGGACATGAAGGATGGGATGTAGAGGGAGGGGAAAGGAGCGGAGGACCGAGCGTGGACGAGGGTATTACTGGGTGGACACCCCAAGCTCCGTGCGTCTAGTGCGTCTCTGCCAAGGTAGGGGAAGCCTAGAAGAAAAGGCGTGGAAGGTAGCCAAGCCCGCACCTGACGTCGGTGACATTGTGGACGTCCAGTTTACGCTTCTGGTATTTCGTGCGACCATGCTGCATTTTCAGCACCTTGTACAGAGACTGGAGACGCGAAGCGCAGTGTTTCCTGTGCGAGGCACATTGATCGGCATTAAGGGAAGGCCCAAGCTGAAAGACTTTAGCTTTGATCAGCACCTGTAACGCATATAGTCTCCGTGCCGAAGTCCATTTTCTGCTTGGGCTGTTTTAATGGTGCTAAGGAGGTTAAGGGGCAGTGGGCTCAATTGGACAGGCGCCGGCGCTGCCTCCTCCACAGCTTCTTGGGTGAGATCAACCTCCATGACATCCGGCTGGTCGTCGGCCATCGCGTCTAAGGCTTCTCACCCTTGAGGGTGTGGCTGCAAGTTTGCAACTATCGATCAGATGCTGTTTACTAGTGCTTGCAGCACCCCTAACACTGTCTAGAGTACTTGATCAACGGTAATAATTTCTTGGTATAGTTGTTGTTTGCGGGAAATGCTTCGGTGTAGCAATATCCACTGCAAGTTAGGGTCTGCCTGTGCGCACGCTTGCGCAGCAACGAAACAGTTCCCTCTTGCGCAGTTCACTAACGAAATGTTTGCGCTTGCCTACGTAGACCTACGTGCTCGGACCATGCCGTACGCCTTCAGGCCCCTAACCGTGGCACACCCCTCTCCAGCCCTTCAGAGCACCCGCATGTGATACTCCCATGTCGCTGCATACTGTGCATTATCCCTATGGCCAGTCCGCGGGTAACACGCTTGTTTACACTACTTAGGAAGCGGATGTTACACTGTTACGCAGTTAACTGTCCTCGCCCCCAACGTTGTTCTCCACAGTGCACACGCCCCACACACCCTGGAGCGTTGACCCATGCAGCGCCACATCGCACGTGCCTTGGCTTCATATCCGCGTTGCTCACCCCCGGGCGGCGCAGCAGCACCGTACAGACGCGTGCGGACAGCAGGCGGCACGCACTCGTACGGCGCTCATCTGCTCAGCGCGTGATGTGGCCCGGGGCAGGATTCCGGAACTGCCGGCGCATGCCTCAGGGCGCTGGCTGGTGGGTACAGGTGAGTACCGGTACGGTAACTGCCCGGCAAGTGCCCCACGCGTGCACCGGGGCGGAGGGGCCGTTACAAGCCACGTACCAGCCGCAAGCTCCGCAAGGAGGGAAGCATCCCCCAACCCGCAACCCAACCTCGCAAGCACCTTTGCTCCACCTCTGCCGCCTCCTGCACTAACCCGCACATCCCAGCCACTCCTTTCCCTCACCGCCCCTCTCCCTCCTCCTCTTCCTCCTCCTCCTCTTCCACATCGTCCTCCTCTTCCTCTTCCTCCACCCGACCACCCTTCTTCTCCCCTGCCGCCCCCCCCTTCCCTGCCCCCCCCTCCCCCCGCTCCTGTATGCTGCTGCCCTCCATGTCGGCCCGAAGCCGCTCCATCTCCCGCCGCTGCCGCGCCTCCTCCTGCGCCGCCTTGTCCGCCCGCCGCCGCTCCAGCTCGGGCACATAGAACTGCTGGTACTCCTGGGCGCACTCGGACACTTGCTGCGGGGGGGGGGGAGGGGGAGGGGGAGGGACAAGGGGGGGAGGGTGAACTAGGAAAACTGAGCCGCGAGGGACAGGCACAGGGGGGTCAGCGTTGGGGGAGGGAGAGGTGGGGGTGAAGGCAGGCAGGCGAAGCGCCCGAGTCCCAGTGCCTGCGGCTGGAAGACGGGGAGGAGGGCGAGGGCAAGCGGAAAGAGAGGCGGTGTGCTACTACCTACCTACCTACATGCACTATTCACAGCCGCGCCTCGTCCCATTACCAGAGCGTCCTTTCCAGCTCACCTTCCTATCCCCTTCCTCCACCCCTGCCCCCTTCCTCCACCCCTTCCCCTCCCCTACCTTCAACATGTCGTCGAACCCCTCCCCCGTCACCGCCGACACCCCCGCGTTGCGCAGGTTGGTGTAGAACGAGTCCAGCACCAGTGCCAGCGAGCGGGACAGCGTGGCGGCGTAGGAGGAGTCGGCCTCCAGGGCGGCGGAGTAGGCGTCGAAGTCGGCCATCCAGTCGAGCGCAAAGTCGTGCCGCGCCACATCCACCTTGTTGAAGAGCTGGAGGGAGGGGGAGGCGGAGGGGGAGAGGGGGAGGGAGGAGGGAAGGTGTGGCATGTGGGGGATTAGAGGAGGGACGGGTGTGTCAGGGGGTGGGTGCGAGTGACGTGGAGTGGTGTGCCTTGGCAGCGGTGGCAGGACGCCCCCCCCCTGCACTGCACTCCTGCAAACACACAACACTCAGAGCAACAACAACGATAACAGCAGCAACAATAGGGGACCCAGGTACCACCCACATACCCGCCCTTACACCCGCCCCACCCCCACTCCTCCCGCCCCCCCCTACGCCCCCCTTTACCAGCAGCATGGGCAGCTTGGTCTTGTAGAGTATGGAGCAGGCCTGCAGCATGTTGGACATGAAGGTCTGCGGGTTGGCCACCCGCGGGGTGTCCACCACGTAGGCCACCAGCGTGGGGAAGGAGGAGGCGAACAGCTCCGTCACGATGGCGCCGCTGGCGGACCAGGTGAAGATCTCGATCTGAGGGGTGGGGAGGGGTGGGGGGGGGAGGGGGGACACGAATAAGTGCAGCAACTGGAGACCTGATTGGGGATGACGAGGAGGGAGGGGGGAGCATTACTACCCCATCAAGCTACCACCATCTCCCCCAGCCCCCCACCTGCCCCCCTTCCATGCCCGAGTGCACTGCGGTACGCTGTACGGCACAGTAACCCGCACGCGGCTCCCCCCCTTCCTTCCCTCCCCCCACCTGTCCGGGGGTGTCCACAATGATGTACTCCAGGGGCGGGTCGCGGGGCTTTTCACACAGCTGGATAACCTGGGGGGGTGGGGGTGCGGGGGGTGGGGGGTGCGGGTGGAGGGACGACGTGCATGCACGTGAGGTGTGGAGGCAAAGGAAGGGAGCAGGGAGGAGGGAGGGCGGGGGCAGCGGTGCGGGGCTGAGGGCGGGCAGGGCAGTAGCGGGCATGTGTCTCGGGTGGCGGGGGCAGGAGTTGCGGGAGTCCTCCGGGCATATCTGTGGCCCAAGACCGCCCCAGCATCCCTGGCATCCATCCAACTTCGCCGATGCTTCCAAACAGGTTTCGGTTCGTCCTCCTCCTCCTAACGCCTCCCACCACAGCCCCACCTTGCCCGTCATCCCTCCCTCACATCCCTCCCACCTCCCACCCCACCCCCACCTGATCGAACCGCGTTGCGAAGAGGTTGCAGGAGGTGAGGATGCCGCCGTTGGGCCCCAGGTTGTACTGCTTCATCACGTTCTTGTACTTGACCTGCACAGCGGCAGCAGCAGCAGCACAGCAGGACAGCAGGAGGAGGGGGGCCGGGTCAGTCAGGACCAGCCGCCCCCCCGCGACTCCAACCTCCCTTCGTCCCTCTGCCCCCTTACCGTTTCGAACCCCCATGCTCCTAACCCGCATCCAGGGTTCTATCCCCAACCGCACATGTAGGGAGTACCCACTTCATTTCCACCAACCCCTTCACCCTCTCGCCTCCATCTCTATTCCCCCCCACCCATTGGATATTATTCTTCCCCAACCCATTATCCTGCCCTAATTCATGGACTCCTATGGTTTGGCCTATTTCTAGTTTTTGAACCTCCCCCCACCGTGTCACGGATGTCAATGTTGGCTCCGTACGGCAGCGAGGCCACCGCTGGATCCAGATTCACGATGTAGCCCTGCCGCCCGCCCGCGTGCAGGTGCGCGTTCAGGCGCTGGATGACAGTGGTCTTGCCCGAGCCGGCCATGCCTTTCAGGGGGGAAGGGGAGGGGGGGGGGGTAAGGAGGAAGGACGCATGCAACCGTGCGACGGGGGGTTCCACCATGGGTCGCATCATGGGTGGGGATGGTGGAGGCGCATGTGGGGTGGAGTAGGAGGGGTGGGGGGGGTGGATGCGTAAGGAAGAGGAGTTAGGGCTGATGAGGATGGGGGTGCGGAGGATTGAGTACTGGGCCGAAACTTCGGGAAGAGTTGGTGTAGGAGGGTTGGAGGAAGTGTTCAGGCATCGTGCGATTTGCGTTGAGCACAGGCACACACGTGTTACAGTGGCTTCGTCGCTGGTACGGGGCTTTGCCCACAGCGCCCTTACAGGAGCTTACAGGTCGCGCTAATAGCAGCTGGTTTCGTTTCGTGCACAGGAAGCGGCGCCGTACGGACGATGATAGCAGCTTCCCGTGCCGATAACGCCCAACAAGCGGCCCAATTGGACAAGACAGGATGGGACGAGAATATAGCTGCTCGGAGACGCGTAAAGCCATCCATGGGATGGGGTCGGCGTGTGTTACGGTCTACGGGTCGGTTGTGCCGAGCTCTTTTATGCCGGCGACTTACCGATGACCAGGATTACAGTAGGTTTCGGTGCATGACTCTGTCCGCTTGTACTGGGCCCAGCGCCCGCATCCGCGCTGGCTTCTCCAGACTGCATCCTAATTACAAAGTCGGCCCCCGTGAAAGGAGTAGGAGGTCTGTGCGCGCGTGTTCGCTATCCCAGATTCTCGGTAATGCGTTTTGATCTAGGTTATGTAGGACAGGATTAGTAGTGTTCAGTGCAATAGCGCGGATTTGGTGTTGTGTGTAACCAACAACGAAACTGCTTTGCTAGAAATGCAGGAACTTACTAGATGCAATTGTAAATTAAAGCCAAAGCCTTAGTAGCGTTCGCCGTGTCCTTGCAATTGGGAAGTATACGGCAATGGAGCAGCAGTGAGGGATGTAACGAAGCCGCACAGCGTGTGTGCACGTTGCGGTCATTCATTACTTTTTGTCTTGTCTTACTAGTGTAGGACAGGCACAAAGCGGCTTAAGTCCGCTCACCTCCACACCGACTTTGTGAGCGGGCGAAAGGAGCCTTTTCCAAACATGACGTGGCCGGAGCCCCCGAACTACTACGAGGCCCCTAAGCATGGCTTCAAGGTCACGCTAGAGAACCCCACCTACCCAATTATCAACCCGGACCCCAGCATCAGCGACGCGAGTACGTGTTCGGACAATGCTTTTCCGTTAGCGATACGCTCTATGAATTAGGAATCAGAAGTATGGTAGCTTTCCTGCTGACATGAGCTTCGGGCTGTTTGCGCAGTCACGAACATGCGCCGTGAGAACTGGTCCATGGTAGCTGGTCTGGCGTCTCTGGGCTATGTAGCTGGATACTACTTTGGTAAGCCTAGGCGCAAGGAAGCAGGATGGCGACCTGACGCTAAGAGCCAATTTTCCTTCTCGTTGGCAGGGGCGAAGGTGTACTGGGCTAGGCCTACTGCCCTCTTCACCTCCATTTTCCTTGGCAAGACCGGCCTGCTGTGGGGCATGTCGGACAGCGCTCGTAAGTGCCGCAGTTCACTGCATGGGATGGACCTGCGCAGAGAACTAACGCCCGCCCGCATCTCTATTGCAGACCGCCTGATGGGCTTCAAGGAGAACGGCAAGGAGGTCTCGGCCAACATGCCCCAAGTACAGCGGGAGGCGTACTAAGCGGGAGCCTGCTTGGAAGCGCCCCGAGAGTTGTATGGATGCGAGGGAACAGCTACAATGGCTAGGGGGAAGCGGCTGGGTCTGTACGCCACAACGCCTGGTTGTACAGGGAGTCGCGCGGGTCGAGGAAAATGGGAAAATTAGATGTCAGCGTGGGTTGGGTAGGAAATGGTGGTTATGCGCACGGTGAGAGATGAATGGCGGTATAATCATGGTTCAAAAGGATGTTTGTAACTTGTCCAAGGGTAAGCTATGCCCTGGTGCATGGCCGTGCCTGGACGTGTTTGTGTTTGCTTAGCAGGTCTGTATGGCAGAAGCAGGACATGAGACAAGCAAGCCCTTGCACAGTTGTAATCGACTAACGGTGTGTGGGAATACAGAATAATTTTTGAGCTTGCCCCCCATATCGGCCTGGCTACCCCTGCACGTGAAAGGCACGCAGTACGTAGACCTGAGGCTATATTTGCAACCCCTACCATACATGAAGCTGCGCCGTACAACCAAAAGCACTACTGCCCCTGTCCAAAGCCCGCCAAGCTAACCAGCTATACTCCAAAGCCGACATACATGGGCCCACACACGTGCCACATGGCGACACCGCGAAGCCCAACCATGTAGTTCGCAACTAAACATATGTTTTCTGATCTAACCCCATCCCTCGGTAACATTATGCATCCGGTGTACAGTCTGATCGAGCGCATCGCAGCAACTCTTCCATGTGGCAATGCCTGTGCGGCCCGCAATTCCTGGTAATTGTCGAACTTATCGTGCTATCTACGCAACCTCTGCGCTACAAGCACCTCACGCCCACACTCTCACGCGGCTGGCCCAAACACATGCCGTCCATACACTTCCACACATCACAGCTAGGAAGCCACACTTCCTTTGTAGCACTTCAGCGTAGTGTGCCGGTGTGGGCTATTCGCTAAGCAGGGGAAAGGGACAATGCGTGTTGCCCACGCCTTGCTAGAAACTGAACACTCCCACAGACCCGGCCAATCAGCGCTATGCCGGGGAAGAGATGCATGCAAGTACGATGTGCGCAAGGTCATTGTATTTGGGGAACTGGGTTTATACCTAGATGACACATGCACTTTATTCGTATCAGGCGGATAAGCCCCTCTATGTGAAACCCTAGCGTCGCCCGTGATAAGGAGTCCCAGGCGCCGCTACACGACCTACACCTACACCAACACCCAACGAGGCACACCGGGGTATCCATTGGCTACTGATGCAGCTACCGTACACTTACCAACCAACCAACCGCAGCCCCACCCTGCCCTAGGCCAACGAGCGCATCTCACACTGCCCTCGCAGGCCTGGGACATCTACGACCCATCCAGCCTAATGTACAATCCAAGCGGGCACCCGCATGCAATGCATCGCTCAGACTTCCAGGGCGCTCCCTCCTATGTCTGCCACCCGCCATCCATGCCACTCCCAGCTCTCACCTCTTCACACCTGAAGTTGCCCACGACTCGACCCCGTGTTATACAAACCCGCGCCTCTGACCGACCGATCCCCACCCTTACTTGCGCCCGTATCTTTGCCGCCCCTCTTTGACGCTTGGGACCCGACCACCAGCCGCCCCCAAACAACGAAGGCGACCGCATGCTCCGACTCTGAACCGCACAAGTCACCCACCCCCACGCCGCAGCCCCTTCCCACGCACACTACCTAACACAAACACCCTAATGCCCTACCACCACGCACCCGCTTCCGCCGGCTCCCTGCCAACCCCCCAACACAACGACCCCCCTCCGTCCTCCGCCTGCACACCCTAGGCAGCCCGATGCCCAAGCGCTGCGACCGGTGAGGTGCCGCCAGCCGAACCACTGCCCGCTGGCCCTGCCACCGCCGCTGCTGTGATCGCCGCATCAGAGGGGAACGAGGTTCTGGTCGCGGCATGCGGCTCAGGGGGCAGCAGCACGCGTAGGTTGACATGGGAGGCGGAGTCGCGACGAGGCGGGAACGGCAGGGAGTCATGCAGCGGAGCCCCTATCAGTGCCGTGACGTCAGCTGCATCGGGCATCAGGTCTGGATCGCAGCCAGGTGCCGCGCCCCAAGGCCTTGTCTGCAGTGGCCATGCAGAGGAGGGACTGAGTGGAACGCGCAGGGACAGTGGGGTCTCCAGTGGCGCAAAAAGTGGCGGGGGTGGCGGAGGCGGGTTGGTCTCGCCGCCAGTCCTTGGCGTGCAGTACGGCGACGCTGTGATCCGACTGGGTGCCGGCATGGGAAGCAGCTTGCGGCCGATGACGGGTCGCAGCAGCGAAGGGTCGGGTTGCGGTGGCGGTGCTCCCGCGGAAGAGGAGGAGGTGGGCGGCACCGTAGCTATCGCAGCTGAGCTGTCACCACCACCGCCACCATCGGACCGAGTCGGACTTGGCCCCCCCGTTACGATACAAGGTATACGCAGCTCCGCCGTCGTTTCCGCCTTCGCCGTCTCTCCTGCCGGGGAGTGAGCCACAGCCGGTGCCGCGCGCGGGGAGTTCACGGCGCTCGCGCTGCCGCTGCGGTTGCCGCCGCCGCCGCCCAGCCGGCCTGATGACAGCGAGCTGGTGACGGGGGAGGCAGGGGAAGGAGATTGTGAGGCGCGACTGGCGGCACCTGCAGCGGAGCCAACCCTGGGGGAGTTGGCGGCGGGGGGCGCGAGGAGATCCCAGTTGCCGGGGGAGGCAGCTGCCAGGGCGTGGGGTGAGCAGGCGCTGGACACCGCCGCGGATGCATGCGGCGACGGTGAGGGGGAGACAGAGGCGAAGGCGGCAGAGTTGGGTAAGTCCGTTGGCGGCCAGTTTGAGAATGCGTACGGCGTGCCATGGGCGGACGTGGCGGGGCTGCCGGCTGGGGGAGTGGGTGGGTGCGTGGACCAGGAGCCCTCGGGTGAGATGGAGGTAGGCAATTGCTGCTGCTGGTGTTGCAGGTGGTGCCACTGCTGGCGCTGCCTGTTGTGTTGCTGCTGCTCCTGACGTGCTGCTCGCAAGTGCTCCCAAGCGCGAGCGACATCGTTGTTGACACCATCGTTGCTGGCGCCACCCCCTCCAAACTCCAGTGCCACTGCCGTAGAAGCAGCAGCAGCTGCTGCTGCTGCATAAGCGTTCGCAGCAACCGATCCCACACTGGTGCTCCGTACAGTTGCACGCCCCATGATAGCATGGTAGCCGCTGCCGCCACGAGCGACGCCCGACCCGTCACCATCGCTCACGTGTCGCTGGACCGCGCGGCCAGCCAGCGGCTGCTGGCTGCCTGCCGCCTGCTCCCCTTCGAGCTCGGATGCCATGGTCATGAGCGCAGCTGAGGAGCGACTGCCGCCCCATGCAGGCGAGGGCAGACCGGATCCAAACCTGAAGTTTGACCTGCTGGAGTTTGACCGGATGGATTCGGATGTGGGAGTTTGACCTGGAGTTTGCGCGGACGAGGGTTGCGGCGCTTGTGAAGCGGGGGAGGCATCGTCGTTGCCTCTTGAAGCAAGCGTGGAGGCCAGGGACTGTGGGCGCGGGGCTAGAATGGGTGAGGGCAGTACCTCCGGTAGCGGTAATGACAGCGGAGAGGGGTGGAGGGGTGAGGACAGCGGCGGGTAGCGCGGCGGCTGTGTGAACGTGGAGGGCAGCAGCGGCGGCGGGGGCCATAGGTCGGACTGGCGCGGGACCTCGAGCGCCTCCGAGGGAGGAGGCAGCAGCCATGGGGGTAGCGTGGTAGCGCCCTTGTCAGCTGCGGGCGGCTGGGGAAGCTGCATGGGACTAGGGCTGAGGAGTCCCCTCGTCCCGCTGTAAGAGCTCCGGGGCCGGCGCCCCGCCGCTGCAGCCTCGGCGGCTGCTGTGGCAGCAGCATCCGTCACAGCGCAGGGACCAATGCCGCCGTCAATGACACCAGAGCCTTCGCGGCCATAGCATGCAGTTCCGCTCCACCTAGTCGCCGCGACCGAAGCCACCACGTCGCGGGTGCCGAAACTGTAGCTGGCATGGCGCTGTTGCTGTTGCTGCTGCAGCCGCAGCGGCGACAGCGGGCCATCCTCCAGGCCGCTGCAGCTGCTGGCGGTGCCGGTGAGGCTCGCCACGGCCGCTGCCGGTGGCCCGGCATGCGGCTCATCAGCTGCGGCCATGCAGGAGGAAGAGGTGGCGGGCAGCAGCCTCGTCCATGACGTTAGGCTGCCTCGGGGCGGGGGCTGCGGGGCCTCCGCGCCGGTGCTGCTGCCGTCTAGGGAAACGTGTCGTGCAGACGAGCGGCGTGGCAACACTGTCGTAGTCGTCGTCATCGTCTGGTTTGGCGCTACCCATGTTGCTGCAGATGCTGCAGCAGCAGCACCCAGAATGGTTGTTCCCAACGCCGGGGCTGCTGTACCCGCTTCCTTTCTAGCGTTGGTGCTGCTGCTTCCTCTCGCCGCGTCCTCGGCTTCAACAACGCTTTCTCCCTCTTCCGCGTTCCATCGGAAGGGTGCGGCGGGCAGCGAGTCAACGTCTATCTCCGCCAACAGCCCCTCCTCCTCGCCATCAGCCTCGCCTTGCCCCACCGCCTTCCCATGTGACATGCTAAACCCCAGCTCGGAACCCGACGTGCCAGACAGCAATGGGTTACCATCCGAACTCAGCAGCAGCGGCAGTCGCTGGAGCGGCTCGCTGCAAGCTGCATCCGCAACTGCAGGAAGGACCGCGACCCCACCGCCGCCGCCTACGCCGCTGCCGCTAACGGCGCCCTGCCGCTGCTGCCCGACATGCACCACCCTGTTTGCACCGGCGGCAACGCTTGAACAAGTCGGCGTCGAGGATTGCGAACGAGATAAATGCCTCCCATTAGCAGCTGCATTGCCACCGCGGCCGCCGTTGTTGGTTACGGGTACAGCTCCGTCGCCGCCGGTTGTGGAGGGCGTGGAGGAGGAGCACTGCCCGGTAGGTCCTGTGGGGCCGCCGCTGGCTGCAACGCCGGCGGCGCTGTCAGTCTGCAGCTCCCAGTGTGATCCTCTCCCTGACCCTGTCAAGGCCACGGAGGCCGCCTGCTCCGCGAGGAGGTCGGATGCCGCTGGAGACAGCAGCACGTGGGCGCGAATCGGCACCGTTGCGTCGCCAGGCGTCGGTGGGGAGGGCACCGCATTAACGGCTGCGGAAAAGCCGCGGCCGCCCTCCTTACAGGCACCGCTAGCCACTCCCAGGAAGGCAGCGCCCATAGGCATTCGATCGCCCTCCCCAACAGCGCCCGGGTCGCTCATCACTCCTTGTCCAGCTGCCCCCGCCCCCGGCCCCGCCTGGTCCCCATACCCAGTCGACACTCCTCCCACTTCGGCGGCCTCTTGGTCCCTATGCCCCCGCACGCCACCGCCGCCGCCGCCACTGTCAGGGCCGCCACTGCCGGGGCTGCCGCCGCTGTTGCTTGCAAGCACTCTGCCTCCGCCTAGGAAGGCTGACAGGGAGCGCAGCACACGCTGGTGGATGGGCGTGCCGTTGCCGCCGTCGCTTTCGGAGGAGCTCTCCTCGCCGCCGCCAGCACTGCTGCCGCCACCGCCGCTGCTGGGTTGGGAGCGATGCCGGCCGCGCAGCGAGAGCCGCAGCAGCGGTGTGCTCATGGGCCGGTTGGGGCTGATTGGAGCGTCCGAGAGACCGGCGGCTTGGGTTTCGGAGGCAGCTGCCGCTGCATCGGCAGCCGTGGTGGTTGGACCTGGGGACTGGGATTGGGAGGAGCGATCCGCAAAGGTTGCAGTTGCCAGGCGGGATCCCGCCCTGGGCCTACCACTTGCGCCTGCTGCTGCCTGCTGCGCCGCGACCCCCTGGTCTGCCAGGCCTCCCGGTGAACCCAAGAAGCGTCCCTGGCCCGGATGCTGCTGTTCATGGGGCTGTGAAAGAGAAGAGGTCGCAAATGGGTTTTGCGCTTGAGCGTGCGGAGATGCCGGGTTGCTGCCGCCGCCGCCGCCCATGCTGCTTGCACGCGAGTGGGTAATCTCCGCATCAGAACGCATGTACGGAAGCAGCAGCGGCAACCCAATTGACCCGGTGATTCCACTGCCGGCGTCTTCAGCATCCGACGTTGCGGCGGCGCTCACAGAGGCGTCGCCACTGGGGGCGCCTGGCAGCGTAGGTACCCTGCTTGGGGTGCGTTCCAAGCCGGCTGGGGCTAGAATGGGCTGCTGCGTCGAGAGAGCCGTCGCGGGATGTGTGGGGTCAGCGCCATACGGGCCTGACAGTCCCGACAACGTCGACTTTGCTGCGTCAGCAGCGCCGCTGCGGGGACTGCTACGGGCCCCATCGGCCTCTCCATGGCCACTGGAGGAGGTGCTAGGGGCCGCGGTGCTGCTGCTGCCGTCGCTGTCCTTGCTACTGCTACCGCCGTCACCCTCGCTGTGCGCCCCGGGCTCAGGTGGGTGGCAACCGCAGCTGCTGCTGGCGGCGCCGTCAGTGCTTACATGCGCATGGGGAGTCCTGGCCGACCCGCTGGGATGCCCGTACGCAGCCGCTGGCGGTGGTGCGGGCGCCTCCCGACGCAGGAATACCGGTACAGGCGTGCCTGGGTCCGTACATACCCTGCTGGCAGCAGCTCCCCCCGTAACAAAGCCCGCCTGCATGACCCCTGTGCCGGCGGCCCTGCCGCTGCCGCTGGCATGATCAGCAGCCGCTTCGACGGCCCTGTCCACACCAGCGCCATCAGCGCTATCAAATGACATGGCAGCAGCAGCACCAGCAGCTTCCTCGCCATCCGCCTGCTTCGTAGCTGCCAGCGCACGAGCTACCTTGTCGGGAAGACCATCGCTGGCGGAGCGACGAAGCCCCTGCCGCCTGCTGCTAGCAGATGACCGCAGTGACGTGGTCGTGACGGCGGCGGACTCCGTTGCAGCAATGGCGGCTTGCTCCGAGACCTCGAGACCAATGTGCGCGGCATCCGTACGGTCCTCATCCAATTGCGTCAAACGAGGTCCAGGTGGCTTTGGAGCATGGTGGTGATATGGGTACTGAAGCAGCAGCGGCTGCAGCTGCGGCGACTGCCCATGCAGCTGGGGCGGTAGCGGGGTCGGCGGCGGTGGAACTGGGTTGCGGTGTGGATAGCGCGAAGCATCCCCAACCCCAGCCGGTGGCGTCAGGCTCACAGAGCTCAGCGCCTCGGCATGCCGCATGGCGCCGGGTGACTGCGCCAGCGCTGCCGCAGCCGTCACGACGCTATCCGAGGCCATACCCACAACCCCGCTGCTGCTGCTGTGGCCGCCGCTGTCAGCATTACCGTAGGAGTGAGCCCCGTAGCAGTACCGCGGGTAGTCGTCTGCTGCCACGCGGCACGGAGTCAGGAGGGAGGTGGTCTTAGCCAGGCGCCGCTCCCCAGCACCCCCCAGCGCCTCCCCGCCGGATACGCCATGCGGTTCCCATGTGCTGCCACCGGCGGTGGGGTCTGCCTGGCCTGGAAACCCAGCGGCCTCAGGTTGTCCCTCCTGCGATGAGGGCTGGATGGACGAGTGCGGGCGGGTGTGCACCTGCAGCCCAGATTGCCCCTGTGCCTGCGCGGCGGGGGAGCGCAGGGACCATGACGAGCGGCTACTTGCGTCGGGAATGCCGGTGACAGTGTGGCGGGGATGCGGGGGGTAGCGCTGCGGCGGCAGGCTTGGCTCAGGCGCCGCAGCTGAAGCCCGCAGCAGGGCAGTGGGGTAGGGCCTTGCGACTTGGGCCGCAGCAGCGGTGACGCCACCCCCAGCCATGCCCACTGGCCCCTGTCCGTGTTGAGAAATAAAGCGCTGCTGCTTTGAAACTGGCTGCGCCGCTGCCGTCGAGCTGAACTCAAACGACGAACGCCTCACCTTGTCCTCCCCTGCGCCGCTTCCAATCCGGACATCTTCACCTCCCGCCGACGTCTCGGCGTGCACTTCATCCTTCGCCTCCGCCACCAGCCATGCAGCGACGCTGCTACGCGGCCCCGCGCCCCTGCCAAGCCTCCTCCCACCGCCACCGCCGCCGCTGCTGCTGGGTCCGACCCCCCGCTCAGTCCCCGACGCCGCCGGCCTGGTGGAGGGGCTGTTGAGGGGGCTCACGGAATCCTCCTGGCTCAGCTCCGGGGGGGAGACCTCGCAGGCGCCGCGGACGTCGTCGCTGGCAGCAGCAGCAGCGGCAGCGGACACCCCAGCCGCCGCCACTGCGCTCGTCGCGTCGTCACCGGGTTGCACCGCGGCACGCACCTGGGGTAGCAACGGCACGACAGGCGCGGCGAGGCAAAGCGTACCGTGATCCTCTGAAAGGGTTGCAGCAATCGTCACATGTCGAATACACATCTAGTTATTCCTCCCGCTACTCATATCATTACAATCATGCCCCTCGATTCCCCAATCCGCTCAGTTTACCTAATCCCCACTCCCGCTACAGCCCATCCACGCCCACCTCCAGGAACCGCTCCAGGCTCCAGGGGGTCCAGCCCTCGGCGCTGCACCCCGCCTGCTGGAAGAGCTGCAGCTGCAGCAGGAAGCCGGCGTTGGGGTTGATGATGGGGCGGATGGCCTTCACGGCCGCACGCGCCGCCTCCAGCGACATGCCCCCGGTTGCCATGAGGTAGCCGATCACCATGCTGGCGGACCGGGACACCCCGGCAGCGCAGTGGACCAACACGGCGCCTGCGAGTTGTTGGGGGTTCAAAGGACAAGAATTTAGGGGAGTAAGGACACGACGAACATGAATGGGCTTCGTTTGGGAGAGAGGAGACACTGGGGTTAAATGGTAACTTAGCTGACAGACCGCTTACCCGTCTCCCTCGCATTGTTCATAAACTCGAAGCATTCCCGAAAGTGCTCTACAATGTCTTCTTGCTCCAAATCGTAGATTGGAACACCCTTATAGGTGAAAGCCGAGGGATGGGTGGGCGACAGCTCCCGTCCAACCTACGTGGAACGGACATGAATAAGGGCCATGTGCTAAGCGCTTCCCCTTTACTTCATTGGGCCCAAAAATAAGGCATCATCTGCAGTGGAAGTCCGAGGGGTGCACACGACGACCTCATTTCATACTCTATTACTTTGCGCGCCTAAAGCTGACAGACCTGCAGTACGTGTGTTACACCATGTTTCCTCAGGATATCCGCTTGCGCCTCAAGGTGACAGCTGGAAAGATAGAGTCCCGGTAGCACTCTACATAAAGTGTCGCGGGTTCCAATATCAACAGGAGGCTTCCTATTAGCAAACCTCTTTGCAATTGCTTCCTTAGCTTTCCAGAAGGACAAGCTAGGGTGGTTCCCAGCCATCTGTCAAAACATTAACCAGCCAGCCAACAGTCAGCCCACTCAGGGCATGGTAAACATTTCATACTGCCCAAGTGTAATTGTATATCTATGTTACAATTACAGCGACAGCGCGATAGGTGAATCCGAAGGAAGTTGCCTCGTTGCCGGACAGCCCATGTGAACACTCCCAGCCCCGCTACCGAGCAAGCTTCGAGAGCTGCCCGTAGTACCGCGTCGCGCCCTGGACCAGCATGTGGCCGTGGCCGATAGCCTCTGCCAGCGCCTCAATCTCCTTGCGCAATTGCTCCAGCGCCTCCTGCTGCAGCTGCACCCTGCGCGACGAAGTCTCACGCGCGACGTCCACCGCCCGGAACCTGCACGCAAACACCAAGAAGCAGTAAAACTATATTTACAGCACCCCCCTCCAACGCACATACAATGCCAGAGACAGCTATGCAATGACAGCAGGTCCCACAAGACCCACGGGCCCAGACATGTCATGCCAACTTACTTTGCCATGGCGAGGCCGATCTCGGCCTCCTTGGCCAGCATGCTCTGGCTGCCCTCGTTGCTGAAGTGCTTGTGGCTGGCCTGCAGCAGCTGCTTGGCCGCGCGGTGGTCGCCCTGCGCCGCGCAGATCATGCCCAGCCGGTGCTTGCACAGCACCAACTGCCGTACGTACGGCACGGAAGTTAGCAAGGGGCGGTGGGAAGGGAAGGTTGGATGGGGAAGCGCGTCAGAGGGCTCCGAGCTTCGCATAAGAAAAGGGGTATAGCACGAAGGAAAGCCTTGCTTGCCTTTTGAGGCGAAAAGCGACCGCAAAGCACCCATCGACAGACATGCATAACCCAGATCCCATACCCCACACGCACCCCTCCTCTTCTTCCCCCACTCGCCAGTTTCCTTCTTTTCACGCCCCTCTCCTTCCCGCCTCCCCCACCATGTCATGGTCCTCCGGGTAGTGCACCCGCATGGCAATGGCCGCCTGCCGCACCGCCGCCGCCGCATCCGGCAGCATGTCGTGCGTGTAGTAGTACGTAGCCAGCTTGTACCGCGCCACCGCCACGTCCTCCGCGTCACCCCCCGCCACCTCCGTCAGCAGCGCGATGTGCTGCTTCAGCAGCGCCTCCCCCACGCTGAAGTCCGACTGCTCAAGCGCGCCGTGCACCAGGCGGCTGTGCTGCGACAGCGCCAAGGAGAGGATCATGCTGTCGGCGCCGTACGCGTCCTTCAGGCCGCGCATGTTGCTCTTCAGGTTGGGGCCCAGCGTCTCAACGCCGCCCGCATCCCGCACGTGCGCCAGTGCCACGATATCCAGGTAGAACCCCGCCTCGAAGCGACTGCCCGGGTCGGCGGCGGCGGCGGCGGCGGCGGGGGAGGAGGCGCCGGCGGCGGCAGCAGCGCCGCCTGCGGACATGAGGTCGTAGGACTCCCGCAGCAGCCCCGCAGCGTCTGAGGAGGAGGAGGTGTGTATGTGAGAATGTGATGTTGTGTACGACATCCGTGTTGGTATCGCATGTACGGCCATCTTGTAGCATGGCTTGCACGTGTGCATGGAGTTGGGAGGTGTGGGTTTCCTTGCATGGTGTGCCGTGCTGGTTGCACGGCAAGCAGTGGTTCAGCGGTGCAAGCGGCGCACAGGGCTGCCGGAAGCGGCTGTGTGTGTTGTGTTGTGCCTTACCTGCCAGCTTGCCCTGTGCGAAGCGCGCCACTCCCAGCCGCAGCAGGCGGTGGCCGGTGAGGATGCTGGTGGCGCCGAAGTGGCGCTTGGTGGTCTCCAGGCTGACCTGCGTGTGCGTGGGTGCGTGTGCGTGTTGTGAGGGGGGCCGAGGAGACGGGATGGGGGCGGGCAGGGAAGGTGGGTGAGGGCAGGCCAGCATGTGGCGGTCTCGCAGTTAAGAACGGGAATGGTGCTATTAGAGATGAGCCCAGGAGACCCGACAGGCAAGGCGGTTCATCGTTCGGCTCCCTCGCATCGTCACATTGTCCGCCAAGTGTCGCGCCTCTTGTCCGCGACATCGCACCCCATGTCCCGCAATCACACCCCGCAACCAGCCCTCGCCCCCCTACCTGCGCGTGGTGCGCGGCCTCCTCCGCCTTGTTCTGGAACAGCAGCAGCAGCGCCGCCTGGTTGTGCAGCTCGCCCAGCTCGGGGCTGGGGCGGGGGCGGGGAGGGAGAGGGAGGGAGCAGGGGCGGCGCGGGGGCGGGCGGAGGGGAGGGGGTTGAGGAGGAAGCCCAGCTGTGATGACGAGGCTACGGTATCTAGATCAACAATCATGACTGGATGTGTGTATCTCGGCATATGGGGATAGTAAGCAGCTAGCGATAAGGAGTGGGGTGATGAATATCGAGGGCATTGAGAATATTGCCATATCACTGGGGAGTGAGAGGGAAAGAGTCTGGTTCACAAGGCTGACGGATGAGGTGTTCTGTCGCAGTGTGATGACATGGACCCCTGGCCACCTGGATAACAGGGTTATCCAGGAGTCAGGAAGTGGCGAGGTGGCCCGCACCACCGCTGCTGCTAGCAATCCGCTCCAGATGCTGCTGCACGCCAGCGCTGTGCTGCTGCGCTCCGCCCATCTCAGCATTCTCAACTAGCCAGGGTGAAGCCACCGCAAAGGCGGCTGTGCTACCCGGAGCTGGTGGCAAGTCAGCTGGAGGGGAAGGCCAGTGTGAGGTTTGCAGCCAAGCAGCCCGGATAGCGGCCACGAGCAGAAGACCCAGCTTGCATGTGATGGCCCCCAGCCTTTTTTGTACCCCCGGAATGAACATTGGCAGTAACACCTGTCAAGCAAGCAGCTAGGTCCCGGCATACCTGTTGGGGAACATGGGCTCGAAGGTGTTGAGACCCTCCTTGAGGAGAGACACCGCCTCATCCATCTGCCCCACCTCCACCTTCTCAATAGCTGCGTCCACCAACCGGTTTAGAGCCTCTCCCAGAGACATCCGTGCCTCGCCGCCTCCGCCAGCACCTTGGCCGCCGGTTGGTGCTGCGCTCGCGCTAAAGCACCGTGCATGGAGTGGCGATGAGAAGCGTGGCGTCGGGGTCACGGGGGTGGAGTTGAGAAGTGGGATAAGGGAAGCCTTCCCACGCGCTCCGGGGGAAGACACGTTGCCATTTCCTGCGGACGGGCGCTGCGACGAGACGTTGACGACGGCTGATGGGACAGACGGCGCGGCACCCAGCGCCGTCAGGTTCACGGCTACGCAGGGCGCTATGGATCCATCGCGAAGGACGTTTGATAGAGGCGTAAACGCCAGGGCCACACCCTGCAGGGTTCGCCCAAGGAATATGTCATTGTCAGGGTGGCTAAGCTAAAATGTAGAGCGTTTCGATAATCGAAAGTACCGATCGAACATTTGCATATTATCTTCGCTCATCAACTTATGCAAAGGGTATGACGAAAAATTCCGGCAGTTTGCCAACGCCCTCCGCCCAACCTCACCCGCCGCGACATTGTGAAACTACGAATTCACGGAGTTCAATAAAAGGGATAGGGAGGCCTGGCGAGTAAAAAGACACCCCATGGCAATTAGCAGTACGGCAATTGTCGTCCAAGCCGGCCCCCATGTGCGTGCCAACGTAATCAGGTGTTGCAAGGCCATTTGAGTGCAATCTTTGGTTCCCAAGCACGCACGTTGCCTGAACAACATCCTCTTCAATCCAGAGCCGCCGCCCAGTACTGTAGCTGCCCACGCACAGTAGCCGCGACTGCTGTGTGTTGCGCCGATCCGACTGATCACTTGTTTTCAGAGAGAGCTTCAAAGATGCTAAGCTACACCACGGCTCTTTCAGCTGCACCGGCGCTGGCAGCGGCCTGGACGTGCGGAGCTGTTCGCGCCTTGTCCTCGAGCGGTGCGTCCGTTGACCATCTGTCTGTCGTTACAAGCGCTATGCTGCTGGGCTGTAGGATAATCTAGCTCACAATCCTGCTGGATCACACTTGGATGGCTGCCTTCAAGGACTGCTTGACGACCTTCGCATGGGCATGTTGCTTAGGAGGATACCTAATTTACTTTACCCAAACCCGCGTCCATCTTGCAGCTGCAAACTTGGAGGCGCTTTCTTTGGGCGACTCGGATTCTCCGTTGCTGGTCAGGCTGCCATCTCGTCCGTGGGGTGCTGCCGCGTCCATCAGCAAGGCTGAAGTGCAGGCGGCTGCCGGTAAGCCTGCAACATAGTAATGAGTACTAAATACTTCTGCATAAGTACATTGGCTTTAGCACAAAACGAGCCAAGAAGTTCAGCCGTCGGGTTTAGCACCGGTAAGGAACGGGTAGCTTCGTAGCTACGTACCAACCCAATTCGGGGCTTAAAGTCTGCTGTGTGGATCACCACGCCCCTTAATCATGATGATCTCATGATGATCCTGAAGGGCCAAACGCGTTCGTTGGGGCAAAGGGACGGTGGCCGCCTCAGCTGCAATTTGGCACCTTTTCCCCCGCAGCGTCTTGAGTTGTCGTCTAGCCTGTCGCTTCCAGCTGACCTTCCTCGTCAATGTAAGAGCATCGTTGTCATACCCATATCGACCCTCACCTGCCCTCACCCATTTTTCCACACCTCCTCCCACAGGCCCCTCACCCCCGGCGCGCATCTCCGTGGTTCGCGACTGCTTCGCCTCCTTCGATGCCACACAGCGCCCCCTGAGCCAGGTGCGACACTGAAGACTGAACCCCCTTGACGCGGACGCCGCATACACTCCCCTAGCACACTCTCTCCCGCGACAGTCGAGTTCCCTCGCCCTAATGCTGCCCACAAGCCACTCGCCTTCACTACCAAACATCATTACATGCGCACGTGCATCCGCACCCACGCGCCATCCACTTCATCACCACGCCGTGTTGTCCCGCAGCCCCGCAGCCCTCCTCTTCCCCTTCCTGCCACCCTCCACCGCTCCCCTTCATCCACCCCACCCCCCAGCAACTTGTATCATTCTCACACCACACTTTGGAATTTCTTTTCCCCCCCTCCCCCTCCCCCCCAGCTGCTGCGCCCCCTGAGTCCCTCCTCCGTTGCCGTGGCCGCCTCGCTGGCCTCCGCCCCCGAGGAGCGCGCCGTGGTGGACAGCTACCGACTGGCGCCCGAGGGAGACCGATACGTGCTGGAGGCGGGGCAGCAGCAGGAGCAGGGGCAGCAGGGGGGCCCGGGTGCGGGGGGACATGGCGGGGCGGTGGCGACCGACCTGATCAGCTTCCTGCGCGCGCACCGCAAGCGGGTGGCGCTGGTGCCGGATGTGGCGAGTGTGGCGGCGGAGGCGACGCCGGTGGTGGGAGCGAGGAAGGTGGGGGGGGGCGGGTGGTGGGTGAAGGGGGAATAGGGTGTTAGGGCGTGTTAGGGCGTGCACCGGTAGGGGGGAGGAACATGAGCTTGATATACATGCAGGCAGGAGTGCGCTAGGCGGGGAGGGGTCATGTGGCCACTAGCCAAAGCCTTCAGGGCTAGAAGGTTATTAGGGGGATCATGTCCCATGTGGGTCGTTGAGGTCGTTGGCACAGAGGGTGATTTGTTGTTTCACTTTTATATAATTTTTTCCCCCCTCCTCCCTACCTTCCTGCGTGTTCCTAGAACGGTGTCTCCGTATGTGCTCACTGCCTGAGTCGGGATACCCGTTTGGGATGCAAAGGGAAGCAAACCCCCCCTCCCCCCCTCTTCCCCCCTCCCCCCCAGTCTGTGCGGCAGTCCACCAACGAGGTGCTCATGGTGGCGCCCACCGCATTCGGCTTCAACGAGCAGGCGGCGCAGGACAACTCCTTCATGCACGCAGCCAGCAAGCCGGGCGAGGGCGGCGGGCAGCTGACGAGGCAGGTGCTGCGCGAGTTCGCGGGACTGCACCACCAGCTGACGCAGGTGGCGGGAGTCAAGGTAGGGGGGGAGGGGGGGGAGGGGGCGAAAACTGGAAGATATAAGGAAAACTGACGAACTGGATGACGAGGCTTCACCATGGAGGGGGCGGGGGGGGAAGAAGAATACCCAATGGAGGGGACAAGAGAAGGGGTGGGTAAAGAGGAAACAACTAACTGACTGAGGGATAAGACGTGAGAAATGGTGGGTGGTGGGGAGCACCGGGAGCACAGCAGCGACGTAGTCCGCGCATGGAGTGAAAGGGCAGGAGTGTTGTGCTGCGAGCACATGACTGGGGTGGGTTACTGGATGAGACTCCTCTACCGATGCCTTCTACCACCGAACCCACGTTTGTCCCAACTTGGATTGGGACTCCTGTGTGATTCACTTCTCATTTCCCCCTCCTCCTCCCCTCCTCCCCTCCTTCTTTCCCAGGTGAACCTGTACGAGCACAGCCTGGCTCACGGCACCCCGGACGCCTGCTTCCCCAACAACTGGTTCTCCACGCACCCCGCGGGCGAGGCGGCGGGCGGGGTGGCGGCGCCCACGCTGGTGTTCTACCCCATGAAGTGCCCCAACAGGGCGGCGGAGAGGCGGGAGGACATCATCAAGGTAAGGGGCGGCAGGGGTGGGGGGGAGTATAAACATAAGTGCAGCAACAGGGGGTGTGGAGGGATGGAAAGGAGGAGTGAGATGTGAGCCAGAGTTTCGGAAGGGCGAGGGGCGGGGTGGGGCCTCGGAGGATGGGGAAGGCGTGTGTGGAGGCTTGGACTCTGACCCCCCCCCCCAGCGTACCACCCCCTGCCCCTCACCCCACCCCACCCCTCAACCATGATGAAGCCTTATCACACGGTCAGTTAGATGTTTCCTCTTTACCCCCCACACACCCCAGGTCCTCCGCGGCAAGGGCTACAGCCAGGTGTACGACATGGCAGCCGCACATGAGGCCAACAAGAAGTACTTTGAGGGGACGGGTGAGGGGGTGGGGTGGGGCGCTGGGAGAGGGCAACAAAAACAGCGACAACGACAGCAGCTGATCAGTACTCGTAAAACACCATCATGGCCACCACAGCATACCTTACCCCCGCTCACCCTCCTCCCTCCCTCCCTCCACCTCCTCCCCCCCCTCAAACGCCCCCCCCCTCCCCCCCCAGGTGTGTTGGTGATCGACCGCATCAACGGAGTGGTCTACGTGGACATCAGCGAGCGGGCGGACCGGGGACTGGCGGAGGAGTGGACGCAGCGCATGGGGTACAAGGAGCTGGTGGCGTTCAGGTGGGGGGAGGTAAAAAAAGAAATTCCAAAGTGTGGTATGATAATGAGACAAGTTGCTGACAACCCCTGGTGGAATCAACCGTGAGTCGAGCCGAAATGGTGGTTAAAGCAATGCGAGCTAAACTTACCGAACTTACCAATTATGGAGCAACCTTACCGTAGTCTTGGGCATGTGTGGAGGCTGCTGAAGGTGAGCTGGAGACCCACCGCGCCGTTGGGCAAAGGCAAACAACAGGAACAGCACAACACGAGCACGCATGAAAAACAACACAGACTGACACACGATAAAACACGTACCTGCGTGCACAGGATATGTGCACCATGAGACATGTCCATGGCAAGCCGCCAGGACCATGGAGTAAGTTAGGTCGAGGCGAGTTGATAGCGATGTCCAGCGGAGAGCCAGATATGCGGAATGAGGCAAGGAAAGCGAAAGGGGAAGTTAAGTATAAGTTAAAGAGGACGATGGTGAAGATGCGAACAAAGAAGTACTAAGGTAAGCCTAAGACACGAGACGACACGACTAGGACGGCGCGGTGGGGTGTATGGGGATGGAATAATGGCGGAAGGTACAAATAGGGACGGAATTGGTGAAAAGTACGGCATATCGGGAACAAGGCATGATGTGCAGTGATAAAGGGGCACAACGTGATACTGTGACGTAGGGTGCGGGTGGGGGGAGGTGGGGGGGCGGGAGGGGTGGGGGGGGGGCTAAAAATGGGGAAAACTGACGAACTGTATGACAAGACTTCACCATGTGGGAAGGGGGGAGGGCGGGAAGGGGGGGAGGTGAGGTCCCCTTTTCTCTGTCCTCGTTTGGTCCCCTTTTCTCTGTCCTCGTTTGTTCCAAGTCGTCACACCTTACCGTTATCAAAACGTCTACCCGCACCTGCCTCCCTCCCCTAACGCCCCCTCCCCCCAACCCGCCTCCCCCACTCCCCCCCAGGTCCACCGACCTGCGCGGCAAGTCGGTGTACCACACCAACGTGATGATGGCGGTGGGCACGGGGGTGGCCATCGTGTGTGCCGACAGCGTGGCGGACGACAAGGAGCGGCAGCACCTGCTGGTGGGGGGGGAGGGGGAGGGGGGGGGGTACTGGTGGTTTTTGATGGCATGCTGTGGGGTACTGGCAGTGGGGTAATGGCTGTGGGGCGGGTTGGGGTGAGGTTGGAGATAAGGGGGTGGGGCACACGTTGCCGTATGGTTGCCAAGAGTTGTCTCACATGGCACCCCCCCCTCCCCCTCCCCCCTTCCCCCCAGTCCTCCCTGCGCCGCACGCACGAGGTGGTGGAGATCTCGCTAGCCCAGATGGACGCGCTGTGCGGCAACGCGCTGGAGCTGGAGGACGGCCGGGGACTGCCCGTCATGGCAATGAGCACGCAGGTGGGGGGGGGAGGGGGGCGGCAGGGGAGGCCAAGGACACTACCAAACCATGGGAAACCGCAGGAGGGGCCGAAACAGCGGGAACGGGAGGGAGGAGACCCAGACGTGTGTGCGGACTGTACAGCAACGTACTCTTCCCCCCCTCCACCCCCCCAATATGGGATATCCAATATGGGATTGGGACTTTAGGTTTGCATTTCTTATATAATTTTTCCCCTCCACCCCCCCCGCAGGCTTACAACGCCTTCACCCCCGACCAGCGGCGGGTGCTGCGGCGCCACGTGGCGGACATCATCCACGCGCCCATTGACACGCTGGAGCGGGTGGGTGGAGGCGGCGTGCGGTGCACGCTGGCGGAGATCTTCTGAGGCGGGGGAGAGGCGAAGGGGGGCGTGTGAGGCGGAGGGGGGCGTGTGAGGCGGACGTGGGACGTGAGAGGGGGACGTGTGAGGCGGAGGGCGGCGTGTGAGGCGGAGGGCGGCGTGTTGAGGCACTGATCCCGCCATACGCTTGAGTGTGCTAGGAGCGAGAAAGTGTGTTTGGCGACGCAATGGGGGGCGGGTTGGGATGAGGGGGCAGCGTGCTGCTGTGGAGGCAAGATGGGCACGGGGGCGAGAGTGTAGAGGAGGTAGTGCCGGTGGCAGAAGAAATTGTTTTGGCAGGCAGGTCATGACTGATGAGAGGGCACGGCCAAGAGCTTAGTGTGGAAAGGGAAAGGAGGCGCGTGGTGTGGATTGTGATGCTGCCAGCTGGAGGAGATACGCTGGGGGTTGCGGTACGGGAGGGTTTGTGACGGGGTTGGAGCTGGGCTGCACGGCGGGAGGGGGTATGTGTGTTAAGAAAACTGGCCGCGAGTAGGAATTGTTCAGGGGGGTGAGAGGCGTGTACGGGGAGTGTCACGCGGCAGCACCGCTGCGGTCTGTGTGTGAGGGACAGGGCCCTTGCGTGTGTGATCCTCGTTACTCCTTATGCGCGCTACCAGCGTGTTCGGACAACGGGCCTGTTTGCACATGGGTGTGCCCCGGTATCCCCTCGGACGACTGTGAACGACCCATGGTTCTGTTTGATGGCGCCGTGATCACCGAGTCTCCCGAAGCTCGCAGCGAGCACATCGGTTTGGCTCTTCCCTTGTTTGTGCTGCACGATTGGGCCCCGAGGGCTGTTTTTGTTGTTTGGTACGCAGTTCTGGAGGGAAAGACTAGACCATGCATATGAGGGTGAGGGGGCGGCCGCAGCGTGTGGCATTCCCTGCCATGCAACCGGCGCGGAGGCAGGCAACAGAGAGGGCTTATACGGTACCCCGCTGAGGATACATCGGGACTATAGAACCTTGGTTTGGCCATGGTAGGCCTAGGTTGGTCTCGCCAGGCCTTGTACGGTAGTAACGACATCACCTCGCTTAGCTGTCCCAGTTCCGTCGTCCCGGCCACCAGCAAATGGCCGTCACTGACATCAGCAGTGCTACCCGCTCACGCCGCTTTGCGCGATTGCACCGCCACCCTACAACGCCACCACTGTCTCGTCAGCAAGGTGAACCGGAGTGGATCCGTAGTCGTACAAAGCTTAGCCAGCCGTCGAACCAACAAGGACAACAAGAACCTGTTTCCCCATGCCGCCGACGCCTCAACGGACCGCTTCTGTACTGCAGCCAGCCATCACGCTGTTGCACTAGTCCAACACTCGGTCCGGAACACCTCATCTAGCAGGGGCAACCAAACCACAGCGTCCATAGCTCACGCACAGCCCCGGCTCACCGAATACACAAACCATTCCAACTCCTCACCGCATCAACCCCAGCCGGAAGTTGATGTGGTAGGTGCCACCCGGTGGGGCCACCTGTGTGTCGCATGGCCCCTCCGCTTGTCTTGTAGCACTGCTGGCTACTGCTGGCGCGTTGTAATGTCGTGCGTCAGCCAAGAGGCACCCGGCACAATGCCAAACTGCTGGCTTGCTCCATTACTAAGGCGTCGCATCATACCGGAAGCTAAGCAGGCAGGGAAACGACGACTGTGCACTGGGGTGTTTGCTGCTGAACACTCATTCAGCATCCTCATAATGCAAGTCGGTGATGCATGTCTGTGGTCTCAACTAGCCAACGTTCAACATCCCAACCAGCACACGTCTCCTGAACTCCAATCTCCGGACAAGCACCAAATTAAGCATGTACGGATTCACTGCTGTGATCAAAAAGGCAACTTCCACGCAACTTCACTAACCTGCACATCACGAAAGCTTAAGCTCTTAGTAACTCTTCAATCTTCGTACGACAATTATTATTGCTACATAACGCTACCAACCAACCAAACAACCAACAAAGCCAAAGGAACCTTACCTAAACACCAACACAGCCGTGCTACTGATGCTTGCAACCAAACCGACATGCCTTGCCTTGTGCAGTTTGCTCTTCTCCCTCCATCTCTCATGCATTCCTCCAACTGGAACGCCTCACCCTCGTGCTTGCATACCAGAACATACTTCATAGTCCCCTAATGCGCCATGCTCCTGTTAATAGCTACTACAGTGTTCATAGCTACTAACTCCTCTCATACTCAACACGAATTCTTGCTTCATTGTACTACAGTCAACTATCGACGTACTACAGTCAACTACCGACAACCAATTTGCTGATCACCATACCACGGGTAACGCTCAAACACGGTACAATGCGTCTTGACGATAATCACGAGGTGATTGCTGCATCATGCTCCCATCAAGAACAGCTCACGACATTAGCAGTTAAGGGGCACTGCTAAAATATAAGACTCCACTGCTAAAACCAACACACTGTATAAAACCCACTTTAAGCCGCGTTCCTTCGCGTGCAAGCCCCGTGTACATGCGCACTACCGTTGCTGCATGCACTCAGACCCATGGGTCATGGGAGCGCCTAGGACAACCCTACTCCCTCTCCGGTAGCGACCCCAGGTCCCTCGCATAATCCACCCGCCCAAAAGTGGCTTTTCAAGCTGCTACTGCTGTTCCTACTGCTGCTGCTAAGACTGAGGTTTGGCAGATCACTCTGCACTCTCTAGCACTATCTGCCGCTGTTACTTCTCTCCGTGCCTCTCCTCACCCCAACGGCTACTGCTACGTACAACAGCGCTTCCATTCATCAAGGGGATTAGCAGCCGCCACCAGGGTCCAGTCCACGTGACGTTGCAGCTGACACCAAGGCTGACACCCTTGCCGGTACTGCAGCCGCCACATCCGCCAGAGCAGCTCCCAACGGCGGTGAAGCGCCGGCAGCATGCGACACGGCACCGCCGCCCTTGCGCCTCCAGGCGACGATCGCACTGCCTGCAGCACAGGGCGACGTCAGCAGTCGCTACACTCGCAGCTGCCGGCGGCCTGCAATCCACGGCAGTGGTGCGGTAGCCAAGCTTAGACAGGCTGCAGGGCTTAATCAGCTAGACCAGCTGGCCAGCAAGTCAGAAACGGATCGCTCCTCCTCCTCCGTGCGAGCGATCCACTCGCTCCACTGTCGCTGTTTCCGTCGCCGCAACACAGCTCGACGCGACGGCGCACGGCGCGACGACAAGGATGAAAGCGACAACGAGGTCGGCTGCGGCTGCTGGTGCTCGTGCTGGTGCTGGTGCGGGAGCGGCTCTGAGCTGCTGCTGCTGCAGTCCAGCAGCTGCCAGCCCTCGCACGCCACACCGGGCAGGAGTGCCGGCGGGGGCGGTGACGGCGGCAGCAGCGGCGGCGGCGGCAGTGGAGGTGGTGACGGTACCCAGCCCTCCGTCCCGACAGGACCAGCAATTGCGGTTGCGGTTGAGGCTGACGTCGAGGGTGAGGGTGAGGGCGAGGGTGAGGACGAAGCTGCCTCCACAAACACGAACGGGGCTGTTTCCCCTCCACCAGTGCTACCGCCGCCGCGGGGGCCGCTGAGGGCGGCAGCACCGCAGTCGCCGCCACCGGCGCCGAGGTGGGGTGCGTGGGAGGGCAGGCTGGCGGGCCGGTGGCAGGCATGCTGGGGGGCCGTCGCCGGTGCTCGGGCATCAATGGCGGCAGCAGTGGCAGCGGTGGCAGCGGTAGTGTCCGCCAGGTGGTGGATGTGGGCCTCCATGTGCGACAGCGCGGACAGAACCTCCTGTTAGTGGGGTGGGGTGGGGACTAGTCAGGCGGACGCAATGGGTGGCGAAGGAGGGTACATCAAGGGAAGGAGCATCAAGGGAGAGGTGACCATCGTATGAGGGGCGGGGAGTAGACAAGTTGGTTGCATGGAGCTGAGGGTTGCGAGGTAGGGGCGGGAAATAAGCTTCCTGAGAGGGCCTCTACAGGCCACGGTTCCCGCGGCTTACCCACCCCCCCCCACCTGCACCGAGGGCCGTTCGGCGGGCTCCCGGCGGCAGCATGCCTGGCCCAGCCGCAGCAGCGGGGCCGGGGTGGCGGCGGGCCACTCCAGCGCCAGCTCCCCTGACAGCACCCCCACCGCCACTTGGGCTGAAGAGGGAGACGCAGGAGGAGGAGGGTGTGCAGGTGGTTGGGGATTGGTGGGTTGCTCGAGGGAAACGACGCCGCGACGCGTGGGAGAGAGAAAGCGATGCGGTTGCATAGCTAGTCACCCGCGACACGCGCCCTGGCCCTCGCAAAACATGTCTGTTGGCTCCCGGTATGTCTCTTAGTGAAGTTACCAATGCTTGTGCATACGGCTTCGTCAAAAGAAGGTCGTTCATTGTTGCTGTTCTGCTCAAAGCATGCACGCACCCTCATATCTGCAGTCGGCGAAGGGCGACCTGCCGGTGTACATGTGCCACAGCAGCACGCCGAAGGAATACACCTGGGCGCGGGGGGGCGGGGTGGCGGCAGCACCGGGGCGCATCCGGGGGGTGGATGTTGACGTCAGAGGGCTACTGTGGTGATGAGTGCATGTCGATCGCTTTTGGAAGGAACAACTCGGATGACACCTGCGGCTGTTCGAGCACAGGGGCAGGAAAGCAAGGGAGCACCCGCACCCACATCCGAGCACGTGCCCAGCCGGTTGTCCAGGTACTCGGGCGCCATGTACGACACCGTTCCAAACGCGCCGTCAGTTGCCACGAAGCAGCAGCTGTCAGCCGCGTGTTGGCCGTCTTCTCGCTGCTGCTGCTGCTGGCCCATGCCACTTAGCAGCACCCGTGACAGCCCAAAGTCCGCCAACTGGGTCCGGAAGGAGCGTGAGAAAGAGGAGAACAGGGATAATGAAATAACAGGTGTGCAGAGGGGCGCCCCAGGCAGCATGTTAGACAACAACAACATCAACAGCCTAGCTTACCTTGGCCTCGAAGCCCCTCCTGTCGCTCCGACAGCTCTGCAGCAGCACGTTGCCCGGCTTGAGGTCGCCGTGGATGAGGTCCAGCGAGTGCAGGTGGCGCAGCGCTTGGGCGATCTGAGGGGGGAGGGGGAGGGCGGTACGGCAGGGAGGTACTAAGCAGCAGACGTTCGGTGTACGGGGTACGGGACAGTGGTTACCGAGCTTTTCCCATGCGGCCAGTGTCGCATGCATGCACCGGTATGTCACACTCGGGAAGACCATGAAAGGTATCGAGAGCTTGCGACCCCTCAGGGTTGCACACAACAACAGGCCAACAGGTGGTGTGCATTGCTAGCTACCCAAGCAACCGACGGAAGAAAGGACCCATGGGTCGTTCAGGATTGCGCTTTCTAAAATCTTATAAAGTGCACCTAAAAAGAGCTCTCCCCCAAATCTACATGTACCTCATGTGCCGTTCGTAGCAGCGCCCTCAGCGCCTCCATGGCTGAGCGCTCGCCGTCCGCTCGAAACATGCCCCTGCGAATAGCCGCGTGCAGGGTCCCCGCGTCACACCACTCGCTGACAATTCGAACCACAAACTTGCCGGGCCCTGCCCCCCGCTGCTTCAGCACATCCATACAGTCAACTGGACGGTGTCCTTGGGTCGTGTGCACCGGCGCCGCCCCTGGCCGCTCCGGCGTTGACCAGGTTTGACCGCGGTCAAAGCTGGCGTTGACTTTGAGGGGCGCGATGGTACGTGGCTCTGCAAAGCCCACGCAACCGAGTGAGGGCACGGGACGGCCGCAGCGCTGTGCAACACCACCCATTCGATGGTGTTCGCGATCGGAGAGATCGGAGTCTTCATGGATCTTGCAGACGGCGCAGTCAAAGGTTCGGAGCACGTGGGGATGCGAGAGCATCTTGGCTAGAAGGGCTTCGAGGAGGGCGGCTGGCAGGTCGGCTGCGTCCGCGACCAGCCACTTGACAGCGACGGTGCAACCGGGTGACCATGCGGCTGCGAGGCAGTGTTGATGTTGTTGTTTGTTGGGAGAAGGTGGGAGAGGGCTTACGTTCTTAAGGAGGAGAGCGGGGTAGAAGAACAAACGCGGCGGGTATGGACCTAGGCGATTGGGCCATCTGCGTACGCTATGCACGTGGTCACATCCCATAAGCGCAAACTTTGTTTGCTGTTGTGATGGCTAAGCATTGCCCGGTCAGCGCTTGGCTTGAGCGTGGAGGAGCGTTGAGGTCCACGCCGAGCAAGTGCAATTGCCCGAGCATGGCGGTGCGGGGAAGCGAGAGAACAACACATACACCCGCATGCAAGTTGCTCACGTCCTACTATTATGCCGACATCCTTACCTTGAATGACTGTCCCTTGGGCACCCTGCCCCACCCAGTAAGCGGATGAAAGCGAACCAACAAGATCTGGCAATGTCGCGAATCGAAGGCCGCTTTGGGCGATCACTGCGGGATGTTGGCAACCGGCCTGCACCTCGGACGCAGTCGCAGGGTAGGCAGTCCCAGGATAAGCTAGGCTAGTGCCACCTCTGGGACGGGGAACTCCTTCCGGTGGATTGAGATGTTCTGATGACGGGGCCAGTTTAAGTATGCGGCGAAGGATGGTTGAATCGATAAGGGCCTCCAGCTCCGGTCGGCTCCCATACTCGCTTCCGTGCAGTGGAAGACTTGGTATGACAGAGGAACTGCATCGGCTTGCGTCGGTCTCCGTTGCTGTAGTGCAGGCAGAGGGTGAATTGGGTGATGATGATGGACCGGAATAATGGCGATCACCTTGCCGGGAGGCGTCGCTTGAGTTGCTGCTAAATATATCGAAGCGGAACTGTTCAGTTTGCTTGTGGCATCCCGACTGTATGTTCAATTGGGTAACGTTGCCTTCGCTCGCCATCATCAGCTCTTCGCTCCCGGACCTTGCGCACGCCGAGCACCCTGCCGGCGTTCCGTTATGTAGCGAAGCATTCCCTTTTAAGCAACAAAAAAGCCGCAACATTTTTCCTGTTAAAGCGCTCGCTTGCAAGATGTTGCAAGCAGCTCCTGCCTGCCTAGCAGTGCGCTGCGGCCCTTATACAGCGGGCGCACGAAAGTAGCTACCTTGCCATGACGCATTGGAAAGCCAGTTATGGCATTGAAGCTGTTAATGGGCTCCTTTGCAGATCAATATTGTACGGCAAATAGATAGATACCGGCACCGGTATCCTGTAAATATCTTTTGCCGGTACGAAATGGCACGTTGCAGACTCAACTTCATTACTCGTGGTAAACAAAGTAAAGCCCTTGGGATTACCATATGCGTACCGGTAATTGAACTGTGGATGAACTCGCTGAAGTGTGTATCCAACAGGCTACCGGTACCCATACCGCCCGGTCCCCAAACAACTGAGCCTACTAGCTGGGATGGACAAACGTCGGTACCTTCAATGGGGAGCACCCCAAGCGTCCCAAGGACGTCGGGAAATGATTGGTGGTAATGCGTGTGACCTGAAGCTTCCGAGCCTTGTAAGCACCAAGCGCGAGCCGCTTGGTCGACCAGGTCTTCCGCCGGGCTTAAGGGCCCACACTCCAGCGGGATCGGCCATCGCGGGATCTAACGAAAGGCTATTCTTCTGTACGCCAAATGCGGTACAGTACCGCCGCCGCAGCTGTACAACACGTTAAGTGGGACTTGCTCGGTGACATGACGTACAATCTTACATTTACGGTGCCCTCCGATGCTGCCCCTCCTTCCACACGACACCGCTTGCAATGCACCGCTCGGCACTGTCCTGACCCTCCTCAGCTTTGTTTGTGAGGGGCCAGTCCGTCCCAGCGTCCGAAGCAGACTGTCGGAGCCACCAGTACAGAGCGCAACACGCCAAAGACCTTGGCCTGACTCAACTTACATGCGACAAGTCAGAGGCTTCATCCTTTGCAGCGTCCATATGCTCCCCCGCTAGGTGCTACACCAATCCAAGCAACAACCCTCCTGCCTTACGAGTCCTCACCACTCCGTTAACAACGCCGCTAGGCAACCCTCCTCCTATTGCACTCTCCTCTAAAAAAAGGGTTTTAGGGTTTTAGGGTTTTTAGGGTTTTAGGGAACAACACCTTTCCCTTGTTCAAACCCCCTGCCATGCCAAGAGCTTGCTCTCCTTCACTACTGGAAGCCCAGGAGCGAAGTGTCTGGGCGCTGCCTGAACAAGACATCCCACTAGTAGCAGCAACACCACTTGCCATTGCCATTCGTTGCCTGCATCTCTCGGAGCGCATGACCCATGGGTCCGGCCGCTCCTCCTGCTCCATCATCAAGCTCCACACCGGCCATAAGCGCTGTACGTCAGCGCCATCACACACTGCACAGACAGACAAGGTAGGCAAACCACAACACTAACACCATCTCTGCAAAGCCCAGCACTCAACACATCTATAGTTGCCGTACACGCTATCGATATGCTTGGTTTCGAAGCCGCATGCAGCAATGGCCACACATGCACCTGGTTGAGGCCACGACGACTGCTGAATAACACACTATCCTGAACATCTTCACCGTCTGCTAGTCTCTCTCTTTTTGATACACAGCTGCGTGCAAACACAAAAAGTCTGGCAGCTGACCTACCCGCCGAGCTCTCACATCTGTATGTCATTACCACACACCGTAACCCGCCTGCCATCCGCAGTACCTCTCTCGAAATACAGCAACCCGCCTGCCATCCGCAGTACCTCTCTCGAAATACAGCAACCCGCGTTGCCATCCGCAGTACCTCTCTCAAACACGGCGACCTGCTCGCAATTTCAAGCCCCCCAAACAGAAGGGACAACCGCCAAATACAGTGACATAGTCAACCGCACAACATAGTAATGGTATATCTGGACTAAAAGATTCCAGGTCTTAACAGCACAGTTACAATTACTTAAATGGGTCGCACACATCAGTTTCGCACGAGTACGGTAGTTAAACAGGTCGCACACCCTGCAATTCAGGCGTCGTGTAATTGCAAACCTCGCCCGAACTCTTCCTTAACCCCCCTAATGCAAATGCTGCATTGAACTTCAGTAACCCCTGCACCCGCCCACTTCTCCAGGCGTGTCCGGACACCCCCACCCGCGCATGTGCACATGTGCATTAGTGACGCCCATGCATTATGCAGTACTGCTGCCGGTATCGTGGCCGGCGGCCCCACTGCTGCCCTAACAGCAATGACCCTAGTTAAAACACATCCACACCCTTCATCTCTCTCTTTGCAACGCGCTTCACACGCAACCGTCGCAACCGCCGCCGCCAACGCCACGCAGTCCTCCGTCATGACAGGAGTGCCTTATTGCGGTCGTGAATGAGCGCTTTATTGTGGTCGTGACGCTGAGGCAGCCTGCCCATGTCACACAATTCCCTCTCCTGCCACTCCTCCTCCCGCGTCCTGCCCCTGTCAGTATCTTTCTCCCACCCTCCACCTCACCATCACCTTGATGATGACGCCGCCCGCTTCCCACGCCATACAGTCCGCCGGTCCATGCAGCCCCGGCTCCCGCGATTATCCCCCACGTCCTGCGTGGGGACACTGACGTGGCGGAGGCAGCGGTGACCCCGGTGAGTAGTTGGTAGTTGCGGTCTGGCAGGTGGTGGTGGTGGTGGTGGTGGTGGTAAGGGGCTGTCAGGCTCGGTCAAGCTCGGCCTGGTGAGAGGTGTACAGCCGGCGGGCGGGCGGCGAGGCTGGCAGTGTGGTGCGGCTGCGTACACGCTCCTGCTGCTGCAGCGGCACAGCAGCCCACCACCGCCACCACGGCTGCTGCTGGCAGCCGTGGTGTGTGGCAGCTGCTACCTCAGCGGCCGCCAGGGCCCTTCACAGGCGGGCCTTCATGTCCATGAGGTCCAGCAGCACCTCCTGCACGAGGGAGGGGCGGGGGTGGGCGTGATGGGAGCGCATGCGTGCCCGCTAAATGGCTTGGAGAGGGGGTTGTACGGCGGGGAGCCGGCAACCTAGACGGGGCAACCTGGAGAGGTGTACAGAGCGCATGTTCATGCACCCTTTGCGCAGGTCCCGCCGTCGGGAATGCCGTACACTGGCGTGAAACTGCCCACTCCCCGCTTCCAACCCCGCGGCCTACCCCCCCTTATGGTTTTACATGGATTCATTTGGTCTCATTTGACCCCGCCCACCTGCACCGAGGGCCGTTCGGCGGGCTCCCGGCGGCAGCATGCCTGGCCCAGCCGCAGCAGCGGGGCCGGGGTGGCTGCGGGCCACTCCAGCGCCAAGTCCCCGGACTTCCCCACCCCGTACATCACTTGGACTGAAGAGGGGGCGGGGAAGGAGAGCAAGGGCTACGTCATGTAGCGGAGCGGCAGGCGGCAGGAACAGCTCGCTTGGTGGGCATGCATGGGTGGCGGACGATACCGGTACGCAGGCAGGCACGGCTTGTCATGTCATGCAAAGGCAAGGCGCTCGGCAGCAGGGGACGTGGATATAACATGTGCACATGCAAGCACATGGTCCGTGCAGTCTGTCTCATCACGCTGGGGTCCACACATTCATCAACGCAACAGCACCTTCATACCCCCGGCAAGGGGCCCACCATTTGACCCCCGCATGCCGGCTGTGCCACCCCGTCCCAGACCGGGCGGTTCAGGACCCGCATCCACGCGTGTCCTCCCCCCTTGCATTCGGGATTGGGACTCCGTTGATGCACTTAACTATATGTGTCCCCCCTTTCCCTTCCTCTTGGGGCTTGAAAGCTAGTTAACACACACTATCACACCGCACATTGAATATTCTTCCCTTCCTCCGTACACCCGTACGTACCTGTATTGAATCCTTGGAAGGGAGCCCTGCCCGTGATCATTTCCCACAGCACCACACCGAACGAGTAGATCTGCGGGGGGCGAAGCGCGCATTAGCATGCCAACACGCATGCAGCACACAATCGGTAGCTTCAGCAATGTGCAAACACGCCAGCTGACACACCAGCTGACACGCCAGCTGACACACCAGCTGACACACCAGCTGACACACCAGCTGACGAAGGGTGCTACACCCTCCGGTGTTCGAAACACGGGGAGTGTGCAGCAGCGAGCAGCAGACGAAGACATGAGCGGGGCCTCCGCAGCATGACCCATGCACACAGCCCCTTTGGGAGCTCTGGAGCAGCACCCACAACTGTGGACACGCCAGCACCCCAACAACTCACCCCGACCTCTTGTACCGGACCCCCCACCCCCTTTTGCGCATGCTCCCACATTTCCTTACCCGCACTTTACTCCCCATCCGCCCTTCCCCCCCCATAATCCCGCACCCACATCCGAGCACGTGCCCAGCCGGCTGTTCAGGTACTCGGGCGCCATGTACGACACCGTGGCACACTCGCAGGTGCGCAGCAGGCGGCAGCAGGAGCTGTCGTCAACATCAGCATCAGCGTCAGCCGCCTGTTGGCCGTCTTCTCGCTGCTGCTGCTGCCGCTTCTGGCCCTGCGCTGGGCCGCTCAGCAGCACCCGTGACAGCCCAAAGTCCGCCAACTGGGGCCGGAAGGAGCGTGAGAAAGGGGAGGGCAGGGGTGAGGTGCAGAATAACATTATAAGAGGGGCGCCCCAGCACGAGAGGTGGGTTCATCCCCCCGCAGCTGGTGTCCCCTGCGGCCAGCTTCCCACTACCCGCCCACATGTCCGCACTGCTGTTTGTATGCCGGCGCTTAGTAGCCCCCTCCCGTCAGCCACCCACCTTGGCTACGAACCCCCGGCTGCTGCATGCGTCCCGGGGGCAGCTCTGCAGCAGCACGTTGCCCGGCTTGAGGTCGCCGTGGATGACGCCCCGCGAGTGCAGGTGGCGCAGCGCCTGGGCGATCTGGGAGGGAGGGGGAGGGGTGTACGGCAGGGGGGTACGGCAGGGTGGTACGGCAGGGAGTGTGAGAGGCAGCAAGCGTGCAGGTTATGCGAAGAGCCGCACCACTTTGTTGTATAGACACCTGGGTTGTTGCAGACTCGTGCCGGCAGACCGTAAGAGAATATGCCCAGAACTCTACCCACCTCGACCGCGGTGTCTATCATCGCTGCCTGGGCGCACGCAGCCGAGCGCTCGCCGTCCGCTCGAAACACGCCCCTGCGAATAGCCGCATGCAGGGTCCCCCCGTCACACCACTCGCTGACAATCCGCACCACGACCTTGCCGGGGCCTGCGCTCAGGTGCTTTAGCACGGTCCTGCAGTCCACGGGCCGGCCCGCTCGAGGCATGAAAGCTACTTGGGTTTGTTGCGCCGTTGACGAAGTTTGACCGCCGCTGTCAGTGCTGCCCAGGACGCTCGCGAGCTCAGCGGGATCTTCAGCTGTGCAAACGGCGCTGTCGAAGGTCCTCAACAGATGAGGGTGCGAGAGGGTTTTGGAGAGGAAGCCTTCCAGCAGGGCGGCCGGGACTTCGGCAGCATCCGCGACCAGCCACTTGACAGCAACTTTGTTGCTGCCGTTTTGCCACTTTGCTGCATTACAAGCGAAAGGGTTTTCATACTAAGAAGATATTGAAGAAAGTACTGGTAACGCATACAAATACATGGTAACACTTACAGAGCATTTGTTCGCGAATGCAAATGGTGCGTGGCGACATCTGCTATGTACCTCCCAGGAGTTGCCAAACAAGCATGGCGGAATAAACCATAAGAGCAGCAATAGCCGAAGCCAGTAAATAGGTGCAAGGGTGATATGGACCCAACTGATAGATGCGATGACGAGCCATGCCATGATCACTAAGTCTGTCAATTTCGGTAAGCCTAAACTTACCTACAAGAACTGTTCCCTGGCCACCTTGTGCGACCCAATATGTAGACGAGACCGATCCAACAAGATCGGATAGGGTCGTGGCTCGCAGAGGGCTCTCCGCGACGACAGCAGGTAGTCCGCGGATTACCGACGAGGATAAGATGTTTGAGATGATTCCAAGTGATGGTTCGGCACTTGAAGCAACAAGCCGTGGCAGACTCGGGCGCCTTGATGACAAGAAATGTTGAAGAGCGCTGTCAGTCGTGAAACGCGAGAGGATAACTTCCAGCTCGGGACGGCTCCCAGCTACGCTCTCGCACGTCGATGAGCTGGATGTATCAGAAGCGCTAAGCTCCTTCGGCGCCTGCTGCAGCAGACGGGAAAGACGCGAGCGACCCGCAGAGCTAGCGTTATGGTATGCGCAAGAGGCAATCCCAACACTTGCTTTAGGCATTCCAATACTATTCTTATATGTCAGCAGGTCACCTTTCTCTCCTCATGCGCAGATTTCTGCCCACGAAGCTGGGCAGTCGTAGCTTCCTGCCCGGTCAAGCGACGCGGCGACTTGGTGCGGATCGACTTCACCCCAAAAAAGCAACAAGCCAGAGACATAATAATATTTATGTCTCCAAAGTGCGGGGCTTGGAGGTGTTGCAGCAGCAGCTTGGCTGACCGGCCGTTCACGCACGCGCTGCACGCCTTAGCGTAAAATGTGTAAAAGGTAGCGACAAATCCATCTAGCAGCCCAACTACTTATTTGCAGTGTAGTTTCTGACTCGTCAACTGTATGTACGGCGACCCCAATCAACGGACGGTTCAGGCACCGCCAAGATTTGCGCCAATGCGCATGCCCCAAAGATCAAGCCGTCCAGCAAGCAGCAATAGCACAATGGGACCTTCTTTGACCCGTAGGATGCTAACGGATCCGGAAATCGCTGCGCTATGTCGGAGCACGACCCTAGTGAGCAAAGGGAGCATAAGGAAGCTTCAAGTTAATTGGGCACCTTGGGAATATTACTATGCAAAGGTGCAACCGGGCGCCCAGTATCGGTGCTTGCGGATAGGACCGATTGCCCGATACATTGCAACGCTGCTTACCATCCTTTGCATCTAGCCAGTTCTAGCGCCTGTGTCAAAGCGCCACGGCGCAAACCGCTCACCGTTGTTACCCCACTTCGATGCGCTGTCAGCGCTGTCCGTGAGCTATCCTGCGTCTGCCTGGGACCCCGGCCAGCCAGCCTAGCGTTGGGTCCCTAAGCAGGAGGCCTTCGCGGTGCAAGTGTTGGAACGTACGGTTCATAAGCAGTTACAGATAGCCTGGGCAAGGGCCTCAGAGCGTAGCGTCACCTGCACTGTCCCGCCCCTCAACCCGGGATTCCGGCCCTCCCCTAGCCAGCTACGTTTTGGGTATCCCGCTCGTACCCATACTTCGCCTAGAGGCCCACAAATGGTCTGTCCTGCTGCACACGCCCGCGCCTTGCTCTGGTCTGATGGGGTTACAGCGAGACCACGGGGCCTTACACGGTACCGTACTGGGAACACGCCCTGGCAGTCGTTTAGTTCCGTGCAGGCCGGTCCTCCTCCAGGGGGCAGCATTTGCACCCTTGCAGCCTAATACATAGCACCAGCGGGGCCTCCCGCTTCGCGCTAACAGCGGTGCAGCCAGTAGTCAGCTAGCGACGGCAAAGCCCCTGTGACCACCCTAGTGACCACGTGCCCTAGGCGGCCAGGCCCCTACCCGCACCTCACCTCCCGCAGCGCACCGCTCCCACCTCACCGCCCGCCGCCACCACCGCCCTGCTCCCACTGCGGTACTGCTGCAGGGGCACCTCACCGGGTCAACCCCACCACCAAGAAACCGTCCCATCCTCTTCTCTTCTTGTCCATCCTTCCCCTCCTGTGAACATTCCCTGCTCCGCCCGCCTTTATCCACAACCCCTCCCAAAGCCAACACTCCTCCTTCCAACACCACTCCACCCACGCCAACGCGCGCCCCCTCCTCCTCCTCTGCGGGAGCACTCGCGCCACCCGCTCCTTCCCTTCCTCCCGCCCCCGGCCCCATCCCCTTCCGCTCCCCGCGCCTACTCCCAGCCCAGCCGGTGCAGCGCCAGCCCATTCCTGGCCCGCGGCTCCCTCGCCCATCGCCCCATGCGCGGCTCCTGCCCCACCGCCGCCACCAGGAAACGGCCGCTGCGCGCGATGGCCAGTCCGTTCACGAAGCCGCGCTGCGGCAGCGCCCCCAGGCAGCTCAGCCCGCCCGCGCCGCCGGTCTTGCTGGGGTTGACGGACCAGAGGCGGATGGCGCCGTCGCCGGCACCGCTGGCCTGGGGGTGGGAGAGGGGAGAGGGGAGAGGAAAAGGGAGGGGAGGGGTTGAGAGGGGAAGGAAAGGAGGAGAGAAGTGCTTGGGAGAGGCTTGCGGGGTAGGTGGGGGGAGGGTGGAATGACGTGTTTGGTGGGTGGGCTGGGGCGGGCCTGGTGGTTGCAGGGGTTGCCGCAGGTGGGTCGCTGCAGGAGGCGCTGGATGGGGGGAGGAGGCGTTGGTGGTGGGGTGGCTGCTTCTGGTGCACCTTGACGGCCCGCAACGGGGGAAGGACAGGCAGCAGGGAAGGAGGTGCACGGAGAGGGTGCTGCTGCCGCACATGGGTTGGAGCAGGAGGAGGAGGAGGAGGAGGAGGAGGAGGAGGAGGAGGAGGATGGAGAGTGACGGCTGCGTGTGTGTCCGGACGGCACGCACCCCTCCTCATGGAGGCCGTGCTCCCCTCCTTCCACACAACCCAAACACCTCCTACCGCCTCCTCTCCCCCAACTGCTCTCCCATGCCGCCTTCCACCCCGCCTCTCCCCCTCCCTCCCTCTCCCCCTCCCCCACTCACCACCAGGTCCGAGTTCTTGCACACCGCCACCGACGTCACCCAGCCCAGCTCCGGAGCCGCCCCGCCTCCCACCGCTCCCACCGCCCCCTCCTCCCCGCCCGCCGCTGCTGCTGCTGCAGGCGCCGCATACACCGCGCCCGCCTCCGGCCCGTGCGCCCCCCGCGCCACGAACACGGGTTTCTTCTTGAGCTGGCTCCACAGGTGCAGCCCGCCGTCGCAGCCGCCCGACACCCACTCGGTGGAGGTCACGAAGCGCACGCAGTCCAACACCCGGTCGTGGGCCCTGGACAGGGGAGGGAGAGGGAGGGGGGGGGAGAGGGAGAGGGAGAGGGAGGGGGGGGAGAGGGAGAGGGAGGGGGGGGGAGAGGGAGGGGGGGAAGAGGGAGGGGGGGGAGAGGGAGGGGGGGGAGAGGGAGGGGGGGGAGAGAGAGGTGCAGGGAGGTGAGGTGGGGGTTGCATGATGAGGGGGATGCCTGGTGGGCTGGGTTTCTTGGATTTCTCTGTCGGCCTACTATCCCGTCCGTCATTCGCACCCCCCAGCCGCACCTCGGGTGATACCGGCTTCCCACCAACCCCCCTGCTTCGTCGGGTTCGTTGGGGGCTGCTGCCACAATCCAGCACACACGACGACAGCAGTTGTTCGGCTGCACCCCCATTACTGCTGCAGCAGCTTCCTCCCATACCCATCCCCTCCCTCCGCCCGCCCCCCTATGTTTTGTTATGGTCTTTCACCCCCCTTCTTTCTCCCCTCCCCCCACCTGAATATGAGCTGGCTCTCCTCGGGTATCTTCCACAGCCTCGCCGTGTGGTCGTGCCCCGCCGTGACCACCCTCTCCGCGCGCAGGCAGTCCAGAGCCAGCACCTCCGCCTGGTGCCCGTACAGCGTGTCCATGTAGGCGCGGTCCGCCAGGCTCCACAGCTTCACGGTGCGGTCGGCGGAGCAGCTCATCAGCATGTGGGTGCCGTCCCTGGGGGGGGGAGAGGGGAGAAGAGGGGAGGTTCAGTACGAGCAACATGGGCGGGACTTGCAGTGACACCGACATTGCTTCCAAGCGTCAGGAGAAATACGCACATGAGGAGGGAGGGGAGGAAGTTACCGGTATTCCGTAATTGCTCTGCCGTCCTCCATGTACTCCTCCTCCTCCCTCCTTTCCTCCTCCCCTCCCCCCCCTTCCCTCCCTGCCCCCCTGTCCCCACCTGAACGCCAGCCCCGTCACCACATCCTTGTGCCCCGGGAAGCCCTGCACGTAGGCGCCCGACCCCGCATCGAACACGTGCACCCGCGAGTCGCCGCCGCCCACCGCCAGGTAGCGCCCGTCGCTGGACACCGCCACCGCCGCCAGCGAGGCGCGCGAGGCGGAGCGGGCCTTGCGAGCCACCCAGTCAGCGGCGGGGGCGGAGGGGGCGGAGGAGGTGCTGGGGCCGTCGCCGGGGCTGGGGGAGGGGTGAGGGGAGCGTGGAGGGGGGAGTGGTTGATTGGGGTGAAGGGGTTTGCATGGGCTTGTATGGTGGTCGGGAGGCTAGCTCCCACCCACGCAGCTGCTGCCGGTACTGGTACCAGGGCGCTCAGGGCGGAGGTGGCCGGGCTGTCTAGCGGGGCTGCGTTTGTCCGCAGTGGTACTTGCCTTGGTGATACTCTTCCCTCCCACCTTCCTGCCACCCTGCAAACCTCAGTTGCCGACCCCAGGCCCCCATGTGGCGGGGCGGCGCCCCGCTCCTCCAGCGCAACAACTCCCCCTTTGCTCCTCCACCGCCCCACCCATCTTCCCCTGTGTAGAAGCCTCACCAGGCCATCTTTCCAGCACTCCACACCATCGCCGCTCTTCTCCCCTGGTTCCCGCTGGTTCTCCTTCCCTGCCCCTCCCTACTCTTTTCCGCACCCTCCCCTCCAGCCCCCCCCTCCTCCCCTCCAGCCTCCTCTCCTCCTCCGTTGCTTCACTTTTCATTTCTTTTTCCCTCCCCTCCCCCCAGCCTCACCGGTACAGCTGCGTGCGCTTCATGGTCTCCACGTCCCAGCGGCACACGCCCCCGTCCTTGGACACCGTGAAGGCGGTGGCGTCGTCGGAGGTGAGCGCCACGGCGGTGGCGGACAGCCGGTGGCCGCGGCTGCAGCAGGGCGCGGTGTAGCCGGGTGACCCGGGGGTCAGCACGCGCACGCGGTGGGCCAACCGCCGCTGGAGCCGGCCTTGGGCCTGGGTAGGGGTGCGTGCGTGGGGAGATGTGGAGGAAGGGTTGAGGAGGGTTGAGGGGGGTGGGTGCGTTGTGGATGGGTGGGAGGTTAGTAGTGGTGGTAAGAGTAAAACACTACATAGGGAAAGGTGCTGGGTGGGTTGTATTTCAGCCTCTGCTCGTGGGAAGGAGGAGGAGAAGGAGGAGGGAGGGAGGTGGAAACGATGTGAAGCGGGTATTGTGAGCGTGGAGTAGGGTGCAAGGGCTAGAGTTGCCCTCCACACTGCAACGAAATGCAGGGTCTGCTGTGAACGGTGAACCCCCCACCGGTAGCAGCGCACCTGTGCAACGTCCTGCTGCAGGCGATCCGCTAGTCTTTGTGCCCGCGCCGCTGCGTCCAACGCCCTGCCGCCCTCATCGTCGTCATCCTCCGCATCCTCCTCCTCCTCTGCGTCCTCGTCGTCGTCGCTACCGCCAGTAACACCGCGACGTTCATCGCGTTCGTCATCCTCATCCTCAAGTTTTGTGAGGTACTCCCTCGCTGCAGGTAGAGGAGAAGCATTGCTTAGGCAAACGGATTGCACCAGCCGCCGGCAAAAGAAAGGCACGGCGTATCTATGAATAGAGTCGAACTATTACAACATAGTGTAACCGGCTTGCGCGTGGATACGGGCTCACCTAGCCGCAGCCGCAGTTGGTCCGCCGTCTCGTGGTCCTCTTCATCGTCTTCATCCTGTTCATCGGCCTTCTTTTTATCTTCATCATCGTTTAGGAAAAAAGTATCGTCGTCATCTTCGTATGCCTCTTTCTTCTTTGCTCGTTTTGTTTGCCCTTGTGGGCCACGCTTGGCTGCAGGGCGTTTACTAGAAACCTTCATTTATATCAATTATAAGATCAGGCAGATACGCAGACAACCGTGTCCTATGTGAGTAAGAAGGCGGTGTACGTCAAACGGTGAGCAGGCTGAACGTCGCTGCCCGGTGTATGCGGTATGCCTGTAATTTCTTATACTGATATAGTGGATAGGCTGCATGACCCATAGGCGACATACTAGCAAATTCGGCAGGATTTGGCATTATGCATAGAACCTATCTCCTAGTGCATTTTTGTAACTGTAATAAACGTTGTAGCAGCTTCTATATCCTGTAAATAGACAACATCAATGCAACAACACCGGAAGGGTTTCGCGAACACGGAAAGTGTATAACTGGCCTGAGGAGGCCAATTAAGGATGAGACCGCACGTTTGCATCCCATCGGGGTGTCAGCAATGGGTGTCGAAGGTGCGTCGCAAGTAGGGCGAAGGTTGCAGTTATCATCGTTGACATGCAAGCACATGCGACTTGCACGGCTGCAGACTGTTGCCGTGGGTGTCGACAAGTTTGCCTACATGAGCTCTTTAGCGATATACGTCCATTCGTCGCAAACCTACCTGCCGCTGGCTATCCTTGCCAAGCATGAGAAGCACTTGTCTGCTCTGGCTATGTCACCTTACGACGCCAATTTGCTGGCGTGCGCCATCAGTAACCATGTAAGTAACAATGGCTTCACAATTGCCCCTAGGAGGGTCTGGGTGGCAGTAACCAGGGTCTTAAAAGGCCACCATTCCTGGCTCTTGACTACGACCATAACCTCCTCAACGCGACGCGCTAGTGCACTTTCAGCTAGCCTGTAGTCCTGCCTGTTCGCTTGTACAGCCCTGAGCATGCCTCGCTGCCCTACCTAGCCGCTGTCAGTTTGCTCCGTACTCGACACTAATCGTACGGCAACGCACTGGCGGTTGACACCCTACACACCAAGCAGCAACTAACCGTCAAATCCAGTGTCTCCTGCCGTACCACCACGCCGTATAACCACTCCTACCGTACTGGAGGCATGCAACCGAACTTCAACGTCCGCCTCCCATTCCCCAGGAGCTACGGTTGTACGATGTGGATACGGAGCTCCCCATCTCCAGTGTGAAGTACTCTTCACCGAAGGCAACCGTTTCTATACTGGAATGGTGGGTTCTCCGCACGTGCATCAGCGCATGGCATCCTGCTGCTTGCAAGCTTGGTCAGGTCTGGAAGTCAGGGAGTCTGTAACCGGGGCCACATGCCCGTCTCTAGCGCCTGATACACTTGCTGACTTCGTGATTTGCATGATGGCCTTTGGTCCATGCGTTGTTCTACTGGGTCGGGTTTGCACCCCAACCCGCCGTACAACAATGCTACACCCAAGACCCAACCTGACGCATCCCTCCAACCCCAACCCCCACCCCCGGCAATCCCCGCAGGCATCGCAGCCAGCCCGGCATCCTGCTCGCTGCCGTGGGGTCTCACCTGTACGCCTGGGACGTCTCCGCCGCCTGCAGCCTGCACGGCAGCGGAACCGCCGCCACCGCCAACAGCACTGCCACCACCAACACCAGCAACGGCAACACAGGCAATGGCAGCAACAACACCAGCAGTGGCGGCGGCGCTGGCTACACTGTCGCAGCGCCGCCGCCTCCGCAGCCTGCGCCCCCTCCTCAGCCGCCCCCTCGTTCCATGCTCATGCGGCTGAAGGGCGCCCGCGGCGGGGCAGCAGCCGACGGATCGCCCTCCGCCTCCTCCTCCCCCTCCTCCTCCGCGCCCTCGGCCCCCCATGTGGGCCGCTGGGTGTTCCTGCGCGACCTGGGGGCCGTCATCACCGCCATAGACCAGTGCGCCTCTCCCGCTGCTACCACCGCCACCGCCACCGCCACCACCTCACCAGCTGCTGCTGCAGGTGCTGCCAGCGGAGGCGCCGCCGCCGCCTCCGGCGGCGCCACGCAGCTCGCCGTCGCCACCGCCGGCTCCCGAGTGGTACTGCTGGAGTTGCAGCCCTCAGGCCTGGCAGTGCGTCGTGAGGTACGGAGCATAACCCTGCCGGACGCCGCAACAGGCGGTAGCGGCAGCGGCAGCGGCTCCGCCACCACCGCCCCCTCCGCCATCAGCTCCGTGAGTTGGGAGCCGCTGTCGGGCAGCGGGCTGCTGCTGGTGGTCACCCGCGGCGGCACCATGGCGCTGTACGACGCCAGCAGCGGGGAGGTCGTACTGCAGTACGGCAAGCAGCCGGCAACTGCGGCGCGCTTCACGGCCTTCCTGCCCTCCCAGCCGGGCAACTTCCTGTGCTCCTCCAGTCGCAGCGGCGCGCTGCAGCTGTACAACGTCAGTCAGCCGCACCCGCTGAGGATGCTGAAGCTGGGTGGCGGACTGGTGCAGGGCTTCACGCTGATCAATCCCCGTCAGCAGCATCAACAGTCGGGGGCACCAGCAGCAGCAGCAGCCACGTCAGCCAGGCGCGGCGCCGCCTCGCTGGCGCTGGTGTCGTTCGGCGACGGCAGCTTGTGTGTGTACGACCTGGCTGGGCAGCAGGTGGTGTGGCGACAGGAGGGCGGACACACGGAGACCATCTTCGACTGCCGCTTCTGCACCACGGACCCGGACCTGCTGGCCACCGCGTGCTTCGATTCCATCGTGCGGGTGGGTGGGGGCGAGTGCGGGCTGGGGGGTTGGTGGGTGGGTGTGGGTTGGGGCCAGTAACAAAGGAGTGAGAATGGAAGCACAGTCCCTCATGCGCTCATGCAGTGAGCGCATTGGCAGACCCTAACCTGGGAACACGCAACCCGGGGGCTTACCGAATGCGGGTTGGGGCGGTTGGGGGCAGGTGGGAGTGAGAGCGGAGGGAGGGATGAGGCGGTCCATGACGCCTGTGTGGTGTGGTGCTTGTGTGGGCGCGGGGACGCTGCAACGTGTGTTAAGGCAACTGGCACGTGCGTGTGTGGTGTGTGGCGGGGGGCGCTGCTGAGGGGTTGGGGAGAGGGTGACGGGCGGGTGATAGCTACAACACCCAGGCAGCGGTGTGTATCTACGTGCCGGTGTTACGATGGGTGCTGGTGCTTGGAGAGAATAAGGGTATAAAGCGCAGTAGAGTCTCACATGCATTGCCTCCTCCCCCATCTGCGCCTCTAATCCTAGTCCTAAACAAGCCCAAACAAGCTCCCAACTCCCACCACCTCACCCCTCCTCCCCAGATCTGGGACGTGCGCAGCGGCCGCTGTGTGCGCCAGCTGGCGGGCGCGGAGGGCATCCTCTACTCGCTCAGCTGGTCGGCTGACGGGCGGCTGCTGGCCGCCTGCAACGACGTGGGCGCGGTGTACCTGTACGACATGGCTCGGGGGCTGCTGGTGAAGGCGCTGAGGCAGCACGCCAAGCAGGCGCTCAAGTAGGGGAGGGGGAGGGAGGGGGGCGGGCGGGAGGGAGGGGGGAGGGAGGGCGCGGGGGCGGGAAAGGGCGGAGAGGGAGGGGGGGTGCGAAGCTCGATTCATTTGCATCCATTCGTTTAGGGCTTTTACCACGGGCTACCATTATCGTTTACAGTACGGTCTTCTGAATCTTCTGGCTCTCCCCCTCCGCCCTCTCCCAGGGTATCCTTCCACCCCACCAAGCCCACGCTGCTGGCCTCCGCCTCCATCGACGGCACCGTCGTGGTCTTCTCCGCGGACGGCGACACGCACCGCACCCTGCGCCACTTCGCACCCGTGGCGGGCCTGGCGTGGAGCTGCTGGGCAGGGGGGGGCGGGGGCGGGGGCGGGGGAGGTGGTGCTCCCGCCCACCAGCTGCTGGCCACCTGCTGCGACACGGGCCAGGTGCACGTGTGGGACCTGCAGCGGCCCACGGAGGACTGCCTGGTGCGCACGCTGGAGCGGCATGCGTGAGTGGGGGGGGAGGGGGGTAAAAGTAAGGAAACGGACGACCTGCGCCACGCGGCTTCACCATTGGGGGGGCTGGGGCGGGTGGGCGGGTGGGCGGGCTTGCAGGCCTACAGGAAAAGAACCCTCCGCTTCGGGCTTTTAGAAACCCTCGTCTCTCTTCCTAAGCCCTCCTCAAACCCTTGCCTCCCCCCTCTCCCTAATCCGGGCCCCCCCCACCCCCCCCCGCCCCCCCCAGCTCCCGCGCCTTCCACCTGGAGTTCTCCCCGCTGCTGCCGCACACGCTGCTCAGCTCCTCCAACGACCGCACGGCGAGGGTGTGGGACGTGGCGGCGGGGGACTGCACGGCGGTGAGGGAGGGGGGGGGGAGGGGATTGACAGGGATACACATTCCAGAGGGTGGGATTTGGGAGGGGAGTATAGGGAGGGGCTGAGAAGGGCGGGAGGGAGAAGGGCCTCGGGGCCAAGGGTGGACGGACAGTGGGCATCGGAAGCCCTAACGACAACGGCGCTACACGAAGCGTGAGGCTGCTGCTGATGGCAACTACGATACCTGAGGTCGCAACAACCTGGTCACCGGCCCGCCACCTGGGGGGGCAGAGACGAGCCTGCCTGCCTGAACGAGCGCCTCCCCTCCCTTCGCACTTGTACACACCCCTTTTCCGTTCCAGCCCCAATACCCAACCACCGTTTTCTCCCACCCCTCCTCCGTTGCTGCAGCTCTCATCCTGCAACACCCCGCCCTTCCTCTCCCTTCCTCCCCACCCTTCCTCTCCCTCTCCCTCCCATCCTCTCCCTCCCTCCCTCTCTCTCTTGCTGCATGTTTTTTTATAATTTCCCCCCCTCCCTCTCCTCTCCCCCTCCCTCCCTCGCCCCCAGGTGCTGCAGGGTCACACTGCGGAGGTGCGGGCGGTGGCCTGGCACCCCGAGGTGGCGCACATCTGCTTCACGGGTAGGGAAAAAAAGAAATTCCAATGTGTGTTGTGATAATGATACAAGTTAGGGCAGGAGGGAGGTGGAGGGGAGGAGGAGGAGGGGTACCGGGGTGGGTTACATCAGCTTGATGGGCGGCGGGTGGGGCGCGGGCGCACAGAGGCAGCAGGATGCATGGGGGCAAACAGTTCATTAGGTGGCGGTGGTGGTGGTGCAGGCGGTGGGGGGTGGTGGGGGGGGTATGCGAGCGAGGTGGAAATCCAGCACTTCCAGCCCGCCTCCAGTCAGCCCGAATTCCCCAAACCCCTCCTCCCTTCCAGTGCGTCAAATCTACTTCCCCTCCCCCACCCTCCGCTCCCCTCCGCTCTCCCCCCTCCCTCGCATCAGGCTCCTGGGATGCCACCATCCGCGTGTGGGACGTGCGCTCCGGCGCCTGCCTGCACGTGGCCTCCGACCACCACGCCGACGTGTACGGACTGTCCTGCCACCCGCGCCGCCCCTTCCTGCTGGCCTCCTGCTCGCGCGACACCACCTTGCGCCTGTGGAGCACACTGGAGCTCACCCCGCACCTACTGCCGCAGGTGGGGGGGGGAGGGGTAAAATGAAGGAAACTGACGAGGCAACTAACGAGCTGTATGACAAGGCTTCACCATGGGGGTGGAGGGAATAGATAAACTGAGCCGCGCGGGTGGGGAGGGGTGTCGTACATGGACATAGAGCCGTGCATGCGTGTGTTAAGAAAACTGGCCGCGAGTAGGAACGTGCATGCGTGTGTATGCGCGCCGTACATGCAGGGCCGTTGTGGGGCTTCTTGAGAAGGGATTACCGGTAGAAGTGCCCTGTGCCCTTGTCCCCTGTCCCATGCCCACCCTTCCCCTTACTTTTACCACTACCCCCGCCCCCGGCCCCATGCAGGCCCTGGTGCGGCCGCTCTCCGAGCTGCGCGCTGCCCCCCAGGAGGCGCTGCAGCGGCCCCCCGCCGCCCCCGCACTGCTGTCAGGCGCAGGCAGCAGGGAGCTGGCGGAGAGGCTGGGGGCAGCGGCGGCGGGAGGAGGAGGAGGAGCAAGAGGTGGCGGCGGTGGCGGCTGCAGCCCCCTGGAGCGGCTGGCAGCGCTGTGCGAGTTCTTCCTGCCGCCAGGTGAGAGGTGTGGCGGTGGTCGGCTTGCCGCCCTGCACTGCGCGCTTGGGACAGCCTGAGGAGTGAGGACACATGCCCTGCCTCTGACTACGCCTAAACTCTCCTCCCTCGCCCGTGCTGCGCCCCCCCCCCGGCCCCCCCCTCATCAGCCTGTATGGACGTCTTCTGGGACCTGGCGCACACCGTGCGTCGCGGCGGCGCCGCCACCACACCTGCCGATGACGGTGGCGGCGCCAGCGGCGGCACGAGTGGAGGCCTGCTGCTGCCGTCCAGCCGCCAGCGCTTCAGCGGCAGCGGTGGCAACCAGCTGGCGGGAGGTGGAGGTGGAGGAGGAGGTGGAGGAGGAGGTGCTGCCGCTGGAGGGGGTTCGGGGCTGAGCAGCGGTGAGGGGTGCTCCTCGCTGCACCACTGGACGGCAGCCCGGCTGGCAGTCACCTCCTCGGCGAATCACCTGGAGCTGGCGGCATGCAGCAAGGTGCGGAGGGGCCAGGAGACTTGAGGAGACCTGAGGACCTAGGACCAGGCTGAGCCACCGCGAGGAAAGCACCCCACACTGACCCTGACCGTGCTGTAGGGGTGGGGCGCAGGAGAGAAGCAAAGACCTCCATGCAAACCGCAACAGGGCAACCATCCCCCCCACCCCCCACCCCACCCGCCATTGGTATGGTCTTTGACCCCCCAGGGCCGCGCCCCTGCCACCGGCTCCTCCGCCTCCTCGGGCGGTCGCCGCGAGGAGTTGCTGCGCTCCGCGGCCCAGCAGCACCTGGTAGCCGGGGACGTGGAGCACTGCTGCGAGCTGCTGGCGGAGCTGGGGGAGTGGGACCGAGCGCTGGCACTGGCGCCGGTGGTGGGGCTGGGGCTGTGGCAGCGGCTGCTGGCGAGGAGGGTGGCGGCGCTGGGGGAGGCGGAGGGGGAGGGGGCGGCGGCGCAGGTGAGGGGTGTGGATGGGGGGGGCTGAGTGGGCCGGGATGATGTGTCATCACTGCTGTCCATGCACCTGTTCCTATTGTTATTGCCACTGCTGCTGCTCTAACTATTGCTACTGCCATTGCTGTTGCCGTCGCTGCTGCTGCAGGGCCAGGTGGCCGATGTGCTGCCTCTGTATCTGGTTTCGGGGCAAGTGCCGGCGCTGGTGGACATGCTTTCAGCGTCAGAATTGTATGACACAGCCTTCAATGTGGCTGCCGTACATGCCAGCGGCGGGTACGCCAGCCTCTCCGGTGGCGGAGCCGCCAACGGCTGTGGCAGCGGCAACGGCAGCTGTAACGGCGGCGTTGGCCGTGAGCATTGCAACGGCGTCAGCACGCCGCGAGGAGAGGTTGCGCCACCGGCGGCTCCGACATCAACGTCAACACCCACGGCAGGCCCGCCGCAGCCGCCGCCGTCGCCTGGTGGCGGCGCTGGTGGCGCCGGCGGCGGCGGCGCAGCCGTTATTTCCCCCACGGCGGTACCCTCTTCGCCAGGCGTCGAGCGGCTTCGCAGGACGACAACTAGCGACATGGGCGGTGGCGGCTCGCTTTTGCCGCCGCCGCTGGCGATGACGATGACGTCATCCACCGCCAGCTCGGGGATCCCGCGCGCCGGCACCCTGCCCAGCCTCAACCGGACACCCTCCATGCGGCCGCCGCCGCTGGCGCCCATCCAACACTCGGCCTCCACCTCCCTCCTTTCCTCGACCATCCTGTCCCCGACGGCGTCGACGGCGGCGCTTGCCGACGCAGCAGGCGACTCCTCCTTGCATGGCGGCGGCGGTGCCGGCGGCGGTGGTTTTGGTAGCAGTGGTGCGCTAGTCCGGGGCGAATCCTCCTCGCACATGCCCAACCAGCAGTCGTACGGTTCACCCCGCACCTCGGCATCTGGACAGCTGCAGGCGGCGGCGGCAACGCCGCCGGCGGCCACTCGGCCGCCGTCAGCGACGACGCCGGCTCGGCTCCGCACCACCACCAATAACACCGCTACCACCATTTCCACCGTCACCTCCGCTACCACACCCACCAATGTTGCCACGCCCGTCGCCGCCGCTGCGGGGCCGCCAGGCCGCGACGCCTACTCCACTTCCGCCGCCTTTGAGCGTGCCGTTGCCATTCGCTGCACCCAGGCCCGATCCCTGCTGGCGCAGGGGCAGCCGCTGCATGGCGCCGCCTGCGCGCTGTCGGTGGACGATGTGGTGGGGGCCGCGGGGCTGCTGCTGCGAGGAGGGCAGGAGGAGATGGCGGCGGCGCTCGCGTTAGCACTGGCGCCGCAGGGAGGCGGCGGCGGCAGCAGCATGCTAGCGGGAGGGGGGGCGGCCTGGAGTGCGGGGTCGGGGATGTTTGGGGTTGGGTTGGCGGGGTGCGGGGAGGGTGCGGGGTGTGTGGAGGCGGCGGCGGCGGCGCTGCGGCCGCGGTTGCTGGCGGCAGCGGCGCTGCGGCGGGAGGCGGCGGGTGACTATCTGACGGCGGCGGAGCTGATGGCGCAGGTGGGTAAAAAGAAATGGGGCAGGACGTGTTAGGGACGTCAGGACGTGGAGGTGGGGTTCGCAGGTTACGGTAGTGTAGGGACAGGGTTCAGGTGCAAGGCGGATGGGGGCCTGGGGGTCATCGATGCTACACGTCATGGGCCATTGGGTAGCGAAAGGGCGTTCACGTTGGCGTGCTGGATAGCGAAGTCGGTGGCTGAACTGCAGCAAGCGGAGGTCGTTTGCGGCTGGATAGGATATCCCTCGCGCCCCTTCGCACCTCCTCCGTCCCCTCCCGCCCAGGTCCCCGGCCGCTCCGACCTCCGAGAGCTGCTGGCGGGTCGCTGCCGCGCCCTCGCCGACTCCCGCACCACCGCCCGCGTCTTCGCCTGCCTCGGACTGCAGCCGCCCGAGCACTACATACTGCCCGCCACCGCCGTCAAGGCCGGGACCACCACCAGCGGCGGCGGCGGCGGAGGCGAGTACGGCAGTAGCTGGGAGGCTGTACGGCAGTTGTTGCTGGCTGGGCAGCATGAGGCTGCGGCGGAGGGGGCGCTTGCGGGAGTACGGCGGTTGGTGGAGTCGGGGCGGCGGGTGACACTGCTGAGTGCGGAGTGGGAGCAGGCGTGGGGCGCGATCAACAGGTGAGGGTGGGCGAGTGGGATAAGGGCGGGTTTGGGGCAGGAGATGGTTGAAGGGGGCTGCACAAGGGAGGCAGGTGTTGGCAGGCGCCTGACTGGCTCCTCTCCCGGTGGCAGGAAGTGCTTTCTTCAATCGTGCTCGCATCCACCTCTCCTTGTTATCTTCCCGCAATCTTTCTCTCCAAGCACCGAGCCATGTCGTCTTCTGTGGTATGCCTCCCCCTGCGCCCCCCCCCTCCCAACTCCTCCAGCCTGCATGCAAGCGCACTGCCACCCCCGGTGTGGTCGGCGGTGTTCAGCTACGCCGCCTCCCTCGGGGCGCTGGTGGCGCTGGAGCAGGGTGACCCATGGGTCGGGATCTACCTGGTGCGAGTGCTGGAGGCCTGGACGGCGGGGGCGGGGGCGGGAGGACAGGTAGGGGGAAGGAGGCGTGGCTGGGGTGGTCCCTGAACGTGAGGGAGCGTGAGGGGAGAATGTAAGAGCGGAATGTGGTTTGGAAAGAAAGGCGGAGCAGGTGTGGGCTCCGCGTTGGTCACATGGCGGCCACGTTGTTATGCGGGGCTGCATGCTTCCAATGCTTGGGTCTTCATGCCAGGCAACCCCCACTCCACAGTGTCGATCTGCCGGTGTTATACACCTGCAGTTCATTTACACGGTACAGCAACACAGCGGCGATCATCCCCTCCTGTATCACCGCACCATGCACACACACAGGGTCCGGAGCCGCCCGTTGCCCCTGCTCGCCTCGCCGCCGAGGTGTCGGAGGCGCTGGATGCCTGTCTGGCGCTCCCGGCGGTGTACGGCAGCAGCCCGGCGGAGGTACGGCAGGTGCTGCAGGAGCTGCTGGCGGCGCCGCCGGGAAGCCAGTGGCTGCAGGTGCGAGAGGGGGGATGCTTGGGGAAGGAGACGCGGGGAACAGGGAAGGCAGGTCTAGATTTTGAGTCGGCCAAAGGCTTGCGGGGCTATGCAGCCTCGCAGGGTACCTAGCTCGCTACCTCGCGTGGTGTTCATTCCGGATGCCCGCCACGTCCGCCGCTTTATCCGCTTCCCGCCCGCAAGCACCATTCCCCCAACCCCCCTCCGCACAGGGCACCCTTCAGTCCCGTCTGGGGGCTGCCGAGGCGCGCATGCAGTACCCGCAGGGCCCCGCGCCGCCCGCCTCACCCGCCCGGTCAGCACGCTCGCTCTGCCTGCCCAACGGCAGCAGCACCGGAGGCGACGGTGCGGCGGTGGAGGGCTCCGCCAGCCTCCCCTGGCACGGCAGCGGACGGAGACTTGCCGGCAGCGGCGGTAGCATTGGCGGGCTGCGGCAGGGCCCGCTGGATTTGGGATCCACGGGCAGCCGAATGTCGGGAGCCGGCATCGGCGCTGGCGGCGGCTCGTTGGCGGCGGCGCTCGCAGCATTCGGCAGTGGCGGCGGCGGCGGAGGTAGCAGTGAGGCCGCGACCCACGGGTCATATGGCCTGCTGGAGCTGGCTCGCGGCCCTGTGGTGGTGGCGGCTGCGCATGTGCCGTCCCGCTACTGTTGCTCCACCACCACCTCCTCAGCCTCGTCCTCCTCCTGCACCACCTCCGTCAGCCCCTCCCCGCCTGCCCCCAGCAAGGGCCAGGCTGCGAGTGCGGGTCTGTCCGGAACGGGCTTGGGTCCGTCCGCGGGCTCAGGCGGCGGGGTTGCCACGCCTCGTTCCGTTGTGAGCGGCTGTGTGGTGCGCGGCGCGGCTGTGCTGCTGGAGGATGGCAGCAGCTGGGTGGGGCTGAGTGAGGCTGTGGCGCTGCGGAGGGCTATGTCGTACAGCCCGCTGGGGACCGGGCAGCTGCTGCGGTTGCCGTGATGTGGAGGCGAGGTCGCGGGAAACAATGGCTGAGTACTGTATTACTGGTATTGTAATTGTGGAGGTCGGGGAAGGTGAAGGCCAAGGACCAAGCTGCTCAGGTGAATACTTGGATAAATCGTAAAGTAGGTTGGTGTGGTTACGACGCTTTATGTTAAAGACAATGCAGGATCACTGCCGCTTTGGGACTAGCGGACAGACGTCGGTGTACCTAGCTCGCTCGCATGCGTCGAGTTATCTATGTGGCGAACATGGCACCAGGGTGCCTTGCTGCATGCAGATGAGGAACGCAAGCGGGTTGGCGTGTGGAGTGTGTCAACCTGTGCGTTCCGGGGCATCCCCTGGGTATGTGTGCATGTTACGACTTAGGAGGTGTACTTATCTTGGACGGTTACAGTACGTCAGCTCGGCAAGTAAAGAAGTAATCACTCTTGGTACGGCCTAAGGCGTTCATTACAATGTTGTGGAAGGGGTGTAAGGCCTGGGGATCTGCCCAGAGTGTATTTATTGCGTGACACGGCAGACGGCATGGCACTACCCTTGACTGCCAACCAAGTCACATGAGGACGTGTTACACGCTTGGACTATAACACTATGTTAATGTGCCGATGTCGGGTATTTGGAGAATCCACTATGCGGGGAATGATGCGCATGAATAAACAATGCAAGTGCAGGCCATGCTTGCACAATCAATGACGGCACATTGGGCCTCGCTTCGTGGCATCTGAGTGGCTGGGTGCCAGCGGGCCTGGAGCCGGGCGTGTGCTGGATGCCGGGAGGTGGCAGGTGGGCATGCATGCTGACGTGAGTGGCTGGCAAAGGGGATTTTGCTTTTGCTCCCTGGGCGATTTGGTGCTTTGGTCCGTTGAGCTGGCTGGGCTGCCAGTTCCTCATGTCTTTTAACGCACTGCCCTCGACCAGTAAAGCTGGTCTATAAAGCAACATGCGGTGGTGGTGATGCGCTGGTGTGCCACGGTGGGCGGTGTGTGTGTGTATGTGTGTGTGCAACAGTTTTTTGTGCACGCATGCAGGCGCCTCCAGTTGCAGCCTGTCTATGTGGCTGCAGCGTTGCAGTGATGCCTTCCCCCCTAATGGTAGGGTATGTTAGGAGGAACACGCCTGAACAGCGTAATGGCGTCCGGCGCTGTGTGATTGCGAAGGATGACGGGGGTTGTTAAGAACCTAACCTATGTCCAACAGGATCGTTCGTTCCGTGCCCGTATATGGAACTGGTATATTGCACTAGGGGTATTAGTAACTTTGTAGGCGTACGGCGGCGTGGATGCGCGTTGCGGTCCATCCGTCCCTGGCGGCGCATAGGGACAACGCATATTTACCACACTTCAAGGTATTGACAATCTACGTCACGTAGCCGCCTAAGACTGCATTGTGGACCTTAATAACATATTGTCGGTTTCGCGCTGCTCGTGTTATGTACGGCAACGTGCTCGCTGCGGATTGCACATTGAGCACTATCCTGCAAGGACCGTTTTATAATTCACATGATCAGCAAACGTGTTTCCTTTCTATCTGAAGGTATAACTCACTCCTTCTTGGATAGTATCCACTTCGCCGTCTAGATAAGTTAGGTATGGCGTTTTAGAGCTGAGTTACCCGCCCTGCATGACTGTCACTTACACTCGAAAACTAGAGGACAAAGGGCCGCCGCCGGCTTGTAAGCTCTGGGAGAAGAGATGCCGACGCTGACCCTTTGCCGGCGTGCCAACAGCCTTCCAGCGAATGCCGAGGAGCTGCTCGCTTCTTCACCTCCTTCCCAGCGCCTGCCGCTTGTGCAAGATGAGGTAAGTGAGGGCCTCTATCAGGTTTTGTCATCGCCGGTTTTTTCTTGCCTGGCTGCTGTATCTGTTAAGCTATCAAACTAATCGGCAAGTAACACCGAAATTACGGGAACGTTTCTGGTATTGGAAGTACGTCTGCTGGAATGGACTAGAGTTGTCCCGATGACCGGACGGGGTGTTTGGCTTTAGCCGATGGTCTCCACGTATTTTAGATCATCATGAATATGCCTCCCGCTTCCACCCGCCAATCAGGACAAGGCTGCAACATCGCCAGCGGTTGCGTTCCCTCGCAGCCCCAGTGCAAGCGCGACCTTTAGCCCCGTTTTCGACCTAGAGTTAGGAGGCAGCTGTGCGAATACGCCACAGGATCATCACCATCACAGGACGTCGCGTTATGACCGCGACCGCGACCGCAATTGCGCGGGGCCAGCCGCAGTTGGACGACCGCAGCCGGCACTTCCAACGGCAGCATCACGGCATCAGGTCCAGTTACAGCGTGTAGCTCTGGGTGCAGCGGCTGCGCCTGGCCTGGACCGCAGTCGGAGCGACCTGCAGGTCATGCTGTCACACCACCAAGGAGCCAAGGCGGCAGCTGCGCAAGGAGCGGAGCCGCTGACTCCTACTGGCGAGCGTTTGGTGGAGCTTTGTAAACCGTCAAACGAGCTGGAGTTGGATGTGAGTGTTGGATTGAGTTGAGGCTTGCTGGTTTGGCTGGTATGCTTGTCCCTGGGCCTGGCAAGGGCCCGGAATAACGCACCAACGGTAAGGTGGGTATCCACAACTTCTTCTTACCACTCATCCCCTTTCCCACCCTGTCTTCCTCTTCCCTCTGCAGTTGGCACGCCGCTTGCGCGCATTCCGCAACGCCCGCATCGTCAAACCCCACTCCACCACCAGCACAACCACCACTGCAGTTCCCGCAGCCCCAGTCAGCTCGGGCAGCGACACCGGCTCCGTGCTGTCCACCGCTGCCGCCGGGGTGGCCGCAGCCGCCCCCACGGGTCCCACTCCAGGGGAGGTTGAGGCACTCGAGTTGGAGCTGCAGTCCGCCGGCTTCGTGGTCCGCATCCTGGACGGCACGCGGCTCAGCAAGGACGCGCGCTCCTGCCTGCGCACCCTCAAGCACCGCTTCCTGGTGTGCCTCGGCTGGAGCCCCCGGGCGGGACAGCAGCAGCAGCAGCAGCGGGGGGTAGGATTGGAGGGTGCCGGTGCCGGGGTCGGTGCGGCGCCATTATCCCAGCAGCAGCAGCAGCCACCGCAGCAGCAGCAGCAGGTTGCCCTGACGGAGCCGCTGGTGGTGGAGGTTCGCTTCCGGGAGCAGTTCCTGATCGCCAACCCCACCCGGGCGTACGAACACATGCTGCTGGTGGGTGGGTGGGCGGGTGGGCGGGTGCACCGGGGGGCCTGCAGGGTGTCTGTACGACGGTGCTGCCCCTCCCAACCTTTGCAAGGCCTTTGCAAGCTGATGTTCAGATATCTGTTGGTGCTTGGACAATTCATACCCGCCCAGCAACAGTCACGCCATCTCATGTCGTTCCTTCTTTGCCTCCCTCCCTCCCTCACTCGCTCCCGCCCTTCAGGCCCTCCCGGTAGTCTTCGTGGGCCCTCTGCGGCGGCTGGACGCGGCGGTGGAGCTGGTGGCAGCGGAGGTGGCAGCTGTGTTCCGGCAGGCGGGCCGGGCGCTGCCTCCCTGGCGCACCAAGGGCGCCATGCTGTCCAAGTGGGCGCCGGAGCAGCTGGCGGAGCTGGGCAGGATCATGCAGCGGGTGCCGCTGGTGCAGGTAAGGGGGGGGGAAGGGGGGGCTGAGGATGCGGAGAGGGAGATGCGAGGAGGGGTTGCATGAAGTTGCTTGGGTCGTTACTCGGTCAGCCGTTTACCTAAATGCGCGCCCCCTTCCTTGTGTTCATCTTGTGTTGTTGACTCCGCAGCTGGGCGGCAGCAACGGCCCGCTTGCACCGCAACGCGCCTCCTCGCATGCCTCATCCGGGGTGTACGGCTTCATCGACGTGGAGGGGGCCGCTCCCAGCGCGGAACTGGACTCCAGTGAAGACAACGTCACCCCACGGAGCACCAGTGCACCGCTGGAGACCGTACGACAGGCGCTGGGAGGAGCTGCTGCTGCGGCGGCGGCGGCCGGTGCTGTGGGCGATTCCGCCGCCAGCAAGGGCAGCCTTGTTGACATGGAGGATGGCGAAGTGGGGCAGCTGGTGTACGACCAGGCGTCAAGTATCAGTCAGCCAGACCTGCTGGCGGACGCGGGGGTGGTGGTGGGCATGCGCCCGGCGGATGGCCCGTCTCCCTGGATGATGCCGGAGGGACGCATTCCCGTCGCCCCGGACACCACCGCCACCGCCGCTGCTGCAGCTGCTGCCGCAGCAGCCGTTGCGGGAATAGCAGGAGGAGGTGGCGTGCACCCACAGCCCGGCGGCATTAGCGGCTCCAAGCATGGTGGTACGGCTGCTGCTGGTGACAGCGGCTGCACGTTGAGTTTCCCGCTGCTGCCGGAGTTGGTGGTGCCTAGCTCCGCGGCGCTGCTGGGCCCGCTGGCTCCACCCACGGCTCCTCACCCTCAGCACCAGCAGCAGCTCCCGGGGGCCAGCTCGCAGCAGGCCCAGCCGCAGGCTCGCAGCGTCTTCTCGCCGTTTGCCACCGTTTCCTCGCCCGAGTGGCGCGAGTGCGAGGGGCCGGGTGAGCGGGATGCGGTGGAGGTGCCGCAGACGGCAAGCAGCATGCAGCTGCCGGAGTTCACACTCAAGGATGCGGCGCTGGGGCTGGCATGGCACCCACACCACCCCCAACAGCACCAGCAGCACCCCCATCAGCAGCAGTTGATGATTGCGGCGGGTCGGCCAGCCGCCGCGGCGATGCCGCAGCCAACGCCGCCGCGCGCCATGCCGCTGCAGACAGCAGCAACGGCTGCGACGAGGATGACGGGGCCGGCAGCGGGAGGAAAGCCGGGGTACATGCTTGACCTCCAGCCGCTTGCTTCGGGTGCGCTGGGTCTGCAGAATCCGGCTTACGCCCACGCAGCGGCGGGTGTGGCGGCGACTCCTTGCTTTCCCGCTGCTGCCCATCCAGCCAACGACCCGGCGGCTGGGGCCGCTGCTGGCAAGCCCGGTACGACCGACACGGCGGCGTCAACCGCAGCGGGGGCGGCAGCAGCAGTAGCTCCCCCGGCCAGTGGCGTCTTCCAGATGCCCGACCTGCTGCGCATTACCCGGCGCTCCAGTTCGGATCTGTCACGGGCGGCCAACAAGTTCAAGAACGCCAAGTCCCTGCTGGCGACGGCGCTGCGGCGCGCCACTGGTGGCAGCAGCAGCGGCAAGGCGGATGGAGTCAGCAGCAGCGGGGGCGGCAGCGGTGCGGCGGATGGCTCTGTGGCGCAGGTCGGCCTGGATCGGGAGTCACGGGAGAAGGAGGGCGGGCGAGCCGGCGGCAGCAGCAACCAGCCCCTCGCTGCATGCGGGGCGGCAGGCGGCAAGAAGGGGCTGGGGGGGGCGGGTGGCGGGGGCACGCAGGTAGCGCTGGCGGGGGGCGTCATGACGCGCCCGTCGGGGGATGAGCCCCCTTGGGCGCGGATAGCCACTGTGAGGTGGGGCCAGCCTGCTGCTGGCGCGACTGCGGCTGCGGGTGGTGGTGTGGGAGCGGCTGGGGGGGCGGCTGGGGGGCGTGGTGGGAGGTAGGGCGAGGTGGCTAATGTGTGAGGTGGTTGGGCTGTAAGGGTGTTGCGCACGCGCTGGTTGGGCTGGGGGCAGCAGGCAGCCTAGCCGGCGTTGGATGTTGGCGTGAGCATGAGGCGTGAGAGGCGTGAGATGACCTTTTGGATGGCATTGGAAGTGGCTTCAGGGAAGTACATAACAGTAAAGAAAACGGCCATGGCATTGTGGTTTGGTGGGAGGGGTGCAGGGCCATTGGGCATACAACACCTCAAGTCATGAATTGTCGTCGTTGGTGAACTTGATGGTAGTATGCGATGTTGTTTTGCCTTGAAGTGGAAGACATGGTTGTAGATTCCTTTGGTGGCGCGCTGTTTGAGCCTGCAGGCGCAATTCAAGTGCGGGGAACGGTTTAGGCAGCTGTTGTTGTGGTGTTGGGATGACGGAGTGCTGTCGGTGTGCTGTCGGGGTCCAGACGGTGCACACGCAAGTGCAGGACGGCCCTTGCAGACAAGTGCAAAAAAGGGAAAGTTGTATGGTGCAGTAGCAGAAAACATAACACCGTCTGGCGTTGGTTGCTCAATTCATGATATCACGAAAGATCACTGCTTGGGTAGTTGCGTTGGGTGAACGGTACGACGTTCCTGGAGAGGCTCTTCTGACGGGTCCTCCGAGTTTGTGACTGGCTGTGTACGCTCGCGGCATGGAATCCATCCAGGTGCATTGCGTACACACGCCGTGCATGAGGAGACGGGATGGTCGTGCTGGCATTGTCCGTGCGTCCGCCACGCCAGCTGGTGATTGCGTCCATATTGGAGGCATGTGTCAGCCAGGCGGCCCCATCACCCACCGACCCACATACCCGGTTCACGGCGGCACGCAGCTGTGCGCCGGGAACAAGGAGGGGGTATTGTTCGGGTCTGGGTTGGGGGAGCTCACTTCTCGAGGGCCCTTCTTGGTAATTACGCAAAGCCAGGTGTGGTGAAAGGAAGGTTGGTTTTTAGTGTGAGTTTTGTGTAGGGGCGCCAGCCTGCTTTGCGTTCTTGGGTTCCTCTCTTAACACATGTCCACGTCCGTAGGCGCTTGTGGGGTTTTAAGAGTTGTGGTTTACAGCTGGCGCGTTTGCGCTGATTGTTCTAGCTGGTTATTCTAGCTGATTGTTCATGCCCGGCAGTCCGGGTAGGGGGTGTGAGGGGGCTTGAGGCGTTGAGGGCGGTTCCGCACTCTTGACGTATTGGGGTTGTTGGATTATGTCCAACAACCCCAATATTGTTGGGTCATGCCGGGTAGCAAATCCACGCCATGTGCGTCCCATGGTGTTTGGCTAGCTGCGGGGGGGAGTGTGTGCTCGTGTGTCCAAACAGTGTCAAAAGGGGTTTCTACAAGGATGTGGTATTGGCTGCGCATGCCCTGCCCGTTGTGCGGCAGTTATAGGTTCTGATGACGCTTGGTGAACTACAATTGGGCCTTTTGGTGAGTTGACAGCTTGGCCGCTAAACCAAAAAAAGTATGCTTTGTCTTGCAGTTATACAGTCGGAAAGCAAGCGTGTTCTTGCTCCGCTACCGCCGGTTTTCCACAGACGTCACGGGTGGTCATGCTCCTTTAATCCGCATATAATTTTATTGACCACACATGCGTTTTTAGGCGGTGACCTGTCAATTCCCCGTACCTCTCTTGCTGTGCCCGGAATCCCTTTTTTGCGCTCAAGGCTCGTGTGCAGTCACGTGAGTCAGGATGCGTTGTCGGGCTGTGTGGTAGGCTGAGCTGTGTCCCTTTGAACTCCCTTCTCCAAGTGCCCTTCCCCCGTAGATTGCTGTTTGTTGCATGGGCCAACACTCTCCAGTGTCGTGCGTGCGTTTGATAGATACGCTTCATGTGGTGTGTGTGGTATTCTTGCGAATGCCGGTCGGTGGGTTTTTAATCCGGACGAGGAGTCGTTTAGAGGAGCTGCCGTTTCATTGTGCAGGCGGCAACGTCGAACGGTTGTTGGCGGGCGCGCTTTAATTTGCTGTTGCGGTGGTGTTTGGCGGCTGAGGCAGAGGCGGGAGCCATTAATAAATAGCGTAGGTGCCGCATTGGGCTGTTTCGCATTTCTATTCCTTATAAGAACCTGCGTTCCGTCCTCACGGCTGTTGTTTGCTGGAGCTGGGGGTGTTTCCACGTGTGTGGTGTTCTCTGCGAGTGCAGCTTGGCGCCTAGAACTGGGGACCCGCGCTGCGCTGCTGGTGCGCACGAGTGATATGCGCCCCTGCAACATGGGTCGGATGGGGGCGCGGAGGTGTCATGATGGGATGGGATGTGGCAGGCTGGCGTGCGCTGAGGAAGGCAGACCGGCGGCGGATGGATGGGTGACGATGAAGGGGAATCGGGTAGGAGGTGTGGATGTGCAGCATGCGAGGGGGGGCGAGGGGTTGTGGTGGTGAAGGCGGCCGCAGGCGGAGGAGGCGGCAACTGGGGGTGGGCTGTTTGCTGTGTGAGATGACTGTGTGAGAGGAGCGGTGCGGACTGGGGGGTCGTCACATGCGGCGTCCCGTCCACCCCAGAAGGAGGTTAGTGCGTGCGTGCAGGTGTGTGTGGCTTGGCATTTCATAGTTTATGGTCCGGGAACGTGAGGGGCTGATGGCTGTGGTCAATCGCCTTGCTTGGGTCGTGTGGCCCAGTTAAACTAGGGCTGCAGGTTGGTGGAGAAAATTTCGGATCCGGTTCGATTGCAGGCGCAGTGTAAGCGCGCCTGCCGTTTCCTGTTTAGCCAGTATTTTGCTGCCGTACATGCTGCCGGTATTCCTCACAACACGCTTCGAGCGGGCAATTGGTGATCCGCAGCGCTCAAGCACACTCGCACAAAGCGATCCGGATCCGCAAACGGGCTAAGCAGGGCAATAAGCACAGGACGTCTCATTCCGTCTAACTGCATTCACAACTACGGCATACACCCCTTTTCACCCAGCTGCAACCTCTTGTTGCGGTAAGAAGAGTGTGCGATCAACAACACTGCAGTTGGATGTCCACAACCCTCCTGTTGGCAAGGAGTGCCTACCACAGGAATGCCATCCACGGCAAACATGAGCTTCTGTCTAAAGCATCTACAATACTAGCCCTTGTGCTTGTGCTTGTGATTGCCCCCCTGCATCCTGCATCCCCAAAGCAACACCCCCAATCCACTCCTGCACATGCAAGCATGCAAATGACTCATCCTGCTCAATTCACAGTACCTGACGTCCCGGGTGTGGTGCCCCAAGACACAGCATTTACCCATTTAATCCCACATTTCCAAGTCTGCCCTGTTCATGAGTGCTTCCGAACAAACAAGAACAATAAGGGAAGCGCCACATGCCTTCCGTCCGGAAGACCGGCGAGACAGTCAAATGGCAAGTAGCAAACCCCTGCAGCACCTACCAACCCTACCGGCGGCAGCACCTACCGACATCCAGCCAGCACCTGCTGCCTGCGCCGGCTGCGCGTCTGTCTAACCACGCCACAACAGAAAACCTCCTCCCCCTCCGCCTCAACATCAACATCAACAGCCGTCTCAGCTCGCAGGGCGGCGGCGAGCTTCGCTCAGCAGTGACACCGCCGCCGCCGCAGCTCAACACCGCCTGCTGCGCCGCTCAGCAGTGCCGCAGCGTGAAGCCGCATATGGCCGCCAGGATGATGTAGACCAGCAGCCCCGTGGCGGCGCTCACCACCAGCCACAGCCGCACGTTCTGAGAGGCGGTGAGAGGGAAAGAGGGGGCAATGAGAGGAAAGGGGGCAGTGAGAGGGGTCGGGGAATCAGGGGAGGCGCCATTCGGGTCGGGCCTGGCTGGCCGCAGCCCTCGCCACCGCATGCCTCCTCGCATGCCCTCTGACTCAGGCGACCTCCCGACAACAAGCCCCCTGGACAGCCCCCTCCACTTGCCTTCCACCACAGCGTGTGTTTGAGTCGCCGCGCTTCCCGTCTGAAGGCCAGAGACACCTGCTGCAGCCCCTCCGTCTTGTCAACCTGGGCAGCAGGAGGGGGGTGGTGGGGCCAGGGGCCCGGGGCGTGTAGGGGTGCAGCAGCAGCAGCGGTGAGGGGAGCAGCAGGAGCAGCAAGAGAAGGTCCGGACGAGGACGGATCAAGGGGCCCCGGAATGTGCACGCGGGTGGGCCAATTTTGGGACCAGTTTTGGGACCATAGAAATTAAAAACAAAAAAGCAGGGATTCACAAGGCAGAGGGAGGGTTAGTGGCCCTGCGGGTGTGCAGGGTGGTTCGGCCCCAGCACAGAGCGAGCAGTGGGGTAAGATGACATGACGTGTTGAAGCGGTTGAGGAGCTCGCACGCACGGAGCGCATACACGTGCGCAGCCTAGGCACCCCAAGGCCGCCGGCACCCGCACCGCCTCCCAAGCGCCCCTCCCCCTCCTTACCAGCAAGTCCAGTCGCTCCCCCCGCTCCAGCACCTTTTCGATGTTCTCAATCATGATGTGCTTCACCTCCTGGAGCTCGCCCTGCAGGGGGCGGTGGGAGCGGTAGCGGCGGTGGGAGCGATGGTGGGAGCGGCAGCGGCAGAGGAAGCAAAGCCCAGCTCAGCTGTGCACAATGTGGGCACCCTCCTCCACCGCCATCCCAACGTAACCCGCCACGACGTGCCATTATCGGTACATCCCTCCCGCCCACCTTGACTCTGTTGATGGCGTCTGCCGCCGGGTCGCTGAAGAACGCAGCTCGCTCCGCCAGCACCCGGCTGAACTCCGTGTTGTACTCGTAGGCAACCGCCTGCAGGAGGAGAGAGGGAGGAGGGGGGGGGAGGGGGAGGGGGGGAGGTAGGAAGGGAAAGGGAAGGGGGATGAAGCGGCTGGTGCGGTAGCGGCGATGGCGGCAGCGCGCTTCATGCTGGGGAAGGAAGGACCACACCGTTGCCTTTCCTCCTATGAACTACACTCCCGGGACTAGGTGAAGAAGATATAGATAAGGTTCCCGCCGTCCCTCCTGCTCGGCTTCCCCTCCCGTAGCCCCGCTTCCCCTCCCCCCGCACCTCCTTGGCTGCCGCTCCATACATGCCGGCGAAGCGCCCCCTCACGTCGTCCAGGAAAGCGAAGGGGATGCGCCGCCCGAAGGACTGCGGGGAAGAACATGCATGCGCGCATGCATGCATGGCGCAGTGGATGGTCGGACACATGCAATGTATCCATGTCTCCATGTGTGGAGCCAGGCAGGCGGGCAGGCAGGCAGGCAGGCTTGCACCGGAGTCCCCAGCTCCCCGCTCCTCCTCCCTGCCCCCCCCCCATGCCTTATCACACAGCCAGTTAGTTGTTTCCTCTTTACCCCCCTTCCCCTACCTCCCCACCCACCTCCTCCGCCACCGCCATGTATGTGATGCCCTCCGCCACCATCACGTGGAACATGTGCCGCTCCTGGGTGTAGCTCACTCGACTGCAGGGGGGGGGGCGGGGGAGTGTGGGGGGTTAGGAGTAGGAGGAGTAAGAGATGGGCAAAAGACGGGTTACGGAAGGCAGGGCCAGAAGGAAGAGGCGGGAGGTACCGGTATAGGGGCGCCCTGCGTGCTGGGGAGCACAGAGGGGGCTTGAAGAGGTCCGCCCGTGAGAGGACTTGGCGGGCTGCTGCATGTGATGTTCTGCAACGCCTGTGCGTATCTTCCCGCCCCTCCTGCAACACCCTCCCTCCCCTGCTCACGTGTCCTCATGGGGCAGCTTCTCCAGGATGCGAATTGCGATGACACTTGCATTTCCGGTGATGACGCTGAGGTGGCGGGCAAAGACGTTTGGTAAGGCGAATGTAAAGGTGCGCGGAATCCAGGGAATATGAGGTATGAAGGTCACGGTACCGAAGTGCGAATTGTGCCAGAGGCTCAAGCATAGACAAAAACGGCGGGAACTTCGAAATAGGCTGGAGGTAACACTGCACAAAGGTGTGCGACCCAGGCCATGCAAATGCAGGTACGGTTGGCTGGTGCCACACCATCTGCTTTATGGTCCCATGCTAGAACAATGCGTTTAATATCCCAGTGTTTATACCTGTGTTCTGCGAGAACCACCTGTCCCCTTGCCACAAGGCTGTAGAGGATGCTGCCGGGCATTCTGCCTCGACTTCCCACCTCTCAGCGCAGGAGGCAACTATGAAACGAAATGTTTTAGGTTTTGCTGCCTAAAGCGTCTACCTAAAGGATTATGATCTAATTCTAAAAAGGGTTGAGAGTCGCAAGTTAGAAACGGCTTGCCTAAAAGCGGTCTGGTTTCAAGTCATATGCCGCATAGTTTGTGTAAAAGGTTGCCATTCGTTGAAGGCGCGCAAGCAAGTATTCTGTTCCTAGTTCGGTATGACGACATCGTACGTCTAGAAGTTGATCTCTGTGCCAGCTTTTGGGAGGATGGTGTTTCGACAGGTCGTTACGCGAGCCTACGCAGTTTCCATGGTTGCGAAACGACACACCGTGCAGCAGCTGGCAGCAGCGCATGCTGCAACCTTTGAGCCCCTGCTCCATGCCCCATGTATGCACAATGACACTAGCGGTCCTCAAACCACCTGTAAGTGTTTCCCCCTTATAAGGGTAAGATTCGTCACCTGAGTTTGCTTTAAGGGATTATTGTATATGAAATCGCAGCCCCCAATGGCCCACATTCCAATGCGCCACCCACTCCTGAAGCAAGCACGCATGGTTTACAGCGGTAATTGCCAGCACTTTCGGCGCAAAGGACAAAAACATGGTTAACAGGAAGAAATCCAGACCTGCAAGCCAAGGCAGGGCGAGCTAGATGCATAAACAGCATACGTTCGTACCAAGCAACTCGCAGCTGTTCCTCAGCGAAGGCAGCATGAGATGCATGTTCTACACCTATACTCCTATCTCCATCATACCGACTCGCAGACGCAATGCCAAGTCAACCACAGACGACCGTTTGGACGCGCGTGTAGAGGTCCTCAAGTATCGGCTTCAGTGTCAACCGCCGTACATGTGCGACAGTGTACGACGGCAGAGTCCTGTGTACGGTGTCCGCACGTCATTGCCGCAGCACACGAGCAACTCCCCCAGTGGCAACGATAATAAATGGTAGTGGCAACAATCTTTATGGGTAGTGGCAATACATGTATTAGTGGTGACAACAACATGATATGATACCTGTACGAACAGTGCGTCCCATGAAACCAAATGCCACATGTTTGTGCGTGCCACGTTGCAGGGCAATGCGTGTTAATACGTGTGGCACAGCAGGCAGGTAACCCTCTCCGGCGTAACCCCACAACCGGCTGACCCACGGGTCATGTGCGCGGTTGGCAGTCACCAGCAACCGCCAATCCATCCATCCAGGTACATCGCTGCATGCACCAAAGCCATGTATCGGCACACACAGAACGAACACATCCGGAGGTACGAGTTACATGTGCAATGAATGCGTTGTAAACCAGGATGTATGAAGGTAGTTACCAGGCGGTCAGCAGTAGGAAGGAGGAGCCACCGAGGAAACATAGATAACGCCAACAATCCTGTGTATGTGAAGGGAATATACACCACACGCAACATTGAAGACCTGCATTCGCACACAGATAGAAACCGCCGCATGATAAGATGATGATGATGACATGACGAAGAGTTACGCGGTTGCATCAACGGAGTTAACCACCGTGCGTCCGCATGGCATGCGTTTGCTGATCCATCCCATGACATCTCGCCTCGAGGGACGGTGCCCTGCCTCGGCCATACAGTCCCGCGCAGCAAGAAACCTCCAATATAGCGGTACAGCAACTGCTACGTGCGCGGTCGAAGTGCAGACTCTAGAGCTGTCCAACACTAGAGGGACCCAAATATCTGACCAATCCGTGCTGCCGCCGGTCGCTGTCGCAGCACCGCCTCCTGCCACCACCACCAGCAACACCGCCCCCAGCACTGAAGGTACGCACATACGCATGCACGCATATCCCAGCCTCCCACCCACATACCCTCATCCGGGCATCCATGGAGTCATCCACTCATCCCTCTTCGCAAACCACCTTTCGCAAGCCATCATTCCGCACCCACCGTCCTCCTCCAAATGTCGGGATTAGGTATCTCTCCGACCCCCGACTGTGGCCCGTGACCATAACTGCCACGCTCAACCACCGCCAAAAGAAGATAATGAAGTACGCCGGTCATCATCCGCACCAGGCCACGCAGCCCTCACTCGCGGCATCCAACCTGGCACCCCAAGCCCCCGGTGCTCAACCCAGCCCCAGCCAACCCGCCCACAGCTCCTCACTCGCCCTTCTTCCCACCGGCCGCAAATCCCCGCCCTCCTGCCAATTCAAACCCCGCAGCAGCCCCCGCCCCTGCCGTTGCCACCGCCCTCCCCGTCGCTGCCACCTCCTCCAGATACTCCCGCCGCTGCCGGACATCTATGATCGCGCTTATGGCCAAACCCACGCCCGCAATCAGCGCCGCCCCCGCCAGCAGCATCACAGGGCCCACAAAGCCGCCCCACAGCGCATGCAGATGTACGACATCCACAGCCGCCATGCCGATGCCGACAAGCAAGTGCGGAACCAGGCGCAGGTGGGTCAGCAGGGGGGCCAACGCAGCTCGTCCCATGAAGATCCCGAATACGAATCCCACGTCGTCCTGCCGTACATCTAGATCCGGGCGGCTGCATGTGTATGTCAGCAGGCCGAACACGCTCGCCAGCAGTCCCGTACATGCGGCTGCAAGCGTGTCGTACCAGGCCAGGTCGCGCTCCTCTAATGCCGCCTGAAGCTCTACCTCCGCCCCCATGCCCCCACCGTTGCCACGGCTAGTGCCGCTGCTACCCGCTCCATCGTCGCTGCTTCGAGCGCTGCTGCTGCTGCTGCTGCTACCACCACTGGCCGCCGGCCCCTCCCTCTCACTCATCTGCAACGCTCCCTGTTGGCGTTGCAGCCGCAGTCGCCGCTGCTGCAGCAGCTGCTGCTGCACAGCCAGCCTCAGGTACTGCCCCCCAATAGGCGACATGAGCCACAACATGCCCGCAAGGCCCTTCACAAGCGGCTGACTAATGCCGTTCAGGTGCAGCCGCAGCGTCGTCGCCGCCACAGCCGCCAGTCCGAGCAGCAGCGACACGCCCGTCAGGCCCAAGCTGCGGGCGGCTCGCCGGGCCTGCCATGCCGCGTAGGCCGCTTCGCGCGCGGGGTCGGAAAAGCCGCGTAGCAGGCCCACTAGCGCGGCATACAGCACCCGGAGAAACAGCCACGCCGCCGCCAGCCGACGTACGATGATGACGTACATATGACGACCAAGTCGACGTACGACAGATCGCAACCACAGCGGCGGCGACGGCGCGTGCGACTGGGTCGGCAGCTGGGCCGGGAATTGCTGCCGACCCTGGGGTGTGACAGCGGCGGCTGCTGCTGCCGTGCCTCCTGGGGACACTGTGAGGAGCTCCAACGTCTGCCGTACCGCCTCAGCCAGGGGTGCTGCTGCCGCCTCCGCTGCTGCCGCCGTCGTGGGTGCTGCTGCCGCCTCCGGAGTCGGGGAGCCCGGGAGTGCTGCGTCAGCGCCGGCAGCGGCAGCAGGCGCAGCAGCGCTGGGCGCCTCGGTGAGGGCTCCCGCCGCCGGGCTAGGGGCCTGCGGCAGGCCCTCCTCCTCCGAAGGCGGCACCAGCAGCAGCGAAGCTGCAGACATCTGGTCGGTCTCCTCCGCCGCCGCCGCCGCCGCTGGGAGAATTGCGGCTGGCGTCACCGCTGTCGCCGCCGCCGCCGCCGCTGTCAGCATCTCCTCACATGCCGTCATGCCCATGCTGCACACGTACTCCAGCAAGAAGACCAGCAACGCCTCGTCCAGCTGCCCTCCTTGCGGCGTCTGCGCACGCTGCTGCCGCGGCTCCTCAGGCGGTTGCTGGTACGGCGGCGGTTCTCCAGCGGACGGCGACGGCGACGTTGCTTCCGTGGCGGCGGCGCCCGTGGCGACGTCAGTTCCCCCTGTCCCTCCACTCCATGACGTCTGCGGAGCACCCAGCAGCCCCAGCACCAACGCAAGGTCCTGCAGCAGCGGCCGCATGTGATCCGAGTACACCTGGGCTGCGGTGGCGTCGAAACGCGGCGTTGGCTGCGACTGCACGGTCGCCGCCAGCGGCGGGGATGCGGCTGCAAAAATCGTCGCCTCTGCCGCCGCCGCCGCAGCGGCCTCCGCGCCCTCCGCCTCCAGTCGTGCTTCCACCATGGTGCGCCAAAGGCTGCGGAGCTCCCCGGCGGCGGCTGCAGGTAGCAGCAGTACGGCGGTGGAGCCCAGCCAGTTCGCCACTGCTGACGGAACGTAGCCGCCGCCGCCGCCGATGCCGCCGGCGCCAGTGCTGCTGCTGCCGGCGCCGCCGGCTCCGGCGCCCCCAGGTGGCGCAGGAGGTCTCAGGGAGGCGCGGAAGAGGTGCAGATGCACGAAGCAGCCTCCGAAACCATGCGGGAAAAGGCTACTGCCAGCGGCGGCAGGGGTTACAGGTACATGTACGGCATGGGCCGGTAGCAGGACGGAAACCCGTCCGGCTTCCGCATCCACGCCGACAGGGTCCAAAACCAGCCGGCTAGCGGCGTCGCCGCCGCTGCCGCCGGCGCCGGCGGCTATGGCGGCAGCGGCGGAACGGCAGGTGGTGTCAGCGGCCACCAGAAGTGCGTCGCCGGATGGGCCCCACCTGCCGCTATCGGCATCCATTTGAAAGTCACCGCCTCCGCCGCCACCGCCTCCGCCTCCGCCGCCATCGCCGACGAAGGCGATACCGTGTGGCGCGCGCGGCTGCGTCCGCAGCGTCGCCGGATCCAGCAGCAAGTTTACGAGCCAGCCCGACGGCGCGGCGCCACTCGTCGCCTCTGCTTGCGGTACGACAGAGGCCGATTCCGTCAAACCCTCCTCCAGTGCCGCCACGGGAGGATCCGCGTAGACAAGGTACGGCACCGGGCCCTCCGCTCCGCCGCCGTTGCCACCGTCACTTTCCACAGCTGCAGCACCAGCGGCGGCGGCTGCAGTCTCGTCGTCGTCGGCGGCGGCAGCTGCAGAGGAATCGGTTATTGTGGAGGTGTTGCTCTCGGAGAGAAACGGCGAGGGGTTGTTGTACAGACCTGGGGGGTGCGACACCTGGGGGCCCCTCACGGGCAACGACGTCTCCATGATGGAGGGTTGTTCGCTTGTTGACGTCGGTGAAGACGGGAGCGGGCGGCCTTGCGGTTCCTCCCAGCTGCTGGCCCTCAGCCATGCCTCCCGCTGCTGCTGCTCCACCTCTTCCTGCAGCACCTCTTGCAGCTCCTCCGCCTGCTGCTGCTGTTCCAAAGGTTGTTGCTGAAGCTCAAGCGGGGGCGGTGGCCGCCACGGGCCCTGCGGCTCCCACTGCTGCTGCTGTTGTTCCTCTTGATGAGCCCTTGGCGGTTGCGGTGGCGATGGCGGCTGTTGTTGCTGTTGTGGCTGCTGCTGTTGTTGTTCCTCTGCAGCCCCCATGACGCCGGCATGTGGCGAGGAGAGGGATGAGGACGAGGACATGGCTGGGGAAGGCGTTGACAGCGCCGTGTGACGGGGACGTCCAAGCAGCGGTAAACAATCTCCACACCCTTGCCCGCTGCCGCATGTCGGACCGCCGCCCTCCCCCAGCCGCCGCCCACAACCGATTGCCCAGTGCGGCCTATCCGCTGAAGAAGGCTGCTGCTGCAGCAATGGTGACGGCGGGGGCGTAGGCGCAGTGCCTGACAGCTGCGGTTCAAAGCTCATGCTGCTGCCGCTGCCGTTGCTGGGGCAGCTGCCGCTGCCGCTGCTGTGCCTGTGGCTGCTGGCCTCCTCCCTAGGAGCCCCTAACTGATGTGCACGTAACCGCGCGCCGTCCAACCACTCCTCTGTGTGCCCCACCCGCCCTTCAGCAGTGCCACGGCACTCACCGCCCCCATTGCCCACCAGCTGCAGCTGCTGCTGCTGCTGATGGGGACTGCTGCCCTGCAACAGCAACGCTTCCGCACGAGCTCGGACGCCACGCATGGCGCCGAGGTCAAAGCGCAGGTGCCCGAACGGCGACGGTCTGGGGGACAGGTAGAGCGCACCCAGTGCAGCAGCCGTGCTGGCCTGACGCCTGGGGAGGTCGCCGGCTTGCATGGGCCCAGCAGCAGCAGCAGCAGCAGCGGAGCCGCATGTCCCTGTGAGGCGGTGCAGGACGCTCTCAGAAGCCATTTTGCGGGGAGCACCGCGGCTGCTGCGACGTGTCGGGCCTTGGACAGTTGCTGGTTCGTCGGCAGGAGGCGATGCGTCTGGATTTGACCCATGTGACCCATGGGTCGCAGGTCGCTGCTCCATGGTTTCTTGAAGAAAACGGCACAGGGATGGAGGCCTTCGTGGGCGTTTACAATGGAGTTTTATTTTGTTGTTCGCCCAGAGGCTGTAAAAGGTGCATTGCTGTCGGGGTCGTAAGCTGGCGTATCGATTGTTGCAGTTGGCGTGTTTATTGCTCCAATTTGATAATAAAGTAATGCCACTCCGAAAAAGCTCTTTGGACCAACCAGTGGTCAACTTACGGAGCGCAAGCCCTGTGAAACGTCGCGACAGCGGAAGACGACTGGTAAGTTATTCAGGCTTGCGACAGTTGGAGTTTAAAGCATTGAACAGCAGATTGAAAGGACGGACGACGCGGCCGGTTGGAACTTGGCCTGCTGCTGCTGCTTACCAGGTCAACCTTAGCATACGCCGCGTAATCCTGTCTACTTTGCCAAAGACGCTGAACTGCACCCGGAAACTAAACGCTGATGAGTTATACCGTCTTCTGTAGCAAACCAAGCGCGTTTATATGAGATGGGCATTCATTCATTCAGTGCAGCTTAGGTGGTCGTGGAAGCAAACCACGCTGTTGTTTGTGTACCGGCAGTTGACGGCGCTGAGGGCTTTTAACGCTATGAAGCTTCTTGCCAAATAGCATCTATCTTACATGTGCAGCCCACATGTGCAAGGACCATGTGTGATATCCGATTCGGTACCCGGAAAAATCCAACTTCCGCACCTCACTAGGGTTTATGCATTGTTTGCAGAGAAGTGCAAACTTCTACTATACAACAACGACAAACCGTATGCCAGCGAACTAATTACCAAATGAAACCGCACACATCAAATCTTCCAGCCACTCATTTTCGATTGCGAGGGGAATTGTAACCGTCGCAGCGATAAAAATTAGGCTATGCATTAGCAATCAAAAAACCTGCTTCCGGACAAGCAAAGGAGTCATTTTTACTTCACTAGTATACTAACTTGCCTATCAATACGTTGAGTGAGACTTTGGGATATCGTACTATGGACGCAAGCGATCGCGGGGTATGGCAGTTCCGATTGCAACCGCACCTCTTCCTTCTCCTCGCCGCCACTTCCCCCGATAGCCACCCACCATCCGTTTGCAACCGCCCCCACGGTCAGTAAAGGACAACGTCATCACAACACCCAACACATTACATATTGTTCAATACCATGTGTCCCAAAGCAGCAACAATGTGTAGGACCCCCGTTGCGGGCAAACACTACATAAACGTACCAAACACAGCGCTTGCGCTGCACGTAGCAGGCGGATACGGTAGCCTGCCAACAGAATTTCAGCAACAACGCTAGGATAAGCCCTTCTACGTGACATCCTGTCAGACCGTCATCATGCCCTTCCGCACTCCCGATTCGAATTCAGCAACACCCCCCGCTGCCGCCGCTGCAAACTCCCGACGTTGCCGTACATCAATTGCGCCACTTACGGAAACATTTGCGGCCGCAATCAGCGCCGCCCCTGCCAGCAGCACCAGAGGGCCCACCAATCCGCCCCACAGCACTTGCAAATGTACGACATCCACAGCCGCCATGCCCAGGGTTGTAAGCAGCTGCGCCGTCAAACGCAACTGAGTTGCCAGCGGAGCGAAGATGGCTCGTCCCATGAAGATCCCGAATACGAATCCCACGTCGTCCTGCCGTACATCTAGATCCGGGCGGCTGCATGTGTACGTCAGCAGGCCGAACACGCTCGCCAGCAGTCCCGTACATGCGGCTGCAAGCGTGTCGTACCAGGCCAGGTCGCGCTCCTCTACCGCCGCCGCCAGGGCGTTGCCCACTCCTCCAACTCCATACCCCAACTTGTTGCCGCCAACGCTGCGGCAGCCGGCGGTAGCGGCGACGTTGCCGCCTGGCGCCGCCGCCGATGCCGCCGCCGATGCCGCCGCCGATGCTGCCGTTGAAGCGCCTGCCGCCGCTCCGGCCCCCTGCTGCTGGTCCCCGCCACCTGCCAGAGGGACAGGTGGGATGGAAGAGCAAGCTATCAAGGAGTTCATAAGGAACCACGCGAGCTCCAATGGTGCACGCCGCACTACGGAGGTGCCAACAAGGTTGCGAAGCCATGTGGAGACGCTGCCCGCATCGTACGCGGTCGTCCGTCAACAACCGAAAGAAGGCAGCAAAAGCTATTCATGGTTGACGTTCCGTCGATGCTGCTTGCTTATGGCAGCCTGGTCTAAACAAACACCAGATGGGATAGTATGCATAAAATCCCAGCACTTGCCCATATTAAGGTAGCTACGCCGCTCGCGGCACGCCGCACTGACCCGTGGGTCCGTCGCCCATCCGGTTCCGGTTCCGAAGCCACCGCGCCCGCAGCTGCACAATGCCCAGCCGCAGATACTGCCCCGCCATTGGCGACAGCAGCCATAGCATTCCCGCCAGCGCCTTTACGACTGGCTGACTGATGCCGTTCCATTCCAACCGCAACTTTGTAACCACCACCGCCACCAACCCGACCGCCACGCCCATCGCCAGAGGGGCCAGGCCTGAGGGTGCCTGCGCTGCGCGCCATGCCGCATAGGCTGCCTCCCGCGCCGGGTCGGGGAAGCCGCGCAGCAGGGTCGCACCGGAAAGCAGGAGGCCGCGGCGGAGAGGCCTGCCCAGCGCGACGAGCGAGCCCTGCGGCATTGGCCGGGGAGGCGGTGCAGAGGCGAACGAGTCCCGAGGTTCTGGAAGCTCCGTTCTGGCGGCCGGGGACGGCGTCAGCAGCTGCAGCGTGCGACGGAGAGGTGAAGCGCTGCGGCCAGCAACGGCGGAAGTGACCAGGGCAGCAGCGGGAGCGGTAGCGGCGGCGGTGGTGGCGGAGGCGGAGGCGGATGTCGTCGCAGCGAGGTCGTAGTCGCCGCAGCAAGCGCCGATAACGTGTCGGAGGTCCTCATTAGCCCCATCTTGGCCTTCCGCTGCTGTCCTAAGTGACGTCAGCGGCGGCGGCGGCGGCGGCGGCGGCAGCGGCGCAGAAAGCGCCTCTTGGGCAGTGCTTGCGCCGCTGCTGCCTCTGACGGCGTGTCCATGTAGCATCCATTCCCACGTCTGCCACAGCCCAAGCGAAGCCAAATAGTCCAACAGATGACTCCTCAGGTTGTTCCCGCCGCCGCCGCTGCTGCTGCCGTCCGGCCCCACGGCGGCCGCAGGCGCTGGCGGCGGCGGCGGCTGGGGTGCCGCCGCCACGAGCGCCAAGTCCTCGAGCAGCGGAGCCATGTGCTGACGGAAGGCCTCAGCGGCGGCTGGGCTGTAGCAGCTGGCGGCGGCGCCGCCACGACTGCTCATTTCTCCCGCAGGCGACCAGCCAGACGACGCCGCGGCCGCCTGCTCCGATCCTTCAAACGCAGCTGCGCCTTTCATGTGCGGCAGCCTCCGTCGCCTCTCCTCCTCCTCTTCCTCCTCCTTCTGCTGCTTCTGTGTTACCTCAGCCACCATGGTATTCCACAGCCCTCCCAGCTCCGCTGCCGGTCCCGGCGGCGCCGGGAGCAGCGCCACACTGCCCAGCCACACAGCCGTGGGGTGCTCCCGACGCCACCGCTGCTCGCTGCCCTCGCCGCCGCCGCCAGGCCCACTGCCCATGCTGGCGCTGCTGCCGCCGCTGCAAACGCTGCTACTGCTGCTTCCGCCACCGCCCCAGGCACCCCCTGCCTGCAGGCCCATCAGGTGCAGAGTCAGCAGCGCGGGGGAAGGCTGCGTGATACCGCCGACGGAGGCATCGACATCGTGTGCCTCCATCGGTGCGGGCGCTGCCGCTGCTGCTGCGCCGCTTCTGCGTCTGTCGGCGCCACCGCCATCATCGCCGGTGCCAGCCAGCGTAGCCCGACCCACGACTCCCAGAACGCGTTGCAGGTCTCCGGGCAGCGACAGTCGCAGCATGCCGCTGACGGCGGCCTCCTCCAGTTCCGGAGACGTCGCGGCGGAAGCGCGAGGGGTGCTAAGGCTGAGGCCGGGGCCGGGGCCGGGGCTGGGGCTGCGAGGTGGGCTGCAGCAGCCGACTGGGAGCATGTCTTCGCCGGGCCAGGCAGCCATGGCGGCTTCCGCGGTCGTGTCAATGGCTGCTGTTGCCTTACGGGCCGGCTGGTGGGAAAGCGGGCTAGGAGGGCTCGGGTACACCACAACGGGGGCGGCGGTGGAGCAGGGAGAGGAGGCCAGGACCATGAGGCTCCGCTGAGCTGGCGACGGCGGCGACGGAGGAAGCGGATGGCAAAGAGGGACAGCCGCCGGCGGTGAGAGTGATGGTGTCGTGCGGCAGCCGCCGCCACCGCTGCTGCTGCTCCATGCCGCTAGCAGATCCGGGGGTGCAAACAGGCTGACGGCGTGCGGCGGCTCATGACCAGTTGTGGCGGTGGCGCCGGCGGCGGGGTACGGCAGGACGGCAGGCACGACGTACAGCTCTGATTCAGGCGGCGGAACGTACGGCGCCCTAGCGGCGGCGAAAGCACCCGCCTCCGCCAGCCCAGCGGCAGCTGCGGCGTCCGACGTCGGGCTCCAAAACCTCGACACTTCGCGCAGGCCTAGACTCGTGGCGGCAGCCGTCACCTCCGCACGCATCGTCTCCTGCAAGTCCTCCTCCGCAACCCGCGCAACAGCGAGCGAGTCGTCGTCGGCATCTCCGTCGCCGTCACTGCCGCCGCCGCCGTCGTCGTCGCAGTCGCTGTTGCCGCCGGCGCCCCAAACCCCAATGTGCTCGCGCCGCGCCGTAAAGGCCGTCCTGATGCTGCCGCGCGACGGCACCTCCACGGGACGGCGCGTCGCCGTGTAACGCTTACGTCTGCCGCCGTCGCCGCCGCCGCCAGCAAGACTGCGGATCCTCGCTATCACGGACAACTGGACGCAGCCGGGCAGCGTTAGACACTCCACATCCACCACACCGCCGGGTGCCGTTGTTGTGGTTCCAGCGGGGACGCCTGCCGCTGCAACGGCGACGGCGGCGGCCACGGCCGCTGCTCCCTCTCGCGGCAGCGCTCGAGCCGCCGCCGCGGCCGCTGCGTTTCCGATATGCGCAACGACCGGTCTGTGAGCACCCGCCCCCCGCTCCTCATCATGACCTCCCGCTTCCGCCATCAGCGGCGGGTCTCCCGCAGCAGCAACAGCCGGCGCCGCCGCCGCCGCTGATGTCGACGCGCCACCACTGGGCGACGCCGCCGCCGCTGATGCCGACGCGCCACCACCGGGCGACGCCGCCGCCGCCGCTGATGTCGACGCGCCACCACTGGGCGACGCCGCCGCCGCTGATGCCGACGCGCCACCACCGGGCGACGCCGCCGCCGTTGATGTCGACGCGCCACCACTGGGCGACGCCGCCGCCGCTGATGTCGACGCGCCACCACCGGGCGACGCCGCCGCCGCTGATGTCGACGCGCCACCACCGGGCGACGCCGCCGCCCCCGTTGCGAGCAGGAACGCCCTGCATGCGCTGCGGGCTGCGGCGGCACGTAGGGCGCTGGCGGCCTCGTTGTACGGCATGCCCTGAGGAATCTTGTACTGCAATGACACGGGTGCAAGCAAACGGCAGAAAGGGCGAAAGCTTAGGCGGAGGACAAATGGAAGAAAAAGCATGTGGCATTCAGCCAATGATTGTTAATGAGTAAAAGCACTCCTCACAACCCTTCATAATGACTGCCATACAGCATTGCCAGCATCCGCCTTTTGGCTGCATGTGTCCTGGTCTTTGTGACAACTGCACATCTACGTGTATGGATTTTTTGCCAGGTTCAGATGTTGTTTAGGCCTTACCTTGGCGCTAATTACGACAGTGGTGCGCTGTATGGGCGATGTGTACAGCACGCTGCCACCACGACGACCAACGGCTCTGTTGTTCTTGCCGCTGCCGCCGCCTCCCGCTTCAAACAGCCCCGCTGGCGGCGCCGCTGCCGCTCTTCCTCGCGGCGTTTCTGGCGGTGACGTAAAAGCAGGCACTGGCGGCTCCTGGCGTGGTGACGGCGGCGTCGACGGAGGCGACAGCGGCGTCGGTCGTGGCGCCGGCGGAGGTGGCGCCGGCGCCGCCGCCGCCGCCGCCAGGCCCCCCGGACGAAGACCCCTGTGCGGATGCTGGTTGCGCTCAACGGCTAGCGGAGCGCCTGGCGCCCCTGCATCGGCCCTAACAAGCCTGCCGTACACGAACGAGCGGCCCGAGCGCGCCAGCATGCGCAACTGCTCCAGCAAACGCTGGGCCGACACGCCAGTAAGCGCTGCGCGCAGGAAGCGTATCGGCACCGTCGCATGCCTTGGCCGCAGCAGCAGCCCCTTACAGCGCCGTACAACCGCTGACGCCGCTGTAACGACGGCACCGGCATTGATGTACACGATGGGAGTGCCGTACACCAGGAACGTGGACCAGAGCACCCGCGGCAGCGATGCCAGTAAGGCGCTGCCGGCTGCGGGGTGGGCTGCCGACATTGATGCGGGCACCCAGTCGCTGTCGCCCAGTCCCACTAGCACGGGCGACAGCAGGGAGAAGGCGACGCACGCTACACCGGCCGAGAGCGCCGCAAGGGTCAGGACTTCCGGGCGAACCTGTGGTGTAACGGAGCATGCATACCGGTAGGTTAGCAGTTGGGAAGTTGCCTTCCGACTCCGACGTCTACGGTGGGAGCCTGTAATCGGTATACTTTGGCCCCGAGCAAAGGCGCCATTGATGTTTGCAGGTACTGTTCGGGCGTAGCTTGACCCAACTTGCATGAACCTCCAAAGTCCAATCCTCTCAACCTCATGACCCCCGAAAGTACGCACCTTATGGCATTCGGCGCCCATAATCCCAAGTGCCGTCATCTCGAGCCTTTGCGTTCTCATGGCCGACCAAAGCGCCGCCGCTGACGTCAGCCGCCATCGATGAGACTGACCGGCGCCGTACCGCGCATTCCACAGCATCACTGACACCAGCTGTGCGGCACCACACTTGTATGGCGACGCTGCCAGCATCAGCAGCTCGCGGCAGCGCAGCCAGCCGCACAACAGCTGCCTTGCGGCTGCGCTAGCGGCGCCTCTGCCCGGCTGACGCTGCGGCTGCATAGCGGCATGTGCTGCTGATTTTGAGAGGCACTTCGTCGCCGTTGACGCCGAGGGAAGCGGCGCAGCAGGCGACTGCAGCAGTCCCATTGCGGAGGCGCTGAGAAGTGCGGCAGTCGCGGTGACGATGGTGAGGTGGGTTGTGTACCAGGACAGTAGCACCCAGTCGCCCAGCAGCAGCGGGCGCGTGAGCATGTAGAAGTGCGGGGCGGCCAGGATGTGGCTCAGCTGTGGGAAGGGCAAGGAAGGGCAAAGGAGGAAGGAAAAGTGAGGCTGGCAGGGTGCTGGCAAGCATGAAGCAGGGTGTGATGGAGGGGAGCTGCTGAGGGGGTCTAGCGCCGGTTCCCACGACTTGAGTCATTAGCTGTTGTAATAGCGATTATGAGTATAAACCTCACTTGTAAGACGCGTGTATATTAGGACTCTTTGTACCATTACCTGTAGCATCAGCGTTGCTCCACAAGGGAATCCCGGCAACACCAGTCCCTCCGACCGCTGCGCTTCGCAGCTGATGTCAGCATCCGGATCGCCAGCCACCGCCAGGACGTGCAGGCGCAGAGGTGGCAGCAACGCCAGGAAATACGGCAACATAAGGCACAACACAGAGAAAGCAAGCTCCTTTGCTAGGACCATCAAAGCTGGAGGCTTCGGGAAGGTTGCAGACTTCCCTTCCGGCGGCTGTTTCCCAGCTGGATATTGCATTGAAGCTTTGGATAAATCAGTCAGGCTTTCAGATCCCTGAACCGGGGAAAGCGAGCTCATCCTAGGTCCTTCTCGGACCCGCGGGGCGGCATCTGAACTTTCTGCGCACCTAAAGGCGCTGGTATGTGGCTCAACCTCATCCATTTCATTACAAAACGCCAAAGTTACATGTTGGGTTCAGCATGTATTTGTTTGGCCAGATAATGGCAGGCGGCGGTAACTAAGAGCACATCTCGTTGCAATCGTTAGTCCGCTGGGCGCCCGATCGGATCATTGTCACTGAGCTCATCACGTGTGCGAGGTGTGCATGCTGACGCGTGAATGCTTTACTACGAATGCACGCTGCTACTATGTACAATGCTCAGTGACGAATCCTAAAAAGAACTGTTTAAACCATGCAATAAGTAATGCGCACCGTGCACGTCAGACATCATATCCGTATCACATCCTGTGCCGGCCAGACCGACTCCGGCATACATCACGCCTTTTCCCCAATATATTAACCACCGTCACCACTTTACTCCCAGGGCCACCGGAAGGTAACAATAGCTAAGACGAAAGCGCGCGTCACCCTTCTGCGGGCGCTGCGGCGGTGCTACCCGCTATACTTATGCTTAAAGCACGCGCGTGACTCAGCTTGGGCTTCATCTTGCCGGCCGCCGCCCTTGCGCGCAAATAGTCTCCGTCCAGCTTAGCCCGCATCAGCTTATCGTTCAGCTCAGCGAGCTGGCGCCGTAGGTCGTCAGCCTCGTGTTGGGCTTCCTGTGTGTTGAGACAGACGCAACTAAGTAACTGAAACATGAGCCGATCTCAAGAAATAACGCCTGCCCTGCTCCAAAAGAGCTAGCTTAATAAAGCGCCTTCCTCCGGTCCTTAGCTAGGAAGCACGTTTATGAGAGGTAGGCAGTTGGGCTAAAGGAACAGGCGTCAAAGTGCATGCCAGCCACATACCGCGACAGATATGCAAGGAAAGGAAACAATGCCAACATCCAATAAAGCGCACAGACCGCACCTGTAGCTGCTTCTGCAGCCGTTTCCCAGCCTCCCGGGCCGCCTCCACCTCCTTCGTCAGCGCCTCCACGGCTGCCGCCTGCTGCTGCCTGGCCTCCCGCTCCGAAGCCGCAGCCGCCTCCTGCTGCTGCTGCAGCTGCTTGCGTGCGCGCTTGAGGTCCCGAGTCGCAGTCGCCAGCTGCGACTGGCAGTCCGATAGCTCACTCTGTAGGGGCGAGGGAGGCGGGGGGCAGGGGAGAGGGGTTGAGGAAGCGGCGAAGTGGTGCGAGGGTGGGCAGTGGGCGGGCGCCCAAGCAACACAGTGTTCGGGTCCGGCATGCAGTGATGAGGGTGGGGGAAACATGGGGACTAGGCAGGCTGTCTCTAGGGTGCTACTGTCGTAAAATCCTGGCAAAGACAGGAAGGAAACGTTTCAATACACATCGCTCACTGCGCGCTACGGTGCAAGATGCGGTAAGTATGGGCGTGTGGTGCATTACGTAAGCGGGCACGGATAGATTCATTCGCAGGTGTTCATTCACACGTCCCATCAACGCGAGCTGGGTAAGCGGGCAGTCAGTAGAGCCGTACGAGCAGGCGTGTGGGTGGATGCGACGCGTCATATGGCGACGTCAGGGCAGTTGGCTTGCTGTACTGCTGCTGCTGCTGCCGTACTCGCCTGCAGTCGCTGCATCTCCTTCTCGCGCTCCCGGGCATCCAACGCTTTAAACAGCGGGCCCTCGCTGTCTGGAGGGGGGAGCAGGGTGAAAACGGGTGGGGGAGGGTGGGGGATCGTATAGGGGATAGCAGGAGGAAAGAGGAGGGAGGGGGGAGCACAAAGGCGAAGATACACACGAGAGTTGACCCGATGGGGCGTTGACAGAGGGGCGTTGGAAGAGACGGTGCGTACACGCTTTTAAAAGCCCCCGACTCCAAAACCTGCCATCTCACCCCGCCTTCTCCTTCCCTTCCCAGCGCTTCTCCCACCCACCCTTCTCCATTCCTTCTCACTCACCCGACGCTCTGTTCCCTCCCTTGCCCCCTCCGCCGCCTCCGCCTCCCTTGCCTCCCCCCTGTGCAGCCGCCAGCAGCAGCTCCAGCCCCGGGTCGTCTTCCATGAAGGGCACCCCCTGTTCCCGCAGCAGCTGCTTGGCTTGAGCCAGCAGCAGCCGCAGCCGCTTCACACCCTCGGACTGGCGCTGGGCCTCGGAACGGGACTCGCGCAGCTGGGGGGGGGCGAGAAGGCGGGGAGGGAATGAGATGGAGAAGGAGAAGGGGTAGGGTGCATTTAGGTGGGAGAGGAGGGAGCAGGGAGGTAGGTGGGAGGCAGGGTGGTCCAGAGCGTGATGGAACGATGGGAGGTAGGGTGAAGCAAACACCCGGTGAGCGGTAGGTAGCACCACATACCAATGGATGGCGACGCCAAGGAAAGGAGTCAGGAGTGAGTTACCTGGTACGGTAGGGGGTTTTTCGGAAAAGGGATCTGTAGGGGACAACACCCCACAAGCTTCCTTCTGCCCCCTCCCCCCTCCGCCCCCTGCAGCCCCACCCCACCTGCGCCTCCAGCCGCTCCTGCCGCACCCCCGCCTCCTCCGCCTGCCGCTCCCGCGCCTCCAGGTCCCTCCTGGCCGCCGCAGCAACAGCCCGGTGCCGCACCGCCTCCTCCCGCGCCGCCGCGGCAGCCGCCTCCAGCCGCTCCCGCTCCGGGGCGTCAAGTGGCGGGGAACGCGAGTCTGACGGATACCGGGTTGGAGGCAGGAACAAGGAACAAGGAACAAGGGAGACAAAACAGGAAGAGGGGGGAGGTGTGTTATAGTGCGCAGGCAGGACAGGGCTAGGGGTGGGCTAGGGGGCTGATGAACCTGGTTCGTGTGCAGCTCCCCGGGGTATGTAGCGCCCCCGCCCCCAACACACCACCACCACCAACGGTAACACACTGAGAGCTAGGCAGCGCTGTATCCTGAGAGCTCCGCCGCGACTCCTGGATACCCTCCCGACATGCACTCCCACCCCACAGCCCCTTCCACTGCAGCCCTTTCCTTTCCTGCAATCCACATCACCACATCACATTGCATATTGACCCTTTGCTCCCTTCCGACGCCCCTACATCCCCCGCCCCATACACACAGTGCCACGTTCCTACTCGCAGTTCCTACCACCTTCTCCCACACAGCGCGGCCCTCCCCCCCCACCCCACCTCACCCGCTGCCGCCAGGATGCCCGCCCGCGCCCGCTCCAGCTCCCGCTGCAGGTGTCCCACCTGCTGCCGAGCGGCCGCCAGCTCCCGACGCACCTCGGACAGCGTCACCTCGTGCACCTCGTGCTAGGGGGGGGAAGGGGGGGCGTGGGTTGGGTTGGGTGCGGCGGGGGATTCGGGGGGCGTGTGGGGTAACGACCGAAACCTGACCACCATAGTTGGGAGAGGGTGGGAGGAGGGAGACAGCGTTATGCAACAACGGATAAGGCCTATAACCCCATCTGGCACAGCAGCTACGCGGGCCCTGACTCCCAGGGCTGCAGCAACTCCCGCGCACTACCTACCTTGACCGCCTGCTCCCGCCCCCGCTCCACCACCTCCCCGCCCGCCGCCCTGCTGCGCGCCACCTCCGCCTGCAGCGCCACCACCTGCGCACGCAGCCGCAGCGAGCTCTCCGCCGCCACCAGCGCCGCCTCCGCCCGCCCGCCGTGCAGTTGCGCCGCCGCCGCTGCCGCGTCTAGCCCGCCCGCTGCCGTACCGTCGCCCCAGCCCTCCGCCGTCATCACCGCCGGCAGCAGCTCCTTGCGTCCCGCCAGCAGCACCTCACGTGTGGACACCATGAGGGCCTCACGGGCCGCACTGACGGGGGCGGCGGCGGCGGGAGCAGAGCCGGCGGAAGCAACCTGGCGGCTGGTTTGGTGTTGCTGGGAGGAAGCCGTTGTCGCAGCCGCCGTCGCCGCGGAAGAATGCGCCGCGGCGGCGTTGGCGGCAGGGTGATGAGCTCCCGTCGCCGCCGCGATCGCCTGAGCTATGGCCTGTTGGTGCGTCAGCGGCGGCGGTGGCGGCGGCGGCGGCGGCTCCGCTCCCAGAACGGACATGCCTAACTTCCGTAGCATGGCGTGACGGCCGGTCTGCCATCTCGCCAGCTCCGCCAGCAGCTGCGCATTCTCAGTCGCCAGTCGCTCGTTCATCTGTAGCAACACCGCATTGGCGGCGCCACTGGCGCCGGCGGCGGCGCCGCCAGCAGCCGCGCTTGCAGCCGCCGCCGCCGCCGCGGCGGCGGCAACAGCCCGAGCGGACGCGGAGGTTGACGGGCGGCTGCCGCCGCCGCCCCCACCGCCGCCGCTGGCTGCGCCGCCGGTTACGAAGGCGGGTGCATTGGCAGCTTTCCCCGCGGCTGTGTTGGCTCCCAGGCGGCCTGCTAGCAGCGCTGCCGTACGAGACACCAGCACTCCAAACACGCGCTCCATTCCCTGCAGGGCGTTGTTTAGGCGCGCAAGAGGACGTGAAGGCCGACCGCCCCTGTTGTACCTTCACCCTCCGCAGCAACAACCACTTCACTTTAAGATACAAGCATACGACCTAGCTTCCACATTCATTCAAGCACCGTAGGCTCCCCAATCCCGCCCACATCACGCAGCCCCCACATGCCCCCCCACCACCACCACCACACCTGCAGCCCCTCCCTCATGGACGCCTCACAGCCTGCCACCACCTCCTCCAGCTGCACCAGCCGCTGCGCGTGCTGCTCCCGGATGCCAGCAACCTCCGACTGCAGCTTCCGTACGGCTCGTGTCTGCTCGTCCAACAGCGGAGCGCCGGCGGCGGCAGTAGACGAGGAAGTCGAGGGGGCGGGGCTCCGACGTCCGCCGGGGTTGTCGCTGCCGCTGGTACCTGCAGTGCCTGTTGAGCCGCCGCTTGCAGCGCTGCTGTTTGTGGTGGTGGTGGTGCTGGTGGTGTTAGAGGCTGCTGCGGTGGAGGCGGAGGACATGGCGGCTAGGCTGCTGCCGTCTGCGAGCGCTTCGGTGGGGGCGGTCGAGGTCTGTGGGCCGGTGGCAATGTACGGTGCAGTGACGAGCGTGACTGGGAGGCGAGTGAGTGGAGGAGGACAGATTGGGGTCGTGACATGGAGGGTAGGAAGGTAGTGCAAGAAGTACGTTGCATGCGCGCTATATGCAAGTACCGGTGCACAACCTGCTGTTGCATATATAGCTGCAACCAGCTCCCCAGCTCACCCCCTCGCCTCGTGATTCCAGTCGCCGCACGCCTTCCGCCTCCGCGCCCTGCTCTCCCTCCGCCTCCGCACCACCCGCCTTGCGACTGCCTCGCACCCGCTCCAGCTCGGCCTGGCAGCAAGCCGGTCAGTCAAAGGGTTGCTATGTCATGCTGCGCGTGAAGTGGTTTGTTCCACCAAGGTACACGCGGATGTGTTTGAGTTGGGTGGCACTGTAGCAAGGGGGCTTTGGTGCTCGTGGTGCTGTATCCGCATGTAAGCCTTCATTGCCAGGATCATGTGGGCGAAGCTTGCAACACCCGACCTCCGGGCGACACCCGATCCCATCACGGTGTGCTCCCCCTCCACCAGGTCTGCTCCCTCCACCCTCCTCCGCCTAGCCCCATGCCCCCCACCCACCCACCCACCCACCCGCCCTCCCCCCTCACCTCCAGCTGCGCCACCGTGTCCCTCAGCCCCGCCAGCTGCTGCTCCCGCCGCCCGCCCTCCTCCTGCGCCGCCTCCAGGTCCGCCTGCAGCGCCAGGATGGTCTGGTTGCGCCGGGCCATGTCCTCGCGCATCTTGGACAGCGTCTCCTGTTTGTGGGGTGGGGGGTTGGGGAGGGGGCAGGTAGGGGGCCAGGTGGGGCGACGGGGAACGGAGGCGGCGGCAGCGGCGTTGCGCTGTGTGTTGGGGAAGCATGGGCTGGGTTCACGGTTGAGGAGCAGAACGGGGTTGGATGCGATGGCCAGGTGGGTTTGATGGCGCCCCTGCTGCTGTTGCATGCTTGCATGACAGCCCTCGCTGCCCAGCACTCGACACCGCAACACCCCAACCCACCAACACCCCAAACGAGCACCGCGCGCTAGCGTAACCCCCCCCAACCCCCCACCTCCCCGCCCCAACACCCCCCCCCTCTTTGTGTGCCTAGGTACGTGTTTTGTCGTGTGTCAGTCTGTGTTGTTTTTATGCGTGCTCGTGTTGTGCTGTTCCTGTTATTTGCCTATGCTTGACGGCGCGGTGGGTCTCCAGCTCACCTTCAGCAGCCTCCACACATGCCCAAGACTACGGTAAGGTTGCTCCATAATTGGTAAGTTCGGTAAGTTTAGCTCGCATTGCTTTAACCACCATTTCGGCTCGACTCGCGGTTGATTCCACCAGGGATTGTCAGCAACTTGTATCGTTATCACACCACACATTGGAATTTCTTTTTTCTCCCCCACCTGCATGCTCTTCTTCTCCGCCTCGTGGTCCTGGCTCAGCTTGCGGCTCTGCGCCCGGTGCTGCGCCTCCAGCCCCGACAGAGCCTCCTCGTGGGCCCTGCGCTGCCGCTCCTGAGCCGCCTGCTCCCCAGCCAGGCTGGACTCCAGATCGGAGGCCTGGGGCAGCCAGGCAGGCAGCGGGGGCGGGGGCGGGGCCGCATGGGAATGCGAGCAGCATGGGGAGGTGTGGGTGCGGGTGGAGAGGGTGGTGCCCATGTACAGTTAGACCCCAGGCACCCAGCCGCCACACCCAGCCACGCAGTCCCACACCTGCTTCGTCTTGGCCTCCAGCTTCTCCCGCAGCCCCGCCAGCTCCTCCTCCGCCGCCCGAGCTCGCTTCTCAGCGGCCCGCCGGGACACCTCCGCCTTGTCGCGAGCAGCCTCGGCAGACTTGAGCGCCTTCATGTGCTTCCGCGCCGCCTCCGCCTCCGCCGCCTCGCGACCCGCCGCCTCCGCCGTCGCCGCCAGCGACTGCAGCTGCGCCGCCGCCGCCTCGCTGTCGTACAGCTGCGCCGTCAGTCGCGACACCTGCGCACTCAGCTCCGACACCAGCCGCCGCAGCTCCGCCACCTCGCCAGGCGGCCCCGCCGCCAGGCTGCATGCAGCACCAGCAGCATTCGGGTGAGCCCCCGTAGCTGCCGCCGCCGCTGTCCCTACCACCCCCGTGGCTGCTGTGCCAGGGGCTGACGACATCGGCGGCCATGCAGCTGGCGGCGGCGGAGCGCCCGTTACCGCCCCGCGTGGGAGCAGCTGGCTTGCACTTACCCTGTCCGCCTCGCCCTCCCCGCTAACCCCAGCCGGGAGCCCATGCGCCCCTCCCTGCTGCACCCCTGAGCCCAGCTCCGAGTCCGTGGATGCCATGCTGGGTGTCGCATGGGACTGCGCCGCCCTTCCCGCCTGCGCTGCGAGTCCCCCCAGGGGCCCCTCCTGCTCATCCGCCTCCTCCAGCACCAGCATCTCAGCCGCCCCTGCAACCGGCGCTAGCGCCGCAGCGCCCAAACCTGACGTTGACGGCATACTCCCGGCCCTGCTAACTGCAGAGCCTGACCCATGGGTCGCTCTGCCTTCCTGTGCGGGCGCAGTGACGTATGCTGCTGGAGGCGTTGCAATGGGCGCTGCTGCTGTTACCCAGGCGTCATGGGCCGCAGCTACCGCCAGTGCGGCCGTGGCGGCGCCATGTGTTTGTACGGCGCTATCAGAGGAGCTGCGGTGCAGTCCCGCCGGAGCCCCGCTGGAGGCGTTGAGCGAGCGCACGCGTTTGTTTACGAACCCACCACCGCCGCCTCCGACACCGCTCCTCACGCCTGACCCACTGCTAAGCGAATTCCTTCTGCTGCTGCTGCTGGGGCTGGGGCTGCTACCAGCCGGCAGGTTCCTGTTGTTGCTGCTGGGGCTACAGCTGCTGCTGCCGCCCATACCGTCACGACTGCCGTGGTCGTGGGTCGCATGTGCGGCATGCAGGGATTGATGTTGGGGCTGTGCCTGCGGCGGAAACCCGCCACGGTCAATCGCTGAGGAGCCTCCACCACTACCCCCACCGCCACCACCGCCACTGCAGCTGCCGCCGCTACTGCTGCCGCCCGCACCGCCGCTCAAGCTAGCATGGTTACTTCCGTAGCATGGTTGCTCCGAGCCCGACATAGACACCCCTGCGGAAGCCCCCCCTTGGTACGACACCATATGCGGATGGTATTGCGGTAGTTGTACGGCACCGGATCCGGACGCGCCGCTGCATTGTACGGCACCGCCGCCGCTGTGGCGGGTGCTGGCGACGCTGTTGATCGCCTCCGAGTACCCCCCAGCAGCATGCGACCCCGCCGCCGGCAGCGGGAACTGCTGTGGGAGCTGCTGCGAGGGCTGCCCCGCTGCAGTCGCCTCGGCGGGGTTCCCTCCGAGATGGTGTCCGACAGCAGGCAGGCACCCGGCAGCTGGGTTGTACGGCACACTCGACGTCGTGTCGTACATGTCGATAGATCCGGCTGAGTTGGACCGGGGGTGGGCCAGGTGCGGTAGGGGGGCGGAGGAGGCGCTTCCCAGCTGCGTATCGGTGCTTGTGCGGTGGAAGAGCGCACCGCCACCGCTGCTGCTGCCGCCGGCGCTGCCGGTAGTGTTGCCGCTGTTCGCATGGCTGGCAGGGGTGCTTTTGGATGGGGATGCGCGCGGGGAGGGCCATGCGGGTGCGGCCGGTGGGCGGCCAGCGGCAGAGGCGCTGGAGGGTGCCGGTGGGGTGCCGCTGGGACCGGCTGGGAGCGGAGGTCTGCGGCAGGGTGGGTGTTTTGGGTGTGCTTGGTGGCTAGGTTGGTAGTTGGTGGGCTGCTGGTAGGCTGCTGGCTAGGTTGGTAGTTGGTGGGGGAGGAGGGGTCATGTATGCGCAGGTGCTCACCTATCACGATGATCCTTGCTGGCGCCTGGCCCGGTGCCGAAGTGGTACAACACGGGCTGTGCGGGTGTGTTGCTACCATCCTACGAAGGAGGAAGCTGGATTTATGGCTTAAGTTCGGGTGGTGAAATTATGATATGGCAACAGTTACTGCGCATAATGGTCAGCTTAGCCCATCCCCAGGCCGCGGGCATGGAGCTTGACCTGCCTGGCTTGACGTCCGTCGCGCAAGACCACTGACAAGCCCTGATCCAGCTATTAAGTCTGCAAGCTGGGTTTGCCTTCGCATTCCTTTACAGGTACCAGGGGCCCTGGTTCAGTTTAGCCATCGATTGTTGCTTCAATACAGTTCACGATCGCGCTCATATAAATATGTACATTCATCATAGAGTACGCTTATCGCAGCTTCACACTCTGTGGAATTGTAAAGTGTTTGCCGTCGGGCAAATTAGCTTGGTCAGTATATGTGCTACACGACGAATCAAAGCAACCTGTACTATATCGCTAGTATAACACAACATACAGTAGATATCCAAACAACAAGAAAGACGTTAACACTGTTTCGACATACCAACATGCCGTAACACTCAACTGCCACAACCTCCAGCGTGCGCCAACCAGGATGCGCACGTCGGAGCTCAGCGGGTATGGAAAACACTTGAAACCTAAGACGTGCATCGATGCCAATGGTCTACCAAGCGCCTGGTCTCCTGCCTAGCCTGTCCAGACCGTCGACGAGTCCAGACAGCAAGGCAATGAGGTGAATTCCCCTCATTATTTGCCTACCTCGGCTTTCCGCCTTGCACTTTCATGTCAGTCTCTGCGCCAACATTCGAAAACCATAACCTGGCCTAACATAGGGCCCCAGGAGCCCTGGTTACCAACACATGTGCACCCTAGCTGTTCACAAGGCTACAGCTCCCTCGCGCGTTCTTTGTGACCTCTCTCATGTTAATCCCACACCTCCGGAGTTGCAGCCAACCGCTACTCCTCCATGGACGCGTCCGCCAACTCAGCCTTGGCACCCGCCTTCTTCTGCTTGTCTTTCGGGGCCAGGACGGGAGGAGGTCCTTTGATCTGCGTGCGCATAAAAGATACGGGTTGTAGCTTACGCACCTTCTCCCTCGGCGACAGGCCACAAAGAGCCGGCACAGCCAGGGCCAAGGCATACACCCAAACTCCACCCACCATTTTCAGCTTGCCGCCTTTCTGCTCCGCCAGCCCAGCAGCGTTGCTTTCATTTCGCTTATTGATGGCCTTTGATAGGTCCTGAGCAGCCAAAATAAGTACATCGGCAGCTGTCGCCTTCCGCCGGCAGCAATTCACAGTGTACCCTGCTTCTTACCTTCTCTTCCTTGTAAAGTTCAAGGGCCTTGCTCTTCTTGGGAGGCTTCTCAAACCTGCCTGCGCCCCCAAAGTAGCAGGCGACAGTTGGGACCCATATCACAGGCGGCTCTACTTGAAGATATTTGGGGAACGTTCTCTATTACCTTTCTTCGTCACTGCTCCCTTCCCATGCCTATTTGCCGCTTCCTTTTTCTTGTCAATTTTCTTGCCTGCCTTTAGTGGCTTCTGAGGCATTGTTGCAGTTTTGAGAAGGACAAAGAGAGGCCGTTTCTTCTGTAAGCGATAATGTTTATATGCGTCTGGGGGATAATGGACTCGTGGGTCCAAAAGGACGTCGACAAGGGAGGTTAGGAATAATACGGCATGCTGTGCGCGCTTTGCGCCAAGGAGGACCACGCTCCACAGATTCGTCATTCGATGATAGAAAGCACAACGGTAACGGAACTTTTCGATGTAACTATCCACTGTAATAAAAGCACATTTAATTGATGTGGCAAACCTTCTGCCATCCTGGCGCAGCTATGCGCCACGCAACACGCGTAAACATGGCACCACCCACCACACCGACTATGGTGCAAGTGCTTCCTCGGTGCGAGCGGTCCCGCAAATATTTGCTTTAGTTGCGAAGCGTCGAGGTGGTTGACGCGGCGGGGCATCACCATGGCAGCAACAGTTCCCTCGCATAAGGTCATCCCTGGGACCGGAGGCACGATTGTTGTCGATGCATTTCGCTACGCCCACCCTGGCATTAAGGCTTACTTCCTAACCCATGCGCATAGCGGTAAGTACAGCCGTACGGCTGCTTCTTCGGTAGTACTGAGTGAGATGCCAGGCGAGGAGTACCCTTGGGCGCTATCCGACCGTTCCTGTGGTAGTATAGCAGTGTTACGTCAACAACACGAGTCGTTGATGCCCCCTCCCTCCCTCCCCCTCCCACCCCACCCCCTCCAGACCACTACACCGGCCTGTCCGAGTCCTGGTCCGCCGGCCCCGTCTACTGCTCCCCCGTGACCGCCCGCCTGGCCGCGCACCTGTGCGGGGTGGCGCCCGCCTGGCTGCACCCGCTGCAGCTGGGCACACCGCATGTGGTGGCAGGTGGGTGGGTGGGGGGCTGGGGTGGGCAGTGGGGCAGTGTGAAGATTGCGGGGTGGGAAGCAGGGGGTGTGAGACAGTGGAAGGGAAGAGGTTGAGAGCCCCAGGGTTGGAAGAATGCTGGTCGCAAGCCTACTGCCACACTCACCAACCGCCAACCTGTCCCCGCCCGTCCCCCCGCGCTGGCCTCTCACCGCTCCAAACGCGTGCGTGCATGCATGCGTGCATGTGTGCGTGCGCGCAGGTGTGGAGGTGACGCTGGTGGATGCAAACCACTGCCCGGGCGCCGTGCAGCTGCTGTTCCGCCTGCCCGGCAGCGGGTCGCGCTACCTGCACTGTGGCGACATGCGGTTCAGCCCCGCCATGACCCGCTGCCCGCTGCTGGCGGGGTGGCGGGGCTGCGAGGGCGTGTTCGCGGACACCACCTACTGCCACCCGCGACACGCCTTTCCAACGCAGGTGGGGGTGGGGGGATGGGGGGAAGTAGAAAGCTGGCCGTGTGTGTGTTAAGAGAACTGGCCGGCAGGAGGAAGGTACATGTGCGGTGTGGGCGGGGTCGGGGAACAGGTCAGGGCTGGGGGTGGTAAGAGGATGGTGGACTCGTCTTCTTCCACTGCTCTGGGTGGCGCTGCTGCTGGCACATACAACATGGCGTGCATGCTATCGACCGGTATACCAGTGTGGCCATCAGCCGCTCGCCTCCCGTGCCAGCCATCATCCATCCCGACCTGCCCCCCCCCGCCCCACCTGCCAGGAGGAGGCGGTAGACTACGTGGTTCGCAGCCTGGGAGCGATGCTGGCGGAGGACAGGGAGGAGGGACAGCAGGCAGCAGCAGAGGAGGATGAGGGGAGGCAGCAGCAGCAGCAGCAGCACCCGGAGGCTTCGGCAGCAGATACGACCAAGGGTAGCACTGCAGCCGGCGCTGAGAGGACAGCAGCAGTGCAGGCGGCGAGGGCAGCTTGCGGCTTGGCGCTGGGCCCAGGGGAGGAGAGCGGGGGCGCGCTACTAGGTGGTGGGGAGCTGGGGGAGGAGCCGGGTGGGGACGCAAGCATGGGCGAGGGCGAGGCGGATGGTGGTGGTGGTGGTGATGCGGAGGAGGAGGTGATGGAGATAGAAGATGAGCCGGCAGCAGGGGGTGGTGGCGAGGATGCGGATGAGGAGTGCGGGCAGCTGCCGGAGCAAGGGGACAGCGGCAGCGGCGGCGGCGCCAGCGGAACGGTGTCAGCTGCTGGGGTAACGGCGGCAGCGGCAGCGGCGGCGGCTGGTGGGGAGGTGGTGGGCAGCGGCGGGGGGCGCGGCGGTCCCTTCCGGCGGCTGTACCTGGTGTCCACCTACGTGATCGGGAAGGAGCGCATCCTGCTGGCGGTGAGGGGGGTGGCCGGGGGAGTGGGGGGGTAAGGGGGTAGTGCTGCACCAGGCACGCACCATCCGCCCTTGAAGGCGCATGGGGCAAGTGTGGGGTTTCTGGAGGTATTGTGCGATAGGCGGAGGACCGGAGGTGGCCAGGGGGTTAGGAAGGGAGGTAAGGGTGAAGGGCAGAGGCTGATCAGCTGATGGGCAAGGCTCCCAAAGTGTTGGTCCCTAGTGGCACACCTGATTGCGGACGCTTAACGCCCTGGACGCTGGCCGCCCGCACGCCTGACACCACCTCGCATGCATGCAGATACGGCAGCGCTGCGGGGTGCCCGTGTACGTCCCCCACTCCAAGATGGCGGTTCTGGAGCTGCTGGGGCTGCCGGAGCAGCAGCTGCGGGATACCTTCACAACCGACCCACGGGTCACTCCCGTGCATGTGGTGGGCTGGGGCGTGCTGGGCGATACCTGGCCGTTCTTCCGACCCAACTTCAACAACATGCAGCGCATTGCGGAGGAAATGGGCGCGGAGCGAGTGGTGGGATTTTGCCCGACGGGCTGGTTGTACGAGATGCGGAAGGCGACGTTTCCGGTGCGGGCCCGTGGGTCGCTTTCAGTGCACCTGGTGCCGTACAGTGAGCACTCGAGCTATCTGGAGCTGCGGGAGTACGTTCGCTGGCTGCGGCCGCAGCAGGTACGGCGGCTGGGGGGTGGTTGTGGTGGTGGTACTGCAGAGCTGCAGCGCGAACGTCTTGATACATCTTGGCACGGTATGACGCCTGTTTCATACTTACCTTCTCCACCTTCTTGGCACCCCTTCCCGGCCTTCCTCATCCCACCGGATGAGAACCCCACCTCCCCGCCTAACCCCACCTCCCCGCCTAACCCCACCTCCCCAGGTCATCCCCACCGTGGGTGTTGCCCCGGGCGAGGAGGGTGAGCGGCAGCGCGCCGCCCTGCTGCGCCACTTCCGCACCCTGGTGGACGAGACCGCCAGCAAGGCCAGGTTCCTAGCGGCCATGCGGGGGGGAGGGGCAGGCGGCGGCGGGGGGCGACATGCGGCTGCGGCTGCGGCTGCGGCCGGCAGCACCGCAGCAGCAGCAGCAGCGGAGGGGCCAGGGCAGCTGCCCGCAGCGTTAGTAGTCGGTTCGGCGGAGGGAGGTGTACAGGGCGCAGCAGCTACCGACGCAGCAGCAGCAGCGTATCGAAGAGTGGCGTCCGCTCCTGCGGAGGTAGTGGAGGCAGCGGGGTTGGCGAGTGGGGAGGTGCCGGAAAGTGGTGGGCGGTCGGGGCTGCTTACGGCCGCGGACCGAGGCAGCGAGAAGCGGAGAGGAGGCGGTGGTGGGGGTCTAGCGCCTGCCGCCTCGTCGCCGCCGGCAATGTGTCGCGCCGGAGCAGTCCCTCCGCCCACCACCTGCGGGGCACCGGGCGCCGTGTGTCAGCCGGAGGCGCAGGTTGGGGCAGGGGCAGGCGGAGTGGGCCAGGGTGGCAGCCAAAGGGGCCAAAAGGGCGGTGGAACGTCGGAGCTGAGAGGCGGGCATGTCAGGTCGGGTGACGTGACGGCGGGGGCGGCGGGGGCGCAGGGGAGGCAGCGGGATGTGGGTGGAGGGTGCGGAGGGCTGCAGGGAGGGGGCTGCCGAGGTGCGGGGGTTGCTGGTCGTGCTGTTGGTTGCGGGGAGCAGGAGGGCGGTGGTGCGGGCTGCGGGTTGGGCGATGAGGGGGTGATTGAGATAGGCAGCAGCAGCGACAATGACAGTGGTAACGACAGTGAGGGGAAAGAAGAAGACCCAATGTGTGTGAGGGAGGGAGGCGAGGACAGTGCAAGACGCCGTCCCCACCAGCATCGGCACAGCAACCAGCAGCAGCAGACGATGACGCAGCAGAAGCAGCCATCCAGCCTCAGCCGCCAGCCGTCGACACTGCCGCCGCCTCTTACCCAGCCGCACCAACAGCTGCCAGAACCGCCGCCGGTGCCATCTTTGCCGCCTGCACGTCTGCCTCCTCAACCCCCTCCTCCTGCTCCTCCTCCACCTCCCACGCCGCTGCAGCAGCTGATGTCCGTACTCTCGGGCGCCGCCGCCCAGCAGCTAGCGGAGCAGCTGCTGGCGGCGGCGGGAAACGATGTTGCGGCGGCGCTCAACATGTTCTTCGACGGCGGAGGCGGCGGCGGCGCGAGGGATCGCAGTAGCGGCGGCGGCGGCGGCAGGGCCAGCGGTCCTCCCGGTAGCAAGGCGGCGGCCGTCAGACGCGGCTCACGTGCTGCTGGCGGCGGTGGCGGTGGAAGTGCACCGGCGGCGTCTGCCTCCGCCGCCTCCGCCGCCACCAGCGCAGCTGCTGGTCCTGGGACCCCCGGCGGCGGCAGTACTGCTCGGCCCGCCAAGCGGCAGCGTCTGGCCCCGGCGGGAAGCAGTCAGGGTGGGCGAGGCGGCACTCGACGCACGCAGGCGCAAGGGCAGGTCAACGGACAGCGCTCGATTACGGCTTTCTTCCTGGGCCCAAGGGCTGAGGCAGGGGGTCGGGCGACAGGGGAAGTACGGCAGGCGGCGGTGCGGGGTGACAGTGCGAGTGCGGCGTCCGCTGGTGTGTTGCCGTCAGGTGACATCGCCGGCGGTGGGACCGCTAGCGGCAGCGACGGCGGCGGCGGTCGAAGCAGTGGCGGCGGTGGTGTCAGTGACCGCGGCACCGGCGCTGAGGGGTGTGCATCTCAAGAAGATGCAGATCGATTGGGGCTGGCGGCGGCGACGGCAGCCGCAGCAGGTTCAGGAGCTGGCGCGGCGTCAGCAAGGGGGCCGTCACCGCCGGCAGATGTCGCAATGTCGGAGCCGCCAGGCTCCCCTGCTAGGCCGCCAGCGCCGCTTCCCTCTCGGCCTCCCTCTCAGCCTCCCTCGGGAACGCAAACAGTAGCGGTTGCGGCGGAGGCGGAGGCGGAAGCAGCTACCACAGGCACTGCGGCAGTGGCGTCGGACTTGGCGGCGGTGACGGCGGCGGAGGTTAGCAGCTTGCTGGCAGGTTGCTTGGACGATCACGGCGGTGATGCAGGCGGTGGCAGCGCAGTCCACAGAGGTCCGGATGAGGCGGCACCGTCGCCAGGCCCCTTGTCAGCTAAGCGGCTCAAGCTGCAACTACCCAAGTACTCCCCCACGGGGGCTGCACCGCCGACCGCCTCGGTGGCAAACTTGCAGACAGTCGCTTCCACGACTCAGTCGCCACAGCCGCCACCGCCGCTGCTAGCGGAGCAGGCCCCGCCAGCCGCCGTCCAGCGACCCATGGGTCGCTCCGGGTCACCCAGAAGCCATGTGGACGTCCCTCAGCTGGCCGACCCGCCCCCGACTCAGGCGCCATCCGTACATCCTTTCTTCGCCGCCCGAAACACAGCGCATGGCGGCATCACCGGAAACCGCACACCCGGCAAGGCAGAGCTGGCGTCGACTTCGCCTGGCGGGCGGCGTGCAGGGCGAGGAGGGGTCAGAGGCCGCAGCAGCGCCGCAGCTGCTGCCCGGAACCGCAGGCAGCAGGCTGGAGTCGCTCGGCCCTACACCACCATCAAGCTAGAGGAGGAGAGGGAGGAGCGAGGAGTGGGAGAAGTGGGAGAGGAGCGGCTGGAAGGACCGGCGGGCGAGAAGGGGCTGTTGGAGGCTAGGCAGGGGAGCGGCTATGATGGAGGGCCTCAAGGAGGCGGCAGGGGGGCTGCTGCCAGTCGCGGTGGCGGCGGTGATGGAAGCGGTGGCGGGAGTCGCAGCAGCTCTGATGACGGCAGTGGCGGCTCGACAGAGGAAAGTGGGGGTGCAGGTGTTAAGCTTCGGGGTGCGGAGGAGCATAGAGAAGACCAGAAAGGAGCACCTGGCCATGCCCCACCACCCCCACCACTACTAGAGCCGCCAGCACCCTCCTCGTCATCACAACCGCCCCCGGCCGCTGCGCCCTCCTGGGAACACGCCCGAAACGCCGTACTGCTTCCACTCGCCAAGTACGACCCAGTTCGACACGCTTGCTGGGGACCGACCCGTGGGTCCACACCCTACCTGCATGTCGCACTCGCGCTCGCAGCCATCGACTCCACCACCAAGCGCAACGCCATCTCAGACGCCCTAACCAACATGTTCCGCTCGGTGCTGGCGCTGGCGGCGGATCCAAATCAAGATCTCGTTGCCGTACTGTACCTGGTGACGGGCCGTATCGCGCCCGAGTACGACAAGCTGGAGTTGTCGGTTGGCGGCGCAACGGTCAGCGCCGCCATCATGGCCGCCACTGGCGCCAGTGCTGCGCGGCTGAAGCAGCTGTACCGGCAGCTGGGCGACTTGGGGGACGTGGCGCAGGTGGGGTGCTGGGCTTGGGGTGGTGGGATGGGCGGGTGGTGAGTGTGGAGGTGGGCATTGCCTAAGGTAGCTGGGAGTAGTACCCCTGTTAAGTGCAGTGCGGTGAGGTGCACACCGGCTTGAAATACTGCTCACCGGTTCGCCCCCCGCGCCAACCCCCCTCCATATCCCCCTATGGCTTCCCTAACCCCTAACCCCTCTTCCGTCCCCCCCTCTTCCGTCCCCCTCTTTCCGTCCCGCCCTTCCCCTTCACCGCCGCCCGCAGGCCTGTCGTCGCACCCAGTCCACCCTGCGCCCGCCCCCGCCGCTGCTGGTGGGGCGGCTGCTGCAGCAGCTGCGGGGCATGGCGGCGGACAGGGGCGGAGGCGTGGCGGCGCGGCGGCAGGCGGGCGTGCTGGGGCTGCTGCGGGCGTGTCGGGACTGCGAGGTGCGCTACCTCACCCGGACACTCATATCGGTGCGTGGGGAAAAAATGGCAGGGGTGATATCGGTACGTAGGGGGGCGTGGGGCGTGACGTGGGTGACACGTGGGAGATTCGGGTTGGGCGGGGGTTAAGGGGAATGTTTTTATTCGGGAGAGGGGGGTCGAAGGCTGGAGGAGGGGAAGATGGGGGAGGGGATGGGTGGGCGAGGGAGGGGTGCTGCCGCATCGCGACACCTGGTGTTACACTTGCTACATGTAACTCAGAAACGTCTTTGTCATGGTTGTTTCTTTCCTTTCCTCCCCCGCATTAGAATCTGCGAGTGGGTGCCAACTGGCGCAGTGTGTTGGGGCCGCTGGGTCGCGCTGTGCTGCTGCACCGGCGGCAGCAGCCGGCAGCAGCAGCCGCAAACGCAGCAGCTGCAACCACCCTGGAGGCCGCTGCTGCAGGCCGCGAGCAACCAACGCACCATCAGCACCCCCACCCCCACCACCTGCCGCCCCTGCTGGTCAGCAAGTCTGAGCTGGAGGGCGCTGCTGCAGCGGTGGTGGAGGCCTACCATCTGTGCCCCAACTTTGAGGTGTTGGTGGGGGCGCTACTGGAGGGAGGGCCGGAGGGGCTGCGGAGCAGGTAGGGGAGAGGGAGGGAGGATGGGTCGGAGAGGGAGCAGGGTGGGTTAAGACTGAAGGGATGGAGAGCATGCTCTCGCTCTCCTAGCTTTAAACAGCTGGCTGCAGATCGTGCAGGATACCAGTCAGTATGTTGCGCTCTGCCCGCAGCAATCAGGCGCACGCGCTAGGTGCACTTGAGCTCACCTCCCCACCCCCCACCCCCCTCCGCAACCCCAGGGTTTCCCTCACCCCGGGGGTGCCCGTCAAGCCCATGCTGGCCCGCATTTGCGGGGGGGTGGGTGACGGGCTGCGGCAGCTGGGCCCCGGGGCGCCCTTCCTGGCGGAGTACAAGTACGACGGAGTGCGGGCGCAGATACACCTGCTGCCGGGGGGGCAGGTGGGGGGGGGGCTGGGGTGCGGGAGGGGGGGGCAAGAATGAATGATAAATGCAGCGACTGTAGAGGGAGGGGGAGGGCAAGCAGACAGGGAGGAGGTGGGGGACCTAAGGCAACAGTAGGTTACGCTGCCCGCCCGCGTCTGCCGTCGCTCTCCGCCGCTGCTTACGTTATCCTCCTCACCAAACAACACCAACGGCATCAACATCAACAGCAACAACAACCCGACGATCATGGCCCCACCACCCCTCCCACCAGGTGTGCATCTTCAGTCGCAACGGAGAGGACCGAACCGACTCCTTCCCCGACGTGTGCGCCCTGGTGCGGCAGGCGGCGGCACCAGCACCACCCGCACCACCACCACCACCACCAACAACAACAACAACCCACCCCGGCACCAGCGATACCCAGCCATCAGCCACAACCGCAGCAGCGACCTCACCCACAACCACATCAGGAGCAGCAGCCGCACCAGCAGCACCAGCGGTTGGCCCCTCCTCCGCCGCCCCCTCACCGCCGCCGCCACCCGCCACCCACAGTTGCATTCTGGATGCGGAGATCGTGGCAGTGGAGTGGCTGCAGCAGCATGCGGAGGGGGAGGTGGTCAAGGAGGCGGAGGGCAAGACGAAGGCGGACAGGCAGGGCAAGGGGGGCAAGGAGGGAGAAGGTGATGAGGAGGGAAAGGGGGCTGCTGGGCTGCTGGGACAGCGTCAGATACTGGATAGTAACTTAGGAGTAGAAGGTGGCACTGATGGGGGACATGGCGGCGACAACAACAATAGCAGTAACGGCAGCAGCGACAACAACAGTGACAGCGGCGGCGGTGGTGGCGGCGGCGGCGGCGACGCCTCTGCTGCTGTCGTACCTCCGCCGCCGCCGTACCGTCTGCGAGCCTTTCAGGAGCTGGCCACACGCGCCCGGGGTCAGGTGGAGGAGCATGAGGTGGGGGCGGGGTGGGCTTGGGGGGGGGGGGCTTGGGGGGGTGCTGGGCTGGCGTTGGAGGGCTGACGGAGTGAGGTCAGAAACATGGGCGGTATACCACCAGGTGCCGGGAGCGGTACCGGTATGAATTTGCGAGTTGAGGAGCGCTGCCTGGCCCGGAGCAGTGTTGTGTTTGTTAGCAGTTCGACGTGAACTCCCTCACCCCCCACCTCCTCAACTTTTGGCGGGGGCGACCTTCGGCCTGCAGCTGCCGCCCTTTGTCGGCGTTTGGCTGGCTGGACTGTTTGATACCTGTATGAAAGGGTATTCCCGCCAGAGCTGCTACTGGAGTGGCCTTACCTTGTTGCCCTCTCCCACTCCCCTGGCGACCCCATCCCCCCCTTCCAGGTGACGGTACGCGTGTGTGTGTTTGTGTTCGACCTGCTGCTCTGGAACGGCACCTCGCTGCTGTCCAGGTGAGCGGCCGCGTCCCCACAAACTCCCCGTCCCTGCCCCCCTAAGGTGCTGCTGCGATTAGCGCCATAAACACTTTGTGCAGCTGGTTGCTGCGAACACATATAACCCTATAGGCAACACAACCCCCTCCCCATGTGCCCCCATCTACACCCCCTCAGGCCCCTCCGGCAGCGCCGCTCGCTGCTGCGCTCAGCGCTCCCCTCCATGTCACCCGGTCGGGTCATGCTGGCCACAGCGCTGGAGGTACAGCCGCTGCAGCCGCTGCAGACATCAGCAGCAGCGCCAGCGGCGATGAAAGGCGCCAAAAGGGGCCGAGCCAAGGCCGCGGCGCTCCCGCCCGCGACTGGGGCTGGTGCCAACGGCGGTGTTGGCGGCAGTGGCGGCGCGGCTGCTGCTGCTGCTGGTGCGGTGGCGTTGGATGCCTGCGAGGACGCTGCCTTGGTGCCGATGCGGCTGTGGCCAGCGCCGGGCGACGCAGGCGCACGGCAAGACACCGGTACCCACCCAGGCTCTCAGGCTACTACTGCTGCTGCCGCCGCGACCGCTGCTGCGACCATATCCGGCGCTGAGCCCGAGGTTGTAGACCTTGCCCTCGATAGCCCGGAGGCCCCGGAGGTCCCGGAGACCTCGGAGCCCAGGTCACCTGCCGCTGCGGTGCTGCACCTGGTGGGGGGTGGCGGCGGCGGCGGTGGAGGCAGCGGCGAGGGCAGCGGAGGCAGTCCCGGCGGCGGTGCGGAGGCGGGCTGCTCTGAGGAGGCGGTGTACGACATGCTGCTGCAGTCGCTGAACGCGGGGGCGGAGGGTGGGTGGTGGCGATGTAGGGGGCGGGCTGGGCTGGGCTGGGGCGATGGGGCGAGGTACCTGGGGGGCAGTGGGTGGGTGGGTGGGTGGGTGTTGGTGGGTTCGTGGGTGGGTCTCATCAGGTGGCAAGGTGCGCCCTCCCTCTTGCAGGCCATGTGAGGGGCCCGCATGCGCCGCTCCACATCGGACCAAACTACTCCAGACGCCGGCATGGCTCGGAGTCCTCTACCTTCCCAGACACCACCCTGTTTAATCTCCCTGTCACTCCCTGTCTCTTGACTTTACACTCCCCGCCTCGTCCTGTCTCTTCCCGCCTCTTTCCCGCAGGTCTGATGCTGAAGCGGCTGGACGGCGGGGCCGCCTACGAGCCCAGCCGCCGCAGCGATAGCTGGATCAAGGTAAGTGCGGTGTGGGGTGTGGGCTGTGAGGTGTGGGAGGTGCAGGCACACTGAAGGGGGCTGACAGCTGGTTGCAGGCCCGGGGGCACGGGACGCCTGATCCAGGAAAAGGGTGGCGGAAAAAGGAGCACAAAAGGGCTCCCTTGGGCGGGCCCCTTAAGGAAGAAAGGGGAGGCGGGAAGACAACTTGCCGGGAAGCGCTTACCGTAGCACCCTGCACATGGGTCCTTTCCACCAACCTCCTGCTCCACTCGGTTCGCCCGGGCGCTGCGCTGCCCTGCCCTGCGCTGCCCTGCCCTGCCTCTGCTGCTGGCTGTCCGCAGCTGAAGCGCGATTACTGCGAGGGACTGCGGGACAGTGTGGATGTGGTTCCCATAGGGGCGTGGTACGGCCAGGGACGCAAGGTGGGTGGGTGGGTGGGTGGACCGCAGTGGTGGGCGAGGAGGAATGCGGCAGATGGGGGAAGAGGTTATAGGTGTGGTGCAGGCGGGATTAGTGAAGTCAGGGGTGAGGCTCTTTGTTCTGTCCGAACCTGTGGCTTCCTATGGTGTGGTCTGCTCTTTGACCCCCGAAAAGGCCTTGGACAGCCGTTCCACCCCGACTGATCCCTACCTCCCACCCCCCGACACCCTGGTCGCACTCCTGCCCGCGCCGCTCCCCCCCGCCCCGCCCCGCCCACGGTTTTATTTTTACAACCCCGCAGGTGCAGTGGTTCAGCCCCTTCCTGCTTGCTGTGTACGACCCGGGCGCGGAGGAGTTCCAGAGCCTGTGCCGCTGCATGAGCGGCTTCAGCGACCAGTTCTATGCGGCAGCGCGGGAGCGGCTGGCAGCCACCATCATACCGGGTGGGCTGGGGTGGGGCACCATCATGCGTGTGTGTATGTACGTACGGTTGGGATGTGCGGCTGGGCTTTGTGGTGGGGAGGCAGCTAGGGTGGGTTGTGCTAGCCGTACATTGCATGCGTGCCTGTGTGTGCGTATGCTCGTGTAGCTGAGCCCAGCCCCCGTGTCCATCCGCTGTGTCCATCTTTTGGGGGACGCAAGGATGCGACTCCGCCCCCGCCACGCCACGCATGCCTGCTGTGTCCTACTCCGTGCCCCGCACCCCTCCCTGCTCAGGCCCCAAGCCCTACTACAACACGGCTGAGCGGCCCAGCGTGTGGTTCGCGCCCACGGAGGTTTGGGAGCTGCGGGGGGCAGGTGGGCGTGGGGGCGGGGGGGGGGCCGGTTGGGTTGCGGTGCCCCCAACATTACGGTATGTAACCCCCTGCTGGCTGCCCCTAGCTTAGCTAGCCACTGGCGTTCACTCCCGCTGCGTTCCCCCCATGGCAACCTGCCTGCTGCCTGCCGCCACCCACTGCCCCACCCACCGCCCCACCGCCCCTCTTCCCCGCCGCCCCCCCCCCTGCAGACCTGACCCTGTCCCCGGTGCACCGGGCGGCGGCAGGTCGACTGCACCCCGAGCGAGGTGTGGGCATGCGCTTCCCAAGGTGAGGGGACGGGAGGCGGGAGGCGGGAGGGGGGACGGGAGGGGGGGGGAGGCGGGAAGGGGGGGGGAGGCTGCCCCGATGCGGTGACCCAGACATGCGGGTGGCCGGTGGTGGCCTGTGCCGCACTGTGGCTGTGTGGCGCACTCACCTGGTGGCGCACGTGTTGGGAACTCTGTGTAGACAGGACATGCGGCTGCTTGGGGCTTACCTCTTGCTTGGCGTGTGCGTATTGTCCCTTGAGGGTGTTTGAAAATTGCACCAACCCCCACCTGTTCTACCTACGGACTTCTACCTCACCTACTCCTGACAAGCACCCCAATTCCCGAAACCCCTCTCTGCCCCTTACCGACATGTTGCATGCACGCGGCGGGGCAGGTTCCTTCGGGTGCGACACGACAAGCGGCCCGAGGACGCCACCAGCGCGGACGTCATCGTGGATCTGTACAGCCGCCAGACACGCAAGGTGGCGCCACAGCAGCAGCAGCAGCAGCAGGGGGCGGCTGGGGCCGGAGGGCCGGCGCTGAGGGCTGCTGCTGCTAGCGCCGGGGCGGTTGGAGCTGCTGTGGGTGCGGGGGATGCTAGTACTGCTGCTGGGATGACGACGGGGGCTGGTCTGGGCAGAGCGCAGAGGGGGGTAGGCAGCGGGGGACATGGGCAGGGAGGGGAGGGTGTTGGTGTGGAGAGTGAGGGAGTGGGCGGAGAAAGAGGGAGGAGCGGCAAGGAGGGGGGAGCAGGAGGGGAGCGGAGTGAAGAGAGGAGCAGAGATGAGGGTGGAGATGAAGGGGAGTGAGGGTGCGAGGGGCACGAGGAGTGGGGCGTGGTAGGGTTGGGAGCCGAAGAGGATGGGTGCGGGGGAGCAGCAGGGGGGTGCGCCCCTGTGCGCCCGTGTTCACGAACCCTTTCCCCAGTTGAACTGAGACTCATGCAGAACATCTCCAGTTGTATGTTTACAGGACGGCTTGTATGTTTGCACGACAAGTTGGGCTGGTATGTAGACATGTCCATGGCCGGAAGAGGAGTGTGTGTTTGCGAGTGGACCTTACTACGGTAACAGGCTGTTATGGGTGTCCGTGGATTGTTCATCTAGGATTGTGCATGCATAACGCTACCGGAGGGAATGCATGTGTTATTAAGAAAACTGTGTGCACCGTGCCGGGATCTGACCCGAGTGCTGAGGTGTGATGTTGCGCGCGGCGCCCTCCGCCACTACTGTGGAACTGAAGACAGGGTACTGCTCCGTAACGTGAGACAGAAGTGCCGTGCATGAGGGGCCGCCCTGGGGGCCGTTTCTTTGCCTCTGTACAGGTTGCGACAGTGTTCTTCGGATGTTGACACAGGAGGGTACGACAGCTACAGCTCGGAGCTGCATCTGCAATATTGCACAATAGCTGAAAACGCAGTTTGGTTTGTTACGGTGGAGAGCGACCTGGTCGGGTCTCTTTTGCAATGTCATCAAGCCCATACCAGGTGGCAAGCAACTCTGGGCAAGCTGTGAAGGGACAACGACCCACAGGTCAGATCACCCTTGGGCTTTGGAGGCTCCGGAGCATAACCCCAAACAGTGCGTCGGGTCCCTTGCGTGCGCTAGCTTCTGCGTGCTGCATTGCAGGTCTCTCCGGCTGCACCCACTTTGCAGTACGAATTGCCGTATCAGGGGGTATCACTTTCCGACTCGCGGCCGGTACTGTAGGGGTGATAGTTAGCCTTGCTTGGTGTCACCCGCAGACACCGTTTAGGGCCTCGAACGCAACCGGTGAGGCCTCCACCTGTGCACAACAGGCCACGCTTCCCTGAAGCGTGCGCCCATTAGCACCCTCCTAACTGCTTAGGATGCCAGATGCAGCAGTTGTCCGAAGAAGTCGATTATAGGATTTGCCGGCTGTAATGACATGCGGAAACCCTTAGTGCACAGCGACTGGTGCCGAGGCTTGAGGTCTGAGTAACAAAGGCCTTACTCAACCGAAACGACGACAAGGCAACCCAGTAGATTTGGTGAGTAAACGTACGGCAGTTAGGCCTTAAAGCCCGTCTAAATACCGATGCCGGGAGGCGATTTAGATGTCACATTCAGCTCTTGCTTGCGTTGTGCATTGTAGCAAGACCCACGGGTCTGACGCCGCCTTTACGTTTGTCTTGTCTACGATAATGCTGTGTGCGATGCGCCTCGTCATACACCGTCTGCTCACTGCATTGGAAGAACGCAAGGACTTCTTTTGCTGAGATTCTTTATGGGGGCATCTGTTTCCATTTACAGCGGATAAGCTTTGCTAACAATTGCTGACAAGCTGCTATGCCGAGGCGCGGGGCGCAAGGAGCTCGCGGCCGAGGTCAGGCGGGTGGCCGCCGCTCGGCCGCCGCCCCAGATCCGCTGCCTCCCCACATCCGGACCTGCTTTCAGCGGCTGCCTGGCGCTGTGGAGCGGCTGCTGGGGCCGCCGGCTAGCGCGAGCAGTGCTGGCCGGGCGCCAGCTGCAGGCCCGCAGCCGCCTCGCCCAAGGTTTGGGAACGGGGCGTTGCAAGAGGTCCACGATTGCTTAGAGATCATCTCTCCGTGTATCGAGAGTGCTGGAGCTGAGGTTTTAGCCGCGGCTTTTGTGGTTGAGTCGTTCCGTTTCGCGCTGCTGCGATTGTTGGCCGTCTTCACTCGGCAGCAACATGATCCGCTGCAGCCACTCACACGCAATGGCGAATGGCAGTTCAAGGTTTTCGGAGGAGCCTGCTTTCTAATTGCCGATTTGGTCCGCGGATTGGCCGACAGCAGCATCGCTCCGGTATTGGACCTGGCGACCAAGCTGCTGCGCTCGCACAGCCTGCACGCCTGCAGCCGCCAGCTGGCTGCCCTTGCACAGACCCTGCAAGCTGCGGCAAATGCAGGACCGGAAGCGCAGCAGTGGGGGCGGCAGCAGGAGCAGCAGCGGCAGCAGCAAGAGTGGCGCCCACGCGAGCAGGGCCAGCAACCACTACCGTCCGTTGAAGCCATGGCTAGCATTCGCTTTGCCGGACATGTGCTCATAACACAAGCCGTGTCCCTCGCAGAATGCCTTTCCTTCCTCAGCCTCCGGCTGCTCGAAGGACCCATGGGTCACCAGCAGCCGCAGCAGCCCCTCCCGGCCGCCCACCTCGCCTTCATGTCGGAGTTCGCGTCCAGCCTGCAGAGCAGTGCCGTGATGGAGCACATGGCTCGGGTGCTGCTGCTGCTGCTACCGACTGCTGATGTGGCGGGCCGCAACGGCCTGGACGGGCGTGACAGCGATGCCAAGAAGCTGTTCCTGTCCACGCACCAGGTCCTTGAGAGGCTGGCAACCTTGTTAGAAGGTACCGGCGAGGGACCGCGAGCCCAGCTGCGTACGGTGCTGTCCGGGCGCTGTGTACGGCATGCAGTGCTCGTGTACGGAGTTGCCTGCCTGCACGCGGCGGACGGCGGCCCGACGTATGAGCTGCCGCTGGAGGTGCTGCGGTGGGTGCCCGTGGTGGTTGAGACGGAATGGAGCGCCAGCGGTGGGAGGACTGGCGGTGTCGGCGGTAGCAGCTACAGCCAGGTCCAGGTCGTCGAGGTTGGCCCGCTGATGAAGGCTCTGTCTGTCCTGAGACCGGGTTTCGGAGACCCGCCGCCGGGCAGGCGAGCATCCCGGGCACTGGCGATGCGCATGGGCCGCCTGGCGGTGGCATCGGGGCGGGTCTGGGCCGGGCGGATCGAGACATTGGCAACCCCAGCACGTGGCGGCAGCTCCAGCGGCGGTGGCGGCAGCCCTTCCTCTGCGACACAGCAGACCGCCGCCGCAGCTGAGCCACTGCGGGCGGTGGTGCGACGTGAGGATGCCCCGGAGCTGGCGGTGATGTCCCTTAGGATTGCCGGAGACCAGCAGACCCGGCGAGTCGGTGGTGCCGGGTGGTGGGCGGAGGAGGCGGAGTGGTGGGGTCTGGGTGCTGCGGTAGTGCGTCACGTCCTGCAGGGAGCATCATGGGGTGACGTCATGCGGGGCGCATATCGGAGCGAGCGAAGGCTTATGCTTGTTATGGTTCGCGAAAAGCTGGCCGAGCTGGCTGTTCACGGTAAGGCGTCAGGAGACTGGGAAGGTGGAAGGGGGCAAACCGGCATCGACCGGTGCCGCATGCACTCGACAATCCGCAACCCAACAAGCGGCTGTTCAAGAGGCGCAGTCCCCATGCTCGCATGTGCTTTGCATTGGCTTTCCGGCGTGAAACAACCTTGCTGCTTTCGCCGCATGCCGCAGGTACCTCCCATGCAGGCTCCCTGCCATCCTCTTCCCCGCCCTCCCCGCCCCTGCCGCTGCCCTCCCCCCTGCTGCGGGACCTGGCTGGCTCGCTGGCGCTCTGCCTGGAGTGGCTGCTGCGGCGGGGCGGGGAGGACACGGGGGGACCGGAGGCGGAGGTGGTGATGAGGCCTGGCAACTCAATCAAGGTGCTCCTCACGTCCCTGGTGGTGCCGTACGCCGAGTCGCGCCACACAGCCTCACTGGCAGCCACGCTGGGCAAGCTGCTGCTGCTGCTGCACGGGAGTGGCCAGGAGGCCGCGTTTGCTGCCCGGGTCCGCGAGCTGATGGATGCCCTGCCGGCGGAGGCTCGCGACCAGCTGCTGCCTCGCCGCTGCGGCCACCCCGGCTGCGTCAACCTGGCGGGGGTGAGTGAGGCGGAGCTGCCGCTGCAGGCGTGCGGGCGGTGCGGGGGGGGGTGGTACTGCGGCCGGGAGTGCCAGATGGCACACTGGCGGGCGGGGCACCGGGAGCAGTGCGGCAGCGGGGGCAGGCGGCGGGCGGGGGCGGCAGGGGACACGTGAGGGGCCATGGCTGGGTGTTCGTGACGGCCTGGTGTTCATGACGACGGAGGGTGCCTGCGACCCTGGGTTGGGAACCTGGGCCACACGATCCACATTGCCTTGCTGGCCCTCTGAAGAGCGCATGTGGCAGGGTGGGGCAGACGCGGTGACAGGGCCCGAAGGTATGGAGATGCGAGTAAGAGGTATATAGGGATTTTCGCGGCGGTTCAGTGTGTAAAAGCCTAGAAGTGTCGAATGCAGGCGCCGGGTTGCAGCGCGGGAGCAGGACGTGTAGTTCCGGCGCGGTTTAGAGTGCTTAGGTGCGACGCTTTACGCTCTCACGTATCGCGCCAGGGGGCTTTCGTTACGGTCAAACTCGAAAGTGACCTGACCCATGGGTCGCTGAATAGGATTGCCCCATGCATGCGCCACCCGACAACATGCAGCTTCTAGTGTTGAGGAAAGCGGGTAAGCAGCGTGTATTGAAACGCGCCGCAGAACATTGCGTTACTTATTGGGACCTTAGTCAGGGCAACTAGGTACGGTTGCTGTGACGAGCAGTGGTGCAGGGACGCGTGCGGGAAGGCGCGTACTACGCACATCTTAGCTACACACACATTTTACTGCTTAAGCCGGTAGAGCACCCAGGTGTCGCAGGTAAGCTGAGCTCCTTGGCCGACCCCTGTACATACCAGTATGTCAAGCTCTGCATGTTGTTTAGCGGTGGGTTTACCTGCCACCTACGCCAGTGGGCTGTACGGCAGTCGGGTGCGATGTACGGCAGTGGGGTAGTGGCAGTGGTAGCAGTGGTGGCGGCCGGTTGTGTGTAATTGCGAGCACCTACATACGGGCAGCTGGAGGGTGTGTTGTGGTGAAGGCGGTTGGTCAGCAGTCAGTGCTACAGCGCGGTGTGGTGTGTTGTGTGTGCGGGGGTATGACCAGTGGCGGGGCAACCATGTGAAGCGGCATCGTGTGTGGGGGGTGAGTGCCGAGTGTTGCAACATGTATCCAGTTCAGAGGTGAGGACACAGCTCGTATATACACCCAAGGGAACATGTAAACCCACGCGTGCATGTGTCCTGAGCTCCCCGCCCTCCTCCTCAACATCCGCCCTCGCTCCCGCCAACCACAAGGCAGGGACGCTATCTGGGACTCAGGCCGCAGAGGGGCGCCATTCGAACAGCCGCAAGACTCGCGATACATGCAGCACCGTCCATCCGGCTATTTGCTCCAGCCTGATGCCGCAAGAAGCTCATCCCGTGCAGCTGGTGAGTGTACAGTGCTAGAGCGCTCGGGTAGTCAACTCCGGGTAACAAACCCGTCCAGAATGGCCCCAGGAAGTGCGTGTGGTTTGTTGAGTGTGATGGGTGTACGACGGTGGGGTTATGGACTGCGGTCGGGACGGTGTTGAGGTCTTGATACCTCCGGGAATTGGTGTGAAAGCGGGCGCAAGGCTGAGGGCCGGTGTCACCTGCAGGGGGAGTGGAGGCTCCCGGCACCTGAAGCGCATTGCATGCGGACTGTGAGCTTGCAAAGGAATGCCTGGTGGGGTGGGGTTGTGGCCCCCTTTGGGATGACCAGTAGCTAGCGAATGTCTCTTTAACATCTTTGGACAATTGGGACCCTTGCTAGGCCGAGGGAGCTATCTGGGTCAAGCGAAGCGCACAGTACGCGCAGCATGTGCTTGCACAAAAGTCCAAAAGCGGCTGTTACGGCATGGCCCTTGGATCAGTAGTTTTGTCTCATTCTCCTCGTTGCTATAGCGCGATTTGGACCCTCAAAATCATTCTGGAGCTCCAGTAAATCCACCATCATAAGAACATTATAATGTTGTAGCAGCGGACTGCAGCAGTAGGCGGCCGCGTTGGCGCGAAGCAGGCGGTTGGTCTTTCGTATACTCGAGTCGCGCGTTCTTTTAGCAGGCTACGTTTCATCCCTTAGTCTTCCGCTTCCCGCATCTATGCACAACGTGCAGCAAGCAGAAGCGGTCTAGGTCGCCTCCAGCCATGCCCAGGCGGCACCGCTCACAAGGTGCTCGAGGTCAGGCGGGCAGCCGCCGCTCGGCCGCCGCCCCAGACCCGCTGCCTCCCCACATCCGGACCTGCTTTCAGCGGCTGCCTGGCGCTGTGGAGCGGCTGCTGGGGCCGCCGGCTAGCGCGAGCAGTGCTGGCCGGGCGCCAGCTGCAGGCCCGCAGCCGCCTCGCCCTAGGTTTGGGAACGGGGCGTTGCAAGATGTCAATAACTGCCTACAAAACCTCTTTCACTACTGGAAGGATGTCGGAGCTGAGGACGCGGCTGTAGTCGCTGCTTTAAATGATAAGTCATTTCGGTATGCGCTGCTCCGACTGGTGGTCACCTTCATCCGGCAGCAATACGATCCGCTGCAGTCAGCCACACGCAATGGGGAGTTACGGCACCAAGTTTCGGGGACAGCCTGCATTCTGGTCAAGATCTTTGTCGAATGCGCACGCCGCCACGACAACTGCATCGCTCCGGTATTGGACCTGGCGACCAAGCTGCTGCGCTCGCACAGCCTGCAGGCCTGCAGTCGCCAGCTGGCTGCCCTTGCCGCGCCCCTGCAAGCTGCGGCAAATGCGGGCCCGGAAGCGCAGCAGCAGAGGGGGCGGCAGCAGGAGCAGCAGCAGCGGCAGCAGGAGCGGCCCCACACACGCGAGCAGGGCCAGCAACAACTACCAACCGCAGAAGCCACGGCTAGCATTCGCTTTACTGGACAGGTGCTCGTATCACAAGCCGTGTCTCTCGCAGAATGCCTTTCCTCCCTCAGCCTCCGGCTGCTCGAAGGACCCACGGGTCAGCCGCAGCCGCAGCAGCCCCTCCCGGCCGCCCACCTCGCCTTCATGTCGGAGTTCGCGTCCAGCCTGCAGAGCAGTGCCGTGATGGAGCACATGGCTCGGCTGGTGGTGCTGCGTCTAACGACTGCTGATGTGGCGGGCAGCAACGGCCTGGACGAGCGTGTCATTCACGCCAAGAAGCTGTTCCTGTCAACTTACCGGAGCCTCGAGGCTCTGGCCGAACTGTGCGACACTGCTGGTAAGGGACCGCTAGCCCAGCTGCGTACGGTGCTTTCCGGGCGCTGTGTACGGCATGCAGTGCTCGTGTACGGAGTCGCCTGCCTGCACGCGGCGGACGGTGGCCCGACGTATGGGCTGCCGCCGGAGGTGCTGCAGCGGGCTGGTGGCAGTGGCGGTGGCGGTGGGGTAGATGGGGGCGGTAGCACCAGCGCCAGCGGCAGGGGGACTGGTGGTGTCGGCGGTAGCAGCTACAGCCAGGTCCGGGTCGTCGAGGTTGGCCCGCTGCTGATGGCTATGTCTATTACACAGCCGGGTTTCGGAGACCCGCCGCCGGGCAGGAGAGCATCCCTGGCGCTGCTGATGCGCATGGGTCGCCTGGCGGTGGCATCTGGGCAGTTCTGGGCCGGGCGGCTCGAGGTATTGGCAACCCCAACACGTGGCGGCAGCTTCGGTGGCATGAATAGCAGCACTGGTAGCGGTGCCAGCGCTAGCTCTTCCTCTGCGACGCAGCAGCCCGCCGCCGCACCTGAGCCGCTGCGGGCGGTGGTGGGGCGTGAGGATGTCGCAGGTCGGGCGGTGAATGTGCTTTGGTTCGCTGCAGACCAGCAGACCCGGCGGGTCGGTGGAGCCGGGTGGTGGGCGGAGGAGGCGGAGTGGTGGGGTCTGGCGGCTGCGGTAGTGCGTCACGTCCTGCAGGGAGCATCATGGGGTGACGTCATGCGGGGCGCATATCGGAGCGAGCGAAGGCTTATGCTTGTTATGGTTCGCGAAAAGCTGGCCGAGCTGGCTGTTCACGGTAAGGCGTCAGGAGACTGGGAAGGTGGAAGGGGGCAAACCGGCATCGACCGGTGCCGCATGCACTCGACAATCCGCAACCCAACAAGCGGCTGTTCAAGAGGCGCAGTCCCCATGCTCGCATGTGCTTTGCATTGGCTTTCCGGCGTGAAACAACCTTGCTGCTTTCGCCGCATGCCGCAGGTACCTCCCATGCAGGCTCCCTGCCATCCTCTTCCCCGCCCTCCCCGCCCCTGCCGCTGCCCTCCCCCCTGCTGCGGGACCTGGCTGGCTCGCTGGCGCTCTGCCTGGAGTGGCTGCTGCGGCGGGGCGGGGAGGACACGGGGGGACCGGAGGCGGAGGTGGTGATGAGGCCTGGCAACTCAATCAAGGTGCTCCTCACGTCCCTGGTGGTGCCGTACGCCGAGTCGCGCCACACAGCCTCACTGGCAGCCACGCTGGGCAAGCTGCTGCTGCTGCTGCACGGGAGTGGCCAGGAGGCCGCGTTTGCTGCCCGGGTCCGCGAGCTGATGGATGCCCTGCCGGCGGAGGCTCGCGACCAGCTGCTGCCTCGCCGCTGCGGCCACCCCGGCTGCGTCAACCTGGCGGGGGTGAGTGAGGCGGAGCTGCCGCTGCAGGCGTGCGGGCGGTGCGGGGGGGGGTGGTACTGCGGCCGGGAGTGCCAGATGGCACACTGGCGGGCGGGGCACCGGGAGCAGTGCGGCAGCGGGGGCAGGCGGCGGGCGGGGGCGGCAGGGGACACGTGAGGGGCCATGGCTGGGTTGTCATGACGACGGAGGGTGCCTGCGACCCTGGGTTGGGAACCTGGGCCACACGATCCACATTGCCTTGCTGGCCCTCTGAAGAGCGCATGTGGCAGGGTGGGGCAGACGCGGTGACAGGGCCCGAAGGTATGGAGATGCGAGTAAGAGGTATATAGGGATTTTCGCGGCGGTTCAGTGTGTTGTGTAAAAGCCTAGAAGTGTCGAATGCAGGCGCCGGGTTGCCGGGTTGCAGGGCGGGAGCAGGAGGTGTAGTTCCGGCGCGGTGTAGCGTGTTTAGGTGCGACGTTGTACGCTCTCACGTATCGCGCCAGGGGGCTTTCGGGGATGCCGTGCGGGAAGGCGCGTACTATGCACATCGGTGCAACATTACTGCTTAGACCGGTCGAGCACCCAGGGCATAGGAGGTAAGCTGGGCTACTTGGCAGACCCGTGAATACCAGTATGTCAAGCTCTGTTGGATGGGGAGTCACCGTGCGCTTTTGGCCGGGTATGGATGGTTCGGATGAGTGTGGATGGGGCCATGTTAGCGTGTTTCTCCTGTGGCGATTGCATGGTATGAGTAAAGTTGCATGACCGGAGCGAAGCGCTTTAGTTTCCGTACGCAGGTGCGTAGCTTTACACTGCTACAAATATGGTCGGAAGGGGTTCGGATGTTGTACGGTCCGGGGAGCCGGGGACGGAGTGACCCACGGGTCGGTAGGGAGGAACTTGCCCCCGACATGCAGCGTCCAGGAATGCGGAGAAGATAACAGGATACGAAGTCGCAAGTTAGGTTTGCCGAATCTGTTGTGGCACTGAGTTGTTGGGACGACATCGTCCTGACAAGTATGTACGATGAATAGTATTTCGCTGGGACGGGAGGCAGTGTGAACGAAGTCGAGGCTAGAGGCTAGAGGCTTATAAGCGTTTCTTCCAAGATCGGTCGGGCATACAGGGAGTAGCCGCAAGTCAAGTTCTGTACATGTTGTTTAGCGGTTGGTTTACCTGCCACCTGGGCGCCATGCGCCCTACGCCAATGGGGTGTACGGCAGTCGGGTGCGATGTACGGCAGTGTGTAGTGGCAGTGGTAGCAGTGGTGGCGGCCGGTTGTGTGTAATTGCGAGCACCTACATACGGGCAGCTGGAGGGTGTGTTGTGGTGAAGGCAGTTGGTCAGCAGTCAGTGCTACAGCGCGGTGTGGTGTGTTGTGTGTGCGGGGGTATGACCAGTGGCGGGGCAACCATGTGAAGCGGCATCGTGTGTGGTGGGTGAGTGCCGAGTGTTGCAACACAGTTCAGAGGTGGGGACACAGCTCGTACATACACCCAAGGGAACATGTAACCCACGCGTGCGTGTGTCCTGAGCTCCGCGCCCTCGCTCCCGCCACCCACAAGGTAGGGACGCTAGCTGAGGACTCAGGCCGCAGCGGGGCGCCATTCGAACAGCCGCAAGGCTCGCGATACATGCCGCAACGTCCATCCGGATATTTGCTCCAGCCTGATGCCACAAGAAGCTCATCCCGTGCAGCTGGTGAGTGTACAGTGCTAGAGCGCTCGGGTAGTCAACTCCGGGTAACAAACCCGTCCAGAATGGCCCCAGGAAGTGCGTGTGGTTTGTTGAGTGTGATGGGTGTACGACGGTGGGGTTATGGACTGCGGTCGGGACGGTGTTGAGGTCTTGATACCTCCGGGAATTGGTGTGAAAGCGGGCGCAAGGCTGAGGGCCGGTGTCACCTGCAACACCTTTCAGGTGTTCGCCTTTGGCAACGACTTTCTTTTAAAAAATAATCAGTTATGAAGAGCCAAAGGCAGGGGGAGTGGAGGCTTCCGGCACCTGAAGCGCATTGCATGCGGACTGTGAGCTTGCAAAGGAATGCCTGGTGGGGTGGGGTTGTGGCCCCCTTGGGATGACCAGGAGCTAGGCGAGCACCAGGAGCACGGCGCTAGCACGGCGCGTGCTAGGTGTGCAAACATGCCGCAAAGATTGTACTACCAACGTCGCAAGCACGGTGCAAACATGCTTCTTCCTGCCCTCTCTGCTCACACGCCGCCTGCTGCCTCCTTTGTAAGCTGACGCCGGCTGCCCTCACCCATTCCTGCTACCGCTATCGCCCATGTACGTGCCAGTGCCACCGGGGTTGGGCATTGGGCTGCCGCTGTAGTTACCGTAACTGCTGCGGTGGTGGCAGCCCGGCAGGTCCGGACCCTGACCCTGGTGCCGAGTGCTGCTGCTGCTGCTGCTGCTTCCTCAACTGCAGCTGTTGCTGCAGAAGCTGCTGCTGCAGCGCCTGCTCCTGCTGCATGTGGTGCAGCTGCTGTTGCCGAATAAACGGGAGCAGGCTGCTGATGCTGCTGGTATTGTTGCTGACCGCCAAAACCACCACCAGGTGGGTGGGTGGGTGGGTGTTAAGGTAGCTGGCCGCGAGGTGGTGTCCCCACCAAAACGCCACGGGAGACGAGGAGTATATCGTCGTATGTAGGTATATACATATTCACTAGTGGTGCTGGTACTGGGGGTGTAATGGTGACGGGTAGCGGGTCGCAGGTAAAGATATGCCACTGTGAAGGCAAGAGGTGAAGGCGTTGGAGGAGGCAGGTAGGTAGGTGGTGCATCCCAAGCAATGGCCCCCTTTCTCCTTCCGTCCGTCCCCTCTGCCTACCTCCGGCCCCCCTGCCGCCGCCCACCTCAGGCTACGAGCGAGGCCGCTGCTGCGGTGGCTAAGAAGGCGCACTCCGAGGGCTGCAGCCTGCGGCAGGCGGCGCTGGCGCTGGGGCTGCTGATCGGCGAGCAGTTCGATGCGGCCGTGCGGCCCGAGCGCATGCTGGCTCCCGCTCCTGCACCCACACCTGCACCTGCACCTGCACCTGCCAGCGGGTCGGCGCAGGAGGGACATGCCCCAGGAGCAGGGGTGACAGAAGGAGGAACAGGAGCAGGAGCTCAGGCTGGAAACAAAAAGAAATCCAGCTCGGGCTTGGGCAGGGAATGGGAAGTAGAAGCAACAGTAGTCGGCAGCGGAAAGCCGGTGTGGTGTGGGAGCTGCTGAGAAGGAGGCTTTGGGAGGTGGCACATGCGTGGAGGAGGAGTTTGATGTTGGTTGGTTTGGTGTTGATTTAGCGTGAGGGTTGTGGGTAGGGTGATACGGTGCAGCAAAGTGGTCGGGTTGGGGAGGGGGCACGTGGGGAACACGTTGAGGAGGTGTGGTTGCGGGAGAGGACAGGGGAGCTTGATGGGAGCGCAAGGAAGGTAGCGGGTGAGTGCTTGAATGAAGGGAAAGGGCGATGAGAGCACTGCGCACCACCCGCCGCCCATACATGAGATGTCATAAAGGCCAGTGTAGACAAGTAATGGCACACAGTACCCTAATGGCTGGCAGAGGGGTGGCACAACACCGCAGCACGTCATGTATGATACAAGGTTACTGCCAACTACCGGAAGTTGGCTGAACCGTCCCAACCCACGTCAGATGTATGGCGCTGAGACAGCAGGGACCGCATCCTAACACGGTCACTTGAAATCCCCTTGGGTATACCGCTAAATAGTCGTAAAACCCTAGCGTACAGCCCAAGGTCTTGCTCCGTCCTTTACATCCCTCTCACTTCATCATGGCCATAACCATGCAGGCGGGTCCGCGCCAAACGCATACCGCCGTGTGCGTGTTGTTGTACATACACCATTGCCGTACATACACTGCAAGTACGGAACAAGCACTTACGCCCTGGATGCAAACATTGGACGGGCTGCCACAGCATGCCCCACCAAACGCCAGACCCCCGCCATAACAACAACCATGGTGTTAGGTAACCGACACAACAACGGAAATGTGAAGCCCACAGGCTAAACAGGTGCACACACAAGTGCGGCCAGTTTTCTTAACACACAAGTACGTTCCGACTTGCGGCCAGTTTCCTTACCACACACGTAAACCGCCACCCTTCCATCCTGCCCATCCGTTCAGCAGTCCCATGCCCCGCCCCAACACCCCCACCCACATGTCAGTCAGCAGTCGCTAAGAGCAGCAGAAGCCGACCGAGTCACAGCAGAGGAAACCTTTTTGACGTATGAGGTGTATGTCACATACGGCCATCCGACCAAGCCCCACCTCGCCCGCTACCCGCACACCACCATCTCTGCCTCTAGCAGGTTTCGCTCATCACAGCAGCAGACCAAGCAACGCGTCCAGCTCACCGCCCACGGCAATCCTCCCACAGACACTGCATGGGATGCGGGCTGGTGCGAGTGCAGTGCAGTGCAGAGCTGCAGACTACTACTGCTGCTGCTGCTGTTCGTGCTGCTGGTGGTGGTGCTGCTGGTGGTGGTGGTGCTGCTGCTCACCCAGCCATGCCAGTACCCTCTGTTGGTGTCCGGCAGCCCAACGCGTGTACCCTTTCACCCTCATGACTGCCTCCTCCCAGTCCACGGGGCAGCCCAGCTCCAGCGGGCAGCGCAGAGCCTCAACGGGGGCACGCTCAAGGACACAGCTGGTGAAGGTCTCATGTGTTCCCCAGGGGCAGCCCAGCCGCTGCAGGCAGCGCAGTGTGGGCCAGGTCGCCGTTGCGGGCAGCATGTCCGTAGGCGCAGCCGCTTTCCTGTGGTGTGTCACAATGAGCAAGTGGCCGGGAACACGGGACACGTCCGGTCAATCGTTTTGGAAATTGGGGTACTAGGCCGCTTTAGGGAGGGACGGCCAGTTACGCCTCTCTGCTGACAATCACCCAAACGGTATGGGTGCTGCAGCTCCCCACCACCCTCACCACCTTCCCCACACCCACCCCCAAGGGGCAGCCCTGCTCCTCCAGCCACTCCAGCGCCTCCACCCAGCCTGCCAGGGCGGCTCTGCTGAAGGTGTTCTCATCCCAGCGGCAGCCGCGTTGCCGCAGCCACCTCAGCAGCTCCAGGTTGCCCGACGTGGCTGCACTGGTGCAGCTGGCCGTTACCAAGTTCACGCCCACCTCCTCCACCAACCATGCAACTGATTCAAGGTGCCCGCCTCCAGCAGCAATATCAAGGACATCAGGAGGGAGGTTCAGCAGGCCAAAGCGGGCATGGATCCACTGCAAGGCAGCCAGGCGGCCATACCGTGCTGCACCCAATGCTAAGTTCCGTAGAATGTCGCCTATGTCTTCCAGCTGCTGCAGCTCGTTGCACATGGACGCCAAGAAGCTGTTCCTGTCCACTTACCGGAGCCTCCAGGCTCTGGCCGACCTGTGCGACACTGCTGGTGAAGGACCGCGAGCCCAGCTGCGTACGGTGCTGTCCGGGCGCTGTGTACGGCATGCAGTGCTCGTGTACGGAGTTGCCTGCCTGCACACGGCGGACGGCGGCCCGACGTATGAGCTGCCGCCGGAGGTGCTGCGGCGGGCTGGTGGCAGTGGCAGTGGCAGTGACGGCAGGAGCAGCTACAGCCAGGTCCGAATTGTCGAGGTTGGCTCGCTGCTGGTGGCTCTGTCTGTTCTGGGACCGGGTTTCGGAGACCCGCCGCCGGGCAGGAGAGCATCCCTGGCGCTGCTGATGCGCATGGGTCGCCTGGCGGTGGCGTCGGGGCAGTTCTGGGCCGGGCGGCTCGAGATATCGGCAACCCCAACACGTGGCGGCAGCTCCGGTGGCGTCAATAGCAGCACTGGTAGCGGCGCCAGCGCTAGCTCTTCCTCTGCCTTTGTTCGCTGCAGACCAGCAGACCCGGCGGGTCGGTGGGGCCGGGTGGTAGGCGGAGGAGGCGGAGTGGTGGGGTCTGGCGGCTGCGGTAGTGCGTCACGTCCTGCAGGGAGCATCATGGGGTGACTTGCCTTCTCCATTACAGCCGAAGCTTGAAGCGCTGGCATTGGCTGTTCACGGTAAGGCGCAAGTGGTGGGGGCGGCGTCAGGAGACTGTGTGGGGTGCTGAGAGGGCACGACATGCGGACCCTGTAGGGGTGTGGGGTGAAGGGGCTACAGGTGGGAAGGGGCAAACCGGCATCGGCACTACCGGCACCGCGTGCGTTTAACTCGGCCCATGCCGCAGCCCAACAAGCGGCTGTTCAAGAGGCGCAGTCCCCATGCTCGCTTTGCATTGGCTTTCCGGGGTGAACAACCTTGCTGCTTTCGCCGCATAACGCCGTACCTCCCATGCAGGCTTCCTGTCACCCTCCTCCCCGCCCTCCCCGCCCCTGCCGCCGCCGGATCGGCATGTGCCGTACCTGCACCTCTCTTTGGGAGCATCCTGCATGCCGGCAGGGGTTCTGTACACGGTGTAAAGCCTTGCACATCCGAACACATCACTTGGGCGGCTAGGCTGAGAAACCCAGCTGGGATGGCCCCTAAGGACCTGCTGCGCTCGCCAAACCCAGCAAGCTTGCGGTGTGTGCCTTTTGCTTGGAGGTCGGGAACAAGGAAAACGTACCAAGGAAGCAGCAGCAGACGGTGCAGACCCAGGTAGGTCAGAGAGGTAGACGGTGGGACTGTACCCTAGTCAAGGGGGGCCCTAAGTGCCCTCATAGACACACGCGCGAAGCCCTGCAGCTTTCGTTGTTTGTGCCATCTTGTTGCAGCGAGTGCGCATCCGCCCAACAATCGCCCTCAGCGGGATCAGCCGCAACCGTCCTCCACAACCACGACCACCACCGCCACACCATATGCGCACACGAGTATCGGAGTATGCGAGTGTGCCTTCTTTTCCATTGCCTTCGCATGTCCCTTCTTTCCCTACAACGCTGGTACCAAAGGTACCTCGGACCCATGGCTGTTAGCTTCTGCGTGCTGTATCGGCTGCACCCACATTGCAGTACGAATTGCCGTATCAGGGGGTATCACAGTACGTTCCGACTGGCGGCCAGTGTTATTGATTGCAACACTGCCGTTACTTCGATGTCTTGCATGTGCATTTCCCCTACCCCTAGGCACGAGCCGCGGCGGCTTCAGGGGTCCCTTGGTCGACCCGAGTCAGCAACCTGCCTCTGCCGCGAGGCGGGCGCTACCGTACCTCTGCTGCCACACCAGGAGTGATCACCTGAGAACTTCGAACCCGGAAGACCCGCGTAAGGGTATAGTTGACTTTACTAGGTCTGAGTCGCTTACAAAACCTTATTCACCCGAAACGACGACAAGGTAACCCAGTCGATTTGGGAAATGAAAGTACGGCAATTAAATCTTTAAGCCCGTCTAAGTACCGATGCTGGGAGGCGATTAAATCTCACAATTCAGCTATTGCTTGTGTTGTGAATCGTAGCGAGACCCACGGGTCAGCAGCCACCTACGTTTGTCTTGCTCTACGAAAGTGCTGTGTCCGATGCGCCTCGTCATACAACGCCTGTTCACTGCATAGGAAGCACGCAAGGATTTCATTTGCTGACATTCTTCATCTGTTTCTATTTGCAGCGGATAAGCTTTGATAACTATTGCTGACAAGCTGCTATGCCGAGGCGCGGGGCGCAAGGAGCTCGCGGCCGAGGTCAGGCGGGTGGCCGCCGCTCGGCCACCGCCCCAGACCCGCTGCCTCCCCACATCCGGACCTGCTTTCAGCAGCTGTCTGGCGCTGTGGAGCGGCTGCTGGGGCCGCCGGCTAGTGCTGCCCGGGCGCCAGCTGCAGGCCCGCAGCCGCGGCCGCCCCGCCCAAGGTTTGGGAACGGGGCGTTGCAAGAGGTCCACGGGCGCTTACAGATCATCCCTCCTTGTTTCGATGGTAATGACACAGATGCCGAGGCTCTAGCCGAGGCCTTTACAGATGATGAGTCATTTCGTTTCGCGCTGCTGCGGTTGTTGGCCACCTTTATTCGGCAGCATTATGACCCGCTGCAGCCACTCACACGCAATGGCGAATTGCAGTTCAAAATTTCCGGAGGAGCCTGCTTTCTAATTGCCGGCTTTGTCCAAGGAATAGCCCACAGAGACAGCTGCATCGCTCCGGCCTTGGACCTGGCGACCAAGCTGCTGCGCTCGCACAGCCTGCAGGCCTGCAGTCGCCAGCTGGCTGCCCTTGCCGTGCCCCTGCAAGCTGCGGCAAATGCGGGCCCGGAAGCGCAGCAGAGGGGGCGGCAGCAGGAGCAGCAGCAGCGGCAGCAGCAGCGCCGCCCACGCGAGCAGGGCCAGCAACAACTACCGTCCGTTGAAGCCATGGCTAGCATTCGCTTTGCCGGACATGTGCTCATAACACAAGCCATGTCTCTCGCGGAATGCCTTTCCAAACTCGCGCTCCGGCTGCTCCAAGGACCCACGGGTCAGCCGCAGCCGCAGCAGCCCCTCCCGGCCGCCCACCTCGCCTTCATGTCGGAGTTCGCGTCCAGCCTGCAGAGCAGTGCGGTAATGGAGCACATGGCTCGGGTGCTGCTGCTGCTGCTAACGACTGCTGATGTGGCGGGCAGCAACGGCCTGGACAGGCGTGACAGTGACGCCAAGAAGCTGTTCCTGTCCACGCACCAGGTCCTTAAGAGGCTGGCAACCTCGTCGGAAGGCACCGGCGAGGGACCGCTAGCCCAGCTGCGTACAGCACTTTCCGGGCGCTGTGTACGGCATGCAGTGCTCGTGTACGGAGTCGCCTGCCTGCACGCGGCGGACGGCGGCCCGACGTATGAGCTGCCGCTGGAGGTGCTGCGGCGGGTGCCCGTGGAGGTTGAGACGGAATGGAGCGACGTCCCCCGCTCTGGTGGCAATGGCGGTGATGGTGGCGGGAGGGGCGGCGGCAGCAGCGCCAGCGGCAGGAGCACTGGCGGTGTCGGCATTGGCAGGTACAGCCAGGTCCGGATGGTCAAGGCTGGCCCGCTGCTGGTGGCTGTGTCTGTTCTCAGCCCGGGTTCAGGAGACCCGCCGCCGGGCAGGCGAGCATCTCTAGCGCTGGCGATGCGCATGGGTCGCCTGGCGGTGGCATCTGGGCAGTTCTGGGCTGGGCGGCTCGAGGTATCGGCAACCCCAACACGTGGCGGCAGCTCCAGCGGCGGTGGCGGCAGCCCTTCCTCTGCGACACAGCAGACCGCCGCCGCACCTGAGCCACTGCGGGCGGTGGTGCGACGTGAGGATGCCCCGGAGCTGGCGGTGATGTCGCTTAGGATTGCCGGAGACCAGCAGACCCGGCGGGTCGGTGGTGCCGGATGGTGGGCGGAGGAGGCGGAGTGGTGGGGTCTGGGTGCTGCGGTAGTGCGGCACTGCATCAGGGGAGTGCAGGGGAGCGCCGCGGAGATCTTGCTTAATGTATATCGCTGGAAGCTTGCCGAGCTAGGGCTGGCTGTGCATGGTAAGTGGCAGATGATGATGGGAAGACGGGGCTTGGTGCTGGCTGCTGACTCCTCAGGGCCAGGCATGCGGACCATGAAGGGGTGTGGATTGAGGGGCCCAATGCGAAAGAGGGCGAATCTCTGTTATTCTCGCGTTTCCCTGGCCCCGTGTGCACGGTAAGCGTAAGAAGCAGCTGTTCCAGAAGCAATTGTTCAGGGGGAAATAGCGCAGTCCTCTTGTTTGGAGTGCTTTGCATGGGCCTTGCTGCCGACGTGCACGCCCCTCGCGTACCTTCCCTTGCATGCAGGCTCCCCGCCGCCGCCCTCCCCCCTATTGCTGCGGGACCTGGCTGGCTCGCTGGCGCTCTGCCTGGAGTGGCTGCTGCGGCGGGGCGGGGAGGACACGGGGGGACCGGAGGCGGAGGTGGTGATGAGGCCTGGTGGCCACTTCAAGGTGCTCCTCACGTCCCTGGTGGTGCCGTACGCCGAGTCGCGCCACACAGCCTCACTGGCAGCCACGCTGGGCAAGCTGCTGCTGCTGCTGCACGGGAGTGGCCAGGGCGCCGCGTTTGCTGCCCGGGTCCGCGAGCTGATGGATGCCCTGCCGGCGGAGGCTCGCGAGCAGCTGCTGCCTCGCCGCTGCGGCCACCCCGGCTGCGTCAACCTGGCGGGGGTGAGTGAGGCGGAGCTGCCGCTGCAGGCGTGCGGGCGGTGCGGAGGGGTGTGGTACTGCGGCCGGGAGTGCCAGATGGCACACTGGCGGGCGGGGCACCGGGAGCAGTGCGGCAGCGGGGGCAGGCGGCGGGCGGGGGCGGCAGGGGACACGTGAGGGGCCATGGCTAGCGGGATGGAGCTGTCATTAAGGCTAGCCCGTTTATGGTTTTCGGGTGTTATCGACGGCCCCTGAGAGCCCATGTGGCAGGGTAGGACAGAAACCGTGACAGGGCCGGCACGCATGAAGATACGGAAAAGCAATTGGGGAACCGTGCGCTTTTGGCCGGGTAAGGATGGTTTGGATGGGTGTGGATGGGGCCATGGTAGCGTGTTTCTCCTGTGGCGATTGGATGGTACGAGCAAAGTTGCATGACGGGAGCGAAGCGCTTTAGTTTCCGTACGCAGGGGCGCAGCTTTACACTTTTACAAATATCGCCGGAAGGGGTTCGGATTTGCTGCTATACGGTCAGGAGAGCTGGGGACGGAGTGACCCACGGGTCGTTTTGGAGGAACTTGCCCCCGACATGCAGCGTCCAGTGATGCGGAAGAAGATAACAGGATACAAAGTCGCAAGTTAGGATTTGCCAAGTCTGTTGTGGCACTGAGTTGGTGGGATCGTCCTGACAAGTGTGTACGATAAATAGTATTTCGCTGGGATGGAATGCAGTGTGAACTAGCGTGGAGTGTCGCAGCCGTCTGTGGAGCTCTTGCCTCCCTTGGCACCTTATGCATCTTGGTGGGGGAAGGGGCTGGTGCCCCTTCCCCCATACCCCCATCCCCCCTTACATGTACGCGTACAAGGTGCTACCTTGCAAACATCTCTAATGCATACGTTTCCCTCACTGTAATTGACCTCTTGTCGCTTAATTGCACCTTTTTTGTTGGCATGGCGTCCGTGCTCAAGAACCGGTCTTATACAATTGAGGTACCGTTGCGACTTGATATTGTTTCGCTGCTTCTTGTAGCCTGGATTTGGTTGGAAAAGGGAGTGCGCTTGTTGAGCGCATGTCGATGGCGTCGATGCTAAAGCTTAGGTCTCCCGCAGCCGCCGTAGCTATGCCTCATGTTCCTGTTGCAGCGTTTGTCAGTTGCTACCTGTTGTCATGGGAGGAGCTGCTGTTTGCTAGCTGCAATGCAGTACAATTAGCCTTCTTGCGACTTTAGCCAGGATCCACCTTTGCCCTGTCTGCATTTTTACTACTGAAACTGCAGAGCGGCTGTATTTGCTCAATGGCGTTACTTTGGGTACCGTTTTTTCAGGTGCCCCTGGTACGACAAGGAAGCTGCGCAAAGGTGTCAGCTCGCTTGAGCGACTGAGGCTGCGAATGAAATCGAGGCTAGAGGCTAGTGCTTATAAGCGTTTCTTCCAAGATGGGTCGAGCATACAGGGAGTAGCTGTAAGTCAAGTTCTGCACGAGTAGCGGTGCGAAGGGACGCGTGCGGGAAGGCGCGTACTACGCACATCGGGGCCACATTACTGCCCCGGGGCACCCAGGGCCCCGGTACTCCCGGTACCCAGGCCGGTGTACCCAGGGGTCGCAGGTAAGCTGAGCTCCTTGGCCGACCCCTGTACATACCAGTATGTCAAGCTCTGCATGTTGTTTAGCGGTTGGTTTACCTGCCACCTTGGCGCCATCGCCCTACACCAGTGGGGTGTACGGCAGTCGGGTGCGGTGTACGGCAGTGGGTAGTAGTAGTGGTAGCAGTGGTGGCGGCCGACGGCCGGTTGTGTGTAATTGCAACACCAGTGCTATAACGCGGTGTGTTTTGTGTACGGGAGTCTGACTAATGGCGGGGCTGGATCCTTGTTCCATGTACTCGGTAGTGCTCGTATGCATGTAGGGAACATGCAATGCGAGCGTGTGTCCTGAGCTCCGCGCCCTCGCTCCACCCACAAGGTAGGGACGCTAGCTGGCACTCAGGCCGCGGAGGGGGCGGCAACCGTCGGAAGCGCTGGGCGGCAGCACTCGTGTATGGCAATCCGAATTAAGCGTGCGGCTCTCTGAAGTAAACGTAGGGCCATCCTAAGTAACCTCCAAAGCCGTCCTCGCCAGCCATTTTCCTTGTCACTGTGCACGCATGCACGCTTGGTGAAGGTGGTGCCAAGAAAGGAACAGGATCCAGCGCCGGAACATACATTTGCCCCGCCGAGAGGAAGCGCCGCTTCCGCCTAGATACCGGATACTACAGAATTCATAGACGCCTGTCAGCAAACGCCTTTTGGAAGGCTTGGCTCAGCCTGCTCGCTCCACATGCCGGTATATGCGTGTTCCTAGCTCCCCTGCCTCACCCCGCCGCAGGCAAGCAGGCAGGCAGGCAGACATGCTGCGGGTAGGCGGTTGGGGAGCACACACGCACGCACGCATGCTCCCATCATACACCGAAGAACATTGCAAGAGCAACGCGCAAGCCCCACCACCCGCTCCTCCTTAACGCTTTTCATGCGACAGATAAGGGTACCTCACCACGTTCCTCCTCTCGTCAAAGCACTAATATAACTACCACCTACCGATCTACCTGCATGCATGCACGCATGCTGTAACCGCACACCCACAGCACTACATCTCCCGATCCGACAGAAAGACACTGCGTCGCGCCCGCTCCTGCCCCCCACCCACTTGCTCGCATCCTCCACCCTGCAATTCTCCCTGCACACCGGTATTGCTCGCCCATACATGCCCACCTCTAGTGCCTCGCCCGCCCCCCTCTCGCAAGCAGCACTAATCCGGCAGCCTCGCTGAGCGGGGTGTACCTCCGTGCCCCCCGTGTCTCTACCCTCCCCAGCCCAGGTAGACACCTTTCTCCTAGCAACCGTGTTCAACAGGGCCTCCTCCTCCTCCTCCCTCCCGCCCTCCCTGCTTCCTCCCTCCCTCACGCCAGCCGAGTCGCCAGCAGCCGCTGCTCCTCCTCCTCCGCCAGCATCTGACGTATGGTCGCCACCACCACCTCCGCCGCCACCCCTCCGCCTCCTCCTCCTCCTCCTCCTCCTCCCCCGAACCGCCTCTCCAGCAGGCGATTCAGCGCCCCCCGCAGCTGCTTCACAAGCACGGCCGTCTGCGCCCGACACGCCACCCTAACCCCCCCTCCTCCCCCCCCTCCCGACCCCACCAGCACCGCCCCCTCCGCATGAAAGAGTGTGAGCGGCCCCCCGAACAGCAGCAGCGTGAGCGGTGACACGGCCGTCACGTCGCGCAGGTACAACCGCGCAGTCTTCACCTGGTGGGTGGGGTGGTGGGGGATGGAGGGGGGGTTAGAGCCGGTGGGCAGTGGGGAACGGGGGTGGTCAGAGCGGATAGCAACGGAAGACCCAGTTTGCAATCATAGTGGTAGGAGACGGAGGAGAAGGAGGAGAAGGAGGAGAAGGAGGAGAAGGAGGAGAAGGAGGAGAAGGAGGAGAAGGAGGAGAAGGAGGAGAAGGAGGAGAAGGAGGAGAAGGAGGAGAAGGAGGAGAAGGAGGAGAAGGAGGAGAAGGAGGAGAAGGAGGAGAAGGAGGAGAAGGAGGAGAAGGAGGAGAAGGAGGAGAAGGAGGAGAAGGAGGAGAAGGAGGAGAAGGAGGAGAAGGAGGAGAAGGAGGAGAAGGAGGAGAAGGAGGAGAAGGAGGAGAAGGAGGAGAAGGAGGAGAAGGAGGAGAAGGAAGAGAAGGAGGAGAAGGAGGAGAAGGAGGAGAAGGAGGAGAAGGAGGAGAAGGAGGAGAAGGAGGAGAAGGAGGAGAAGGAGGAGAAGGAGGAGAAGGAGGAGAAGGAGGAGAAGGAGGAGAAGGAGGAGAAGGAGGAGAAGGAGGAGAAGGAGGAGAAGGAGGAGAAGGAGGAGAAGGAGGAGAAGGAGGAGAAGGAGGAGAAGGAGGAGAAGGAGGAGTACTGGTGTCATGGGTGAGCGATGGTGGTTTTGTGGGAGCAGGGGTCGTGTGGCAGCAAACAGGGCAGGCGGTGACGGCGGCAAGCAGCAGGCGCGAAAGGGCACACTCCCTTCCTCTCCTCTCCTCTCCTCCTCCCTCACCCAACCATCCTCCCCCCCTTTCCCGCTCCCCACCTTCTCCAGGTACACCAGGAAGGGGTGCGCCAGCTGCGGCGAGGTGAGCTGCGCCACCACACTGCTGGGGTGCACACACACCTCCTCACCTCCCCCGCCCCCGCCCCCTCCTCCCCCTCCTGCCCCGGGTGACGCGTCCAGCCAGCGGGGCGGGCAGGTGGGGTGCGAGTCCTCCGCCATCACCGCCACTGCGGGGCTCAGAGCGGCGCACAGGGCGGCCTTGACCTGGGGGGAAAGGGGGGAGAGGGGGGGAGGGGGGGATGAAGCGGTAAGGGGAAGGGAGGTATGGGGATGGGGGTTGTCCAGGGGTTGGAAATGTAAGGGTTGTCCCCGACGTGTGGATTCGCGGAGTGGGGTAGCACGTGGCATAAGCAATGAGGACAACAGCCCGGTCGCCCCTTTCCTCCGTCTCCTGACAACTAAGAGATCTGTACACAACTGCTGACCCACGGGTCAGACACCCGCACACAAACGCATCCCTCCACGCGCGCCCTGCATCACACCTTCTCCACCTCCCCCCCCATCTTCCCCCCTCCACCCCAACCCCCCCACCCACCACCAGCGGATCTCTCGCGAACTTGTTCCAGGGCGCCGCAGGGTCATCCAGCCACCCAGCCGCAGCCGCCAGCGCCGCCTTACCTCCCCCACCCCCTCCCCCTCCTCCCCCCTCTCCTCCCCACCCCCCATCTCCCCCTCCCCCTCCCCCTCCCCCCGGCTGCACCAGCCTCGCCTCCGCCAGCATTGCCGCCAGCTGGCAGCGCATCTCCGCCAGCTGCTCCAGGGTGGGCAGGTGCAGGAAGTGGCGCCGGGCGGCGGCGGCGGCAGCCTTGGGTCCCGCCTTGCAGGCAAGCTGGGAGCGGGGGGGGGGGGGAGAAGAATACCCAATGTCAGGGGGAAGGGAAAGATGAACACCCAATGTGTTGAATGGGAATGGTGAACAAACAAGACGAGCAGCTACGGTGGATGGGGGAGCGAGTTAATAGCAAGCTGGGAGGGGAAGGGGCGAGAGGGAAGAGGGGCGAGAGGGCGGGGGTGATGGAGGTAGGGCCAAGGGTAGGGGCCCAGTGTTGACCTCGCCCTTCCATGCCTCCTTTCCTCCCTCAGTGGCAACTCCCTCCACACGTCTCCATGTCTCCCTCGCCACCCTTTCCACACTTCCTCTTGCCCCCTTCCCCGCCCCCCAGAACCCCCCTACGCCCCCCACCACCATTCAATACATTGGGTATTCTTCTTCCCCCCTCCCAGCCCCCCCCCCAGCCCCTCCCGCTCACCCTCCACATGTCGTACGCCGCAACCAGCAGCAGGTGGTCGCTCTGCTGCCCGCCCGCCAGCCCGGGTGACCCGTGGGTCGCCAGCGCGCGACGAGCCCGCTCCGCCTCGGCTCGCTCCTCGGTGGGGGCCAGGAAGGGGGACCTGGTGGGGGGGGGGGGCGTGGAGGGCAGGGCAGGCAGGGGAGAAGGGGGGTGTGAAAGAAAGGATTAGGGGGGGAGTCGGGGGTAACACGAAAACACATCACCACACAGCAACCCCCGCAGCCCACGCAGCACCCCCCAGCCAGGCCACCACCAAACCCAACGCACCACCGCATGCTCCCCTCCTCCTGACTCCCTCCCCGCCCTCACCCATGCCCTGCATCCCCAGCCCCCCTGCTCGCCCCCTTCCTATGGCCCACTCCCTCTACCCCCGCCCCCATGCCCGTACGTTCTCTCCCTAGCCACCCTTTCCCCCCCTCCTCCAACCCTTCCCTCCCCCCTCCCCCCCCCTCACTTGTGGCTCATGGCCGCCGCAATGGTCGCCGCCGGCCCCAGGCAGCCCAGCAGCGCTCCCACCACCAGCAGCTTGCCCAGCCGGGGAGACACAGGCAGCAGAGCCAACTGCCGACCCAGCGCACTCAGCACCTCACGACACGTGGTGGTGGGGCTGCTGGGGTTGGTTAGGCCGCGGGTCCAGGGCAGGGGGGGCGCTGACGGGGCAGGAGCCGCTGCGGCGGCGTCTGGGGTAGCAGCAGCGGCCGCCGCCTGACCTCCTTGCGCCGCCTGCCCTCCTCCCCCTCCTCCTCCTCCTCCTGCTCCCCCCTGTTGCACCTCCAGCGCCCCCACCTGCCGCAGCACCTCCAGCGCCGCTGCCACCGCTCGGGGCTGCGGCGGCTCCAACACCCGAGACAGGAACTCGGACACCGGACCCAGACCCATCAGCAGGATCTGGGGGGGGGGGGAAGGGGGAGGGGAGGGAGGGAAAGGGGGGAGGGAGGGAGGTGAAGGTGGCGGAATGGAGTTACAGTGGGGGTCAGCAAGGCGACGCGAAGGGACCTCTGCCCCCGACACCCAACCCCTGCTGTTCTAGACCATCCGCACCTACCCCTCATTCCATACGCCCGAACCCGCATGCATCCTTTCTTACCTTTTAAACACCCGCCTCCACCCTCCCCTTCGGCCCACTCCTCCCCATTGCTTTGCCCTAACCTGTGGTTTCCTAGAGTTGGGTCCTAGGGTGTTCGTTAACCACCCCACCAGCTCCTCCCCCCCTCCCCCCCCTGCCGTCCCCCACCCCACCTGCAGCACCAGCTCCTCCAGCGGCACGCGGGTGATCTCCGGCGCCGCGAACCGCCGCAGCCCGCCCTCGAAGCGGTGCCGCGTGTAGGTGGCGAAACACACACCCGGCCGCACGCGCCCCGCCCGCCCCGCCCGCTGCTGTGCGGATGCGGCGCTCACCCAGTCCTCCACCAGTAGGGACATGCAGCGGGAGGGGTTGAACCTGGGGGAGAGCGGGGGGGTCAAAGGCCATGCCGAACCATAGGAAACCACAGGTTAGGGCAAAAGCAACGAGGATAGGAGGGGAGCGGCGGGGGAGGGGGGGGGAGCAGGGTGGGGGAGCGGGGGTTGAGGGGTTGAGGGGGGGAGCGGGGAGCCGGGAGAACGATACCGCAACACGCGATGCCGTACAGTTCGTGTCAACCGGCAGGGAAGACCTCCCTGGGGGTGAAGCCCCCGCCCATCCGCGCACCCCTCATCCCTCATCCCTCACACCCCCCTCAAACCCCCCTCCCTCCCTCCCCACCTCCTCTCCTTGTGCCTCCCCGTATCCACCACCGCCACAACGTCCTCAATCGTCAGCGACGTCTCAGCGATGTTGGTCGCCAGCACCACCTTGCGCAGCCCGGCGGGGGGCGGGCGCAGGGCGGCTCTCTGGCCCGCTGGGGGCACCGCACTGTGCAGGGGCAGCACCAGGCAGCGCTGGTGGGTGGGGGGGTGGGGGGCGGAGGAGGTGGAGGTGGTGGGGGCGCGGGAGGAGAAGGCGCGTTGGGCGGTGAGGCGGTCGTACAGGTGGTTGATCTCACCGATACCTGGGGGGAAGTGGGGGGGAAGGGAAGGAAGGGGGGAGGGGAGAGGTGTTGGAATGTTAAGGTCAGTGATGTGTATGACCGTAGTAGGAAACCGTAGTAGTACCCTGATGGCAACCAACTGCAACACACTTACGATATCGTCGTCATACCCTTCATTACCCCCGCCCGCCCTAACGTCCTGCCTCACACCCTTCCCCCCTCTCCCCCTCCCCCCCCCCTCCCCACCCCACCCGGCAGGAACACCAGCACCGCCCCCGGCTCCAAGCTGGCGTCCAGGTGCGAGATCAGCGCCTCCAACAGGTCGTAGTCGATGCGGTGCTCGTCCAACCTCGCAAGATTCCGACGAACATGCAACGGCTGATCGCCGTACAGCTCCGGATCGTAATCCGGATTCAGCGGCGCCGCCAGCGCCTCATCATCCCCGAACCCCCTCGCCACCAGGTCCCGCTGCGCCCGGCTGCCGCCCCCGTGCTGCTGAGCCAGCAACGCGCCCAGCCCCGGCCCCCGCCGCCGCCGCGCCGCCGCCGCGTCCTCCGCCAGCCGATACCCCGTCACGTCGTACACGTCCTCCAAGAAGAACCGACTGACGGGGAAGGTGCGGCCCGCCGCCGTCAGCACCGGCGGCGGCGCCGCACCCGCCTCCCCTGCAAAGTACCGCGCGAACAACCCCGCGTCCAGAGTCGCACTCATGAGAATCACCTTCAGGGGGGTCACCGCCTGCTGCTGCTGCTGCATCATGTCGCCCTTGCTGCCGCTACCTCCACCCCCTGCCCCCGCCGCCGCCGCCGCCGCGGCCCTGCGTGCCACCAGCAGGTCCCTGAGCAGTGCGCACAGGAAGTCGGACTGCAGCGAGCGCTCGTGCACCTCGTCCACAACCACGTGGGTGATGCCGCGGAGGGAGGGGTCGGACACCAGCCGGCGCAGCAGGATGCCTGGGGGGGGGAGGGGAAGGGGAGGGGAGGTATGGGTTCTCGTTGGCTGGTAGGCATGTCGCGTATACCGGTATACGTAAATTGGAAGCTGGTGTACGATACAATGCGTACAAACCGTGTACGGTAGTACGCGTATGCGTACATGGCTTGCCGCAGTCTCCCTGGTGTAAGGCCATATGCCCATACCGGAACCTTGCTGCGGGACTCGTAAGCATTACATGCACTCGTTTCCCCGCTCCTCCTCCCCCCCTCCCCCCCCCCTTCCCCCCTCTTTCCCCCCCCCCACCGGTGGTGCAGAAGGTCAGCCGCGTGTGTCGTGTCACCGCCGCCCCCAACCGCACATGGTACCCGGTGCTGCTGGCGGGGCCGGGGCTGCCCGGGGGCGGCTCGCCTCGCTCCTCCGCCACCCGCTCCGCCACGCTGATGGCGGCGATGCGGCGCGGCTGCGTGACCAGGATGTGGGTGCTGCCGCCGCGACCTGCCTCGGTGGCGGCCTCCAGCAGGTACTGGGGGACCTGGGGGGGAGGGGAAGGGAGGAAGGGAAAGGAGGGAGGACGTGGGTTGGAGGAAAAAAGAGGAGCTGTTCTTATAATAGAAGGCGTTGGGAAAGAGGCACCGAAGAGGAGGCGGAGGAAGAAGCGAGGTAGATGGAGGAGGTTTGGATTGGACGAAGTTTGGATGCCGTACAGTGGTCACGGGTGTTGCTCAGGCTTGCACTCCAAAATGTCCTGATTTGCAACTTTATACTTTGTTATGCAATTTTACTGCCAAGTGTTGACAATGGATGGTCCGCAACTTAGCGATCAGCAGCTGCGCGAACTTGGAGTGACTTTCCACGAGCCGACTTTACCGGCCATACGCGAAACAGTTGTCATAGAAGGCCGAAGATGCAGGGTGCGCAGATAACTTTGCATTTTTAGCGAAAATAGGCGAAAGCACGCCTCGCAAACCAGTTGTTTATAACACCCTTGCAGGTCTTTCGTTCGGAAGCTGAACGTAAAGCGAGTTTAGAAGCTTGTAAAGTAGAAGTCGTGAAGAATTGCTTGAATGGTGCAAGGTGCGTTTGGACGGTATGTTGCACTCTCGCTAACGCGCAAACATACTCCCGCCTTGCTCCGCAATAAATACTCCAAGCCCGACATCCTCTCCCCTCTCTCTCTGCAGGAGCTCCTGCGTCATGAAGGCCATGGACACGTGTCGAGGACCGGCTTGGCGTCGCTGGCTTCCCTTCCTGCCAGGTACTGCCAACAACAGCTGTGACGAGCCGGTGGACTTTTCATCTCGAGCTTTGAAACACAGCACTCATCCCCCTTTGTTAACCCCTTCTTCGCCCCCGTGCACTACACACCACCAGGCGCTAAAGACCCCAGGAACATGGAGGCATGCGAAGCACGCGTTGTCGAGGTAGGTCGCCCAGTCGAGGTAGGTATGACCGCGCCCAGTCTGCCCATACAGCCTTGAACCAGCCGGCAGGACACAAGCAGCTCCCCGCCGCACACCCGCCCTGAACTCCACCCACCCTGTTGGCCCCCCCTCCCCCTCCCCTGGCCTCCTCTCCCCCCCGGCTAGGAGTGCCTTTCGGGCGCTGCTGAGGGCTGTACGACCCATGCCGCCCAGCTGTGCGCCCAGTCGCACCCCTCCCGCATGTGGCTGGAGTGAGGGGAGCGCTCTTCAACTGCTGGCAGTTGACAACACACGCATTCCGTCCCAGTTGCGACTGGAAGATCTCGGGGGCAGCTGAGAGAGGGCTCATGGCTGTGGCTCTTGTAGAGGCGGTGGCAAAGGCTGTTTTTGGGAGAGCCGTCGAGCTCTAGGAGCAGCTGGTTCCGTACTGTCGTACCTCCTTTGTGCCTTTCCTACGTCAACCACCTTGGGATGTCTCCCGATCGTTATCGCATCGGACTTTTGGACGACACGGCTTTGTGCAAACGACTATGCTTCTGTGGTTGGCTTGGGGTTGGCTACCCGGGTTGAAGCGGGGCAGGGGGGGTGGGGGCACTCAGGGCGCTCAAGCCGGCAGCCAGGCAGCCAGGCAGCCAGGCAGCCAGGCAGCCAGGCAGCCAGGCAGCCAGGCAGCCAGGCAGCCAGGCAGCCAGGCAGCCAGGCAGCCAGGCGCATCCGGGTGTTAAGGGAACTGGTCGCGAGCCTATGTAACGTACTGGGCTTGTCGGAAGATAATGTCGGAAGATGATGTCATAACAGGAGCGCTCGCGTGTGTGTCTGCGTCTGTATCTTTGCGTGGTGATGGCGGCGATGGGGGGGCTTACTGGGGCGCATGCAGCACCCGTGTGCGGGATGTGATGGGGTGACAGACGCAACACCCGGTGGTGGGGCGTGGATGGCCCGCGCGGAGCCACTCAGTATGAGACGACGCCTTTGGGAGCGCCGCTCGCATGCAGTGTGGGAGCGGTGCGTAGTTGAGCGGAAACAAGAGCAAGCATTTGGGATAGGTCCGCATGTGAACCGCAAGTACAAGCAAAACAGAGGTAAAACAGAGGTAACCAGACCTGAACCATTATGCAAAACTGCTTAAATAGCTGGTGCTGGATGTAAGAAGAGCGGTGTGTTGACGACGCATGTCGGTGATGCTGATGGTGTCGGAAAAACTAAAATACTACCGAGTACCTAGCCCGCTGACCGACTCGACGCCGGGAGCGGTGTGTGGGGGCTGTAGGGCAGATCCCCTGGCCCCTCAGCGCCTTTCGCAACTGGATTCGGTGCCACGGTTGTTGGACCGAGGTGTGAGGACCGGACCCACTGAGCTTCCCCAATCCCAACCTGCCACATGCATGCAACGCTACCCTCCCGTGACGTCAAACGTTGAGCGTCCTGCCACTCTCTTTACCCCAAGAAGGACCTGCAGCAGGGCCCTCGAGCCCCCCAACCCCCCCCCTCCCTCACCTGCGTGGTCTTGCCGCAACCCGTGTCACCTGCGAGGGAAGGAGGGAAGGGGGAGACATGGGAGACAGGAGGACACACACGTCAGGCCGTTTAGCAAACACATGGTTACAGCAAGGTCCGTATAGCTACGCAGCTCAATCCTTTGAAATGCATACATCCACAGCCAGAGACAGTGCCCGTGTCAGGTTTGCGGTTCGTTGGCGAAACACACGCAATACAAACACGTGTAAATGCCCCCTTGCCCCCCCTCCCCTCCTCACCGCTCACGACCACCACGTCCCCCGCCTCCAGCGCCGCCAGCAACTCCCCGCGGATGGCGGCAATGGGCAGCGCGGCGCGAGCGGCCGCCATGGACCGACCCGCGGGACTGCGCCGCCACCGCTGCAACGCAGCCAGCATCGCAGAGCTCACGGCAGCAGAGGAGGAGGCGGAGGAGGAGGTGGGAGGAGAGGGAGATGCAGGGGTGGGTTTGCCTGGGGCTTCTCTAACTGGTGCCGCTGGTGTTGCTGAGGATGCGGAGGCGGGCGGCATGGTGGTCTCAGATGGGGAGACCTCGGCAGCCTGCATGGGGGCGAAGTAGGACTGACTGTGGAGGGGCGAGTGGTGGGAGACAAGAGCAGTTGAGGGATCCAGAAACGCTCTGGCCGGTTAGGGGAGGGAGGGAGGGAGGCGGAGCTCTGGACGCCTATCGAATGGCGAATGGTGCTATGCCCGGGGCTGTGGGCCTTGTCGGTTGCCAGCTTGCCGCCCCCCAGTCATCCCGGTCCCCAGCTGCTGCACCCCACCCGTACCCCTTCTGTTGGCCCCGACTGCAGTTCCCGCCCAAGCCCAGGTAAACACCACCTCTCCAGCCTCCTCGGAGGGCCCCTTCCCACCCGCCCGCCTCCACCCACCTGCACCTTCACCTCCTCCGGCCCCGCAGCACCCACAGCCGCCTGCAGTCCTGGCACCTCCTCCTGCCGTGCCCCTTGCTGCTCCCCCTCCTGCTGCTCCCCCTCCTGCTTGCCTCCTCCTCCTCCTTCTCCCACCACTCCAGCCTCCTCGCCCCCAGGCTGCAGTTGCGGCTCCTCCTCCGCCTCCTCCAGGCCCCCCCCCTCCTCCAGCCCTGCCTCCCCCTCCTGCTGCCCCTCACCCCCCTCCAGCGCCACCATGTCCTCCCACTCCTCCTGCTCCACAGCATCCTCCTCATGCTGCGCTAGCGGCTCAGCAACACTAGATCCCTCACCGCCGCCCTCAGAAGCCGCATCCTCCTCCTCGCCATCCGTACCGCCGCCTCCGCCGACGTCAGCAGCTGACGCCGCCTCAGCGCTTTCAGACGCGACGTCGGAGGCGGGTACAAGAGCCTCCGCCGCTGGCGGCGGCGTTGGTGGTGGCGGCGGCGCCGCCGCCGCCACGGCCGCCGCCAGGAGCAGTGACGGCGGCGCTGACGGCGGCGGGCGCGACAGCAGCTCCTTCAGGATCGCGAGCTTCTCCTCCTCAGCTTGCTTCGCGGCCGCCGCGGCGGTGCCAGCGGCCGCGGCCGCTGCACCGGCGGCGCCGGCTGCTGCTGCCACCGCCGCCGCCCCGTCGTCGGCCTCCCAGTGCAGCCAGAGCTGCCGCCACTGCGGCGCCAGCGACTGGAACAGCGACTGCTGCAGCTGCAGTGCGGGCGTTACCTCGTACAGCGCGCGAGCGGCGGCGGCGTCCTGAGCAGTGGCGGCGTCGGGCCAGCAAGGCGCCAGCGCGGGGCTGACACCGCCGCCGCCGCCGTCACCGCTGCCGTCGGGGCCAGCGGAAGACGGCGGCGGCGGATGATCTCGGGCTGGGACACCGTACACTCGTATGCCGTACAGGTTTCGTTTCTTGGCCAGGCCTCTGCCGGCCATGGATGTACGGCAAAAGATTATCCAAGGATGCGGGTGATGGAGGCATGAATGCCGGCTTGCTGCAACACGCAATTGACATTGCACAGTCCTAGAACGCACCGTGAAGAGGTCGCTACATCCTTTACCATCCCTCATAGTCATAACAGGTTCGCACATCGGCAACCTCTGTATCCGGCACACTGGTAGCTGTCCGGTACGACATCTCTACTTGTACGACAACCAACCCACCTGGCGGGGCCCAGATCCAAAACCACATTGTAACGGTAACCGCTGCCGCCGCCACCGCTGCCCCCTGCCGCTCCCTCGCCAGCTGTTGCCGTACTGCCTGCTGCCTGTACGGCAAGTCGTTCGTACCGGGGCTGCGACCAGGCCTGCTTCTGACACAGCTGCGCCAGCAGGGCGCGAGGGGTCTTGGGCGGCTCCTGCGCGGCGGGGTGGTGGGTTGGTGGAGGGGGTGGTGGGGCGCGGGGGGTCGGGGAGGAGGGCGCTGCGGGAACACCACTGTAAATTGTAAGTTGAGGCAGAGCGCGTTACCGGGCAGATGGCCCCAGCACTGCCCCTTACCTCGGTAAGCGAGGACCATGCATGCCGCACAACCCCGCAACTCACGCGCCCCTCCCGACACCTCCCCGCCCTAACCACCCGCACAACTGCAGCAGCTCCCTAGAACCCCAATTATCCCGAGCAGCAATACATGGGGCACCGCCACACCTCTTTCCTCTACCCACCCCAAGCCCAACCCACCCAACCCCAACCCTACCGGAGCCGGCACCGCGGGTGCCTTGCCGCCGCTCCGCTTGCCTCCCTTGCCGCCCGCACCCGCCCCTGCCGTACGCCCCCCCGCGTCCGCCGCTGCTGCCGCACGAAGCAGCGAGGAGGCCGGTGTGACGGTGGCTCCCGCGGCGGCATCTGGGCTGCCGTCGTCGTCAAACAATCCGGGCAGCGCGAACGCATCTTCCTCCCCCGCAGCAGTGGCGGGTTTGGCGGCTGGGGCGGAGGCTGCTGCTGCTGCTGCAGCGGCGGCGGCGGCCTCTGTGCCGCCTGCTTCCTTGCCGGCTGCTTCCTGCGTGGCGGGGGAGGCGGGTGGGTGGTGAGTGCGGAGCAGGGAAGGGAAGGGAAGGGAAGGGTTAGCTGCTGCCATGGCAGCAGTGTTCGGCCGGGATGGCTCGCCTAGTCCGGCATACACGCCGACCGCCCTCCCCCTCCCCTCCCACTCCGTCGTTGCAGCCTCATGGGCTTTGCTCTATCCCAAACCCTCCTTCCACCCTCCTTGCACTATCCCCTAGCTTCCGCTGCTGCCCCCGCACCTCTCCTTCCCCAAACAAATCGAACGCGGGCTCCGCCTCCTCGCCTCCCTGCCTCTCAGCCGCCCCTCCGCCCGCCTGCTCCTGCTGCTGCTGCTGCTCCTCTCCTTCCGCCACCGCCGCCGTCGTACTATCACCGCCACCGCCCACCTCCGCCTCTTCGTCCTCCTCCTCCTCCTCCCTCTCCCCCACCTTCTCCGCCACCTTCTCCAGCCCCCCCTCCTGGTCCTCCTGCTCCTCCTCGCCCGCGGCATCCTCCCAGCTGTCAGGCACCTCCTCCGGCTCCTCCTCGCGCTGTAGCTGCCGCCGCAGATTCGTAACCACAGTTGAGGCAGGCGGTTCCGGTTCCTGTCCCGGAGCCGATTCCGGAGCCGGTTCTGCGGGAAACAAAACGTGTTGAGTTGTCGTGGCTGATGTTGTTGTAGAAAACCTCTAGTACCGTGATAAGATGGGGCGACAGCAGCAGCGGCAGTAACCATGCTGTAAGGCTCTGAAACGCAACGCAACGGAGTTAAGTGCTCCCTCCCCGGCCCCTCCCCACAGTCCCAACCCCGCACGCAGCATTACCCCCCACGTGACACTGGCTGCCTCCCTCACCCACCCACACGCCTTACCCTCGGCAGCGCCCTTGCCCTTGCGCTTCTCCTTCTCCTTCTTCTTGAGGCCCTTCTCCTTCTTCTTCTCCTCTTTGCCCTCCTTTTCCTTCTTCTCCTTCTCCTTGCCTTTGCTCTTACCACCGCCACCCCCTCCCCCACTGGCATCTAGGGCCTTGCTGCCTCGTTCCTTCCCAGCCCCTCCCGCCTTGGCTGCACCAGCAGACCCCCCTGCCGCCGCTGACCCCCCTGCCGCTGCTCCCCGCTGCTGCTTTGGCTTACCCTCCTGTTGTTGCCTCTCCTGCAGCTGCTTTGCCTTACCAGCTGCCGCCGCAGCTGCGGGCGCTGCTGTGGCGGCAGCAACGGCCGCACCCTTACCTCCTCCTCCCCCACCCCCATCTCCCCCTCCCTGCTCCAGCTGCTGCTCGCTGAGCCCCAGTGCCGCCATCTCCTGCTTCAGGTCGCGGATCATGAGGCCCGCGTCCTTCTGACGCGCCTTGTCACCTGGGAGGGAGGGTGATGGGGTTGAGGAGCAGTAGCAGTAGCAGGCGGGCGAAAACACCACCGTGGGCTTGAAACAGGAGCGGAGGGCAAACGGAGGGCCAACAAATTACGAGTGTGGGAAGCCAGGTGGGGAGGAGGAGCCTCCACAGATCTCCTTGCCCGTCGTCTCAGCGACCTCGGCCCCCCCCCCCAACCAACCAACCTGCAGTCCGCCATCTTATCGGTGTCCAAGGAAACCCCAAGCATCCCCCAACCCCAAAACCCCGGAGCTCCCGCCCGCCCCCCCCCACCCGCCGTCTTGGCCCGCGCCGCCACTTCCTTGGCCTTCCCCCACTCCTCCGCCAGCTGCCTCCGCCGCTCCTCCGGCCCCAGCCGCTGCCGGGCCCTCTCCGCCCGCCTGCGTGCCACCTCTCGCGGGTCGCCCCACACCTCCCACTCGAAGTCGGCGACGGAGGAGCAGGAGGAGGAGGGCGCGCGGGGGCGGCCAGCGTTCTAGGGGAGGGAAGGGGGTGACTTATTGTGTGGGGTAGGCGAGGGGCCGGGGGAAGGGAAGGGGAGGTAATGTGCGACGGGCCTCAGGTAGGTCCCCAGTCGCATCACGCTGGGTGCTGCTAGCCAAGCCCCTAACTGCGGTGCCTGCAGGACCACCCGCCTCCCCCGACGAGTCGCCATATTCAAGCGCCTATACCACTACCTCCAGCCTTTCCCCCCCCCCTATGGTCTCCTATGGTTTGGTATGGTCTTTGACCCCCCTCATTCAGCGCCCCTCCCTGCCCTCCTTCCACCTCCTCACTCACCTCCTCCTCCTCACTGCTCGCCTGATCCTCCTGCAAGTAGCGAAGAATCCACTCCTTCATCCCCCCTCCACCACCTCCACCTCCACCTCCACCGGCCCCCTCCGCTCCCCCCTTGTCCTCAATCCCACCTGCGCTTCCCCCCTCCTCCCCCGCCTCGCCACCCTCCGAGTCATCCGAATCATCCCAGGCGCTCTTCACATCCCTCCCAGCCTCCAGACCCCCCTCCACCGCCTGTTCCTGCTCCTGCTGCTGAGGCTGCTGCTGTGCCGCCGCAGCCACCGCCAGGATGCGTACGGGTGCACCGCCGCCTCCTCCGCCGCCGCCAGCGGACTTGAACCTGTACGGCAGCTCAGCCGGCGGCAGGTAGAGGCAGAGCCAGTCTAGGGCGGCGTCCAGGGAGGCGGGCTGGCCCTGTGAGGGTGAAACGAAGAATCCCAAGGTGTGAGGGGTGGGGTGCGGTGGGGTTTAGGTGCACATGGAGGTGGTTATCCGGCGGTACGGCAACTGACAGCGACCAGCAACATGCGGCAACCGCTTGCCGCTTGCCCACTCGCCCCCGCCCATTGCCCCCCAGCCCAACCAATCATACCACCTCTAATGTACCACCTCCCGCCGCCAAGACCGCTCCCAGCAACCTCCCCCCACCCTGACCAGCACCCAGCACCCAGCACCCCACAGCACAGCCCCACCCCCACCTGCATCGCAGCGCACCACCCCCTGCCCCTCACCCCCCCCTCCCCCCTCACCCTGGGCAGTCCCTCCGCCACCACCCGCTTGACCGCCTCCGCTCCGAACCCCAGACCCGCCAGCTGCTCCCACAGCGCACTCAGACCCGCCAGCGTGCGGGCATCCGCAGCCGCCGCCACCGGCGGAGGGGGCCCGCTGCCGCTGCCGCTGGGGCTGCTGTCGTCGCCCTTGAATGCGCCGCTGCCGCACCGGTTTGGTTCCGGGGTGGGTGGCTGCGCAGCCTGCACCATCAGCTTCTGCGGAGGAGGAGGAGGAGGAGGGGGAGGAGGAGGGGGGGGGGCACATGGCGGCCGCATGGGGGCTGTCAGAGCGGCAGCAGGTCAGGGGGGGGGGTCGGTCATGGGGGCTGTCAGGTGGGCTTGCAGGTGGTGTTTTCCAGGGGTGCTTCCCTGGTATCCAGTGGGTGTTTTTTCCGCTGGTTTTCTTGGTGGTCTTCCTGTCCTTCCTCTGTAACAGTCCACATCGGAAAAAAAAAGCAGGTGGCGGACGTAGAGGAGGTGGCGGATGGGGAGGCTTACTGGCCGACGTGCCAGAAGGAGGCGCACACCCCTTCGCACACCCTCAGCCGCAGCTGGCCCCGCATGGCTCCTCTGAAACCCCTCCTCCGTACATACGGTACATACACACACGCGCCAGGCCCCATCCGGCTGCACCAGGCACCGACCGGCACCTGAGCCACACCCGGTAAGTCAGCAGTCTCCAAACACCCTCAAGCCAGCCTCAACCCGGCCCCACCCCCTGTGGCCCCCCCCATCACCCCGGTTGCCCCTCCGCCACCTCGCACCTGCAGCAGCGTCCGTACTTGCAGCTCCACCCCCGGTGACACTCCGCCCACCATCTTCTTCTGGATGACCGCTGTGGTCATGGCGCCTCCCTCCGCCCCGGCGCCGCCGCTAGCGCCCTTGCCGGACTTGCGGCCGTCGGGCACCCCGGCGCCCTTGGACCTGCCGCTGCCATGTGCTGTGCTGTGCGTAGATCGCTTGTTTCCCGCTTTAGGTGCCATGGCCTGGGTGGCCCTGGCCCTAACGCCGTACGAACGCGGAAACGGGAAAGCAGGCGAGGGAAAAGGAGCGCTGGAGAGGAGCTGACCAGGTGAATTAGAATAGATCTACGCTATTTTGCAGAAATTAAGCGGTGCAAGACTTTAGAGAAGGTGTCTTGTGCTTGGAATGAACTTGCGTTATGCAGCGGTCTGGACGTTGCAATAATTGCCATATCCAGTTACAATTGTACTAAAAAGGAATTCTATACCAGACACAAGCCGCAGTCCTAAAACAAGCTTTTGCCAATTGGCAACAGGGTTTCTAACTCCCTTGGTTCCATGTGGGCTCATTCGGGACCGCAATCATTTTTGTACTTTCCTACATATACAATAGATTAGGTTAAACTTGCAAGAAACATGCCACTGCAAGCGCCTCGGTTTGGCCGAGTCGTTAGGTGCCTAGGCATGCGCCAAGGCGACACAGCTACATGCCACGGTTTGCAGCCAAACTTTTAGTTGCCCTTTTCGGCTTATTAGGATGGCGACTTGTGCCATTTGCGACCACCCAGCGTTGTTTCGATGCGGCAAGTGCAAGTCGGAGCGCTATTGCAGCCGAGAGTGTAAGTATTTGATAAAGTGTCGATTACGAAAGGCGTCGTGTGTATGTGTTCAAACATCCTCGGTCCATACATGCCCAGCCTTGCCCAGCGCCTAACGCATGACCTCCAGACATTCCTATCCCCTGACCCTTGCGGGCCACAGGTCAAAGGGACCATTGGCCCCACCACAAAAAGAGCTGTCCTCAGCTTGCGGCAGCGGCCGCTGCAGCAGCTGCTGCTCGTGCGGCCGAGGCGCATGACAGCGACACCAGCGGCAATGCAACCCTAGCCCAGCCACAGCCGGACGCTGCCGGCGGTTCAGGATCCCCGGGTCCGCCGCCGCAGCCCCCAACACCGCAGCCCCCATCCCTGCCCCAGCCCCAGCCTCCTGCAGTGGGCCCCGGAGGTGGCGCCCCCAGGCTGCACCCGCGTGCAGGGCGGCTCCTGACGGACCTTGCCGCCACGGCGGCCCCGTCACAGCCACAACCGGGGCAACCGGGCATGCCATCGGCAGCCGCAGCCGCGGCCGCGGCCGGGCTACCCGCTAATGGTGGCAGCGGAGGAGGTGGCGGCAGTAGCAATGCTGCGGCGGTGGGTAGCTCGCAGCAGGCCCCGCGCCCCTACCCGCAACCACCTCCGCACCCTCCCCCACAGCCTCTGGCGCCCCGGCCGCCCTCATCCTCACAACCGCCCGCGGCTCAGGGACCTAGGGGCCGGCAGTTCAGGCCCATGCAAGCGCCGCCGGAGGCCCATGCAGCGGCGGCAGCCGGACTGCCGTACACCCGCGGAGGCGGCAGCGGGAGCATCTTGGACCGCATCATGCCTGCAGCGGCATCGCCGCCGCCGCCGGTGCCACCCCAGCCGTCGCCCGCTGTAGGCACTGCCTCCTCCTCGGCTGCCTCCCCCTCTGCCGCCACCACCTTCCTAACCACCGTCGAAGTGGAAACACCTCCGCAGCAGCCCCTCCCCTCATGGCCCTGGGCCTCCTCCGTCGCCTCCGCCCCCTCCGCTGCCAGCCTCCCCGACCTGCCTTCCGAGCTGCTCCTCCTCGTCCTGCGGGCGCTGCCGCCCAAAACCCTGGCGGCAGCAGCAGCCGTCTGCCGAGCCTGGCGGCGAGCAGCTCGGGAGCCCTGGCTGTGGGTACGGCACTTGTGTGCTGCCGGGTATGTCGTACCACCCGCCGCCTGGGTTCCTCGCGGGGGCCCACCGCAGCAGTCGGCCGCGAACAGGTGCAAACCTAGCCCAGGGAGCTGTGCGTCGGAAGCAGCAGCGGTAGCAACAGCGGGGCCAGCAGCACCATGCGGCGGTGTTGTCGAGGGAGGTGCGAGTGAGGTGCAGGAGGGGCAGCAGCAGCAGGGTCCCGGTGCGGTGGCGGTGGCGGGGGTACGGGGCATCCGAGCCGTACGAGCCGTACGAGCCGCCGTGGGGGGCGGCGGGGGTGCGGGCAGTCATGAGGACTTCCTGGGCGGCCTGCGTGCGGGCTTCCTGGACCGCCTGCAACACCAACACCAGCAGCAGCAGCAACAACAAGGGCAGCAGCACCCACAGCAGCAGCAGCAGCAGCAGCGCACCCAACACCGCCCTCCTCAGACAGCACCAGCAAAGGCGACAACACCAGCTGCACCCGCAGCAGCACCCGCAGTGGACCTAAAGGGGCTGTTCGCCCGTACGACCGCCGCGGAGGCCAACTGGCGCTCCTGCCGCTACGCGGAGAGCTGTCTACGCGAGCACAGCAGCAATGTGGAGTGCCTGGCCTTCCAATCCGTGGAGCCGTGGGGCCCGGTGCTGCTGAGCGCGGCGTGGGACGGCAGCGTGCGGGTGTTTGCGCTGGGGCCGGCGGGGCCGGGACCTGGCGGCGGGCCGCAGCAGGCGCGGTGCGTGCGGCGGTACCTGGGGCACAGCGGGTGGGTGACGTGTATGGCGGCGGGGCGGCGGCAGGTGGTGACAGGTGGGTGGGTGGAGGGTAAAAAAAAATATATATGATGAGACACTGACGAAGCAACTGAGGGGGGGAGGGGAGTGGGAGCGGGGGCATGGGGCTGCTTGAGGAGGGTGGCGTGGAGATGGCACAGGCGAGGCAAGGCGTGAGGGGTGTAGGAGTGGGTTTTGTCATGCATGTGGATCTCGGGCCACGGTCTGTTGTGGTATGGCACGTGCTTCAAACAACTCCGGCTCTTCTTCCGTCGCTTCCTTCCCCTCCTTCCCTTCCCATGTCGCTCGCAGCCTCAACCGACCGTCGAGTGGCTGCCTGGCGCTACCAGCTCGAGGACAGCGGCAGCGACCCATGGGTCACCCTGGAGCACCCGCTGGAGGTCACCCTCGTGCGCTTCTGCTACGCGCCGCCTCCGCCGCCCACCACCCACTACCTCGCACACCACCTCCGCTCCACACCAGAGGCCTGCGGACAACAACAACCACACCAACAACAGTCCCAAAACAGCGGGACAACCGAGGTTGCTCCCCCTCCAACGGGACATGCCACTAGTAGCAACAATAACAATAGTAACAGCAGTGCCGATTCCCTGCAACATCATTCGCAGCAACAGCAAGGAGCGCTCTCATCCTCCTCCACCTTTGCCGCACAACTTCCACCTTGCAACCACCACCTGCCGTACGACCCAAGCTGGGAGGACTGGGTGGCCACGGGTTGTGTGGACGGTGTGGTGCGGTTGTGGCACCTACCCTCCCGTCAGCTGCTGCGGGTGATGAGCGGGCACCGGGATGTGGTGTGGGGCATGAGCGCCCTGGAGGGAAGCAGCGTGCTGGTCACCTCGGGACGCGACGGAAGCACCAAGATATGGCCGCTGCCCTCGTACGGAGAGCTGGCGGCGGAGGTGGCGGCGAAGGCAGCGACGGTGACAGCGACGGTGGCGGCGGCGACGGTGACCGCGGGAGCTAAGTCGCTGGATGCCATGGCGACGCTGTGCGGTCACAGCTCTGCAATTCTGTGCATGGACACGATCCGGGCGCCGCCGGGGGTGGTGCCGCCGGCGGCGACGGAACCTGCGTCCACGACAGTGACCTCAACGGCGGCGGCGGGAGCGATGCATGGGGCTGCCGCCGGAGCTGGCGGCGGCGGAGGCGGGCGGCCTGAGGATGCCCCGCCTGCAGCGGTGCACCTGGACATGCTGTCGGAGCTGATTCGGCTGCTCAACACGGGCCCCATCTGCGCACCCGGAGCTGGCTCGGAGCTGGCGGGAGCCGCCGCAACTGCAGTAGCTGGCGCAACGAGCAGTAGCCGTAGCAGCGTTGGCGCCGCCGCAGCGGGAGGCGGTGCAAAGCCTGCCGCCACATCTGCTGCCGCTGCTGCAGCTGCTGCGGCCAACCCCGCCGCGCTGCCCGTGTGGCTAGTCGCCACCGGAGGTGCCGACGCCGTCGTACGTGTGTGGAATCTGACGTCAGCCCGCTGCCAGGCGACCTTGCGGGGGCACACCCACGGCGTGCTCTCCGTACGCCTGGGTTACCTCCCGCGCCGCGGCGCCGACTCGCAACGCCACCAGCTTCTCTTGCCGCCCGACCTTGACGTCACGGCGGCGGCTCCGCCGCCCTCACTACCCAACATGACGCTGCCGCCGGGTCTGTACGGCAGCGACTCTGACCCCACCAGCAGCCATGCCGCCCACCCCCCCCTCCGCCACCGCCGCCGTCAGGTGATGCCCCCCACGCAGCGGCTGGTGCTGGTGTCGGGTTCCGTGGGCGAGGTGCGCGTGTGGGACCCTGTGGCCGGCAGCGCGCTGGCGGTGCTGAGCGGCGATCACAGCGGCCCCGTCACCTCGCTGGCGCTGGTGCATGGCATGCTGGTGACGCTGGCTATGAACGGTGAGGGGAGGGGAGGGGCGGGGAGGGGTGTCAGGCGGGGAGGGTAGGCTGCATTGGGGGAGTGCGGGGTAAGAGGTTTTGGTGCTTGGTAGGGGCCTTACTAGGTCAGCAGGTGCCATGGCAAGCCCCATGTGCGGCATCCAGCACCGCCCAGCGTGCGCCACTAACGGCAGCCAACCAGAGCGAAGCACTGGGTTGTCACATGCCTAACGGCAACCCAACCGACCAAACTGACTCCACTCAACTGCAGACGGCATTATTGTGTACAAGTGCAATGGTCTCGACGGATGTGAGGGCGACGGATGCGAGGGAGAGGGCGGCAGCAGCAATAGCAACACAGGCGGCAGCAGCAGTAGCACCCCCGGCGGCGACCGGGTGTCCGGGGCTGTTACCGGGGCGCGGAGGTCCTCCAATGGCGGCAGCGGTGGCGGCGGTGCTGCCATGCGGTTGCGTCAGGTGGTGGCGGCACACCGACCCGCCTTCGAGCCCGTCATCTGGCTGCAGGTGGGCGGGTGGGTGGGGGGGGCGGTCCCTTTCTCCTGCTTTCTCCTGCTTTCTCCTGTCCACATTGAATATCCTTCTGTTCCCTCCCCAACGGCTTGACAATGCTCCGAACACCCTGGGCTGACTGCCCATCCCCTGCCTACCTCCTTTCCTTGTCTACCTCCCTCGACCTCCACCGCACCCCTCAAGACTCGCACTGCCATTTGCAGCAACCTATCTTCCTCTTCTTCCCTCCCTCCCCCCCCAGGACGGTCCGCACCACTCCTTCGCCGCCGCCCTGGCTGCCCGGCTGGAGGGGCTGGCGGTGGGCAGCGGCAGCGGGGAGGTCACCTACCTGGACTTCAGACCCAGGTAGCCAGCAGCACCACAGGGCGCAGTACATACTCCAGGACACAGACATGGTGCCCGCACCCGCATCCGCTCCTGCTCCCGCACCCGCAGCAACAGCGGCTGCAATAGCGGAAGCAGGTAGCAGCTGTGCGCGGGTGGTGGTGCTGTGCAGCTGGGCAATGGAGCAGCTGGGGGGGGAGGCGGCCGCGAGGAGGTGCTGCTGGCTGCTCTCATGGCTCTTGGCGACAGCAGCAGGTGGTGGTGGTGGTGGTGGTCACGACTAACAAGCAGGGTGGTGGTTGTGAGATAGCGGCAGCGGCAGCGGCTATGCCAGCTGCGGGTGATGAGCAGTGACGGCCGTAACAGCAGGGGGGTGCAAGTGCACCGATACACTGTTTAGCAGGCTACGATAGTAGGAGCAGCGGCAGCGGTGGCGGCAGCAGGGCTGCAGGGGCGGGTGGGGAACTGCTGGCAGGAGGGCGGTTGCAGGCCTGCAGGGACTGGGTGATCGGATCTAGGTGGTGTGATCATTGTGCTAGGGGAGCAGCGGGAAGGGGGAAGGGTTTTGCAGGTATTAGGCGTGGGCAGCAGCAGCAGCAGCAGGAGCCCTTGGAGGGCATTTGCTGTTCTGAAACCTTCAAAACAATGTCCAGGAAACTGGTTACACCACCGCAAGGAGGCCCAGGCCCGCGTGATCCGCTGGTGTACCGTATTCCGAAGAGAACTGGCCGCTGGGAAGAGCATACTGTGAACGTGTGGTGTATGTGCGTGCTGTTATCCATGATGTCGCCATCCCCTGCTGCAGGGGGCGTGATTTGTACGATTTGGTATTTACATTACCGGTGTACTAGTCCTGTGCATGTGAAGGGGAGTACAGTACGGTGTACATGATGTGTTGGGTGTACTGGGCCGCCTGCAGGAGCAAGCAAGAGCGCTGACAACGCGTGGTTCCTTTCCTTGTGCACAGCTGCATGGACGCCCAGGTGTTTCCCAGGTGCCGTACTTGCTGCAGCAGTGCTTTTGGGCGTGGGCGCTGCCCAAGCGTGCCGTTTGCCGTGTTTCCGGCTAAGCAATAAGCTGTGTGACAAGGGGGGTTAGCTTCCTCAAAGCTCAAAAAGGGGGGCCTCCTGCTTCAATACAGGAACAATACAGGAACGTACGATGACCATTGAGATGTCAGTTGTTGCGATCCTGTGATTTCATGGCACCTGTTGACCTAACACACCGGCCGCCGAACCCCCTCGTTTAGTACAGGTGCATGTTGCGTGGACGCTGAACCCCCTTGTTTACCGGTAGTATACGGTAGGTGCATGTTGCACTTGTTAGTATAGGTGCATGTTGCTTCAAGGTGCGGAGTAATGGCGGGGCGGGGTAGCAGTGGGGCCTAAAAGCGCAGCCGCGTTGCATGCCTCCGCTGCAGCTAACCAAATCAACCCTAGCCAACCTCGAATTGTGAATTGGAAGGAAATGGCGCGTAATGATCGTGCCTGCATTTCGCAAGACCGCCAGGTGGTAGCAGGGGACGAGCTGCACCCGCTCAGGTTTCCTGGTTGGCATGGACTTGACACGCCCACGTTGACTGCAGGTACGGCACAGCGCAACACTCTCGCAACGATCAGCTAGATTCGACCAGCACGTTCATTCGAATTGTGTTGTAAGCGTTAGGAATTTCCTCGGCATTGCTGCCTAGGCCAACAGCGACATGAGTAGGTGAGGGTAATGCTTCGGCATCCATGCGTAAGACATCGACTCTTCCCGCAGAATACCGACGGATTGATTGCTCTAATTGCTCATGTTATCATGTTTCATTACAGATGGGCGTCGGCCCTGGCCTCGGGCCGCAAAAGCCTGGGTCGGGGTCTGGCATTCGTTGGAGCGGGCGCTGTGCTGAGTTCGCTGGCAGTCGTAGCTGCGCGCTACCAAGCAGCGAAGGTCAGTGTAAACGAATTAAGTTCTGCACGTTGCGGCATCGAGATGAACGTATCCTGCAAAGGGTGATGGCTCGGAAGGTGTTGCCGTAATGGACGCTTGCTTGCGGCCTCAGCGGCCGGGGCTGTTACAGCCTTGCAGCCACTCGAAACGTCCATATTGCGTTATGCTTAATGCCAGAGGCTCTTACTCCTCGCTTAAATCCTACTACGACGGTTGGGCTACCTTGGTTTACCTCCCCACCTCCCTCGGGTCCCTTCACCCACGTCCTCCCCCCCCCCAGGCTGAGCGCCAGCTGCCTTCCGAGTTCGTGTTGGAGCTGCCGCTGGAGCGGCTGCGGCTGGTGGACTGCCTGAGCGGGGGGCCGCTGGCGCTGCTGAGGGGGGACGTGAACCAGGTGGGGGTTGAGTGGGCGGGAGTGCTCAGCTGCCGTGACTCCGCCGCACTTGGGACGGCACCGCAGGCTTTGCCCCTGCTTCCTCTACCTTCTTGCTTCTTGCTCTTCTCGACCACCCTGCCTTCCCCCTCCTCCTCCCCCTCCCCTCCTCCTCCCCCCCTCTCCCCCCCACCTCAGCTCGAGCTGCCCAAGGTGGTGTCCGCGCTGCGCCAGGCTGCGGGCGACGAGCGGTGCCGGGGCCTGGTGGCGCAGCTGGGGGGCAGGGAGCAGCTGGGGGGGCTGGCAACGGTGCAGGTGGGGGAAAAAGAAATTCCAAAGTGTGGTGTGATAATGATACAAGTTGCTGACAATGGAGGAGGGGAGGGGCTGGGGGGGGAGGGGTGCTGCATGTGTCTCCCCTGCTTGGATTACATACCGGTACTGGTATTGGGGACAGCACTCCTGCCCTCTCCTGCCCTGAACCACATACCCGCACCCCCACATCTGACCCCCTCCTCCCCCTTCCCAGGAGGGGCCCCTGCCAACTCCTACCCCCATTGCTTTGCCCTAACTTGTGGTCTCCTATGGATTGGTATGGTCTTTGACCCCCCTCAGGAGCTACGAGACGCGCTGCTGTCCTTCCGCACCGCCACCGCCGCCGCCCGGGGCAGCCCCGCCCCCACCGCCGCCTTCTCCGCCAGCTTCGGCGAGGCGGGCGGCAGCGGCATGGCGCCCTACCTGCTGGCAACCGCCTGCGAGCGGGTGTTCATGCAGCCATCGGGTGGGGGGGCGGGGTAAAGAGGAAATAACTAACGGACTGAGGGATAAGGACTGAGGGTGGGGGGAGTTGGGAGTTTTGGGGAGGGGGGTTTGGGAGGGGGTTTGGGAGGATGAGGGGGTGGGGGCATCTGGACCATGGTAGTACGGACATGGTGCGCATGTGGCCGCTGGGCAGGTGATGACACCGTGTCAGGATGTGGGCAGTGGACGGCAGAGCGATGGTAGGCGGCGTACTCCCGCCACTGCACCAACACCTCCTAACCACACACCTCCCCACCTCCCCTCCCCTCCCCTCTCCAGGCATGCTGGGTCTGACGGGCCTGGAGAGCCGCGCCTTCTTCGCGCGGGGGCTGCTGGAGCGGCTGCGTGTGGAGCCGCACGTGTTCGCGCGGGAGGAGTACAAGTCGGCCGCCAACACGCTGCGGGAGCGGGGCATGACGGAGCCGCAGCGGGAGAACCTGGGGGCGCTGCTGGGGGACATGGCGGAGCAGGTGGGGGTGGGGGGTGGAGGGGTGGGGGAAGAAGATTCGATTGGGTTGGGGATTAGGTGGGTAAGCTGCAAGGGGGGGTCCTTGGCTCGCGGCATGCGGCCCCATGCATGCAGGCTCCGCCGCCAAAACAGCAGCTATGAAGCAGAAGCAGGAGCAGTGCATCCAGCACCGCGGGATTCACTGAACTGGCAACTGCGCTCCGACCTACCTCGCACCCCCCCACCCTCCCCCTCCCAGATGCTGACCGCCATGTCCTCCTCCCGCGGTCTGCCGCTGCCGGTGCTGCGCGGGGCGGTGGAGGCGGGGCCGCTGCTGCCCGCGGCGGGGCTGCAGGCGGGGCTGCTGGACGGGGTCAAGTACAGGTGGGGGGGTGGAAGAAGGGGAGTGGAGGAGTGGGGGAAGTGGAGGGCGGGGGCGGGTGTGCAACCCCCCTAATCCTCCGCCTCCACCATCTCCGTCCCCGCCATCTATGACTCCCTTCCCCGCCCCGTTCCCCAACCTCATCTCTTCTCCCTCTCAGTTTATCTAATCCCCCACCCCCCTCCGGTGCCAGGGACGAGGTGCAGGCGTTGTTCCCCATCAGCGAGAAGGGCCTGCAGGAGGAGAGGGAGCGGGAGGGGAGCAAACACAAGCGCAGGAAGGTGAGGGGACGCCGGGAGGTCCCAGAAGCAGTGACGCACCTACAAAAGCCTGTCCCGACCCCCAACCCAGCGGCAGGCTAGTATGCACCATGTACCTGCATCCCGAGTCCCGCCCCTCAAACCCTACCCCCCTCGCCCCCATGCACCCACTCCTCCCCCCCTCGCCCCCATGCACCCCCCTTCCCCCCCTCGCCCCCATGAACCTCCCCTCCCCCCCTCGCCCCCATGCCACCTGCCCCCCCTGCAGGACGACCCCCGCCTTCCCCGTGTGTCCATCGAGCGCTACATCCAGCTCACCGAGCTGTCCCGGGCGGCGCGGGAGGCGGGCGGGGCGGGGCAGGGCGGCGCGGGGTGGCTGGGGGGGACGGTGTTTGAAGGGCTGGTGCTGGCGCTGCGGGGGAGACTGCCGGTGAGGGAGGGGGGAGGTGAGGTGGAGGCAGGGGGGTCTCATGGCCGCGACACGCATGGACCACGGAGGCCCTCACTGGCTGGGTTGGGGGCGGGGGATCGCTGCTGCCACCGCTGTTGTTGGTGGTAGTGTGTTCCTCCTTTGGTGGTCGCTGCCCTGCCACCCCACCTAGCAACGCTCTGTGTCTAACGATAGCTACCTCCATCCCTTCGCCTCCCTCGACCCTTTCCCTTCCCCCCGCCTTACAGGACAGTGTATCCGCCTCCCCCGCCTCCTCCCCCTCCGCCTCCTCTCCCCCCTCCGGCCGCCCCAAGGTGGCGGTGGTGACCTGCAGCGGCACCATCGTGCAGGGACCCCTGCCGCCGGGGCCGGCCAGCAACCAACAGGTGAGTTCTGGGGGGGAGGGGGAGGAAGGGGAGGGAAGGAAGGGGAGGGGAGGAAGGGCGGTCAATAGAGAAAACTGATGAGTTGTGTGGCGAGACTTCGCCATGGTGAAGGGGGGGACGGGCGGTAGGAGAGGGGAGGTGCTGCACAGCTCTCCAGCCGCTGCAGCACGTGCTGCTGCTTCCTGCCCTCTACAGCCCCCGCCTGGGGGGGCCGACTGGTCGCTGCTCCGCCTCCTTGCCTCCTCCCACGTACCCCTCCTTAGACCCCCCTCTCCCTCCCTTCCCCCCTCCCCCCCTGCCAGGTTATCGACGCCAGCCGGCTGGTGGGGCAGCTGAACACACTGCTGGAGGACCCGGATGGTAGGGGGGGGGCGGGGGAGGGGAGGGGGGGAGGGAGGTGGTGGTAGGGGAGGGGGGGAGGGGGCTTGGTTGCCGCTGCTGTGTTATTTGAGTTGGTAGGAGTGGTATGGGGCAGTGCAGGGTGATCCTGGCAGGCTGCTGTTCTCCCGCCCCTGCCTATATACGATAGCCACCAGGCCTCCCTCCCTCCTCCTCCTCCTCTGCTGCCTGCCCCCCCCCCCCCAGTCCGTGCGGTGGTGTTGCGCATCAACTCCCCGGGCGGCAGCGCCCTCGCCTCCGACACCATCCACCACGAGGTCATGAGGCTCAGGCGGGCGGGCAAGCCAGTGGTGGTCAGGTAGGGGGGGGAGGGGGAGGGAGGTGGGGAGGGGCGGGTAGTTGAGCCAAACGGAGTCTGAACACACACGGCATGCCCCTCCCACCTACGCATGAGGTCATCACCTTCTCACCTCCTCACCCTTCTCCCTCTTCCTCCGTCCTCCTCTCCTGGTTCGCTTCCTCTCTGACGCCCCCTCCCTTCCCCTCAGTTGCCTCGTCAGTGTCTCATTGTTTTGTTCCCCCTCCCCCCCCTCCAGCATGGGTGACGTGGCGGCCAGCGGCGGCTACTACATCTCCACCGCCGCCGACCGCGTGTTGGCGCAGCCGGGCAGCCTGACGGGCAGCATCGGGGTGGTGGTGGGCAAGGTGAACGTGGGGCGGGCGCTGGAGGACGTGGGCGTGCGGAGCGAGGCGGTGACGGTGAGACAAGGGGGGGGGGGAGCCGAGGGGGGGGGGGAGGAGGAGGGGGGAGGAGGAGGGGAGACAGGGAAGGGGTGCCGGGGCGGTAAAGGGAGTTGACTTCTGTTTGACACCGCCATGTGCTGCATCATCAGGTGGGGTTGGGGCGTATGGGGAAGGAAAGGGGAGCCAGCGCTGTGCGGGATGCAGTTGGAGCCCAGCACCGGCTCTTTCCAACACGGCTTGTAGCCCCCGCCCCTGAAGCCCCACATGTTCCCCCCTCCCCCTCCCCCCACTCCATGCAGGTGGGTCGCAACGCCGACCTGCTCAGCCCCTTCACCGGCCTCTCCCCCGAGCAGCAGGCGGCGGTGGAGGCCATGATGGACCACGTGTACGACGACTTCCTCAACAAGGTATACGACAACTGTACGACAGCTGTATACGACAGCTACTGCTGTCACTGCTACCTCTGCTGCTACCTCGGCATGCCATGATGAGGCGCCGTAGGAATCTCGGCAACAGCAGCCGTGACCACATGACTGACTGCTGCACTCCCCACCCCCCCACCCCCCACTCCCCAACCCGCCTCCTCTTCTTGCCGTACCTCCCCACCCCTCTCCAGGTGTCCCAGGGTCGCGGCCGCCCCGTGTCCGAGATCCGCCCCCTCGCCAAGGGCCGCGTCTACACGGGTCGCCAGGCGTACGACATAGGCCTGGTGGACGAGCTGGGCGGGCTGGGGGCTGCCGTACAGGCTGCCAAGCGGCTGGCGGGGCTGCCGGAGGAGGCGGCGGTGGTGGAGCACCCGCCGAGGAAGGTGCCGCTGCTGCTGCAGCTGCTTAAGAAGTCGGGCATGGTGCCGGGAGGGGGGAATGGGGTTGCGGGGGCAGGGAGTGCGGTGGAGGGCGCTGGAGATGTGTTTGGGGAGGTGTTGGCGGGGTTGATGGTGCTGGGGGCGGCGGGGAGTGCGGGGGGAGTGGGGGTGGGAGGGGGGTTGGGAGCGTTGGCGGCGGCGGTGGCGGCGGCAGCTGGGTTAGGAGGAGGTGCGGGTGCGGGTGCGGGTAGTACAACGGCTGCTGCGGTTGCTGCTGCTGCTGTTGCGGGGAGTGCAGGAGGTGGCGTTGGTGCGGTGGGGTCGCATGCGATGGGGTGGCTGGGGCTGCTGGGCGGGGAGCCGCAGATGTACTCGGAGGAGGCGGCTCGACTAGCGCAGTTGTGAGGAAGGAGGAGGAGGAGGAGGAGGGGTGTAAGCGTCATGGGGTTACCCTGGGAGGAGTGGGTGAGGGAGGTGCGTGATGGAAAAAGGGAAGGAAAAGGTTGGACGCGTTGTGTGAGGGGGTTGCCAGTGGCATTGGTTGCCGTGTGGCGTTGGATGAGGATGGTTTAAGATGTCGCAGGCAGTGAACTTGTTGCAATCGGGAGTGTGGTGGTTACGGATTGATGGCGCGGACCTGGAAAGGACAGCACGGGAGCAGGGTACGACACCACGTGCGTACAGTACCTGCAGGCGGCTTGCTGGAAGTCATGAGATTACGCGGCGAAACGGGAGGAAGCAGGCATGCTGAGTGGTGGTGTGAGGGTGGGGATCAGGTTATCGTAGGAGCCAAGTCGGGCGGTACGACATTAGCCAGCTGCCGACGCTACGAATTCCTCTACGCCTTACATTCAGCTTACACTTGCACATAGCATCAATTGCAAATGTACAGAAGTCAGTAATATAGGATAGGAGAAAACCAAGGAAACAGCTCGCATGGTTTGACGTTAAGGCCATGGACTGGCAGAACGTAACTTTTGACGAACTTGTGGATGCCCTTAAGACTGTTAGCTGGAGCGCTCCAAGGCCTCTATCCGAGTTCTTTCGAACTTTCTGTACGTGCTTTTTTATGCGATCCGAGACGCAAGGGAAGAGCATTTGGCAACATCCCGTCTCTTTCTGTGCGCAGCACCGCCGAAGAGGAGCCTGTCTGGTCGCTTGAAGAACAACCTATACTACTACCGGACGTGAGACCTAAAACTTTCATGCACTGCGCTACTTGGCTGTCTGTCGACCGTTATTCATAGAAGCTTCTGCCTTTGATCCGCAGGAACTACCTGGTCGTGTTGATTTTATCCTTCGTAATATGCTTCTTCCGCAACCCCTTAGCCTTGGCTTCTCTGCTGCTGTTGGGGCTGGGCTTCAGCTGCCTCAATGACCCCTTCGCAATCTCTCTTAAGTAAGCGTTTCACGTAGGTTGCTTCGTGGGGCAATAGACTTAAGCAATTGCTGAATTTCTGACGCCTTTAACACATGTTTTGTAAAACCCGGCCGCTTTGACTTCTTCCTCTTCCGCAACTACCTCATAGCATACCCTTGTACCTTCCCCTTCCCCGCCCATAACCTCTTGTTACCTCCCCTACGCAGTGACACGCTGCTGCACTGGCTTCGCAAGAGCGCCCCCCGGCTGGTGGCGCGGGCGCGCGCAAAGGCTGGAACCGATGGTGTTGTAGGGTGCGTAGGGCGCGGTAGGGTTTGTGTTGAAGGGTGTCAGCAGGTGTTACGTCGGGCCTTCCAAGGCCTATCTTCGCCACTCCTCCCTCAAACCCCCCTTCTTCCCTTGCCCCTCTTTCCGGTCCCCTCCCTCCCGCCACCCCAGCATGCACAAGCGCAAGCGGGTGTACATCCTGCTGCTGCCGCGGGGGCTGGTGGTGCTGCTGGCGGCGGGCGGGGGGCTGGCGCTGCTGTACTGCAGCCGCGCGCTGGTCACACTGGCGTGGGCGTTGCTGCTAGGTGAGGGGCGGGGTTAGAGGGGTTGTAGGGTTTGGACCGTTGTAGTAGATGAGGTTACCGCACAGGGCTGGGGGCGGTGAGGTGGGGAAAATAATATAATAAACAATAAACTGTAATAAATGCAAACAACTAGAGTCCCAGGTGAGGTGGGGTGGGGGCTGGGTGGCGCGTGGGGGCTGGGGCCTTGGCCGAGCGGTTGTCTAGGGGTGGGGCTTGCTGGGTTGGGTGGGTGAGGCAGGACGGAAGGGGCGCACGAGTCGAGAGCTATCGATTGGATGCGATGTGGTGTGTGCAGCTGAGTGGGGCTGGGCTGACAGGGCAGAGGGACGGTTGTTTACCGGTAGGGTGGAACTGGGAAGATACCACTGGGATTATACCGCTGGATAGCGGTGTGTCGCCGTACAGTTATGGCCCGTTCAGGCGGGATATGTCGGCCGAACCACCGCCGTCTTCACCTTCCGACCGAACCCGTCACTAGGGTCGCCTAAACAGGGCCCGGGTGCACTACACCCCTAGTAGGCCAAATGCCACACAACACACATTAAGACCATGCGGTGCACATGTACGGGCACGGCGCGCGTGCGTTACAGCGCCACAAGAGTCACGTCACACAGCTGCGCTGGCAAACACATGCCAACATGCCGGGCAAAGTCCCGTTGCTCTATAGCGGCTCGCGTTCCTTATCCCGAAAAACAATTACACACCGGGACCTACGTCCTAGCCGTCCTACCAACACCGCTGCTATTGCCCCAAACCAAATTACGCAATCTCAGAACTAGCTTCCTGAGAATCCTGACCCCATCCCTTGCTAGTTAAACATCCTCCGTTACCAAGGTCCTATACGCCCCCCTCCCCCTGCCCGCCCGTGCAGGTCTAGGTCTGCCGCTGCTGCACGCCACCTTCCGGCTGCCCAACCTGAAGGCCAAGATCGCCTCCGCGCGGGAGGAGTTCCGAGCCGTGTGGTGAGGACTGAGGAGGCTTATGCATGGAGGGGCGGGAGGGAGTGGCAGCATTGCCGTACTATTACCCGTCCCATCGCCGTGCGGCACCGCATTCCATCTCCTCCACCAAACACACACACGGGTTAGCTACCCCCAGCCCTGCCGCAGCCCCGCTTACCGCGGCTCGTATGCAACGATCACTCTCCCCTCCTACCGCGCAGCCTGCCTTCCACCGCATAGTCTGCCGCCAGCCCAATCCTCCACAACCTTCCTGACGCCCCCTCCCTCTCCACCTCCCTCTCTCCCTCCCTCTCTCCCTCCCCCTCCCACCCCCAGGCGCGGCTACCAGGCGGAGCTGTACGACCACACTCACAGCATGTGAAGAGCAGCAGCGGGTGCCGCAGCGCACCACCGCATGTACGGCAGCAGCATGCGGGACAGGGCGGCGAGGCGCGGGCTTGTTGCGCTGGTGGGAGGCAGCCTGGAGCCATCAGGCCCCTGCCTGCAAGGCGGCCCTCTGCGAGGGGGACCTCCATGTAAAGTGTGCTGCCCTGCTTGGCTTGACGCCCCAGCCACCGCCGCCGCCCCAACCCATGTTGGCGCCCCAGCCACTGTACGGCACCAAAAGGAGGCGTCCCACCGCCAACTTGCTCGCTGGTCCGGAAGGCTTCCAGGCGGTCCGCCAGCAGCAGCAGGATGGGGAAAGAGAGCAGGATAACGGCGCCGCACACGGCCCCAGCAGCCGCGTATTGCTGCTGCCGCTGCAGCAACTCGGCTCTAGCTGGGGAGGAGGTGGTGGACCGTCCCGGGTGGGGGTCATGATTCAGCTGGGCGGGACCTCCTGCAGCACTGCTGCTGCTGTTGCTGCCGCATGAAAATCCTGCTTGGGAGGAGGGCTGCTCCGTGGTGATCGTGGGTTTGTTGTGTCTTGAGGCCGTTGACCTCCACCCGAGGTGCGAGACGAGGTAAGGAGGAGTGCGGGGATAGTCAGGCGAAGCGAGGTGGAGTGTAGTGGTGAGTCACGCATTCGTGACGGGTGGACGATGTGGGAAATGGAGCAAAGCCGTGTTTACTGCAGGATGCGGTACATTTGGAGGTGGTGGAAGGGGGCAGGCTGTGGTGGCGCCGAGCAAATTATGGAGCGACTCTCTGCTGTCACCGAGGCCCGGGGAAGGCGGAGGTTGGAAGAGGGCTGCTTGTGGCTCAGGACTGCTGGGAGACGCGGACTGTAAAACATGCTGATGCCTGTGCAGTGCCCCGATCCGCAGTGTCTCCACTCACTCAGTATGGGTAACTGCTGCGGTTGTCCCTGCAACTGCACTCTGGTACCGACGGCTGCTCCTCCGCTTGATTGCGTTAAATAGAAGGCAACAGGGCGGCTCCAGCCCTGCGCAACTTTCGGCCTAGGTCACGGTAGAGGCCGTCATATTTGTGCCGGCAGTAGCAGCCCCCGGCAAGATTACTGAGAAGGCTTTGCTGCAGAATCTTCACTGCTATTGGCTGTAGGGCTAGTCGCCGTTTGGTCGTCAGAGCGCCACCAGACCCAGTCCTCGCCCTCGTCGCCCTGCACCTCATCCTCGTCCTCCTCTTCCGCCTCTCGCAAAAGGCCTTGCGCCTTCGCGTCAGCAAAATTGTTTAAAATGCGAGCAAGAGAATCTTCGTTGCGCTTTTTGGCTTCCTCGCTAGACACGTGTGCTGGGGCGGAGTTCGGAGCTTCTTGTGGCGCATCGTGCAACGACACATGGACGCATACGCTGCGGCGCCTCAGCAGAGGTAATTTATGGCAACTGAAGCGCAATTGGGGCTGCAAGACCCGCGAGGTGACGACGCGCTGGGCTGTGAGAGCGGACATCCGGTCTTGCTGAAGTCGATTTGCTGCTTACCGCACGCAAGTCCGATAGTACTCTTTGCGTTAAATTTACTTATAATTATTATGAAATCTCGACATATAGACGGTTACAATGTTACATGAAGGAATTTCCTGTGTGCATCGTTCGTACCGCATGTGGGGTATGGCGCATCCGCGCAGCACGTGAGCCTGCCACACGCCCCCATGGTAGCGGGCCAACCCTACGACCAGGAGACTACAATCGGTACATCCCCATCACCCATCAGGGCATGCCACAAGGTAAAGCAACAGTCAATACAGTACGGCATAGCCTTTAAAGAGACGCGCATGAACGGCAGCTCCAACTTCACTCCAGCACCGTCCACACCCATCCCAGCAGCCCCTTCACCACTCCTCCAACAATCCCCTCCTCTCCCGCATCCCCACCGCCCCCGCCCAAATCCCACTTCAACTCCCCATCATCTCCCCCACCACCCGACCCACTCCCCGGCTGCCCCCACGCCCGCCCAGCATCAAACCCATCGTCCCCCCACCGCACCCCCTCCTCACCCTGCGCTCCCCCTCCTGCTCCCGCTCCCGCCCCCGCCCCACCGAACCCACCACTCCCCGCCCCGGCCTCTCCCACTCCCCCGCCACCTTCCAGCGTCCCAGACGCCGCTCCCGCCGCCCCCGCCCCCGGCAGATCATCCCTCAGCCCCCCGCTCCCCCCCTCCACACCCGGCACGGGTGCTCCTCCCCCGGGGCCCCCCTCCCCCGGCATGGGCAGCAGCACCTCCGACCACACCACCCCGTCCCCCTGCCGGCTGTGCTGGCTGAAGTAGTCGTAGTCAATGGTGAGTGCGCAGGCTAGGGCCACCATGCGCTCGGGGAGGGCCAGGGGCCGGGCGACAACCTGGCGGAGAGGGCAGGGAGGGAGGTGGGGTGGGGGTAAAAATACAGGAATAATGAGTGCAAAAGGGCGGTGTGAGGAGAGGTGGGAGTCCTGGGAGAGGGTGAGGAGAGGGGGCAGAGGGCCGGGAAGTAAGGCAGCAACGTAGCAGCAGCAGCAGCAGCAAGAGCTTTAAATCCTCCCCGCCTGCTCCCTTGTCACGTCTCACCAGCTGGTTCCCCCATGACGTGGAGATGACCGGCAGATCCGTGCGCGCCACCGCCATGGGAGTGACCGAGGGGGGAGCAGCGGGGCTGCCCGCAGCGGGGGTGGCCGCAGCAGCAGCGCCCGCTGCCGCTGCCCCCGGACCTGCCCCTGGAGCCGCCTGCTGCTGCTGCTGCTCCGATTGGTGAGGCGCTGCTGCCGCCCCCGTTCCCCCAGCAACCTGCTGCAGCTGCGGCTGCTGCTGCAGCTGCTCGGCCTGCGCCTGCTCCGCCCCCTGCAGCTGGGGCCCCCCGAAGTGCACCACGTACTTGCCCGCGTCTGTGAAAATCTCCTTGGCATAGCCCTGGAAGTTGCGGTCCACAAGCGCCAGAGTGGCGCCCGAGGCGTCCTGCAGCTGGAACTCGAAGGTCAGGAAGCTGCCTGAGGGGGAGGTGAAAAAGTATATAAGAAATGCAAACAACTAAAGTCCCAATCCCATATGGATGGGGGGGGGAAGGTTCCAAGCGAGCAGTCAGGTGAAGAGGGCTCGCAAGTACCGCAGAAAAACGGCAGGTAGCGGGTGTCCGCGGTGAGCGCCATAATGTCGTCAAGACAGAGAGAACGCACAAGGCAACACACGAGGTGCGTTGCTGAGCTGGGAGAACAGGCGTGACGACACGCATGGCACGTGGCCCTCCCACCCCTTCCCTCCCACCCCTACCCGAGATGGCTGCGAACTGGCTCTTGCCCATGTATAGGTCGTAGTTGCGCTTCATGAGGTGCCAGCGCTGGTGGATCTCGCCTATCGGGGCGCCCTCCCCGTCCTCCACGAACATGGTGGACGACACCAGGTAGGCGGGGCGGCGCAGCCGGAACAACACCTGGGAGCCTGGGGGCGGGGGGAGAGGGGGGGAGGGGAGTGGGAGTGGGAGGGGTAGGGAGGAGGGGTGTGAGGGGAGTGAGGGGAGTGATGGGGGTTGGAGAAGCGGGTTGTGGTGCAGGCGGCTCGGTTGCTGTTGTTCGGGTACTGGGAAGGTGTTACCGTTGGGTAGGTGGACCTTGGCACCCGCACGTTTTCCCCCGACACCAAACCCCAATCCCTCCTCTCGGAGCTTCCCGCCCTATTCATAAAACCCGCCCCCCCTCCCTCCACCCCCTCCTCCTTCGCCCCCTCCTCCTACCATCCGCGCTAAACACCGTGGCTGTGAAGGAGCGGCGCTGCCTGAGCAGCTGCCGCCCCACCTCCTTGCCCCAGCCGCCCCAGTCCTCCGCCACCAGCGCCACCAGCCGCCCCGCCTCGTCGTACACCGTGTACTTGTTAGCCTGCTCGTAGCCGAAGATGACGGTGCCCCTGGAGGGGGAGGGGGGGAGGGGGGGGGAGTGGGGAGTGGGAAAGCTGCTGCAGAGCGGGTGTGGGAGGCGGAGACGGGGCGGGCGCCGTTCCATGCGATGGGGTCACCTATATCGCGCATCGGGGCGGTGGTCATCCGGACACCTGCTGCTGCTGCTGCTTCAGATCCAGGCAGAAGGCCCCCACCCGCCCTCCAGCGCTCCCCAACTCACCACTCGATGGGTCGTGTGACGATGAGGGCCGCGTGGTCCAGAGCCGCCGCCAGCTGGGGGAGGGAGGAGGGGGAGGAGGAGGAGGGGGAGCAATCAAACCCGCGGTTAGAGAGGTCATTGAAGGTACACACCCCACGAGAAATGTCGTGACGGCCTCTCGGAAAAAACATCAACTTGTAAGTCGGCAACAGCCCGCCTAACACTTCTTTGGCGCCTGGAGCTCAAGCAAAAACCACACATGCCGAGTTGAAGGTGCATGCACGAACACGCACCTGCGCCTCAGTCGCCTTGGCCTCCACCGGCGTTATCATCGCGGTAGGCGCAGCGGGTGCTAACGCATCTCCCCCCTGCGCAGCCTGCTGCTGCTGCAGGTGCTGCAGGTCCCCCTCCTCAGAAGCGGCTGAGCGCTCCCGAGCTACCTCCGCCTGAGCAGCAGCGCTGCTGTGAAGCAGCCGGCAGGCTAGCGCGGCGAAAGGCGAGGACGTGACGCCGTGGATGTCCGAGAAAGTTGGTAATGTCGGCAAGAGAAGATGGGCCGGCGCCAGGGCGCGGATCAGCTGTGTCGCTGAAAGGATGCATCTTTGGCTGGTTTGACAACTTGCGGAGCGAGTATGGACTGAGGCATGGAAGGCGCCAAGTTGGGTAGATGACGGGACATGGCTCCATGCTTGCGCACTCTGCTGCAACCAAACCCTGCTCAGCAGGGCCTGGGATCGACGCATGTCGTCTCAGGTTTTGCTAAGCAGACGGGTGATCCTTATTGCCGTCGCGGCTGAGTCTGCCGCGACGGTTTAATTGGTAGAGATGTTGCTGCTGTGCCGGCCCAGTTGGGTAAACTCTTAGGTTATGTCTATGTACGCACTGCAAATATACGCTTAAGTCTGTTTCCGGGCTGACAAGACAGTTGAACAGGACTGCTGGTAGACGCGAACTGAAAACCGTTGTACCTGTGCAGTGCCTCCACGCATACCGCCTGGTCAGTACGGCTAGCTGCTGCAGTTGCCCCTGCAGCAGCGATTTGGTACTGACGGCTGCTCCTCCGCTTAAATGCATGTATAGAAGGCAGCATTACAGCTCCAGTCCTGCGCAACTTTCGGCCTAGGTCACGGCCTAGGTCCGTTTTGTGCAGGCAGTAGCAGCTCCGGGAAGAATTTCTGGGACTGATTCGCTGCAGAACCACTGCTATTGGCTGTAGGGCTAGTCACCGTTTGGTCGTCAGAGCGCCACCAGACCCAGTCCTCGCCCTCGTTGCCTTGCACCTCATCCTCGTCCTCCTCTTCCGCCTCTCGCAAAAGGCCTTGCGCCTTGGCGTCAGCAAAATTGCTTAGGATGCGTGCAAGAGAAACTTCGTTGCGCTTTTTGGCTTCCTCGCCAGACACAGGCGCTGGGGCGGAGCTCGGAACGTCTTGTGGCGCATCGTGCAACGACACATGGACGCATACGTTACGGCGCCTTAGCTCAGGTAATTTATGGTGACTGAAGCGTAATTGGGGCTGCAAGACCCGCGAGGTACCGACGCGCTGGGCTGTGAGAGCGGACATCCGGTCTTGCTAAAGTCGATTTGCTGCTTACCGGATGCAATTCCAATAGTACTCTTTGCGTTAAAATTACTTGTAGTTGATATGAAAGTCCGACATAGAGACGATTACATTTCAGTACGGCATAGCCTTTAAAGAGACGCGCATGAACGGCAGCTCTAACCTCACTCGCCTCCTCCCAGCACCGCCCACACCCATCCCAGCAGCCCCTTCACCACTCCTCCAGCACCCCCCTCCTCTCCCGCATCCCCACCGCCCCCGCCCAAATCCCACTTCAACTCCCCATCATCTCCCCCACCACCCGACCCACTCCCCGGCTGCCCCCACGCCCGCCCAGCATCAAACCCATCATCCCCCCACCGCGCCCCCTCCCCACCCACCGCTCCCCCACCTGCTCCCGCCCCTGCCCCACCAAATCCTCCACTCCCCGCCCCGGCCTCTCCCACTCCCCCACCGCCTCCCAGCGTCCCAGACGCCGCTCCCGCCGCCCCCGCCCCCGGCAGATCATCCCTCAGCCCCCCGCTCCCCCCCTCCACACCCGGCACGGGTGCTCCTCCCCCGGGCGCCCCCTCCCCCTCCCCCGGCACCGGTGCTGGCATGGGTACGGGCACCACCACCGGCGGCACCAGCCCGCCCCCGTGCCGGCTGTGCTGGCTGAAGTAGTCGTAGTCGATGGTTAGTGCGCAGGCTAGGGCCACCATGCGCTCGGGGAGGGCCAGCGGCCGGGCGACAACCTGGAGGGCAGGGAGGGAGGTGGGGGTGGGGATTAATAAGGATACACATTCCCCATTAAGCTGGATCCATAGCGGGGTTGGGGGGAGTGAGGAGAGGGTGAGGAGAGGGGTACGTGGGGTAAGAAGGCAGCAAGAGCTTTCGTGGCGATGCTCCTCCCCGCCTGCTCCCTCTTCTTACCAGTTGGTTGCCCCCTGACGTGGAGATGACCGGCACATCCGTTCGCGCCACCGCCATGGGAGTGACCGAGGGGGGAGCACCAGGGCTTCCCGCAGCGGGGGTGGCAGCAGCGGGGGTAGCGGCGGGGGTGGCCGCAGCAGCAGCGCCCGCTGCCGGAGCTGCCGGACCTGCCCCTGGAGCCGCCTCCTGCTGCTGCTGCTGCTGCTCCGGTTGGTGAGGCGCTGCTGCCGCCCCCGTTCCCCCAGCAACCTGCTGCAGCTGCGGCTGCTGCGGCTGCTGCTCGGCCTGCTGCTGCTGCTGCTGCTGCAGCTGGTTCCCCCCGAAGTGCACCACGTACTTTCCCGCGTCCGTGAAAATCTCCTTGGCAAAGCCCTGGAAGTTGCGGTCCACCAGCGCCAGAGTGGCGCCCGAGGCGTCCTGCAGCTGGAACTCCCAGGCCAGGAAGTTGCCTGGGGGGGGGAGGGAGGGAGGGGAAGGAAGGGGGGGAGGGGGAGAGGGAGGGGGGGGGAGGGAGCACCCGAGTTCAAACAAGCAGGCAGGTGAAGAAGATAGCTCGCAGTAAAGAAACGACAGATAGAGGGGATCCCAGGTGACGCGCCACTTCGTTAGGACAGGACGGCAAAAGAGCACAAACAAACACAGAGGTGCGTTGCTGGGGTGGGAGTACAGGCGTGCCAGACGTGGCAGGCCTGACGACACGCATGGCACATGGCCCCCTCTCCCCCTTCCCTCCCACGTCCCACCCCTACCCGAGATGGCTGCGAACTGGCTCTTGCCCATGTATAGGTCGTAGTTGCGCTTCATGAGGTGCCAGCGCTGGTGGATCTCGCCTATCGGGGCGCCCTCCCCGTCCTCCACGAACATGGTGGACGACACCAGGTAGGCGGGGCGCCGCAGCCGGAACAACACCTGGGAGCCTGGGGGCGGGGGGAGAGGGGGGGGAGTGGGAGGGGGCAGGGGGGATTAGCTAACCTATGTCTGCAGGCGGCTTGGCAGCTGCACCGGTACTGGGTACCCCTGGGTGGGTTTATCTAGGCAACCGCGCGGTCTTTCACCTCAACACCAAACAACGCCAATCCCTCCTCTCAGAGCTTCCCGCCGCATGCAGAGGACCCGCCCATTCCTTCCGTCCACCTTCGCCCCCTCCTCCTCCTACCATCCGCGCTAAACACAGTAGCCGTGAAGGAGCGGCGCTGCCTGAGCAGCTGCCGCCCCACCTCCTTGCCCCAGCCGCCCCAGTCCTCCGCCACCAGCGCCACCAGCCGCCCCGCCTCGTCGTACACCGTGTACTTGTTAGCCTGCTCGTAGCCGAAGATGACGGTGCCCCTGGAGGGGGAGGGGGGGAGGGGGGGGGGGAGTGGGGAGTGGGAAAGCTGCTGCAGAGCGGGTGTGGGAGGCGGAGACGGGGCGGGCGCCGTTCCATGCGATGGGGTTACCTATACCGCGCATCGGGGCGCCACATGCGGTGAGGGATGCACTCATCCGGACACCTGCTGCTGCTGCTGCTGCTTCAGATCCAGGCAGAAGGCCCCCACCCGCCCTCCAGCGCCCCCCAACTCACCACTCGATGGGTCGTGTGACGATGAGGGCCGCGTGGTCCAGAGCCGCCGCCAGCTGGGGGAGGGAGGAGGGGGAAAAGAAGAGTACCGGGAAGAGGAGGAGGAGCAATTAAGCCGGCGGTCAGGGAGGTCAGGGAAAGTGCACACCCCACGAGAAGCATCGTGACAGGCTCTTGGAGAAAAGCCACAACTTGTAAGTCGGCAACAGCCCGCCTAACACTTCTTTGGCGCCTGGAGCTCAAGCAAAACCACACATGACGAGCCGACGGCGCATGCACGAACACGCACCTGAGCCTCAGTCGCCTTGCCCTCCACCGGCGTTATCATCGCGGTAGGCGCAGCGGGGGCCAACGCATCTCCCCCCTGCGCAGCCTGCTGCTGCTGCTGCAGGTCCCCCTCCTCAGAAGCGGCTGAGCGCTCCCGAGCTACCTCCGCAGCAGCAACACTGCGCTGCCGCCGAGTGCGAGCTGCCGCAAGCCGTCGCAGCGCTGCCGCCCGATCAGCTCCGTCCTCCGCCTGAGCAGCAGCGCTGCTGTGAAGCTGCCGGCAGGTTAGCGCGGCGAAAGGCGAGGACGCGACGCCGTGGATGTCCGAGGGAATTGGTGAAGTCGGCAAGAGAAGATGGGCTTGCGCCAGGGCGCGGATCAGCTGTGTCGCTGGAAGGATGCATCTTTGGCTGGTTTGAGAAGTTGCGGAGCGAGTATGGGCTGAGGCATGGACGGCGCTGAGTTGGGTAGATGGCAGGACTTGGCTCCATGCTTGCGCACTCTGTTGCAACCACACCCTGCTCAGCAGGGCCTGAGATCGACGCATATCGTCTCAGATATTCCTAACAGATGGGTGATCCCTATTGCCGTCGCGGCTGAGTCTGCCGCGACGGCCTAGTTGGTAGAGATGTTGTGCTGCTGTGCCGGCCCAGTTGGGTAAACTCTTAGGTTATGTCTATGTACGCGCTGCATATATATGCTTTAGTCTGTTTCCGGGCTGACAAGACGGTTGAACATGATGATGCATACGGCGAACGGCGTAGAGCCTTCCATCCGGCAAGAGTCACTTCCAAGCCAAGCAGTTATAGAGAATACGTGACATAAGACTATACACTAATGATTGAGGTTTCAAGCAGGGCAAGCGAATGCAATTAACCGAGTGCATCCGGTTACAGTAAGCCAACATGAGCAAAGTACCAGCGGCGGCCGAGGGCCCTCAGCCAGAACTGAGCCATAGAATCTTAGCTGCAGCTGGCGCTTCAGTTGTATCGGCGTTGCTAGTGAATCCTCTAGATGTAATTAAGGTATGGCACGTAGTAACCATTCGTTTTCCGACCGGTAAGCATCTTACGGTGAGTTCCCTTTCACAGACACGTGTTCAGGCTTCTTCTATGGTTGTGGACCGTCCCCTACCCAGCTGCTTACTCACCCGGTGAGTTCCACAAGCTGTCGCGAGATAGTATTTCGGAGAGCGACCCCCTGCCGCAGTTGCAGCTGCAGTGCATACTTGCATGTTACGCCTCTCACCGCCTCTCTAATTGATTACTATGTTGCCGGTGCCTTCATGCCAGCGTCTCTGGCAGGTATCCAGCCAGATGGGTGCGGCCGCCATCCGTATCCGACTGCCAGTCAACAAAGCTTCCAGCCATCCCAGCCACCGGCTGCACCACAGCCATCGGGACTTGTAGCTCGCTACACCACGGCGACGCTGCCTCGCAGCTGCACCGGCTGCTGCAGGGGCGGGTGCCCATGTCATCATGTGCATGCGCTCTCAAGGTTGCGGACCTAGGTCCCGGCAGCCTGGGCACCCCGGAGAGGTGTCTCAACCGCAGCCCCTACCGCCCCCCAACAGCTCGAGGAGTGCTACGAGACATCCTACGCAAGGTGAGTTCGCGGGTCCTGGAGCCAATGGACACACGCATGCCTGCCAACGAAAGCCTGCAAGTTCCCACTACCATCGCTTGTTACACCCCACTGTCATAGTGCACAACTAGTAGGAGACATGCTGTGCTTGTTTGAGGCCTGTTGTGAGGTAACATGAACCTGTCATGGGGTAACTCGAACGCTCTTGCGCCGTGCAGGAGGGCGTGTGGGCGTTGTGGCGTGGTACCGACACCGCCATCCTCGCCAGCATACCCATGGTGGGTGTCTACATGCCGCTGTACGACCACCTCCTGCAACGTACGACAGCCCTCATGGAGCCGTACTACGCCCCCGCGGTGGCTGGATCCGCTGCTCGTACCCTGGCGGTGCTCCTGGTGGGCCCTCTGGAGCTGGTGCGGACCCGGCAGCAGGGCAGCGCAGGGGGCTCACGAACCGCCTGGGCGGCGTTGCGGGAGACGTTGCGGGAGACCGCTGCGGCGGCGCCAGCGGCGGCAACTGCAGCTAGTGCCGGTGCCGTACCGGCAAGCGTTGCTGCCGCTGCTGCTGCTGCCAGCGCTGGCGCCTCGGTCGTTGGCTGTAGTAGATCAGGGAGTGTGATGGGGTCAGGAGGACGGGCGCTGCCGGCACCGGCAGCAGGAGCAGCGGCACCCTCGACGTTGCAGTGTGCTTGTGTTACCGGTGGAAGGCCAACGGTCGGGCCAGCAACAGCAGCAGCAGCAGCAACAGCAGCAGCAGCAGGCAGTGCATCAGCGGCGGCATCACCATCAACAGCAGCAGCAGCGACACCAGCAGCAGCAGTACATGGTACAACAGGAGGTGGGAGTACGGCAGGGTTGCTGCGAGGGTTGCCGCGGCTGTGGACGGGGGTGGGCGCTACGCTAGCCCGCGATGTGCCCTTCTCCGCCCTCTACTGGGCGCTAGTGGAGCCGCTGAGGGGCGGTCTGCTGGCGCAGTGGGGCCGGGCGGCAGCGGGGGCGCCGGACTTCCCACCCTCGTTAGATCAGCAGCAGCAGCAGCAGCAACTGACACCGACGCACAGTCCCAGCAGCCCCCACCAGCACCAGCAGCAGCAAGACACCACCCCGCACCTATCTCAGCAGCAGCAACAACACCAGCAGAACCAGCATCATGCCCCTCCTCCAGGACAGCAACAACACCAGCCCCATCACATGCACCAGCAGCAGCACCACCAGCCCCAGCAGCACCCCCCCTCGGGTCGAGCCGTGCTGGCCGCCAACCTCATCGCGGGCAGCACGGCGGGGGCCCTGGCCGCCGTCATCACCACTCCCTTTGACGTGGTGAAGACGCGGCTGCAGGTGGGCGATGTGCGCAGCGGGGTGACGGGGGTGGAGGTGGCGCGACGGGTGGTGGCGGAGGAGGGGGCGGCGGGGCTGTTCCGAGGCTGGGGGCCGCGGGCAGCCAGGACGGCGCCGGCGTGTGCGGTGGTGGTGACGAGCTACGAGGTGCTCAAGCTGCTGCTGTAGGGTGTACCGGTAAGACTGGTCGCGAGCGGGCTGCTATGGTGTGCAGTGCATGCTACCGGCATATATAACCGGCATGTATCCCATACAACGTGCGCCGCATGGGTGGTGGTTGGAGTGTACTAGTTGTAGGGATGAGGGATGAAGGATGAGGGAGAGTCTGAAAACGCGCTTGCAGATGCAGGAGATGGTTAGGCAGGGGGTGGTGTGTGGTGTCTGGCAATGCCGAGGGAGCGGTGTGCGCACATGTGGCGGTGGGGTTGGTTGGCCAGCTGGTGCGGGTACTTGGGGGGGCTGTGATGTATGCATATGTTTCACGTCTAGGCAGCGTTGCTTGTACAGCTTTGTATCAACTAGGGTTGTTGTCGTTTTTCCTGCTCTTGCAATGTAGCGTGGAGTAGGGCCTTGCGCCCCAGGGTATTGCTTTCACAATTATTTTGGCATATTGCCGTGGTGCTTTCTTTCTGGTTGTAGTTGAAATAGCTAAGTGTAGCTTGCCTGAATGGGCCCGTCTTGGTTTGCTTGGAGTCTTGACTGTGGTTGTGGCTACCATTATGCTATGGAATCGGCGGTACAGCCCACACACAAGGGTGACATAATATATGCTTACCGCCAACTGCATTCCTGGCCCCTCTCCGGACAACGGGATGGGGAGGCGGAGGGCGCGTGCGACATGGTTTGTTGCGTTTCGCGCGGGGCATGTCCTGCTTGCTTATCGCAAGCTTCCAGGGCTGGCGGGTGGTGTCTTGTGGACTCTGTAGCAGGTGTAGCCTGGTATGTCGTATCCCTGGGTGCCGGTACGTCCACAGCCGTGCAGCACCCAATAGGAGTGGTGCTCTGGGGTGTTGTCGTTCCCAACATGCAGCAGTGGCTACCCGCACACGTGTGCTTGTTGCGGTGCGTCCTTGCGATGCCTCCGCATCGTGGCAACACTCTGTACCCTGGGGGCAGGGGCAAGCCTATGCCACATCGCCCTTTGTGCGGCAGGGGCCCCGGCTCCGGTTAGCCCCCCATTCCAGGGCCCCCAAAGCTACCGGTGTAAAGCATTGGGCTACAGTTTTGGTGTCCTGGAGCGCTGGAAACTCTGTATTGTTGCTCTTGGCAGGTGTGATGAGCCTACGCATGTCATTTAAGATGCATTGGGCGTGAGCTCTTTACGGGAGCGCGCGTTATCTGCTCCTACGTGCTTCTTTGACGTGCCACATGTGCATGTAATATGCCCTCACGCTTTCCTTCATCCCCTGCTCATGTTCAAATTGCTCATTTCCGACGCCAGGAGTGGTGATCTGATAATTAGGCGAACCGGCCACTGAACTGAGACGGACCTGGCCAGGGTTGGTGCCAGGAAAGGCACAGCTGGTGCAGCCAGCCGTGTTGCTGGTGCAGCATGCGCTTCCCATCTCCGCATGTGTGGGGGCAGTCCGTTCTGCAATTCAGGATTGCGGTTGCGGTGGAAGACAGGGCCCAACTGATCACAGCCGGGATGTGCTCTCTGGGTGTACTGGCACTATAACGACAGCCACTGCACCCATGTAGCTGCGGGAACCGGTGTAGCATGCGCAGCGTGACATGAGCATCATGGATAAAGGGCAACAGAAACACACTAGACTGTCGCACACGCCTGCAAACCCCTGGGTAAAGGGATCGTCCGAATACACACAGATTCAGTTCAGGTTTGATTACCTCTGTTTTGCCTTTGTTTTGCTTGTACTTGCGGTTCACATGCGAACCTATCCCAACTGTTTTGCTCTTGTTTCCGCTCAACACAGATGTGCGAAACGGCAGGGCAAGGGTGGGTCCGTGCCTATAACTTACATCTTAAGTCTGCCTCGCTTACGAGGAAAGAGTTGTTGCCTGACCGGGAAAACAACCCCCCACGTCAAACAACGCAGCGTTCTTCTATTGTGTTCGTCATGTAAGGCACATCGTGGCTTTCCGCCGTGACTTAGATCATCCAGCACATTACTAACGACACTCTGCCTAATCAGCTTGTGATGCCGGCTACCTGCCAACCTAACACAGCACCGTCCCAGGAGTTTGCAGCAGCAGGTTATGTGGCGCCTTTGCCCCGTGTGGCGCCATGCCCGCTGTGCTCCCCCAGTGGGTGCATAATGTTGGCAACCTACCGCAACAAACTACGACTACAGCCATATGCACAAGCATACGCATGCTCAGGAGTAACCCAACGTAGGAAGAATAAATCGACTCTCGAAGTCCTCGTGGCTACTTGTGACGCACGTCAGCAGACTCTGCGTGCTCCAGGGAATTAGCAGCAAAATCGCCGCACCCTCCCGTGCCCGCCAGCCTGCGCAAGCGTCAGCCCGATAGATAGCAGTGTAGAAACAAGAGCCCATTGTACGAGTCAAAGATACATGAATTTTACGCAATCACTGCATCAACATACACCATCACCTGTGCCACAACCCAACCAAATGGTCACGCGGACATCGCAAGGCATATACTGCATCCGCAAGCAAACATAAGACAGTTCCAGCAAACCACTCACTGCCCACACGTAACCATCACGTCATGGAACCATGCACCATTGCTGTATGTGCTGTTTTCTGGCGCGTCAGGCCCATACCTAACCAACCGCCACTACCGGACCAACCTTCACATCCTACACGCACAACAGCTGCCGTACATGCATCGCCTGCACCGCGTATTCCGCGCAAGACCAACAACATGAACACGTCAGCCCCTCTGTACACTTGCCTGCTTGTAAGCCTGCGGAACCTTGCCAGTCCGAAACAGGCAACATCCGCAGCAGCAGGAAACCCCTCAACCGCTCGAGCTATCAATGCAGCCTTAATCACCAGCATCACATTAAATAAACCACTTCGCTCATTATGCTAGTCCGGCATGTGCTGTACAAGCACACTTGGGGCATGTAAAGGTGGGACGAAGGAGGAAATGTGTGCGGAGGAGTTCATGACAAAAAAAATATGATGCCATCCTCTAATGCTGCATGTGTTGGTGTGCATGCCCCAAGTGCGCGTTTCAAAATTGCCAACGCCACAACAACACCAATTCATTATGAGACTAATCCTAGATGTCCACAGGAAGAGGCTAGGAAGCCTTGGGAGGCGACGCAGGGCCCATGGGTGTGGACAGGTCGGTACTAGAGCTCGTGGTGTTGAACGAAGGGGCAATCCATGCCTACGAGACAAAGGCAGCGGGACGGTACAGCAGGGGCGTCCTGTCAACGACAAGCCAGACAGAATAGCTCAACAGTGCATTTTTGCAACGTGCCCGAGCCCTCCCTAACCTGTGTTCACAAGAGCATCGCAGCCCACGCTAAAAACACATCAGCCCATTTCGCCTGTCCCCAACCCGCCCCACCCTCCACCACACCTACCAGGATAGAGCGGTAGTGATCCGGCGTGATGCTCACAGCGCTGTTGATGTAGCTAACCGTCGAGCCGTTGGGCAGCTCCTGCACCCACTCAATGTTGTGCACGGCCCGCACAAACGGCCCCATCTTGTGCGCCGCCGTCATGGCCATCATGTACATGGGGGAGCCGCTCTGCCCCGACGCCGTGTCGCACTTGTGGTACAGGTAGCCGTCCGTGCAGGGGTCCTGCACCACGACACACTGGGTGGTCAGGCAGGTGCCCGCCAGCTGGTCCGAGGGGTACCCGGCGGTGAGGGCGACGTAGCGCGAGGGCGCCGAGGCGGTGCAGGGCTCCAGCACGCCCATCCAGCCGGCAGTGGTGCCCACGCGCTGGGAGAGCTTGATGACGGCAATGTCGACACTGTGGAGCGGGCATGGGGGAGGGGAGAGGGGGAGGGGGAGGGAGGGATTGCTTTAAATTGCGACACGGCGTGCAAGGGCGGTTTTGGACGTGTGAAAGGAAGCAACGACCGCGGTGGACGAGCAGGCAGGGCGCACGCTGAGCGACTGCTGTACTGTTGGACGGTTGGAACGGCCCTCGCCTCACTCACCCCCAAGGGGCAAGGGCGATAACGACATGCGCAAAACCGTCCAGCAGGCAGTGGCCCCCAGTATCACAGTGCACTCACGTGTTGGGGTCGGGGGTGCTCGCAGTCGAGTAGCTCTGGTAGACGGTGACGTAGTTCCAGGGCACCACGCCAAAGGGGTTGACCACTTGACCGTCCAGGGTGCGGTACCGGCCGGGGGCAAAGTCCAGGTTGTCGTAGAAAGCCTGACGGAGGGGACGGTGAGGGTGCAGACAACCCGGGTAAGGCAACAGCTCTTGTTGTCGTGTGGACCAAAGGGGGGTGCACAGGGTGAGGCAAGGAAACCTAGTGACTCTATCGGACTAAAGACGACAAACTAGCAAAGCATTGACAGCATCAACCAAGCAGCACACATCTACCTGCGCGTTGCGGTTGAAGACGCAGTGCGCCGCCGTGAGCACCACATCGGGCCCCACCAGCGTGCCGCTGCACACGTAGTTGCCCGTCTTGTCGCGCACGTTGATCTGACCCATGGCGGTGAAGGGGTAGGTTGGGGTGCGCGGACAGTCCACTCGGTCGTCCTGAGGGGCAGCGGGGGCAGCGGGCAGGAGGGGGATGGGCCGTTGTACTAGGACGGATGAGCTTTTGGCCTCCGGAGCAGTGAAGTAAGCAGACCGGACAAACAAATCCAGCCCATATCACTGAGGTTTCATGCAGCCCGTGTAGGCGATGCAGCCAGCCACATGATTCCCAGCAGTAACCCAACCGACGGCCCACAACATTACACAAATTAGGGAACCATTAACAGTCCCAACCCACCGTATCAAAGATCCCCAGCGAGCGGCGCGCCTGGCGGTGCTCCACAGGAGCGGCAGCCGCCTCGGCGCCGACCTGCCGCGCCTGTCGTCGCCACCTGCCCAGTCCCCAAGACTGCTTTCCTGCACTGGGGCCCTGCTGCTGCCCCCGGGCACTCGTCGAGGAACCACCACCGCTGCTGCTGCTGCTGCTGCTTGGCTTTGAGGTAGCGGTGGTGGTGGTGGTCGTGGCCGTGGTGGCTTGTGGCCGAGCTTGCGTGGCGCCAGAAGCACCGTCCAGCTCCGGTTGCAAGGTGTGCTCCCCCGGCCGGACGTTTGACAGGGAAGCGTGCTTCGCCCACTTGCCATTGCCGCGGCCGCTGGCAGCTGCCGGGCGATACTCCCGCCATTGGCGCAAGTTGTTCAGTAGTGCCTGCTGCGAGCCTGACGCGCCCTGGTCGTTACCGCCAGCTTGGCTCGAAATTAGGGCGTCAATCACCTTTTGAACGGATTCGTCCATGTTAGCAACGTACACGTGACCATCGCGAGTGATGCGTACGGCACGTGCGGCTTGCTGCTGAGTTGTTGCTTGCTGGTTCCTGCCGTTGTTGTTGTGCGGCATCTTGGCCGACATCTCGCTCGAGAATGTCATCTGTCCGGTGTAGCGGTAGCCTTCGTGGCGGAAGGCGTGAATGTGGTGAGGGGTAAGGATAGGGGAGCCCTCCTCCGAGCCAGCAACGATGTGTGCGTTGGTGTGGTGGAGGATGGGCTCGCCTGCGGGACATTACGACAAGACAACAAAAGTTGATATTGACTAGTGGGGTGATGCGTGGATTACAAGTTTGAGGGTATGGCGGGACGGGGAGGTGTTGGTGTGCGTAACGCACGCTGGTGGAAGAGTTAAGGGACGAGGGCAAGACGAAGGGAGAATGGACATGTGTCACGTCACTGCGGGGTCCCGGGCTCCCAAGACAAGACGCCCGTTTGCCCTGACTTCTTAGCCATGTGTTCGTTTCCCATAGGTTTGCACACCTGGGCAAGGGTTGTGGTCGATGAACTTCACTCCTTGGCATGTCGCCAAGCAGGGGTTTCCGTATGTCTGCCCATCGGCACCGCAGACGGGCTCGAATGTCTTGGGACATCCATCACGGCAACTATATGCCGTCTCTTGCGCCGTAGAATTGTCAGCGCCTGCGCAACAAACCGAAAGAGAGTTACTGTACATTGAGCCGCCCATAGCTTATATGGTTAGATGCTTCCTTACCCTCGCAACCTACCAGCGAGACGGCAAAGAAAAAGCAACAGCGCAAGGACAACCGGGGCCGGGTATGAACCCGAACGTGGAGTCGCTGCGGCCATGCTATGTTTTGCTCCTTAAACGCTTGCCAGTCGAAGCCCGTTAAAGTTGGAACTCTTCAAGTTACACTACTCCAGGAGAAGAATGCTGTGACGCGTGTTCCACGTAACCGACGAATGTGAAAGAAGCAAATGTACTTTTTAGGGAGAAACGCTGTTGAGGGTGACGGAACGGCCTTCTAAGCACTGCCGAGGGGAAGCGTGCCTACTATGTGGTGGGAAGAAAGGGCAAAGCTTGAGGATGGGGTTGTCCTCTTCTTGTTTAACTAAGTTACTAAACGCGGTGAGGCCTCTATGTTGGAAGAGGCCACGCGTTAGAGGTTAATGGAGCGATGCTATTAAGAATTTTGATGCTCATGAAGTATGAACACGCCCGTCTAGCCAGTAGTGCAGTACGGCAGGGCCGTACCCCGAGGCATGTCAGCAGCACCTTTCTGGTATGAAACGAACTCTTATCTCTAAGGAAAGGTTTTGGCGCTTTGGTGGCAAGGATTACGCCGCATGTAGTCTGCAAGGGTGCAAGGGGATCATGTCTCTGCAATGGGGTTCTTCTGCGGACGCGGGCATAAAGGAGCTCGTGGCAGCGGCAGATCCAAAATTAAATATAAGCGAACAGCCTGTAGCTGAGCGATATACCTTGGGGGAAGAGATAGGTTGCGGTTCCTACGGTCGTGCAGTTCGCGCTGTAAGGATTGAGGATGGCTTACAAGTCGTGGTTAAGCAAATACGATTGTTCGAAATGGACGAGAAAGCACGCATGGTGAGGGTGGAGGTTGGAACTTCACGCCGTAGGCCAAGCATGTGTGTAATTCTAACCATGCAACACCCTTCTAGCCTCTTACCCCCCTTTGACCAGCAGCACCCGCGGCAGCAACCTTTACCGCAACAAACAAAAAGCATCCCTGTGCAGGACACGCTCACGGAGGCCAAGGTGCTGGCGCAGTTTAGCCATGTCAACATCGTGCACTACTATGAATGCTTGCTTGAGGTGCGGCTTTAGCTGCCCCTCACGCGGTCTGCCCACCTGATGAGAGCAGTATACGCGTCTTGCACGGAGGACGATACCTAGGGCAGCAGCGGTGTGGCCATGCCATGTTTGTCGAGTTGGGCTTTGCAGGCAGCATTCGTGAGGACTCCATACCAGCTACTTCCCTCCATGTGAAGGGTGCTCTGAAGGCGTGAGAGGCAGCCCATGTCATTCAGACGCCCTGCCTCTGCAGCCCCCCTCCTCCCCCCACACACACCCTGTCCTATACACCAACTGCGCCGGTAGCGGGGATTCGCCCAGCCCTCCCTAGGAGCTCCTTCTCCTGCCCACCCCACCCACATCCCCCCCCCTCCCTCCCCCCCCCTTCCCCAGGGCGGCGTGCTGAACATCGTGATGGAGTACGCGGGCGGCGGCGACCTGGCGGCGACCATCCAGCGGCGGCAGGCGGAGAAGAAGCCGTTCAGCGAGGACGAAATCATGTTCTGGTGGGGCATTGGGGGGGCTCAAAGACCATACCGAACCATAGGAAACCACAGGTTGGGGCAAAGCAATGGGGGTAGGAGTCGGCAGGGTACCACCAGACAAAGTGTTGGTTACGGTAGTTTGCCCTACCGATACCGGGTCCGCGGTGATGATGAATGGTTAACGCTCCAGCGAGCGGGCGGAAGAAAGCTGGCTGTTCTAGTTGTCTACTGCTTGTATTGCTGTCAAAATTCCGGTCACCAAGGCCCCACATGTGCTCGGCGTGTGCCGGAGAAAAACGGGTGATAAGCTGTAAAACAAATGAATATGCAAGAAATGTAAATAAAGGGGGGACTACAAAGAGGAAACCCAGCGCCGCAGAAGCCGCCACGGAAGCCGCCACAAGCGCGCCATACGTGCGATAGGGAAAGGATGGGGGGGGCTCAAAGACCATACCGAACCATAGGAAACCACAGGTCGGGGCAAGAAAATGGCGGGGGGGAAACCGGGGGAGGAGGGAGAGGAGGGTTTTGTGGGGGTGAGTAGTACGGTATGACTGAGCCGCCATGAGGCACTGTAGCCGTGACCGTGGAGTGAAGACAGGGTGGGAGGTGAGAGGAGGTGGGAGAGGCAGGGGAGCTGGTTGGGGTGAAGGAAGGAGGGGTAGGGGAGGAGGGTGGCGGCGGGCATCCTCGGCTCCCTGGCTACCTGCCCATCCTCCTCCGCTACCCTCGTAGCACACCCCTGGCACAACATGCATGGTCCGCACGCGCCAGGCTCTAACTCACAGCACCTTACACCCCATCCTTCTCTCTGCTTCCCTTCCCTTTCCCTCCCCTCTCCCTGCCCCCCTCCCGACTGCCACCCGCCCCCCTGCTGCCCCCTGCCGCCCAGGTTCGTGCAGGTGGCGCTGGCGCTGTACCACGTGCACCGCCAGAACGTGCTGCACCGGGACCTCAAGTCGCAAAACATATTCATAGCGGAGGGTGGGGCGGGGGGGGGGGGGAGGGGCGGGGTGGCGGGATGGGGGGGGGTTTAAGGGTGGGAGAGCCCTCACGTGGGGATGCGCACGGGTGGAAGGGATTGCTTGAAGCTGAAAGATCAAGCACCCCCACTTGAATTTTGCTAATTCCAAGTCTGCATGCCTTACGAACCCGGCCCGGCACTACCACGGCTTTGCTGGCGGGTCTCTGCCCCCTGTATCCGCCCACCCAGCCACCCACCCCATGACACCCCTCCCTCCTCCCCCCCTACACCGCCCCCGCTTGTGGTGTGGTGGTGGTGGTTGTGGTTGTTGCACGGCCCAGGCAACCTGTTGAAGCTGGGTGACTTTGGCATCGCCCGTGTGCTCAACAGCGACACGGAGCTGGCGAGGACAGTGGTGAGTGGGGGTGTGGGGGGGGAGGGGTATGCAGAGGGGGGGCGGATTGTGCATGGGGGTGTGTGGGGGAGGTGTGGGGGAGTTAGAGCAGGCGTGTGTGTGGGTAGGCGGGGGAGTGTATGCAGGGTGTGTATGGACGGGTGAGCTCACAAAGGGGAAAAGGACTCCCTCAACCACCCCTTTCTTCCCTTTCGCTAATCTACCGGTCTGATCGCAGATCGGTTCGCCGTACTACCTGTCACCGGAGATCTGCGAGGACCGGCCGTACAACCGCAAGAGCGATGGTGGGTGGTGGGTGGGTGGTGGGATGAGGGCGGGGACGTCGGGGTGCGTGTCTACCCGAGGTGGGAGGGCAGTGCCGGGTAGGTACCTGGTGCCCTACTGGGTTTATCCCACCTGGTGTTCTGTTCACTTCCGGCCTCCCCTCCCCTTCATTTTGCTTGTCATCTCATTCAACACATTGCGTATTCATCTTCCTCCCTCTTTCCCCTTCCCCTCCTCGTCCTCCTCCTCCTCCTCTTTGCCCTAACATGTGTATTGGTATATCTCTGATCCCCCCTCCTCCCTCCTTCCACGTCATGCAGTTCGTCGGTTTTCCCTATTCTTACCCCCCCCCTCCTCCCCTCCCCCCCCCAGTGTGGTCGCTGGGCTGCGTGCTGTACGAACTGGCCACCCTGCGCCGCGCCTTCGACGGCCAGAGCCTGCCGGCGCTGGTGGTCAAGATCCTGCGCGGCAAGTACCCGCCCGTGCCCACCCGCTACAGCACCCACCTGCGCCACCTCATCGAGTCCATGCTAAAACAAAACCCCAAGGTGAGCGCGACGGCCGGCCACCCCTTTGGGGCTGTGTGTGTGTTTCAAAAGGAAACTGGCCGCGAAGTAGGACACTGTGGGTGTGGTGGCGATTAGCGGTGCGGGCGGTGGAGATACCCCCCATCGAGAGAGAGGAGCTCATGCAGCATCCGCCATCATATGAGAGAGCCGTCCTCCTCCGCGTCCCCATCCGTTCCCAGCATCCCAGCATGCTCCCATCCCGCACACATCCGTACAACCCTCCCTGCCCCTTCCCTACCGCTCTCTGCCGCCAGGACCGGCCCAACGCTGACGTCATCCTGCGATCCGAGTTCGTACGGCACCACCTGCAGCGCTACGGCGCCCATGTGGTAGCACTGGGGCTGGGGCATGGCAGAGCGGGGGCGGGAGGAGGCGCAGCGGCGGCGGAGGGAGCGGCAGCTGGGGAGGCGGGCGAGGGGTACGGCAGTGCTGCTGCCACTGCCGCCGCCGCCGCTGCGGCTCTGGGGTTGATGGAGCTGGGGGCAGCCGAGGCGCGGCCCCGGCCCGGTCTGCCCAGTAGGGCTCCTCGGCCCCGGCCCGCCACCCGGCCACCTCGGGCACCCTCGGCTGGAGGGCCGGGGCCGGGGGCGGGGGTGGCGGCAGCAGCGGCGGGAGCGGGGGCTGTGGGTGGCGCGGCGGCGTCCGATGCGGGGGACTCGCGGGATGTGAGTGAGGGCGACACGACAGCGCCTTCCACACCTGCGGAGGGATGGTGGGTGGGTTGGGCGTGGCTGTGTGGAGGAGGGGAGGGAGGGGAGGGAGGGGGATGCAAAGGGGGTGCGGAGAGGGTGGGGCGCGAGGAGGTTCTCTGCACCTCTCAGAGATGTGCTTTGTTGTGTTCGCCGGCCTGTATGAGGGAGGGGGGCTGTGCGGCAAGCAGCCGGCAAGAAAGCGGCGGCAGCCAGGGGTTTCTCCAGCTCCACCCTGGCTCCTCCCTGGCTCTCTGCATGCGCATGCACTCTTCCATCTTGCCAACTTACCCACCGGTACCCTCCCCCCTCACCCCCGCTGCCACCCCAGCTCCCCCCTCCGCCCCGCCCTAGCAGCTGCCGGTGCTGCGGGGGGCCGGCGGGGTGGAGGCGGGCGGCTGCTGGAGAGCGGGTGGGTGCGGCAGCAGCAGGCGGCACTGGCGCAGCTGGCAGGGGAGCTGGCAGCGCAGAAGGTGGGGGGGGAAGGGAGGGAGAAGGGGGCGAGGCAGCTGCACCAGCTGAGCCGCGCGAGTACTGTTGGCCGCATTGCACTCGCTGGGCGGCTGCCTGCCTGTCTGTGGGGTAGCAGGTGCCTCCATGAGGACCTTACAGCGTTAGATCCACACTGCTCATTCGTCCATCTTCCTCAAGCTAGGCAGCTGACGGTGTGTTGCTGTGCCTGCCGCTGCCCGCTGTGGCTCCAGGGCGCCGCGGCGGCTGCCTGCGCCCTCAGCCCGGGTCCCGGCCCAAGCGGTCAGGGCGCAGGCGCAGGCGGGTCGGGGGCGGAGTCGGGCGACTCGGGCTCGCCTCCCGCTGCTGCTGCTGCTGCTGGGAGAGGGGAGGGCGGGGGCGCCGCGATAGACGCCACCCTGCCAGCTGCGGGAGGAGGCGGCGGAGGCGGAGCGGGCGGAGGTGGTGGCGGTTGCACGCCTGCCAAGGTGGGGCATGTGGCGGGGGCATGTGGCGGGGGCTGGAGAGGGCGAGGGTGGGCAAGCATGCACGATGTGTGGGGAGCTGCCGGGGAGCTGCAGGGGGCTTAAGGGGACGTGGGACGCGGCCCTGCTCTTCACCTCCCCTACGCCAACACCTTCCCCCTCCCCTCCTCTTCCCCCCACCCCTCCAGGCCAAGCTGTTGGAGCTGCGGCTGCAGCGGGATGCGGAGCGCGAGGCGCAGCGGCGGGTGATTGCGGTGCAGCGAGAGCAGCGGCGGGCGGTGGCGGAGCGCAGGAACCACGAGGCGGCACTGGCGCTCAAGCAGCGGGCGGCGGAGAGGCAGCGGGAAACGGTGGGGGCGCAAGGGAGGGGGTGGTGAGGGGGGCAGTCATGGTGTTGGTCTCACGCCGGACTGTGAGCCTGTGCGCGCCTAACGCCTATGTACGGAGTGGTTAGCGGCGTATGGTTTAGGCGATTCACCGCCCTTCTGGTCTCACCCTGCCCACACCTCGCCCTCTGACCCCCTCCCCCCTCTCGTTGTTTCACTTGTAAGTAGGGTTTTCCCCTCTCCTCTTCCCCCTTCTCCCCCCCTCTCAGGAGCGGCAGCTAGCCGAGCAGCGCGCGGAGGTCGAGGCCAAGCAGCTCAAGGCGCAGCAGCTGGCGGCGCAGATCAAGAGCAGGGAGGTGAGGAGGAGGGGGCGACGGGGCTAACGCCTGCCTTGGAACGCGTCTTCCCGGCCCTCAACACCCTACTACTTTACCTCACCTCTTTTCCATCTCACATCCACCCCGCATGCACCCCGTATCCTACCCCGTATCCACACACAACCCCCCCTTTCAGGAGGCCCGGCGGCGGGAGGCTGAGGAGGCGGCGCAGCACATCTCGGCGCACCGGGAGCACCTGCGGGCGGTGCGGCCGCGGGTCAACAAGGAGCAGCTGGGGGAGCTGGGGGCGCAGTTCGCGGCGCGCATGGCGACGGCGCTGGGGGCGGCGGGGGGTGGTGGGGGTGGGGGAGGAGGAGCAGGAGCAGGAGGCGGGAGCGAGGGGGGACTGGGTGGGGCGCAGGTGCGAGTGCTGTGTGGGCTGCGTTGGGGGGAAGGGGAAGAGGCAGGAGGGTGCAGCTGAGAGGGAGAGCCGTGGTGGGCTGGCGGGTTTCACAGCTGGGTAAGGGTGGCAGACGAGAATGGGTTCATGCCCGCTCATGGGCGTCATGGCCGCAATCACGCGCCCGTTATCGCGGCTCCTCACCCTCCTCGCCGCCTCCCCCATTCCGCAGCAGGTCCTGGTAGTCAACTTCGACTCCGCCTCCCAGCCCGCCGAGCCCACCCACCCCGCCTCATCCTCAGCCCGGCCCTCGCCGCTGCCCGCTGCTCGCAACCGGGGCCCTCAACCGCACCCAGCGGCAGCGGTGCGCGGCACCTGCAGCAGCAGCAGTGGCGGTGGCGGTGCTGCTGGTGCTGGTGCAGCTGCCTCAGATGGATATAGTGGTGGTGGTGGTGGGGCGGGTGGTGGTGTCCCCCGGCGGCGGCCGCCGGGGCCCCTGTCTCCTGCCGCGGCGCCGCCGGTGGCTCGTGCTGCACGTGGGGGCAGCAGCGGCAGCGGAGGCGGCGAGGCGGGGGCTGAGAGGGCGGGGAGCGGAGGGGGAGAGGCCGGGGTGCAGGGCGCTGCGGGGGTGGCGGGACGGTCCCGGGCAGCTGCTGCGGAGCCGCCGCCGTGGAAGCAGAGGTGCGGTGGAGGGGGTGGGGGTGGGGGAAGTGGTGGGGATTGGGAAGGGAAGGGAAGGTGGGGGGAGGTGCATGTGGCGGTGATGGCTACCGTAAGACTGGTATGCATGCATGCGTGCATGCATGGTGGCTGTGTCACCGGTCTCCCGCCTGGAGCAGGGCGCCACCAGGGCAGCTCGGGGGGCAGTCTCCCGGGCTACTGGCCGCCTTGCCTCCCCTACCGCCTCACTCGCTGGCCTCTTCCCCGCTACCCGCCCCCCCCGCCCCTGGTGAAGCACCCCATGGTGAAGCCTTGTCATACAGCTCGTCAGTTGCATCGTCAGTGTCTCATTATATTGTACCCCCCCTCCCTCACGCCTCCTCCCTCACCGCCTCTGCAGGCATAGACCCGCTCGAGTGGCGGAATTCCCTGCCGTGGAGATCTTCACCCCCTACGGCTCCGGCACAGAACTGGCGGAACTGGCGGAGGCGGCCGGCAACGGCAAGAGTGGGGCCGGCGACAGGGGGGGCGGTGAGGGGGAACGTGACGGCGACATGGACGGCTACGGTGCTGACCTGGCTCGCCATGAGGCCGATGAGGATGAACAGGTGCGTGCCTGCGTGCGTGTGTTGGGGAGCGCTGCATTGTTTTGACGGAGGAGGGCATTGCCGTACTTCGTGCCGTTTAGTGGGGTTGTGTCGTACAGCTGACGCTGTTATAAAGCGTCCGCTTCAAGAAAGTCGTACCGGTACTGTAGCTAAGTGATGCATCTACCGGGATGTGCGCATGTGTGTGTCTTCCTACACCCAACATCCCCGCACGTGCGACATGTGCCCATCCCATTGTGGATGCCTCGGGTGTGCAACGCTGTCGGGGTGTTGGGTGCGTGCGCAGGCGACTGCGGGGCTGCTGGAGGTGCTGGCGCAGATCCACGACGTGTTGGAGGAGGACGAGGACGGGGGCCAAGGCGGCGGCGAGGGGGACGGAGACGACGAGGGCCAGGGGGGAGGCCGAGGAGGTGCGACTGGGGGCCAGGGGGCTGCGGGATCTCCTGCCTCCGCCACTGCTGCCGCCGCCGCCGCCGCGGCTAATAACGCGCTGAAGGTTGAGCAGCTGAGGATAGACTTGGAGCGAGAGCTGGGAGCGGAGACGTTTATCGCTGCGTACAGCTTCCTGCGCGACATGAGGGCGCGTGAGGATGCGGAGGGAGACGCGGAGAGCAGCAGCAGCAGCGGCGGCGGAAGTACGGCAGCAGCGGCGCCGACGACGCAAGAGAGTCTGGAGCGCATCTTTGGGGCCAAGCTGTCCCTGGCGCATTCGGTGCTGAGGTTGATAACGCTGGAAGATGCCGTGTTTGCATGATGAGGGGGTGTTGCCGATGTACAGGTGCCATCGGTGCTAGGATGGCGCTAGGGTGGGAGACCGGCGTTAGGAATGGTGGACTGGGGATAGGCGCGTGCGACGCGCAAGCGTAGGAAGGGGGTAAGAGGAGCGAGCGGGCGGTGAGTTTTGGGGGATCCGTGAGTTGGAGGTCTTGGGAGGTGGCGCATGTCAGGCATACGCAACAAGTACCCAATCCCGGTATTCGTGCAAGTAATCCATGGTTCCATGCCATAATGCTCTACCCTGCAAACAGTGAACCACAGTGCCCGCAGTTTTCGCGCAAAGGCATTTCTGGCAAGCGAGCTAAAGCCTGGCATGCGAACCGCTCCGATGACACGAGGGAATTGTGTCAACTATCGAGCGTGTTTCCGTGTACAATGAGGCGTGTTAGGTTGAATTGAAGTTTCTATGGCCAGGGCATGATCATGGAGTTAAACAATACGCGATTGCGTAATAGGCACTGTGTCCCGGGCGCGTTCAGACGTATCCGAAAAGCAGTACAAGATTTACCTGCGTGCAGGTTTACGCTGGTGCTGTAGTTCCTCCTTGCATAGGGGCTAGCCAGGATGTGAAAGGACGTCCTTATCGTCCAACGCAACAGCACGGCACCGGGACACAAGGTTTAGTAAACTGTACCAGATTGATGAACGCGAGTTCAGCTGTCAACGATGGTTGCGACAATGTCTTGATATGTAGATGACTACCTAAACTTAGGATAAATGGCATTGCGAGCAGCAGGCTTACAAAGTCAAGGGCATGGGAGTTCGGCGCCCGCCTTACAGGAGGCAGAAGTACCTTTGCGCCTCTTTCTCTATTTGGCGAAAGAAACTAGCTTCACGCTGGGCTCGCTCAGGGACTTGCTGGCAAGTCTTGAGGTAGGCGTGTAGAAGGGGTGCATACCCGGAGCCCTTCCTAATCCTTGCCTTGTGTACTGCACAGCATATAACTTGCATGCCTGCTTGTCATTTTGTTAATCGCAGGCCAACAAGGGGCTTCAAACTTTTTGCCTTCCGTCGCTGTTATTGATAGCGTTCGTCCTCGCCATAGCCGGTTGCCAACGCTGGTTGTCCAGACTTAGTGCATCATGTACACGTAGATCAGGACAAACGACGTCCACGCAACATGGCACATCTGGCGTACCCGGCGACTACAGCGGCGATGACAGGCCGCGGATGGTTTCGCCTGCCCTCCGGGTCACCACAGTGTTGCACACCAGCACTATACACCAGTCCCAATGCAGGGCAATCACACTGCCCTCACCGCCCAAGGGCGCTATGCCTAGGCTTAGTCCAGAGGCGTACTGCGACGGTACCGCTGCCCCTGTCCTTGGGGCCAGGCGGGGCGCCAAGGCGGTGCTGCCGTACATATCCCGGTGGCGCCGCGGCATTGCCCCGACCCCAACGCATCTAGTGTTGAGTGGCAAGGTGCGTTTCAGGATCAGAATGAAAAGTATACTAGTTGAAGGCAGTAACAGGGTACAGGGCGAAGCACCAAGCCCCTAACGCTGGCGGACACTGCTTATGTATGATGCAATCCGCTTGTTTGGTTCACAAGTTAGAATGGGGGCGTGGGGGAATGCCATGCAGCCGGCCAGCCTATCGCACGCGCATCCCAGCAGTTTCCACCGTTAAACGCGTCACTTGTCCCTTGAGGAGAGCCATGCCCAGCTTTGCGGCTGGGGCACGGGTTCTCCAACAACAGCCAGCTTAACCGCCCCTCGTCCCTCTTACGACCCGCAGTTTGAGGCGCCTGCTGGGCTCTCCTTTCACGACGCGGCGGCGGCGCTGACTGCGGCGGCAGCGCGCCACCTCCTCACTGCTGTCGCGGCGGCTGGCGGCGACATGCCGCTGTCAGCTCAGTTCCTGGCGCTGCCCGGCTGCGTCCGTCTGGTGGCTGTGATGCGCATGTGGGGCGACTTTGCCGACGCTGACGTCACCGCCGGCGAGGGAAGCAGCACCGGCGGCGACGCTGACTGGTTTCCCGATGACACGACGGAGGAGGAGGACACCGCGCCGCCGTCTAGCTCGGAAGCAGGCGACAGAGGACGTCGGCTGTCGCTGGACGACCGCAGGACGCCTGCTGGCGCCGCCGCCGCCGCTGCCGGCGAGTTGGAGGGCTCTCTCCAGCGGGGTGGGTGGGAGGTGCTGCAGCGCATGGCCCTGCTGGGTGTGGGGCCTGCGGGGTCGACTGGGCAGACGCGGAGGCCGTACGGCAGGGGCGTGCGGCTGGAGGGAGAGAGCGAGCAGCCCGGGGAGGAGGCGGCGGTCGCAGTGAGGGAGGTAGGACGCGGCACGGCGGCTGTCGACCCGCAGGACGGGTGGCGGCAGCATTCGCAGGATTCGCAGCAGCAGCAGCAACGTTATCCGGACCCGCCCTCAGATCCGAAGCAGGATCCTTCTTCTTCTGGCGATGCGTTGTCACAGCCGCTGACACCGATCTCTGCCATCGTACCCTTGTACGCCGAACCCGCCGCCGTTGCGTTGCCTTGTTTGCCGTACATCGTCAGCGGCGCTGGTGTGAGTGCTGTCGGCGGCAGCCATGCCGCTAACGGAAGCGTCAGCGGCAACGCCAGCGCCGGGACGCGGCCGCCGTGTACGGCAGTTGCAGCGCCCGCCGCGACGCTGACGTTGCGCTTGATGGCGCCGCCGGAGGTGCTGAGTGGCCTGATGCCTCCAGCGCCGTCGGCGGCGGAGAGTGTGGCGGCAGGTCCGGGCAGCGGCCAGTTCGTCGTCGCGGCTCTGCTGGACTGTGAGTCTGGCAGTGGCGGCGGTAGCAGCAGCAGCAGTGGCTCCCTGCAGCACGCATCCACCGCTGACCTGGCTCCCAGTACGGGGCGACTCGCATGTGTCGTACCGGCGACGGTGCGACCCAGGGCACCAGGGGGCTCCCCGCTTTCCTCCTCACGTTCTGGCAGTGACATCAGCGGCGGCGGAAGCGGAGATGCGTTGGATTGGGCGGGCGGGCTAGTGGTGGAGCTGCCGGTAGCAGAGCTCTTGGCAGCGTTGGCTGGGGATGGAGCAGAAGGAGGTGAAAGCGGCTCTGCCGACAGCAACTCTGCGGCGGGGGCGGCGGGGGCCGCCGATGCCGTACACGGAATGCAAGGTACGGCATGGGACCAGGGATTCGCCTCCGTCGCCGCCACAACGGTTGTGGGACTGCCGAGGACGCCACGTGTACGGCCGGTGGTGCTGACGTTGCACCTGCTCCGGCTACCGCAAGCCGCGGTGGAGGAGGTTGCTGTGGGGGCAGCAGGGGGTGCAGGCAGCAGGAGCGAGGGGAGCGAGGAGGACGGGTCTCGCGCCGGGCTGCGTGAGCGCATCTCGGGTCCCACGGACTGGCTGGGCTACGTGGACGTGTTGCTGCTGGTGCCGGAGGTAGCGGCGGCGGGCGGAGCTGGAGGGCAGGGAGCTGGTGCCTTAGCGGTTGATGCGGCCGCACAGCAGCCTGCTGCCCGGTCGAGAGCTACTCCTGCCGGGCCCGCAGCTGCGGCGGCGGCGGGAGGAGGGGCAGCAACTGGGGCAGCGGCGGCAGCTGAGGCAGCGGCGGCGGCGGCGGTCTTCCGCGCAGGGGCAGTGCAGGCTGAGCTGGGGGGCTTGTGGCGGCGCATGGTGGCGGAGGTGGCGGGGAGGCTGGCGGCGGAAGGCGGCGGGGAGGAGTGGGGCAGCAGCGACGGAGAGGAGGAAGAAGAAGGAGGAGAAGCGGAAGAGGCGGCATCCGGCATGCTGACGCAGCCGTTGTCTGGGGAAGAGGAGGAGGCGGTCGAGGGGGCGGCAGTCAGGGGCTCTAGCTCTCGTTACAGTCAAGCGGGGGCCCAGGCCTTCAAGCACCTGCAGTCCCTGCTGCTTGACCTAGCCACGGCGGCAACTTACATGGGAGGTAACAGCCTAACCAGCCATGCCGGTGGGGCCGTGAGCGCTCCCCGCAGGAGCAACAGGACCTCCTCTGCTGGCCTCGGCCGCACTGACATCACCACCAGCTGCATCACCGTCACAGTTCCCCCGCCGGCGGCTGGATCAGCGGCAGCGCCGGTTACGGCAGGGCCGGCGGTGGCGGCGGCAGCTAACGGAGGCGGCAGCAGGAAGCAGCCGGCGGCAGTGGACCTGGAATCCCTTCGGTCGTACGTTCGCTCGTACCTGTTGCGGCAGGGGCTGACAGCGACATGTTCGCTGCTGGAGGAGCCGCCGGTGCCGCCATCACCGCCGCCGCCGCCCCGGCCGCTGCGGCGCTCGCTATTCCCGTCCACTGGAGAGCTCCGAGAAGCCCCGGCGCAGCCGCCTGCGGAGGCCGCCGCTGGGCTAACGGTGACGTCCTGTGTAGCCGCCGGAGCGCCCTCCGCTGCCATGCTACCAACAGCAGCGGCCGCTGCCGGCGGTGCTCAGCGGCTGTTAGGAGGTGAGCCAGCAAAGCATGCCGCAGCGACGGCAGATCTGGAAGCTCCGGCGGTGGTGGTGCCTTACGAGGCGGCGTACACGGCATGGCGGGCGCAGGCTGCCGGCGGCCGCCAGAGGGCCGCGGCTGTGACGTCGTTCGCGGCGGTGATGGCCATCGGCGTCGTGGCGACGACACTGCGCCTGTGGTTCCGAGGCATCCCTCACCCTCTGGTGAAGGCGCTAGCGGGGATGACGTGGCTGTCGTCGCCGCTGGCAGGCCACGCAGCCGCCGCTGTGGTACGACAATACCACCGCCGGCAGCGACAGCAGCTGGCCCGAGCGGCGGAGGAAGGGGAGCAGTCGGCGGAGGCTGGCGGCAGCAGCAGTGGCGGCGGCGGCGTGGGCGGCGGCGGTCAGGGTTTCGCCGCGGTAGGGCAACGTAAGGTTGCAGCGTCTGCTGATGGTAGTGACACCGAAGCAGGTACCGGTCCCGACGCGGAGGAGGTGGAACTGCTGTCGGTGCTGACAACTGGTCTAGCGGCGGCGCTGCTGGGCTTGCTGACCTACACCGGCAGCCGGCCGCAGCTGGATGTGGGTCAGGATGAGTTGGGGTTCCGCTTCTCGCTGCCTGCAACCCGCGGCGTGCTGGCGCCTCTCATGACTCAGCTAAGGCCGCAAGCGCAGCTGCTCGTTGCAGTACAGATGTTTGCCATTGATGTCGTACATCTGGCCACGTTGTACGGCAAGAGTGCCTGCAATGCCGGCGGCGGCGGCGGCGGAGGAAAAGGAACTGTTACTGCTGCTTTGGATTACGGGTTTGCATGTGACGAGGGCGGCGGCGGCGGCGGACTGGGTTGTCATTTCTACTCGGCGCGGTGCGTGGTTGCTGGGGCGCTGTTGTTTGGGTTGATTGGCCAGGTTGTCGCATTCGTGGAGGAGGCGCGGCTGCGGCGGCGGTTCCGACGGGAGGTCGTGACGCAGGCGAGGTAGTGACCCTAGTGAGCTGGGGCGTTTGGAGGGGACAGCGGAGGCAGGGGATGGGAGCATGAGGGCCGCCGCCGTTGCTTGCGCCCTTGTACGCCGCCATGAAGAGTAGCTTGTTATGCTATTGACGCAAATGGCAGGCGTGTGTATGCTTTTGTGTGGTTGTGTAGGTATAGCTGTCTAGGCTGTTTGTTATGCGGGGTTGTCTGGTTGGGGGAAAGCAGGAGGGAGGCGCAGTTGCGGCTTTGCGGTTGGGTCGTGCACGTAGCAGGCCTAGAAACCCGAGCGAATAAAATTACCGATATTGTAGCACTGTCGCAGAGTGTGGGAGAATGCCTTACTGTTATTCCTGTTCCGTAAACTGGCGGTGGTTGTGGCGGTTGAAGTTGTTGTTTGGGCAACGTGACACGCCATGAGCCAGTGCGAGGATGGAGGCATGCTGGGGACATTTGGAAGGGTACCGTGGCACCTTGCGATGGCCTTCTCTCACGGCGCTGTGTTGAGGACTGCAGTTCGGAGGTCGAAAGTGTGTACTAGAGTGGCAGGTGGCGAACATAGCAACCAAGGGCTGCCGTGAGTTGCAAGCCCCGCCGTTTTTGCCGGCTGCCTTGGCTTCTACTGGTTTGCGTTGTGCTGCTGGTAATTATGGTACTGATGCTAAATGCTTATGATGACGGTTTGCTTTTAAATAGATACAGGAGCAGTTATCGCGAACAGCTGATTGGGGTGGACTACAAGCTTGAAAAATGCATGACTCACGGCCTCAGGAAATGAGGGCTGCTTCACAGCCCTATAACAGTACTCTGCAAGGTTCTTAGTCATGCCAAGCAGTGCGTGTCGTAAGAGAACTGCTAGTGCAAAGAAGCCCGGCTCGAACGCGGGTACACGTTTTGCTATACTTTTGCGGATGTCTGAACATGTACGTTCCGCTAAGCCTGTTGGGACTGTTACAATCTTGGGAATGTTTGGGAATGTTTCTATTGAACACAGCGGGGCACGCAATAAGCGCAGACGTTGCCCTCTGCTGTCGTACGAAGGGTGACCACCCTGGCTAGGGGCGGGGAACAAACGTCGGATTGTGAGGGAGCCTGCGGTGCCGAGACTGGGGAATGGCGGGGGGGCGCGATTACGACGGTGCCTCCTTCATAAGTACCGGTACCGGTGGTCATGCCTGCTGTTTACCATGGGTGCTTTCCCCGCTCCCAAGTTGCCAAAGCACTTGGTTGCGGTGACACGCTTCAATATGAGTTTGGCTGTCGCGCTGTGCTGGTTGGGTAGGCCTGGAAGGTCTTCGTGAACTTGCATGGGAAGGCAGGCGAATCTGTAGCGTGGCAGGGCACCCTGGCGGCTCAAGCGTTTGTACCACATGCCTTGCCGTACCCTTCTCCTTACTAATGGCTGGACCAGACAACACAACGGGAACCGCGCCATGACTCTATACCGGTAGCCATATGGTTGTCCCCAGAATTTGGTTCATGCTTATAGTATGCAGGGCCTTGTGCAGTCACAGTGCGCCCACTGACTAGCCAGTGCCACCTGCCAGGCGGTTAGCCTAGGTACGCTTACCAGTTTACCTTTAGAGAAATGCACCTCCCCCTTGGGCAGACGCGTTAAAACGACAATGCTGATGTTTTCTGGGGCGGTGCATGGCCTCTGTCTGGCCCCAACAGTTTTCTCCCTACGGTGCCCAATAGGCTGCAACCTGCCCCTGCAAGGGTGTGTACCGTTAGGCAGTTGTACGATTTGTGACCGGCTTCGTCAGACCCTTCCTGAGCGTGCTATGCACCATAAGTAGCAGCTTTAATGGATATCCGAGGCTACAGAAGTGCGGCTCATACCTCTTAAATACTACTGTAATCTTTTCTCTGTGTGGAGAAGGCCCTGCCGGTTAACACGTAGCGTACCCAGCCGTGGGAATGGCCCTACCGGGCCAGATAGGTCGGGGCATAATCCACACGACGCCGCACCTAGCGCCGCTGCCATTTACGCTAAGACGACCCGCGTTCAATGGTGTACACACTACATGTCAACCGCTAGGACCAGTGCGATCACCGTGCAAGAGGCCTAGGCTTACACCAATTAGTGTAGCAAACTCGACACTTGACGCTATTGCGCCGGAGCCAGAGGAGCGAGAGTCGACGCCAATTGAGCAGACGCCCGGCGCACCAGGTAAACCCAATTCAGATAGGGAACGCGTTATGGCGTATCCGATCGCTTACTATACGCGTTTGACGAAATGCAGGCATTTTAAAGGTGCTAGATAAATACAAGGCGCCCAAATGGCTGTTTCGTTCTGTCGCCTGCCTCGTGCTCGGAGGGCAAGTGGTGTTGCGCATCTTTAAAGGTAACCAAAGCTTTGGCTGATGTGGAAAAGGTAACGGCTTTGCTTGCTTATCACCTTGTCCCATGGAAGCCCACAGGCAACATCCATTGGCGGAACACGGCGGAGCAGCTGCGGCTTGTTGGCCCGGCGTCGCTCGGGGTATCGCTGTTAACAGCGGGCTTCGTGGGCATGGTTTTCACCATCCAGGTGCGCAAGCTCAAGCCGACACTCAAACCCCAGGTGCCATTGTCACGACATGGATTGACTGCTCTTTCCAGACCACAGCAACAATCCCACCCCGGTCCCCTTTTTGACCGCCGGGTCCGCACCCCTGTCTTTCCACCCCATCTCTATTCCCGCCCCCTCACCACTCCCCTACCCGTTCCAGTTCGTCCGTGAGTTCGCCAAGCTGGGTCTGACCCGCTCCGTGGGCGGCGTGCTGGCGCTGGCACTGTCCCGCGAGCTGACTCCCGTGGTGACCGCCATCATCCTGGCGGGCAGGGTGGGCAGCGCCTTCGCCGCGGAGCTGGGGACCATGCAGGTGCGGGGGGGGGCAAAGAGGAAACAACTAACTGACTGAGGGATAAGGCGTCAACATGGGTTGCAACATGTGAACATGTAGGTGAGGGCTGTGGGGGGGAGTGGAGGGCTGGGGGAGGAGGGGAGGGAGAGGGGGCGGGCGGTGTCGTGGAGGTCAGAGAAGACCTCAGGGGCGCGCCGTTGCTTTCTTCCTCTTGGCGTGTCCCCTGGGTCCTCCGCTGGCTACCCCCCCTCCTCCCTTCCAGTGCTCCACTTCCTTTTTATATCCTCTGAAACCCCTGTCCCCTGCACACCCTGTCCTTCCCCCTCCCCCCCTGCTGCTCAGGCCTGAGCCCTCCGTTGCTGCACTAACCTTTATGTCCCTCCCTGCCCCCTGTCCCCCCGTCCTCCCCCCCCGCAGGTCTCCGAGCAGATGGACAGCCTGCGGGTGCTGTTCACCGACCCGGTGGACTACCTGGTCACCCCGCGGGTGCTGGCCAGCATGATCGCGGGGCCCATTCTCAACGTGCTGTGCTTCTGCATGGGTGGGGCCTGTGTGGGGGGGAGGGGGAGAGGGGCTGCGCGAGGGAGGGACGGGGCCGAGTTGCAGGGGTTGCAGGTGGTGGTGGTGGGGTGCTTGGGAGGTACACTGCAGGGGGGTACTCACCAACGCTACACAGAGAAGGCGCAGGTGCTGCGCCCACTTGCTCACCGCAGCCGGGGCAGCGAGACAGAGCCCCTTCTGCTGTATGCGCTTCCCCGCTTCTATACTTGAAAACCCCAACACCCCACCTCCCCTCCTCTTCCCCCTCCTTCTTCTAACCCTCCTATTCTTCTTCCCCCCTCCCACCGCCCCCCCCAGGCATGGGCGCCGCGGTGCTGCTGGCCGACCTGGTGTACAACGTGCCCGCCAATGTGATCGTGGACTCGGCGCGGCGGGCGCTCACCTCGTACGACGTGCTGACCAGCATGGTGAAGAGCTGGGTGTTTGGCACGGTGGTTGCCACGGTGAGGGGGAGGGAGGGGGGAGGGCAGGGGGTGGTAGAGGGGCCTACCCGCACATCGCCCTTGTGGCCTCCAGCATGTGGCATCCAGCCCATGGGCTTCCCGCACACGCTCCATTCCCTAGGGGTCTTCATGAGGACAGGTTCGGTGTTTCCTCGCGGCTCAGTTCCCGGTATCCTAGAGCCCCTAGAGACATCTTCCTCCGTCCCTCGCCTCCCTTCCCTCGCCTCCCTTCCCTCGCCTCCATTCCCGCGCCCCCCTTCCCTCGCCTCCCTTCCGGACCCTAACCTACCCCACCCGCCCACCCGCCCTCCACGCCACGCCCCCAGATCTCCTGCGCCTGGGGCTTCACCACCAGCGGCGGCGCCAAGGGGGTGGGCGAGTCCACCACTAGTGCGGTGGTGATCTCGCTGGTCACCATCTTCGTGGCGGACTTCTTCCTGTCACTCACCTTTTTCCAGGGGCAGGGAGACGCGCTGAAGCAGCTCAAGTGATGCTGCAGAAAGGGATGGAGAGGGAGGGAGGGAGGAAGGGTGGAGAGGAAAGGAGAGGCGAGGGAGGGAGGATGAGAGGAGGGGCGTAGCGGAAAGGGGTACAGGAATGGCAGAGTTAAGAAGTCGGGGAAGAGGGGAAGTGCGGGGTGCGGGGCGCCGGTAGATGACAGGGGCGCCGGGCTGGGGTATGGGGTATGGTGTACGGAAGGCTGTGCAGCATGAGGGGGGTAGGGACTGGAGGGTGGGATGGAGAAGGCCGGAGAAGAGGACTCGTTGTTGCTTTGTTGCGAGGGCGGTGCGGGGCCTTATCGTGGGGAGGGAGTGCCGGGTGGCGACGAAGGGGCTATTAGGGCGCAGGGGGGCGGAGGGGTTGTCCTACGGCACTGCGGGTTGCGGGGTGCGGAGGGGGGGCAAAGTTAAAGAAAAACGACAAACTGGATGACGAGGCTCCTCCATGGGTTGCTAACTGGCCCATACCGTATGATGGGGGGCGGGGGCGGTTGCGATTTCGAGCTGGGGGCGGGCTGCTTGAGGAGGGCGTAGTAGAGGGCATAATGCAGGGCAGGCAGGGGTTGCAGGTTTGAGTATGCGAGGTGCGTGGTTCGTCTGGTTGCGTTGCACCCGTGGTTACCTCGCTCGAGACGCGCCGCAGTTAGGTGCTACGAGGTGCGTTGTGGGGTGGAGGGGGTGTGGTGCGGCTGTTGAGGCGACCCAACAGCAGGTCGGTTAGGGGCTGTGGCGCGCGGGGCGTGCCGTTGTGAGTTGCGTGTGTGGTGTTGATGTGGCGGGGGAAGGTTGTGGTTGTGGAGGAGGGCGGGGAAAGGTTGTGGCGAGGGAAAGTTGTGGCGGGGGTGGTTGCGGCTGAGCCCGCTGAGGGCGGTTGTTGGGCGGATGCGCACTCGCTGCAACAAGATGGCAACAGGTCCTTAGGGGCATCCCAGGAGCCATCCCAGCTGGGTTTCTCAGCCTAGCCGCCCAAGTGATGTGTTCGAATGGGCAAGGCTGCACACCATGAACGGGACCCCTGCCGGCATGCATGATGCTCCCAAAGAGAGGTAGGTACGGCACATGCTGATCCGGTACATGTGCGGCATGCCGTACGGAGCTACTGTACGGCAGGCGCAAATGCGACATGCTGTACGGACGGGGTGCGTGACAGCAGGCACGTACATCAGTTGCCAGCAACATTTACATGAGCGTTACTCGGCCCGCCGTGCGTGCGTGCGTGCACACACGGCCGTTGAGCGCACCCCAACAGTTGCAACTTACACAGCGCCGAAGGCCCTCCCTCGTGTCTTGCGCAACGTCATTATCCTCCGACCGGACATTTGATCTATCGGGATCGATATACCGGTAACCTGCCTGACCGAAAATGAAATGGTTATAATATTCGTTTCGCAACTATCTGCATGGCATGAACCCGAGCATGCTAGCCACGCACTACTTCATCACCAAGCACTGCTACCGGCACAAACTGAATGCACAACGCGGAACGCGCATCCTTTCCCAGGCGCATGGTTACTACTCCGTAGTCTGTGGTCGGCTCCCAATGCCCCAGCTAGCAGCCTTGGGCAGCAGGCGCATGGAGAGCACCGCGCCCGCGTCCCGGGGCCGCCACCATGCACTTACTCGTGATACACGTGCTGTGCACCCTCTGACCCACTTCCGTCAGCCTGCCATGCCCCATGCAACAATCCAGCTCCTCTCACTACCGTACACCTTTCCCCACCCCTCATGCACCCATGCAACCACCCTCCAAGTGCATGCTACTGCAGCCGCCGCCTCAGCCGTCCCCTGCCGCCCCCGCCCGCCGCCTGCCCCCGCTGCCGCACTGCTCCCGGTGCCCCGCCCGCCAGTGTGCCATCTGGCACTCCCGGCCGCAGTACCACACCCCTCCGCACCGCCCGCACGCCTGCAGCGGCAGCTCCGCCTCACTCACCCCCGCCAGGTTGACGCAGCCGGGGTGGCCGCAGCGGCGAGGCAGCAGCTGGTCGCGAGCCTCCGACGGCAGGGCATCCATCAGCTCGCGGACCCGGGCAGCAAACGCGGCGTCCTGGTCACTCCCGTGCAGCAGCAGCAGCTTGCCCAGCGTGGCTGCCAGTGAGGCTGTGTGGCGCGAGTCGGCGTGCGGCACCACCAGGGACGTGAGGAGCGCCTTGAAGTGGCCACCAGGCCTCATCATCACCTCCGCCTCAGATCCCGCTGTGTCCTGCCCGCCCCGCCGCAGAAGCCACTCCAGGCAGAGCGCCAGCGAGCCAGCCAGGTCCCGCAGCAGGGGGGAGGGCGGCGGCAGGGAGCCTGCAGGGAAGGTACGCGAGAGGCGTATGGGTGTGCACTTCGGCAGCAAGGCACTGCAAACAAGAGGACTGCGCTATTTCCCCCGGAACAACTGCTTCTGGAACAGCTGCTTCTTACGCTTACTGTGTACACGGGGCCAGGGAAACGCGAGAATGACAGAGATCCGCCCTCTTTCGCATTGGGCCCCTCACCCCACACCCCAAGGTCCGCATGCCTGGCCCTGAAGAGTCAGCACCAAGCCCCGCCTCCCCATTATCATTTGCCACTTACCATGAACAGCCAGCCCTAGCTCGGCAAGCTTCCAGCGATATACATTAAGCAAGACCTCCTGGGCGCTCCCCGGCTCTCCCCTGATGCAGTGCCGCATCACCCCGGCCGCCAGACCCCACCACTCCGCCTCCTCCGCCCACCACCCGGCACCACCGACCCGCGGGGTCTGCTGTTCTCCGGCAATCCTAAGAGACATCAACGCCAGCTCCGGGGCATCCTCACACCGCACCACCGCCCCACCGCCCGCAGTGGCTCAGGTGCGGCGGCGGTCTGCTGCGTTGCAGAGGAAGAGCTAGCGCCGCCGCCGCCGTTGGAGCTGCCGCCATGCGATGGGGTTGCCAATGCCTCGGGCGGTCCGGCCCAGAACTGCCCCGACACCACCGCCAGGCGACCCATGCGCATGGCCAGCGCCAGGGATGCACGCCTGCCCGGCGGCGGGTCTCCGAAACCCGGCCTCAGAATAGACATAGCCACCAGCAGTGGGCCAACCTCGACGACCCGGACCTGGCTGTAGCTGCTACCGCCGACACCGCCTGTCCCCCTGCCGCTGGCGCTGCTGCCGCCTCCCCTCCCGCCACCATCACCGCCATTGCCACCAGAGCGGGGGACGTCGCTCCATTCCGTCTCAACCTCCACGGGCACCCGCCGCAGCACTTCCAGCGGCAGCCCATACGTCGGGCCGCCGTCCGCCGCGTGCAGGCAGGCAACTCCGTACACGAGCACTGCATGCCGTACACAGCGCCCGGAAAGCGCCGTACGCAGCTGGGCTCGCGGTCCCTCGCCGGTGCCTTCCGACGAGGTTGCTTCATCACCACCTCCGCCTCCGATCCCGCTGCGTCCTGCCCGCCCCGCCGCAGCAGCCACTCCAGGCAGAGCGCCAGCGAGCCAGCCAGGTCCCGCAGCAGGGGGGAGGGGGGCGGCAGGGAGCCTGCAAGAAGGTACCTGCGGGGCATGTCAAGGTGATTCAGCTTGCAGCACCAACGCGAAACATTGTGGAGAAGAGGGGACTGTGCTAATGCCTCTGTGACAACCGCTTGCTGGGTCCTACCCCGGGGCTGAGACCTGCGGTGCACGTGCTATGGGGCCCGGAACAGGCAGGTGGCTCACCCATGGTTCACCCATGGCACCAGGCACCAGGCGGCAGTAGGGGCTGTCTAGCATGGCTGCTAGGCTGGTGAGGGGCTCCCTGGGCTGGGGAGGGCAGCGACGGGGCACGGAGGTCCACCCTGCTCAACGAGGGGCGCGCTAGCGGGTTATTGCGGGTTGCGGGAGGGGGCGGGCGAGGCACTGCAGGCGGGCATGTATGCGAGCAATACCGGTGTGCAGGGAGGAGGAATGCAGGGAGGGGAATGCAGGCAAGTGGGTCGGGGTCAGGAGCGGGTGCCAAGCAGTAGCTGTCTGTCGGATCGGGAGATGTAGTGCTGTGGGTGTGCGGTTACAGCATGCGTGCATGCATGCTGGTAGATCGGTAGGTCGGTAGGTAGTTGTATTAGTGCTTTGTCGGGAGGAGGAACGTGGTGAGGTGCCCTTATCTGTCGCATGAAAAGCGTTAAGGAGGAGCGGATGGTGGGGCGTGCGCGTTGCTCTTGCAATGGCCTTCGGTGTATCGACGGCAGCGCAACATCCTTGCAAGATGGGAGCATGCGTGCGTGTGTGCTCCCCAACCGCCTACCCGCCGCATGTCTGCCTGCCTGCTTGCCTGCGGCGGGGTGAGGCAGGGGAGCTAGGAACACGCATAGACCGGCATGTGGAGCGAGCAGGCTGAGCAAAGCCTTCCAAAAGGCGTTAACTCACAGGCGTCTATGAATTCTGAAGTACCGGTATCTAGGCGGAAGCGGCGCTTCCTCTCGGCGGTACAAATGTATGTTCCGGCGCTGGATCCTGTTCCTTTCTTGGCACTGTCACCCACCCTGCATGCGGTACACAGTGACAAGGAAAATGGCTGGCGGAGACGGCTTTGGAGGTTACTTAGGATGGCCCTACGTTTATTTAAGAGAGCCGCACGCTTAGTTCGGATTGCCATACGCGAGTGCTGCCGCCCAGCGCTTCCGACGGTTGCCGCCCCCTCCGCGGCCTGAGTGCCAGCTAGCGCCCCTACCTTGTGGGTGGAGCGAGGGCGCGGAGCTCAGGACACATGCACGCATTGCATGTTCCCTACATGCATACGAGCACTACCGAGTATATGGAACAAGGATCCAGCGCCGCCATTAGTCAGACTCCCGTACACAAAATACACCGCGTTATAGCACTGGTGTTGCAATTACACACAACCGGCCGTCGGCCGCCACCACTGCTACCACTACTACTACTCACTGCCGTACACCGCCCCCCATTGCCGTACACCGCACCCCACTGCCGTACACCCCACTGGTGTAGGGCACATGGCGCCAAGGTGGCAGGTAAACCAACCGCTAAACAACATGCAGAGCTTGACATACTGGTATGTACAGGGGTCGGCCAAGGAGCTCAGCTTACCTGCGACCCCCTGGGTACACCGGCCTGGGTACCGGGTGTACCGGGGCCCTGGGTGCCCCGGGGCAGTAATGCGGCCCCGATGTGCCTTCCCGCACGCGTCCCTTCGCACCGCTACTCGTGCAGAACTTGACTTACAGCTACTCCCTGTATGCTCGACCCATCTTGGAAGAAACGCTTATAAGCACTAGCCTCTAGCCTCGATTTCATTCACACTGCATTCCGTCCCAGCGAAATACTATTTATCGTACACACTTGTCAGGACGATCCCACCAACTCAGTGCCACAACAGATTTGGCAAATCCTAACTTGCGACTTTGTATCCTGTTATCTTCTTCCGCATCACTGGACGCTGCATGTCGGGGGCAAGTTCCTCCAAAACGACCCGTGGGTCACTCCGTCCCCAGCTCTCCTGACCGTATAACAGCATATCCGAACCCCTTCCGGCGATATTTGTAAAAGTGTAAAGCTGCGCCCCTGCGTACGGAAACTAAAGCGCTTCGCTCCCGTCATGCAACTTTGCTCGTACCATCCAATCGCCACAGGAGAAACACGCTACCATGGCCCCATCCACACCCATCCAAACCATCCTTACCCGGCCAAAAGCGCACGGCGACTCCCCAATTGCTTTTCCGTATCTTCATGCGTGCCGGCCCTGTCACGGCTTCTGTCCTACCCTGCTACATGGGATCTCAGGGGCCGTCGATAACACCCAAAAACCATAAACGGCTGGCCATAATGAAAGCTTCAGGCCGCTAGCCATGGCCCCTCACGTGTCCCCTGCCGCCCCCGCCCGCCGCCTGCCCCCGCTGCCGCACTGCTCCCGGTGCCCCGCCCGCCAGTGTGCCATCTGGCACTCCCGGCCGCAGTACCACACCCCTCCGCACCGCCCGCACGCCTGCAGCGGCAGCTCCGCCTCACTCACCCCCGCCAGGTTGACGCAGCCGGGGTGGCCGCAGCGGCGAGGCAGCAGCTGGTCGCGAGCCTCCGACGGCAGGGCATCCATCAGGTCGCGGACCCGGGCAGCAAACGCGGCGTCCTGGCCACTCCCGTGCAGCAGCAGCAGCAGCTTGCCCAGCGTGGCTGCCAGTGAGGCTGTGTGGCGCGACTCGGCGTACGGCACCACCAGGGACGTGAGGAGCACCTCGATCGGGTTGCCGGTGCTCATCACCACCTCCGCCTCCAGTCCCCCCGTGTCCTCCCCGCCCCGCCGCAGCAGCCACTCTAGGCAGAGCGCCAGCGAGCCAGCCAGGTCCCGCAGCAGGGGGGAGGGGGGCGGCAGGGAGCCTGCATGGAAGGGAAGGTACGCGAGGGGTGTGCACTTCGGCAGCAAGGCCCATGCAAAGCACTCCAAACAAGAGGACTGCGCTATTTCCCCCGGAACAATTGCTTCTGGAACAGCTGCTTCTTACGCTTACCGTGCACACGGGGCCAGGGAAACGCGAGAATAACAGAGATTCGCCCTCTTTCGCATAGGGCCCCTCAATCCACACCCCTTCATGGTCCGCATGCCTGGCCCTGAGGATTCAGCAGCCAGCACCAAGCCCCGTCTTCCCATCATCATCTGCCACTTACCATGCACAGCCAGCCCTAGCTCGGCAAGCTTCCAGCGATATACATTAAGCAAGATCTCCGCGGCGCTCCCCTGCACTCCGCTGATGCAGTGCCGCATCACCCCGGCCGCCAGACCCCACCACTCCGCCTCCTCCGCCCACCACCCGGCACCACCGACCCGCCGGGTCTGCTGGTCTCCGGCAATCTGAAGGGACATCAACGCCAGCTCCGGGGCATCCTCACGTCGCACCACCGCCCGCAGTGGCTCAGGTGCGGCGGCGGTCTGCTGTGTCGCAGAGGAAGGGCTGCCGCCACCGCCGTTGGAGCTGCCACCGCGTGTCGGGGTTACCAGTGCCTCGAGCCGCCCGGCCCAGAACTGCCCCGACGCCACCGCCAGGCGACCCATGCGCATCGCCAGTGCCCGGGATGCTCGCCTGCCCGGCGGCGGGTCTCCTGAACCCGGGCTGAGAACAGACACAGCCACCAGCAGCGGGCCAACCTCGACGACCCGGACCTGGCTGTAGCTGCTACCGCCGACACCGCCAGTCCTCCCACCGCTGGCGCTGCTGCCGCCTCCCCTCCCGCCACCATCACCGCCATTGCCACCAGAGCGGGGGACGTCGCTCCATTCCGTCTCAACCTCCACGGGCACCCGCCGCAGCACTTCCAGCGGCAGCCCATACGTCGGGCCGCCGTCCGCCGCGTGCAGGCAGGCAACTCCGTACACGAGCACTGCATGCCGTACACAGCGCCCGGAAAGCGCCGTACGCAGCTGGGCTCGCGGTCCCTCGCCGGTGCCTTCCGACGAGGTTGCCAGCCTCTCAAGGACCTGGTGTGTGGACAGGAACAGCTTCTTGGCGTCACTGTCACGCCTGTCCAGGCCGTTGCTGCCCGCCACATCAGCAGTCGTTAGCAGGAGCAGCACCACCCGAGCCAGGTGCTCCATCACCGCGCTGCTCTGCAGGCTGGATGTGAACTCCGACATGACGGCGAGGTGGGCGGCCGGGAGGGGCTGCTGCGGCTGCGGCTGACCCGTGGGACCTCCGAGCAGTCGGAGCGCGAGTTTGGAAAGGCATTCCGCGAGAGACATGGCTTGTGTTATGAGCACATGTCCGGTAAAGCGAATGCTAGCCATGGCTTCAACGGATGGTAGTGGCTGCTGGCCCTGCTCGCGTGGGCGCCGCTCTAGCTGCTGCCGCTGCTGCTCCTGCTGCCGCCCCCACTGCTGCGCTTCCGGTCCTGCGTTTGCCGCGTCTTGCAGGGTCTGGGCAAGGGCAGCCAGCTGGCGACTGCAGGCCTGCAGGCTGTGCGAGCGCAGCAGCTTGGTCGCCAGGTCCAAGGCCGGAGCGACGCAGCTGTCTCTGCGGGCGACTCCTCGGACAAAGCCGGCAATTAGAAAGCAGGCTCCTCCGGAAATTTTGAACTGCAATTCGCCATTGCGTGTGAGTGGCTGCAGCGGGTCATAATGCTGCCGAATAAAGGTGGCCAACAACCGCAGCAGCGCGAAACGAAATGACTCATCATCTGTAAAGGCCTCGGCTAGAGCCTCGGCATCTGTGTCATTACTATCGAAACAAGGAGGGATGATCTGTAAGCGCTCGTGGACCTCTTGCAACGCCCCGTTCCCAAACCTTGGGCGGGGCGGCCGCGGCTGCGGGCCTGCAGCTGGCGCCCGGGCAGCACTAGCCGGCGGCCCCAGCAGCCGCTCCACAGCGCCAGACAGCTGCTGAAAGCAGGTCCGGATGTGGGGAGGCAGCGGGTCTGGGGCGGTGGCCGAGCGGGGGCCACCCGCCTGACCTCGGCAGCGAGCTCCTTGCGCCCCGCGCCTCGGCATAGCAGCTTGTCAGCAATAGTTATCAAAGCTTATCCGCTGCAAATAGAAACAGATGCCCACATGAAGAATGTCAGCAAATGAAATCCTTGCGTGCTTCCTATGCAGTGAACAGACGTTGTATGACGAGGCGCATCGGGCACAGCACTTTCGTAGAGCAAGACAAACGTAGGTGGCTGCTGACCCGTGGGTCTCGCTACGATTCACAACACAAGCAATAGCTGAATTGTGAGATTTTAATCGCCTCCCAGCATCGGTACTTAGACGGGCTTAAAGATTTAATTGCCGTACTTTCATTTCCCAAATCGACTGGGTTGCCTTGTCGTCGTTTCGGGTGAATAAGGCCTTTGTAAGCGGCTCAGACCTACTAAAGTCAACTATTACCCCTACGCGGGTCTTCCGGGTTCGAAGTTCTCAGGTGATCACTCCTGGTGTGGCAGCAGAGGTACGGCAGAGCCCGCCTCGCGGCAGAGGCAGGTTGCTGACTTGGGTCGACCAAGAGACCCCTGAAGCCGCCGCGGCTCGTGCCTAGGGGTAGGCGAAATGCACATGCAAGACATCGAAAGTGGCGGCACTGTTGCAATCAATGAAACTGGCCGCCAGTGGGAACGTACTGTGATACCCCCTGATACGGCAATTCGTACTGCAAGGTGGGTGCAGCCGATACAGCACGCAGAAGCTAACAGCCATGGTCCGAGGTATCAGCGTTGCAGGGAGGAGCGTTGCAGGGAGGGGCATGCAAAGGCAGTGGAAAGGAAGGGCACACTCCGCACACTCGCGAGCGCATACGAAACCGGTGGCCTAGGAATGTGCCAGACGGGAAAAAGAAGTGGCATAGGGGAGGAAACGCAGCAAATGCGCACCTTGAAGTGGCCACCAGGCCTCATCACCACCTCCGCCTCCGATCCCGCTGTGTCCTCCCCGCCCCGCCGCAGCAGCCACTCCAGGCAGAGCGCCAGCGAGCCAGCCAGGTCCCGCAGCAGGGGGGAGGGGGGCGGCAGGGAGCCTGCATGGAAGGTACCTGCGGGGCATGTGAAGGTGATTCAGCTTGCAGCACCAACGCGAAACATTGTGGAGAAGAGGGGACTGTGCTAATGCCTTTGGGACAACTGCTTGCTGGGTCCTACCCCGGGGCTGAGACCTGCGGTGCACGTGCTGGGTGCTGGTTCACCCATGGCACCAGGCACCAGGCGGCAGTAGGGGCTGTCTAGCATGGCTGCTAGGCTGGTGAGGGGCTCCCTGGGCTGGGGAGGGCAGCGACGGGGCACGGAGGTCCACCCTGCTCAACGAGGGGCGCGCTAGCGGGTTATTGCGGGAGGGGGCGGGCGAGGCACTGCAGGCGGGCATGTGTGCGAGCAATACCGGTGTGCAGGGAGGAGGAATGCAGGGTGGAGGATGCGAGCAAGTGGGTGGGGGGCAGGAGCGGGTGCCAAGCAGTGTCTTTCTGTCGGATCGGGAGATGTTGTGCTGTGGGTGTGCGGTTACAGCATGCGTGCATGCATGTAGAAAGGTAGGTAGGTAGGTAGTTGTATTAGTGCTTTGTCGGGAGGAGGAACGTGGTGAGGTACCCTTATCTGTCGCATGAAAAGCGTTAAGGAGGAGCGGGTGGTCGGGCTTGCGCGTCGCTCTTGCAATGGCCTTCGGTGTATCGACGGCAGCGCAACATCCTTGCAAGATGGGAGCATGCGTGCGTGTGTGCTCCCCAACCGCCTACCCGCAGCATGTCTGCCTGCCTGCCTGCTTGCCTGCGGCGGGGTGAGGCAGGGGAGCTAGGAACACGCATATACCGGCATGTGGAGCGAGCAGGCTGAGCAAAGCCTTCCAAAAGGCGTTTGCTGACAGGCGTCTATGAATTCTGTAGTACCGGTATCTAGGCGCTTCCTCTCGGCGGTACAAATGTATGCTCCGGCGCTGGATCCTGTTCCTTTCTTGGCACTGTCACCCACCCTGCATGCGTGCACAGTGACAAGGAAAATGGCTGGCGAGGACGGCTTTGGAGGTTACTTAGGATGGCCTTACGTTTACTTAAGAGAGCCGCACGCTTAGTTCGGATTGCCATACGCGAGTGCTGCCGCCCAGCGCTTCCGACGGTTGCCGCCCCCTCCGCGGCCTGAGTGTCAGCTAGCGCCCTTACCTTGTGGGTGGAGCGAGGGCGCGGAGCTCAGGACACACGCTCGCATTGCATGTTCCCTACATGCATACGAGCACTACCGAGTATATGGAACAAGGATCCAGCGCCGCCATTAGTCAGACTCCCGTACACAAAACACACCGCCTTGTGGCGCTTGTGTTGCAATGACAATATACACAACCAGCCACCACTGCCACCACTACTACAGCCCCAATGGCGTACATCGCACCCCATTGCCGTACACCCCACCCGACTGCCATACACCCCACTGGCGTAAGGCGCATAGCGCCAAGGTGGCAGGTAAACCAACCGCTAAACAACATGCTTGACATACTGGTATGTACAGGAGTCGGCCAAGGAGCTCAGCTTACCTGCTACCCCTGGATGCTCTACCGGCCTAAGCAGTAATGTGGCCCCGATGTGCGTAGTACGCGCCTTCCCGCACGCGTCCCTTCGCACCGCTACTCGTACAGAACTTGACTTACAGCTACTAACTGTATGCTCGACCCATCTTGGAAGAAACGCTTATAAGCACTAACCTCGAGCCTCGAATTTATTCACACTGCATTCCGTCCCAGCGATATACTATTTATCGTACACACTTGTCAGGACGATCCCACCAACTCAGTGCCACAACAGATTTGGCAAATCCTATCTTGCGACTTTGTATCCTGTTATCGTCTCCGCATTACTGGACGCTGCATATCGGGGGCAAGTTCCTCCAAAACGACCCATGGGTCACTCCGTCCCCAGCTCTCCTGACCGTATAACAGCAAATCCGAACCCCTTCCGGCGATAGTTGTAAAAGTGTAAAGCCACGCACCTGCGTACGGAAACTAAAGCGCTTCGCTCTCGTCATGCAACTTTACTCATACCATGCAATCGGCACCACGGCCCCATCCACACCCATCCAAACCATCCATACCCGGCCAAAAGCGCACGGCGACTCCCCAATTGCTTTTCCGTATCTTCATGCGTGCCGGCCCTGTCACGGCTTCTGTCCTACCCTGCCACATGGGCTCTCAGGGGCCGTCGATAACACCCAAAAACCATAAACGGCTGGCCGCTAGCCATGGCCCCTCACGTGTCCCCTGCCGCCCCCGCCCGCCGCCTGCCCCCGCTGCCGCACTGCTCCCGGTGCCCCGCCCGCCAGTGTGCCATCTGGCACTCCCGGCCGCAGTACCACACCCCTCCGCACCGCCCGCACGCCCGCAGCGGCAGCTCCGCCTCACTCACCCCCGCCAGGTTGACGCAGCCGGGGTGGCCGCAGCGGCGAGGCAGCAGCTGGTCGCGAGCCTCCGCCGGCAGGGCATCCATCAGGTCGCGGACCCGGGCAGCAAACGCGGCCTCCTGGCCACTCCCGTGCAGCAGCAGCAGCAGCTTGCCCAGCGTGGCTGCCAGTGAGGCTGTGTGGCGCGAGTCGGCGTGCGGCACCACCAGGGACGTGAGGAGTACCTTGAAGTGGCTACCAGGCCTCATCACCACCTCCGCCTCCGGCCCCGCTGTGTCCTCCCCGCCCCGCCGCAGCAGCCACTCCAGGCAGAGCGCCAGCGAGCCAGCCAGGTCCCGCAGCAATAGGGGGGAGGGCGGCGGCAGGGAGCCTGCATGAACGGTACCTGCGGCATGCGTGCATAAGCCACAAGGTGATTCATCTTATAGCACCAATGCGAAACATCTAAAATCAGACGGGACTGTGTTAATGTCTCTCTGAGAACATCTTGCTGGGTCCTACCCCGGGGCTGAGGCCTACCGCACACATGGGCCCCGTATGCAGGGGGGGGGGAGTACCGGGGATGCACGTTTCCTCCCGCCTGTCGACCCTTCACCCCACACCCCTACAGGGTCCGCATGTCTGGCCCCTATCACTCTGCCCAGTCTCCTGATGCCGCCCTCGCCACTTGCACCTTACCAGCAGCGGATAGCACCAGCTTCCGTTGACACGTTGCAAGCAAATCCCCCCGCATGTTCGATGGTGCTCCCTCCATGACGTGACGCAGCACCCCAGCCGCCAAACCCCACCACTCCGCCTCCTCCGCCCACCACCCCACATCGCCGAACCGCCGGGTCTGCTTGTCTGCAGCGAGCGCAAGCGCATTCACCGCCAGACCTGCGACATCCTCACGCCCCACCATCGCCCGCAGTGGCTCAGCTGCGGCGGCGGTCTGCTGCGTCGCATAGGAAGAGCTAGCGCTGGCACCGCTACCAGTGCTGCTACAGACGCCACCGGAGCTGCTGCCACGTGTTGGGGTTGCCGATGCCTCGAGCCACCCGGCCCAGAACTGCCCCGACGCCACCGCCAGGCGACCCATGCGCATCGCCAGCGCCCGGGATGCTGTCCTGCCCGGCGGCGGGTCTCCAAAACCCAGTTCTAGGACAGACAAAGCCGCCAGCAGTGACATAGACTCGACGATCCGGACCTGGCTGTAGCTGCTACCGCCGACACCGCCGGTCCTCCTGCCGCTGGAGCTGCTGCTACCGCCTCCTCCATCACCGCTGAAGACGCCTCTCCGCTCCGTCTCAACCTCCACGGGCACCCGCCGCAGCACTTCCAGCGGCAGCCCATACGTCGGGCCGCCGTCCGCCGCGTGCAGGCAGGCAACTCCGTACACCAGCACTGCATGCCGTACACAGCGCCCGGAAAGTGCCGTACGCAGCTGGGCTCGCGGTCCCTCGCCGACACCGTATAGAATCCTCTCGAGGGTCTGGTATGTGGACAGGAACATCACCTTCACATTTAACACATCCTTGCCGATAGAGCCCGCCGTGTCAGAGGTTGTCAGCAGCAGCAGCGCCCGAGCCGTATGCTCCATTACCGCACTGCTCTGCAGGCTGGACGCGAACTCCGACATGAAGGCGAGGTGGGCGGCCGGGACGGGCTGTTGCGGCTGCTGGTGACCCGTGGGACCTCCGAGCAGTCGGAGCGCGAGTTTGGAAAGGCATTCCGCGAGAGACATGGCTTGTGTTATGAGCACATGTCCGGCAAAGCGAATGCTAGCCATGGCTTCAACGGATGGTGGTAGTTGCTGGCCCTGCTCGCGTGGGCGCCGCTGCTGCTGCTGCTGCTCCTGCTGCTGCTGCTGCCCCCACTGGTGCGCTTCCGGTCCTGCGTTTGCCGCAGCTTGCAGGGTCTGGGCAAGGGCAGCCAGCTGGCGACTGCAGGCCTGCAGGCTGTGCGAGCGCAGCAGCTTGGTCGCCAGGTCCAAGGCCGAAGCGATGCAGCTGTCGTGGCGGCGTGCGCATTCGACCAAGTCCCTGACCAGAATGCAAGCTTTCTCCGAAATGAGGTTCCAGTCGCGCCAGCATGCACACTCCACAAAGATCTTGACCAGGATGCAGGCTGTCCCCGCAATTTGGTGCTGTAACCTCACATTGCGTGTGGCTGACTGCAGCGGATCGTATTGCTGGCGGATGAAGGTGACCACCAGCCGGAGCAGCGCGGAACGGAGTGACTCAGCCTCAAAAGCTGCGGCTAGAGCGCGCTCAGCACCACCACCATTCCAGTAGCTTATAATGTCTTGTAGGCAATCTGAGACCTCTTGCAACGCCCCGTTCCCAAACCTAGGGTGGGCCGGCTGCGGCTGCGGGCCTGCAGCTGGCGCCCGGCCAGCGCTCCTCACGCTAGCCGGCGGCCCCAGCAGCCGCTCCACAGCGCCAGGCAGCTGCTGAAAGCAGGTCCGGATGTGGGGAGGCAGCGGATCTGGGGCGGCGGCCGAGCGGCGGCTGCCCGCCTGACCTCGAGCACCTTGTGAGCGGTGCCGCCTGGGCATAGCTGGAGGCGACCTAGGCCGCTTCTGCTGGCTGCATGTAGTGCACAATCGGGAAAACTGGGAGGTTACGGCCTCAGGTTTAGACACCTCAGAGTTTGAGTGACCCGAAGGCGCGAACTGGTGTTGTGAGACAGACGCTTTTCGGCGACGCGGCCGTCTCCTAAGTGCTATCCTATACCGCTACCGCTGCAACGCTAAGATATCGTGACGATGGCTAATGTTTAAGCTCCAGAATGAGTATCAGTATTCACACTGTGCGCTATGCAAGCTGGAGGACGAGACGAGGCTGATGACCCAAGGACCATGCGGTGATGGCCACAAGGTTACCATGCTAGTCATAAAACGCGGAGCGTACAATGGGCTCAGCTTGGCCCAGAAAGGTCCATTAGTTCAGCATGTGTCCGTTGGATTGACCCAGATAGTTGTATTGGCCATATAGTATTCCCTCGAAGACGTCAGGGCTAGTTACCATTTAGGGCTACTTACCATTTAGCACATTATATATTTGCCCATCGTGCAGATAAGATAAGATAACGTTTGATGTGACGTGCGTTTTTTGCTTGCAATTTGGACCTTTTGTACGACGAGATCTGTCGTCGCTTTGTAGCCAGGCGCTTGTGCACGGATGTGTTAGCACTGTTGTGTTGCTGCGGCTGGGTACAACGTGCCCTGCATAATTGATCGGCCGGGGGTGCGCTTCTGGCGCGCCCCTTGGCTTTGTTGCTCTATGTAACGCTCTATGGATGACCTGCCTAGGATGTCTATGCAATAGGCTAATACATTTTCAAAGCATTAGCTCAGCGAACGTAGGTTACGCTTGCGCCAATTTGCAGCCTCCTTGCCCGGTCGCCGCGTCGTCTGGTCACTTCGTGCACCCCGCCTCTCTTCACCACCAACACCCTACCCTTGTTCTGCCAAAACGAGTTGTTCCAAGAAAGGAGCCCCTTATCGATATCTAAGGACTCAGGCAAAAGCGATGCCTGCGCACGCGGATAAGACCCAAAGACCGGCACCGCCAAGTACTGTTGTTTACCATTAGCCAGACAGCCACCATTTGCTCCCACCTGGCTTAGTTGGCGTTGCTGCTTGCTTAGCTGCAGTGCTTTATGTTCATCATGCTGGGGGGAGTGACGCTGTGTTTTTCGTGCTGCTGTGTCGGTTGAGTTGCTGTTTGCACTTCGTTGGCATGCCTTGACCTCTTAGCGCCTTCGTTTGCATCTCTTGCCAGTTGCTGCACTCCTGGTTTTAAGTGCGGGGGGGGGGGAGAGGGTTGCCTGTGCCGAAGTACTAGATCACCAAAGATAGCGCCGACAACCAGCCCAGGTATGTATCTTTTGGTACATACCTCGTTTACCTGTAGTTCTATACCTTGTCGTAACCGGGCCTATCGTATCATCATTTATCACTCTAGGAGGCATTGTGCATCGTCCGAATGTGGTCACACCTTTACGCCCGAACCGCCCAGGTCACTTGTTGAGCTTGGCACCAAACACCCGACAGGCTACATCCGCATCCTTGGCAGCTCACAACCCGCATACTACACAGCTCGCAATCGTTGCAAGGAGGTCACAAGTCACGTACTCAACCCACGCATGCAGCGCTTGTAATGCAGGCTCACAGTAATGCAACGCGTCTAGGTGCGACCGCAATGCTACCTAACATGGTGAAGCCTTCGCTCCCCTGCACATAACACCGGCCATCAGCCCAGCGTTCGCCCCCATAGATCCCAGGGAGGCAACAACCCCGCAGTTCATAATCCCACCGTCATATACACCACCACAGTTAACCGCATGCATTCGTCAGCACCTCACGTGCCAGCTAGAGCTCCAGCAGCCTGCCTGCCTGGCCGCCCGGGCGGCCCTCCGCCCCCGCCCCGCACCCTCACGGCTTGAGGCCCATGCGCGCCTTTTCCAGGATCTCCTTCCGGATCTTGGGGTAGTCCGGGAACGCCTTGATGACCTTGTGGCACACGTCGATGGCCTCCACGAAGCGCTTGGCTTTCAGGTAGTTGAAGGCCAGCTTGAACCCGACCTGGGGGCGCATGACGGCGTGAGGCGAGAGCGGGGAGCGGTAAAGGTGAAAGGAGAGGTAAAGCCATGGTCACCTCACTCACGCCGGTCTACCATAACGTGCGTGGGGGCATGCGGTTAACTCGGACTCAACAGTGCATCAGGACACTGGTGCGGTTTGCTGGCATGTTCTTGAATCAACAAGAGCACATGCTCCCCGCCACGGGGCCATCAGCAAACAGCAGGCAAAGACCTGGCACCTCTCGCCCACTGCACTCCTCAGGGACAGCCATCCGCACATCCCTTGCAGCCGGACGCTTGCCAGCAGCCCAGCTACGTACCTGCACTGACGCCTGGTTCTCGTGCTTCCATGCGTTCTCGTAGTGGCCCGCGGCGTCCTTGTACGCCTGCGAACAAGGGGTGCCAGCGTGAGCACGACAGCGTGAGCACAACAGGCCCGCAGCAGAGGGGCATGGTCGGGAGGAGGCTCGTGCTTGTACTTGAGGCACTTCTGGCACAAGTCCTGAGCCAGGTCGTACTTGCCGCCCTGCGAGCGCAGTTGTGCCGGGCGGCGCATGCAGCCATGAGGTGAGCAGGCAGGCAGGCGCCAAGGAAAGGAGGCGGCGGCAGCAGGATCATAGCTGTCCGTGCGAGCCGCCCCAGGGGCAGCCCAGCCGCTGCAGGCAGGCCAGGGTGGCCAGGTCGGTATCACGTCTTGTAACAGATACGGCCGTTCATCAGCCTAGGGGAGGGAAACATGAGGAGGAGGGGCGGGTGGGGCGCCATGGCGCGATCAATAACAGCCTCACCCCCCCCCCTCCCATATTCCATCGCACTTCATAGCACTTGCCATATTCCGGTCGCTGCAGCGCTGGCATGTCCCTTAACTGTCTTCGACCCTACCTGTTGTCACGCTGCCCTCGCACCGCAATGTACGGACACGTGCCACCAGACTCTCAGCCAGGCTACCGTGGCCTGCCAGTCGGACGTACGGTTGCCGGCCGCGGCTGATTGGACGATTGGCCTTCTCCCATTTCTGCCATATAACTGGCTTCAGTGCCAGTAATGAGACGTACCTGTCCGCATCTCATACTGAATGCTTCGCAAGCTAGGGGAGTCAGCTCTCCAATGAAACAAGGAGTAGTGCCAGCTTTCCATTCTAACAAGGGGTGTCCGTGTTTCCCGTACGGGATGCCAGGGGACACTGGTACGGATGCCTCGTGGGTCCGGGGCTTGTCATGCGGCCCTGCCCTAAGCAGGGGACTACACTCTCTGCATCCGTCTGCGGCTTGTTAACACCCCTTTGTCGGCTTACCGGTATTTCCAATGCAACTGACACGCTGTTAGTGGCTCTTCTATATGCCATCGGGACGCACGAGAGTATGTGGAAAGTACGATGGTACGAACTACCGGTATACCAATACAAGGTTTGCATGGCTCTTCTTGTATTATGCTGTGCAGGCGTGCCGCAGGCTCACTTCTCGCTCAACAACGCGGCTTATCTAAGAATATTACATTCAAAATACATTTAAGCATGCACAGAAAGCTACAGTTGGCGATAGTACAGCTGCACAGCAAGTAAGGGCTGTGACTCAATGCACACACAAAGAATCTTCCGTGCCACAACGCTCTAAACACTGCATGTCTGACCACAGCATCCGCAACAAACCTAAACCACCAAGTAACAGTCAATGCTCAAGTCAGTTCGCCCCACGCATCTCACCGCACAAAAAGCAGAACGCATATCCAAAGGAGCCCGTTGGCGCTTACACCTTCTACCGGTACCATCTCAACAATCCAACATGACTACCGGTGCATGAGCCTCCCCCCTAGCTCCACAAACATGAAGCGACATCACTTAACCTCCCAACCCAACATCCGCAAGCCATGGACCCCACACGCCGCATATAGTGCAGCGCCCTGCACACCGAGTTAAGAATGATGTGGCCGAGTTGGTCAGCAACACGCCGCAACGCGCACATGTGGATGAGGCAGCTGTGAAGGCAGCCTCTTGCTGAACACGAAAAGCGCAACTTGAACAGCCGTACATGCGACCCCACCACCATCCAGTTGCCAAACAGCTGCGCACAGCGCCTTGCGAAGGGCACTTGCCACACCCTCCATCCTTCTTCCTTTCTAGCTGTTGAAAGGTGCCTAAGTATTATATACACACACGCGCAAAGGCCTAAATGAATTGACAAAGGCGTCCATAATCAAATACCAATACCCGGATGCTGACAAAGCACACAAGGCAGAGCGCCGTACCTCAAAGCACCAAGTACGAGAAGGGAATGTATCCTCTCGCATGCTGACATCACAAACGTTCTCTCTTCTCAGAAAAACCTCTCCCACACATTACTCTCTTTTTCTCTCAAAGCCTAAACCGATTGCAGACTAGATTGCAACCTTGCTCGGCAGCACAGCGTTGTCGCACATTGGGCGCAAACGCGGTGAGCCCCGTACAGCCCGGTACATAGCATGAATGCAGTCCACTTCCCGCGAGCAGTAGAGACAGCAACGACCAAGAAGCCCCACACCCCATATCTCTACCCCTCCTCTGCAGCCCTACAGACCCCCACAGCAGCCAGTACCTGTCAGCCGCCCACGCATACATGTCGGTCCTATTAGGAGGTTTGTGTTCACTGTTACCTCGTCCGACAATTTGATGCGTGAGCTGAAACGCTAGCCCAGGCGTCCCCAAATGCAACCTGCAATAGTTCCGTTCAAGTGGCGGGGCACTGGCACACCACCGTTACGCCTTACTCAGACCTCGCTACCCTCTTCCTCACCTACGTGCTCTGCCAATCTCCGCTGCAAACCCTCCAGTCCCTCCCTCTCCCAACTCTCACCACAGTCCTCTTCCCCAGCCATAACCGTTCGCCGACGCTACGAAAAGGCCAACCGCTCGAAAACCTCCACACAGCGACACGACGACCAGGATTACAGTTAGTTCAAGTAATTCAAGCGCCGAAGAATTCTTCAACGTCTGTATCGCAGCTTGCTTTCTTCTTTTTGGATGTGTCACGTCCCTCTGGCAGCTGCCCCACCTTGTTGATAGATGGCGCAACGCACGGAGAAGTAGAATAGGGATTGTACAAATCACGCGGTTGAGATGACGGATGCCTGCCGAGCGCGGCCTGCAGCCAGAAGCTCGTTGCGGAGCAGCGCCAGCTTCTCCGGATTCAGCGAAGCGCTGAAACGGGAGAGAACACGCCCATCGCGGACGCAGTGGAAGTACGGCACCTGCACATATCCCGGGAAAGGAGGCCGCAAGAGCGAAAGAATTCAAGGTTTGTGTGTGTTGTTCCGTGTTAGGTATTGCTGTAAACAAGGCAAGCTAAGAAGAGAGGTGAGGTATGAGGTGACGGCCATCCAACGCATGCAGTGGAGCGGGCCGTTGCAGTATCCCTCCTGCCGCGCTTCGCCCGCCAGCAAAACGAACCCTCTAGTGGCTGGCAGAATACCAACCATAGCGGTAGCCCTACCTTGGTTACCTCGTTCTCCTCAAATACAGGTCGTAACGCATCTGTGCTGCCGTTTACTTTCAGAAACAGGACTTCAGGATGGTCCATCGCCAACTTCTTCAGCTTTCCATGGAGCGCCCGGCACGCATAGCAGTCATCTTGGAAAAAGTTAATAAGCACTGTTCGCCCAGATGCGCTCGCCTGACGTGACAGCATGTCGAGCTCCCTTGGAGTCGCAACAGCAACCATGTTGGGAGGCAGGGACCCTTCCCACCTGCGTTGGGACAAGCAACAGTTCTCAGGTGACAAGACATGTGACACAGCTTTGCAGCGCACCAAAACCGGCAGACGACAAGACAGGCGCGTGTAAAAAGTAACGCCGGCGATGGCGTGTAGGAGGGTCCCCAAGAGGGACAAGCACGGCTGATAACAACCTACCATTTCAGTCCCATGGCCTGTTTCATTTGCGCCTCTGAGCGCTCCCGCTCCCGCTGCCGGCGTCTGCGTCAAAATGCGCGTAGCAGCGACTTGACTTGCTGGCAAGCAAAATGATGAAGACATGAAGGTGCACTTACGCAGCTTCAGCTTCCTGTCGCCTCTTAATGGCATCCGGATGAGGCGAGTAGCTCTCAGGGTGGAAGACACAACAGCGAATGGTGCGAGTCTGCCGCGCCCTAGGTTGCGAATGGCACAGAGCCCTCCGCGAATTGCTAGCAATTGTAGTGCTCTTCATCCTTAGCAGGGATACGAGCAGGGCCTGCTAAAGTGGTCAGTTTCTTGAGGAAGTAGATGTTAGCCTTCGCTGAGGGTCCTTGCAAAACAATGGTGATATTACAGTTCCCTGAGGAGAGCAAACCTACGTGTTATCGAACTGCTGACATGATAAGGCGAATGTATGTGTGAGTCCTCGTATGGACCTCGCCGGCGAACGTACAGTACGGCGGTGGTTTCCATGAAGGCGACTGCCGTGCCATTATTCATAAAGAAGCCGCTGGCTTACCTGGTTAAGCCTACAGTTGAGTTTATGAGGACAAGCGACAGCAACTTTGTAATAGTTAATCAGAATTTACAAGCTTGCATGGCAAACCTGCCCATCAGAGTGCGTCCCCAACATTACAGTCAATAACCGATGTGCAAATACAGCATATTGCTTTCTGTCTAGGGTTTGCAGTGGGGCTTTGCTTGCATCCTTCTCCCCAGGCCGATCACCTTATGCAATTGATTAAACCTATCCTACGCTCTACACGATGCGTAACGTTGCTGGAAGCAGCGCGGGGGCTGCACCTCGCGCAGGCCCCATCATTCCCGCCCCTCGTCGCTCGCTTTTAGCGGTCCGCTGCGCCGCGTTGCCCATCGGCATTGACAGTGTTGGCAACATTATTAGCAGGTAGGAAATGGCCTCATGCGCCGAGGTAAATTCCAGGATCTTGGCGAGCCCGTCGTTGCAAACGGACGGTTGACCGCCGTCCGTTTTGGATTCACAAGTTGTGGCTCATAGACGCCCGACAAAGCACGGTTGCGCTATCTTTTCTCACGTTTAGCGCATATCCAAGGCTGTTATTGTAACGGTAGCGAGCGAGGCCGCGTAGCGTTTTAGGTCCGTCGCATGGCTTACAAGTTACATCGCGGTCGCTGACTACCGCAAGACGTCCTAGCAATCATCCTAGCAGCGGGTGCAACCCTCCAGATATCCCCGTCTAACTCGATCGGCCAGTCTACCAGCTCCCTGCCTTCCTAACTTACCGCTACCCCCCTTCCTTCCCAACCACTTTCATCCCCTCTTCCCTCCCCTCTTCCCTTCCCCATCTTCCTCTGTCTCGTGCGCACGTCCCTCGCAGCCTCTCGCAGTCCGCCCCACTGCCCTCCCTGCCTTCCCTGGAGCTGCTGAATGACCCACGGGTCTGGCACAATCTCCCCCCGCACTTCGGGTCCCGGGCCTTTGCGGATGCGGCGGAGGCCCTCGCTGCCCGTGCGTCCTCCCTGGCCCCCTCCCTGCCTCCCCCCTTGGACTTCCACTTCCCGCAGCTTGATTCAGCGGGTACGAATGATGCACGGCAATGCAAAGGATGCATGTGGCTGGAAGCGAGCGCCCCATCGCATCAATCGTGTCTGCGCGTCGCCTGGGCTATGAAATTGGATTTCCTTCTTTTCCTCTCTGTGAAAGTGCGGGGCTAGTACTTGGCACACAGCCCTCCTGCGTGCAAGCCACACACTACTACCTTCTCAGCACAATCCATGCCCCTTACGTCCTGCCCCCACCATCCTCAAAAGCCGCACTTGAAGGCGCTCTGGCGCCCCTCACCGCCGCCGCCGCCGCCGGCCTCACCTCCTCTTCTTTCTCCTTGCCCTCCTCACTCTCCGACCCCACCACCCTGCTGGAGCGCCTCCCCCACCTAGCGGACCCCGGCCTCTTCTCCACCGCCTCAGCCCCAGGCAGCTGGGAAAACCTCACTCAGGCGCTCCAAAACAGCGTCCAAGCCGCCGCCGCCGTCGTTGAGTCCGCTGCCGTCGCTACCGGTGCGCAACTCGCCGCCGCTGCCGCCGCCGCCGCCAACGACGTCGTCGACGGCAGGGCCGTACGCGACGTGGGTAGCGCGCTGACGGCGGCGGCGGAGGCGCTGTCGTCGGGCGAGCTGCCGCCGCACTTTGGAACCGCAGCGGCGGCGGCGGCGGTGCAGGCGGCCGTAGCGGCGCTGTCACACTGGGCGGCGGCACTGCTGGCGGCGGCGGGGGATGTCGCTGGCGGCGGCAGTCGGCTGGAGTTGCTTGATCCGGAGGCAGCGGCGGCTCTGACGTCAGCGTTGGGGGAGCTGAGGAGCGTGGCGGGGCTAATGACTGTGACACTGCCGCCGGTGGTGGCGGTGGGGGGTAATGCGGTTGCTGCGGCTGTAACAGCGGCCGGGGTGTCGTCGTCGTCGGCGGCGGCGGGTTTCGCTGCTGGCAGCGTTGCCACAGCTGCGGCGGCGGCGGCAGCTGCGGCGAGTGCAGAGGGGCCGCTGCGGGCGCTAGTTGATGCTATTTCGCAGGTGGGGCGATCTGTGTCACATTGGGTTTGGTGAAGAGACCTGGCTGTGTTTGTGGTGTTGTGGTGTATCTGAGCATCCCCCCAGATACTTCCGCCGAAGGCTTTCTTTTGGGCCCCGGCCTGCATGGCTGGCCGGGCAGCTAGCCACCCACCAGACGTGTCAGCCCGGCAGGCTCCTGTTACAGGCAGTTGTCAAGCAACCCAAGAGCCAATCCCGGCTGCCCTCGTCTACGCCACCCCCTTCAACGCAACGGACCCCCTCCCCTCCCCTCCTGCTCCGGAACCCGCAGCTGCAGGCGGGCGGGGCGGGCGGGCACTCCCCCACCACACTGGTGCTGCTGGCCGCACTCACGGCGCTGGCGGTGGCTGCGTCCGTACCGGGGGAGGGCTATGAGGGTGAGCGGGGGGGAAGGCATGAGGATGAGGTCTGGGGAGAGGTCTGGGGAGAGGGCTATGAGGGTGAACGGGGGGGGGAGGCGTGAGGGTGAGCGCGGGAGAGGGCTGTGAGAAGCCTGCAAGGAGGGGGGGAGAAGGGGCAGTTTTACTGCTGGGGAGTGGGGACGGGCGGGGTTTCCTCCCATTCCTCGCTCCCGTGTGGAGCCCTGACGGACGGCATCCCAGCGCCCATGGGTGTAGTCCAACGTGTGCAGTGCATCAGCAGGACGCCTGTGTGTCCCATTGACGTCCTGCTCCCACCGACGCCCCATGACGTCCTGCTCCCCCCTCCCCCGACGCAGCAGGTCCGGTGCAGCCCGCCGCAGCCGACGAAGACGCCCTCAGTCACGAGTACGACCCCGCCGCCGTCGCCGCGTACTTCTCCCGCCGGCCGCTAGCGGTGGCTGCGCGGGGTCTGCAGGTGGCGGCGGAGGCGGCGGGCTTCGGTGCGGGTCTGCTGCTGGACGTGTGGAGCGGGCAGGTGGAGGCGAGGCAGGGGCAGCGGGCGGAGCAGCTGAGGAGGGCGGTGGAGCGGCTGGGGCCGGCGTGAGTGGGGGGGAGGCGGGGGCGGGTTCGAGGGGATGGAAGGGGTGGGAGGCGGCGGGGTCCGGGAGATGGCTGTGGCGGGTTTCTGGTGGTTCCACAGCTCCCGCCTACCATACCTGCTCAACCCCCTGTGGCCCCGCCCCCTACCACCCCCAACCCCAGCTACGTCAAGGTTGCCCAGGCGCTCTCCACGCGCGTAGACCTGCTGCCCGCCGCCTACCTAGCGGAGGTGCAGCGGCTGCAAGACCGGGTGCCACCATTCCCCACGCAGCTGGCAGTCCGGGAGATGGAGAAGGTGGGGGCGGGTGGGGGTGGTTGGGTGGGAGGTAGGAGCAGGGAGACGTGAGGCTTCTTATGACGTGCGCATGCATTGATCAAGTCGGGGACCGTTTGGCCTGCTGCTGCTGCTGCCCGTGCTTCTTTTACCTTCGTCGCTGCTGTGTCGCTGCTTCTGTAAAAACCATTGTTGCTGCTTGCCTCACATCTTGCCGACGTTGCGCGGACCCCTGGTCTCGACTGGCGACCCCCTCCCGCTCCTCCGCTCTCATCCAACACATTCCTCCCTCCACCCCAACCTCTTCCCAGGCCTTCGGAGGGCGGCCGGTGGATGCGGTGTTCAGCCAGCTCAGCGAGGCCCCCGTGGCGGCGGCCAGCTTGGGACAGGTGCGTGGGGGGGCGGGGGGGAGGAGGAGGAGGAGCGGGGGGGGCTGTGGGTGCTGAGGGCGCGCTCTGGGTAAAGCTGGGGGGGGGGATGGCGTTTGTTAGGTGGGGCCCGGACGGGGGGACTCGGGAGCCCCAGGGAGGGGTTGCGTAGAAAGCAGTGGCTGGCTAGGAAACAACGCAGGAATGGATTGTTTGTACAAAGGGGTTGGTGGAGGAAGTTTGGGAGCTCCGTAGGTACGCATGCGTTCAGGGTTCGCAAGCCATGCCGGCCTGCCTTTCCACTGGGATGCTGCACCACCCCCTGCACACACCGCTCCGACCCTCCCACTACCTCCCCCCTCTCCCTCCCACCTCCTCCACCTCCCCACCTCCTCCCCAGGTGTACCGCGGTACGTTGCTGCCTGAGCTGGGCGGGGGCGAGGTGGCGGTGAAGGTGCAGCGACCCGGGGTGCTGCAGCAGGTGGGGGGGGCGGGGCCGGGGGTGGGGGGGCGGGGGGAGGTGGGGGGGGGGGGCGGGGTTCATAGGAACCACAAGTGAGGGCAAGATGGGGGAGGTGGGTGGTGGGGGAGGGTGGCTGCCGCATGCCGGCATGCACACATGGTAACAAGGGCGTTAGCAGCAGTCCCATGCGTTGTGAGCCCCCCACCCACCCGCCACACACGTGCCCACCCGTGTCTCCTGCCCCCCATCAGGGCTTGTCAGCTAAATGTACCACTATCACACCACACATTGGAATTTCTCCCCCCCACTTGGCCTCACTTGTAGTCTCCTATGGTTTGGTATGGTCTTTGACCTCCCCCCACCCCCAGGTGTCACTGGACCTCTTCCTCATGCGCCACGCAGCGCTGCACTTGCAGCGGGAGTTCAAGGTGGGTGAGCTGGAGGGGGCGGGGGCGGTTAAGACGGAGGAAACCGATGAGCTGTAGGACATGTAGGCGCTCCTCACCAGCGGGTGCAAACATGGTATAGGCGGTCCATCCCGCCCTGCCCTGACGGGGATCGTGCGGGATTAGGGTAGGGACAGAGAAACTCATCCCGTTCCCCACCCTTCTCCCTTCCTTGAGTTGTTATTGTTAAAAAACCGACCTCACCAGCACACACCTCCCCACCTCCAGACCTAACCTTACCAGCTTGGTCCGCTACCGTGGTGCCTCAATCCTCGCTTCCCCCCCCCTGCCAGACCCCCACCGACTGGGCCGCCCTGATCGACGCCTGGGCGGTTCGCTTCCTCCACGAGCTGGACTACCGGCGCGAGGCGGCGCATGCGGGCGCCTGGGCGGCCCAGATGGCTGCCGCGGGGGTGGTGGGGCTGCGGGCGGCGGCGGTGCGGGGGGAGCTGAGCGGGGAGTGCGTGCTAGTGACGGAGTGGGTGGAGGGTGAGTGAGGGGAGGGGAGCGGGGCTGGGGGTGGGACTGAAGGGTTATGGAGGGCGGAGAGGAGGACAAGGGGAGAGGGGGAGGGGTTGGGTGGTGTGTGCGGTTGGCTTTAGTCCTTCCATAGTCGGGTGCAGTTGCCCTCAGCCAACGGAGCCGCAGACCTTGCAACGCTCCTCCCCTCCCTCCTCACCCTACCCGCTCTCCCCCTCCCCCCCCCTCATGCACAATGGATATCCTCCCTCCCCCTAAAACAGGTGAGAAGCTGAGTGACAGCGCCTCCCCCGACGTGCGCGCGCTGTGCTCCACCCTGCTCAGCGCCTACCTGGTGCAGCTGCTGGGCACGGGTCTGCTGCACGCGGACCCGCACCCGGGCAACCTGATGCGCACGCGGGATGGGAAGTGAGTGGCGAGGAGTGGGAGTGGGAGTGGGAGTGGGGGTGAGGTGCGGTGATGTCGCTGGTGCGCTGCGGTTGATGCGTATCCTGATCCAGATCCTCCTTAGCAGCAGCAGCAGCAGCATGGAGGGATGCTGATGGTGGAGGGAGGTCATGTTGTATTCATCGTGGTGGCTCGCATGGCGCATGTGCCGTACAAAGTACGGCACGCCGAAACCCTCCGCCCCTCCCCCCCCCCCTCCAGGATCTGTGTGTTGGACTTTGGGTTGATGACTGAGGTGACACCGGAGCAGCGGCTGGGGTTGCTGGAGTTCATCGCACACCTCACCACACAGGTGGGAGGGAAAAGAAGAAGGCCCAATGCGTGGAATGATAGTGGGATACTAGACGCCAAGCTCCGAGTGAGTGGATTCGTTGGTGGGGTCGTTTCTGAGAGCGGTGTAGCCGCTCGTTGCGGGGACCGCGTCTGATGCTGGTTGATCTAGCAACCCCTGACCCCCGCTCCCCGCTCCTTTCCCCCTGACCTCATCTCCTTCCCCTCCCCCTACCTCACCCTCCCCCACCCGCCTCCCTTTGCCCCGCCTCCCCCCCCCCAGGACTGGCCCCGGCTGGCCTGCGATCTGCAGACGCTGGGCTTCATCCCCCCGCATGTGGACCCGCGGCAGGCGGAGCTGGTGGAGCCGCTGGGGCGGGTGATGGGGCAGCTGAGCGGGGGCGGGGGGGCCACGCGGGTCAACATTGACAAGGTGCGAATGCGGTGCCCTGTTCGGGTGCTGTAGCAGCGCAGACCGCCGGAGATGACATGCAAGCGTGTGTGTCTACTGCATTGTGACGTATCTGTAAGCGGTACTGTGTCACAGGTTTACACCTCTCCGCGGGTCGCAGCATGGCGTTGTTTAAGTACCCTGGGGGTCCCCGACTGGCCCGTGGGTCTGTGTCCAGCCAATTGGGCCGCGGAACTATTCACTGACCATACTTTGTTGAAACCTGGCCGTGAGGCGGAACGTACTACGTCTGTGTGTGTTAAGATAACGGCCGCGAACCGAAACGTATCGTGATTGCCGGATGCGTATGTGCGTATGCGTATGCCCCGCAGGTGATGGGAGACCTGCAGACCCTGGGCAAGCATTATCCTATACAGGTGTGGTGGGGGGCCGCACGGGGGCTGTTGCAGTATATAGGGGGTGTGCAGGCAGGTTGGAAGTGAACAGGGGAGGGGAGCTGTGAGTTAGTAGGGCGGTAGGGCCCTCTGCGTCAGGGCTGTTGCTTCCTATGAGGCTGTAAGGGGCTTGTGTTCTCCCTCCCTCATAAGGGTCATAACCATTTTGGGCGACCCAGTATCGGTACTGCACACCCTATTGGCACTAAACTCCTTGCTAGTAGCTCATTCCGGTTGCTGTCCTTTGTGTTAGCACTGCACAACTCTCGGCACTGTCCCCTCCTTACCCCCCCCCTGCCAGGTTCCCCCCTTCTTCGCGCTCATCCTGAGGGCGTTCAGCGTCATTGAGGTGAGGCAGGGCGGGGTGGGGGGCGTGCGCAAGGCGGGAAGGCGATCCCGGGATTGCATGCTGGGACGTATGGAAGACCTCTGTGACGGACCTTTTACAAAACCAGCAACCCCCCTCCCCCCCCAGGGTATCGCCCTCCGAGTGGACCCCGCCTACTCCATCGTGGCTGACTGCCTGCCCTACCTGGCCACCCGCCTGCTGGAGGACGACTCGCCGCGCGTGCGGGCGCTGCTGAGGGACATCCTGTACGGCAGCAGCAGCAGCAGTGGTAGCAGCAGCAGCGGCAGCGCTAGCAGTAGTTATAATGGCGGCAGCAGCGCCGCTAGCAGTAGTGGCAGTAGTACAGGTTCAAGTGAGGCTGCTGCTGCTGGTGGTGGTGGCAGTGGTGGCAGTGGTGGTGTAGTTCGGCGGCAGCGGATGGATGTGGCTAGGTTGATCCGGTTGGCGGAGGGCTTGGCGGCCTTCAGCACCGATGGACTCAGCAGGAGCGGCAGCGGCAGCAGCAATAGCAGTGAGGGATTAACAGCAGGGGGAGCACTAGTAGCAACAACACCAGTAGTGGTAGCATCAGCGGGGCTGCCAGCGGGAGGGGAAGCGCGGGGCCTGGCCAGGGCGTTACCAGCGGCGGGTGGCGACGGGGATGAGGTGGCGGAGGTTGCATCAGGGCGGAGAGCAGCAGCCACCTCCTCCTCCTCCTTCCCTCCTCCTGTCGCCTCCTCCTCCTCCGCCCCTGTGTTGAGTCCCGCGGTGGTGGCGGCGCTGCGGGCGGTGGTGCGGCCCGGCTCCTACCTCAGCGAGCTGCTGGCGGAGGAGGTGGTGAGAGACTTGGATGGGGCGAGGGCAGGGCGGGGCGGGGCCTGTAAAGTGAAGGGATAGCAGGCAAGGTGTAGGGGTAGCAGGGAAGGGGCGGCAGGGATTGTACCGGCAGCCTTCCTCAGCTGCCCCTGCCGCCCATGCCGCTGATCAAACAGTCGCCATCCTCCCCACTCCCCTCCTCCCATGCACCCCCCATGTTCCGCCTCCCGCCCCCAGGTTGCCGCGGTGGATGCGCTGTCCCGTGAGGCGCTGTGGGGGCTGCTGCGGGGGCTGCTGGCGGCTCCCCCCGCTGCCGCCTCGCTGCGGGGCATGCAGGCGCTGGGGCCGCTGCGGGCGCTGCTGCTGCCGCTGCCCACCCCGCTGGAGCTGGTGGCTAGGTGGGTGGAGGCAAGACCGACGGGGTGGACTGGATGGACGCTAGGGTGGGATGTGGGGGGGATGGGTGCTGGTACGGATGCAAGGCATGGTGCAGGCGATGTGCTCTCTTTATCATGGCAGTGTGGTACGACATGTTTTGATTCCCAACTGACCTCGCCCCCTGGCCTCCCACTTCCATGTGCGGTGTTACCTCTACTGCTACGGCACCCCCACGCCCCACCCCACCCCAAACCACATGTCGCTCCGTTCTTCACCTCCTTCCTCCATGCCCCCAACTGCCCCTGCCCCCAGGCTTGCCCCCGCTGTGGCCCCCACCCCTGATGACCGGGAGGCCCTGGCGCAGCTGTCAGCCCTGGCACAGCTCTCCGTGCGCCTGCTGGCACCGGGGGCACCGGGAGAGGCTGCAGCAGCTGGGGAGGCAATAACAACAACAACGGCAACAGCAGCAGCGTCAGCTGCAGCGGCGACGGGATGGGCACCAACAGCAGCTGCAGCAGGGGGGCCAGCAGGGCTAGTTGCGTACATGACGACAGCTGACAGCCGGACAGCCGCTGGTACAGCGAACAACCCCACAACCGCTGCTGCAACCCTGATTGCCGGTACAGGCACGGCCCCGCCCTTCCTCAGCCCCTCGTCTAGGTCCCCCAGCAGTATTGCGGCTGCTGTTGATGCTGCCTCCATCTCCTCCTCCTCATTGTCAGCCTCAACCTCATCTTCAGCCTCTTCGGGTGACCGGACACTTAGCACTTCAACCGCCAGGACAACTGCAACCGCCGCGGCGGCGGTTGCCGCCCTCACTCGCGTCCGACCCGCGCGCGTCGCTCGTCTGGCGGGTGAGTTGGGTTCGTTGCTTCCGGAGCTGGCGCCCGGTATACTGTACGGCGGAGATGTGTTCGTACGGGCGCTGGTTCGGCGCGTGTCGGCACGCTTGGTGGAGGCGGCGAGGGTGGCGGCGGCCGGGGGGACAGCAGGTGCCGGCATGGCTACGAATGTTGGTGGTAGTGGTGGGGAAGATGTGGGGGTTGGGGGTTTCGGAACAGGGGTAGACATGGGTGCAAGGCCAGCGGTGGGTGTGGTTATGGGTATGATGGAGGGGGGTGAGGTGGGGCGGGAGGGTGGCTTGGGAAGGAGTGGATGGGAGAGGTATGGAAAGGAGAGGTGTGGGGGGTAGCAAGTGTCATAGAGAGGAGCGGGAGAGCGCGGGGAGCAGGTTGTTAGTCGAGGTGTTACGCACCCCGGAATAGGTATGTGATGCAGGTGCGTACGGTGGGTTGTACGGTAGAGCGGTATCGCGTGTGGAGACTGGAAAGAGCATGTTGTTGCCATACATCATGAAATGCGTTTAACCCTGTGGCGTCAGGCAAGGACACCGTGTGAGCTTGGGGTGTGGAAGAGGGGAGGTTATAACGGAGTGTGCATGAAAGAGGGAAGGGTGCTTGGTGAAGGACAGCACAAGAGGGCGGATACCGGTATGTGTGTGCGAGGGGGGCCCTACCTGCAAGGGTAGAAGACTGTGATGAGGACGGGAGCAGCTGCGGATAACGGCGGGAGAAGGGGACAAGGCGTGAAGGCGCTGCTGAGGGAGAGGGAGAGAGCGCGAGAGAGGTATGATGTTGGTGAGAGGATTACGTATCTCGTGCGTTGCACGGCATGTTGATTTCATATGCAGGCTGAGGGCCATTGCGATGTTAGCTTAGCGTACCGGTAGTGTGTGTCGAGAGGGTTAAGTAGGTAGGTAGGTAGGTAGGTAGTAAGGAGGGTGCCGTGCGGCAGAACAGGCGTGGGCCAGGTAGGGGCTATTTCATTTGGCAACCCAACGCAATGTTGGCTAATCGGGGTGGCAGCAGACGGACGCCTGGGCCCGCACCTCTTAGCATCCTTGAATGGAGTAGCTTGACCCCTTCTGAACCGAACCTGTGTGGCGAGACTCCTTCCGGGTAGTGCTGTTAAAGGCTTGCGGCGGTGTGCGCGCCCCGAGCGCGGCGCAAGGCTGCTTTAGAGGCAAGGGTAGTTGACGCCGGCAAAGAAACTTTGAAGGGACAAAGTATAGCTGGCAGTCGATACCATCTCCTCGCACACGGAAAGGGTCTTAGAAGCAAGCTTTTGTTGGTTTCGGGTCCACGTGGCTGCCTGCCGCCCGGCCCTGCTGGCTTTACGTACATGCAACACCTCAGGCGCCGTACCCTGCGCGCGAAAGCAGCCGAACTGCTGGAGGCTGCCTGTATCCGATTTACGTGCAAGCTGAAAAAATGCAATTTGGTAATGCCATTCTGGGTCCCGCCAGTAAACTACAGCCTTGTTTAGTTGCTTTCCTTGCATACTGCATCGGCGCCACAACCAGTTTAACAGCGCTCTCTACTGTTTAGTGAATGAATGACAACCTAGATGTTATCCATTTTGGGACGTATTACTCTTGACGAGGTCGGCATGGCCTGTTCGCGTATGCGTCCTTGCTCCTCAAAACATCATAGCCAGGCATTGACTACAAACCATGATAGTACTATTAAGTACTTTCGGCCTTTGGTAGCGATTAACCGTTGTCCGGTGTCATGCCAACCGTCGCTCCATGAGAGGAGCCCGACCACCAAATGCCGGTCATCGTTCTACGGAGGGCTCTTCCACCGGCGACCAGTACCAAGTCCACCCGAGTTGGTCCCGCAGCGCTGTCCTCACTGCGGAGGGACCGGGACTGTCACCTGCGGCGACTGCGGTGGTCGCGGGCGCCTGTCGAGGGGTGCGTGTGGTAGCTTCCAAGTCCTTTGAGGCACCCTCCAGGCGTGCTTTAGCCCGGGCGCGGTCTCTCATGACCCCTACGCCCATCCTGCACGTCCGTGATTCGTTTCTTGGGTGGCAATCCGGCTCTTGTGCGGCTTCGGCAATCTGCGTACACCCGGTCGCCATATCCTTCCGCCCAGGCCTCCTAGCTTTCCGCAGACTTTCCCCCCTGAAGCCCGCTCCTAGTCCCGGCCACACACCCACCGTCTTATCCGCGCTGGTCGTCGCCAGCTGCTGGCAGTCGGGCGATATGGGGCACTTGAGGATGCGGGCGGTGTGCGCCGATCTGTGTTCCCCCCCTGACCACGCTGTGCTCCTCCCGGCTACCCCAATCCCCCCTTGCAGCCGGCTACAACAAGAGGAACCGGGTGGACATGGCCCGCATCATTGGTGAGTGGGTGACCGCGATACTGAGCAGCCTGGGGGTGGGGGGCGCCGTGTTGGAGGGCGCATGTGCGACTCACACACCGCGTCCGCGTTCCAGGTAGCAGCAGCAGCCGTACCCCGGACAACCCAGAACGTTGTAACCAATCTGCCCCGCTATACCAACCACCAAACCCTCCCCACCTGCCCCCCCTCCCCTCAGGCTCCAAATGGACCGCCATGCAGGAGACGCTGGGCTGGCGCCATTTCCGAGTGGCTCAGGTGGGCGGATGGAGGGACACCCTGCCTCCCTGCCTCCCTCTTCCCCTGCCTCCCTTTCCCTGTCTTCCGCGTATTTAGTTTTGTTGCCACGTACCTAGCGCCTCTCCGCCCCCCCCCCCGGCGGTGCTGCCCTGCTTCCTCCCACTTGCCACCCTTCTCCCCGCCGCAGCTCATCGGCTTGTTTGCCAGCCTCATTCAACACATTGGGTATTCTTCTCCCCCCTCCTGCCACTGGTTCTTCTTCTTCTCCTCCCGTCAGGTCCGCAAGACCGGCTCGGGGTCCGCATTCGTGCAGCTGCAGGCGAGCTGCGACCCCGCAGCGCAGCTCTGGGTGAGGGACTAGGGAGGGACTTGGAGGGGAGGGAGGGAGGGAGGGTCAGGACCCACGGGTCGGTCCGGGTTTTCATTCGCGTCCGGCCAATCTGAATGCAGCTGAAGACGCGCGAAGAACGCGAAAAGGTTCGACCCCAGTTTCGGTCCGCTAGTCCCAAAGGCCCTGCTGTCTCCCTCTCCAACCATCCGAACTGCCTGTCCCTCCGCTTGTGTGTGTCACCGTGCGCCCTTTCCCCGCCAGGTCAGTGCGGGCAACCTGCGCGATCGAGACCTTTGGGCCGCCGGCTGGCTGCAGCTGAGCCAGATGGCCGACCCCGCTGCCGCCGGAGCGCCCTGCCGTACATGCAGCGGCTCGGGCAGCGTGCCGTGTGGCACATGTGACGGCACGGGGGCGGTGATGCGACCACCTCCGGAGACACCGCCAGAGAGCTCGACACCGCTACCGCAGCCGCAGCCGGAGACGCAGCCGGAGACGCAGTTGATTGGGGCGCTGGGGCAGGGGTGTGGAGGGGGAGCACCTGGGGAGTCTCGGGATGGTTTGGAATGCGTGGGTGGGGATGAGGGAGTTGCGGTGTCGGCGGGTGGTGGAGGAGCGGCGGGGCAAGGAAAGGGAGACGGGGGATAAGCGGGTGTGTGAGGGGGGCCAAGCGGCGTGCTGGGTAGCGCCGCACGGATGGGCTTGGAGGCGGGGTGGTTGTGCATGAGTGCATGGTGTGTGTTTGGGCTGGGTTCAGGTGTATGGTTGGCGGTGTTATGATGGTAGCGGGCGGCTTGATGTGCGTCCGGATGTCTCCTGGGCGTGTGTTCTGGTGGAGGCTGATGGGTGGATGCGACTTTAGCAGCATTGCCGGCGCCACATGCATGTGGGGCTTGGAAGCTAGTAGGACTAGGGCAGCAGGGGGCGGCGGTGGCAGTTGCAAACCCAATCTTGGCCCCTGTCACGGGACTTCTTTCCCCACATGGCCCCTCCTTGCAACAGCCCTGCAACACCCCTGGAGCCACAACAGGACGAGTGCATACCCCATGCTTACAGTTATACGTTGTGCTTGCCTCTCCATGTTGATACGACCATAGACCGCAACCCGCGCAGGGGGCCCCGTCCGGTGTGTTAGCAGCTCTCCCCTATCCCTTGCGCACTTTGGCTGAAGCACCCCCTCACAGTGCCTTAGGTCCTTCATCCCCCTCTTCAGACAACAACCATCCGCCGGATACGCACTAATGTCAACAGCCAACGTGTTTTAAACTAGGAGACACAACTAGGGAGGGAAAGGCAAGTGTTGACATCTCTCCCGCTTTCACTCCACTGCGGCCACACGTCTTCGCGCCTGTCAAAATTGACGTGTGCCTTTACTTCAGGACGACCCTCTAGCGCTCTCTCTTCTGGTCCCAGAGCCCCGTGCTCCCCAGCTCCACCCCCCTGATCCCCCTCATCCGGAGCCTCCTCCTCCGGCCCTCTGTACGACCGTTCCTCTCCTCCCATGCGATGCCCTTCCTGAACCCCTCCAACCCCTCCTCTCATCCTTCTGACCACTCCTCCCCTCTCCGCTCCCCATTCCCTGCCCTCCTGCGCCTTACCCCACACCCATGCGACAGCACCCGGGGGCATACATCAAGCCATCGCTCACTCCACATAACCAGTACGTCATGCGGACACGCCCTCCCCGGCCCCAACCCACGCCTTTTGCCCTTCACGTATTTCCCTGTAGCCCCTCTCGGGCAAGGCATGAGCGAACCACGCTCCGGCGCCCCCTCTCCCCGCCCCGAACTGCCGGTACTACTACCAGCCCGCGAAACACAACAAACTACATCCTCGCTTCTTCCCAGCCTTCTGTACCTCTCCCTCATCCTTTCCTCCCAACTGCTCAGTTGAAAATGGTGGTGATGAACTTGGAGACTGGGTTGCCAGCCAGCACCGCCTCCCGCTCCTCCGTCTCGGACTCCCCAGGGGTGGCTGAGGAGGTGGAGGCGGTGGAGGCCTCCTGTCGAGCCTTCCAGGCCGCGATCCTGCGAGGTTGAGGCCCCCCCACCACCGGCAGCAGGCGCAGCAGGGGATCAGGTCTGCGATCCGTTAGTGGACGGCTGCAGGTACCTATTGTAACCCGTTAGTAGCTACCAAGGGCTACAAGGGCTACCAACACCTCCTTGGCTCTTCCGTGAAACAGGGTTACAATCACCCATGCAAACGCGTCTCACCCTCCTCTCCCCTCTGCTGCTGTATTAGCCCTAGTTTTCTGGGTCCAAATACTCTCACTTCGTGTCCCGCCTCCCCGCTTTCTTTTTTCCCCGCGTTCCCCTCCCTCACCATGCCTGTGCCTCGGCCTTGTCGCTGGCGGCCTCATCCGAGTTCTCGGCAGGCTTCGGCGCCTCAGCAGGGGCAGCAGCAGGGGCAGCGGGGGCCTGTGTGAGAGAGAGGGAAGGCAACGGTGCAGGAGTGGGGGAGTGTTATATGCACATGTGAAGCTTCAAGCTGCATGTTGCATGTTACCGTATCAGCCGCAAGAGGCGCATCAGACCCACTCTACCGCTAAGTTGAAGGCATACCGCATTCGGATGCTCCTCACCGGTGGAAAAGCGCTGCTTGCAACCTGCGCCCTCTCCCGCAAAACACACGCATCACATGCACAGCCCCCCACCTGCCAAGCTGCCCGAATCCTACCTCTTCCTGGGGCTGCTTCTCCGCAACCACAGCAGCAGCAGCAGCTACGGGGACCTCCTGGGTGGGAGCAGCGGGGGCAGCAGCAGCGGGGGCAGCAGCTCCGCCCGCCAGCGCTGCCTTGGTGGCCTCCACCACCGCCTGACGCCGCCGAGCAGCCTGCTCAGACTCGGGAGTGGGGGCCGCCGCCGGCTGGCAGGACGGCAAGGGGGAGGGCCCGGAGGGGAGGGAGAAGGGGCAAGGTGAAGAGAGGAGGGAGGGGGGGTCAAGGGAGGGAGGCATGCGAGCAGCCAAGCAACCCGTGTTGGTAGCACCCGCGTACTCCACGTCACAACCTCCCAGCGTCGTATGATGCCGGGGGGTCGTATCCTGGTACGGCAATACCAGTACGACATGTACTGCCCGCCTGCCTCCTCTAGCCGTACAACCCCTTACCTTGGCTGGCGAGGACTTCGGAGCGGGGGTTGCAGGAGCAGCTGCCGCAGGTGGTGCCACTGCAACCGGCGCCGCCGCCGCCGCCAACACCGGCTGCTGCTGCTGCTGCGCTGCTGCCGCCTCCCTCTCCTCTCGTTGCCGCTGCTCCTCCTGCTCCCGCTGCTGCTGCTGCTCTTCCGCACGCTTCATGAAGCCACCGAAGAAGCTCCCGACGTCAAACAGCGGTTTGCCGGCCTCCTGCTGCTCCTCCTCCTCAGCAGCCGCATCAGCAGTAGCCAGCACCACAGGCGGCTCCTCAGCCGCCGCCCGCTTGGGGGTTGCGGCTGCGGCTGCTGCAGGCGCCTGCTGCTGCCCGCCTGCTGCCGCCGCCTGCGCAGCTGAGGCGCTGCGCACCTTCCGGATGGCGGCTGCCAGGGCGGGTTCGGGAGCCCCCGGGGCCTGCGGGCGAGAGGGCAGGGGGAATTCAAGCCGAGCACAGGGGATGGAAAAAGAGGAAACATAGTAGGTGGGGGAGATATGGACAGCGGGGTAGCGAGGGCCAAGGGGAAGTGGGTTTGTTCATGTGTCTCATGCCCTGGGTATGTCCCCGGCATGGAGCGGTACGGCTGGTGGGCTGTGCGGTAGCAGGGGGCAGATGGGCTGCAGGCATGATGGTGGTGGTTTGGGACTTTGTCAAACCAGGGGCGCGCATGATGGGAAGCGGAACGGGTAGCCATGGTAGAGTATGCGGAGTAGGGTGTTGCTGAGCATGCCTACCGGGGCCTCCTCAGGCGCTGCTGCAGCAGGCGCCTCCTCCTCCTCGGCAGCTGGTGCGGCGCTGCTTCCAAACAGTCCGGCGAACAGGGGCAGCGGGGCAGCGGCCTTCTTGACCGCCGCCGCCTCAGCCTGCTGCTGACCTGCCGCCGCCTCGGCAGCGGCCTCCTCATCCGCCGCCTGTGTGCGTGGGGAATAAGCAGGGTAGGGTAAATTTCGCATATAAGGTTATGCGTGTACTATCAAACTTGTTGGGTTAGTAGCAGCCAGCAGCCAGCAATGAGAGCGCAAACCGGAGATGGGAAAGCGGGGCTCAAATGGCTGCCACATGCGTGCATGCATCAGCAGCTAGTTGACGTAGGATGTGATGTCACCGTGTTCCCTTCCCTCCTCCCCAGGCACCCACTTGCGCGGCTGGCTCAGGCTTCCTGCCGAAGAAGCCCAGCAGCTGAGCGGTACCGCTCTTGGGAGCAGCAGCAGCAGCGGCAGCTGCCTCGGCGGCTGGCGGCTTGGGGTTCATCACCTGGGCAGGCGTTGAAAGGGAGCATGGGAGGAAAAGTTAACCCTCGATCGTTGAAGCAAAGGGGAGAAGGGGCAGGCATGCTAAGACGTCCGCGGTAGGTGCCCTGGAACCACAACTGGCGTATTCCCTCCACTCTCGCCACATCTGCCCAGTAAGACGGACACTCCATGGTATTCATCTTTCCCTGCCCGCCTCCTTCCCCACCTCCGCCACAATCTCCGCCCGCTCCTTCTCCCCAAGCAGCACCCCCGCCGCCGCCGCCTTGCGTGCCCGCTCCAGCACCACCTTGGCTGCCGCCTCCCGCCGTGCAGCCACCTCCGCAGCAGACCGCGCAGCAACCAGCTGCGCCTCCAGCGGCCGAGCCTGCCGCAGCGCCGGAGCCACCTCCTTGCGTACGGCAGCCTCCTGCAGGGTGCGGGGTGAGTGTACGGGGGGGGGTCGGGGGTTTGGGATGTGGTGCGGGGGGGGGCTGTGAGGCCCCAAACGGGCAGCGTAAGCATGTACGAGTATCATGCAAACCGAGCCCCCCCAGCGTCGGAGTAAGCGCCAACCAGCCTCAACCACCCCAGCAGCCTCCAACCAAGCCCCCCTACCGTGGCCTTGGCCTCCTTCAGCCGTGCCGCCAGCTCCCCCGCCCGCTTCTCCGCCTCCTGCAGCGCTGCAGCCGCCTGGGAGGCGCGCTGCTGGGCCGCTGCCAGGTCGGTGCGAGCAGCAGCCACCCCCTCGCGGTTGGCCTGCTGGGCCTCCTGGGGGGGCGAGGGGAGGGGGGCGGGGGAAAAAAGAAATTCCAATGTGGGGGTTAGGGTGACTACAGGTTGAGGTGGGCGCGGATGTGGACACAAGGGCCATCCCTTCCTCCACCTCGTGCGATCCCCGCAGCCCGCACTGCTTCGCTTACCGCACCTCGCACCCGCCTCTCACCCGCCCTTCAACCTCCACTCCGCACCCGCACCCGCGACCCCCGCACGCCACCCTACCGGTGTGATCTCCTGCGCCACCTCCTCCAACAGCTCCTCCAACCCCCGCGCCGGCACCCCCGCCTCCGCCACCACCTCCAGCACCTTGTTGGCGGCGGAGGAGGGAGTGCGACAGGCGGCAGCCACCAGCTCAGCCACCTGCAGGCGACTCACCTGAGGCAGGGGGAGGGAGGAGGAGGTGGGGAGGTGGGGCAAGGCGGGGCGGGGGGAAGGGGTTCTCACGCTTTCCGAGGGGAGCTGGAGGGTCGCGGCGCATGTGGCGGGGACCAGCGGGCGGGGCCAGCACTGCCCTCCACGCGGCTTGCGGGCCTCCTCCCTTTTATTCTTGCGTTCCTCTCGTCGACCAGCACCTCCCCCCTCGTCTCGCTCCATGAAGAATTCCTATTCCTGTGCAGCACTCCACCCCGCCTGCCGCCCTGCCTGTGCCCCCTTCCCATTTATATTTCCTCCCCTCCACCTTCCTCCTCCCCCACCTACCTGCCCCCCGAACAGCGAGTCCCGGGGCCGCAGCACCAGGTTGTGGGTGCGCTTGTAGTCGTCGGTGGGGCGCTCCATGCCGCCTTGGGGGGGGAGTAGGTGGGGAGGCGGGTGGTGAGGTGCTGGAGCGGATTGGGTGTGTTGATGGGCGCGCACCCCGCATCCAGCCCCGCACCCCTGCACCTGCACCCCCGCACTGCCCCGCACATACTGCAAACCATGATGACGCCTTATCACACGGTTCGTTAGTCGTTTCCTCTCCCCTCCCCCGCCCTGCCCCCCACCTGGTCGCACGATGGTGTACTGCATGCCGCTGCTCTCCAGCGCCTTCTCCGCCTCGCGCTTCCAGCTGAGCACCCCACCCAGCAGGTTGAGCAGGCTGGCGGGGAAGCCCAGCTTGCCGGTGCCCAGGCTGCTGACCAGCAGGAACTGCCGCACACCCAGCTCGGCGGCGCGGGAGATGAGGGCCACACTGCCCTCGCCGTCCACCTGAGCGGGAGCAGGAGCGGGAATGAGGGGTTGAGAATGTTGCGCGCTTACCAGGTTTGGGCGCATGGAGGATGCAGGAATGCAGAGTTGCATGGGAGCAGCATGCAGCAAGCTGCATGCTGGGAGGAACACGGACTGGTTGCGTTGTATGCGGGGTTTGCGGCGGTGCCGAGCTAGCATCGAAGAAGCGAATGAGGACGGTGGGCATGCATGCATGCATACGGTACGCAGTTGAAGAACCCAGAGGGCTCCCTCCGGAGAGCTCTGCGTGCACACCGGCAGTGGTACCTTGCGAGGTGCGGAGAGCTTGAGCTCGCTCTCCGAGGCGCCCACCGCACTCACCACCTGGCGGGGTGGGAGGTGGAGGGAGATGGAGGGATGCGGAGGGGTGAGGACTTCAGATGTGGCAGAGTTAGTTGAGGGGTAGGATGACGCTTACAAAAACACGGACATTTACCCAGAGTACTAAACCCCCTAGGTTATACTTAAAAACTCCTTTCCCCCTGCTACCTTGTTAGCGGGTCCGATGGCGGCCTCAAAGCCCTCCGGATTGGCCAGGTCGAAGGGCACCACCGTCACCCGCTTGGCCTGCTCCGGGCTGATGATGCCGTACGTGAGGGCAACGGTGAGCGACTGCTGGGCAGCCTCGGGGTCGCGAGCGCCGGCGCGCACAACGAAGCCGCTTTGGAGGAGCTCCCTGGGGGTTGGGTGGGGTGGGTTGGGTGGGGTTATTGTGGGTTGAGTTGTTGTGGAGGGAGAGAAGGAGAAAAGCAGAAGACCAAGTTGGTGGGGGAAGGGGAGCGTGTGTCCTTGTTGGCCCCCTGGCTCGTACGGACAGACAGGGTGCTGTTACAGTGGCTCTGCAACCCCTCCGCTCAGTTCCCCCCTGCATGCTTGGCTCTCCCTCCCACCCACCTGACCACACGAGCTCCCGTGCGCCCCGTCGCCCCCGCCACAAACACCTGCAACGTGGCATGCGGGGGCAACGTGCACCAGCAATTAGGGCAGCACGGCAACGATAAGGCAATTTACTTGGCCACAGCTGCAAAAACGGCAGCTGACACGCATTCGCCCCGGTTATAGGTAAGGGACATCATGCAAGTGGGGATTGCCTGGGATCCTGCAGCTGGTCTCACAGCCCGTATGCCCGTACGTACCACGTTATCGTCGCGAGCATCCTTGGAGAAGGATCCCTTCTTCTCCTCCTTCTTAGACCTAACTGAAATGGTGCCGGTGCCCAGACGCGCGAGGCCAGAAAACAGGGTGCCTGCGCAAGTATACAACCCAGCATGGCGCCAGACGTGACCATGGACGAAGACAAAGATACACTTTGAACGGCTTGGGTTATAAACTTGAAGTATAGTAATTGTTTTAGTAACTGGCACGCGCAGCCGCACTGGTGTAGCTGCAGCGAGCCTGGCGAGCGCTTTGTGCTGCCCAACGGTACCATTCCCAGCTCACCAATCTTGGTGCTGCCCTTTGGCGCCTGGACAGCCTCAGATTCTGCTGCTGCTGCACGTACTGGCCTCACATGTCGAGACCTGGGCGTGTATTGAGGTATGGGACGTCATGCAAGGGAACGTTATCTTCGTCAAACAAGCCTCCCCTAAGCTTTGTAAACGATCGCTAAGTAAGGCTAGATGCATGCTAGATAATGCGCCGCATAGTGTACCTGGATGATGTGCCATAGGGTAGCCGCGAAGCGCGAGCGCTGGCTCCGCTGCGGGTGGTTCTAGTCACAGATGGCCCTGACGCTAGCGTTACCATGGCAAAGATGTAAAGTAATGTAACGTGTGTTCAGTGCTAGCTTGGTGCGCTGACATTTCGACTACATATGTACAGCAGATCAGTTCGTACGTTGACTCTCTACAGGCCTCCGCATATGCTCACCTTGTGAACTGATTATTATCTACACTTACTTTATTGCCTGGCCCGCTTACGGTTACCTGCCCTTAAAAGAGCACGTTACAACCTCTAGTGTAATCCGTTAGAGGGCAAGCATTAAGACTACGAAAGCACAATTGTTCAAAGTTTTACCTACTCGATGATTACAGGTGCACTTTCATTACAGGTCGGCAAGGCCGTTGGTAAACACCTTTCCCGCGCCGAGACCCAAACATTAACACCCATAGCTGAAGCATCAGTAAGGTGCAACAATAGCAACCGCCCATGGCGGGTCCATACTTCGGCACCAGCTCTACGTCGTCAACGCCGGCATGCTCCCTCCTGGTTACGCTCACCATCACAACCGTTGCCGGCTTGGTGCCAGGCAGCAGTGAACTGTACTTCCACAGCGGAGCCTGGTCTGCCCACAGCGACCACAACTAGCACCTCACCCAATGCGGCGCACCTGTCAACGCAACCTCAGCCGCTTGGGAGTTCAGCTGCATCATCATGCAACCCAGCCGTCCAAGGCGTGTTCACCACCCGATGCGGCAACCGCTGGCACGTGCGGCCCTACGATAACAGCGACTACGCTGCCGTTGTTAACATGCAGACAGACAGCTTCCACACTACCAACCCCGTGCCGTTCCTCAACGACTTTACCTACAAGCTCTTTCGCGCAGAGGTGGTGGATGCGATGAAACAGAAGACCAGATGCTCCGACCCAGAAGCCTTCCAGCTGCTAGTGGCTGAAGAGCCTCTCGATGCTGCTGCTGGTGCACCTGATGCTGCTGCTGATGACGATGCTACTGCCACTTCGGGTGAAGACATGTCCAGGACGGCTGAGGCGGTGACATCTACGGCTGCGTTTGTGACTGTCGACACGGTTACGTGCCATGCTAGCGGCAACAGCAGCAGCACTAGCGGCTCCTCACACCTCCCTGGCGGTGTCGAGGGCTCAGCCAACAGCGCTGTAGCTGCGGCAGCAACGTGCGATGCCAGCAGCACTAGCAGCAGCCACAGCGGGAGTACCATCACGCTTGCCACAAGCAGCTGCAGCAGCAGCAATGGCAGCACAGCACCGCCAGCATCTGCTTCAGCTGCTATGGCTGAAGCCACTACCGGTGCAAGCACCTCCGGAAGAGAAAGACGGGAGATTGTAGGATCCGTCGAGGTTTCACTCATGTCACAAAGGGCAGTGCTACGTATGCTGCCATCCCTAACCAACCCACACACCTCCTCGACATCCAACACAAGAGCGGAATACGCATACATAAGCAGCATGTGCGTTTCCGGTCGGTTGCGGCGACGTGGGGTTGCACAGGCGCTCATGGCCGCTGCGGAGGCGCAGGCTCGGCTGTGGGGGCAAGCCCACCTGGCCCTCCATGTGTATAAGGACAATGTGCCTGCCGTACAGCTGTACCGCAGTTACGGCATGCGGGTGCTGTACGAGGAGCCGGCATGGCGGCAGGCGCTGTTCGGGGGGCGGGTGAGGCTGCTGATGCACAAGGAGCTCGGGGCGGGGGCGGCTCGGGAGGTGGCGGGGGACAGCAGGGTGGTGTAGTTCGGCAGCAGGTGGTGTAGTCGACTAGTCAGCAGGTGGTGTGGTCAGTAGGTGGTGCAGTGCGGGAGTGTAGCGTTGGGGTGGGGTAGCAGTATGTTAAGAAAACTGGCCGCGAAAGGACAGTACAGTATAGCACAGGCAGGAGGCAATTCGGCAGTTGAAGGAGGTTAGAGAGCATGCGGGGCTGGGTGCAGGGTGGGATGCACTGCAGAACTGTAGGTGCATGCGGTGGACCGGGAGGAGGGGGGCGTGCTTGTGGTTGGGGCAAGGCATGCAGCCGGGGAGGGGGAAGCGTCCTTGTGTAATACTGATGGTTTGGCTCCAGCTGCGTGTTCGCTCTCATTTGGTTTTGGAGCAATGCCACATATGGGAGGCAGATCGCGTTTAGCGGTTGCTAGCTGCTTTTAGTGCTTGGCGGGGGGCTCAGGAAGCGGTAGGTAGGTAGGGTAGGGCAGCAGTGCCATCATCCAAACACCTCATGGGCGGTGTACGACCAGTTTGTCGTGAGGTCATGAGTGCTGTGGTGCAAGGAACTGTTCGCTGACGTGCGCAAGGGGTGTTGCTCTTCACAGGTGCCGGTATAGTTAGAGGATGTGTCGTGTGCCATGCGAGTAGTGCCGAGCATGTGGTGGCGATGGTGGTCATTGCTTGCTGTGTGCGGTGCGTTTCATTTCGCATGGGGGAGGGTGCAGGAGGCTGCCAAGAGCTTCTCTTGCAGTGCCCTTTGTACCTGGATACCGGCGATCGGGATGCATATGGGAGCCGAGGAATACCATGCAAGTGCTTCATTTATCGTTTTGCACATGCAGGAAGCATACATACGTGCGCTGCGATTACAGGTCGTGTAATCGTACCCCCGTCCAAGAAAAAAACATACATGAAATGTACCCTTCCCGCCTTCGAATCCATCACACGCCTTTGAAAAAATTGGATCTATTCTTCGCAAGCCGTTTCACAAGAAGGATCAGCCATTGAGCCCCTAAAGCTGTCGTTGTGTGCCAGCAGCCGATAGAAGCTGTAATGACCGTTAGTCGCACGGGCAAGTGACAGGTACACGAAACAAAACAGCACAGGAATGGCAGTGCCAAAAAGTAACTGTCCCAGCCTGTACAAAAGAGGGTCCCAAAGTCGTGCCATGCCTTTATGTAACTAGGAAAGCAGCGGCCCGGGTATGTATGAATCCTCGCCGCCTCACTAAACCGCACACGCAACCCCCTAGCTCGAATCTGAATTCAACGTCCCACGCCACAACAACTCTGACCTCACTCGGTTCGCCCGTCCCAGCCGAGAACAAGGAAACAAAGGAAGGAACACGGCACACAGCACAGCCAACAAAACAGAGATTTATTGCATCCCTTAAGTAGGAACGGCTTCTATGTAAAGGGCAGCAGACCAGCCGCGCAGCTAGTAAGCGGCGATGCGCCGGGGAAGGCGGCGCAATAGCAATTCTCGAACAGAACCTGAACTGAAGACCAGACACCGCGCAACTGCCACAGCAGCAGAACACATGGCGGCAACAAAGACCGTGTCACACTCGAAACTAACTGTTGGCCAGTTTCTGTTGCTAATACATGTTGCAACAGCCTACATCCTTGTGAAAAGCCACGCAACACAATGGTATTCCAGTTCCTAGTAATGCGCACTCCTAAACGTCTGCCTAACACCCACGTACTGTATCTAATTCAAAGACGACCAAGTGTCCTCCACGGCCCCATCACTCCTCCTCCTCCTCCTCCTACGCCTCCCTCTCCTCCCACACCTCTCGCAGCCTGGCATGCGCTGCCTAATGTGGTATCATGCGGGCAGCTCCGACGGCCCGAAGTCGCCGGACCACACCAGCAGACACGGCCCTCCTTCACAGCCCCGAATGTGACATCGCAAAGAACAGCACCCGCGTCCTCTTGAGCAGTTGTGCACGCACGCCATGTAGGAGGGTGGTGGTCTCGAGGCTCACTGTGCCACCGGGGTAGAAGGACTATCATCAGCAGTCGAACACACCGGTTCCCTTTCCACCGCATCCATCTCAAGCAGTAGAAAGCCCATAGTAGAGCATGCCAAGGTCACCCACAGTCGCGCACACACCACCCACGCCCACACATAACACATAAAACACATACTACACGGTCGGTGCAGCCACGCGGCGGCACCAAACGAACACACGAAAGACACATGTGCACATCGGGCCAAATGCAACCCAATAGCGATGACGGCTGCAAGGCTTTGGAGGGCCCTGAGGATCCAGACTTTCCCACAGCCCTCGCCTTCTGCACTCCTCGCCACAACATCCCAATCAATACAGTTCACATCGCCTGCAGCAAACCGTCGGATCCCGGACAGGCGCCATCTTATCTCCGCCTCCGCACTTTGCCGGGCCCTTTACATGCTGCGCACCGTTTCCGCACAACCAGCTGCCATCAGGTGCCCAACGCACGCATTCAGGCACATCGCGCACGCACGCGTCCGCTTATCCGTTGCGCCCACCTCACGACATCCGATGAGTTGAACACCACAACAGCGGCTCTCCACCCCTACCATCAACTCAATACTCGTATCGCCGCTGCCTCACCTCTCTCCAAAACAGACCCAGCATGCGTCCAGCAGCTCAAGCGATACTTCGCCGCTCGCACACGCATGCGCCTAGACCGACCAGCCCGCCGGGTCGGTGCGCCTGCGCCGGCAACTGCGCTCCTCCTTTGCCTCCTTCGCTTCCTCTTCCTCTCAACTCCGATCATTAAGATTCACGAAGCAAGAACCCTCTTCGCCGACCCCGACACCACACCATCAGACGCGGGGATCGTAATTCCAGTGCATTGCTGGGTATTCTTCCTTGGACCATGCGCGCACACCACACCCACGCACCGGCCGGCAAGCAGTGTCCACCAGTTCGTTCCATCAGTCATCTCATCAGGGCAGAGCTCCCTCGCACAAGGTACACCCGCCTCACCTGCGCTCGCCTCCGCTCCAATTCCCACCGCCACTGGCCCATAACACAGCGCTGCTTCAAGTCAGCACAAGAGCCACCACTGACATGAACAACAGCCCCTCCGAGCGCGGAAAGCAGTTGCACTGCCCCCCTGTCCTCTTCAATCCTCACTGACCCAGGGTCAGCCTCACACCGCAGCAGCGCCCAACCAGTGCTATCTTCCAGTCCAATCCAATCCACCATGCATCCTCAACGCATCCATAGCGGCCCCACAAGCAGGCATTGCCGCTGTGAGGGCTATACCCACACCGCACCCCCTGCCTGTGCTGCCTGATCCTCTTGCTGGTCCTCCTCCTCAATTCCACACACGCTTGCACACAGTGGAAAGCAACACGTACGGCACCCAGTGTGAGGGGAACCACAGCACCGCACTGCAGGTGGCTGCCACTGCATGCAAGCTGCAGCCCTCTCAGTTGCTGGGAGCCGCAGGGGCCCTTGAACCCAGCTCCGAAGGCAGCGGCACCGGCGCCGCCGCCACCGCCTCCTCGTCCTCTGCATCGCCATTCGCCGCCGGCGCCATTGCTGACGGCGACGGAGCAGCCGGCGGCTCCGATGCCGGCCCGCCGCTACGAGCATTCACCCGGCTCAATGCTTTGGTCCCGCTGCCCGACTGCGCCGCATCCTCTTGCAGAGGCTGCAACGCAGCAGCTGACTGCGCCGGCTGGGGCGGCGGCGAGGGCGGTGGCCGCAATACATGCACTGGCGGGCTGTCCAGTGGGCCTGAGGCGGCCCGGGGCGGTAGTACTGGCGCCGGCGCGGATGCGGGCGCCGCCGCTGTCGTCCCCGTCCCCGCGGGCGGCGACGGCGCAGCGCCGGACATGGTGTGCTGTCCGCCTCCTTCCGAAGCGTACGCAGCCTGGTACATGCCGCCGCCGTCCGGAGACGCTGGGAGCCCCATATCCGCGGGCTGAGCCGGTTCGGAGGAGGGCAGCCAGAGGGGGGAGGAGGTTAGGTGCAGTTGAGGGTCAGCGCGAGGCGGGCGGAAGCGCGTGGTGGCTAGGGGGGACGGCGGCGAGCGGGAGGGGCGCAGGGAGGGGGACTTCAAGCGCGACTGGGAAAGTGAGCGCAGGACGGCGGGGTGGCGGCTGCCCCCGCGCCCGGTGGTTGCGGTTGTGATGGTGTTGGAGGAGTGCGAAGGAGAGCCCGCAGAGCTGCAGCGACTGGCTTCGGACAGGTGGCTCGGGGTGCGCGCAGGCGGCATGCGGGCAGGTTGACCCGTGGGTCGCGAAGGAATGGGTCTAGGGGAAGCGCGTTGATTGGGAGGCGTCGGAGGCCTGGGGGGCACTACGGACGTCGCTGGGTGTGGCATGGCTGTCCTGCCGGCCTCCTGCGCAACAGGCGGCAGCGGCGGCACGGCAGCAGCAGCAGGGGCACAGCGGGCAGCACGGCGGGGTATGAGCCTAGTGGCAGGAGTCGTGGCCGGAGTTGATGGTGCTCTGGCGCAGGAGCCCCGTGCAGGAGCCACGCGGGGTAAGGCGGTGCGAGAATGATGCAAAGCGGGTTTTGCGGTAATGAAGCCGGGCAAGGTAAGAGGCTGCAGGCGTAACATAGGCTTGGAGACAGGTGCGTGCGAGTAGCAGCTCCCGCCCATCGCGCAGGGATGTCTTGCCCGGCGGTAGCAGCTTTTCCCCCGTGTAGCTCCACCGTTGAAAGCATCAAAGAAGGAAACATACTGGTATGGCTGCATGACAATGAACATGCTAAAGCGCAACCCGCCGCCGTACGCACATGCTGGTCCATGCCAGGACCTGTGTCACCCCCCCCCCCGAGCTTTCGGCGCTCCCACTCATCGGCTCATACAGCCTAGTTGCAGCAGCCGATATGCGCAAATGCCGCAACCCTCCATTCCGCTATAACCTATCCCTGCGTTGGTACGCTAGCCTGCTTCCCCATGCGTTAAGTACCCTGCTGTTCTGGGAATGCCTAGAGCTTACGTACATCACTCAATTGCCTATCCAGGTCTGTCTGACCCACATCCAAGACCCCAACCCACCCGGCCAGCCACCCCAGCCCTCTAGCCCGGCGCCACCCACCTGCAGGAGAATGCGGTAGAGCAGTCCCCTGCCCGGCTCCACACGCTCGCCCTTGGACTTCTTCACACGCGAGCCCAGCTTGCGTTCCGAGGTGCAGGCGGTGGAGACGGAGACGATGGCATGGTTGCCAGCGACGCCCTTGAACCTGCGAGGTTCAAGCAGGAACAGCAATGGCATGAGGGGGTGCATGCAGCGGCATGAAGCGGCGAAAACAAACGGCATGCTTAGGATGGGAGCTGGACTGAGACGCAACCACACGTCGGTGTGGCCCTTCCTAGGAGGTAGCAAAACCCCGCTCCCTCCCTCCCTCCTTCCGTTTCTCCCTCCACCTCCCCTCCCCCCCTCCGCACCTGAACAGCCCCAGGTCCTCCACCACCAGCTCATGCGCCCACAGCCAACGGAACGCCCCGACACGCCGCCGGATGCAGAACTCCGGCAACGTCGGCAGACAGCCGGGGGCGCTGTCCAGCATCAGGAAGGAGCCCCGGTGCTGCGCCCGAGCAGGCGGACCTGCGCCGCCTCGGAGCGCCGCCGGCAGCCGGGCGCGATCCATGGGCCGGATCCCCATAGGCCCGCTGGTAGCCACGTTGGTGTCTTGAGATGTGGCCATGGCCAGGGAAGCAGGCAGCGGTGAAGGAGGCGGAGGCGGGAGTCCTACGGCAGCAGCCATGGCAGCAGCAGCTGCGGCGGCGTCGCCTTCGCCGGCTGCGAAGCGGCTCGTCGAGCAGACACCTCCGTTGCCGTCGTCTGTTGCGATGTCCCACAGCGCGTTGAATGCGGCGCTGTGTTCGTGTGACATGGCGGACTCCAGGCTGTGCATGGCCATGGCCGGCGGGTGCGGGTGCGGCAGCGAGGATTGCGGCTGCTGCAGCTGGGAGGACGTGGCGGAGGTCAGGCCCACCGGGTCCCGTGAGGGGCGTTGAAGCTGGCCCAGCAGGCCTTGCGAGGAGGCTGCATGTGGCGCGGAACCGGCTTGCATGCGCCTAGAGGAGGAGCGGCGGGTGATGATTGGAAGCCAGGGGGAGGAGCCGCCGCTGCCGGGACGAGTCAGGACGGCAGGTGCGGCGGCGCCGGGGGCGGTGCCGGGGGCTGCCGCGGGGACGGCTCCTGACGCCCTTGTTGTGGGCTGTTGCGGCGACTGCTGCTGGGGCTGCTGGTTTAGGTGCTGTTGCTGCTGCTGGTAGAAGTGGTGTTGGTGCTGGTAGTACTGTTGCTGGGCCTGGTAGTATTGCTGCTGGAGCTGGTGGTAGGGTGCCGGCTGGTGTGGGGGTTGCTGGGGTGCGCCGGTGCGGTTCGGTTGTAGTGGCAGGGGGGACGCCACAGCGGCCGGCTGCGTTGACGGTGGCAGCGCTTTATAGGGGCTAGAAGACAGCCGTGGCACTGGGCCTCCAGCGCCAGCAGCAGCAGCAGCAACAGCGGAGCCGCCGGCACCCATACTGGCGCTGGGCATCAACACCCGCATGCCAGCTGCTCCGGTGTTGCCGCTTGCTGTGGCCTCTTGAGCAGGCCCCAGGAGCTCCTGTCGCGAGGTCCCGGCGATACGTCTGCGGGAGGAGACCCGGATCTCCTGCTGCTGCGGGTGATGCTGCTGCTCTAGGTAGGCCGGCTCCGAGCCCCGCGGAGCTCGCATCAGCGCCGACGGCAGCGCCAGTGCCAGCGGCACGGGCTGCAGCGGCATGTTGGCCGCATTAGCCACAGCAGTGCCCGTCGCTGACGTCAGCCGGGAACGCGGGGGCACGCCGGAGGCACGGCCTGCGCCGTTAGGGCTGGCCAGGTCGCCGGCGGCCGGAGGCGGCGCCGCCAGCGCCACCGCCATTCCCGCTGCCGTACGCGACACGTTACGGCTGGACATAAGCGCGCTGGCGTAGGCAGCGCCCAGGTGGCTTTGGCTCTGCAGCTGGTCCCGGCGCCTGTTGGCGGCCGAGCGACGGGAGTCCTGAAGAGCAGCCTCGACGGCGGGCCGCATGCGACGCGGTACGGAAGCGGGCGAGATGTCGTACCCGGCCAAGTCGCACAGCGGCACCTCCACAGCGGTGAAGCCGGGGAAGCTGCTGTCGGTGGCGCCACGCGCCGCCGCCGCCACAGCCGACGCGGCGGCGGAGGAAAGCGAGCGGGATGACGCCGCCGACTCCGGTTCACCAGGGTCGATTCCCGCGCCGCCGCCGCCGCCTCGATACGGCTGATCATGTGCCATAAGGCCTTCAAAAGTGGTACTAGATTGGCGAGTGATGGACAATTGCGTGCCGTTGTTTCGGTCGCTAACGGCGGTGCCGCTGTCGCTACTGCCCAAGGCGACCCGGGGCCTGGGCCGACCCATGGGTCCTCCGCTGCCGGGTCGTGTCTGCGGCCCCACTTGCACGCCGTACGTGCTCCCGGGATACTCGGACATCACCACAATGGAACCTAGCATGGAGGCGGGGCCGTCGGGGTCTGAGGGTGGACGCGCACGCAAGGCGAAAAGCGCGACCGCGGGAGCGGCGGGCGGAAGGCGGCAGGTTAGCAAGGCCACAGCTACCCCTCACTGCTCTCCCCCGCATGCAAGGTAGCCCTACCGAGCCCCTCATTTCCATTCCAACAAGGCTCATGGTCCATGTGCCGGTCTGTTTCTGTACCTCCCATCATGCAGCCCTGAGGCCCGCACCAGCCACGCACCTGTGAAACCCCATCCGCCGTCGTAGCAGCACGTAATCCCCAATCAAGCAACCTATAGCCCGGTAAACCTCTCAACCTCCTCCCAACCCACCAACCCACCACCCAACCCCAACCCAGCCCAAGCCACCCCCCTCCCAAACCCCCACCCCGCTCCCTACCTCCATCGTCGCCCCCGCCCGAAGACCGCTCCGCCAGCACCTCCGCCACCCGGTCAGTAGCCGACCCAGCCGGCCCGCACACCGTTCCCACGGCCCCAATCGCCGAGGACGCCACCCCGCCTCCGCCGCCACCTAGCGCGCAGCTCCCCACGTCGCCCCCGCGGGCGTCCTGCGGCATGCACCAGCGCGACGGTACGACAGCGCTGTTGTCGACGGCGGCGACCTGCCGTACGGGCAGCGCCTCCGCTGGCAGCGTCTCCGCCGGCAGGAAGGCGTCACGCAGCAGCTCACGAAGGATGTCCTCCACCAGGGAACGAGCCACGATGACCTGTACGACACAGGGGGGGTGTACGGCAAGAAGTGTGTACGGCAAGTTGCGTACGGCATGTAGGCTTTGGCTTAAACGAGCCGCGACAGGAGTATATGACACTGGATAGAGGGCAGTTGCATGGGGTGGGTGGAGGCATGAGCGACGGCAGAGCACGGGGGAGGGACATCGTAGTTGATCTTCCCTAAAACCCGCTTCCCACGCCCTCACCTGGCCTCCCTGCGCCGCGGCGTGGCAGTAGCGGGCGGCGCGGTTGACCAGCGGACCTGCAGCAGCAGCAGCAGCACAGGGCAGGGCAGGGCAGGACAGGACACGTGAGGAGGCGAGACAGGACACCCAGGGCGTGAGACATACGGCAGGACAGGACGATCCAAGGGAAGGAGGGCTAAGCAGGCGGTGCGGCAGGCAAGTCTGGCGCACAACCCCACTACAAACAACATATCGCATCCAGCAGCGACAAGGCAAGTCACCATGCGTGCCGCACCGCATCCTTCACCCCCCCCCTCTCCCCTCCCCTGCCGCCCCACCAAAGTAGTCCGCCCTCCCCGTAGTAGAGTGCGGCGACACGCGGGTGGGCACCCCCTGGTACACGCCCGCCTTGATGCGCGGACCGCGGAACAGCACCGCGCCGCTCAGCGGGTGCAGCTCCTCGTGCATGGAGGGCAGCGCAAGCATGGGGGTGGTCCAGGCAACCTGGGGGGGGGGGGAGGGGGGGGGTTCAAAGATCATACCAAACCATAAGGAACCCACAAGTTGGGGGGGAAGGGGGGGAGAAGAAACAAGCAAGCGTTGAATGATAGCGGCAAAGGGTGGTAAGCATGTGGTAAAGGGAAGGGGGAGCGCGAACTCGTGGTGGTTGGGTGGCCTCCAACCCTCATCACACCAAGCAACATTCCCCCCTCCCCCTCGCACCTCCATCATCAGCTCCTGCAGCATCAGGCACCACTCCAGCGCGTCCGAGGGCCGGGAGAAGGCGATCCTGGGGTGAGGGTGGGGGTGGGGGTGGGGGTAGGGGTGGGGTCAGGGAGAAAGCAAACTGTTGGGCGAGGGTAGGGGTGCAGCATGGAGGTATGATGGGGGCCGTGGGAACAGGGAGCAGGGGTGACGAGGAGTAGCCGCCAAGGCACTGCAGCACGGGCAAACAAAAGAATCCCCCGCTCCTCCCCTCCCTCTCTCCCCTTCCTCCTCCCGCTCTCCTCCCTCCCCTCCCCAGCACATTGAGTATTCTTCTCCCCCCCCCCCCGGGCCTCACATGTAGTTCCCCTCCTGCTCCTGGCACTCGTAGCCCCCGCACGACAGCAGGCTGCGCCGCACGCAGTCGTTGTACGCGGCCATGACGTCCAGCGAGAGGTCGCGGTTGACTGCGACCATGTCGGAGTACCTGGGGGGGAAGGGAGGGGGGGGACGGGGAGAGGGGAGGGCAGGAGGGGTCGAGGGGTATAAGGCGTCAGGGTGCCGCAAAACATGGGAGGGCTAATGTGAGGGGGAGGGGTGGGGTCAACCCTCTTGACGCCGCGAACAGGACAGGACATGGCATATTTGGCAGTCTCCTTTTCCTCCTCCTTCTACATCCCAGGTCCCTCTCCTTCACCCTTCTCCTCCCCTCCGCCCAGCCAGCATTCAGCTCGGTCGCTGGAGGGTCGCTGTTTCATCGCCACCCCGGACTCGGTATCGGTAGGGACCGCTAACCCATACTTGTTTTTGTGGCACCCTGCCGATTCTATCCCCATTGTCTTGCCCCAACCTGTGGCTTCCTATGGTTCGGTATGGTCTTTGACCCCCCACACCTCTCCATGCTGCAGAACACCAGCGTCACCAGCGGGAAGCCCGCGCGCTGCCGGCTGCCGGGGCGCAGAGTGCCCAGCGGCGCCACCGCGGAGGCGGGCGCGTTGAAGTAGCCGGGCGTGAGCTGCTTGCTGTCGTCAATCGGCTTGCCCAGACGGGCGCGCTCCTCCAGGCCCGGAACCAGCACCTGCCGGGGTTAGGGGGGTTGGTAAGAGCGGTTGAGGGGACCTGAGCTGCGCGTGGTGGCTCACCATGATTAGCACAGGCGTGTTACTAGCTGCACCCGCAACACCCCTTTGCCCGCCCCCTCTAGCTCCGCAAACCTCCCTCCACCCTCCCGCGCCCTCCCCGCCCCACCTGCGTGAGGTTTACGTACTCCACACTGCCTCCCGCATTCAGCTCGAACACCCCCATGTTGACCACCCCCACCGCAGGAGCCATGGAGGCCCGCCGCTGCGCCGCCTCGCGAGCCAGGGCGTTGAGCGCGTTGGTGGCGCGGGTGGCGGGGTAGGCCTGGCTGAGAGGGCCGGTGGGCACCTCGCGCAGGTGACTGCAGAGGGGGGAGAGGGGAGGGAGGGGGTTGGGAAGGGGGTTGGGAAGGGGGTTGGGAAGGGGTTGGGCAGGTGGCTGGGAAGGGGGTTGGGCAGGTGCGTAAGGAGCGGGGAACGAGGTAAGGAACGTGAGAGGGCTTGCTGGGCCTCCTATGAGGGAGGATGTTGCATCCCTTGACGCCGCCGGAGGGCCCATGGGCACTCACCCGACACGCGGCTCCCGAGGCGACCCGTACGGCAAGCTATCCGCGTCGGCATCGGAATTCGAACAGCCGCCTCCGCCGCTCCGTCGCGGCGCAGGCGACTGCGGCAGCACTCCACCCCGCCCGCTCGCGCCCACCACATCTGCCGACTCGGCCTTGCTGGACTCCTGGGATACCCGCGTCAGCTGCTGGTGACCCATGGGTCCGCCGAAGCCCGCTTGCACCAGTGAGTTCGGCGTCGGCGGCGGCGCCGTGTTCGCATTGCTGCTGCCCTGCGTCGTCAGCGAGTGCACCTGCGGCAGGCCTCGGTCGTACGGGCCCTCGTTCCCGGACGTCGCGGCATCGGCGGCGGCGGCGGCGGACAAGCCTCCGTACGGGAGCGGGCTAGCGGGGGCGGCGCCGGTAGCGCCGCCGGGGGCTGTGGCGGGTGGGTTGCGGGTATTGGCCATGGTGATGCTGGCGGGTCGCGGTGAGGGCTGCGGGCCGGGCAGCGCGGTGAGTGCGGCTGCGTCCGCTGTGTTGCGACGGAAGGTAGAGCCGCCCACCAGCTGCCAGGGCGTCCGCATGAGGGTGATCTGGAGGGGGGGATTGAGGGGGAGGGGGATTATATAATAAATGCAAACAACTAGAGTGAGGGGGGAGGCGTGGGAGGCGGCCGTGGGAAAGGCAGGAGGGATGTCGGTGGTGCCAATGGAGGTAGAACGGTGTGAAGAGGCTCAATAATTCAAGACGGCTACATCAGGTGGTGTGATGGGGAAACGCAAGCCAGAGACCCAACTCCGCCCCCCTCCATCCCTCCCCCATGCACCCCCCTCCAACCCACCGAGCTCGCCCGTCCAAACGTGGGCATGCGCGACAAAGTGCTCCGCACCCATCCTCCTCCTCCTGCCGCTCCGCCGCCGCCCGCCGCCCCTCCGGACCGCCCATGCGGCTGCGGCGACCCGCCTATCCCCACCCCCCCACCGCCTCCCCCCACCATGCCGCCAAACCCCTCCTCATCCATGCCGCTGGTATCCCCCCCATGCTCCAACCCGCCTCCCAGCACCCCTCCTGCTCCTGCTCCTCCCCCAGACGCCCCATGCTCCGAGGCCTCTAGTATCTCAGGCGCCGAAGCCAGGTCCACGGACTGTCGCGCCCGGGCGTTGTTCCGTCGCAGGTCCAACGACCCGCGCATACGCAGGTCCAGGGAGCCCCGCATGCGTGGCACGTGACCGGGGCTGCTTGTACGGCGCTTGTCACGGGTTAGCGCTTGTACGGTACGGATGCCCAGGTCGTTGAGGTTGTTGTGGATTGCGTTGAAGGTGTTTGCGTCCAGCAGGATCTGGCCTCCGTTGGGCAGGTCGGCCACTGCCTGCACGCGACGGTACACCTCCCCGCTGTACTCCATGCGCTGGGTGATAGCGTGGGAGGTGATGGCGTCGGTGACACCGGTGGCGACTGGGGCGGAGAGGGAGGGGGGGAAGGATGATGGGAAGGAGAGGGGCGGAGCCTTTAGCGACGGGGAGTGAATGAAAGTGCGGATGTGCATACCAACCAGGCTGTTTTAGGATCATACCGATATCCGGGGAAAGGGAAGGCGCGTGCAATTAGGCATCAAAGCAAAACCGTCCGTCTTACACCCTCTTATGGCCGTCCCCTCCCCCCGTGACCCCCCCCCCATTGCTTTGCCCTAACTTGTGGTCTCCAATGGTTCGGTATGGTCTTTGACCCCCCTCCCCGCTGCCCCCCTACCTCCCATGCGCACTCTCAACCCCCGGTACAGCACGTTGAGGCGCGTGTAGCGGGTCCAGTCAGCGAACTCGGCGGCGTTGGCGGCACCGTTGAAGCTGTGCGGGAGGGTGGGAAAGAGGGGTGGGGTGGGGGGTTGAAGAGGATGAGGCGGCGGAGGGCACATACCATACACGCGGCCAGTTCCTACAAGACAACCAACAATTCGTCTCCCTATACCCCACCACATACCTATACCCCCACCACACGCAAAAACCCCCGCGCTACAACTCAGTCCTCCGCCCTCCCTATCCCCTCCCTCCTCCCCTCCCCTCCCTCCCACTCACGTTCCGTCATGGTGCTTCACATCCGTAGCAAACTTCAGCTGCCGGCTGTTGTCCTGCGAGTACCCCGCACCGCCCTGCGCCCCGCCACCTCCTCCCCCTCCCCCACCCCCCGCCGCCTCCTCAATCCCGCTAGCCGACACCCGAGTGGGTGTTATGCCGCCCCTCGCCGTACTCAGCCCGCTGTGCTGCGGCCCCAGCAGGATGCCCGGCCCGCCGCCCGCTGCCCCGCCGGCCCCCGCCGCCCCCCCGCCCTGCGCTAGGCCCTGCACGTTGGAGGAGTGCGAGGCGGAGGTGGGCTGCAGCGACTCGTGCGTCTCGATGCAGGCCTTGTGGTGCCGGAAGAGCTCGCGATCCCAGTCGGCGTCTGAGGGGGGGGGAGTGAGGGGGGGAAGGGGGGATTGAGGGGAGGTACTGTAACAGGACGCTCTGGCTCGGGACCGTGTGGGGTTCTGTAACCCCATGAACAGTTCGCCGTCGCCTTGCCCTGTGTCTTATCCTTGCATACACAACACATCCCCCCTCCCGCCCCCTCCCAAACGCCCCTCTTCGTCGTACAGCTCGTCAGTTTCCTCTTTCTACCACCCCCGCCCCCTCCCCCCCCAGCTCACTGAGCAGTGCCAGCTGTGTGGTGATGCACCAGCCCACCGCGTCAGCCGGCTCGTGGAAGGCCATCAGGAAGGCATCACCCTGGGGGGGAGGGGGTGTGGGGAGGTGTGGGGGGTTCGGGAGGGGGTAAAAACACATAAACTAAAACAAGTTTGAGGGAGCTTGTAAAGTTAAGTTAGGTTGGGTTAGGTCAGGCTAGGCCAATGGCGATTGCTACCCACCACCACCCTCCTTGGCGCGCCCTCCAACCAGACCCTTTAGCCCCTTCCCTCCACCCCCCCTTCCCCCCCTTCCACCCCTTCCTACCTCCGTTTGCACCTCGTACCCGTACCACTTGGACATCTGCGACCTCAGCGTGTGGTCGTGCAGGTCGATGGCAGCTGCCATCAGGTCCGTGTCCCACTCCCACAGCTCGGTGCTGCCCTCCACTGGGGGGGGGAGGTGGGGGGGACAGGGAGGGGACAGGTTAGGATGAAGAACGCGGGCTCTCCCGCACCCCACCCACCACCATCGCACACCCCTGCGCCAACACGCCCACACATTCCCCACCCAGTCCGTACCGTGTTTCCAAGATGTACAGCTCCATGCCCCCATTCCTCCCCCCGCCACAACACCTCCCCCTCCCCTCCCCCTCGACATTGGGTATTCTTCTTTTCCCCTTCCCCTTCCCCTTCCCCTTCCCCTCCCCCTCCCCCTCCCCCTCCCCCTCCCCCTCCCCCTCCCCCTCCCCCTCCCCCTCCCCCTCCCCCTCCCCCTCCCCCTCCCCCTCCCCCTCCCCTCCCCCCACTCACCATCCGTCAGCACCAGCGTCACCTTGCACCCCCGCGTGCGCTGGCTGAACCCCGGCGGCATGCGCTTGGCCATGGCTGCCCGGTATCGCACCACCGAGGGCACCAGCCGCCACAGCAGCAGCAGCAGCGCGGCAGACAGCGCCAACCCGCCCACCACCACCAGCACAATCACCCACCAGGACACCAGCAAACCACGACCACCCGGACCCGGACCCGCCGCCACACACGTCATGGACACCACCCGGCTGCTGCTGCTGCTGCTGGTGGTGCTGCTGCTGCTGCTAAGCAAGCTGCTGCTGGTGTTGGTGGTGGTGCCGTTGGCAAAGGTGCGGTTGGGTATGTAGCCCGCCCCGCAGTTGCAACCCTCGAACTGCCAGTAGTAGGGCGACATCTCCAGGTGCAGCTGACCGCGCAGCAGCGGCTGCGGGCAGTGCAGGCTGCCAGGGCCGCTGCCGATGGAGGTGGTGCTGCGGGGGGTAGGTAAATCAAGGGGGGTGTCGGATACGACGCGAGGAAACACCGACACCGACCGTGGCCGCTGGGAGGCCCAGGCTACACAACACCCCACATCACCGGAGCCACTCCAGCCTCCAGCCCCTCAACCCCAACAGCCCTATACCGGTACCCCCCCACCTCCCTCCCTCCCTCCCCACCCACGTTTCCGAGAAGCTGATATACTCCGGCAGCCCCGCCTGCCCCGCCACGCCCGCCTGCATGCCCGTGTCGCGCAGGTTGAGGAAGGCCAGCCCCGCCCCCTGCCCCAGCCCCGCCGGCAGCTCCCCCACCAGCCCCGCATTGCCGCCCAGCAGCAGCACCTCCAGGTCGCGCAGGCCGGACAGGGAGGAGGGCAGCGAGCCGCTCAGCTGGTTGGAGCCCAGGTCAAGGTACTGGGGGGGGGGGGTAATATGGATGAAGATTCCGCATTAAGCTGGATTTTAGGATTGCGCATAGTCAAATTCGTTGGGTTAGTAGCAGCACACAAAGTACAAACCGTGATAAAGCTCCATAAGCTGGCGGCCGTGCTGAGATCATATCATTGGACGAATTACTGACGAGCTATAAACTGCCGTCTGAGCTCCACTGCATTGCTGAGCGCCAGTGCGCTGTAAGCTGTGGCTGGTATGCGGCTGTGTGCACCTAGACATCCCACCCGCCCGCCCGCGCAAGTGACCCCTGGGTCGAACTTTAGCCCAGCCCACCCACGACCGAACCCGACTAACCTGCGTAGCAAGGGAAAATTGTGCAACGAAGACGTACCAAATTTCGTTAATAGTGAGCGAAAAGCGTCCAGAGACACAAGAAGGCGGCGTGACGAGCGAACAGAAGACAGGCATGCATCCCTGTGCTGGTGCTGCGAGCTGCGCTGTATATCGACGCAGGCTGTATGACGATGAAGATGGCTGGCTTATCAGGATGAAAGAGACGGGACTATGCCGAGAGTTAGTATTTATGCGAAATGCGGCGATGCGAAGTACGGCATGGGACGAGCATGCTTAATTTAGCGCAAGCGCAGTATGGGTATGATGATCTAGATATGCAGGGGGTGCAAAACATGCGGCGTCAGTACTGGGGGGGGAGGGAAGGAGGGAGGGAAGGAGGGGAGAGAGGGAGGAGGCAAGGAAGGGGGTTGGTTCAGCTCGGCAGTGTTCAGTATACAATAACGAGGTGAGCAAGCGAGGAGGTGTTGTGGGTGGGATGATGAAGGTGTTGATGAGCTGCTGCCACGGCTGCAGCACCGCCCTGCACTCAGACGCTTCCCCAGCCCCCCCCCCCCAGCCCCCGGGCAGGGCGGGATGGGCCGGCTACCATGATGAAGCCTACATGTCATACAGCCCCTTAGTCGCCTCGTCGCTTTCCTTAACTTTAACCCCAAGCCCCCCCCCTCGCCTCCATACCACACATTGGAATTTCTTTTCCTCACCTCCAGGTGCCTGCACCTCAGGTCCTCGGGTATGCTGCCCCCCAGCTGGTTCCCGCGCAGGTCCAGGTGCAGCAGCGACCAGGAGGCGCGCAGCAGCGGCGCCACGGGGCCGCTCAGCCGGTTGCCGGCGGCCCCCAGGTAGGCCAGCGCCAGGCCGGCCAGGTAGGGCGGCAGGCTGCCGCTGAGCTGGTTGCTGGAGAGGTCCAGCAGGGTGAGCGAGTCTGGGGGGAGGGGTGGGGTGGAGGTGGGGGGAGGGTTAAGAGGGACGAATGCTCCAGGCTGAACGCACCTGCGGCGAATCCGTAACAAGCAGCCCTTCCCCTCCCTTCCCCGCCCTCCCCGCCCGCCGCACCTGACAGCGCCGCCCCCTCCGGCAGCCCCGGCAGCGGCCCCGTGAGGTTGTTGCCCGCCAGGTGCAGCGTCCGCAGCGCCCCCGGACCCGAGAAGGCGGCGGCGGGCAGCGAGCCGCTCAGCTGGTTGGAGTCCAGGTCAAGGTACTGTTGGAGGAATGGAGGGGAGGGGGAGGGAGAGTGGTCACAGGTAAGGAGGCAACCAATCGCTGCCACACAACCCAAGCATGCCGTCGCTACCAAACTCTTACCACCCCCTGCAGCCCCTACCAGGCATTCCAGCCATAGACGTGTCACACCAGGACTACCACTCCCTCCCAATTTCCCCCCCCCCCCCGCCCCCCCCACCTGCAGCCCCGGCAGCTCCAGCAGCTCCAGCGGCAGCGGCCCGCCCAGTCGGTTGCCCGGCAGCAGCACCGCACTCAGGTTGGCGGGCGCCCGCAGCCCCCCCAGCGGCCCCGACAGCTGGTTGGAGCCCGCGGACAGCAGCCGCAGCGCCGCCAGCGCGGGCAGACCGCCCGCAGCCGACCAGAAGGAGGAGCTGCAGGAGAGGGAGTTGTCGTCCAGCTCTAGGGCGCTGGGGGTGGAGGGGGGGAGAGGGAGAGGAGATGGAGGGTGGTGAGAGGAGGGGAGGAATGGGAGAGGGCAGGATAAGCGCAGCTGCAGCCCCGGGGGCACCCTTCAGCTGTGCAACCGTCGCCGCTGCCGCTGCTGTTGGTGTTTTTGCCCTGCCAAAAGGCGCCCATGTGGCGCTTTGCTGCAGCCCCCTACCGCCCAAGGGCCCAAGCCAACCTCCGCTGCGACGGCGCAACATGCACACTGCCACTCTCCCGCATTACACCCCCCCCTCCCGGCCTTCGGTGGCCCCATGGCGTCTACCAGGCCGCCAACCTGCCTTAACCCTGCAGCCATCCTCGGGCCGCCACCACCTACCCCTCCACGCCTTCCCAGCGCTACACAGGCACGCCCCACCACCCACGCCAGCTCACCGCACCGCCTGAACCCTCCATGGGTGCATGCCACACCACCTCGTACCCCCCCACCCACCCCATCCACCCCAGTACACGTGCGTCACCTGGCAAGCAAGCAAGCATGCAGCGGAGCATGCGCGTGCACATGCACTCCCCCCCTTCCAACCCGCTCCCACCAAACCGCAGGCAGGTGTACACTTCCTTGGTTCGCACTCACAGCAGTGTGGTGCTGAATGCGGCCCAGGGCACCGCCCCCAGGTCGCCCGTCATGTTGTTGGAGGCGAGGCTGAGCGCCACCACGCCCGCGGCGCCGTCGGGGCACTGCGGGTCCCCAGCATCCGGCAGGACCACGTTGTCGGAAACGATGCCGTCCAGGGCGCTGCTGAGGCAGCACAGAACGCCCTCCCACTGACACACAGAGGCGGTACTGTTCAGCCAGTTGCGCCGACGAGTCCAGCCAGCGCCTGCCCATGCGTTGAAGAGCTGCGTTAGAGCCTGTCGCTGGTCCGCCTGGCACTGTGCGTCGCAGGATGATGTGAGAATGCCGTCAGCGCTGCTCAGAAGTTGACGACGCAGCGACGCTCGCCGCGCGGTCGCCTGCTCGTAAGGATTCTGTGCGACTACGTGGCTGCGCCAGGCTGATAGGGACTGCTTCTCCAACGCGCCTTGGCGGGAGGCACAATTCGTCGCCAAAAGCAGCACCGACAGCAAGAAAGCTTGCAGCTGAACCCTCATCCGTCACTGTCTGAATTACGAAGGCAGTTTGCGTAGCGGCTACCCCATTCCGACCACAGCGTGTGGCAGAAAGAAGACCAGTGACCAGCCTTAGTGGAGCGGGGCTTGCTAAAAATCAATATTGTCAATTGTTGCATATCGTTGCCATGGCAGCTAGTAACCCGAGGAGAGGTTTGGCAATATTCTTTGGTGTCGGCAACAGTTTCTGCTCCTTGCTGTAGCTTGACCTGATAATGTCATAAAAGACTCGGCCTGGTAAGTATTACGTTTCGACCAACAATTGCCAACGCGCAGACGATGGGTTCGGAACTGTATACGACCGTAAGTTTTCGTTACGCCTACCTTATCTAAGCATATATGGAGGCAGTTAAAGGATACATATGCCTGCTTGTTATACAGGACGTAACCCGACCAAGATACAAGGAATGACCAGAATTGGTGTTCGCAGTGCGATATTCGGTTTTCTGCTAAATGACACCATGAACACTACCTTAGATAACAATATGGCAAAGGGCTTCTTGGTCTGGTTGTTTGGGATCTGCACTTATGTTGTCACGTGTGCACTGCAATCGTAACCCCGCAATCCTGACTTTGATTATTGGTGGATTGAAAATTTTTAGTTATGCACGCACTTTGAAGCATTGTAAATGCAAATGGGCTTGCGCTCTATGACTTGACGGCCAAGCTGTAACCGCGAGGGACCGGTTAAGACGTTTCAAGGCAAGGATTCTGCCTATACACCTCTCGTTGATATCTTAATGCAGCCTCCATCTCCGGTGCGTGCTCCGTTCTTCTGCCGTATCGAGTAGTAAAGCCAACATTTGGCTTTATAAAAGGAAAATCCTTTACCAGGACATACGCCCCGTAAGAGGCATGACCCTAGTTTTAGGCAAAGGACTAAGTATGGCCTGCATAAGAGCTCCCGCGCTCGTGTGCGCATGCGCTACCAAGGGCATGGTCTCAGCAGCGCACCTTGTTGGGTACCCTATTGGTATCTAAACAATTCGACAATTGACAGGCCCATTGTTGAATTCCCTATGAATACGTTTGGGGCAGCACTGGTTGAAACCCTAACCACACGGACTTCTGCTGGCGAGCATAGCAGCTCATACTGCCATCATCCATTCACCCAACGGTGTCGACCTGTCAATGACTGCCTTCATGAGCGGTGCGCAAATGCCGTAAAGGCGCAGCACAGACCCCTACCACTCATTTCACTATCTAGCCGCTTCCTAGGGCTTCACTTGCGGGGGTACCGCAATCGTACACGCCTTGCCCCCAACCTGGCTCCTACCCCATTACCCTTGTCCTACCGTAACACCTCTTCGCACAACGAACGCCCCTTCTTGTCGCATGCAGGTCGATGCCGACGACGATCAAGGAGTTAAGCTCCCGGCCACGTATCAAACATGCATACCCAAGTAGTCTGTTACCAGTGCTAGAGCACGTTCCATCATGCCTGGGGCTGCAGGAGACGGCGTTTCAGCGGGGGTTTCGCCTCCTCGGCCTCTTGGACTCTTTTTGGGCGTGGTGCAGTCCTTGGGTCAAGACTGGGTTGCAAGACTTCGCGTGGAGAAGCCGTTTTGTGCTGTAACAGTAGCATGTTGTAAGGCATGTGTGTTGTGTCCTAGAAGGGGCTGAGCAAAGGGAGCCGTCCTTCCAAATCTTGATGCCGTACTGGATCCAGTTTCCTCCGCTTACGCTGAGCCTTTCCCACATGGCTGCTATCTGGGTTCAAGTGTGTATGCCCCTAGTAAATGGTGGGTTAGGTTAGCAAAAATGGACTGGCTACTTATAGCGCAAGCCTTGAATCTGCTAGGTTGCATTCTCTACCATACAACAGCTGCGCTCCTGTCGCTGCCATCATTGCTGTTCTACTATCTAGGATTGCGTCGATGCAAAGGATCCGGAGATAAGCCTGGCTGTGTTACGTTTTACGAGGGCCACGTCTTGCACGTTCGCCGTGCACCTGTACATAATGAATTCCAGTAAGGCAAAGAAATATAACAGTAATCTTTAATGCAAACAGATGTGCATTAATGGAGGACTGGGACTATACTTGCTTGCACATGTCACAGCTACCCCAATGCTTCCTTGGCTATCTGCCAGCTAGCACCGACCAAGTTACAGTAGATGTTGTCGATGTTAGCTCTATGCCTACTTCAGCCGACCGCCGGTATATCGCAGGTATGCCGTGCGCATGGCGGTGTTGGACCTCGACTCGCCGCCCAGCTGGTTCAGAGCCCAGGCGTCCGACCACATGACGGCTGACGAAGCGCGCAAGTTTGCCAGCACCACAGGTGTGGAGCGGTGAATTCCGTTTACACACAACTCGTCTTAAACACATCGCTCTCAAGTCACAACCCGGCCTAACATCGACGACCTTCAAGCCTTCAAGCCAATGACTTGCTGAGCCGCCTGTTAGAAGACCTAATACTACCATGCAGGTCACATTTACCAAGTACTCGCCCCACAACGGACTAACCGTCATTGACTCGTCCGTGCACCTCTTTACTTATGCTCGTTTGCTGCAGGGCCCGTCAAGCTGCTCACGGACCCCATGACCGCCGGCTATGTCGTCAACCCCATCAGCGTGTACTACTGCTATGGCAACGCGGCAACGGAGGGAGCGGCACCAACCCTGGAGCGATGCATTGCTGAGGTGGGTAGGCTAGTTACCGCGTCTCGTCTGTTGGCCGAAGACCTTACCTCTGGTGATGCACCTGCAACGGTTATCATCCTCAAGGCCCAGCAATTGGCAGCTGAATACTGGTAGCCACCATCTGGGCTCTCCTGCTGGTCATTGGTTTGCCCCTTCAGGTGACGAACACGCCCTGGAACGAGCGCTTGACGTTTGTGTTCCGACCCGCGGGTCAGTCGGTGCGCAAGGCGCTGCACGTCTCGCCCCTCATGGACATGCAGAACACATGGTAGGGAGAAAGGGCACCTCACATCCCGGGGCTGGGGTTGGGCGACATAGGGTTGGGGGTGACAGCGTGGATACCCTGCATCGTCAGTACTCTCCTGCCATCGCGGGATGCATACGGTGCGCTGCCACTGTGCCGTGGTGGGCAGTGCTGCATTGGCGGTTTGGCATGTCTTCCCCTTCCACCTCCTTTCGCCTCCACCCCTCTACTTACCACCCCTCTTACGGCCTCCCCTTCCAAATCCCACGCCTCCCTGTCTGCCAAACCCCACCTCCCCCACTCCCTCCCCTCCTCAGGCACCTCGAGGCTCCCGAGCCCTCCGACCGGCTTCACCTGGTAGTCCGCGCCTCGCACCCAACGCACGGGGACTACTTCTACGCGGGTCTCACAGCCCGCCGCTGCGGCGCCGCTGTCCACAGCGGGGCTGCGACCACCCGCCCCTCCCCCCAGCACCCGCAGCAGCAGCTGTCTGCCGGGCTGCATGCGTGTGTGAATGAGGAGGCGGGGCTGGGCAGCCTGCTGCGGTACGGCTTCATGCCGCACCGGGTGGCGCTGCTGATCTACTGGCAGGTGGGTGGGCAGACTGGTGAACCGGGCGGGTAGACCCGCCGGTACTTGGGAGTGTTAATAATCACAGTAGGAACGTACTGTGATTGCCGGAAGATGAAGGCCCCACAGAAACGCCACAGGAGCCGAGGAGTATGGTGGCGTATGTAGAACTATAAATCCGGTACTGGTGCTGGTAATAAGTAGGACGCAAGGGTGTGTGTACCGCACCTATACTTCTGACGTCCTTTTGGAGCGTCCTCCTGCACGCATGCAGCAGGGCTAACACCGAACGAAAGCTTTGCAGACACGCAATGAGCGTCTGGTGAAGGTTACCGGGGAGGGAGCCTGAAGTAAGGCGTTGGGATGGTCCTGGGGTTGATCAACACTGTATATTAACACAATAGGTTTGAGGTGCTATATCTCTCACCACAGCGCACCCACTTGCTATCCCCTACCGTCCCCATCCTCGCCCCCAGGCTATCAAGCTGCTGTTCAAGGGGGTGCCCTTCTACCCTCCCCCCGACAAGGCCTACCAGCGGCAGCTGGTGACGGAGGAGGGGGACCCCCCCGCCGACACCCAGCCCGCCGATTGCACGACACAGCCGGACGCGCAAGGCAGCGACAGCAGCGGCAAGGGCTGCTGCGTCGGCAGCGGCTGTGGTGGCGGGGGCTCCGGTCTGTGTCCCATGGTAGTGGGGCTGCAGGCCTCGTCCGCCGCTTGCTCGGGTCGGGGGGCTGCTTGCATGGGGGCGGGAGCGGCGGCAGGGGCGGGCGGCGCCTCGCAGCACTCGCACCCTCGCAACGGGGTGGATGGGAGGCACTTCATGTGGCGAGCTGCGCCCAACTGGCCCTGGCGGGAGGGGTGATGCAGGGGAGCCGAGATGGAACAATGACCAGAGGGAGGTGGGGGGGGGGGGTGCGGGCCGCTCTTTGAAGAACGGGGTCAGCAAGGAGTGGCCCGCCACTTGGACGGAAGAGTAGCGAGCGAGCGCTTCTTGTGTACAGTGGGCAAGCGGCATGTGTGACCAATCCGCATGGGGCCGCATATGTGCTGCGATGCCGACTCACACACCTACAACCTGTAAGGTTTGTGGTTCGCCTTTTAAGAGCTACGTGGCGCAATTGTCCAGTGCTGCTGTATCGAGCGCACCGCTGCAGGATCCCGTTGGTTAGTGCGGTACGGCAGGTCACAAGAGGGTTCATTGGGGGGCATGTGTGGGGGTATGTATGTCCAAGTCCAATCCAGCAACTCACGGTGCGCCCCTGCGGCGGTCACATACTTGACATTCAGGAGTTGTGGACAAAGTCAGGCCCTTGACGGTGGGGCACTGAGTTTGCAACACAACTACCGTGGTCACGGCAACGACAGGCTTGCCGTCAAGTCCTCGAGGTATTGCCAATGATGTACAACTTTGTTGTACTTCCGTGCCCTGCTGTAAAAGGCACGCATCAGGATCCCTTGCAACCCGTCCGACAAAAACAAGGCAACACTCAGGAGAGGTACACTGAGGGCAATCCTTCCCAGTGGCAAGCTGGCTGCTGGGCTCGCCCCACCACAACAGCGGGGAGGTTACGGCACCTGCTTCCTTGTCCCAAGCACGTGATGCGGCCTACCAGCACCAGCAGCACAGGACTCTGCCTCCCAAGCCAAGTCCCTGCCTCCTCAGAGCTGCCTTGCTTTCTAAAAGCCGGTGCAACGCAACATAGCAAGGTGTGAAAAGCGCAAACCTGCCACTGACTGACCAAGCGCCGACTCTCAACTCGCCCTCAACTTCAGGCAGCTTCCCTCGCCCTTTCCACTGCATTCCCTGTGGCTCCTCAGTACATACGTGCTAACCAGGACACAGTCTCCCACCGAAACCGCAACCCACCCAACGCTGTCTCCCGTGCCACCCACGCCTCTATCCAACACCTCCTTCCAACCGCCGCTTCCCCTAGGAAGCCGCGTCCGTCTCCGCCTTGTCCCGCTCACTCTTGGCCGCCTTGTCCTTCTCCCTGCCCTTGTCCTTGTCGGCAGGCGAGGTGCCGCGCATGATGAATTGCCTGAGGAGGGGCGCGGGGGCCGGGAGGGGAGGCGGTTTCAGGGGAGCGGTTTGAGGGGCGCAACGCGCGTGCCATGTTCGTACAAGCACACCGGGGACAGCAACAGCCTTGTGCAGTTGACAGCGTGGAGCCGCACTGGTAGAGACGGCGGCTAAGTGTTGCCTTCATGTGCTCTGTGGTGCCCCGCCGCCTCCCCTCCTCTACTTAACTCGCGTTTTTCTGTTCAGAGGGGTCATTGGGGTTCCTCTTCGACACTCCCTCCTCGGCCCCTCCCCTCGGCGTTCATTAGCCAGCCACCTCACGTCCCCGCTCATCGTCAGCCTCAGTCACCACCCCACTGCTTTGCCGTAAACAAGTTAATAAAGTGGTTTGGTTTCTCTTCCCCCGGCCCCCGCCCCCTCCCCCGTCCCCCCCCAACCTGTGCTCCTCCAGCTCCGCCACCACCTCCTCCGCGGGCCGGTAGACGAGGTCCGAGATGCGCCACACCTGGGGGAGGGAGGGAGGCAGGGAGGGACAGATGGATGAGGTTTGGAGGGTGGACGGAGCAAGAGATTCGCGGTGATCAGGGAGACCGCGTCCAAGTTTTCAATGTGGCTGCAAAGCGGGCTCCCGCTTTGCGAGCAATGCCGCACTCCTCTCCCCAGCGTTTCACTGTCGACATACAGGTTGAACCACCCGAGCTTCCCCCAGCTGGCACCTCATCCGCAAACGTTCAGACGCAAGTGCCGTGTCCGACGACCAAGGCCTCCCCACAGCCTCCCAGAGGCTTCCCCCCCTCCCCACCATGCCGACCCAGCACCCGCACCCACCCCAAACCCCCGGACCCCCACCTGCAGGCTGCCGTCCGCCGCCGCCTCATCATCGCTGCCGGCGCAGTTCTCCGACACACTCATGATGACCCATGGGTCGGTGGGGTGCCACTGGAAGTCCGTCACGCGCTGGGCGCGGGGGTTGGTGATGGGTGGTGGGGTTACACAGTTGGGGTGGGGAGGGGGGCTGGAGAGAGGAGGAGGAAGGAGAAGAAGTGAACAGCAGGGACGCACCTCTTTCCCATACTACGCGACCCAACCTGATGCTCTACCCAACACCGGTCTCCTCACCCTCAACCCCCAACCACTCCACCATTCAGTAATCTTCGCCCACCCTCCGCAGCCGCCCATTCATCTATCCATCACCTCCACCCCTTCCCTCCCCTCCCACCCCCAACCTCCCACCAGCTCACAACTCACCCCCTTGCGGTGCCCCACGTGCTGGTGCAACAGCTGAGGCGGCAACTCATCCTCCGCTTCCGCCTTCGCTGCTCCCCTCCCTCCTCCTCCTGCACCTCCTCCACTCCCCCCACCACCGCTCCCTCCTGACGCCGTCGCCGCCCCATTCCCCCCCGCCACATCCCTCGCCCCGCTAGCCCGCGTCCTCTTCCTCGGAGGCGCAGCCTCCTCAGCCGCCCCCGCCCCTCCCTCGCCGCTGGCAGTGCTCGACGGCCCCAACTCCCCGCCCCCCACCCCCCGGCCGGTAGCTGCCGCCTCCGCAGCCGCTGATGTGGTCGCAGCCCCGCTGCTGCCAGTCGGCCTACTGCTCCTACCAGCACCCCCTCCTCCACCTACCGCTGCCCCTGCTGCTGTGGGTAGGTCTCCGGAGGCAGGGGTGTTGTTATCCAGGTGGGCGGTGCGGGTGAGGTCCCACAGCGCCACCGTGTGGTCCTGGGCGCCGCTGGCGAACACATGCTGGGGGGGGGGGAGGGAGGGGGAGGGGGGGGGACAGAGGGGTAAAGATAAGGAAACTGAAGAGGCAACTAACGAGCCGTGTGACAAGGCTGGAAGACAGATGGGGGGTTAGGCGGGGGAGGGACAAGGGTTAGGATGGGAGGTGGGCTTACGGGAGAGGGCGGGAGGTTTGAGAAGGGGAGGGCAGGGAATGGCGCTGAAGGGCTCTTCACCCCTCCCCCTCCCTTCTCTCCCACCCCGCCCCTTCCACCCCTCACCCCCCCCGTCACCCCGGCCCCCCTACCCTCGCGCTGGGGTGCCACTCCACGTGAATGATCTCTCGCTGCTCCGAGTTGCGGTGCGCGTCGAAGGCCGCGATGCGGTCGGCTGCGGCGCTCATGCGGCGGCGGTCCCACACGTGCAGGCTGCCGTCCTGCGCGCCTGGGGGGGGGTGGGGGGGGGGTGGAGGGGGGTGGAGGGGGGCAGAGAGACGGGGGGAGGTGGAGTTACAGGTAGTCACGTAGGGGGCCACGGCTGGCACTTGTCATGCGACGGTGTCATCTTTGCCCCCTCCCCCTCCTAGGTTGGCTCCTAAGTCGGGCTTTGGGCTTGGAGTCTCGGGCCTCTCCTTCTTTTCCTCCTCCCCCCTCCCTTCTTTCCCCACCCTCCCACCCATGGTGAAGCCTCGTCATACAGCTCTTTCAGTTTCCTGCCCACCCTCCCCTCCCCTCCCCCCCCCTCCTCACCCGTGACCACCATGTTATCGTCCAGCGAGCTCCAGTCCACACACAGCACGTTCACCCCCGCCCCGTGCGCCGCCTCCACACACCCCACCCGCGGCCGCTGCGACCGCACGTCCCACGTGATCAGCCGCCCGTCGTCCGCCACACTCAGCAACACATTGGAGGAGGCGGCGGAGGGGGCGGAGGGGGCGGATGAGGGGGAGGGGGAGGAGGTGGCGAGGGGCTGGAAGACCAGGTCCCCCACGGTGGCGGTGTGGCCCTCAAGACGGTAGCGGGCTGCGGGAGGGAGGGGAGAGAGGGTGGGGAGATGGGAGGGGAGGGTAAGGGAGAAAGGGCAGCACGAACCCGCACGTGTGCTGCCGGCGCCCGCCCCACAGTTCACAGTCCCACAGCCGCGTATACCTCCATGGGCAGCTGCTTGCACCACCGGTATACACACACACCACTCGCGGCCAGTTTCCTTAACACACACCCTACATCCAGTTACCGGTGCTGCGGGCGCTAGCTCCCTAACATAGGTCCCCACTCCATCCCCCCACCTTTCAGCTCCGGCGTCGACCTCCTGCCCCCTCCCCCTCCCCCTCCCGGCCCCAGCAGGCTGCTGACGTGGTCGCCCAGGTCCCACAGCAGCACCAGCGTGTCGCTGCCGCCGCTGGCGACCCGCGGGTCGGTGCTGGAGCAGGCGAGCGGGAACTGCGCCTCCTCCTCGTGCCCCACCAGGGTCAGGTCGGGCAGGGAGGGGTCGGAGGCGGAGGAGGTGCGCTGGCGGGTGGACTGGGAGGCGAGGAGGGGGGGAGGGAGAGGAAGGGGGAGTTACAGTTACAGTCTGTACGCGTGTACAGTGTGAAATCAGGGGTTGTGGAGTGAAGGAGGGAGGGAAGGAGGCGGAGGAGACTTGCACAAGGCTGGGCGGGTGTGGGTGGATAGCGGTATGGGTGGTGGTTTCTAGCCAGTTACTTGGCCAAGATTGGGCAAACCAGTGACCAGACACACCGCACAAACCCATGCGCTGTCAGACGGCTGCCCCCACCCCCCAGCCCCGCACCTTTCCCCCCGTGCTCGTCCCCGCCCCCGCCAACCCCGCCCCCGCCGGTCGCCTGTCCGGCTGCCGCTCCATGTTCCACAGGAACAGGCTGCTGGAGTCGGTGTGGGTGACCAGCAGCTGGGGGTGCTGGGGCAGCTCGCGGACCTTGTTTACCTGGATGTGGGGGAGGGAGCGGGGGGGAGGGGAGGATGTGCGGCAATCCGGGCATGGATCAAGGTGGGTAGTGCTAGGCAGGAGGGGAGAGCGGGTGTGTGCACACACAGAGGCACCCTGACACCACCAGCTGCGCACCTGCAGGCTACAGGGTGCACAGGTGCACTCCCCCCCCCGGGCGCAAGTTTGCCTGTTCAGCGGGCGTTTATGTCCTTCCCCTTCCCGCCCCCTCAGCCCCCCCGCCCCCTTCCCCAGCCCCCCCAATCCCCCCTCACCTCCCCCGGGTGGTATATGGTCTTCACGATGGCCACCTCCTGGCTGCGGCTCTTCTCCGTCCAGCTGCTCACCGCCTCGCAGGAGGCGACATGGGGCTGGGCGGGGAGGAGGGGGGGCAGGGGGGGCAGGGGGGAGGAATAGGGGGGGTCAGAAGGAGGGGGAGGGGGGAGGGGAGCACGTTGGTAACGGTAGGGGAGAGGTGGGGAGGTGGTCGGGAAGGCGGCTAAGGGAAAGCAAGGTGCGAGGAAGGCGGCTGGGCAAGAGGAAGAATGGCAGTGGGGGTGGGCGTCATCTTGGTAGGGAAGGGGTGGTGGGCAAGCCAGCAGACACTGGGGTGCTTGTTGCTTTGTTGCGTTACCACCTCCCCTCCCCTGCGTTCACCAGGAGCCTCCACCAGGAGTTGCCATTACCCGTTTCCTGCAAAGCCAAAGGTGGCAGTGCTCCTGTTTCTCTTCTCCCTCTCTCCCCCACATACCTTGAACACGTCAATGTGTGCCAGCACCAGCGTGTTGGGCCGCGACCCGTCCAACACCTGCCAGCAGGGGGGAGCGGGAGGAAGCAGCAGAGGGGAGCGGGAGGCGGCAGCAGGGGGGAGCGGGAGGAAGCGGGCGGAGGAGGGAGGAGGGAGGAGGAAGATGCGGATACAGTGTTGGTCATGGTAGTGGCAACTCGTGATAAGGAAGGGAGGGATGGGTAGGGTTGGAGCTGGTCCAGTAAATCTACAGATAGCCCATCCTAGCGCAACCCATGTCTCCCGAGGTTCCAGTAGCGTCCCGGTAGCGCCGAGTGCCTGCCCTCTTCCCGCCGGGCTTCCCTCCCGCCTCTTCCAGCTCGGCCGCCCACCTGCTCTGAAAGGTAGGCCTGGTACCGCGACTTGTGGCCCAGGTCCTCTACTAGGGGACCCCACCTGCGGAGGAGGGGCATGGGCGGGGCATGGATGGCTTCACCGTATGGATGTGTCTGTTGACCGTTGCTATTTACCACGGCGATTAAGCACGTGTAGCTGCTAAATTGCATGACAGCAGATTGAAGCGGGGAGTTTCCAGTGAGGAAGGGCAGTTGGCAATAATACAGGACAGCGACACATATGCTTGGATTGCTTGCGCCACGGCCGCAAGGGGTGTTGTCAGATGTCCGTGCTGCACTCCCCGGCCGCCCCAAAAGTAGAATCAACCATACCTGCATGTCTGGGTTGGGTAGGCCAGATGATAATGCATAAACCTGTGAACAGCCGGGAGGTCAGTTGGGAGGGTCCCTAACCTTGAGACGGCTCATCGCTTACTATGTCTCTGCTGCAATTTGCACATACCAGTCATATAAAACAGGAACAAGTCTCCTCTTAAATGCTTCGAAAGCAGAATCGCTCAAAAGGGGCTTCTCCGCCATTTTCCTAACTTGCAAGGTTGCATCAGGGAAGTTCCAATTATGAATATAAGGATGACGGCTTTGTGAATATCGTCAACACGTCAAGTGAAGATTGCGAGGAGGTCTCGGAGCTAGATACCAGCCGGCAACCCGGCATATTGCGAACAAGCATCGAGCTCGGCCTTACGAGAATAGAGACAGGCAAGCAAGGATTGGAAGCACTCCTTAGCGTAGTTTACTAACGCACCCCCTTCCCAACCGCAAGCCAAAACGTTTTTGGACGCGTATTCAGGTAATTGGGTGTTGCTTTTCTGCATTTCGACTTTGAGCGCCTTACGGCTCTATAGAAATCGTAGTGAGGAATCTGTGTCAAGACAGCAAGCGGTTGCTTCTACCCGTCCTAAAGCAGACAGGTCATTCACGGGTCCCGTCGCAAGCTCACAACCGCGACTTGTGTGATCGCACTGTGGCACACTCTTCGCACGGGTAATGCCATGACTACAAACAGTACCCACCATCCCAGCCATTTTTTACTTTGTGCAGGCCTAGCAGCAAGCCAGCTAACCGCAACATCCTGACCGGTACCCCTGTATGATTACCTCCAAGCGACCTCGATCTCCGACTCCAAACCGCAACACAAACAGCGACCCATCCATTGCTGCAGCTGCCTGCAACCCGCCTAAGCGCCAAGCCTTCATCTCAGCCTCCCTCAAGCAGGGCACCGACGCTCCTAACCAGCAGTCCGAGACAGTGGCCGGTCTACTCACATCCGCGGCCCCATTGACAAGCGCGGCATCGATAACAACAACTGCTGCTGCTGCGCTGTTGAGTGCTGGCTCACGGGCCGCTCTCGCAGCCATCGCGCAGGCGCAGACGTCCGGCGACTGGACGTCCCTTAAGCAAGCAGGAAAGGGCGTCAACAACGCCGGAACCAGCATCAGGGCCGCTACCGCTGCCGCCACTGGCGGTAACAACACCGGCGTCAGCAGCAGCGGCCTCAGCAGCTTCCCGGCCGCTCCCCGTCATCCGCTAACAGCAATTACAGCAGCGTCGGCAGCAGCAGCACAACAGCAGCAGCAGCAGCAACACAAGCAGCAGCAACTGCTGCAGCTCTTCTGGCGCTCCATGGAGACAACACCCGGCTCCGAAACCACCCTCCCCACTGTGAGGGCAACGGAGGTGGGAGAGGGAGGCGCAGGAGGTGCCGTACCTGCGCCGGCGGCTGGTGAGGAGCAACAGCAGCAGCAGTCGGCTGGCGGGGGTGGCGGGGGTGGCGGGCGGGGCCAAGCGGGTGGGGGCAGGCGGGGGCGCAAGGAGGGTGGAGATGCCGGCGGCGGCGAGGGCAAGGCGGGCAAGGGAGGTGGCGGGGGCGGCGGCGGCGGGCGGCGTAGCAGGGACGGCGGCAGCGGGATGACGTCCGAGGGAGGTGGCCTGGCGGATAGGTGGGTGGGGCTGGGGATGCGGGTAGCAGCAGCAGGCTACCCGGGGGCGGGTACCGGTGGGCGCTAGCAGAGGGCGCGTGTACGACGACCCGCTGCTAGCGGGGCTCGAGTTGCACGCTTGTACCCGACCCGACCTATCTTGAGGGCGCCATCGTGCCCGGCTGCCCCCCGCAGGTGCCCCACCCCCTCCCGCCCCACCCACTTCCTGGCGCTGCGGCTCTCGCACTCGCCCGGGGTCACTCAGGCAATCGAGAAGGTGCAGTGCGGGGCCCCCTTGGGTTTAGGCGCGACGCCGAAGGGTAGCTTCCTAAGGGGCTTTGCGTAAGGGCGGCACGACGGTATAACACACGAGCTCAGAGACACAAAACGCTGCTGCAATGTACCGCGGGGTACATTCTTAGGGCTTGGATTGCGGTTCTTTCAACCCTTGGTGTTATAATTTGCCACAGACCTTCTCTTGAGGCTCGCCAAACCTTTCCCACCAAACCTCTTCCACACCCCACCCCTGTACCACCCCTCCGGGCCCTCCCCAACCCCCGTACCACCCTTCCTCTGTGCCCCACCCACATCTCTTCCCCCCCTCCCCTTCCCCTCCCCTCCCCCCAGGTCCACCACGCCCTGCAGCAGCACCACCCCTCCCTCTCCGACTTCATAGAACCCGCCGTCAAGGCGCACCTCACACTGCTAGTCATGGCGCTGCATGTGGGGCCCACACTGACTCCGGCAGCCGCAGCAGCAGCAGCCAGGATGGGGCCCGGGCAGGAGGCGGCTGCTGCTGCTGCCAGCTGCCAGGACCCTCTGACCGCTCCACCAGTCGACACCACCACCACGCCCGCCACCGCCATTACTGCGCCGGTAGCCGCAGCAGCAGTGGTTGCAGCACCGCCTCTGCCACCCATCCCGCTCAACCCAGCAGAGGACACCCCAGCCGCCGCAGCCGCGGCTCCGGGCCTGCCCTCCGGCCTCGCTACAGCTCCAGCTACCCCCGCCCCCGCCCCCGCCCCTGAGCTCCAGCTGCCCTGGCGGCTGGTGAGCTGCCTGCAGCGGCTTGTGTCACTGCCCGGTGTGCTGCGGGGGGCGGGGGCGGACCGGGAGCTGCGGCTGGAGCTGCGGGGGCTGGGGGCGTTCGGGAACCGGGTGAGTGGGGGCCGGGTGGGGCATGGGGCGGGAGGTGGGGGAGAGGGAAGTAGGGGGAGAGGGAAGTAGGGGGAGAGGGAAGTAGGGGGAGAGGGAAGTAGGGGGAGAGGGAAGTAGGGGGAGAGGGAAGTAGGGGGAGAGGGAAGTAGGGGGAGAGGGAGGTAGGGGGAGAGGGAGGTAGGGGGAGAGGGAGGTAGGGGGAGAGGGAGGTAGGGGGAGAGGGAGGTAGGGGGAGAGGGAAGTAGGGGGAGAGGAAAGTAGGGGGAGAGGGAAGTAGGGGGAGAGGGAAGTAGGGGGAGAGGGAAGTAGGGGGAGAGGGAAGTAGGGGGAGAGGGAGGTAGGGGGAGAGGGAGGTAGGGGGAGAGGGAGGTAGGGGGAGAGAGAGGTAGGGGGAGAGGGAGGTAGGGGGAGAGGGAAGTAGGGGGAGAGGAAAGTAGGGGGAGAGGGAAGTAGGGGGAGAGGGAAGTAGGGGGAGAGGGAGGTAGGGGGAGAGGGAAGTAGGGGGAGAGGAAAGTAGGGGGAGAGGGAAGTAGGGGGAGAGGGAAGTAGGGGGAGAGGAAAGTAGGGGGAGAGGGAAGTAGGGGGAGAGGGAAGTAGGGGGAGAGGAAAGTAGGGGGAGAGGGAAGTAGGGGGAGAGGGAAGTAGGGGGAGAGGGAGGTAGGGGGAGAGGGAAGTAGGGGGAGATGCGAGCGCTGTACCGGGTGGGCATGTATGGGATGCGGGTGCGGGTAGGGATCGAGTACCGATAAGGGTTGAGTTCAGGGAACGTTTGTGAAGCTGTGTGAGGTACTGGGGCCGCCGTTTTGCCTACACTGGTGCCTTTCGTTGCTGGCACTAGAAGTACCTGCCGTTGACAGTCTCAAGCTTGATACTGTACCTGAACACATCGCGTGCTGCCGGTGATGGCACTCCTTGCTTGTTGCCTGTTGTGTTGTGTTTGCTGGCAGGTGCTGTTTCTGGAGGTGGCAGATGACGGGACGGCGCAACAAACACCCGCACCAGCAGCAGCAACAGCAACAGCGCCAATGGCAGAAGCGGCGGCGACCCTGCCCGTGGCTGCTGCAACGGAGGAGGCAGGGGGTCAGGCAGGAGGTCAACAAGTAGGGGTTGAGGCGGGGAGGGGCGGCGCAGCAAAGGTTGAGGCCGGCAGTGACGACGCGTTTGACGCCGGCAAGGCCGGGGCTGCGAAACCTTCAGACGGAGGCTGCGGCAGCGGTGCGGGCTGCAGCAACGGGACGGTTGCGGGCAGCGGCGGGGGCGGCAGGGCGGCAGTCAAGGAGCGTGACAATGACGGCAGCGGCAGTGGAGGGAACGGTAGGAGCGACAGCGGCGGCGACAACGATGGTATGCGTGCTGCGGTGATGCGGCTGCAGTCGGTGGTTGCAGCGCACTTCGGAGAGCTCAAGTGAGTGAGGGAGGGGGGCAGGGCGGGGTTCGGACTGTTGAAGGGGGGCGCAGGGGTTACAGGAAAGAAGCAGGGCGTGGTGTGGGGTCAACGGTGGCTAGAACTAACCCAACCGGATTCCTTCCTATTGGTCCTGTACCAGCACTTGCTGCAGCAGCATGCAACGTAACAAGTGCTGGCGAAAGCAAGATGAAGCCCTCATCCTCCCTTTCCCTGGCCCCGTGTCCTCCCTCCGCCTTTCCTCCTGCCCCCCCCCTCCCGCTGCAGGTTTGCTGAGGCGGAGCGCCCCTTCGCGCCGCACGTCACCATCGCCAAGGTGGGCTACCGGCCGCCCCCGCCGCGACACCAGCGGCAGCATCGGGGGGCCGGCAGCGGCAGCAACAACACGGGGAGCAACAACAACACGGGGGGCAACAACACCGGCAGCAGCAACACCGGCAAAGGCGAGGACAGCATTAACGAGGGCAATAACGGCTGGTAAGGCTGCGTGGGAGGCTGGCAAGTGGCTTAGCGCGCCCGTTTGGGGTGGGCACCAGAAGCCGGCCCTGGTGCATGAGTCTTGGAGTCGGTAGGGATGCAGTAAAGTAGTACGGTACAGTCAAGGAGGCGCAGTCGGACGGAGACCGGTCATCGGAATGTCGTCCGTGCGGCGCAACAAACCCTATCATGTTAGCACCGGCTATCGGATGCCACATGCAGGACTCTCACCACATGTGGCTTCCCAATCGCGCGCTCAATCATTCACTTCTGAGGGTCCCTGGGTCTTGTTCCTCTTCCCCCCAGTGGGCCGTCCGGCTGCGAGCCCGGCGCGGGAGTCCTCAAAGCTGGTGAAGGAAGCGTCGTGGGCGGTGCTGCGTTGGGTGGAGCCGCTGCCGCTTTGAATGCCACTGCTATTGCTACTGCTGTTACTGCTACGGCCGCTTCGATGGCTACTGCTGCTGCTGCCGACGGCGCTGCTAGCTCCGCTGCAACAGCAACGACAGTAGTCGCCGCAACCACCACCACCACCGCAACCACCAGCACCATGTCGGTTACGGACGAGTACGGCAACCACATCATACACGTTGCCGTACAACAACCTGCCGCGGAGGAGCAGCACCAGCAGCAGCCGCCCCAACAGCCGCTGAGAAACATCCCGCGGGCTGCCTACGGGGCTCTGATGGACATTGACGCAGGTGGGGGTGGGGGTTAAGCAGCAGCACAGGGGCCCCTCCTGGGGAATCGGCCCGGTCTATCGGTAGTCCGGTACTCGCGATTGTGTATATTGTGCAACTGTGGTAACCCCTCTCCTCTCCCCCCCTTGCTCCCCCCCCCAGGCTGCGTGCATGTAGACCGGGTGCAGCTGTGCGCCATGAGTGGCCGCCCGCCGGGGGGATACTACCGCGTGCTGGCGGAGGTGATGCTGGGGGGCGACCTGGATGCCGGTGGCGGAGGTGGCGGTGGCGAAGGCGGATGTGATGGGAGCATGGAGCAAAGCACCAGGGGCACCCAGGATTGCAGCCGGCCGGATGGTAGGACTGCGACCGATACCGATACGTCGGCTGCGGGAAGGCCGAGAGCGAGTGCGGCGGCGGGGTCGGTGCTGCGGCCGTACCCCGGGTACCACCCTGCGGTACTGCTGTCGGAGGAGGCGGCGGCGCTGCTGCGGGTGGCGGCGGCGGTGCAGCGGGCGGAGGAGGAGGCGGCAAGGGCGGGGGTGGCGGGCGGTGATGGGGGTGGGGCCAGCAGTGGGGAGGATGGGGGGCAGCGGGAGCGGCGGCGGGGCTGTGTGGTGATGTGAGCGGGTGCGGCTGGGTGGATGGTGCCGAAGCTGTGGGGTTAGGGCCAGGTGTGGGCTGTGAAAACAACAGGCTGGGGGGGATTAGATGAACTGAGCCGCGGAAACACTGACCCGGTATACTACGGGGGAGCGAACAGACATGCGTGGGCACACCTTCGGCAAGCACGATGGAGCAGGCAACCCAAGACTGCGACCCCCTTGCGAGTACTGCAGCACGCAAATGCCGCAGATGTAGTGCTGGGGAGCAGGAGGAAGGGGGCTGTCGGTAGGCATGGTACCGCACACTTACTCGCACCGTGTGTGCAGTGGGGGCGAGCAGTAGGGGAGGTGAAGTGCAATGCCTTGGAGTGCCTCTTATCCCGCATTGCGGCAAAACCGACGTCGCAGACCGACTTACGGTGTGCCTGCACCCACGGCATGTGTTAAATTAAGCTTTATGATGGGGTAGCGGAGCTTGAGCAACGCGCGAGTGTGAGCTCGTTTTGGGGTTGCAAGGGGCACGTTTCGGCTCACTGTGGTATTGCTCAGAAGGAGGGCCCGCTGAACTGGAGACGTGCCTCAGGTTACAAGAAATTATGTCACATGGAGGATGAGGACGCATGTGAGCCATGGAGGCCGCCTTCTTTGTACCATAGCATGGGCCATATGGGAGTGTCAGGACGTGTGAGCTGGTGCCACGTAGGGTTCCCCGCGTGGGGCCTGTGCTACCGGTTCTGACACCCCAGATGAGCCGCCTAAGCTGCGAACATGTGTGTGCAATGTGGAGATGCGCGAGTAATGTAAGACTGCTGTTTGCAGCAGCTGAACGAGTTAGGAAGACCCGGTGAACGAACTGGGCAGTGTGCTGGTGTATGTGTGCCGATATGGTTGTGTGTCAGAACGTGGTTGTGCGCGTGTGTTCCTTGTTGTGTTGCAGCTGTTGGCTACGGTTGTCGCTGGTTGGGAGCTGTGTCAAGTTGTATGTAAGGTACTGTGCTCAAGGCATCGATGCATGAGACGTCCTCTTTCTGTAAGCATGCTAACCCGCACAAATACGCCACGATCGCATACATACGCTTGTTACATGGCCTGGCAGACGACCCATGGGCAAGGATAGTCACGGCATGCGCGGACGCTTGCAATCGCATCACACATTTGTTCCATCTGACCATCTGACCATCATGCATTCGCAAACGCGCTCTATGTTATGCTTTATGCACCATGCGTTAATTTTGATGTCGACTCTAGGGCACAACGACCCGTCAACCGCCCCAACGGACCTGTCAAACCCCTGACACCCTCGGTACCCTTGTGGGGCGGAAGCCGGACACAACCGCGTACCTTTACAGCAGCTCCGCTTACCTTAGTGCTCACATGCACCATGTTTCCTGCATTATAACCCCCAGCTGTTATATACATAGTGGGAGCCCTTCGGCTTAATACTCCCGGCCGGCAACGATTTAAGTTGTGCGGTGGATTGACAGGCAGAGCCCGCCACCGGCTGTGGGGCCTCCCGACCCACAAACCCATTGTGAGTTAAAATGTAAACCCCGGAGGACATTCAGCGCTGGTGTATTATCTGCAGTCCTAGTTGTCCGTCAAGCAACCGGGGCCAGTGGGGAGCGATCTTGTCAAATAGCCCACGACCCATGGGTCGTTTATGACATCCTCAGACTTGCCACAATCCTGCCTAGAACTGGGTGCATTGGCATCGCATTGACTCTGTCAATACCTCGCGACCAAATAGCGCACCAGGACCTTCGGCGTGGCTAGCTGCCAACGCATAAGCTCAGCCCACCCTCCACGCCCACTTTCCCTTCTCGTAATACTCCTTATCCAACCCAACCCAACCCAACCCAACCCAACCCAACCCAACCTCCACGGCCGCCGTTGCAAGGCTTGTTTGCATTCCCGCTGCCAACCTTGGCCCCCTGACCACCTGACCACTCGCCCCCTTCACCTCCAGGAAAACATCCAGTTAATGCGGGGGGAGTGCCCACCCTGAGAACTTTCACGACACCCGCAACAGCAACAAGCAGCAGCCGCAGCAGCCAACATGATCTTCTATCTCACGCTGGGCGTGCTCTTCACCATCTACGCAGTGGACCTGCTGCTGCTGGTGATCGTCTCCGCCATCGCACGCAGCGCCGAGGTAGCCGCCGCCCTGCGCAAGCGCGTGAAGGAGCGCCAAAGGAAGAAGCAGCAGGAGAAGCAGAAGGAGCTGCAGGCCAAGGCGGCGGCCGCCGGCGCTAGCGGCAGCAAGCCACCAGCTGCCGGCAAGGCTGCGGCTGGGGCGGCGGGAGCTGCCGCTGGCGCCGTCCCCGGTGGCGCCGCCGCTGGCGGTCGCGGCCATGTCGGTCCGTACGGAGGTGTGGGCGGCGGTTTGGATTCTACACCCAGTGGAAGCAGCGGATACGGCAGCAGCAGCAGTACGGCTGAGGAGGACAGCAGCGAGGACGACGGCGTGCCTCGGGCTGAGATCATCACGCCACCACCTGCCAGCACAGCCATTGCCATCTCAGGTGAGGTTAGGGACGGCGTTATCGGTGGTAATGGTGTTTACGGAAGGGTTGTCGGGGGCTGTCAGGCAGAGGGATTGCGGTTGTCGTTCTACGGCTTCATCCAGCCCGATGATTATGGGTAACCCAGTATCTGTCAGTATGGTAACCACCTTTTCGCGCGCCGCCCTCGTTCCTGACTGCTCCGTTTAAAAGTACATGAACCTTCCATGACGTTTCAAAACTACAAAACAGCGCTGCCCCCAAACCCCCACTTGCTGCACCCCCACCCACCACCATGCAGATGACCCATGGGGCGGCGGCAAGGCGCCCAAGGTGCTCATCCAGCTGCCCATGTACAACGAGGAGGCGCACGCGGCCGCTATCATCGACGCGTGCTGCCGCATCAAGTACCCGCGGGACAGGCTGCTCATCCAGGTGGGGTAGAGAAGAGGAAACTGACGAGGTGTGTTAAGAAAACTGGCCGCGAGTAGGAACATACTGTGATTGTGACGAGGTGTGTGTGCTGGGCGGGCCGCCCAACAAACCCATGCCTGCATTGCCCGCTGCATGCGGCACATTGGACAACGCTAGGGTTCAGTATGAACGTGCGTGGCAGCCTCATGGCGTTTTGTGCCAGCATCATGCACGTGCCTCCTAGGCACCCATAGCTGGCGCCAACCCTGGGCTGCGCCGTGATGCCCCTTCCCCTGCGCTGCCCTTCCCCCCCCCCCCTTGCCCCTCTTGCGAAGGTGCTGGACGACAGCACCAAGGAGGCCGTACGACAGCGGGTGGATGCGGCCGCAGCGCTGTGCATCGAGAACGGCCAGCCTGTGCAGGTGAGGCGGGGTGGTAACGTGGGGTGGTACTGCTGCTGTGGGGCAACGACGGAAGAAGATCCTGCCTGTGCCTATATGCGCCCTGTGTAAACATCTATAATCCTATATATACTTGTCGCAATGCCATGTACTACGGCATACCATCGTACTAAGCGTGCCTTGTACGCACTCGGGCTGCTGCATGCAGGTGATGCGCCGCGACAACCGCTCCGGCTTCAAAGCGGGTGCCATGGTGGAGGGTCTGAACCGGGTGGAGGGACTAGGCTTCGAGTACTGCGCCATCTTTGATGCGGGTGGGTGCTTGGCTGGTCGGTCTCCTGCCCGCCAAGAACTGATTAGGTGCATGCGCCCTCCTCGCCGTTTCTTCACCGCGTTCCATGCAAAGTTGCAAATGACCTTCGACAGGAAGCCGCCTGGCCTGCATGCTCACCGTGCCCGCTTCAGTCGCCTCCACCGGTTCCCCAGTTAGCTGCGAGTCAAGATCGCATCTTCCCAAGTTGCCCACGCATTCATCCTTTAAGACCCTTCCTGCCACCCTCTTCCTCCTCCCGCAATGCGCGCACGGCGGCCGCAGACTTCGAGCCGCCCGCCGACTTCCTGGAGGAAACCATCCCCGTGATGCACCGGGACAAGAGCCTGGCCTACGTGCAGACGCGCTGGGCCTTCGCAAACGGCAACGAGTCATTCCTCACTTGGGCGCAGGTGGGCGGTGGGGGGGTTGGTTTGCCGTTTGCGCCCTTGAGGGCTGCTGTGGGGTTCACAGGAATACCGATACTACAAGTGACGGGGGGGAGGTCGATTACCCCAAAAGTCGAAGGTTGGGGGGGAGTAGGAAACTCCAGGATGGGATTGGTAACAGCAGGGTGAAGCATCATCAGGGACGTGCGCTGGGAGGTCTACTGCACCCCGCGTGCCCGCATGCTGTTCACCTTTCAATGTCCACTGCCGCGGTTCACCGTTCCCTCTCCCCTCCTCTTCCCTGATGCCTTCCCCATTATCCCCCCTCTTGCGGCCCCGCAGAAGGTGAACCTGTCCTTCCATTTCGATGTGGAGCAGCGCGCCCGCTCCTACCTGGGCTGGTTCTTCAACTTCAACGGCACCGCGGGGGTGTGGCGCATCCAGGTGAGCATGGGGCATGGGGAGAGGCGGCGGGGAAGGCTGTGAGGCTGATGGCGTAGCATGGGGGGGCCCATCTGTCATGCGGCTCATGTCCTTCAGACCCACCACTTGTCCAGCAATGACACGCGTATTACTGCCCCATTTCACAAGGACCATGCAAACCTCGCCCCACCCCCCCCTACCCGGTGGCATCCGCTGACACATCGCGCCATCTCAACCGCCTCGCTCACCCCCCCCCCGCCCCCGGGGCCCCAGTCCATTCACGACGCGGGCGGCTGGCAGAGCGACACCGTGGTTGAGGACATGGACCTCTCGCTGCGCTGCTACCTGCGGGGCTGGAACGCCATCTACCTGCCACACGTGGACAACCCAAACGAGCTGCCATGCACGCTGTCCTCCTACAAGACACAGCAGTTCAGGTGGGCTAGCAGGCTAGGCTGGGCTAGGCTAGGCTAGGCTAGCAGCTGCTGCTGCTGCTGGGCAATGTGGGCTGTGTGGGCGGTGTGGGCATTGGCATGCTTACGCTTCTTTCCCGTGCTAAGGCGCATGCACATACATACCTGAAGAGTGCGCTTCTCGCTTTGTTCTCAGGAGACCGGTTATGTTGCAATGCCGCCAACAACCCTCTGCCCTACTGTGCTTCACGCGGTTCACAGTACTCCTAGACCCGGTCCCTTCTCCCCTTAACCACCTAAACCACACTCCTTCAACCACCCTCCTGTCCCACATTCTCCCCATTCCCATCCCTGCCACCTCCCCCACACACATACCTCGCAGGTGGCTCTCCGGCCCCATGCAGATCCTCACCAAGTCCTTCCGGCACATCTGGAACGCGCGCAGCATCGGGCTGGGTCGCCGGCTGAACGCCTTCTGGTTCTTCATGCGCTACATCCTGTTCGCCGCCATCACGCTGGGCGTGCTGGCGGTGCCGCCGGTGGCGCTGTGGGTGGAGTCGTGGGACTGGAGCTGGCCGCAGATCTACTTCATCGTCTCCATCAACTTCGCGCTGGCAGTCTACCTGTGAGTACCTGTGGCGTGCGTGCACATGTGTGTGTTTAGGTGTAGGGGAGGGAAGGGGGAACAAGGAGCCATCTGACCTTGTGCTCCATGTGTGTCCCCCCCCCATGCCCCTGTGACCTTCGCCGCCTCACCCAACCCATCCCCCCCGTATGCCCTCCCTCCCTCCCTCCCTCCCACACCCCAGCTACATAACCCCCTTCTCCATCGCCTACCTCTTCTTCTCCATCGCCATCGGCTACTTCAAGCTGTGGGCCATGACCAGCGGGCTGCTGGGGCTGGAGAAGAGCAAGACGTGGAAGGTCACGCAGAAGTTCGGCGCTAAGCAGGTGCGCACGACGTGACGTAATGCATGCCGTGCATGACGTAATGCACGTCGTACAAAAGCCTACTGGGGCGCGCTGGGCAGAGCGCATGATGACTGCTGGCCTTACCTGCCTACCCTAAGCCCCATTTCCATCCCCCTTTCATTCCACTCCATTCCCTTGTCCCGCACCACTCCTCCATTCCTTCTCCTCCCCGCCCCACTCCCCTCAGACCGGCGGACTGTTCCACCGCATCCACCGCCCCTACGCGCTGGAGGCCTGTCTGGCGCTCTACTACGGCGGCATGGCGGCGGCTGCAGGGGTGTACCACAGTTGGATCATGCTGGGCTACTGCGGCGTCATGTTCCTGGTATTCCTGGTCATCAGCTTCGGGGATGCGTACATGTGAGGGGGGTGGGGGGAAGAGGGTGAGGCGGGGGAAAAGGGATTGCGATAGCGCCGGAGGGCGAAGCAGCAGTAAGAAGTGTGGCAGGCATGGAAGCAGGAGGCACGGAGGGATGGCGAGGGGGGGTGCTGAAGCCGCGGCGGGGGTTCACAGTGCTGCGGCTATTAGGGCTTGGCAGTTGGAGCCGCGTTGGCTGCTGGTGTGTAGGGGGGCGCAGAACATGTGTGTTGTGACTTGTGTGTAAGGGGGGGGTCAAATTTTGGACCAATTAAAACACGGTTTGGATGGCCGACTCGTGGCTATGGAAGGCGGGTGCCGTATATGACAGTAATGGTGGGTAACAATGCAGCCGGGCAGCGAGTTTTGAACTGGTGAGTACGACACGTCATGCCGTAGTTGCAAGGTGTAGGATGCGTGTCAAGATCTAGTACATCCCCTGAGTGGTGTCGGTGGGCCTGTGAAGTAGGAAAGGGAACTGCTTCTCACGGCTTCAGCATCTTCGGACTGTCACACTCTTCTACCTGCACTGTTTGTCGTCGTCGTCTGTTGCGGCGACGGTGTCGCGTGTGGACCATAGATTAGTATGCCATGTTTGTTCACCGGTTATGTCAGTTTGTACGAATATGTGGATAGCTACAGTAAGCGAGCCCTTCACTGCCATCCAGTTCATTACGGGAGACGCGGTACAAAGTGCAAAGGGGCCTGGATGGAGGGTTGTTGGCAACGGCGGTCAGTCATCGGTAAGCGTGCATACGCCGGCATCTTGCTTGCATGCACTGTCGCTGATGTTGGCTTGCTGGATTGAGACTGGGAAGGACAGTGAGCTGGTACGATTGTACGACAAACAGGAGTTTGATGGTTGACAAGTGCATGTTTGTATTGTGTAGATTTGTTAATAGCCGTGGAGGTAATGGTGGTGGTGGTGGCAGTGCGGGTCACGGGGCTTTTTGCGGGTGCATAGACGGAGACGTGGACACCGTTGACGGCAACAGAAAGTCAGGAATGCGCTATTTGGCCTGCACTTGTTATAGAACAGATTATGACAGGCTCTTACCGTTGCAATTTTGATGGTTGCGAGCCTCCGCATGCGGCTATCCGGAGGTGAGGCCATGAACAGCTGATCAGCAGATGACGACGGAGGGTGATGGTCTTAACAGGTGATACAGGTAGGGTGCCTTCGTCCCGTACGGCTCACCGTGCGGTGTGCCCAACGCCGTCTCCACTGCTATGCACGCCTGCACCCAAGTCGTCAGAGCCTGAGCTGTAGACGTACGCTATTGTACGAGGCGTCAGGCATGCCTCCGCAGGTGAGCGGTCGTTCGGCAGAAGACCAGTCGTCACATGACGACATTCATTGAAAATCACTTAGCCTCAAGTCGAGAAATCACTTCAGGTACATTGTGGGGCGTGAGGGGCTTCAGCTTCTGGCGCCCTACGTCACATCGCTAACCGTTAGTGGTAGCCGTTGGGCGTTAATGATCGGGGCGCGTCCAACCGGGGCCAATCCTCCTGCTCTGCGTGATTTGCGAAATACATCACTATCACACAACAAACCCATTACCACTAGCGACCAGACGCTTACGAGAACGTAGTTGGCTCAAAGACTTCACGGAGAAAGTTCCTTTCATGCATTAATTCAGTTCACACAGACTTGTAATTACCATGTATTCTTTACGAAGTAGGCATTAAAGCAGCTTAGAGCTAGCTCCCAGCAATGGCAGTCATCGTTAGTGAGCCACACAAGGAGCTTGTCGGTGGTGGTGACAATGCCAAATACGTTAAAGAATGTACAGAGATGTACCTTGGTGGCAAGGGGATAGAGAAAATTAGAGGTTTTGAGCCATTTGTCAACTTGGAAAGCCTATGGCTCAATAACAACAAGCTGAAGAAGCTCAACAACCTGGATGTCCAGAAGCGGTTAAAGGCTTTATATGCTCAGGTACAGTGACTGTGAGTGGGTGCATGTCTGCATGCAAGCAACGGTTTATTCGCGGGTGTTCGGGTCAAGACAGGATGTCATGTCATGGCATATCGACAACTTCGTCTGTGCGGACCTCACATGCCACATACTTAGCTATGTTCTGCCTCCCTCAGCACAGCCATCTCTCTACGCAACCCCTGCCTCGCCCCCGAACAACCTGACAGGACAACCAACTTTGCACGCTCAAGGGAAGCCTGCAGCACTTCAAGTTCCTTGAGACGCTTGACCTGAGCAATAACCAGGTATGCTATGCACACCGGCGACTAAACTTAACAGATGGGCCCCCTCCAGGCAAAGGGGCAGCCCCGGCACGATGCCTGGGCGGCGCCATCAGCAGCGGTGGAACGTCTAGGTGTGGAGCAGCGCAGATGTAGCAGCATGCGGCTACTCCCGGTGTGCCACGATGTCCCCACGCTAATGGAAGGCTGTCACGAGGGGCCGCCCCAGGACGCCCAGGCGGGGCCCTATTCGGCCTCCTGCGGGGCAGCAGTAGATGTTCCCCTTGTTCCCGACCTCGTGCCTCCAACGCTGCCGACCCGCCCCCCTCCCCTGCCTTCCCCCTCCCTCCCTCTCACGTTTCAGCTCCGAGACCTGGAGAAGCAGCTGCGGGTGCTTGAGAAGTTCAAATTCATCAAGGACCTCAACCTCAAGGGAAACCCGTGAGTGGCCCGTCTGGTCCGCTGTCCTGCCGTCTTATGGGGGCGCACGTAAGCACACCCCGGCCTCCGTCCCAGCCCCGCCACGGACTTCTTTCCCTAAAATGTGCTCCCTGCGGCCCATCTTAGCTCTCCTTTCTCCCCTGTATTTAACAATCAACAGAAAACCGCTCAACCATTCAACAGAAAGCGTTACCAACGTTCGCAGAAAACCACCCATTCCTTATCCCTCCCTGCACCTCTCTCCCTCCACCTCCCCCCCCCCCAGCATGTGCGAGGAGCCCGACTACCGGCTGCTGGTGGTGCATAGCATGCCGGCGCTGCAGGTGCTGGACCAGCACGTCATCACGCCGCTGGAGCGCCGCCGGGCTGCCGGCATGATCGGCGGCGACGTGGCCACCCTCACCGTGGCGTTCGGATGCCGCGTGCCGCAGTACGACCCCGCGTGGGACGAGAAGGTGCCGGAGCGGTCGCCCCTGGAGCAGCAGCTCATCAAGGTGGGGGGGGGGGCTGAAGGGGGAGAGGTTGTGGGTTATGGGTTGTGACCCGCGTTAGAGCTTACGGGGAGGGGGGTAGCAGGAGCAGACTATTGCTGCTTCTCCCCGTGCTCACTGCTCCACCTCCTTCCCTCCCTCCCTCTCCCTACCCGCACCCACACCTCGCAGGAGGCCGCCACCATCCGCGACACCCTGCGCCACGAGGCCTACATGCGCGAGCGCGGCATGTTCCTGCACGACCCCCACCCCGAGGTGCCGCGAGGGCCCTCCCTGCCGCCCAACGCCGGCACCGTGCGCGCCATGCAGGTGTGGCGGCAGCAGCAGCTGCTGCAGGAGCAGCAACAGCAGCAGCGGCAGCAGAAGCAGAAACAAAAGCAGCAGCAGCAGCAACAACAGCAACAACAGTCCCAACAGCAATCACAACAGCAGCAGCAGCAAGGGGAGGGAGCCAAGGGGCAAACGGAGTTGGGGAGAAAAGACGCGGGCGTCCTGGGTGTGGGGTTCGGTCGTACTCGGCTGAGCGGCAGCGGTGTCATCCTGACGACTGGGACGCCGCGGCAGCGCTCTCCCCGGTCACCTCGCCGCGGGAGAGCGGCCAGCGGCAAGGGCGGCAACGCAAGGGGGAGCGGGAGCGCTCGGGGGGTGCAAAGCGGGCGGAAGGATCAGGGGAGTCCCAGACGGGCAGCCAGCGCTGGCACCACGTCGGGTAGGTGCGGGGAGGGTGAAGGCGCAGAGGGAAGGGCAGCGGCAGTCCTAGGTTGGCTTGGGAAGGAACGGTGTTGGCTAGACAGCCTCGCAATGCTCCTGCAATTTCCCGCACGTTAAACCCCTACAATCCTAACCCTCCATATCCCGCCCACCTCCCACGCTGCCCCCCTGTCCAGACGGCTACCTGCCGCGGGACAAGCTGGTGCTCTACACCATGCGGGCGGCCCAGGACCCGCTTGCAACTGCCGGCAGCACCCCGGGCACCGGAGCCAGCACCCCGGGGGCCACCTCCTCCAAGCCGCCACCTGGTGGGTTGAGTGGACTGGATTGGCCGCAGAACCGACACCGCCGTGGGTGTTCTGAAAACTGGGATTGTGTGTATATGGTTCTTGCTTTCGTCAGCCACACGCCGGGACGTGGTATTTGCGACCCTACCATCTCCGAACATCCCCACCCGCCCCGCACCTCTGCCCTGCAGGCTTCGGCAGCATTCGCTTCCAGCGCGAGGAGTACGAGCAGTTCCTGTCGCAGCGGGCGGCCGGGTCGCTGGGCTGGGAGATGAGCCAGGCGGCGGTGCTGCTGTGAGGGGGGCGTCACGGAGGCCAGCCGGGACCCACCCACAGTGGCTTGCGTGGGGGGGAACTGGGGTGCAGCCGGGCGGTGGGTGATGCAGCTAGGGGACTTGCAGCTGGGAATGCACTGCACCTGGAGCGGCTAGGGGCGCCATGCAGGCTACCGTAATGGATCGAGGCTGCAGGCAGCTGCGCTGTCATGGTATCCTGCAGATACTGCTAAAGTACGGCATTGGACACAATACGACACGGTGGCTGTGACAATGACGGTGAACGTAGGGGCGATGTGATGAGGTGGTTGCGGTTGCATGTGCTATGTGGTAGAGGCGCCGGCGAGCGGCACAAGAGGAGGTACGACAGGCCCGTTGGCACAGCTGAGAAGCGGTGGCCTTGTAAAAGGGTGCAACCAGCAGTTCGTGTGACTGTGACAACTGACAAGGCTTAGTGCAGCGGGGTCCAGCAACTGCAGCTGCGTGGGCTGCAGCGCGAACTGTTGCTTGCGAGCTTTTGAACATTCAGCGTGGTGTAGCTGTGCCTGTGACGGCTGGACTTGCTCCAGATGTGATTTCAGGGTTATGCATAGCCGGCTTGCCGGGGTGTGCGTGTAAGCCCTGGAGGTCTGCTACTACCGGTAGACTGGATCACAGACCAGCAGTTGGAGAGCGGTAGCGGTTGGACGCAACCTGTTCTGCTGTCCTGACCTGCTATATTGCTACCAAAGCAGCGCTCCTAGTGTGACGTATACGAATAGACGCTAGCACCTGCACATGCATCTGGTTGTTGCTGGGGTGATGGTGAGGAAGCATCATATCTGGGGCAGAAGGCCCGGCTGGCGAGACCCATGGGTCGTTTAGGAGGGTGCAGTTCACACGACGTCAGGGTCGACCCACAGGGGGCTCTCACGACCGCGACCGGCCCCAAGCCAAAATGGCCCGGTTGGGTCGCTTTATGAGGGTCAAAAGGAAACCACACTTCAGTTATAAACATCGCACGTCATCGCCAACCCACATACGACACAACCACCACACCCCGCCGCCAGACCACACAGCCACACCCCCAATACCCTGTCTCCGGTCGCCGCCATTGCCACACACACCATCACCCAAGCGCCACCGCCGCAGCTGCCTCCCTACGGCCGGCAACGCAGAGGCCAGCGCACACACACAGAGCCGGGATAGGCGTCCAAAATTACCCCGGCACACGCGCGCACGCAGAATGCATGTGGCCACGACAGCACACCCTCACACCCCTCTGCCGCACCCCAACTCGCCTAGCCTCGCCTCAGGCCGCCACCCAGGCCCTCATAGGTCGTCGGCTGCAGGAGTGACTGATCGGGAAAACGTCACCAGCCGCAGCCCTTGCTGCTTTGCAGTGGAAACAGGGCTTTATGTTCCATGGTGCACGCGCGTATGCAACAGCTAGCCAGCCAACCAGCAGCTGATTGGCAAGCTAACTGCGTAAAGCGCGGCTGTGGTACACGTGGTCCTGCTCCACGGCTGCAAAGTCAAACACACCCAAAGGAGCGGTGTCGAGCAGCACTCAGCGCAGCACATACAGCGCAAACTTGTTATGAATCCATGATGTACAGGTTGGAAGCCGAGGTACTCAAGACTCTCGCAACAAGTTACGGCAATTCAAAACTGCCGCAGCTGTCGCTTGAGACGGGCGAAAAACGATAGTAGTGCGTTGTCTTCTCTGGAGGATTTGTTGTCGGTTCTTCTGCTGCCTTAGAGCACAGCTCGCGCAAACGTAACACGTGCTGCTCACGCGAACCGATCCAGGCGCACACTTATTGTGCGGCCATCAATCTGGCTGTTGTTCATCTTCTCGCACGCCTGCGCGGCGTCCTCCTTGGTCGTGAAGCGGACTGTGCCGAAGCCCCTGTTGGGAGTGGTTGACAGGAGGACAGGGGCGGACCAAAAGTCAGTTATGGACGTAAAAGGACGCGATTCCAGGGATCCTCTTTGTCCACTAACTACTATACATGTCAGCCAGACTGACAGAAACTCCCCTTCTGCCCAGCTGTATCCTGCTTGGGTACCGTAGGTTCTAAAGCAAGCATATGGAGCGGAACGTGACAGTTGAAGTTACTTCGCTTGCAGTAGCCACCTTTGCTTCGTGCCTAACGCACCTGGACCTGCCCCACGCGTCGTACACCACATCCGCGCGCTCCACCCGCCACTCCTTGAAGTGGTCCTTCAGCTGCTGCCACTGGCAGCTCCACGGCAGGTTGTGCACAACAACCTGCACGGCAAAGAAAAAGACCCAGTTAGCAGGCACTGGGAAATGATTGGGAAGTGCACTTAAATGGCGACGCTGTGAAGTCATAACAGAGATAACTGGGCGCCACCACCACTGCTGCAAGCCTACAACCACACCAACAGCAACATCCGCCGCCCCAGCCGCACCTGCAGGCCGGACGGCTCGCCGCTGGTGTCCACGGGAACGCCGCCCATGGGCATGCTGGCGTACGGCATGCCGGGCATCATGCCCTGCACCGCCATGCCGCCCCGGCCACGTCCCCTGCCGCGACCGGTGGGGTCTGCATGCAAGTCGCACAGGCAGCGGTGGGATACACACAGCTTAGTCAGTGGCCATGGTAGCATGGAGGTATGGTGATCGCATTCCTGACAAGCGGCAACGGTTTCTGGCCTTTCGGGATGGGGTTCGCCATGACTGTGCGTTATCGCAGTTTCTGTTTACTTCGTTGGTTCATGGTTCCTTCTCAACAAAACAAGAGCCAAGGCCGGCGAGAAGAGCTTAGGTGAAGCTGGTGCACTGCCAACAGTCAAGCTGCCTTAAAAAACGGGTCTTCCTCCCCTTTTTGGAGGTATGGCAGACATTGACAGCACCAACTATTCCCGCACCGGCAGGGAAGAAGTAGTAGCCGGGGTACATGGGCGGCATCTGTGCATAGCCGTACGCCGGATAGCCCCCGCGGGCGCCACGACCGCGGCCACGGCCGCGGCCACCGCCTCGGAAGTTCCGCGGAGCACCCTGAGATGTGGCGGGACGGGGGTTGGACAGGCAGTGAGCTACAGCAAGGTGCGTGGATTGGGGATGCACGCGACTGGGGTAGTATTATTCATGAGAGGTGTTGGCGTACGATGGGAGATGCAAGTCATTTCAAGGAAACCCTAACAGCAAAGGTGCAGCACAAACGTGCAGCTGGATGTGACCGACGGTTTTGCGTTACAACTGTTCGGAGTTGCTGCGCACTTGAGAAGATACTGGTCTGGAGCCAGGGGGTTTAACTAACCCAGCTTACCTCAGGCGCAGTTCCGCCGGGGCCCGTCACGCCCACTGCCTTGGATCGGCCATCAGGTCCAGCCTCAACCTCAAACTCGACAGCCTCTCCCTCGCGCAGGCTGCGAAAGCCCTCCGAGCTGATATTGGTCTGCGCGGCAACATGCAACATGCAGCGAGCAAGTTGACGAAATGTAGCAGTTAAAAAGATCGGATATCACGAAAAATTATAAGTAAGCACCAGATATTAGGGTTAATCGGCACCGCGGCTCAGGCGCGATGATAGCGGGCAGTCGCCCATGCTGCAATGGCGCGGCAGCGCAAGCAAGCCTGCGAGCCTAATAAGCGCTGTAACAGGATCATCCGGTCATTTTGTTATCCTATTTCCGAATCTCCGTTTAGGAAAAAGAGGCGATGCATTGGTAGAGCGCTTCCCCCTGCCCTCATCGACGGCTGAACGCCAACGCCCAAGGCCGCTGATGCCTGTTTGCTGACCTGGTGGACAAAGAGGTCTTCACCGCCTCCTTCAGGTGTAATGAACCCGAAGCCCTTAGTGGCGTTGAACCACTTGACGGTTCCCCGTTGCCTTAGCTGCTCGCCCATTCCCGCGACCCTCCACTCTTTAGTCTGCGGTAGGGGCCAGCTTTAGGCAGCGTGCAGCGTTGGCTGCCCGTGGTACGATAACGAGGTTGCCGCGAACCGAAACACGGGCTGCAGAACGAGAAAAGTGACGCCGAGATTGTACGGCACCAGATCTCTGCAGTACCTGACGAATGAAGCTGCAATGAACCCTTAGCTGCTACGATTTGCCATATCCGGATGATTCTGTACAAATTGCGTAGGGTTATAAATCCCGCTGAAGAGCATGCGGTGTGTTTGGGACCTTGCGGTCGACTATTCTAAATTACTTCATTTTGGGGGAGACAATTCAGCGCTTATGCTTGGTTTATGTTACAGATTATCATATGATGATATACATTTAAGCAGAAGGGACAGCGCCATAAAGGAGCACTCAACCACGATGCGCTACCGAACACTCGGCTCCAGCTTTCTCAGCGCCGATGAAAGGCGTGTGGACAGTCGGTTTCGCCACGCGTCAAAGGTTGGGTCAGTCGACGTGGTCGACACGCTGTCGCTGCGGAACTGAGGCTCGGCCGTGGTATCCTCATCCAACAGCATCCTGCGAGCGCCAAAAGCGGAGTTAAGAGACACTTTCTCGTATCCCTGGGGGATAAACTAGCTGCGCATTCCCAAATTCATAGGTACATATTTGCACTCTGCACTCGTGAAAGAGTTTACCTGTTGATGAACTTAGCGGCCTTGCTGCCAGGGCTGCGTGTGGGCTGGCGTGTGTCTTGCCGGACCTTGTTCACGGCCGGGCTGTTGTTGGCGCTGAAGCTGCGGGCGTCCGCACGCGCCTGGGGAGCAAAGCAGTTACAGAGGTTTAGACAGTCGTGGTTTTCCCCGCCATCCTTGCAATTAGACACGCAACCGGAAACTTAGAACCGGCAAGACCCACTCCCCTAACCATCCAAGGCCCATTCACATGCAAACAAACAGTAAACTTGCGTATCACAGTTGTCGGCAACAGCACCCCCCACCACGTCCCTCACCTCGGTCCGGTCGTACAGCCCCGCGCGCGTGTCGTGCGTGGCAGTTATGGACCGCTGGTACTCGGCGCGGGCCGCCCGCAGCGCGCTGAGCTCCGCGTCCAGGTCCGCTGCGAGGCTCTGCGCCCCGCTGCCAGCGGTGTGGGTGTTCCCGGTGGTGAAGGTGGTGTGGAAGGGTCGTGATGGAGAGTGCGTCACGCCGCTGCCGTCCGCAGACGTCACCTGAGATGAGGGTGATGGGGGTTAGGATGGTGCAAAGGAGGCCACTTTTGACCACGCATGCCGGAGACACCAAAGCGGTTTCGTCAATTCGTCAACAACACTGGACAATATATCAATATAGTACCGAGCTGCCCGGTCACATCACAAGGCCCAACGCGGGGGTATGGCATCCTACCACAACAATGTATCACAACGTCGTAGTGCACTCATCCAGGCAACCTACGATAACCTACCAGGTTCGCTGCGCCCTCTGCCGCTGCTGCTGCCGACCTCAGTCGCGGCGAGGAGGTAATGACGTCCTGCAGTGCCAGCTGCTGCCGCAGGCTGCGGGCCTCGCGATACGCGGCGTCCAGCTCAGCCTGCAGGCCAGGGAGCAGCAGAAGGAAGGGAGGAGCAGCAGCAGGAAGATAAGCTGGGTGGACATGGGTAGTAAAGCCGTTAGGGAAGAGGCCCCAGTGCCCTGCGCATGTGCGCTTAGGGAGCCTTAGGTTAACCACACATTCCCACGCCATGCTGTACTAGAGTATTGTAAGTACGTAACGGCTCCCAACTGGAGTTGTCACACACGGCTCGTGCCGTACCTGCTTGTCGTACAGCTCGGCCTTGAACATGGCCGCTGCGTCGCGCAGTGCCCGCTCCAGCTCGCTGCGACGTTTCGTCTCCGCGTCGTGCAGCGCTTGAAGGTCCTCCAACTGAAACGTATGAAAGGGTAGGGCGGTGGCTTTCTCAGGAAGGTGCAGGAATGTGGTTCCAGGAGGTGCAGGTGCAACCCTGGTACTCTCCGTAAAGCGCGATCTAGCATCACAAGGCTCTCCGCCATGCGCTGCCCCTGCCCCGAAACCCCAACCCCTCTAGCCCCCTCCCTGTTTCTTGCCTGCCTGGCCAGCTCGCCGCGCTGCACCTCCCGGCGCCCCTCCTTGCCCGCCATGTCCGCAAGCCGGGTGCTGATGCTGGCAACCTTGGAATCCAACTCCTCCTGCGGTGCAGCAATACCATACCGGCATAGAAGCATGTCGCCTCGAGCAGGGACGTTACGAGATATGTCACTCGCCCGCACGCTAACCCCCCACCCCACACCAACTCGCGACCAGTTTTCTTAACACATGTGCACAGGCATGGCTCTTCAATACGCCCCTCCAATCGAGACACCTGCAACCATAGGCCATGTAGCCTCCTAAAACCGGTACATGCGCTTTCCACGGCCCTTAATTACGCTGCATGCACAGCACACCCAACCACCACCTCCGTCAGCTGGGCACCTGCATGACATGCACCATGCGCCAGGGCACCCAGCCACCCGCACCACCGCCTGCCCCACCCACCTGCAGCGCTCGGTAGCGGATGGCCGCCTCCTCCTGCGCCGCCGCCAGCCTGGCGTTCCAGGAGTTGGCCAGCATCTCTCGCTCCGCAGCCGCCTTGCGGCTCACATCCTCCAGCCGCTCCTTCCACTGGGTGTCAATCTCCAGCTCACGTGCAGCCGCCTTGCGCTTCATCTCATCTGCAAAGCAATGAGTTGGTTGGCAGGTCAGGTGCAAACCAGGCCGAATTTATCCGGTTTGCGGCGCGTTGCGGCAGCCCAGCATCCGTTACTCTGATCGCAGTTGACCCTTGCGGACGTGCCCCCATTCACTCGCCACCTCCCGCACCCATACCCCGCAACGCACCCAGCCTCTTGCGGTACTTGGCCTCCACCTCCGCAGTCCGATTCGCCCACGCCTCCTCCGCAGCCGCGCGCTCCGCCGCCCACTTGCCACGCGCCTCCTCCGCCAACCTCGTCGCGGCCGCCTCCATCTCCTTCAACCGCTTAGCCGTGCTGCGTTCCAGCGCCGCTCTCTCCGTTGCCGCCGCCTGCTCCAACGCCGCCCGCTCGGAAGCCGCCGCCTGCTCCAGGGCGGTGCGCTCCAGCGCCGCCGACTGCTCCAGGGTAGCCCGCTCGGAAGCTGCACGCATGGTGGCCTCCTCCAGGGCCGTCTCCAGGCTGCGGCGGGTGTCCTCCAGGCGGGCCGACCAGGCTGTCTCCAGCTCCGCGCGCTGGGCTAGCAGCTGGGCCTCCAGGTGCGCGCGGTCGGAGTCGTGCGCGCGCTGCTCCTCCGTTAGACGCGTGCCTGGAGGGGACAGGAGCAAGCATGCGAGGCGTGTAACAATGTAGCAAGACAGTTTGTAAGGCATGATACAGGTAAAAAGCCCGATACATGCTTCAGGCGGCAAGCCCTGGAGACATAACACCCAGACAACGGAACCCCTTCACAGCCAGCCCAGCAGCAGCGCAACGTCCTTTCCCGCCCCTCTCCCGGCCACTCACGCCACAGCTGCTCCAGCTCCACCACCTTGCCCTGCCATGCCGCATCCGTCTCCCGGATGCGGCGCTCCCAGTCCGTCACCTCCTCCGCGAACTTGCGCTCGCAGGCGGTCATGCCGTCCCGCAGCCGCTTCTCCCAGTGCTGCTCAACCTCCTGCGGACACACAAACAAGCACACGGTGAAACCCCAGAAGAGCGCTTGCAAGTCTTGCCAACGTGACGGAGATCGTGCGGGTGGATATGTGGGTATCTTTGGAGTGGAAGATGGGGACACGCATGCAATCCGCCCGAAGCGCCGGTGTTCGGACCACACACGGTCCACACACACACACACACGTCCTTCGCCAAATCCGCAACGAGCGCTTCCGCAACACACACCCCGGCATCCACCCCCTCCCCACCCTCCACGCCCCCCACCTGCATGCGGCTGACCCAGCTGCGCTCCGTCGCGTCGTGCTTGTCCTGCCACGCAGTGTCCAGCTCGCGCAGCTTCTTCTCGGCATCCTGCCAGCGGACAGCGGGTTGGGTGGGTTGCACAAGCGTTACAAAATGTTGGTTGCAGGGGGGTTCGTGCAAGCTCTAGGTACATGCCGAGGGGGTACATGCCGAGGGAGTCCCAGAGAACTGAGCAACCAGTCATACCCAGCCCGAGGAACAAGAGATTGCAGCGCGCCTACGCAGGGCCATACCCAGGTGGGCAAGCCGGGACGTGTTGAAAAGAGGGGACATTTGCAAGGTCGCCGGCCCTGAGCTTACCCGGATCTTCATTTCCTGCTCCGCCGCTAGCCTGTCCACCTTGCGGCTCCAGTCGATCTCGATGGCAGTCTTCTCCTTGTCGCTGACCTCCAGCGCCTGATGCAAGCAGCAGCAGTAGCACGAACACGGAATGGAGGACGCGCGCTCAGCCAACCTTGCCACACGTCCTGACAGCCCCCAAAACAGGGCGTCGTACAAATGGACGGCCAAGCGAACAAGGGGTTGTTCCTACCTGCACCGCACGCGCTGCCTCCCTCTTGGCCGCATCCGCCAGGTTCTTCGCCACCTCCAGCTGGTGCTCCAGCTCCTGCAGGGGGAGAGGGGAGAGGGGCCGCGGGTTTGCGGGGACCGGGCTATAGATACACGCCAACTCAAGTGTGTGCTGGGTGGACTGGGGCCATGGGAGGAAGAACCCTAAGGAAGGCACGGTCGGCCAGGTGTGCGCCCTCTTCATCCCAAACCACTGCCAGCAGCACCCGGAGTGCCGGACGCTGCTGCCGCCCGCACCTGCTTGTCCGCGGTGAGCTGCTTGTTCTTGGAGGTGAGGTCGCGTATGAGCCGCTCCGTCTCCTCCCGGTCCAGCTCCAGAGTCACCAGCTGCGGAGGATCGGCACGGCACGTTGGATAAGACATAGAAGAAATGGCATGACGTAACTGTGCAGCGCAATTGGGTTAAACGGGGATACTGCGCGTGCACATGCTCGGGTACTGGAAGACGACCCGTGAGACTACTGAAGGACAGCGTGGCCTGGGAGCTACCGTTCCCGGTCGTACAGGCATTCACCATGCAGATTATTACAAGCAAGCAAAACTTACCCTCGCCCTCGTGTCCTTCAGCATCTTCTCCAGCCCGGTTGCCTGCTCCTTGACGCCCTCAAGCTCCTCCTCGAGCGAGGCAACGCGCTTGTCCTTGTCGCGGAGCTTCTGCGCGGCGGTGTTGCCCTCGAGCTGCGTCTGGTACTTGAACTGCTGTAGCTCGGTCTCAAGAGAGGCCGCCTTGGCCTGCGAGCAGGGTCGGGAGAGCCAACATGCTGAGAGGGCAACGTATAGCTGCGACCCAAATCAACGTATAGCAAGCAGCGACCCAAATGCTCTGGGGTCGGCAAAGAGCAGGCGCCTTTGCATGCTCCGGCTCTGGGTGCCGTCAAGATGCAGGGCTGTACCATGCAGCAAGGTATGCAGCTGTGGTCGTTCATCACAGCCGCGTGGCTCGCGGAACCATGCGGAGTCTCCGTCCCGCAGCCCCTCCCCGCCGCAGACCATCCCACCTGCGCCTCCTTGGCTTGCTTGTTTGCCTGCTGCAGCTGCTCCTCAAGCTCGCGAACCTGGTCCTCCGCCTGCCGCAACTGCGCAGCCTGCTCCTCGCAAACCTGCATGCGGCCGCATGCGCATGCGAGCGTAAGAAACCGTGTGGGTGCAGATAACGTACTGCAGGTGCTAGGTGCTTGGGAGCATGCGCGGTGCGTGCGGGATGCAGGTGCATGGAGCGCTTCGCATGCACAAGGGAGACAACTCAAGGGAACAGTTTCCTCCTCCATGTGATGGTGTGTATTGGCATCTTTGGCTCTGATATCCCTCGGTCATGACCCAATAGGTTTAAGGGTGAAGCATAGAACCCAAAACAAGCAAACGCCGGCTATGGGGCATGGCAGGGCCTAGCGTGCTTACCCTGTTTGCTTCCTCCCTGATTGCCTGCTCCTCCCGACGACTAGCAGTCAGCTCCTGCTGCAACTGCTCGATAGCAACCTGTGGGTGAGGGTAAGTGGCGGGCAGGGCGGCGGGCACATGTGAGGGCATAGCTCCACAAGCCCTGGGGCTGGGCTGTCGTGAAGGCATGAAGGCCATGACCAAGTCGGGTGGCCCAGACCATTACGTTCTATCAACCCGCTCTCTCGCGGTTCGTCTACCTGTGTTGGGTTTGTATCATGTTTTCCGTACAGCTACCTAAGGAAGGACAACAGCTCAAACCCACCAACGGTCGTGTGAACCCCACTTGCTGGCATTAACCGCTTACCTTGGTCTTGTACAGAAGTTTCCCGCGCTCCTCCTGATGAAGGTTATCCCAGCAGGGAAATTGGGTCAGGTGATGATAATTCAGGATGCCCCTCGGGCCCCTCCTTTCTTAACAACGTCAAATTGCTAGATCATGTCCTAGAAGCATGTTTGCCGTGGCGTGTGCAAGAGTACTCACTAGCTCTTCGTTAGCTTGCTTTAATTCCGCGTCCTTTTGCTTGAGTAGGCTTTGCAGCTCGCGCTCACGTGTGCCTCCGACAATGGTGGACATAGTGATGTCAGCTCATACCAAGTTCGTGCGAACAATTGTCTTCGTGCACAGTTGGGTCAGGAAAGTGGGTCAAAGATTGTCCACGAAAGACCAACACGGTCGCAACCAGTATGGTTCCCCAAGTAATTATAGGTTAGTATTATATATAATGTCCTTTAGGTCAACGACAAATGTCTCACAGGGTCACGGTCAGAAGCAGGCGGCGCCTAGGCGCTACGGTAGTGGAGTATTAAGCAGGTGTCATGTCATAAACCCCTATAGTAGATAACTTCTATAATACAAGGTTGGGCAACCGTGGGTATGGATAAATACGATGTGCGACGGTCGGAATTCCAACTGGATGTACTTCAGATGGTGAGCCAGTTGGTGCATGCATGAGCGTTCCGGGCTCAAAGAGTGAAATCGAGGACTATAAGGATACAGAAAGCATGTGCTACTGTGTGTCAGTTTAGGACATAGTTCTTGTCTTCTGGGTGCAAATGCACATTCGAGGGTGCGCTTAATATGGGCACGTGCGCCTCAACTCCTCAGCGCGCTGCGGGCAAGTCCAGTAATAAGCGAAGTTGTTTGTTGCTATGATAGTTGTTGCGCCTCCTGAACCCTGAGGAAAGTGGTCGTCACAACTAACGCAGAAGTCCAGCCATCGCCGCTGCTTTCACCAGCGCCGGCACATCCACCCGCTGGTCCCGATGACAGTGGACGTCTAGGCTTGCCACCTAGGGCGAAGCTTGTGCTTCTGGGAGACTCGGTGAGGCTGTCGAGGTAGCTCGAGGCAGCTCTGGCCTCGACAAATCCTTGTTAAGCCGCACCCTTCTCCTGGATTGGGAAGATGTGTGCAACCAATTTGGACACAAGCACTTCACGCTTACGCCTTTCTTCTTCACACCACTTCACCATCCTTACCCGTGACGCCGTGAGGCCCAACCCATGCCTTCACAACGCACCCGACTCGTCACCTCCGTCCCCAGCTCAGCTGCAACCTCGATCAACTTACCCCCTGCTCCGAAATCTCACAGTTGCGATACAGCATCCTCGCTTCCCCCGGCCCTGTCTCTCCTTACCCTGATCCGCGCTTACCGTGTGCGCTGCAGGGTGTGGGCAAATCCTGTCTAGCACTACGCTTCACACGCGGCTGGTTCGACCCTGGCAGTCGGGCAACGGTTGGCGCTGCCTTCAGCTGCGCCACTGTCACGGCGCCCGGCGGTGGCGGCAGCTGTAAGCTCGAGATATGGTGAGAAGCGGGACTCAGCAACCAGCGAGCAGCAAAACAGTGATTGGTGACCCACGGGTCCATAACTAGTGCATAGCGCCCTTGTGGTCAATCTAAGGGCATATAGATCATGTCCGCTGCAATAGGTATCGCTTCCTGGTATGTTTGCTACGCTGCCACAGCTGGCCTCCTGCCTTTCGTCAATCGCCCAGCACTATGATTCTATGTCCGGTGTTATGCCACATGTTGGGCCACTTGTCCCCATGCGGTGCCTGCCTCAGTGCCCTTACTCGCGCCGGGCTCAGCCGCCAATCCATGCAAGCCTACGTGTGTTCCCGAACCCCATGGCCCATGCACTCACCGTATTGCAGGGGCTACGTCACCATCCACAGGCGCTTGGATTCTACCATGCCTCCTTAATCCATCATGTCTTCACGTGCACCTTGCATCACCATATGCACCGCTACCTTCCTGTCCTGCAAATGCCAGCCCTACCTGCACCGCCCCGTCATCCCCTCACCACCCCTCATCGCTCCAGGGACACCGCGGGTCAGGAGCGCTACCAGTCGCTAGCGCCACTGTACTACAGAGGAGCCCACGCCGCCGCCATAGTGTACGACATAACGCAGCGTACGACACTTGTACGAGCGCAGCTGTGGCTGGAGGAGCTCCGGAGATACGCAGGACACGGCATGGGTGAGCATGCAGAATCGCAGGGGGGAGGGCCACAAGCCTGTGATGCATGGCAACAACTGGAAAGGGATGCGGGTTGCAGCATGCATGGTGTCCCAACACAGCCCGGAAAACCGTAAATGTGAGTGGTTCGTAGCTTGCAAGGAGTGTGCCCTGCTGTCCGCACACGCGTATTGCTCTGCACGCCTACCTCCTCTTGCAATGCACGGGGCAGATGCTCCTTGCGGTAACCGCGTTAAGTATAATGGTGCGGCACGTCGCTTTCCTTTCCCCCGTTCTCATCCTCCCGCGCTCCGCCCTCCCTCACTGCAGTCCTGGTGCTAGTTGGCAACAAGACGGACCTGGCGCTGCAGCGTCAGGTGGCGGAGGAGGAGGGCAGGCAGCTGGCTGACAGGTGGGTGCCGGTGGGGTGGCGGAAGGCGCATTCGAAGAGGTGGAGGGTGCTAAAGCAGCCGGGAGGCAGGGCAGCACAGAGGTAACTGCGCCATGGGCGGAGGATACCTTCCTCGCCCATGGTCCTTGCGCGTGGCCGCTGGACCCTTATTTCCGTCCCATCCTCCCTACCTCGAGCCCGCCATGAGCGTGAATGCCCGTCCTTCAACACCAAATGGCCCCGTCCCGTGCGTTCCATGTGCTCCCCTGGTGCTGCTGCTGTTGCCGCTGCCGCTGCCGTCGCAGCCTGGGAGCGCTGTTCGTGGAGACGTCTTGCGCCAGCGGGTCTAACGTGGCGGAGGTGTTCGAGGGCGTGGCGTCGCGCCTCGCGGGCGGACTGCCCGTGTCGGTGAATGCAGCGGCGGCGCTGCCACTGTTCTAGCTGGTCTGCATGGACACGAGGAGCCCTTTGATGGGAATTGAAAATGGAATGTTGTTCGGTGGAAAGTTTGTGGCACTTGGGTTGCAATTTGCAAGGGACGTGAGCGCGTGTTGGTCAAGGGTGGGCGCGTGGACTCGTGTAAGGGCGGCGAGGCTGTGGAGGGCCCTCTGCTTGCAGAAGCCCGATCAAATGGAGATGGGCATGCGAGAGAGTGATGGGAGTGCAAGTGGGATAAGAGGTTATGGAGGGAATGGTTGGCATCAGCGCACCAAAGTGCAGCATTCATAAATGCCAGAGATTTTGTTGTACGGTTGTATGTACATTATATCTTTTGTACTATAATGCGCGGTAAAGCTACATGGGGGTTGTTTGTATGATTTGCTGTGCTCTGCACGGCCGCAATCACCTTCCAACAGCCAGATGTTGTGCTTTAATCTCGTCACTGTTGGATTGCATGGCCGTTGTCTGGCGTTGACAGTTGGCGCAGAATCTTGCAGGACTTGTAGTTGGAGGTCAAAAATATTTGCAGAGTTGGGGCTTAAATATAGGCAGAGTTTGGAGTGCATCCAGCACGCCATGTTTGCGCTAGGCTGCTCTCTGCCTGACCTCTCTCCTAACTTGGGCAACGGTATCGTATTCGGGTCTTATGGAGGAAGGCGGCGCTCGTGTACATTCTTGGCGCATGGGCGGGTATGGCAACGGTCAAATGCTCAGCTTGTGCAGTGTCAACACAGCACAAAATGAGCTGCATATCAGGAATGTGAAAACGCATGGTTTCGCGCTGTTCATTGACACAATCACGCCAAGACTTATGAATAACTGGTCGCCCTTGTACCTGTCTACGTTAATGTAAAGGCTCATGGAGGCACGCAAAGACAAGCCCCACCGCCCCGTTTGAATTGGGCCAGTTTGCCGTTGGGTTTCCTCAACCATCAGGCTTTGCATGCGAGGTCGAGGTACGGTAATTGTACTAGTACGGCGGGGCAGGCCATCAGGGCAGTGGAGCTTGCGGGGCTGCACGCACTGCAAAGCAAAGGGCATGCATGGAGTCGCGGGCGGCATTAGGCAAACAGCAAATTAACTAGGAAGTTACAAGCCGCTCAGCAGGGGCCGCTCCCCAGCCTGCACGCTTCCGTTCTAGTACCCAAACGAAACGGGACCTACACCCAGCGAGACGAAAAAATAAAGCAGCAATGTATCCGAGCTCGTGACAGAGGCCCAACCGAAAACTGCGCATGCTGCTTGGCACAAAACTCCCAACAGGCATCTGGGCGCGCTTCACCCTGAATGTGACGGGAACCGGCCCGGTTAGGATCGCCTGTTGGGACGATCCGAGCAGCAAGCAAGAGGGAGGCCCCCCTGGCATAGGGCCGCATGGGGCCCATGACCGAAAAAGAATCAGTTCAATTCCTTCGCTATGTAACTGGCGTCGCTAGCACGCACAGTCCACAGCCCTGCACCGCCGAAACCGCTTGCAGAATAGCCCCAAGGAGCCGCAGAACTTCCCCGGGACTCCTCCTCCTAATAGCGGCCCTCCGTGACACGTGCCCGCACGGCACGTCCACCATCGCAAACAACGAACGGAACCACGCCCCGCTGCAGCAAAACGCTTTCGCGACCTGCTAAACACAGTACACCACTGCTTATGCCCGTCCACATAATCGCCGAGCACGCTTGGAAAGGTGCCAACGTGCAACTCTCCAGACTGACCCATGGGTCACTTCGCATTCCGTCCTGTCAAATCATACCTTGCTCACACGCTTACGAACGCAGGAAGCCAGTTGTCAATGCTTAGTATCAGCTCCCAGGTCGTCACCCATTCCATTCTCTTCCCGCCCGAGCACTTCATCCATGATTGTCGAACTCCGCTCAAGACCACACTCCGTGGATTTTCGGTCGACTCGCCTTTGCCGACCAGCCATAACGTGCACAGGACTGTCATCGTCAAGTCGCGATGTAACGTGTCCAAAAATAAGTCATCTTGTCAAGAGACGAAGACAGCGCCGCTGCACAGCACCCACTTAGCACAGCCGTTTTGCGATTGACAAGGATGGAAGCACCAGGCCAGCATAACCGTATCAACAGCACACAGCATTGCACGATAGGCGGTGCCGCTGCCGTACATTGCCAACCGGCCACAATGCGGTAACCATTAAGTGCAATCCGCAAAACGGCTTTGCCCCCCCATCAAACGCTCCACATTACTACTGCTTTACCACTGACACACAACTAGTCAAACGGAACCAGCCGAAACAAAACTGCTGCTTAAACAAACGTAGACCTGATACCTGTACTCCTACACCTAGGCCCCTCTCCCCTGACTAGGCCCCGCTCCCCTGTATGCTTTCCCCTGTGACAGCTTGTCTGTTCTGCACCTGTCCTAGTCTTCTCCTGCTCTAATAAAAAGCGTGGCCACGTGTATAGCCGGTGCACTGGTTCCCACTCCTCCTGTACACCACCAACACCGTCACAACACCGCTCGCCTCACGTCATCACGCTTTCCCGGTGCTGCCAGACGCGGTACTAAGCCCAACGGCTTCATGCCGACGTTCTCCCAACGCTCTGCTCGTATACTAGACGCCAACAGGGGTTTAGCCCAGCACAGGCGCCGCCTCTCGAGCCAATGTGTCACCTTCATGTGGGGTGGTAACATTGCAATGCGCACTCAGTTACTACCACACGCGCGAGCAGCGCTACTCAGCCCATGCCGTGTCAACGGCCTGGGCCTTACTTTCCATCCTCCCTCGCTCACGGTGCTTCCGAATCCAAGAGCCGTACGACACTGCATGCCGCGGCCAGGTGACCCCCTTGTCGTAAAAATAGCACGCATGCGACCCTGCCTGTGGGCCAACGAACCGCATGACGCCTCCGCCCGCCCCTCGCCCGCCCCCCTTCCACCTCTCCTGCTCCGCCTTATCCCAGTTCACTCCGAAACGCTCCGAAAGCCCCCTCAAGCTCCCGCCGCCTTATTCGTCCACACCAGGCGGCACATGCACAAGCGACGAGTACTCCGGATAGAACATCCGACTGGCGATGTAGGCCCGCATGGCATCAGGCCCCTGCCCGTACTTCTCCAGCAAGGGGCCCCGCAGGCGGCCCTCCTTGCCGGCGGCGCAGGCGACAGCGGTGGCGACGCGCGCCGAGATGTCGCGAATGTCCGCCAGGCGGGGGTACACCAAGCCTACGCGAAGAGGGAAAGGGTTGGAGAAGTATGCGGGTTACAAGGTAGGAAGGAGACAGAGGAAAAACTTAACCGCTAAACCGCTTATTGTGGCCCAAGGGGCAGTTGCAGGTAAGCCTGCCCCAGCCCATTATCCCCGCTCCCCCTACATCCCCTCCCTCCGCGCCTTCGGCACCATTCCCCGCGTGTCATATTTCGTTCATGTTTCCCACCCCCGTGTCCCTCTCACCCTTGGCCAGGTCCTCCGGGTGGACCAGCTTGGGCAGCGCCTCCGCCGCCGCCATCAGCATGTCGTCCGTGATCACCCGGGTCTGGCCCAGGAAGGATCCCAACGCGATGCCTGCAGGAGGGCGGCGGGACAGGGAAGGAAAGGCGAGGACGAGGTGCTTAAGGACATGCAACAACATGTGCCGCGAGTGCTTTTACTGTGCTGCGTTGGGTTGACGGGTGAGGGAAGGATGGGGTGAGGGGTACGGAATGGAAGGTAAGGGCGCGGCCACCTGACAGCGCCCAGCGTCGGATATCCGTGTTATCAATTATAAACTTACCAGGGAAGATGTACATGTTGTTCGCTTGCGACACCGCCACCGTACCCCCATCCGGCATCTGCACTGGCTGCTGCGGACTGCCGCTTGCAAAGATGGCTCGGCCCTTCGTGACCCGCAGCGCCTCCTCCGCCGTGCACTCCATGCGGCTGGTGGGGTTGGACATGGGGAAGATGATGGGTCGCTGATGCGGGCAGCCCTCCGACAGCGCGGTGAGGACCTCCTTGTTGAACAGCCGCCCCGCGCCCGCCAGACCGAGCAGGATGGTGGGCTTGACCTGAGGTGTGGGGGGTGGAGGTGGGAAGGAATAGGAGGAGGGGGAAAGGGGGACGTGATGAGGTGTAGTGGGAATGGAGTGGGGTGCTACTCGTGTAAGCAATGCATGTCCCCATCCTGCATGAAAGTTATCAACCTCTTGTACTAACTTCCGCAGGTCCAATCGTCAAACCTTCCCTTATGCGGACCGCTCGACCCATAGCACGACGTTCTGCTCCCCGGACCCCCTACCGTCTTCTAAAGGAGAGCAATGCTACGACCGCTACGGCGGCTCCTGCTGCCACCGCTCACACCCACCACGGCTAAGTCTATCTACCCACCCGTTTGATGACCGACAGCAGCGACTCCCCCTCGTGCTGCTTCTCTTCCCGCACAAACGGCTTCACAAAGTTAGCCACGTCGGATCGCTTCTTTGTGATAAGGCCCATATAATCGAGCACCCAGAAGCGCTTCGTCGCCTCCGCCAAACTGAGACCCTGCTTCGTCATGCCTGTAGGGAAGGAGGTGGACGGGCACCGTGGATGACGGCACATGACACAAAGGGCCAGGATAGTAGGCATCCCCGATGCCGCCGCTTTAACCGATATACGGAGACCCATTCCCGGGCTCGTCAAGCCCTTTCATACGCAATGTGCCGGCTGCGGCTACACCGGTACACACAAGCAACAGAGACACCGTCCCGTGCGCCATGCAGGATGCCCGCTTACCCGCGGCAATCATCTTCGCCACGCCCATGCCCGCCGAGCCCGCACCCACGCACACGATCCGCTGCTCCGTGAGCGCCGAGGGCGGCATGTTCATGACGCGCAGGGCGCCGTACAGGCCCGCCAGCGCTGTCGCCGCCGTGCCCTGGTTCCACAAAATGGGTTTCAAAGTGGGTCAGCACAGAGGACGGGCGCTGGATTGAGACCTAGCTGCTTTTCATGTCCCATACGCCATGGGACCGAGCCGGTGACTGGCCCTAACCTCCAACCATGTGGCGCTGCATGCTGCCATGGGGCCCCCAGTTTTGTAGCCATGCTGTGATGGAGTCTCCGCCTGGACGTCCCTGGTGCCGGTGCGGCCATGACACATTTTGTGGCCGCCCCTTTCAGCTCTTTTCCCCATTGGTGGTACCAGTATCCCTAACCGCATCCATACGATGCAGCAATGTACCCTATTGCCTAGCGCCCTATTTGCGCTATTCAAGGGTTGCAAGCCAGGAACAGCTGTGTGGTGTGTTTCCTTCTTCGCTGAGGCATGCTTCCCCGCTGCCCCACCTGGATGTCGTCGTTGAAGACGAGGTGGTGTTGGCGGTAGCGCTCCAGCAGGGGCACCGCGTGGTCGATGGAGAAGTCCTCGAATTGCAGGATGGCGTTGGGCCAGCGAGACATCACCGCCGTCACAAACTGCACACAGATGCACACAGCAGCGGCGGAAAAGGAAGTGCCTTCAGAGAGCCTCCCTGTGCGGCATGGGAGGCGCTTTCGGCATGCGGGAATGCGAGAGATGCTGCCATGGCTAAGCGGAGTAAGACGGTTGCATCCATCTCATATAGACGTTGTCAGGGTCCCGTTCGTGTGTTTACCTCGTCCACAATCGAAAAGTACTCGGGCCCGGTGATGCGCGAGCATCGCAGCCCGCCGTAGTGCGGGTTGGCTCGCAGCGTCTCGTTGTTTGTCCCCACGTCAATCACCACCGGCAGCACTTTGCTAGGGGAGAAGCCTGGGGTGGAGGAAATAGAGGATTTGAGCCGAGTTGACTGACAAGAGCGTGTGGGGGAGTTGCGGAGAGGGGACAGATGACATGGAGGATGAACGAGCGGGTGTGGGGATAGATAGTGCTAGAAGTCACTAGAGTCTCTGAGTTACCACCGTACACAGCAAACCATGTGAGCAGCCGTGCACCCACCTGCTGCCGCGCAGTACAGGTCTAGCTTGCCGATGGGAATGCCCAGACCTGGGGTTCAAAGAAAGCAGGACAGTGGTGCAGGAGAGGGTATTGGCAAGAGGTGGCTTCTACGGAGACAGGAATCCCATAGCCCTGTCTCAGCCAGGGGAGCTTTTCATATATGTCCGTTAACATTTAGTAACATGATGTAAGAGGGCATGCGGGGGAAAGGAAAGGAGAGGGGAACAACCAGAGGAGCCTGAGAAAGAAGGGGTGTAATAGCGGCCTCTTCGAAAGGCCCCGGCAGCTGCACGGCGCTACAGCGGCCCGATCCTGCTGCTCCCGGGCTGCTTCCCTAACTTGCCATTCACGCCTAGGTCTCCGAGCCCCAGGATCCGGCTGCCATCCGTCACGACAATGGCCTGTACCCGGGCAGCAGCGGAAACGCACATGGGAGTGGGCAGCGGAGGGAGGGAGGGCACGGGCGCTTAACAAAGGGCCACATGGATGGCGAGGCAGCATGCGCCTGGCTCCCGGGCTGTAGCGTCGCTTCTCCCAATTCTATAGCTGCAGGCAACCAATGGGTGTTGAGGCACGGCGCCATGACCTAGGCACGAGTGCACTGTGAGGTAGGATGCAAGAGCTGCAACGCCGCCGCATTGGAAAAGGGCCAGGAAACCCGGACCCGACTGGTCAGCGAGTATAGTGGTGGCGCTAGCGTCCGGGGCTCACCTGCACGTCCCGCTGCGGCCAGTTGTACACCATAGCGGCCTGGGGGGCAGGGCAGGTAGCGGACGGCAAGGCAAGGGGGACATGTGGGAGAGGGAGTGCCCGGGGAGCTGTATGCCCAACAGGAGGCGACCCCGAGTGCCCCGTGCACAGGCGCATATAGCCCAGCAGGCATCTGTCCCAAGCTTAATTCTCCACGTAACTTCCGCAAACCCACCATATCAACCCGTACTCTTAAAATCATTCCCACACACATTTTCCTCTACCCCCATCGCCAGTGCTCCCTCAATCAACCGCCATCAGCACCCCCCCCCAAACTCACCATGTCCCCCCGGTCTGCTGCGCTGAAGTACATGCCGCGGGGTCGGCGGTAGAGCTTATGGAAGTTGAGGCACACCCAGCCCACCGTGGGGGTGTAGATGATGGGGGCCATCTCCTGCGCGAGTGTGAGGCATGTGGCAGGGCGTGTGCCATGGTCATGCTTCTGGAAGGCAGCGGGCGATTTACGAAATGCTGACGGGGCTGCTAATGTGTGTGCCACAAAAAAGTGCTGGCGACCTTCCCGACACCGCTCGCGTACACACAACTCCAACCCCACCCCCCACGGCGCCACACCTCCCCAATCCCAATGTCGACCCACCGTGAAATTCTCAAACAGCACACGGTAAAAGAGCGTCTCGTTCCGGTCGTGCAGCGCCTGCAGCGCCTTCCACCTGCGCGCCATCTCCGAGGTCACGCCGCCCAGCTCCACATCCTCCGGCGGGATGAAGTGCACCGGGTGGTGGTAGTCCTGCATGAAGCGGGCTACCTGCGGGGTGCGGTGGTAGGGGCCGAGCAGGGGAGAGGGAAGGAGGGAGGGTGAAGGGGAGGTGGGCAGGCGCCATGACGCACGATGGAGGGGTATAGAGGGTCTGCGAGCTGTACGCGGGGAAAGGGGTCCCTTCACCGGTGATCCGCATTCCTTTATAAAGCCACGTGAGGCACGTGGACGCCGGTTTCATGTGCCGTCCTTCCAAGGCGTGCCACACGGGCCTCCGCGCTGACCCATCTCGCCCTCGCCATCAAGCCCCTTTCATCCACTCCCCACCCGTTCCTATTCTCATCTCTCTGTTCCTGCCCCCCCGCCACTCTGCCCCCCCGCCACCTGCAGCTCCATGGTGAGGCTCCTGGGCGGCAGCAGCCCCCGCAGCCCCAACCGGTCCCGCTCCGAGCGAGGGAAGGCGGAACCCTGTGGCGGCGGGGAGCAGGAAGGGTTGGGAAGTGAAGGCAACAATGCATGCGGGAGAGTGACACGAAGGCTAGAGGGTGAGGGCACTGTACCAGAACGATACATGCGACAGCACCCAACCCACTGGTCATATGGGGTTTCTGCCCGGGGTGTGCGCCCATGTATAGGGCATCACCCGGCCAGGGAGAGCAGCCCTCCCCGCCTGAGGAAACGTCTACCCATGCCGCATGCGCCATTCTGTGCGGTGATGTGGTGATGCCTTCAATAGGTCATCCCCAGCTGGGCTTTGCCCAAGGTGACACATACTCCCGTCGCAGTCCAGCTTCGTGGCCTCAATCTGAACCCTTCACAACAACCTGGCCGAGGCCTTCAGTGGCCACCAATGGAGCTGCCAACCGCCTAACTTAGTCCCTTTCAGATTGCTTTCCGTCCTGCTGTAGATCCTCGGCTGGGTGCCGCAAGGGCGCCTACCTTGTTGCACCAAGGGTCTTTGAGGAGGTCATAGCCTGTTTTCCGGACCACGTACGCCGGCGACTCCTGCCCGGGAACTGGAAGGTTCACACACGGGGGGGTAAGCAGGGTTAGAGGGATAGCCAGCATAACAAGTAGCTGTCCACGCTAATTCCATATGAAAGGGATAGAATCTAGCGAAAATCAGGCGCAGTTATGCCTGCAAGCAGCAAGTTGCTCCCCGCGTCCCCACCCCCGTAGCACCCGCGACCCCATTTTATAAAACACAATGCACCCAGCTTGACGTCCATGGGTAGGCAACTATACTGACGCAATAACGGCCTTCGAACACCGGCCCAGAACGTTCTCCGTTGACTGCTGAGTAATCGCACGGCGGCGGGCTGAACTTACTATAGGGCGGGACGTCCTCTGGTACACGATCAGTAGAGAATCGGTCATCTTCATGGATGTAGCGAACGAAGCCTCGCGGGGGTATATTGCTGGCGGCTTGCAATCCCCTGGTGAGCTGCGCCCAACGCCGGGGTTGCGCCCAACGCCGGCGCAGCTTAAGCCACCACATGGAATTGGTGTCGGATTCCTATAGTTAGCGTGTAAACGCGGTAGTTGCGAACGGTAGCAGCCGCTTAGTGAAGCTGTAAGCTAGATGAACACGCCTTTAAAACATGAATGCATTAATTTGAAAAAGCTAAGATAGTTATGACCACACTAGCACGCTTGACTCTCTGCCCTTATCTCACTGTGCACAGTGCCGTACTGTGCAAGCTTCTATGCTCTGGCCTGGAATTCTGTCACCTACTGTTTCGCTCTGTACATATTTGTGTTTTACTTGTGAGCCTTTTGTATTACCATTCACGCGACTTGTTATAAACTTGCGAAGGACTCGTTCAGGACGCGCCTGACCTACCGGTAGTTACATAGATTAATTGATCACTATGGCTGATAGGGTCTTAGCCCTGGTCCACTATTATGCCCGCGAAGGGTATCATAGACATGTACAGACAGTCTGCAACGAAGTGCTCAAGAAGCGTTCCGGTGACCCTGTGCTCACGTTTTGGAGGGCTTATGGGCTTCTTGTGGAGGGAAACACAGCAGATGTGAGTATGGCTCCAAGTAATTGGACTGGTCGCAGCCTGGTCTACGCACATGCAGAGAGTCCCCTCAGCTCCCGGCTCGCTATGGCTGCAGGCTATGCGCGACTTGACAAGCATTGCTGGTAACCCTGACTTGGAGCTTGCAGTCGCAGCGGCCCAGCTTATGGCGCATGAAGCTGCGAAGGTCCCGGACCATGACGCTATCATCGACCTACAAGCCAAGCTGGAGGTGAGTGGTGTTCTTAGAGAAGGGCAAGGTGGCGTGTACGCGTGCAATTCCTCACTTCAAGCCCGCTTTCGTTGAGACCGACACGGAGGGAGGAGGGTTGGGTTTGGGCCAGGGGAATAACTAACCTTCTACCTGGGGGCCTAAATGCTGTTGGGAGCATCAACCCAGCCCTTCTCGTCCGCATCGCAGGTCGAAGAGCGCACCGCCAACGACACCCCCTGCCTGCATCTGGCGTCCTTCTACCTGTACACCAAGAGCAAGGAGCGCGCACGCAGCCTGGTGGATCGGGTGCTGCGGAACCAGCCGGACCTGGTAGCGGCGCAGGTGGGCTGGGCGGTTCGGAAAGGGCAAAGCCACAAGGCCACGGATTACATGCCGCAAGGGCAGGGTACGCAGTCATACGGTACAGTGCAGGCCTGTGGGGTGGGAACGGCTTTAGCCTGATTGTGGACATCCGGCCATACGTGATTGGTAAGGGTAAAGGTTGGAGGGATTGGGGAGAGCGAAAAGGCTGGACATGTCAAAGGCTAAGGGACGCGGCACTGGGCCGTAGCTGCTGTCGTCATGGCACGACTGAGAAGTTGCGCAGGAGGCAGAGAGGCGCGCTAGTCCTGACGGAGTCAGCTGTCTGTGGTTTAGCGTCGTGCAGCTCGGAGCAGCAATCGGGGCGCAAGTCGCCGTGCCCTGCATGTTGCCGCGCCGCGGTCAGACGTGCACCGGCGACCGTGAGGAAGCCGTTGGCAGGCTGCTGGCAAGGTCCTTTCCTCCAGACAGATATCCCGCTTGATACCTGACGCAACCGGCGACGTTCGGGCCATGTAGTGTTTACAGTTCGCAGTGACAGACGCCTCTCTCCCTATGCTCCTGCTGCTCGGCCATGCCCTCTGGTTTCCTATCCGCATGATCTTGTCATCCCGGTACACTACCCTCTCCCCCCAATTCAACCCCAACAAACCCAACGCTCGCGCGTCAGGTGCTGCTGGGTTGGATCATCATCAGCCAGCAGCAGGACGACGAGTACGACATGCTGTTCGATGAGAGCGAGCTGGACGATGCCTACACGCAGTTTGAGCAGGCGGTGGAGCAGGACCACAACGACCTGCAGGTGCGGGTGGGGTGCATGGACCGGGTGGTGTGACCGTCGACTTGGAACGCCTCCTGACTACTCAGCCGGCCCCGAATCGGCCCGCCCCACTCCCCTGCCATTCAGCCCACCTCCATCCTCTTGCCCACATGGGTCGCTCCACCTCACATGCTCCTCCCTCCGCATGCGTCCAATGACCCCAACCCAGGCGCTGCTGGGCAAGGCCAAGGTGCTGGAGCTGAAGAAGCAGCTGGGCCCCGCGGTGGACGTGTTGGCGGAGATCAACGTGCGCTTCAGCTGGTTCGTGCCGGCGCTGGTGGAGAAGACGCGGCTGCTGATGGCGCTGGGCGACTGGGAGCAGGTGGCGGAGACGCTGCAGCGGGTGCTGTCGTCAGACGCGCAGAACATCATGGCGCAGGCGTGGACTTGTGAGTGGGGACTGGGAAAAGCAGTCCTCCAGTTATTCCGGGTTGCGCACGGTTGTGTTATGCCACATTTGTTCGTATTCTGATTCCTATTAATGTTTCTTGAGCACGCACCTGCTTCATACGGGACTGTCCCTTATCACCGCCCCCGGTCCGCAGGCATGATCTCCATCACCCGCGAGGGCAACAACAAGCAGGCCGCCAAGCAGCTGCAGGACCTGTTCGCCTCCATGAACCGCCAGGAGCCCAAGAATGCGGAGCTCTTCTACAAGATTGTAAGCTACGCACGCGGCATGCAAGGGGACTCGGAGAGGGACGAATGTCGTTGGGCATGGATCGATTTGCATGATAGCGGGCTCTGCATGAACACACCCAGCATGTTGCCCATCCGGCCTTTCTCCCCTTTTTCTCCTTCCTGTCCGCTTTATGCAGCAGAGCCCCCATTCTGCATACCATACCACGATTACCAAGTAATCTGCTGTGGCGCCGTACCGAGCCAACCAGGATAGCCAGTCAATGATCAAGCATCTCATCACTGTCCAGTGCGGACTATCCGCCTCCTCTGACCACTGCCCTACTTCTCCATGGGAACCTCCTCTCCACCCCCCCCCCATTCCCCACCCTCCCTCTGCGCGCCCGCAGTCCCGCCCCTTCGCGCGCATGGCCTGCAGCGACGCCACGCTGCTGGGCATCACCTACCTCATGGCGGACCGGGCGGTGCAGCTCAAGCCCGACCATGCGGCCTACGTGAGTACTACTGGGAGGGAGGGACAGCGGAAAGGACACATCCTGGGCAGCGAGCACAGGTTTCGTGCATGGAACTGAAGGTGACAGCCTTACCTTCGTTTCCCCTTGGGTGGCACAAGGAGGTCCGCCTCAAATAAGGCACCCGCCCATCCATTCATCCATCTATCATACCTAGCATTGCGAGCTCCAACCAAACGCAAACGAAACACTGCCTACTCGTCTCGTGACCCCGCCTGCCCGCTCCTCCTCTCCCTCTTCGCACGCGCGCACGCGCCCTCGCAGGTAGTGGAGGCCGCCACCCAGAAGCTGCTGATGGAGGAGACCACCAACGCCGCCGAGCGGTTCGCGCAGGCGCTGCAGCTGGACGAGCTGAACCTGGAGGCCAACGCGGGGGCGCTGGAGGCGCAGATCATGGCGGGGGAGCTGGAGCAGGCGGCGGACCAGGTGGGTGGGGGGCAGACCTTGGTGTGATGGGCTTGGGGAGGACGTGCACTGGGGGTGGGCTGCTGCACACGTCGGCGTAGGGCTCATGCCGGCCTTATGTTCATGTGCATGAAGCCATGGACCCCATAGCCGCATGGCATGCCGGACCTCCAGCCTGCCTCACCTTCCTCCTCACCTTCGCACCCCTCCACCTCCATGTTTGTACTCCGTATACTCCCTCCATACACTCACTTCCCTCCCTCAGATCCTCTTCCTGGAGGACATGTTTGCCAACGCCAACGCCGGCGGCAGCTCCCGGCGGCGCGGGCGGCGTGACGACATGGACGACATGGACCCCGACATGGCCGACCCCATCAGCGGCTCCGCAGCCACCGACAACGCCACGCTGCTCTACCTCAAAGGGCTGCTGTCGTGGAAGCAGGGCAACAACGCGGAGGGGCTGGGGCTGCTGGAGCGCTCCATCGCGGCGCTGTTCACAGCGGCGGGCGAGTACTCGGGGCCCTCACTGGAGATGTTTGGTGTGCTGAACCCCGCGCGCATCACCTACGTGGTGCGACTGCTGCTGCAGAGCATTGGCGGCGAGCCACGTGCGCCGACGGAGGCGCCCTCGCCGCTGATTAGCAAGGTGGGTTGAGCAGGATGGGGTGCGTGGAGTGGAGCGGAGCGGAGTGGAGTGGAGTGGAGTGGAGTGTGAGTGGCCCATGTTAGCGGTGGCTTGCTCTTTTTGCGAGTATTAGATGAAGTGCGGTTGCGTCGCAGCACACTTGCGTTGCGTTTCACACCCTCGTGGCCCATGTAATTGCAAATCCTCGTCGACGCCTTCCGCACCTGGCTCCTTCCCCTGCTGCCCCCCCCTGCCCCTCCTCACCTTCCTCCCTCGCCTCTTCCCTGCCCCCAGGTGACCCGTGCGCTAGACCTGCTGAACAAGCAGGCGCCCGCACTGCTGGAGTCCGCGCTGCTGCACGCGCGCGCGCTCTACCTGAACGGCACGTTGGACGCGGCGCTGCGCAAGGCGGGCGAGATCCTGCACATGAACCCCGAGGAGTCGGCGGCGCACCTGCTCATTTGCAGCGTGTACGTGGCACAGGTACGGAAAGAGAGGGAAAAGGGAAGGCTGAGGGAGAAGGCCGTTTAGTAAGGATTTTGGACCGGAAGGCCTGCGGAAGTGCTGGGAAAGAACCTGGGAAGCAGCCACCAGATACCCTGATCGGCCAAGGCCCCTCCGTCCCAGCATGCGCTGGGGGACCATCCCAATCCATGCTCCGTCCAATTACAAGTCCTAAACAGACGCCCTCCGCTCGCCCTCCGCCCACCTCCCTCATCTCCCTGACCCCTCGCCCCCCTCTCCTCCCTCTCTCCCCCCTCCAGGACAAGCCCGACCTGGCCCTGAGCGCGCTGGATCAGGCGGTGAGCAGCAACTTCGCGGTCCGCGAGACGCCGCTGTACCACGTGGTGCAGGCCAAGGTGCTGGTGGCCAGCAACAAGCTGGAGGACGCCAAGCGGGTGCTGGAGTCGGCCATGAACCTGCCCGGCGTGCGCACCGCGCTCACCTCGCAGCAGCGCGCCCGCCTGGGCCGCAAGGTGGTGGAGCCCACGGTGCATGAGCGCGCCACCATATACCTGCTGCTGGCGGATGTGCTGGCGCGCATCTCCAAGATACCGGATGCGCCGGAGGCGAAGAAGGTGCGGGAAGGAGGGTTAGAGGGACGGAAGGGTGAATGTGTGCACGCGCAATGCAAGCAGCTGCAGGGATGTGTTCATGTGTAGTAAGTTGTAGTATGGAAAGGGGAAGGAGAAGTGCAGGGAGGAGTAGGGGAGTGTAGGGTGTTGAAAGCTGTTGAGCAATGACGCGCGGCAGTGTTGAACTGGAGATGGAAAAGCATGTCGTGCTAGGTCATGGCCATCACTTCCACCACCTCCCGCTGCCCGCAGTACATCCAAGACGCCATCCGTGAGTTCGAGGGCACCAGCGAGGAGGTGCGTGTGACGGTGGCGGACTGCGAGCTGGCCATTGCGCGCGGCGACGTGGAGGGCGCGCTGAAGAAGCTGCGCCGCATCCCCAAGGAGTCGCCGCACTACGTCAAGGCGCGCATGGCCATGGCCGACATCTACCTGCGGCACCGCAAGGACAAGACCGCCTACATCAAGTGCTACATGGACCTGGTGGTGAGTGGTGGTGGTGGGGGGGGCACAACTACATTGGGAGTGCACCTGGGGATGTGTCCGTATGGGGGGTGGTGGTGTGCCGGGGGGCGTGTACCGGTATTTGCGGAGCGTCACACTTGGGTCGGATCCGTGGGTAACGGTTTGGCGATGCGTCTATCATCTGGCCATTGCCTGTCATCGCCCGCCCAGCTGCGTTGCTAGCCGACCCATTTCCTGCTCGCCTTGCCCCCACCTGCCTCCCGTCCCACCTCCCGGCCCCCCCCCCAGGACCACACTGAGGACTACGACAGCTACTGCATGCTGGGTGAGGCGTTCATGCAGATCCAGGAGCCGGAGAAGGCGGTGCGGGCGTTCGAGTCGGCGCTGGAGTTCAACCCCAAGGACGTCGACCTCATCACACGGGTGAGTCAGGAAGATGGTTACGGAGTGGTGTACCGGTATTCGAAGGCATGGAGGATAACAGTGGCAGAACGTGCAAGCACGAGAGGGAGTGGGAGCACCCTAGTGCCTTGATGTCAGCTCTTCCCTTGAAGGGCTTGCAATGGACATGCCGTGATACCAGTATGCACATTGACATGGTGCTGTGCCGCACCCCGTCGCCCACGCCCCCACGCCCCCATGCAGTGTGCTCGCGCGCTGGTGACCAGCCATGACTACCAGCGAGCCATCGACTACTTCACAAAGGCCATCGCCAACGCACGGGGCGGAGCACAGGTGGGGACACACCCATCGTGCATGTGTGCATCCGTCTTGGACTCCAAAACAACAGTACCGGTAGCTCTCCGCCCGCTAAAATTGCCTTATCATTGCACACCCGCAACCTTGCCTCCTCGAATCCATTACCCTTCATGCCCACCACCTCTCCCTAACCTAGACCCACCTCCTCCTGCCCTCTCCTGCCCTCTCCCGCAGTACTCTCTGCAGCTGGAGCTGGGCAACCTGCTGGTGCGGCTGCGGCAGTGGCAGCCCGCCACCGCAGCAATCAACAAGGCGCTGGAGCGCAACCGCGACGGAGTGCCGGCCACCGAGAACCTGCAGCTAGACGTGGAAGGGTGAGGCGGGCGCGGGGAGGAGGAAGGGAGGGCCCGGGGGGTTAGGACTTGGCTCCGAGACCGGCCAAGTTCAACCGGCTACCTTTGAGAGCAGCTACGGGAAGCTGCTAGACGGAGATAGCCCGTACCCGTATCCTGCCACCCTGTAACCTCACCTGTGTAACCTCTGCCACTGCCGCCTCCTCCTGCTGCTGCGCAGCTGGTCCATGCTCGCCCGTGTGCACAAGGGCACGCAGGACATGGACGGCTACGTGGCCGCTCAGAGCCGCGCGCTGGAGCTCCAGAAGCAGCTGCTGCTCAAGCTGCGCGGCGAGCTGCCGGAGGCGGTGGCGCTGCAGCGGGAGCGCACCGCGTCCATCTGCTTCGACCTGGCGGAGCAGCACAAGCGGGCGCGCAAGTTTGACAGGGTGAGGGGCTGGGGAGGGGGGACTGAATGTGTGAGGAAGTGAGGATACGGGGTTGCTGCACTTCCGCGTTTTTTCTTCATTCTCTCGTCCTGGCCCCCACCTCTCCCACGTCCCACCGCCTCCTCCACCCCCTTGGTCCCCCTCCTCCGTCCCCCCTCCCCCCAGGCCATGGAGCTGTACATGGAGGCTCTGCGGCACCACGAGACGCACGTGCCCTCCATGCTGGCGGTCGCCAAGCTGCACCTGGCCAACGGCGACACGGACGCCTGCCAGGCGCAGTGCGTCACGCTGCTCAAGCACGACCCCGACAACGAGGAGGCGTCCATCATGCTGGCGGAGCTCATGTTCCACAAGGTATGTGGGTGGGGTGTGTGGTGGGGTCTACTCCAGGGAAAGCCTCGAGGAAGGGCGGGATGACGAGCTGCATCATGTCCCTGCCTCCACGACACTCCTTTCCGCTCACACCGTGACGCAAAAACCACCCCTCGCTCCAACCCCCTCCTGCCTCCTCCTTCAGGAGCACTACGACACCGCCATCTACCACTTCCAGCAGCTGCTGGAGCGCTCGCCCAACCACTACGGCGCGCTGGCTCAGCTGATCCTGCTGCTGCGGCGCTCGGGGCGGCTGGAGGACGTGCCGCGCTACTTCACGCTGGCGGAGGCGGGTTCGCCCAAGGCCGTCATGGACCCAGGCTACCACTACTGCAAGGGACTGTACAACAGGTACGGCATGGGAGGCGGCGGCAAGTGAGGAGGGATGTTTTCTCTTCACCACCCAACAACTTGGCGCATGCGCGCGTGCCGCTAACCTTCCCTCCTCACCTCTCCCGCGTGCCGACACCGAACGTACCCCGATGTACCCCCCGCTCTTGCACCCTCTCCCCCCCAGGTACATCAACAACCCCCGCGAGGCGCTCAAGGAGCTCAACCTGGCTCGCAAGGACTCCCGCTGGGGCAGCTCCGCCATCCTGCACATGGTGGAGATCTACCTCAATCCGGACAACGACGCGGTGTGGGAGGAGAAGGAGAACGCAGACACGCCCGAGAGCCGGGAGGCGGTCGCCACGGCGCGCAGCTTGTTGAAGCAGGTGGGGTGGGGGGAACTGTTAGGGGGTGTTCCGTGGCTGCTGCTACGAGTGAATCTGCTGGTGGCCCTGGGACGTACCATGCGATGCCATGCATGCATGCACGCAATCTGCTGTTGGGAGAGCTGTGTCCAGCTGGTCCACTCACTCGCCACCCGCTCCTGCTCTCCCTGTGCAGGTCCGCGGTGCTGACACGGGCAGCCAGCGCTACCGCGTGCTGGAGTGCTACGCCATCATGGCGGGCAAGGACAAGATGGAGATCGAGAACGCGCTCAATACGCTGCTGGACATGGCAAACCAGGTAGGGGTGGGGTGGGGTTAGGGGGTCTGTTTGGTTACAACAGGTTAAAGTGCTATAAACTGAACTGGGTTAGGGTCAAACGACATTATGTGTTACCGCACTTGGACATACCGGGGTTGGGTTGGCAAGGGGTGACCGCTGGGCTGCTGCGGTGTGAGCGTGTTTGTGCAACCAAGCAACTCCTGACCCAGGCCCCGTCCCCTTCCCCTTCCCCTGGCGCCCATCCAGGATCCAAACAACGTGCCTGTGCTGCTGGCCATGGCCACGGGCTTCATGATGCTCAAGCAGACGCCCAAGGCGCGCAACCAGCTCAAGCGCGTGCAGAAGATCCAGTACAAGCCGGACGAGGCGGAGGAGTTTGAGCGCAGCTGGCTGCTGCTGGCGGATATCCACATACAGGTGGGGTGCGGGTCAGCTGTAGACAGGCAGGGTATACCGGTATCCACACCAAGGCTGTGCTTGCCAAGTGCAAACAGGACGGACCTATTCGTAGGACGGGTGGAGGTCGTGACACTGCCGCCTTCTCCTTTCCTTGACGCCTGCCCGCTTGCCTCATGCGCCGCCCGGCACAACTGCGCTCGCAGGGTGGCAAGTACGACCTGGCTCAGGACTTGTGCCAGAAGTGCCTCAAGTACAACAAGAGCTGCGCCAAGGCGTGGGAGATCATGGGGCAGATCATGGAGCGGGAGCAGGTGCGCACGCCCCAGACACAGCCATGTGGGGGGGGGGCTCAGGGTTTGACCATGTCGGGGCCCGAGGAGCCCTCTTGGTGTTCGGTGTTGCAAGCGTCCGCACGTGTCTCCTCCTCCCGACCATGTCCCCTGCTGCTGGCCTGTCGTGCTAACACTGGCACACCTTGTTCGCAGGCGTACAAGGACGCCGCGGACCACTACGAAAACGCATGGAAGCACGAGAACCAGGCGTCAGCGCAGGTAGGCGATGGCTGCTGGCAAGCATCCGGCTGCAAGGGATGTGCGGATGGCCGCCCCTGAGGATTGCAGTGGGCGAGGGGTGCCAGGTCTCTGCTTGCTGTTTGCTGATGGCCTCGGGGGGGCCGCATGCGCTCTTGTTGACCTAGAACATGCCAGCAAAGCCCACCAGTGTCCTGATGCACTGTTGAGTCCGCGTAAACCGCTTGCCCCACGCACGTTATGGACGACCGGCGTGAGTGAGGTGACCATGGCTTTACCTCTCTCTTTACCTTAACCGCTCCCCGCTCTCTCTTGCCTCCTGCGCCCCCAGGTTGGGTTCAAGCTGGCCTTCAACTACCTGAAAGCCAAGCGCTTTGTGGAGGCCATCGATGTGTGCCACAAGGTCATCAAGGCCTTCCCGGACTACCCCAAGATCCGGAAGGAGATCCTGGAGAAGGCGCGCATGGGCCTCAAGCCGTGAGGGTGCGGGGGCGGGGGGGGGGGGCGCCCGGGCGGCCAGGCAGCCAGGCAGGCTGCTGGAGCCCTAGCTGGCACAGGAGGTGCTGACGAATGCATGCGGTTAACTGTGGTGGTGTATATGACGGGGGGGTTATGAACTGCTAGCGGGACGGGGTTGTTGCCTCCCTGGAATCTACCGTATGGGGCCGACGCTAGGCTAATGGCCGTTGTGATCTGCAGGGGAGCGAAGGCTTCACCATGTTGGGGGGCATTGCGGTCGCACCTGAACACGTTGCATTACTGTGGGCCTGCATTTCAAGCGCTGCATGCGTGGGTTGAGTCCGTGACTTGTGACCTTCTTGCAACGATTGCGAGCTGTGTAGTATGCGGGTAGTGAGCCAAGGATGCCTGTCGGGTGTTTGGTGCCAGGCTCAACAAGTGACCTGGGCGGTTCGGGCGTAAAGGTGTGACCACATTCGGACAATTCACAGAGCTTGGTGCCCACATCTCTAGCACTAATTAATACGGTAGGACCTGAATGACAGGGTGTATACCATAAGATAACGTATTCTGGCCTAGTTGGGACGACTACGAGATAGCGAACATTACTAGGTCAATGAACCCCTTTGGATCAAGCCGACGGACACATGCTAGTCCGATGGTCTTTTCTGGGTCAAGCCGAGCCCATTGTACGCGCCGCGTGTAATTGCTTAGCATGGTAACACCCTTGCGGCCATCACTGCATGGTCCTTGGGTCAGCAGCATTGTCTCCTCCCTGTCTACGGCTTGCATGGCGTACTGTGTGAATACTAATCATTTTGAGCCATCATAACATATGATGGCTCATAAATACATCGTAAGCGTTGCAGCGGTAGAGGATAGTATCTAGGGCAGAAGGCGACCGCATTGGCAAAAGCTGGTTGTCGGTCTGTCACACAACAATATTTCATTCGAGCGCGAATCTATGACATGTTCGATTTCATCCCTTAGTCTTCATCTTTCCGCATCTATGCACAACGTGCAGCCAGCAGAAGCGGTCTAGGTTGCCTCCAGCCATGCCCAGGCGGCACCGCTCACAAGGTGCTCGAGGTCAGGCGGGCAGCCGCCGCTCGGCCGCCGCCCCAGACCCGCTGCCTCCCCACATCCGGATCTGTTTTCAGCGGCTGCCTGGTGCTGTGGAGCGGCTGCTGGGGCCGCCGGCTAGCGCGAGCAGTGCTGCCCGGGCGCCAGCTGCAGGCCCGCAGCGGCAGCCGCTCCGCCCAAGATTCAGGAACGGGGCGTTGCAAGAGGTCACAGATTGCCTGGAAGACCTTATCCCTATTGGGACGATAAGAGAGATGAGGACGCAGCTCTAGCTGCTGCTTTTGCAAGCGATGAGTCATTTCGTTTCGCGCTGCTCCGGCTGGTGGTCACCTTTACTCGGCAGCAATACAATCCGCTGCAGCCAGCCACAAGCAACGAGGACATGCTGAAGAACCTAATTTTGGAGAAAGCTTGCATTCTGGTCAGGGTCTTGGTCGAATGCGCACGCCGCCACGACAACTGCATCGCTTCGGCCTTGGACCTCGCGACCAAGCTGCTGCGCTCGCACAGCCTGCAGGCCTGCAGTCTCCAGCTGGCTGCCCTTGCCCAGCCCCTGCAAGCTGCAGCAGTTGCGATATCGGAACAGCAGCAGCAGCAGCAGCAGCAGCGCCGACGCGAGCATGGCCAGCAACAAGTGCCGCTCCCTCAAGCAACGACTAGCACCCTTTTGACGGGAGTGGCGCTTGTATCAAACGCCACGTCTTTCATCGAGAGCTTTTCCTTCCTCACCCTCCGGCTGCTCGAAGGACCCACGGGTCAGCCGCAGCCGCAACAGCCCCTCCCGGCCGCCCACCTGGCCTTCATGTCGGAGTTCACGTCCAGCCTGCAGAGCTGTGCGGTGATGGAGCACACGGCTCGGGCGCTGCTGCTCCTGCTGACGACTGCTGATGTGGCGGGCCGCAACGGGGGTCGGGGTGTCGTTGGTGCGAAGGCGCTGTTCCTGTCCATGTACCGGAGCCTCCAGGCGCTGGCCGCCCTGTACGACACCGCTGGTGAAGTTCCGCGGTCCCAGCTGCGTACGGCGCTTTCCGGGCGCTGTGTACGGCATGCAGTGCTCGTGTACGGAGTTGCCTGCCTGCACGCGGCGGACGGCGGCCCGACGTATGGGCTGCCGCCGGAGGTGCTGCAGCGGGTGCCCGTGGAGGTTGAGACGGAGCGGAGCGACGTCCCCCGCTCTGGTGGCAGTGGTGGTGGGGTAGATGGGGGCGGTAGCAGCAGCGCCAGCGGTAGGAGGACTGGCGGTGTCGGCGTTGGCAGGTACAGCCAGGTCCGGGTGGTCAAGGCTGGCCCGCTGATGAGGGCTATGTTTGTTCTCAGCCCGGGTTTCGGAGACCCGCCGCCGGGCAGGCGAGCATCCCTGGCGCTGGCGATGCGCATGGGTCGGCTGGCGGTGGCGTCGGGGCAGTTCTGGGCCGGGCGGCTCGAGGCGTTGGCAACCTCATCGCCTAGCGGCAGCTCCAGCAGGAGTGGCTCTTCCTCTGCGACACAGCAGACCGCCGCCGCACCTGAGCCACTGCGGGCGGTGGTGCGGTGTGAGGATGTCCCGGAGCTGGCGGTGAATGCGCTTGCGCTCGCCGCAGACCAGCAGACCCGGCGGGTCGGTGGTGCCGGGTGGTGGGCGGAGGAGGCGGAGTGGTGGGGTCAGGGTGCTGCGGTAGTGCGTCACGTCCTGCAGGGAGCATCATCGGGTGACTTGCCTTCTGCATTACAGCCGAGGCTTGAAGCGCTGGCATTGGCTGTTCATGGTGAGGCGGAAGTGGTGGGGGCGGCGTCAGGAGACTGGGTGGGGCGCTGAGAGGGCCCCGCATGGGACCCTGGAAGGGGGCTGTAGGTGGGAGGGGGCGAACTTGTATCGACGCTATTCGCACCGTATGCGTTTTCCTCGGCCCATGCACTCGACAAGGCGCAGCCCAATAAGCGGCTGTTCAAGAGGCGCAGTCCCCGTGCTCGCAAGAGCTCTGCATTTGCTTTCCAAGATGAAGAACCTTGTTAAGAACCCATACACCCCTCGCGTACCTCCCATGCAGGCTCCTCCCCGCCCTCTTCCACCCTGCTGCGGGACCTGGCTGGCTCGCTGGCGCTCTGCCTGGAGTGGCTGCTGCGGCGGGGCGGGGAGGACACAGCGGGATCGGAGGCGGAGGTGGTGTCCTATCTGGTGGGGCTCTCCGAGAACATCGAGCCCACGGGGGTACCGGAGGCGGAGGTGCTGGCTGACCTTGCCCGTTGCGGCTCTCCTCTCGTGGCTCTGCTGTCCCTGATGTGGCGGCACGCCGATCCCCACCGACTGGCACCGCTGGTGGCGACGCTGGGCAAGTTGCTGTGCCGCATGGACCCATGGGTCGCGGATGGTCCGTGGACGCAGCAGGCATTCCAGGAGCGCGTCCTGGTGCTTATTGACGCCGCGTTTGCTGCTATGCACAACGCCTCGAGCGATCAGCCGGCAGGCAATGAGGGACCAACTGCAGCGCCGCGACCGCCGCCGCCGCCGCCGCCGCAGCAGCAGCAGCAGCAGGGGGTGTCGCAGCCTCCCGACATGCCGCCACGTGGAGCGCCGTCCCCGGCGCCTCCAGCAAGGGGCTCCTCCTCCGCCTCCATCCTCGACGGCAAGCTGCTCGGCGCATTCACGCTTGGCGAGCTCCTGCCAGCGCTGTCGCGGCTGGCCCTGAAGGGCTACTATACCCGCAAGGCCATGGGGCCTGCTGCAGCGGTGGCGGCGGCGACGGTGGCGGTAGTGCCGCCGCTGACGGCTGCTAATGAGGAAAGCAGCCAAGGATCTGCCTTAAGCAGCGACATTGAGGCTGCCTTGGCTTTGCTACTGGGCTGGATATCAGGGCTTCAATTCATGGACGACAGCAGCAGCGGCACCGAGGGCTGGCGGCAGCTGCTGCTGGCGGATGTGGATGTCGTACCTCTGCTAGGCGCCGCCATGCACCTCCTGCCGCTGTCATCTGACGCTTGGGTCCTGAGGAAGCTGCTTGAGAGCTGCGTCGCCGTCACTGTTGCCTTCCCGCAGCAGGTACGGCAGGCGGCGGCAGCGGCAGCCCAGGTGCCTGAGGTGCGCCCGTCCGCTGCATGCGCCCCGACGGCGGCTGGCGGCGGCGGCACTGCCGTACCCCGGGCTCCGCCAGCGCCGACCTGGCAGCCGGAGGCACTGCGAGCGCTGGCGGGGGCGCTGCGAGCGGCGGGAAGGCAGGATGCGGAGGACTGCGCAGGTGCAGCGGAGGACCTGGCGGATGTGCTGCAGCGATGGCGCGCCGGCGGAGGCGGAGGCGGCGGCGGCTCCGAGGATAGCTGTGACGAAGACCCGGCGCTCATGTCCCGTCTGGCCGCCTTCTTGCGGGGACTGCATGCCGGTGCTGCGCCGGGGGAGCTGGTGGAGCATCCTTCGCTGGCGGAGGCTCGCGACCAGCTGCTGCCTCGCCGCTGCGGCCACCCCGGCTGCGTCAACCTGGCGGGGGTGAGTGAGGCGGAGCTGCCGCTGCAGGCGTGCGGGCGGTGCGGAGGGGTGTGGTACTGCGGCCGGGAGTGCCAGATGGCACACTGGCGGGCGGGGCACCGGGAGCAGTGCGGCAGCGGGGGCAGGCGGCGGGCGGGGGCGGCAGGGGACACGTGAGGGGCCATGGCTGGGTGTTCGTGACGGCCTGGTGTTCATGACGACGGATGGGAAGGGGCTGGGACCCTGAGCACACATTGCCTTGCTGGCCCTCTGAAATGAAGAGCGCATGGGGCAGGGTGGGGCAGACGCTGTGACAGGGCCCGAAGGTATGGGCGGGCAGGGCGAGCAGTGTCCGGGACAAGTTGCAGGACGGGAGCATGAAGGTGTGTATGGAAGAGCCGGTGAACTTTCGGCGCGCGTACTGGTTTGTGTGTCAACGCTTTATTGCAACGCTTTTTAGATTTACGAAGGTGGCGTCAAGGGGCCGCGTTCGGGGTTGCCGGTACACGGTCAAGGGAGCTGAGGAGTGACCCACGGGTCGGTAGGGAGGATCAATTCCCTGGGCCGATGCAGCGCGATGATGTACGGCGCTGAATCGGCAGCATATGTAGGCTTGTGGCATGCACGATGAGAGGGTTTCGCTGGGACGGTTAGGGACGTGGATGAACGCGAATGGAGGGGCGTATGCGTGACTGCCGAAAGGGTCCACAGCATCCAGAAGGGAGGAGATGCGGTAAGCTGCAGTTCATGGCAAGCCAGGATTGTTCGGGGGTTAATTAGCGCTTTCTTCAGCTGTCTGGGACGTGATGCTTTGCAGGCTGCGCTAAAGCCCATATGCCAAGCTCTGTACATGTTATTTAGCGCATACCGGTGTTTCACATTAGGCAGCAAGTATGATGTACGACAGTAGGGTGGTGGCAGTGATAGCAAAAGTGGCGGGTGCTTGTGTGCAATTGCGAGCGCCTACCATGGGCAGCTGGAGGAGGCAGTCAGGGCTACAGCGCGGTGTGGTGTGTACATGTATCCAGTTCAGAGGTGGGGACGCAGCTCGTACATACACCCAAGGGTGAATCCCGTATATACACCCCAAGGGAACATGTAACCCACGCGTGCGTGTGTCCTGAGCTCCCCGCCCTCGTCCTCAACATCCGCCCTCGCTCCCGCCGCCCACAACGGAAGGGACGCTACCTGGGACTCAGGCCGCAGAGGGGCGCCATTCGAAAAGCCGCAAGACTCGCGATACATGCAGCACCGTCCATTCGGCTATTTGCTCCAGCCTGATGCCACAAGCAGCTCTACCCGTGCATCTGGTGAGTGTACAGTGCTACAGTGCTCGGGTAGTCGGCGCCGGGTAACAAACCCGTCCAGAATGGCCCCAGGAAGTGCGTGTGGTTTGTTGAGTGTGATGGGTGTACGAATGGGTGTACGACGGTGGGGTTATGGACTGCGGTCGGGACGGTGTTGAGGCCTTGATACCTCCGGAAATTGGTGTGAAAGCGGGCGCAAGGCTGAGGGCTGGTGTCACCTGCAGGGGGAGTGGAGGCTTCCGGCTCCTAAAGCGCATTGCATGCGGACTGTGAGCTGCACTGCATGGTTGGGTTGGGTTCTGGCCCCTTTGGGACCAGGAGCAAGCGAATGTCTCTTTAACATCTTTGGACAATTGGGACCCTTGCTAGGCCGATGGAGTTATCTGGGTCAAGCGAAGCCCACAGTACGCGCCGCACGTGCTTGCACAGAAGTCCAAAAGCTGCTATTACGGCATGGCCCTTGGATCAGTAATTAACATTGTCTCATTCTCCTCGTTGTTATAGCGCGATGTGAGTCCCCAAACTCATTCTGGAGCTCTTGTAAATCCACCATTATAAGAACATCCTAGTGTTGTAGCAGCGGACTGCAGCAGCAGGCGGCCGCGTTGGCGCGAAGCAGGCGGTTGGTCTTTCGTAATCTCGAGACGGGCGTTCTTTCAGCAGGCTACGTTTCATCCCTTAGTCTTCCTCTCCCCGCATCTATGCACAACGTGCAGCCAGCAGAAGCGGTCTAGGTCGCCTCCAGCCATGCCCAGGCAGCACCGCTCACAAGGTGCTCGAGATCAGGCGGGCAGCCGCCGCTCGGCCGCCGCCCCAGGCCCGCTGCCTCCCCACATCCGGACCTGCTTTCAGCAGCTGCCTGGCGCTGTGGAGCGGCTGCTGGGGCCGCCGGCTAGCGCGAGCAGTGCTGCCCGGGCGCCAGCTGCAGGCCCGCAGCCGCCTCGCCCAAGCTTCAGGAACGGGGCGTTGGAAGATGTCAACAATTGCCTACAAAACCTCCTTCGCTATCGGAAGGAAGTCGGAGTCCTCAGGGACGCAGCTCTAGCTGCTGCTTTTGCGACCGATGAGTCATTTCGGTACGCGCTGCTCCGGCTGGTGGTCACCTTCACCCGGCAGCAATACGATCTGCTGCAGCCAGCCCCACACAATGGCGAATTGTGGGTCACAGTTTCGGAGGGAGCCTGCTGTGTGGTCAGGGTCTTCACCCAATGCGTGGCCCACAGCAACAGCAGCATCGCTCCGGCCTTGGACCTGGCGACCAAGCTGCTGCGCTCGCACAGCCTGCAGGCCTGCAGTCGCCAGCTGGCTGCCCTTGCCCTGCCCCTGCAAGACGCGGCAGTTGCGAGATCGGAACAGCAGCAGCAGCAGCGGCAGGAGCAGCGCCGCCCACTCGAGCAGGGCCAGCAACAAGTGCCGCCCCCTCAAGCAACGACTAGCACCCTTTTGGCGGGAGTGGCGCTTGTATCACACGCCACGTCTCTCATCGACAGCTTTTCCTCCCTCAGCTTCCGGCTGCTCGGAGGACCCACGGGTCAGCCGCAACCGCAGCAGTCCCTCCCGGCCGCCCACCTCGCCTTCATGTCGGAGTTCGCGTCCAGCCTGCAGAGCAGTGCCGTGATGGAGCACACGGCTCGGGTGCTGCTGCTGCTGACGACTGCTGATGTGGCGGGCCGCAACGCCGTGGATGAGGGTGTCGATGTTGCGAAGGCGCTGTTCCTGTCCATGTACTGGAGCCTCCAGGCGCTGGCCGACCTGTACGACACCGCTGGTGAGGGACCGCTGGCTCAGCTGCGTACGATGCTTTCCGGGCGCTGTGTACGGCATGCAGTGCTCGTGTACGGAGTTGCCTGCCTGCACGCGGCGGACGGCGGCCCGACGTATGGGCTGCCGCCGGAGGTGCTGCAGCGGGTGCCCGTGGAGGTTGAGACGGAATGGAGCGCCAGCGGTGGGAGGACTGGCGGTGTCGGCGGTAGCAGCTACAGCCAGGTCCGGGTCGTCGATGTTGGCCCGCTGATGAAGGCTCTGTCTGTCCTGAGACCGGGTTTCGGAGACCCGCCGCCGGGCAGGAGAGCATCCCTGGCGCTGCTGATGCGCATGGGTCGCCTGGCGGTGGCGTCGGGGCAGTTCTGGGCCGGGCGGATCGAGGCATTGGCAACCCCGACACGCGGTGGCAGCTCCAACGGCGGTGGCGCTAGCTCTTCCTCTGCGACGCAGCAGACCGCCGCCGCACCTGAGCCGCTGCGGGCGGTGGTGCGGTGTGAGGATGCCCCGGAGCTGGCGGTGATGTCCCTTAAGATTGCCGGAGACCAGCAGACCCGGCGGGTCGGTGGTGCTGGGTGGTGGGCGGAGGAGGCGGAGTGGTGGGGTCTGGTGGATGGGGTGCTGCGGCACTGCATCAGGGGAGTGCAGGAGAGCGCCCAGGAGGTCTTGCTTAATGTATATCGCTGGAAGCTTGCCGAGCTAGGGCTGGCTGTTCATGGTAAGTCGCAGATGATGATGGGGAGGCGGTGTTGGCTGCTGACTCTTCAGGGCCAGGCATGCGGACCTTGAAGGGGTGTGAAGGGGTGTGGGTTGAGGGACCCAATGCGAAAGAGGGCGAATCTCTGTCATTCTCGCGTTTCCCTGGCCCCGTGTACACAGTAAGCGTAAGAAGCAGCTGTTCCAGAAGCAGTTGTTCCGGGGGGAATAGCGCAGTCCTCTTGTTTGGAGTGCTTTGCATTGGCCTTGCTGTCAAAGCGCACACCCCTCGCGTACCTTCCCTGCAGGCACCCTGCCCCCCCCCCCTCCCCCATGTGTGCCGCAGGCCTCAGCCCCGGGGTAGGGCCCACAAGCAGGCAGTTGTCCTAGAGGCATTAGCACAGTCCCCTCTCCTCCCAAGTGTTTCGCAATGGTGCTGCAAGATGAATCACCTTGCGGCTTGTGCGCACGCCACGCAGGTACCTTCCCTGCAGGCTCCCTGCCGCCGCCCTCCCCCCTGCTGCGGGACCTGGCTGGCTCGCTGGCGCTCTGCCTGGAGTGGCTGCTGCGGCGGGGCGGGGAGAACACGGGGGGACTAGAGGCGGAGGTGCTGATGAGGCCTGGTAGCCACTTCAAGGTGCTCCTCACGTCCCTGGTGGTGCCGTACGCCGAGTCGCGCCACACAGCCTCACTGGCAGCCACGCTGGGCAAGCTGCTGCTGCTGCTGCACGGGAGTGACCAGGGTGCCGCGTTTGCTGCCCGGGTCCGCGACCTGATGGATGGCCAGCCGGCGGAGGCTCGCGACCAGCTGCTGCCTCGCCGCTGCGGCCACCCCGGCTGCGTCAACCTGGCGGGGGTGAGTGAGGCGGAGCTGCCGCTGCGGGCGTGCGGGCGGTGCGGAGGGGTGTGGTACTGCGGCCGGGAGTGCCAGATGGCACACTGGCGGGCGGGGCACCGGGAGCAGTGCGGCAGCGGGGGCAGGCGGCGGGCGGGGGCGGCAGGGGACGGCTGAGGCGGCGGCTGCAGTAGCATGCACCTCGAGGGTGGTTGCATGGGTGCATGAGGGGTGGGGAAAGGTGTACGGTAGTGAGAGGAGCTGGATTGTTGCATGGGGCATGGCAGGCCCAAAAGGAAAGCGGGCCAGAGGGTTATGACGCCCTGTAGGCATGTTGCATGTAGGCCCCGTGGTGCCTCTTCCTACTCCTCTGGCATGCTATGGGTTGGGTGGCGACCAGTACGAGAAGCAGTCAACAGCCGTACGTCTACTGGAGGAAGCATTTTCCGCGTGCATCCAGTTGGTAGCAGTGTTTGCTGGCGCAGTGTGGGCTTGCCCGGGGTGTAGCATGTGTGGTAAGAATACTGGCCGCGAGTACGTACTGGGATGGCGGAAGCATGTGTGGATGCGGGCCATGCAAGTAACCCCGATTCTGTAAGCTACTAAAAGGCGTCACTGCAGTTGTCAGGATCGCAAGTACGGCAGCTTAAGCAATTGTCGACAAGCCGGCTGGATTTGTGCGTTATGAACCGACCAGGGGCGTCCGGACGTACGGAAAAGACGTGACACGACACACGAAAGAAGAACATTGCGCGGTGCAAGTTGCGTGTTGTGTATGCTCCAGTGTGTTGCGTTGCGCTGACGGAGGCGAGCGCGCATGCCTGTTCGGAAATGCCGTTGGGTTTTGCGGTTTCCGTTGCATGTATCATACGCCTAGGCAATGGACAGGGTACCCTTAGCCCCAGTAGCCTTCATGTTACCGTTGCTGGTTAATAAATGCCGATCTGGCAATCGGCAAGTGGTGTGATGTCCACAAAAGAGCATATGCCGTAGCATCTTTCCTGTACGACATTTACGCTTGCCGTACAGTAGCTCCGTACGGCATGACGCACATGTACCGGATCTGCATGTGCCGTACCTGCACTTCTCTTTGGGAGCATCGTGCATCTGCATGCAGTGGATGCTCGCTAAAGCTAAGGTGCGTTGCATACCGACATCCCAACAGGGCCTGGTTGGGGAAACCCGGCGGCTAGCTCCTCAGGACAGCTGCAGACAGTTCGATGGACTGACGGGGGGGAGGGTCCTGACGGGGCCTGGGGGAGAGGCAAGGGCTTCTAAGCGACAAGTAGGACGATAACAGGATAAGGTTATGATAAGAGTATACTTGTTCTCGTACGGTACCTCTTTCGCTATTTACAGCAGCGAATAGCGGGTGCACTCTTCACACCCTCCACCCGCCAATGAATTATCCATCCACCCACAGTAGGTCAACCATGGACGACACGACGCGAGCAAAACCTGCAACGCGAGAAACTTTCTTCGGCCAATGCTGTGCAGCTGAGCGCTTGCTCAGGACGCCAGAATGCCAGACATAAGTTTTTCCGCAACCTAACGCTACCCTTTCTCTCTCATGCATCTGCACGCGACTTCAGGGCAACTTCAGTGCAACTATAACTTTGGTGCCACTCCTGCTGCCCGCTGTAGCCGTATGTACCCCTTTGCCCATGACATGACAGACGAAAGGAATTGAGCACCCAACAGAATACAGAACACACCTCCACGCCAAAAGCATAGAATGCAGCTCCGGCTGTGTCTCCCATCCAACCTTCCGTCAATCCGCCAGGCACAGCACCAGCCTGTCTAAACCACATCACCACACCATACATCACGCGTCGGGATTAAACGAGTCAACTGTCATATCGCCGAGTTAGAACAGCCAGTCAATAGGAAACCGTCAACGTCAAGCCTCAACAAGGCCGCCGCCTCCTCCCAACCCGTCCAGCGGGGCCCTTGCCGCCACCATCCACACAAATTGCTGCTCATGCTTCAGCCTTACAGCACATAGTGCTCCTCAGCCCCACACCGCAGCCGCCGCTGCCGCATGCGCGCTCGCCCGCTGCTTCGTCGTCTAGTTGTACAGATCATCATCATCCGCGGCCGCGGCGCTCTGCGTGAACGCCGGCGCGGCGGCACCCGCTGCCGCTGCTGGCGCGGCACCCGCACCCGGGGCCCCCTCAGGGAAGCGGAAGTCCGAGCCGAATCCGCGGCTCTGCTGCAGCGTCTGCGCAAAGGCCTGGTACTTGCGGATGTCTGCGTCAGAGACGGAGCGGCGGGCGTACTTCATGGCCTCCTCAAAGTGCGCCTTGGTGATGCAAGGCACCGGGTCGGGCTCGTCCTCCATCATGGCATCCGGGTTCTCTGCTCGCCGCCGCTCGCGCTCGATGTTCTGTGTGTGCGGGGGAGACAAGAGTGTGTGTTGAGGGTGCGGTCAACAGGCGTCAGCATCGCGGCAGCAGGGCGGGTCAAGGGACGTACGTACGTACGGCTGCAAGTTAATCACCAGCAAGGTATACGGCAGCATAACAACCGAGATCCGGCTGCCTTTTTCCATGTTGGAAAAGCGGCTTAATTGCGGCTTAAACTCTTCTTGTACACGCAGGTCCAGGAGTAGTAAGCAAGCATGCGTTCCTTGCACCAACCAAGCCGCAACACCACTGCCATCTCGCCATGATGACGCCTCATCACACAGTCAGTTACTTGTTTCCCCTTTGCCCCCTCGCCACACGTACCTTCTCGATGTCCTCGCGAATGGCCGACTTGCAAGCGCGCTGGCAGATCTCGGTGATGTCAGCGCCCGAGAAGCCGTGCGTGAACTTGACGAGCGTGTCAAAGTCAACATCGGGCGCGATGGGCGACTTGCGCAGGCAGGCCTTGAAGATCTGCAGCCGCGAGCCCTCGTCGGGCAGCGGGATGTAGATGAGCTGGTCCAGGCGGCCGGGGCGCAGCAGCGCGGGGTCGATGATGTCGGGCCTGCAGAAGCAAAAGAGGTATGTCAGTGTTAACAAGCGTTAAGCGTAAACTAGAACACGCAGCGTGGACGGGACCCGCAGCACCGCGGCCCCCGATTGTTGGCGGTGCCCAGTCACCGCAGATATGCTGAAGCCATGCTGTAAGCCTTGTCACAAGGTCAACTTACACATAGCTTCCCCCCTTCCTTCCCTCCGCACCTGTTGGTGGCGCCGATGATGAACACCGTCTTCTTGCTGTTCATGCCGTCCATCTCCGTGAGCAGCTGGTTGAGCACACGGTCCGCCGCGCCGCCCGCATCACCCGCGCTGGAGCCGCGCTGTACGGCAATGGAGTCCAGCTCATCAAAGAACAGCACGCAGGGCGCAGAGCCGCGGGCCTTGTCAAAGATCTCGCGCACGTTGGCCTCGCTCTCTCCGAACCACATGGTGAGCAGCTCGGGGCCCTTGACGGAGATGAAGTTGGCCTGGCACTCGTTGGCGATGGCCTAGCGGGCAGAAGGAGAGGCGAGGCAAAGTAGCGGCGGGGCAGCAAGGATGTGTGGGTGGGTGGGTGGATGTGTGGAAACGGTGTTGGGAGACCGTTAGGAGGACAGTCCCATGCATTGGGTGACGGGCGAGCAGAAGCAGGAGTTGGCCTCGTGGCCCCGCATCCTTTCGTTCTTTCCTTTTGGAAGCTGGTAACTCTGGCAAGATAGCATACAACAGTTAAAACCACAGTCCGTCTGGCAATGGAAACCCCAGAGAGCCCAGCCCAGCCCAGCCCCACCTTGGCCAGCAGCGTCTTGCCGCAACCCGGGGGCCCGTAGAACAGCACACCCTTGGACGGCGACATCCCGAACTTCTCGAACTTCTCCGGGTGCTCCACCGGGTACTGGATGAGCTCCTGCAGCTCGCGCTTGACGCCCTCCAGACCGCCGATGGCGTCCCACGACACGTTGGGCACCTCCACCACCGTCTCGCGCAGCGCCGAGGGGTTGCTCATGCCCAGCGCCGTCTTGAAGTGGTCCTGCAGCCAGGAGGCACCAGCAGCAGCACACCCGCAAGCAGCACACCGGACGCGTTAGAGAGAGATGCACGAGGATGCGTTACACGCGTTGCGAATGCCTTTGCTAGTGTCCTCTCTCTGGCCCATACCCGGCTGGCATGCACTGTCCATGCCATTACACGTCCCGTCTCATCAGGGGCCCCCGCCCACCTCCCCAGCAGCACACAGTACACTGGGCGACAACAACTTTATCCCAGTATACAACAGCAGCAGCAGCAGCAACAGCAGTACAGCCCGCGCACTTCCGCTCTCCCCCACCTGCGTCACCGCCATGGAGTTGAGCACCTCGGCATCGATCTGCTCGTCCTCCAGATCGATCACATCCATCTTCTCGCGGATGCACTGCAGCGCCGCCTCCGTGCACAGCGCCGCCAGATCCGCGCCCACGTAGCCGTGCGTGTCGCGCGAGATGGCCTCCAGCGCCACGTCCTCATCCAGCTTCATGTTCTTGGTGTGGATGCTGGGGGGAGGGAGGGGAGCAACGACGCCACCAAGAGAAAGAGAGGGCGGAAGGGGGGGGAAGGGTAAAAAAACTAAAACTAAGGAACTGACGAAGGGTTGGGGGGTGGGCAAAGGCAGCGCAGCTGAGGTAGTAGTGTTGCAGCTACCGGCAGAAGACCGACGGGAGCGGATTGGGGGGTGCTGAATAGGAGGCAAGCTGGCGTAGTAAAATGTGGCAAACGGCATGGCGGGGCGTCTGCTTAGGAAGATAGGCACAGCAAGGCGGCACAGCAAGGCGGCGCAGCAAGGAAACAAGTGAGAAGCTGAGCACCACTGTACCCCCCCCCATTACAGACACCTGCTGCCGTACACACTCACCGCAGCACCTCCAGACGACCCGTCTCATCCGGCACGCCAATGTCGATCTCGCGGTCGAAGCGACCGAAGCGGCGCAGCGCAGCGTCAATGGAGTTGGGTCGGTTGGTGGCGGCGATCACGATCACATGCGCGCGGCTCTTCAGGCCGTCCATAAGCGTCAGCAGCTGTGACACGATGCGGCGCTCCACCTCGCCCTGCGTCTTCTCGCGCTTGGGGGCGATGGAGTCAACCTCATCGATGAAGATGATGGAGGGCGCGTTCTTCTCCGCCTCTTGGAAGACCTGGTGGGCGGGGGCGGGTGGGTGGGGTGGGGGGCCGTGAAGCTGCAGGCCAGCCAATGTTCGCAGCTGACAAGGCAGGCGTGCGGCGCGTAACCCGGTAAAACTCATGTGGTGCGAGCACCTGGTGCGAGTGATCCTTTTCCTCTCACTCGTAATGGTTATCTTCGTCATAACCTCGAAATCCCACGCACCACCCCCCATCCAGGCCACAGCTGTGTTGCTGTGGACTCTTCTACCCGGCATGCTAGCATGCCCCATGCAGCCATGCTGACTCTCCACATCACACGCACCTTGCGCAGGTTGCTCTCCGACTCTCCCGCCAGCTTGGACATGATCTCGGGGCCGTTGACCACGACGAAGAACGCGCCCGTCTCGTTGGCCACGGCGCGCGCAATCAGCGTCTTGCCGCTGCCGGGGGGGCCTGGGGGGACGAGGGAGGAGACAGGGCGGCACAAGCGGTTGGGAACGACAGTACTCCAGGGAGGCAACAAGCGGTACTGCATTCAGGTACTTGGGCATTTGGGTCTCGATGCAGAATGCCATGCACATCGACCAACGTCAGCGCGGTCAGCCGTCCCCTTGTACATACACAGTGTGCCTTTTCACAAGGCACATACTACACCACAAGGGATGCCCATGTGGCTCATTTCAACCCAGGTCCCCATGCTCGCGTCGCCGGGACAAGAACCTCCTCCCCTGGTGTTGCGCCCTACCGGCCCACCAGCCCACCACCGTGCAGCCGTACCCACCGTACAGCAGAATACCCTTGGGCGGCTTCACGCCGATGGTCTTGAACAGCTGCGGGTGCCGCAGCGGCAGCTCCACCAGCTCGCGGATCTGCGCCAGCTGCTTGCGCACACCGCCGATGTCATCATAGCCCACCTGCAGGGCAGCCAGTGTCGGCAGGCCCCAGGCACAGCCCCGGTCAGTACGAATCTGGCTGCTCGTTTCCTCTTTTAGGTTGTGTTAGCATCCAGAAGGACTATGTTTCGTTCACATGCATTTGCCGCCAAGCGGCAAATGTGTGACCTGGGCTCGAGTGATGTTAGGGAAGCGCATATGCCACAGAACAAGGAGGACAAACACCCATGTCAGACGTAACCCATACAAACTACGATTGCTTTATACGCCAAATGTTGCGGCGAGTAACCTGTTTTGCAATCGTACAGAGAAATTCCAGATCATGATTCCTGTCTGCCATCATGAATGCCAATACTCCACCTGCTATCCCGCCTAAACCACTGCAACCACAGAGACCTCCTACCCTCATCTGTGGTCTCCAAGACTGCCCACCTGCCCATCCCCAATACCACCCCCCTCCCATCCCCCCAGGTGGGCTACCCTACCTCATCCAGCCTCTCCTCGTCCTCGCGCTTGATGGGCTCTCCCTCGCAGAAGATCTCCGTGTCGGGCGCCACGATGCAGTACTCCGCGGGGTCGGTCTCCACCACCTTGAACTCCACGCTGCGCATGCCGCCGCGGGCCAGGAAGGTGTCACCCTGGGGGGGGGAGGGACAAGGACCATAGGACCATACCATAGGAAACCATAGGTTAGGGCAAAGCAATGGGGATAGGAGGTGGGGGACAAGGAGGTGCGTGTGAGTTGTGTGTTGGAGGGGGGTTCCTTCCGTACCGAAACATTGGCAGGTTGGAACGTTAAGACACATGCAGGTGTAAGAGGTAAGAGTGTTTCGGGTGCTAGCTGGAAGCTGTGCTGCTGCACTGCTGTTCTCCCCACACCATGATGATGCACTTGACACCCTTTGATACGCGCAACGTGTTGAGCATGCCAGCTCGTGCTTGATGCGAGCTGGCTTAAACCCTACCCCCGACAAACAAGTTGGGATGTGTACAGTACTGAGGAGACCAGGGTTGACCCAGGGGTCGTGTGGACCCCACGCCAATCCCCACGGATGATTGCTCGCATGCGCTTCAAAATTCAAACCCATACACGTGGGAATTAGCTTGGAGTGTTGAACTGTACACGCACCTTGCGCACTGGCCTGTACGCCTCCAGGAAGTAAGGCTTCAGGTAGGCGTCGAAGAGGTTGCCAGTGATGCCCTCAATGGTATCATCGATGGGCAGCACGTGAATGCGCTTGCCGTACTTCACGTCCGTGCACTGTGGTGGTAGTTGAACCCGGACAGAGGGGCGTGGTTAGGGCGGCGGTGACGCTGGGCGTGTGCGGTTTCGAAGCAGTTCAACACCCCTGGGACAAGGAATGTGTTTGGGGCGTCCTACCTGGTGGACGGAGACAATGTCCGCAAGGCGGACACGCAAGTTCTTGCGGACCACCTTGTTCATGCGAATCTTGTTCTCCTCAACAGTCTCATCCGACAACACAATGCAGACTGTGTCCTTCCGCTTCTTGCCCTGCAGGGTCACCAAACTTCCATATTACCCGTTGCTGCAGTCCTTCAGGATAAGGCAGCCAACGTGCCTTCAGCAGGACGGTATCGCCGCGGAAAAGCTGCAGCTTCTCCATCGTCTTCGGATGCAACGCGCACACCGAGTTGTCGTCATTGACAGACTCTTCCACAATAAGACGGTTTGGACTCTTCTTGCGCTCCAGAATGGCTGTGCTGAAGTCCTTCTTATCCTTCTTCCTGCGGCCAGATTGGGCAGGACGTGTTGCCGCCCAGATCTAGGGTCTTCGCACGGAGCCGTCACCTCAACGGGCATGATCCTACCCAGCATCAGATGGTCCGGCCTCAGCCATTGTGAAAGTAACTAATCGAAGGTGAGAGGTGTGGAGACGGTTGGGTCACAAGGAGACGGTAAGACCACTGTGTACGCGGATACAAGCTTCCAGCAATTGTCACTACCTCAGGAAGCTGTAAGCACTTTGCTGTGTGGAAGGCTGGTATATGAGGTGCATTAGGAGAGGCGCCGTACGCCCTGCGCTTCACGTCTTGCCTCGCCTGCTCGCCTTTTCAATGCATTTGTCAGCCGAGTGCAGTTAAGCTTATTTACCATTTCCTCATAACTGCCTCATCTCAGAAGCGCTTAGAGTACAAGTCATTCCATGGCGAACGCTAACTGTAAGCGCTTGCCGGTATTGGCGCACACTGCACGTTTTATGCACAAAATTTGTGAGCGTTTTTATGCTGGGTAGTCTCGGGGCGCTGAAACGGGAATGCGTGTTGCCTGCATGTCGCTATGGTTGAAGCGATCATGGCTTTTGACTGATTACATGGGATCATTGGGATAATGAAGCTCGGTCTGCAGCTATCCCCTTTGCGCCATAAATAGTACCTTGCAACACATGTATTGCGTAGACCCAAGGGTCTCCCTTTCCCGGAACGCGCCGGGGAAACAGGGGCTAAGGTTTACGTGTACTCTTTCGGTTCTTGTACGGGGACAAACCCTTTGGGTCGACTGTAGCTCCTCTGAACACCTTGCATGGCTAAGTGGCAGTTACAGTGATGTGCCAGTGACAATGGCCATAGTCTTGACATCATCCTATTGCGTTGTGCGTAGTAGCGATCTTGCTATGCCACTGCGTGAATGGTGTAACTCCTTTGCCTGATCACAGCACCATCACGTAGAACATTGAGAAGACGTGGTTGCCCTGTTTGCTACGGTACCGGTGCAAGCCTATCGTGTGGGCCGCCCGACAGCGGAAGCATATATAGTGACATGCATTACTATCTGCTCGTGCGTACAGCTAGAACGTGGTACCAAACCAAGCAGCATGTACCGGCATAGCAGGAACGGTAGGACTGTGTACCGAAATATCTTCCCGGGGTCGTCCCCCAAATAGTATTCGGTACAATCACATCAGAACAACCGGACGTTGTGGTCTAACCGCTGCGCCACAACATCGTTCAGCAGCAGGGTTGGCACCGATCAACAGAAGGTTGCCACTTGCCACTTGACGGTGCCACATGGTGAGGACATGACCCTGCAGCAAACCATACTAGCATGGACGTGTCCTTCTTTGTATGGAACTCTCCAGTTGGGGTGCTTATATGCAACAACACTAGCTCTGCAGGCATTCCTTTAGGGGGCGTCGATTGGCGTCGGCAGCGGGTCGGCATGTCTTGACAGCTGGACCATTCAGAATGAAGCTAGTCCAGTAAACCCACCATATCGATTAATGCAGTAAATCTTACTTGCGGAAGATGCAAAGGAAACCTGAGAAGCACGCGTTGCTTTTATGGTATGTGGGTCAGCAGCGATAGAGGTGTTGGGGCCAGTTGAGGCAAAGGATAACGGAGTTGGCATAATAAAACAAGCATGGCTTGCACCTGTTGTGGGTTATGCGCAACAGGTTAGATGTCCTACTGATTCGAGGCATGCAACATTTGCCCGTATCAGCCGGATCCAGACTGTCGTCCACACCAGTTGCTACTTTAAAGCCGCTGAACACCTCTATTCGATACTCTTTGCCAACCGAATATATTGAGAAATAGGTTGCACCTCCTCTACAGACGTGAGGCCTCGTTGGACAGCGTCGATCTTTGCGACATTTTTCTTCCCCAAGAGCACAACAGCTAACGGATTAGGAAAATGAAGATTGCTTGCATCGGTGCTGGATATGTGGGCGGCCCTACCATGGCCAGTAAGTCAAGCCTCAATCTGAGGCATGCGCTGGCAGTTGCGCAGCTGCATAACGGCTAGTGGGACCGACTTGCTTCACCTAGGGAGCTCACCTGGTTATCGAGGCCCTTTGCTGTGCTATGGCTCGTAGACTTTAGACTCTGGGTTATGGTGATGTGATTAGAGCGCAAACGCGGCCTAGCCAAAGAAGCTATCCGTGGTGATAGGCTTAGAATTAGCCTCGGGCGTAACATTTTGCTAGCGGCTTTCATCTCTGACGGAAGACGGTACTTGCACTTTTCGTTTTCTTCATCGTGACCATGCCCTACCCTTCCGTGTCCCCATTTGCAACTGGTTGCAACAGTGGTGGCGCTGAAGTGCCCCGAGATCGAGGTAGGCAGATAAAGTATTCAGGCATTCAGCTAAACTCACCTACGCCTTTGCTGTTGCATCTGAGCCAAGCCATTTTCCACTTCCATGCAGGTGGTCGTCGTGGACATTAACGAGGAGCGCATCAAGGCCTGGAACAGCGACAAGCTGCCCAGTAAGTGGGTGGTGCGCCGTACTTCCGCCCAGTGCCCAGTGCCTCAAGTCTTAGGTGTCTTTTCCTCCCGCAGTCTACGAGCCGGGCTTGCTCGAGGTGGTGAAGGAGTGCCGTGGCCGCAACCTTTTCTTCTCCACGGACACCAGGAAACACATCGGCGAGGCCGATATCATCTTCGTGAGGTACGACACAGCCAGTTTTGGGTTGGAAGCTGTTTGCCGCTGGGTTCCCTCCGGGTAGCAGGCTTGGATTAACCTTTTACGTCTGTTTCGCGTACAGCGTCAACACCCCCACGAAGACAAACGGCATTGGCGCTGGCAAGGCCGCCGACCTTACGTACTGGGAGGGTGCTGCCCGCATGATTGCTTCCGTCTCCACCAGCAGCAAGATCGTGGTGGAGAAGTCCACGGTGCCCGTCAAGACCGCTGAGGCCATTGGCAAGGTAAGACTTTTACGACTCCGTCTGGTGTGTCTGTGCCTGGACTGTAGCTACGCTTGAGCCGCATGCCTGTACTAGTCGTTGACATAGTACCTTGCTTAGCAAGGTAGCCTCTGCCGCCCCTATTCGGAGCGTTGAGTTGAATTCCGTTATGCCATAATCCCTGCAGGTGCTGCGGCGCAACTGCTCGGACCCCAACGTGAACTTCGAGATTTTGTCGAACCCCGAGTTCCTGGCTGAGGGGACTGCCATTGAGGACCTGCGCAACCCCGACCGCGTAAGTCTGCCATGATAGCGTTACGATAGTGCACGCCGGGGCTCCATGTCCGTGTAACCTGCTGACGCCCAGTGCACGCCGGGGCTCCATGTCCGTGTAACCTGCTGACGCCCACTGATGGTTCCTGCTGCGCAGGTCCTGATTGGTGGCGCCGACACTGAGACCGGCCGCAAGGCCATTGAGACGCTGGTCTCGGTCTACGCTCACTGGATCCCGCGTGAGCGCATCCTGACCGCCAACCTCTGGTCGGCTGAGCTGGCCAAGCTGACCGCCAACGCCTTCTTGGCTCAGCGCATCTCGTCCATCAACGCAATCTCGGCGCTGTGCGAGGCCACCGGTGCGGATGTGCAGCAGGTGGCGCACGCCATCGGCACGGATAGCCGCATTGGCAGCAAGTTCCTGAACGCCTCCGTGGGCTTTGGTGGCTCGTGCTTCCAGAAAGATATCCTCAACTTGTGCTACGTGTGCGAGTCGGTCGGCCTGAAGGAGGTGGCTGAGTACTGGTAAGTGAAGCCCTAGCTGCGGGTGCCGATGGGCAGAACATGTTTGATGAAGCCTTGTGAATACAAAGGGTATTTTTCACACAGGTTTGGGCTGGGCACGATGTGGTTGGCAATCCTAGACGGCGTCCATGCATCATTGCTTCCGCTGCATGAAGTCGTATTTCTATTCCTCGCTTTGCCCGCCTTAGGTACCAGGTGGTGTCGATGAACGACTACCAGAAGCAGCGCTTTGTGGAGCGCGTCATCAGCGCCATGTTCAACACCGTGTCCCAAAAGAAGATTGCCATCTACGGCTTTGCCTTCAAGAAGGACACCGGCGACACCCGCGAGACGCCCGCCATTGATGTGTGCAAGGGTCTGATCCGCGATGGTGCCAAGTGCTGCATCTACGACCCGGAGGTGACGCCGGAGCAGATGTTCCGCGACCTGTCCACGCCCAAGTTCGAGTGGGACCGCCCCAACTACAGCCGCTCGGCGAGCCACATGATGGACAATGTGCAGGTGGTATCGGACCCCGCCGCCGCTGCGGACGGCGCGCACGCAATTTGCGTGCTGACCGAGTGGGACGAGTTCAAGACGTACGACTACCAGGCCATGTACGACAAGATGGTGAAGCCCGCCTTCATCTTTGACGGCCGCAACATCCTGGACCACGCCAAGCTCCGCGACATTGGCTTCATCGTGTACGCGCTGGGCAAGCCGCTGGACGCCTTCCTGCAGAAGAACTACGCCTAAACCGTGCTGACATGTACGGCATACGGAAGACATGCGAATGCAGGCTGTGCTTTTTGATGCGGGTTGGGTGTGGGTTTGCTTGGCCAGGACTACGTCCTTGCGTTGGGTTTGCTTGCTTGTCTAGGCCTTTATAGCTGAGGGCCTGGCGTTTGAAGGTCGGAGGCAGTGCGCGGGATGCATGATGCTGCTGATATTTATTATGCACCTGACGTGTGGGCGCGATCACGTGTGAACAAGCTCTTCTTTCTTAAGCTTTGTCCTAGTATCGTATTGTGACAGTAGCCTCGGACCATTATCTTGGCAGAGGTCCTGGGACGTGCCTTGTAGAACGTCGCCAGAAAGAATCACCCGTAGGACAGGATGGACTATTGCCGTATGAGTCATCTGTACATACGCATACTGCCTATTCAAATGGCTGCGAGTAACCACCATTGGTCCTTGTCAATTGTAACTATTATGACATGCGGCGCAGTACCCGCCCTTCATTTGGCTTGCAACGTCCTCCAATACCCCCAAACAGTCGAACGGCCTGCAGGTATGCTAATGCTAATTGGGTGTACGTGGCGACCAACGCATGTTCCTATGCGTGATTCATATACGGTAAACATATGAAGGGTTTTGTGCACTGGATACTTGAGGACAGGGCAGCAACATGGTTAAACCTTCCCAGCATCACCTCTCGCAGCAGCATTCTTAACTGCCAAAAATACAGAACGCTTGCCCGTTAGTCCGTGCCATTCAGGTTCCAGTCGTACTCTTTGTACGACACGCGAATGTCGCCCACACCCGATTTGGCCTCCTGCAGCAACGCCAGTAGGTCCTCCCGCGCACATTCTGGTAGGAAACCCGCCAAGTACGACAAGCGCTCCAGCTTGTTTGACCCAAAGTCAATGGCGTACCACTGCAGGGGAAAAGCGCATAAAGCGGGTCACATCTAATCGCATACCTAGATTACCAGCCGGTCTGTGCGTCCATGCACGGGAGCAGCGACTTGTACCGGTATACAGTTGCAATCCAACACGGCAGTAGCCTTAACGGTTACCTCGCGCCCTGGCCTCCCTTCCCCGCCCCCCACTCATGACCCCCACCCCCACCACCCAGGGCACCTTGAAGATCTTGGACAGCCGCACCTCCCGTGCCGCGCGGTCCACCTGCACCTCCGTGGCGCAGAAGGCCTCCGCCGCCGCCGCCAGCCCCTCCTCCAAGTTGGCCGCCGAGTAGAGCTTGATGGGCGGGCAGGAGCGCGCGCCGCACACCAGCGCAAAGTGGATGCGCGGATCTATGGGCGATACCACCTGCGAAACGGTGTATGCAGCCACGTTACCATCCGCCCCACATGCAGCCAACACGTCATTTGGATACCAGTATCAGCAAAGTGCCTCAGCCTAGCAATACCGACCCCGGATGTAAACCCTCAACATGTTTGTTTTCTATTTTACGCTTCCCCAATACCCCCTGTTCCGTCCACATTCTCCCGCCTCCTGCCGCACCTTGCGCGCCCGCGGGTCCCCCCTGCTGAAGTGGCCCCCGGCCAGCTGGGGCAGCCCCAGCAGGCTCAGCAGGTGGGTGGCGCCGGCGCGGTTGCCCCGCAGCACCCCTTGCTCCAGGTCGTCAGCGCTGAAGTCAAGACCGCCTGGGGTTGGGGAAATGGGGAAGGGGAGGGTCGAATGGCAGCTGACGTTCTTGGTGTTTGGGTTTCCATGGGTGTAGGCTGAAAGCGCACAGGCCGTGGAGAACAGGTTACACCTTAACAGCAGCCTTGCCTAACCACTTCCCATGTGTTGGTTGCCACGACTCACCGATGTTGTACTTGGCAGTGCGCGAGAAGAAGGTGGAGCGCTGGGCAGCCGTCATGCGCGTGAGGCCCAGCGCCACCAGTGCGTGGATGATGAGCGCGTTGTAGAGGTTGATGGCGAAGGCAATGAGCTCCTCTCGGGACAGGGGGGCTAGGTCCACCTGGGGAGGGAGGAAGGGAAAGCATGGGGATGGAAGGAGGAATGGGTGTAGCCCGGAATGGGAGGTGGGCGGGTGCAAAGGGAGAGATGGTTTAGGTTTTTGGTAGCGTGTGCATAGGCCTCGCTTTCGTCCCTCCTGATCTCCAATTCCGTTCACCCTCCTAACCGCTGCCATTTCCCCGCCCCCTCCCCCGCCCCCGCCCGACCTGCTGCAGCTCCGCAGTGGCAGCGACGAAGGCGGCGAACCGTGGGTCACTGCGCAGCGCACCGTAGCTCACGGACCGGCCGTCGGGACTGAGGTGTGTGGCGTACAGCTCTAGGATGAGCTGCCGCAGACTTGCGGCCACCTGCGGGCATGCCGAGTTAGACAGGCCGGGGGGGCTTTTGCCGGCAGCGGCTGCACTACAAAGACGTCCCGACGCAGTCCGGGCAGAGGCGCCGGCACAGGAGGCAAAAGCAAGTCGTTGCAAGCACCGTATACTCGTGTTATTGGGAAGGATGTTTGGCATCTATCCCGTAACTGTCGCTTGCCCGCCAATCCTAACCCCTCCATGCTTCATCTGACTTCTGCATCTGCAGCTTCCCACTGCATGTGACCTTTCCATCCCCCCTCACCTCTGACGCCGGCCTAGCAGGCCCCTGCCACCAGTACTGCGTGTTCAGCGCCTCGCCAGCAGCCGGCCGCGGAGCCTCCGACACCAGCGCCAACAGCACTCCCTCCTCCGCTAAACCCCCCTTCCCAGCCGCGGCTGCCACCTTCGTCGCCGCCGCCGCCGCTGCCGTACAATCCGCTGCCGCCGGCGTGATTAGGTTCGCCGCCAGCAGCTGTGCAGCGGTGGCGGGCGGGTCGGGGTCGGCCGCCTCCGCCGCCAGCCACTGCCGCAGCTGAGCTAGGGAGAAGACTCGGAAGGTACGGCTCCTGACCCATCGAAAACAACACAAGCCAGTGTTGTTAACACGCGCAGCCAGATGGTTGAGGCACAGGGTCCGCGACACGCACATGCAAGCGACAACTGGCCCCACACCTCCCATGCGTATTATCGCCCATAAGCTCTTAGCGCCATAAAGGAACACCACGATGCTGCAGCAAAGTGTGTACAGTCCCGATGTATCCAGTTCGCCCATCTTACGGTAGTACCGGTATCTCCCGGGTTGGATGGGCAGGTTTCCAAGTGTTTACCCCCCCTTCCCACCCGCTTTACTCACCCCTATCCGCGCCTTCCTCCCCGAGTACCTTTTTCTCTCGCACATCCGAGAGCCCGAACGCACCCAGCACCCACCCTATTTTCCGCTCCTCCCGCGGTATTCCGCCCTCTCGAGGCTCCCGAGCCATCCCAGCTGCAAGCTCCCGCAGGCGCCGACTGGCGGCGGTGGAGGTTCCGGCAGCAGCGGCAGACACATCCTGCGGTTGAGCATGAGAATGTCAAGGGAGCATTGCACCGGTGGGCCATGCTTGCCGAGCTGCTGTACTGGGCTGCTGGGGCTTTAGGGTTGCAACCCAGGCATCAGCGCATTTGCAGTTCATGCCCCACCTGTGCTTGCACGGCTCGCTGCTGTGCAGCCTGGATTGCGGCTAGCAGCTCGGGCGGTACGGCAAATCCGGATCCAGATCCAATTTTATCGCCCGACGCTTCCGCTTCCGCTGCAGCTGGTGCGGATGCCTCGGCTAGGTGCTGCTGGAAGGATCCATCGGCTAGCTGAGCTAGCAAGTCGTCACAGCCGCCAATGCTGCGGCCCCCCACGAATATCTGGCATGGGTGGGGTTACAGAAACAATTGGGAAATAACAGGAATGGGAATAACAGGGCCATGCCCGGGCGCAATTAATAGGCCAATAGGGATGCGGTTGAAGGTCAGGGCGTAGCGGTCGGGAGTTAGGGGAAAACGGCGGGTGACATCCGCACCTGAGGAACAGTGCGCTTTCCGGTCAGCTCGCGGACTGTTTGCCGTAGCGCCTCATCCGCCCCAATATTTACGTCCACAAAAGCAATACCGGCAGAAGTCAGAGCCTCCTTAGCGCGCTTGCAGTAGGGGCAGGCAGGTGTGGACATCACAGCCACGCGCGCAGTGCGCACATCAGCGTCATCGACCTCGGCAGCAGCATGGCCGTAGACCAGCCCGGCGCCCATAGCTGAGGCTCCGATGGCCGCCAAAGCGACTCTAAGCGGTGTGCGTTTAAGGGTATCTGCGGACGAGCCGCTCAGTCTGGAGGTTGCGTATGCTTGCCGGACGCAGCGGGTAACGGCAGGGCCCACGGCAGAAATGTGCACGCCCCGGTGCAAGCCTAACCGCATCAACGTTCGACTACTTGCGACGTTCATAAAAGTTGCTTAGGCAGGTACTTGACCTCAGCGCGCGCTCAGTGGTGACTGTAACAAGGATGGTGAGACCGTGCCGTCCCTGCAAACCGGTGCGAATATGCTCGAAAATGCGTACTGTTAAAACACGCCCTATACCAATAGACTTCGTAAGTAGGTTTGCTGGTTGGTTGCCTGGGCTTCCAATGGCCTTAACTTCTCAACCGCTCAGCACCACATCCCCATGCATACAAGGGCAATCCGTGCAAATGCATTCTTTGAAGTATGCACATTTACTATTAGTACCTTGTATTAACTGCAATTGTCTTAACCTTACCTTCGAGAGGATGGAATGAATTCGGGGTGCGCTTTGTAGACTTGAATTGGGTCACCCAGGTGGACAACGGCAATTGACCCACACAATATACATGTTGTAAAAATGCGGGCGGCTTGCGGCCTACACGCGGACTGCCAGCGGCTGAGCTTCGGCGGCCGAATTCTTCGGCCGCTGTGCGCTGCGCCTGCCGCAGTGCATCCTGGCAACAAACAGCCTTTGTTAGCAACCTCTCAGGAGCAATTGCAGCGTTCGCTTGACCTGGGGCCGGCTGTCAAGCAGGCGCCGGACTTTGAATACGTGGCCGTTGCCTTCCGGTCGCAGCAGCGGCCCAAGCGCAGCAATGTACAGCGACGACCTCCCCGCAAGGATGCACCTGAGGGCAGTGGTGCATGCCGCAAAATATTCGGCGAGGATACTGGTAGCGGCTACCGCACACTAGAGATGGTGTCGGGTGACAAGAGGCTGCTCTTTGAAGACAAGAACATGTCCAGCGAGCCACAGGGCAACACAGGAGCTGCTACAGACGCTGCATCGCCGTCAGACGCGGCAGAGAAGGAAAGCCGTCCTCAACCTGCCAGGGGCAGCGGTAGCAACTCAGCTGATGTCGGTCCCTCGAAAGCCAGGCGGCATACCGCTAACCCAGGTTGCCATTCAGCAGTGCCACAGCGGGCGATCCAAAACGCACACGCTGCCCGACCCCCTCAGCCCCCGCAGCAGCGCCAACGCAGCAGCAGCAGCGGCGACAGGGCAGCCTCCCCAACAGCTGTCGCCCCCACGCCTCCGACCGTTGCCACTGTTACTGCCGTGACCAAGACCGCCTCCAAGCCAGTGTCACCGCCGCGGCCCCGGCCCCCTGCCGCCCCGCCAGCAGCAGCCCCGGAGGCTCAGGCAGGGCCCCGGCCGCCAACAGGGCCCCAGCCGCTGCGCCCCCCTCCGGCACGGCCCGTGCCTGTACCCGCACCATCCGCCGCCCCCGTCTCGCCAGCCCTGGCCACCTCCTCGGTAGCTCTGCCCCGCACGGCAAGCGCAGCAGCAGCAGCACCGTCACCCCGCCCCGCCGCCACCAGCCAGAGCCCTCGCCACCCTAACTACCAACTCCGCATCCGGGTCAGCCAGCCTGCTGCCCGCCATTCCTCTCTCCACCGCCGCGACGGTCGCTCTCAGCCCCCCGCCGCCCCTACCGATTCCGCCACCTCTCCCGCCGGCCATCAACCTCCCCATAGCAACCCTGGCAGCAGCCCGAGCCCAAGTTCTAGGCACGGCAGCCAGCAGCGTATCGTCCATTGGTGCAGTCGCCGGGGCCTCTACGTCGAGGCCGCCGCTTCCGTACTGCTTCACATGTCCCGTTATGAGCTCCGGAGCCACCGGGCCCTATACGCGGAGCTGAGGGCCTTACAACCCAGCCCTGAGGAGGCGCTGCCGCATCTCGCCGCCGTACTGGCGGGAGATCTCGGTCTGACGCCGCTGCAGCTACGTGCCGTACTGGTAGGACAGCCGCTCGTACTGCGCGTGCCGCCGCTAAAGCTAGCAGCGCGTGGCGCGGCGCTGGCGGCGGCGCTGGGGCTGCCGCCGCCGTCGGGGCCTGGCGTTGGCGACGGCGACTGTGACGGAGGAGAGGGAGGAGAAGAAGGGGGTGGGGGACAACTGGCTGCAATCATTGCTGCTGCACCTGATGTGTTAACGTGTCGTAACGGCTATGACGCTACCTGCGGCGCGCTAACGTCGGCATTGCGGATGCCGCCGGGTCACGCGCGCGCGTTGTTGCTACGTGAGCCGCGGCTGCTGTGTCGCCCGCCGGGGCTCTTCCATCAGTCTTTACGACAACTTCAGCAGCAGCTGGGACTGCCGCCGCCGGCCGCCGCCGCCATGGCGGTATCGGAGCCGCTGCTCCTCGTGGTCTCACCCGGGGTGCTTCGAGCCAATGGCGTCATGCTTCGGAAGCAGCTGCAGCTCACGCCGCCGCAGCTGGCCGCAGTGGTGTCCCACCTGCCAGAGCTGCTGGCGCGTCCTCATGGGGTCCTGCGGGAGGTTGTGTGGCGGCTGACGGCGTGCCTGATGCACTCCAAAGTGTGGCAGGGGCACATATCGAAGCTGCTGGACTCGCCACGCAATGTGGCGGTTGCGCTGTCGTTCGGCAGTGACCGTTACGAGCGGTTGGAGTATTTGTTGAAGACGGGTCGGGATGGTGTGATGGGCTTCAAGGATGCACTGTCGATGGAGGTGGAGGAGTTTGGGGAGGTATTTCCGGAGTATGACGGCTGGCGGCGCGCGGGGGGCCGGTGAACGGGTGGACGGGTTTGCGGACGGGTTTTACCATTGTTCTTCCTCCGCAATACCAGTACTGCAGTGTGAGGGTGTGCCATTAGAGTTTTTTGGAATTGCCGTATCGGGTAGAGCGTTGCTTTGTTTTTGGTTTCATAGCAAAGGCGTTCTTGGCTAGTGCTGGTGATAATCGAAGAGAACTTGTGGCGGAGGGGTGATGCAGCTTGCACGGTGCTGTCAAAGAAATTTGGGCGCTCACAGTCACGATTGTACGTAAGTTTGCTGGTCCGTACTTACGAAGCTTGCAGCGCACCTAGCGGACTCCCCACCGCATGCAGCTGTTGATGGCAGGCAGCAGCAGCAGCAGCCTGGACTCCTGGATCCCTTCTGCCGCTGGACGCTGGTAGCTTCGATCGGGCATGAGGTGAGCTGTCGGGAACGCGCTGAGGGTAGTGCTTCAGGCCGGTCACGGGACGGTCCCATGCAGACATCACGGCTGCGTTGCGTGTAGACCATTCGAGGGGGCTGCCGTACCTGCGCTACGTGGCACAGCTTCCCCCTAGTGGTGAGGGGATCCTCGCCGGGGATCCTCGCGCATATGACAGGAACCACCTGCTGTTGGCATTACTCCAAGTGCCCTAATTCACAAGTTGCACACGTACCGCTTAGATGACATGTCCGACTTCCAGTCTTTACAACAACCGACACCCATCTCCAACTCTCCTCCCATGCCACACAGCCGCTCGACTCCTGCTGCCGACCTATCCGCCACGGCGGCGACACACCCAGCAGCGTCCCCGCATCTCCTTGCTCGCCACATCACATCAAGAGCCTTCCCATGCCTGGTGAGACGAGAGCTCGGATCCATAGCTTTGGGGGTTTCGTGTAGGCACTGTTTACGGTCTAAGCGTACGACAAGCTACTACATACAGTTGGGGCGGGCAGCTGTGATCACCCTGGCAGCCCTGCGCAGCTAACACGACATGCGTTGCAGAGCGCTCTTGCTGTGGTGTCCTTACTTTAGCCCCAAAATTCCGCCTCGCATGGGGAGGCACATTGAACAAGACTTAGGCACAAACCGGTAGTAACCACCCACTCACTTCAGTGAGGTCAACATCTGATATTTTATCGCTAAGCCCGTCGTCCTGTGCCATGCCTCATATCTGCACAGGTATACTGGCATTCCTGGGCTAACTGGAGTGGCCAGCGGCCTTTGCCGCTGCCGAGAGTCACAGGGGCAGCTTAGATGCTGCATTATGTAAAATTATTCAAATGTAGTGCACTTGTCCCGCAGCGAACATATGCACCATATCAATCCATAGCAGAGTAGGTCGACGGGCCGGAACATCGGGTCCATGGGTCCACAGTTGGCGCACAGAACTGGGCCCTCAAAAATCAGCAGCCGCCTTTACGCTAGGCCAGACGTCGAGTTTACTCCACATTCATCTCGCTCACAGGCCGGTCAGGACCAGCGTCGCGAGACCCGGTGTTGACGTACGCCCCTGCAGCAAGCAATAAGACGTTGCCCTACGCTACGGAGCAGCCAGGTGAATATAAACTACATCTTACCTCTCGTCGCATAGGAGCGTGGAAGAGGCTTGTTGGTATCCGGCTGCGGCAATAGGAACAGCGCTTGTCAATTGCTGTGGCTGTGGTGATGCCAGCAAGATAGGTTGGGCTCAAAATTAATCCGCACCTTTGGTGCAAAGTGCAGATAATAGATAAGCGGAGAAAAGGCAAGGGTCACGATGCTGCTAACGGTGATGGCTGCCACCCGTCCCTTGCTTTTAGAGGCAAACTTCCAAAATGACATTCCTACTATCGTCTAAAAAATACTGCAGTCTTGGGTATGGCTTTCAAATTGCCTATAAACGCCTCGACGACGTAGGGACAAGAGGTATCGCGAAGCTTAGGCCTTTCGTAAGTTCTGTAAGATGTACCTATCACCCTCTGCAGAACACCCCGTTTAGCATTTACCAAAAAAGGTAAGAGCAAGCTGAACATTGGAATTGTACGACCTGGTGTCTTTGTCATAGGAGCGTAATCCTTACTTAACACGTACCATGAACCGCACCTCTTGTATCCCATGACGGTGTGGTGGCGGTGGGCCGTCTCCAACATAACAACCCCCTTGAATCCAGCACGCCGGCCTGGTTTGAGGTGCAAGGAGGGGTACGAGCATGGGGGTGAGTAAGTGTTTGGGTCTACGTCCGCATGGATGGTTGCATGTGCGTACGCAAAGTAAGCTCGAAAGAGGGAGGTAAGCAAGGTCTGGGGATGTGGTCCAAGTGTCGCATCATAAAAGGCGAAAGTCAACGATGGCAACCAACAAGCACCACCCACCCAGCCGTGCGTGTCTTCCTTCGCACATCCCATGATATGTAGCCTTTGGCTTCTCAGGCCGCGCGGAATTCCTTTGAAAATCGCATCGGTATCCCCTTGGCTTGCCAGGCCTTGCTGGCGGACACCCCCACACAGGCAGGCAGCCCCCACACGTTGGCCATGCTGACAACGGTTTCCGCCAAAACACATATCACAGGAGATGTGTTTCGGCTTGCCTTCATTTTACGATTTTGTAAAGCACCTACGGGCTCGCGTCCGGGGCCTTAACGCGGAAGGCCGCCGGAACCGTACGGCAGTGGGAGTAGCGCACTTCGCGCACGGGAATAGTATGGAGTGACCTAAAGACATAGGCATAGTATGGAGTGACCTGAAGACGTTTCCGCGGATGCGTCCTTGGCAAGGGTTGCCTTCAGAGCCTTCAGAAAACCCGCTGGTGGCGTAACCACATGTAACGGTGTAAGTATCCTTACTCTACAGCTCTTCGCTCGAAGGCAAGGCTAGAGCACACATACGAGGCACCAGGCGGTTGGAAAGAGGCATTCCAACCTTCCATCGCACAAAGCAATACCTGTTGTTCCGCGCCTGCCACTTCCCCGTGCGCCATCTGCACTATACACACCCCGCAGCTGCGCAGCCCGCCCGAACAAACACATCTTCTTCATCATCCAAACCCAACCAAAGCCCAACTGCCTCAACAACAGTGTGTGTAGCAACAACACCCCGGCATCCCAACCAGCTAGACGCACCCCGCCGCTCCTCCATAGCACGCTACCCGCACCTCCCACTCCCAACACAGGATCTGATGTACCCCAAACTCCTCCAAACCCCATCCCCTCCCTCCCTCAGCTCCACCAGGAACATGTCGCACAGGGCTGCCACCATCACCAATGCATGCATGTTTCTTCCCTCCCTCCCCCTCTCCTTCCCCCCTCCCTTCCCCTCGCTCAGATGCGCAGCCCAATCCTGCCCAGCGCCCGCAGCACCCGCAGGTAGCGCTTGTTGTGCTCGATGGCGTCGCTGCCCTTGCTGGCGTACTTGGGTGTGCGCCAGTCGGGGCCGTAGCGGTGTCGCAGCAGCGCCTCCACGTCGCGCGGGGCGGGTGCGGAGGAGTCGAACATGGGGATGGAGCCCAGCGGCAGTACCAGGTCCCTGAGGGGAGGGGAAACATAAGCAGGTGACAGACACATGGGTGCGTCACAGGTCACTCACGGCCAGCTTTCTTACACATGTGCGTGCGACCCTCAACCAGAGTAATGGGCCTCTGCTTGCGACCCCAAACCCTGCCTGCCCAACGCCCGCCCGACGCCAACGCCCTTCCCCTCAGACGCCCCCGCAGCCCTACTTGGGTACATCGCAGTGTGAGTTCTTGTTGATGCGGATCTTGGATCCAAAGTCGAACCCGCCGAACAGATCCGCCCACATGATCTGCATGGGGAAGCACATCCAGCAGCTCACGTGCGTGTCAGTGTGTGTCGGTGTGTGCCAGGCTGTGGGAGGGCGATAGTGGTGATGGTAATAATCCATGTGTCCCGCCCCTGCTGCGCCGTTTCCGCGGTCACCACCAAGCAGCAATCCTACCGTTCCTCAGGGCAAGGCCGTATCTACCGTTCCTCAGGGCAAGGCCGTGCCAGCATGCATAGCCCGGGTCCCAACCAATCCGGGCTACCGGGCCACCTCGCGTCCCCAAACCCTCATCCGTCCGCCCCGACCCCCATCCCACCTAGCTCCTGCCTCCCTCCAAGTACTTCAAGCACACACCCTCCACCCACCCACCCACCCCTGCCACTGCCCGCTGCTCACCCTGCCCGGCAGGTAGACCCGCACCCAGCGCTGCACCAGCCCGTCACCCAGGTCGCGACTCTTGCCGATCCAGTCCACCGAGTAGCCCTTTGGGATTGTTGCGAGGGAGGGAGGGGAAGAGGCAGGAAGGATAAGACCATGCTGGTAGGGACAGCGAGCGAGGGGAGGGGGAAAAGGGAGGGGAAAGGAGCCAGAGAGGGTGAGGTTTTCAACCGAACCGACTAAAGGATAAGGGGCAAGCCGGTTCAGCAGCCGCAGCAATGACAGTGACATGCAAGACAACAACCACTAGCAAACACTGCGTCTATCTCGCACCTTGGGCAGAACTCCCGGCTGGCGCAACTTCTCAATGAGCGCGGGGAAGTCGGGGTTCAGTACGACAAGATCCACATCGTTGTCGTGCTCGTACACGTCGTTTTCGCGCGCCAGGGACATGAGGGAGCCGAAGTCAACCCAGAAGGTCACACCTGCCTGCGAGGTGGGCATTGTGGGAGGAAAGGAGGAACCATGGGACCCATGAGCGCGAGGGCACGAGTGCATGACTTCACAACCTGCGGGCTACGCTGATACGGCGGGCCTACTGCCTTTCAGAAATACAGAAAGCAATTAACGGAAGCGTGTAGCGTGAGCCGTATCACACCTTTTGAAGCGCAGGCACAATTTCGCTCATCGCTCGGCGCAACAACCGCTTCTTGACTGCTCGGTAAGCTGCCAGCAGCAGCCATAAGCCTCCGTACACTAGCCCAACGCTGCCTGCGCCTCGAATAACCGCTTGAGCGGCGGTGGGAGCAGCAGGACCGCGAGACTGCTGCGGCTGCTGCTGCTGCGATGGAAGGCCGCGGTTTGCCCATGGCCAAGTCTTTTTGTTGTTGTTCGGAGCAGGTGATGGCAGGTTTGTAGGTGGATGGCCGTGAACTGGGAACATGGCGAGCGCGGAAACGGAAGACTGTTTGGAGTTTGTGAGCGCCGAAGGCGAGGCTTTGGAATGCACGCTTGCAAGCATACGAGGAAAGCTTTTCGTGGAAAGAATTTGCGAGCAGAGGCAATAGGAGTATGAGGGGCAGTGGGATTATGTTTAACCAGCTTACGTCGCCGGTAGTCGTTGGCGGTGGGATAATGACGTCATCTTGGTACGAGGAATGGCCGCAATGCGAGCCCTGGGGTCCCGTTTCCTGCGCATTAAGCCCAGCAAGTTACTGGGCACTCAATTTCTTGCCAAGACATGAAGGGCGAGGGCTTTCTCTTGCTCATTGGGGTATCGCGGCAAGGGAAGATGGGCATATCAATACGCCTCCTCGTTCGGCAAACGGAGAAGCGCATATGATCCTGTCCTAAATGAACTTTGACCTTAGGGGCCGTCCTGTGTCCTTGTGCTGCTTCGGCAAGTGTCTCCTCCCGCGGAGGCCGTGATGAGGATATGGGTTACTCCCCATGGCAGTGACCCATGGGTCGCTGTGCCGCCGTCGGCCTTATAGCTGTGACTCGGAGCCTACTACCCAATGCTTGGCTCCCTGACGCCGGTCTTGGCGCCTGCATTCGCGCATGGCTCGAACTGGTTGCCCAGTGATCCCTCTCGTCGTCGTAAAGCATCAGGCACTGCTGCTGCCTGATACCGGTATGTCATCATGGCTGCCCGCCGCATGGTGCCGGCAGCTGCTCCACACCTCATCTCAGCTGCGAGGTGAAGGTGCTCGCAGCAATGGGCTAAGCAGGCAAACCTCCACCGCGTACGAGTGCGGTTACTTCATGCAAAAAACACCAACCGCTTGTAGCCTGGGTTTTCCCTCATGCACAAACGTGCAGCATTCAAGCATGTGTAGCAAGCAAAGAGCAGAGCAGGGTCTGGTGTCAGCAGGGTTGCGTGGCACAACGGTACAGGTACCGTAGATCCAAAGTGCGTGTGCTTAAACGGGGGGTTGGCGTAATTGGACTCCGTGTTGCAGCAGTGTCTCATTCGCATCATGTCAACAACCCCGTGCAGTTGGGCTTACAGGAACGGTGCGAGGCTGCCAGCTGATACCCCGGGATCTCACTAGGACAAGTCCGTACACTCGGGAATCACTCTCCTCTCCAGCCTTATCCCATCCTCAGGGCCAAAGTAGTTACGTTCTGTGTTTATTTCCGGACTACCGGTAACCACACCGCCCGGCTAATCCTTTTCTTAGACCACTGCCTAGACCCTCAGGCCCAGAAACGTCTTGCTGCATGCCCCCTTCGAAACACAACTTCAAACTCCACATGATCTTCCTCCGTCATAGGAATGCCGCCAACGATTCCGCATGCAGCACAGCTGTTTAGCTGAACCCTTACACGCCAGGAAAGGCGAGGCCAGGCGATTTCCCGAGACAATACTCTATAACACACATACGCAAACACACAAGCACATGAGCATTTAGTATCCTTTCCCGCACACGGGTATTGGAACATGCACACCCACACAGGCTTGCCTGTCTTCCTCTCTGCGTCCCTGGAAGCGCATAGAAGTACAAAATTCTACACTACCACTGTCACACCACTTATTGCTGCTAGTACACAAACAGTTGGACGTCGTTTGCTACATAATTCAGGAACCAACAAGCACACCATAAGACATCTTTACGTGTTTACTGGCCGTACCCGTAAACAGACACGCCGACCCGCGTGGAAACTGGCGGTACGGTATGTGACGTCTGCTCGCTACGCCAGCACCCTACTTCTACCCTGCCCCAACCCAAACCCAACTATAAAGACCGTAAAAGACCTATACGGCTATCCTTGCATGCATGCTCGTGTAGACTACGCATCCTGCACTTGGAGACCCGCCTACAGTCCAAAACTCACGATTTGCATCGCCTGAAAGGCGTTGCATCTGATCCCTTAAAAGCACGGCCGCGAAGGCACACGCTCAAGGACACAGACTCGAGCGTGTCAATGCAGAAAAGTACAGCGGAATGAAGGTGGTAATAGATTCGCGTGCACTTGCCTCATCTGTGGCCCCGAGCAACGCCCCTTCACTCAGTAACGCCTCCCCTTTATACACCCCGGTGCATCTACGTATCCGTAATCCCTCCCCTTTCCCTCTCTTGCTCTTAATCTAATATTAGCACTTAGCACACACGGCTCATTACTGCAAAGCACGCAGCAGCTGCAGCTCACATCCTTAGCTAGCGCAACCGTTCCACACAACCCCCCGGCTCCTCCCGGTCTGGCGTGGGCTACGAGCATACGATGTGATAGGGCGTTAGGGACCCTGCAAGGACCTGAAAAGGGCCCTCAGCATTCCCATCCGCAAAACGCACGAGTTGTCTGCCGAGAGCGCCACATAGAACAACATCCCGGCCACAGATGTGGATCGACGAGCGGTTTTTCCATTTTAACCATACCAACGCGCGCACCTCCCCCGGCGCTACGCTACCCACATAACACAGCACCCCGCCACCCAAGCGCGCAATGCCAGTGTGGTTGCGGTCTCATACGTGTAGCGCGTGTGCCATACATCCAGTGCTCACCCGCCCGGCCGCCCGACGGCAGTGCTCGCTCGTCCGCTTCCCACACATTCTCAAACAGGCGTTGATACAGCTAGGGGCCGTGCAATATCCCCTCCGCCTGGATGACGACCAACTACCTATAAGCCGCATAAAATCCACAGCATTAACCAAGCAGCGATGAGCCCAGCTCTCCATGCAGTGCTATCCTGACGCTCTGCTTATAATGCTGCATTTAATGCCCCAGCCCAGATTGCAACATACAGCTCTCAGCCCTCGCCCTCCTCCGCCGGATGCGCTTCCAGCAACGGCGCCTCCAGGTCCGTTATCGGCTTGGCTGCGACGCCATCCGACCCATGGGTCGCTGACCCGTCGTTGTGATGCCGGTGGTGGTGGTGGTGGTGATGATGGTGGTGGTGATGATGGCGTTGCTGGTGCGGCTGCTGCTGCTGTTCTTGCGGCTGCGTATCCTCCGGAGCAGCAGGGTGGTTATGGCCCAGCGTGATCGCCTGGTAGAAGAGTGTGAGGTCGAGTGCGATGGTGCCGAAGGTGCCGCACATCCAGGGCAGCTGGTCCTTCAGCTGCTGCGTGGAGCGCAGCCGCAGCACGATGCTGATACCCGTGCAGAGGTTGGCGCTGGGAGGGGGAGAAGAGGGGGGAAGCAAGGTGCATGCGGGGAGAGGGGTAAAGGCACACAGGCATGCTGGAGGAGAATGAGGTGTGGCGACGGGAACGATTGGCGGGATGTGAAACCAACGCCACTTACTTGCTACCCTATACGCCAACTCCCGGCGTCATGTGGAAAGCCCCAAGGGCGTTACGTAGCTCCACACCTCGCACCCGGCACCTCACCCCGACTGCCGCTGCCGCTGCCCCCAAGCCTCACCTGACCGTGAGCAGGAACATGTAGGACGACAGCCCCTCCGTCGACCGCCGCTCCAGGTTCTTCCGGATCTGGCTCACCCGCGACGCCAGGTAGAAGCAGGTGGAGAGGTAGCCCATCACCGTGCCCGCCACCAGCGCGATGTCGCAGTTGATGAAGCTGCAGTCCAGACCCAACTGCTGGCTGCTGCTGCCAACCAGAGCTGCCAGGCCGCTGCTGCCGGTACCGCCAGCAACTGCCGATGCTGCTCCTCCTCCCGCTGCTGTTACGGTAGCAGCAGCAATAGAACTGCCACTGCTGCTAAGATTACTAGGGGATACGGCGGTAGCCATCGCCCCGCTAATGCCGCCGCCGCTGTGTAGCTGCGGCTGCGGCTGCAGGTACGGGTCCGCTAGAAGCCGCCGGCGTGCAAGCGGGCCACCCGACAGGCCAACACCCGCTGTTGATGCGGCAGGCTGCAAGGCCAGCGCCCCCACGCACATGAGGGAGACGCCGGCTGCAGTGGCTGCGGTCACAAGCCGCAAGCCGCCTCCTTGTGTGGCAGTAGCCGCTGCAGCCTCAGCAGTATTGCTAGCCTCGCCGTCCGCAGCAGATATAACCGCTTGGGGGCCGGCAAGGTCGAGGGTGCTATCGCCGTCCAAGCCTGGGTTGCTAGTGCAGATGGCGGTGTTTACGCCGTCGCCCTGGGTGGCGCGTGAGGCTGGTTGCTGCAACGCGTCCCTGGAGTGATGGCTATGGTGATGACCATGGTGATGGCGCTTGCGTTGCGCTTGCGCCTTTGCACGCAGCCGCTGTCGGCGTGCTTGAATCGTACCATAGTAGATGTACTGGAGCAACATAACAACGTCGACGAGCACAAAGTATGCTGCCAGGATGGTGGTCGTTGGCAGCTGCTGGCCTTGGATGAGGCATCCCAGCAAGTTCAGCGTGTCGCCCGCAAACCATTCCACCAAGAACCAGATTGATAAAGCCTCTGAGCTTTGGTTCTTGATGTTACTGATGAACTGGGGCAACTGAGCTGTAAGCCAAACTATAATGCTGCAAAGCCCGAGAACAAAGCCGATTGCATCCCTGTCGTCGTAAACGCAGTCACGGAAGTATGTCTCCACCCATGGATTTGCGCCTGGCTCGCAGCCGTCAAAGGCTAGCATTTTTACCCGTCGGCGTTTCCCGTCTCAGGCGAACAATTACAGATCACAGCACCTATCCATCCTAAGCGTTTTGTGGGAGCTTGTGCCAACCAAGTCGCAGACAGCAATGCTATAGCGCTGTGCAGCAGGCAGAACGCGTCAACTGGTATCCGTCCATGGTCAGCGAAGCTACTTCGGCTCAATGGTGCACACTCAGCCTGCACATCGGCGAGCATAGCTGTGGGGCGCCAACAAAACAGCGCGCGCTGTCGTACATTAATGATCGGTTGTCCACGGTTGCTTGTCCATCTTATTCACATACTGGAGATCGATAGCGCACAGGTTCTGCTCCCTTGCTGTTGCTACCGACGCACATACACTGTTAGGGCAAGACAGCCTTACGGCACATCGCAATGGACGAGACGCACCCAGCGGCGAAGCTCGCTGCGCGGCGGCCAGATTGGGAACTACCACAGCTTCACAGCGGTCTGCAGCTTGCGCCCTTGGATGTGCTGTACACCAACAAAGAGCGCATCAAATGCCCGAAATGGTACGTTACAGGCTCCCCTATGCGCGCTAGCGCATGCCGATGGATAGGGTTTGGGCGCTCTGGAAAGGGTGGAGGAAGGGGGGCTCCTCTGAGCACCGTCACCACATCGGATTGGTTAGGAAGCTTGCGGAGTTGTACGTACGTTAGTCACCATGCTGCCAGGCTTGTAGGTTGTAGCGCATGTAAGGAGGTCAGGACAACATTTGTTGCTGGAAAGGGCAGCTCCCAGTTCTCCTTGCAAGCGCAAAGCAACGGCAGCCACCGGCATATGGATTCAATATACGAGGAACCTTCCAAACACTCCTCAACCGGTCTAATCAACCCTGGATAATTCCCAACCTATAACCCCTCACGGACGCTCCTCCACCTAATCCCTCTGCCTCTCGCTTCCCTCCGCCTCCACCTCCTCGTCACCTCGATCCCTCCCCCGGACCCTCTTGGGCCGCTCCTGCCGGGCCGCCCCTGCCGGACTGCTGCACAGCGGCCGCTCCCGAGCCCACTACTGCTATGGTAGGAGGGTCGGGTGGCGAGGGAGTGCTATGGGTGTAGGTGTGTGAGGGGTGGTATGCATGCATGCGTGCGTGCATGCGTGCGTGCATGCATGGACAGCCGCATGGACAGCCGCATGGACAGCCGCATGGCATGGTATGGCACGGGGGTTTGTGCTTCTGCCGCACAATGCCGCATCATGCCAACAAGCCGCCAGCCAAAGACACTAGCCCGCTATTCTCTCTCTCCCTTCCACCACAAGCCCAGCCCGCTCCTAGCGACTCCCCACACCTCCCACCCTCCACCGCACCGCCCCCTCCGCGTCCCCCCCAACCACCTCCCCGCCCCCCCCTTAACCCCCAACCAGACTGCCTGCAGCCGCTGGTTCCCTTCCCGACCGTGGCGCTGCCCTTCCGCGTGTCCATCGTGACACACCACGAGGAGAAGGCGTCCAAGAACACGGGGGTGCAGGTGGCAATTCTGGCGGCGGGGCAGGTGGACCTGCACAGGTGGGGGGTAAAAAATATATAATGAGACAGGTGGGGGGGGGTCGGCGGCGCGGGGCAGGCCAGTGCAGGTGGGGGCCTGCACAGGTGGTGAAAAATTGATAAGACCACGTTGGTGACGATAGAACCATGATGGAAGGATGCCAGGGAGTGGGACGGGACAAGAAGGATTTGTGGTTTTGTGGCTTTACCCATGTGGCTGACCTCCGGACTCCCCACCCTCTCCCCTCCCCTCCCCTCCGCAGCATGTCCGCTGTGCCAGCCGACGTGGACGTCTCCCGCTGCGCCGTGCTGTTCCCGTGCGAGGAGGCGCTGGAGGTGGGGCAGCTGCAGCCCGACTCCATCGACCGGCTCTTCATCATCGACTCCAGATGGTGGGTGTGCGAGGACTGGTGGGGGAGGCGGGAAAGGAGTGAAAATAGTTGAAAAGTGGAGGGAGGGAAGGGAGGGAGGGTACTACCGGCACCGTAGAGAGGAGGGCGGACGGCTGGGACTGCTGGACTCTACTTTCCCGCCATGAAAGCGGCACCTTTCCGGTGCCTGCTCTCCTCTTCTTCTTTCCAAACATCATCTTTCCAAACACACCGTAGTCCAAACACCCGTCCGCATCTGTCCGTATCTGGCACCCCCCCCCGCGCGCAGGAAGAAGGCGGGCGAGCTGGTGCGGTCGGAGCAGTTCCGCGGTATGCGCGCAGTGCGGTTGAGCGCCACCCGCAGCGCCTTCTGGCGCTTCCACACGCGCGGGGTGGCGGAGGAGGGCGTGTGCACGGTGGAGGCGCTGTACTTCCTGCTAGAGGCGATGGTGCAGCAGGGCAAGCTGACCGACCCACGGTTCACTGCGCCGCACGCGTTTGACAACCTGCTGTGGTACTTCGCCTACCAGCACCAGGTGGTGCAGCAGGCGGCGCAGAAGCGGCTGGCGCAGGAGACGGGAGCCGGGGACCAGCAGCAGCAGCAGCAGGGGAAACAGGCAGAAGGAGGCGCCGATGAGGATGCGGACGCGGGCGTCGGTACGGGGGGTAAGAGCAAGCAGCAGCAACAGCAGCGGCAGAAGCAGCAGCAGCAACAACAGCAACAAAAGGGGCAGCAGAAGCCAAAGCAGCAGGGGCAGCAGAAGCAGCAGGGGCAAGGGCGGAAAGGCCGGGGTCAGCAGCAAGGGCAAGGGGGTGAGGGTCAGCAGAAAGAGGGCGAAACGGAGGGGCAGGGCGCTGGTCCCCATGTGATACCGGTAGAAGGCCCAGCGGCCCAGGAGGCTGCTGTGGCGGCAAGGGACGTCGCTCCGGCGCAGGCGGGGTGTGCTGCTGTTGCTGCATGCGGGGGAGCCCAGCAGCAAGCAGCAGAGCAGGAGGGACAGCAGCAGCAGCAGCAAGAACAACAGCGGCAAGAACAACAGCGGCAAGCTGCAGGCGAGGGCTGCAGCACAGGGGACGCCGGGGAGGGCGCCGAAACGGGGCAGGTGGCAGAGGAGGCGGGGGCTGGAGCGGGGGCGTTGAAGGGATCGGATGCGGTCGCCGACTCGGCGGCTGGAGCGGCGGAGGAAGATGGTCGCGAGGTGGAAAATGATGGCGGTAAGCGGGGAGTAACAAAGGTAAACCAGAACTTGTAGAGGCGGCTGCTGCTCAGAGGTGCTCAGAGGTCCTGAAGTCCTGACAAACAACCACTCGGAGCTTCCCCCACACCGATAATGTGGGTGCCCCCCTCCCTGCTACTGTGGCTGCGCAGGGGAAAAGGAGGCCAAGCGTGCACGTGTGCTATGATGCTCGGGATGGCAGGACGAGCTCCCAGTTCCTGACAGGTGCAGGGCGCGCGGCGGAGTCACCGGGGCGCCGTGTGCGTTTACGGACGGCGTATGAGCGCTGTGGCGGACGTGTACACAGCAAGCGTGCACGTCCTGCGGGGCCTGAGGCAGCGGCGCACGGTGCAGATGAGGCCTACTGTAAATCCTTTAGTGTAACTCTTAATACATGGCAGGACATGGAATTTATTTATATTTGGCATAGCACGGTTACATGAAGACGGCATGAGGAAAACGGCCGCCAGAAGAAGGGAATTGCTGTGACGTAATGCTTGCACACGCCTTCTCATACTTCTGCTGGTGAAAGAGTTAGATCTACGTGTAGCATACAAAGAAGCCCAGGAAACGGCAAGTATCCAACTGGTTGGGCACGAAATCTATGTGTTTCGGCAAGGAGAGTGCCGCATCGGCAACCTTGGACGGCTTTTGCACATCTGTTTACCCCTTTTATGCTTGCGGGTGCGCAGAGGTAATACTTCAGCGACACCAAACAGCTACTATTAGAGCACTTACAAAGAATCCTGCTATTTTGGCAGCAAGCGCGCGCTGAGATACCCTTTACGTCAGTGAAGCTTGCATTTTGTTCCAGCCCAGGGCATAGTTGGGGAGCTCAGGCTTCACCTTGGCGGCAACAGCTTTGGTCTTTGGTGGCTTGTGCAGCGACCCACGGACCAACAAAGACACTATGGCAGAGCCGCCGGCTGGAGTTTGTGAATCGGCACGCTGCACACCGGAACGCTCTAATGATGTCATTAAATGTGAAGGAGCTCTGGAAGAACGCGTGCTGAGCCCACAAGGTAGGAGACATAAGGCTTGGAGCTTGAAACGCGCGGGAACTTTGGCTTGCAAGCGGGCAGTCGTGCGACATCCAGTGAATGCCTGTGCATGCTAAACATGTAAACACCGGTCTTGTTGTTACTGCTTTTGCTGCCTTACTCTGACGATTCCCGGCTTGGTCATCGACACTCATAGTCCTGCCGACTTCTTGCGCACAAGCGCTTTGCGACCTGCACACTAACATACCAGTTTATATAGTTAACTACTATTCCTACATAGATAATAACGTCAACGCTGTTACCTCAACTGCAGGCCCGGAAGCAAGCAAACTCACAGTCCTTACTCAGGAACAACTGAACAAGCGACTATCTCAACATTCAAAAGAAACTGATAGAGTCAGAGAGGCGGGTACAAGCCCTGCGCCGTTGACGCCAGCTCCTCGGGTCATCGGAACGACGACCGCGGGACGGCTTCGTTTTCCAGATAGCATTGCCGACTTTCCAGCACCTGCAACAAGTCCTGTGCTTGCGGGTTACTCCCTGGAAACGCTTGACCCGGCTTCCGCAACGTGCAAGCGGAGCAACGGCTTGCCGACAGTCTATACTGCTGCGACTTCAACAACACCGGTCACGCCGAATAGCACGGCAGGCGTTGCCTTATTCTCACAACTTTCAAGCAGCGGACGGCAAGTCGTAGATGCTGCAAGCATGCAAGCGCTTGCAAGCGGGCAAGCGCCTTTGCAACTGCCGCAGCTAGACAGTGGCTCTTCTTATCCATGGCAGCAGCAGCAGTTGCAACTTCAGCAGCAGCAGCACGCGGTTGGCGGGCAACATGCCCTTCTGGCGGGAGCTAGCGGGAGTTGCACTATGGAACCTTCTCCAGACCAGCGTTCATTTGGAGTCTTTACGGAGGATGCTTCTTTGATGATTAACGCTGCCTCTCCCGGTCATGGCCTGTTCCACCTGGCCAACGAAGCTGGCGAGTCAGAACCGGCAAACGCAGCTGCTCGCTCGGGATTCACGGCAACATTTGAAGGTGAATTATTAAGAGGGGTAACCGTACACAACTCTAGGCATTTTGGGCAGTCTTGCAGTTAACAAGGGCTTTAGCGCGCTTAGAACTTGACAGGCCGAGGCTCTAAGACCCTGACTAGCCGTTCAAGTCTCAATCAACAAACGTGCGAGCACTGGTGGCTTATTCTCTTACTCTGTTCTCGCAGGTGGTGACAACGACGCGCAGCGGGGCTGGAGCGGCAGTCACCTGGCGATACCAACGTTTGACCAGCAGCGGGTGAGTGGATTGAGCGGCTGGGCTGACGCCTGGGCTCTCGAGGTATCCCAGGTCGTTATGTTGAATGTCGGGGACCCTGTCAAACGTCTTCTTGTCACGGGGGTCGGTCGGCGTTGCAGTTCGATGTTCTGCGCAAACGTGCACAAGGGGTTACATGAACCACGGCTGCCGCAGCAGGCCGCAGCGCCTTTGTGTCAGCTCCTGAAGAGCCTGGAACCGAGCGGCTTCTTCTCCCTTTTAGCCCCTTCATGTCCACGGCTTACACCTTTTCTGGACGTCCCCCGACTTGCAGGTACAGGAGCAAGGGCCGGACCTGGGCTTCCCCGTCGCAGCAGCCATGCAGCAGCCGCAGCAGCCGGCTGCCGAGCCAACTTCTTCGCACGACAACTTCTTCGACCCGATCAGCGAGCCCGCTGCACCCGACCTAGGGCAGGCGGCATTGCCCTCCCAACCTCCTGGCCACCAACACAGCCCAGAGCAGCAGCAGCAGCACCAGCAGCAGCAGATGTTGCCGCTGTACCCTCAAGGCCAGCCCTCAGCTGCAGCCCACAGCGGTGTTGCCTCTCCGTCCCGTCTTCACGCATCACATCCAGCCAACAACGGCGAGGCCGCTCCCGCTCACACCACCGCTGCGGCGGCAGCCACCTCCCAGGACCCCGACCGGCCCCTGGTGCCAGAGGGCACCCCTACCTTCAACCTCAACCAGCCACCCGCCTCGGGGCCACCTGCCCAACCCCTCCAGGGCGGCGTGATCCAGTCAGGGACCGGGTCAGGGGCAGGCGCCCAGGCTGCCGGCGTTGCTGCAAGTCCGCACCCAGAGGGTGGGCCTCACAGCCATGCAGGGCCGGCGGCGCCGACTAGCATTGCCACCGCATTACAAAGCTCGGCTCCACCGGCGGCGGCCAGCGTGCAGCAACCACCTGGCGGGGCGGGACAGGGTCCTAGTTCGCATGCAGTGGGGCCCACCGTTGGGTTGGGGTCTCCTGATAGCTCGCAGCCGGCGGGGCCGGTGGCGGGTTCTGGCGGACTCGGAGACGCGACAGCCCACGTGCGCGAGCAGCAGCAGCAACAGCAACCTCAACAACCTCAACTCCAGCCAGGGCACGCTGAGCCTCAGCTGCAGCAACAACATCTGCAGCTGCACGGAGCACAGCCGCTGCAGCAGCAGCAGCAGCAACAAGAAGCTGCACTGCCGCCCAGTGCAGGCGGTGGTGGGCTGTCCCTGCGGCGCATCACGCCGCCCCCAGGAGCGGGTGCCCATGCCGCACCCCAGCAGCACCAACCGCCAGAACCACCACCGCCACCACAGCAGCAACCCTACCTGCAGCAGAGCGCCATGCAGCCACCCCTGCTGCCCCAGCAACCCTCCACAGTGCTGCCGCCAGCCGCCCAGGGCTACACCGGGGCCGCTGCAGGGGGTGCCAGCGGGGGCTACTTCCCGCACCCCGGCCTGCACCCTGGTCCGGCTGCCTTGGGCACAACAACAGGTGGCTCAGCCACCACCAACGCATCTGCATCCGCCGCCGCGACCGCTGTCACCAACAGCGCACCCAGCATCGCCAGCGGCGGCATGGCGAGCTCCACCAGCGCTGGCGGCCCCGCCATAGCAGGCATGGCGGGTATGCCGGGCTTTGGCATGGCGCCGCAGTTTGGCATGCCGGCCACCATGTTGCAACCGACAGCGGCAGCAGCAGCCGCCCAGCATGCTGCAGCCTTTGGGCCATCGGGCACCGTCGCGCCGACCAGTGTCGGCGGCGGGCAGCAGATGCAGCAGGCTCCCCAACAATCACACCAAGGCAACCTCATGTGGCCTGCTGCAGCAGCTGCTGCCGCTGCCGCCATGTCGGCCTGGTCCCCCTGGTCCAGCCTTTTCATGCCCATGGGCTTCCCAGGCGGGCCCGCGGCAGCGGCGGCAGGAGCAGCACCAGACGCTTCAGGTTTCGGAGCTGGTCTTGGCATGGGGGCTCCGAGCGCTGCCGGGGGCAGCATGCATGGCATGGGGGCGGCTTCCGCCCCTCATACGCAGCAGCAGCTACAACTGCAGCAGCAGCAGCAACTGCTGTTGCAGCAGCAGCAGGCGAGGATGGCGGCGGGTGGTATGAATCCAGCTATGATGGGCATGTTCCCTGCGTTCGCGGGTACCCCTGGCGCCGCTAGCGGTGTTAGCGAGCAGCATCAGCAGCAGCAACACCTCCTCCAGCAGCAGCAACAACAGTACATGATGCAGATGCAGCAGTTCTACCAGCAGCAACAACAGCATATGCAACGGCAGGCAGGCGCAGGTACAGGCGTTAGCAGCGGTGACGACGGCCATGCGGGGATGACAGCTCTGGCTGCATCCATGCAGCAACCTCGGGTGCCTGCTGGTCAGCCCCTGCCGACCAGCACCCCCGCTCAGCACCCGCAACCCGCTGCTGCCGGCATGCTGCAGAGCATGTGGCGGCCGCCCTTCAACATGTTCCTGCCGGGCATGGCGGCGGCGGGCATGATGGGCTTGGGCATGGGCATGTACTGGCCGGGGCAGGCGGCCATGCAGGCTGCTGCTCCCACCGCGGCGGCGACTCAGCAGACCGGCACTGTGGACGCCGCTGCAGCTGGTGGTGCACAGTTCCCTGGAATGTTCAACCCCGCAGCAGGTGCTGCTGCCATGATGCCGCATGCGGGCTTCACGGCAACAGCACCGCCGACGGCGGGGGCTACGTTAGCAGCCGGTGGCATGGTTGGCGGCGGCGGCTCCTCGGCGGCAAAGGCGACGTTGCCAGGACGGCGTGCCGCGCCGAGCGCGACAGCGGCAGAGAAGGGCGGCGGCGTGTTGGGGACGCCGGCGTTGCTGCAATCGGAACAGCAGCCCGCAGTCGGTGCGGGTGGTGCCTCGGTACGGACCAAGTCCCCTGCTCCGAGCTTTCCAACGGACGCTGCTGCCACCAGCCGTGGCGGCGGCGGCACCACCCCCGGACACACCACTATTGCTGAAGCGATGGCGGCAGGTCCAATCGCCGCGACGACCGTAGGAGCGGCATTACCACCGCTGCCGCCGACGGCAGCAACCGCCACCACCTCCTCCCGCGGGCAGCGTCCCACCGGCCGGGCACCCGGCGGCTCCCCCGCTCCCTCAGCTCTAGCGGCCCGAGGTGCACCTCCGCCCCGTCGCGACAGCTCCACCTCCGGTGTGACGGCGACACCTGCGCCCCTTGACACTGCAGCCGGCGCTGCTGCTGCTGCCGGCGGCGGCGGCATCGCAGCGACTGCAACTACTGCGGAGACCACAGCCGCTGCCTCTGTTGCCGCCGCCACTGCGGCCGTGGCTCCCCGCCTGCAGTCCGTGGCCAGTGCTGACCTGGCGGTGGTGGATGCGCTGCAGCTGCTGGCGGCCAGTCCGCCGCAGAGCCCGCCGCATGCCTACGAGCGGCGCGTGTCGGGCGGCTCGGGCGCCAGCGTCACTACGGGGGCGGGCGCAGCAGCGGCGGGCGGGGGAAGCAGGCGGTCGTCGGAGGTTGGCGGAGGGGCCGGCGCAGGTGCTGCCGCGGGTGCTGCTGGTGCTACTGCTGCGGGTGAGCGGAAGGAGGCCGAGGGCGGAGTGCAACAGCAACCCGGCGACGTGGGTGATGGTGCTGTTGCTGGGGCAGGTGTCAAGACGGAAGCGGAGGCACCTGCGGCGGCTCAACAGCCGCACTGCGACGGCGGCGGCCCTTCACGGCTGCAGCTGCCGCAGCCTGCGCAGACAGCGCACCGGCTGTTCGACCTGCCGGAAGCCGTCCCCATCCAGAGGCCGCAGCACTCCGGTGGCGCCGTGCCGCCAGCCATCCTCCCGCAGGCACGAGCGGGCCCGGCATCGTCCGGACTCGGACGCGCCTACTACGCGCCCTCTCCTCCGCTGGCAGCAGCCGGAGCCCTGCCGGCGGGGGTCCCGGGGGCGCTGCTGCCGCCGACCGGGGCGGTGGCGGGTCCGTTGGACCGGCAGCGGCTGCTGCACCTGGCGGCGGTGGGTGTGGAGAAGGTACGCCGGCGTGGCGGGGCGGCGGGCATGTCCGCCGCGGGGTCAGCGGAGGCGCATGGTACGGACGGCGACGAGGGCGACGTGGTGTCGGCGGCGGAGCTGCTGGTGCTGCTGCCGCCGGGTGCCAAGCGCCCGCGGAGCCGCCGCGTCCGGGCCCGCGCCGGCACCGCTTGGAGCTCCCTCCTGGGGAGCCTGCAGCAGGTGATCCTGGAGGCTGACGCGGCGACTGAGGGTGCTAGCGGCGCCGCCGTCGCGGCCTTGAAGCGGCGCGTTACCCCGCCGGCGACGCTGTCCACGACAATGGAGGCGGGTGACGCAGGCGGTGCAGGGCTGGCTGGCGGCGGCGATGGCGCGAGCACACGACACGGCGGCGAACGGCGAGTGAAGTGGGCTCGGGAGGCGCTTGCAGGGGCGGATGAGATGGAGGAGCTGGTGGGTGAGGAGGAGGAGGAAGGTGCGGTTGGTGCGGGAGTGGGCGTGGAGGAGGGGGATGAGGATTCATACCTGCCGCACCAGCGGCGGCGGGGTGCTGAGGTCCTCGGCGGCGATTATGACAGCGGCGGTGGCGGCGACGACGATGACAGTGACGAGGATTACGGCGAGCGGCGGCGACGACGACGAGGCGGCGGCGGCGGCCGAGGCCGTCGTACTGGCGGAGGCGGAGGTACCCGTCGTAGCGGCGGCGCCGCCGCCACCGCCCATGAAAGCGACGTCGAGGATGAATCCGACGACGGCGATGGAGACGGGGACGCGGGCGGCGCAGGTCTTGCCGGTGGCGATGACAGCGGCGGCATGTCAGCGGCGGCGCGGCGTCGTCGCAACGGCCATGGCCGGCCGCCTGGCGCCGGCAACCTCCGCAAGATGAAGCCGCGCAAGGTGCAGTCGGACGGCCGACTGGGTTTCTCCATGCGCTCATCCAAATACACGGGCGTCTACCGCACCCCCGGCGGCCGCTGGCGCGCGCAGTTCTGCTACCGCGGTGCCGTACACCAGCTGGGGATGTACGACACGGAGCGCGAGGCGGCGGCGGCGTGGGATCAGGCGGTGGTGACGTTCCGAGGGAGCGCCTCGGGTGTGCAGCTCAACTTGCCGCAGCTGCTCAACTCGTACGACCTGCAGGTGAGGCGCTGCAGATGTGCAATGCATTGACATTATCACACTATGCATAGGGAACAATGTATTGCACTTTTTTTTACAAAGATCATTATTGTCTGCTGCGCGGTGCTCCATCATGCCATGCTAGCCATGTCTGCACCCTCGTCCTCCTCGTGTCTTCGTCCTCCTCCTCACCCACTGCTGCTGCCTCCCCTCCCGAACCGCCACCATCCCGCCCTCGCTCCCCCCCTTCCCAGAACGTCCGCGAGCACATCCACCGCATCCTGGACGCCAAGATCGCCACCACCCGCACCAAGCGCTGCCTCAACTCCTACGCGCGCAACCCGCCCGGCCCCACCAGCCCCTCGCGTGTCGTACCCGCTGCCGTCATTGACACCATCGTGACGGACGCCGGCGGCAGCGGTGCCGACGACGGCCTAGGCCTGCCGTACTCGGTGAGCGGCGGCATTTCCGTGGCGGGTCGGGAGGATGACGCCGCGGGCGGCCCTGGCGGCGGCCCTGGGTCCAGCAGCGGCGCTGGCGGCGGCGTCAGCGGCCGGACGTCACGGAGTGGCTCCCGGAGCGCTGGGACGGGGCAGCAGCAGCGTCGCCGGCGCCGTATGAGCAGCAGCGACGGTGGCGGTGGCGGCGCCCGCAGGGCTGGTGGTGGTGGTGGTACTGACAGTGAGAGCGACGGCGGAGAAGGGGAGGGGCGTGCGACTGGCCGTGCAAGGCAGCGGCGGCGGCTCAGTGACGCCGGCGGAGGCCTTCTTGACGGCGGGGCGCAGGGGGCGCTGCAGCAGCTGTCGGCGGCGGCAGTGGCCAATAGCATGGAGGTTGGGGCAGCACTGTCAGCAATTGCGCCGTTGCAGCTGCCGCTGAGCTCGGTTGGGCTTCCTGCCGCAGCTGCGGACGGTGGCGCCGCCGCCGGCCAGCGATTAGGCGCGCTGGATGTGGGTGGTGTTGCGCTGCTAGGGCTAGCGGCGCTGCGGCGGCAGCTGCCGCTGGCGCCACAGGAGGAGCGGGTTGCGGGCGGGGCAGCGGGTGGGGCGGGGGAGTTGTTGCACCGCGTGGGGGCACTGGCGGGGCCGCCCTTGCCGCCGGCTGGGGCGACAGCTGAGGCGGCGCCACATGCGCGAGAGGCGGCAGCGGCACCTGCGGGCCCGTCCAGGACTGCGTCAGGCACCGCTGCCTCTGCGCTGCCTGGCAGCAGCGACGGAGGAACGGCGGGTGCGGTTGGTGGCGGTTGGTGCGGCAGCAGCAGCGGCGGTGAGGGGGACGGCGGCGGCCGGGAGCGACCTCCGTCGCCGAAGCGCCGGAAGAGCCATGCAGTTCGGTCTCGGGATTGCTAGGCAGTCAGCCCAGCCGCATCCATCCTTCCACAAGCCACCGCATGCAGGTGTTGTTGTTGTTGTTGCCGTGCATGATGGGAGCCTGCATGCATGCGCGCATCGACCACACGCATACCTTTCCTTATGCGCCCGGCGGGCTGTGCGGCCGCGGCTTCCTGCGGGTGTGAGGTGGCAGCGCTTGGACATATGATGGCATTCGCGTGTGGAGCAGTGCATGTGTTTGTCGTGTGGGAGGTGAACAGGTGATGGTTGGAGCGGCGGCGTCCAGGGCGACGTCTCCTTTTCCGGGATTCCGCCGGCATTGGTCCGGCCGACGTTCGGTGATGCTGCTTGACCTTGTCCATGATGATGCCCGGTACACTGCCTTCTTGTGGGTTTTGAGGCTCGTTGTGGGTTCACGCGTTTAGGTAGGGGATGGGAGGGGGCCTAACACATGAAGAAGATCTATGTGGCATGCCAGCCATGCCAGCCCAGTGTGACTCATCCGTGCGGCTGGCACGCACGCACACGCCCATGTAGCATATGCACTTAGCACGCGACATTCTTGCGCTGTTGTTTGAGATTACGAGGGTAAAAGGCGGCCGCCCCTTGGACTAATGTTACAATGTTAGATAAATAACTCCAAGGCTTGCATAGGCCATACGTTTCTTAACTTGCACGTCCCGGGGCGCTCTTTCCTCTTGTTGGCGGTGGTCGTGGGTACATACAAGCCATGGTATTGTCCTGACCAAAAGCCCCGTGTTGTTGTTCTGTGGGTTGAGGTCGCTGGATTGAGGTTGACAGTGTGTTGGTATGATGTCGTCCGGAGAACCGTCGTCCGGACCTCTGGGAGGACACATGGACGTAGCGTTGCTTGCTGGTAGTGTTGGCGGTGTTGGGAGAAGTGCGTGCTGTACAAATGTTAGGAATGTGGTCAGGGCCGGGGGGGCGCGCGCGTCTCTTTCCCTTGTGGAGCTGCACCCGGCATTGTCCCGTGTGGGGAGGTGATGGACGGATGATGGAAGAAGAAATGTGGCAACAGCACACTGCCCCCCAGAAGCGCCGGCTTGCTGAACAGTTCCTGGAAAGAGCGTAATTGTTTGGGTGTGTGTGCTTATTTGGTGAAGCTGCTGTGTGGACGAATACCATTTGTTTCCCTTTCGTTTCTTCGTGCGGGTTCCCTTTGCCCAATGGCTATATAGTCCCTGGCGCAGGGCTGTCCGGGATGAAGATGGCGCCCTTGTGTGGCGAAATACATGGCTGCTTTGCTTGAGGACCTCCTAAAGCGGCAGCTTGATTTTTTTTAAAAGAACGAATGTTGTGCGAATATTTCCGTGCGGTTGTTGGTTGGTGCTGTTTGTGCACTTTCTGTAGGTACTGGCACACGTCGGGAGTGTTCTTCGTCCATTCCTCCTCTCCATGTACGTCGCGCATTCCGTGGTTCAAGCGCGTGTGGGTTGTTGTCGTTTCCCTGTTGTGCTGGAGTAGGAGGTTCGTGTCGGCTGGCAATGCCCCGTTGTGGAGGCATGTCCAGAGCCCTGTATTCGACTCCCTCTCCCATCATTCGCCGATAAACGCTGTTTGCGAGTGCTTATCGGCTAGTACATGTTGCTGACACACTTGCTGCTGGAGGTGATGGAAGCGTGGATTGTTCAAGGGGGTCAAAGCGTCTTAACCGCATGGGTGACGTTGCATCGCATGTGTGCAGGGAAGCTGCTGTGCGTGTGGCTAAGTGGGCGGTTCCTGGACGCACGCATGTGCATACACATTGCAACCTGACGGTCTGATGTGCTTTTCTCCGCTTAAAGCCTGCAACAAAAGGTAAAACACTTCTTTCCCCAACGTACATGCATAGCCTGCAGTTTAGCAAGTACACCGTTGCACCAATTGGCTATTGCATGTGCACGGGGTTAATCAGCCCCCGCAGAGGCATCAAGGAAGGGGTGCTATTTGAGCAAATGCTTCCATCTACGGATCGGCAGGTTAGGGGTGGCTACGACTTTCAATCTAGCCTCAGTACCTAGCAGCTACCACCGCAGTAATGCTGCCTGACTACCCGATCCTGTTACTTCTGAGGGAAGGGTGCCCAAGCAGTCTCCTAAGGGATTCGGAAACCGCCTCCAGCCGACGTCACGCTAATCAGGCCAAGTGCCATGGCACAACGTTTATCGACTGGGGCAGGATTGGGGCTCCAAACCTGATAAACTATCGGCCACCCGCCGGATGGCTGCCGAATGCCGACCCCCGGGACTTCTGCGCAAAGAAAGCTCAGAGTCTACTACGGGCTAGATTAGTTAAATTGATGTTATACAGGATGTGATATATAAAGACATAGAGCAATGATCCAGGATTGCCTTGCCCGTAAGCGCCAACGGCCTCTCGCGATGCCAACTTGCTGCACAGCATGTAAGACGCTGAGTCCATACCTGCTTCAGCACTAAGTCAATCAATGTGCTATTATATACTCCTTTGTTGTTGCGTGTTGGCTTTACCCTTGAATATCTACAAGGTCTATTATTACCTGCGTAACTCAACCGGTACAGGCCCCTCGACTAAGCTGATACCAGTAGAAGGGGCTCGTTAGAGACTTCGGGCGCAGCCCTAGCTGCGCCATGTCGATCTTCAGCTATAATGGAGCGGCCATTGTGGCCATGGCCGGGAAGGTGTGGCAGCAGCGAATGCCGCTACACGAGCCTTAGATCTACGTTGCAAGTTGGGGTGGTAGTAACACGCCTACGTTTTCGTAGGAATGCGTGGCCATTGGGTCAGATCTACGCTTTGGTGTTCAGCTGCAAACGATTACCTGCGATACACCAAAGGTCTTTAAGGTTCACGATAAGCTCTACCTAGGGCTATCGGGCCTACAAACGGACGCGCAGACGTTGTACCAGAAGCTCATGTTCAGGTACGTGTGCATGCCATCGGACGCGACGGGCACCGCTGGCCCCACTTGCTGCACCGTTCCACACAATCCTTGCCGACGCTGGTGCAGGCACAACATGTATAAGCTCAGAGAGGAGCGCGACATGAAGCCCTCCACTTTCAGCAACATGCTCTCAAACGCGCTCTACGAGCGGCGGTTTGGTCCCTACTTCGCGGCACCGGTGGTCGCTGGCTTGGAGCCAGACGGCACGCCCTTCCTCAGCGGCATGGACACCATCGGTGCCGTGGAGACCGCCAAGGACTTCATGATCACGGGCACTTCGCCCGACTCGCTGTACGGCATGTGCGAGTCCATGTGGCGACCTGACATGGAGCCGGACGAGCTGTTTGAGACGGTGGCCCAGTGCCTGATGTCCGGGTCGGACCGCGACGCACTGGCGGGCTGGGGTGCGGTGATCCACGTGATCACCAAGGACAAGGTCATCTCACGCACGCTCAAGACGCGTATGGACTAGAGTGTTGGCGGGAGTGGCGTGCAGGAGGGTGGGTGAGGGGCGCTGGGAAGGGCATGGGGGTGCCTGGCGGCATAGTCGGCAGGTGGAGTAGGAGGGATAGCGCTGTGCTGCGTGGCAGAGGCATGCTTTTGGTTGGAAGGGGAGCAGCACGGTGGGTGGGTAAGAGCAACTCAGTCAAGTCTTTCGTGACGTCTGAGGTGCGAGGGGAGGGCCGGGACCATGTACCGTACGGCAGTTGCAGGCTCCCTCATCGGCACTCAGGCGCGCCGTGCCTCCCGAGGATGCAGCTGCGCCTTGCGGTGCAGGGGAGTCACGGCATCCTGGTTATGGGTTGCTTGGGCTTGACAGGCCGTCCAAGTCGCGACGGGGGTCGATTGGGAAGTTGTTGCTGCAGTTGTAAAAGTGTAGAGGATTACCTAGGCTGGTTCCAAGTAATGGAGGTGTTCTGGACGTCTTCATGTTCCTGGACGGCTGGTTCCAACTTGCATGTCCGTTGCCCTGCTTTGGCGGCATGGTACGTGCGTCCTAAAGTGCAACCGCCCTAAGGCGATTACTACGGCATTCGTTTGGGTCGTGTAGGGGCGAGGTGCGGCACGCCCGTTGCGGCTTGCTAGTGGTATTGTATTCATCACGTGGGCAGACAGGGCAGGCTGATGTAAACCGTGTGCTGTGCTGTGCGGAGGCTGGGACCGTTCTTGCAACGTTGGCGACACCTGGAGGGCAGTCCTGGCAGCAGCGACCTTGCTCCTTGTAATGTAAGGACAGCGAGAGCTAGGTGCAGCATCCCGTGAAGCTAACATGGTACGGCTACATGGCAGCAATCCGGATTCTACACGGTGGCGGTCTGTTTCCATTGTCCAGCAACCCAGCACCACAGCCATGCCGCCGGCAGCACACAGCTCTCCAAGGTATGCGCGCTCAGTCTTGTGAAATCGGCGGCAGCACACCTCCTCGTCCCTCCTCCCTTCGTTCACCCATCCCTCCGCCTCCTCCTCCCACAGCCCCGTCCGACCCTCCTATGCAACGCCTGCGCCTCCCTTCCCCGCGTCCCCCTTTCTACGTTCCCCCTCTTATCCTAAACCTCACAAGCCGCGCACCCCAAACGCAGCTGCCAAGCGCGCCCCTCGCTCCACCTCCCCTATCCGCATCAGCACCTTCGCCAACCTCCCCGCCAGCGCCGCCCTCCCCGCCGCCGCCCCCGCACCCCCCTCACCCCGCCCCTGCTGCTGCTCCAGCGCCCGCCCCAACGCCGCCACATGCTCCCCAAACACCGCCCCCTCCGACAACGGCCCCCCCGCAAACCACTCCGGGTGCAACCCCGCCGCCACCGCCTCCACACACGCCACGCCGAAACCCAACGTCTCCCCGCCTCCCGCCGCCGCCCGAAGGTACGGCATCAACTGCCCGCACACCAACCGCCCAACCGCCAGCCCCGTCAGCAGCCCCCGCGACAGCAGCCCCTCGAACGCACTCACGCAGTGCAGCACCCGCAGCGCTAGTCGGAAGCGGTGGAAGAGGGTGTGTGCGGCGCGCGGCGAGCATGCTAGCACCGCGGGTGGCCAGGGCGGCAGGGCGCACGCCTCCACCGCTGCCTCCAGGGAGGAGCGCAGGCCGGTGAGGAGGTCGGCCATGCGGGGTTCCTCCGCGGGCAGGTAGACCAGCAGCTCGGCGGCCAGGGCAGCGACGGTGCGGGTGTGGGCCACGTTGCGTACGTCCCAGCACCTGAGGGAGGAGGAGGAGAGGAGGGGAGGAGGGGAGGGGGAGGACTAGGTAAACTGAGCCGCAAGGGAACACTGAGGAGGAGGAGGAGGAGGAGGAGGAGAGGAGGCGGCCCGGGGAGGATAGGGTGGGGATTTCAGTGGGTTATAGGAGGCAGTAGGGAGAGGGGACGAAGGTACCGGTGAAGGGGCAGCAGGCATGCGGGTTTGTGGGTTGGGTGCCCGGATGCGAGCAGGTTAGCCGTAGCCATCATTGAAGTCGAACGATGGAACCGCCGGGAAGCTCGGGAGCTACTGCGTCAGGAACCGACTCAGGATGTACACAACCGCGTACCGCGTCCCGTCCCGTGCCGCACCGCTCATAACCCCCACCAACCCCACCAACCCCACCTCCCCCCCCCATTACTCGCACCTCTCCACCCAATGCAGCGCCAGGGGCAGCACCAGCTTCCGCACCAGCTGGGGAACCAGGTCCGCATCCGGGTCGTCTTCACCGCCACCCACCCCACTGCCGTCGGCGGCTGTCACGTTCATGCCGTACTCGAAGAGCTCGCCGTACCTGGAACGCAGGAGGTGTGTGTACGACACATGTGTGTGTGTTGGAAGGCGCCGTTCGAGCATACCGTGCGTGTTAGGAAAGGCGAGACCGGTTCTTAACCTACAAACCGTACCGGTGGGCTGCGCGTTGAGTGAGAGGACTGTACACGCCCGCCGCAAAGACTAGGGCAGCCATACCCAACTAAGCAACCGAGCCACCGAACGGCTACCGGTACCCTCGGTACCGCTCCCGTGCGACCGGCACCACCATCCGCCGACCCGACCCGACCGGAACACGACCACCACCACCCCACACCAAGCCGCCGAGACCCTCCTCGCAGCACCCCCACTCACCACTGCTGACTGTCAAAGCCCCGGTAAGGCACCGCAGCGGCAGCAGCCTCCGCACCAGCGCCACCACCACTGCCTCCCTCGCCGCCCTGCTCCCCCTGCTCCTGCTGCCCGCCTGCTCCTCCTCCCCCGTACAGCGGGTCCCACTGCAACAGCTGCAGCCGCACGAAGGGCGCGAAGAGGGCGGGAGTGGAGAGGTGCATGTAGGCCTGCGTGTAGTCCTTGGGGTACCTGGGGGAGGGGGGGGGGCGGGAGGGCAGGAAGAGGGGTAAAGGAGAGGAACGATGCACCCAAGAACGAGGACAGGAGGGTGTGTGTCCCAGTCTTCGTGGCAGCACAACCCCTCCTCCCTCCTGCACCTGGCCTGGCCTACCCCCCACCCCCTCCCTCCTCCTGCTCCTCGCGGCACCCCTCTTCCAGGCTACCCGCCCCCCCCACCTGGCCTTCCACTCCTCCAGCCGCCTCTTCACCGCCCCTATGCTCGCGAACTCCTCGTCCGTGTCCGCGAACACGGTGGCGGCCGCCTCACGCAGCTCGCGGTAGCGCTGGGCGTAGCGGGAGGACTGGGGGGGAAAGAAGGAAACGTGGATGGGGATGTGGGGTACGTAGATGTGGGGTGGGGGCCGTAGGGTTGAAGAGGGATTAGAGGCCGTGAGATGAGTGCTCTGACCCCCCTCACCGTCAGCGGGCATGCTGGGTTCAGCCAGCCCCTCCACACCCTCTTCCGCACACCGCCCCCCCCCCCCACCTGCTCCTCCCCCGCCTCCCCCTCCGACACCAGCGGCAGCACCGCGGCTGTCCCCGCTAGTGCTGCAGCCAGCCGCTCGCCCTCCGCCGCCAGCAGCCGCTTGCGGGCCTGGGAGCATGGGGGCGGGCAGCGGGGTCAAAATGGTCAAACCAAAGGAAACCACGAATTAGGGCAGGATATTGGGGGAATGAGGGGGACAGGGGTCATGACGGGCTCAGGGCAACGCACCCACCTGTGGCCAAGGGAAAGGAACAGGAGGAGAAGCACCACATCTGTTTCTGCCCATGCAACATTACGCACGTCTCTCCCTGCCCCTCCCTCTTTTCCAGGTTGCCAACTGCCAACTGCCAATTGCCTAGCTAACAAGCTCCATCCTTAGCCTCTCCCGGCTTCTTCCCCGCAACCCTTTCACGTCCCCAGCCATCCCCCACGCCCCTCCCTCGGCCCTCGTCCCGCCGCTTGCCCTACTCCTCGTCCCTCGCCCCTCACCCTCGCCCTCTCCTGCAGCTCCCTCCTCCGCTGCAAGTTCACGTTCCTCCCGAACTCGTCCACCTCCTCCGGCCCCTCCTCATCCAGCAGCCGCTCCTCCGCCTCCTCCGCCGCCGCCTCCGCTGCCTGCGTGGCGGCGGCGGCGCCCGCCCCCCGCCCCAGAGCCGCCATGGCAGCCGCCACCGCCGCCTCCGCCGGGGCCAGCAGGTCTCGTTCCGCGTTGGCGGCGGCGGTGCGGGATGCGGTGGCGCGGTCCTCCATGAGCTCAAGTCTGGGTGGTAGGAGGGAAGCACCAAACCACAAGTGCGGGCAAGGCAGAGGGGATTTAGGGTTGGATGCGGGTGGACAGATAAACTGAGCCGCGGGAACACTGACCCTGAAACTGACTCTGATGCGGGTGGTGAGAAATGGTGGTGGTGGTGGTGGAGGGGTGAGAGACGTGGTTGGGACAATAAGGAAAGGGTGGAGAGTGAAGAGTGATCGGCGCGGGTACTGCCGCTTCTGTACCTCCTTGAAGCGCCTATACTAACACACACCAACATGCACTCCTTTTCACTCCTACTCCACCACAGCCCCCCAGCCCAACGGCCCGGTTCCCCTCCTCTCTGCCACCCAGTCCGCCCCACACCGCCCCGGGCATCCCCTCCGCCACCCAACCCACCCACCTGCTGTCCTCCAGCTCCTCCACGATCGCACTCTTCACCTGCGGGCGGGGAAACAGGCCGCGTTTGCGAAATACCGGTACATGGAAGCCAAGCGGCCACCAAGACAACTCGCCGTTCCTGTACCTGTCAGGACATGTCAGCGGGCCTCCTGTGCAAGCCAGGCCACCTCCCCTCCCTCCTCCCCGTGTTTTCTAGGATAGAGTCTCCGAATGCGCTCACTGCACGAGTCGGGATATGGGATTGGGACTCGTTGCTGCACATATCAGCGCATACACCTCCGTCACCACCCACTCTCTCCCCCTAGGTCAGCCCACATCCACCATCTTTCATGTCATGTCGTCCCCACCATCGCCTCCCCGCGCCCATACGTCCCCGTAGTTTATGCTCATGACTCCATGCACCATGCCCAACGGTGTGACACTGCGGTCACCCGTTTGGTGTTGGCCTGCTGTGGGGATCCTTTGCCGGACAGCACAGGCCGCACTCCTCCTCCTCCTCCCTTGTGCCTTTCCCTTTGTTCATGGCCATGCCCAGTTGACACATCCATGCTCTTTGTCTTGCTTTGTCTTGCCTGGTCCCTGCTGCCCCGTGCCGTGCTACCCCTGCCGTACATCCACCTGCCCCATGTCGTACCCATTGTTTGTCATCGCCCATTCTATATTCGTCCCTTTTTGTTTTGTTTCCTTTAACTGCATTATTTAGTGTACACCCCTCTTTGCATACTATCCTACCCTACCCTTAGTCACCAAGGCCCCTTCGCATATTTCACACATTCATTTCGCATTTCTTGCTTTCCTCACAACTCTCAGTTTTTCTATACACCCATCCTAACCATTCGTGTTGCCTGTCCCTATCCCCTCCCGTGGCCCTTCCGTCGCGACCTTGCTGGCGGCTTCTGTGGCGCTCGCTTCCGTATATAGGTAAATCCGCCTCGTGATCCGTTTGTTGTTGTTGTTGTTGTTTGCTTACCACGTCACACACGTTTCACCCTACTTGTTTTGCCATGTCCGAGCGACATCCCCTGGGGCCTTGGTGACGACGCTTAACACTCAGCGACGAATAGACTACTCCATTTTTGGCTATTTACAGCACACCGGATGCAGCAAAATCGCTTCCTCTGGAGCATCGGTATCGGTAAGGACTGCTAACCCTCCCATGTTTTGTGGCTCCCTGCCAACAATACCCATTGTTTTGCCCTAACTTTGTGGTTTGGTTTATTCTACCCCCCTCTCCCCCCACGCACCTGCAGGCAGTCGCACAGGTCCGCCACGTAGCTCCGCAGCCGCTGCATGTACACGTACTTGTCACCTGCACTCCGCAGCTCCGACTCCAGGCCCTCCACACGACCCAGCGCCGCAACCAGGTTCTCCCCTGCGCGCCGAGCCCCCGCAGACACCTGCTTGTGAGAGGCCTGCAGCCGACGTAACCCCTCCGCCAGTGACGCCACCGCCGCCTCGCCCGCTGACGTAATGGCCGCCAGTCGGCTGCCGCCGCTCGCCATGCCCAGTGCGCCGCCAGTGTACGGCATGGCGGTTGCGGCGGCGGCGCCGCCGGCGATGACTGCGGCGGCGGAGGAGGAGCCGGGGCGTAGGTAGCCGCTGGTGCCGGCGACGCCACCCATAGCCGCCGCAGCTGCTTGTCCGAGTACCTGTTCCTGTCGTAGCTGCTGCTGTTGTTGCTGTTGCTGGTATGCGAAGGGAGCTGAGGTGGCGGCGGCGGCGGCGGTGGCGGGGACAGTAGCGGGTGCGGTGCCCGCTCCGCCCACCTGTTGCAACCGCAGCGCCTTCCGCAGCTGCTCCTCCGCAAAGGCGTCCTCCTCCTCCTCCCCGCCGCCCTCGCCGGCGCCGCCTCCCAGCGAGCGGGCGTACTGCGACATGTCCTTGCGTGGCCTGACAGGGAGGGGGGCGGGGCGGGGGGGGGTGAGGAGGAGGAGGATTGGTGGGGTGGGGTGGCTACCGGTAACAATGTGCGCGCAGGCACCGCAGCCGTGTTACCACACCCCCCTCCCTCCCGCAATGCATGCCATCGATCCCAGCCACCAAGCAGCCACCACTCCAACCCCGCAAACCAACTTCACCCCCTCTCCAAAGCGCCCTTCCCTCCCAAATCCCACCCCCCTCCACCCCACCTCACTCCCTCCTTGCCGCTGAACCGGATGCGCATCATCTCTTCCGCCTCCTCCTCGCTGTCCTCACTGCCGCTGCCCGCCCGCCCCTCCGACCCCGCAGGGCCCGCGGAGCCCCCTCGCCCCCCGCCGCCCGCCGCCCCCGCCCCCCGCAGCCGCCCCATACCCAGCCCCAGCCCCGCGAGAGGCACGTAGTCGGGCGCCAGGTGCGCCTGCCGAAGCCGCTCGCGCTTGGCCTTGGCGGCGCTGGGGAGGGGAGAGGGAGGGAGAGAGAAGAGAGGAGGAGGTGGTGGGGAGTGAGGAGGTGGATGGGGTCGCAGCCCGGCGGCGTCGGGCCCCTTGCTGGGCTCATGACACCCGTATTTCTAAGCAAGAACGCACCATGCTGCCCCTCCTTCCGCCACCCTCCTCCCCAGCACACACCCCATGCAAGTGCCGCACAACCACATCTCCCCGCACACAGGCGCACTCACAGGATGGTTTGCTCATCCGGAATGCCCATGTCATCGTCCTCCTCGTCCTCCTCCTTGCCGCCTCCTGCTGCTGCTGCCCCCCCGGCTGCCCCTGCACCCCCTCCGCCAACAGCAGCAGCAGCAGCAGCGCCGCCTCCCCCTGCTGACCCGCCTGCGCCCCCCTGACGAGGCGGGGGCGGCAGAGCCATGCCCTCCTCCTCCTCCTCCGCTGGCTTGACCTGGTCGGTGTTGAGGTGCAGCGCAGCGGGGCAAGCAGTGGGGCTAGGGGTTAGCGAAGGGGGCAGCATGGGAGAGACTGCATGAGCAACGGGGAGGAGGAGAAGGAGCAGTCAACAAGAGTTGTGATTGGAACAGACAGACCGTTCCCCCACGCCTACCAACCTTGAGCTTGCCACCTACACCTTTCACCTTGCGTCAACCCCCAAGACCCGCTCGCCCCTTCGCTCGGCCTAAACCCTCCCACACACCACCTATCCCAGCCCTTCCACCGTCCACCCCATTCCCCCCCTCAGCCCCCCCCACCAGCGCTATGCTGCTGCCCGGCAGGCTGAACCGGTCGTCCTTGGGCGCCCCCGCCGGCTTGAAGCTGCCCGACAGCTTGATCACCGGCTCCGACCCACCACCGCCAGCACCCGCACCGCCTCCCTCCTCCGCCGGGCCCCCCAGCCGCGCCGCTGAGAAGCTGATGGCATTGCGCTGCAGCTCGCGCAGCCGCTCGGCGGTGTACTCGCCTGTGGAGGGGGGAAAGGAAGGGCGGGGAGGGGAAGGCGGAGGTGGGCGTGGGGCAATGAAGGGTGAGAGGGGCGGTTGAGGGGCTGGCTGTGCAGTCGGAGAGTCGGAGAGCTGCAAGGTCACCTGGCCTGAGGTGCATGTGCATGCCATGCAAGATGCGCAACGGGCATGTTGTTGGGTTTGGAGAGGTGGAAATGATGATAGATACGCTGGAAGACTAGTAAGTGGGAAGAAAACGACCCATGGGACATGACGGCTCCTGTGTTTTCGCTAGAGTTCTGCGCAGCTGCCTCAGCATAAACGGAAAGAGTGGGTCGAAGTTCCCCTTGAACCCCTGACAACAAAGGACGGTCTGGCTGCAGGGTCTTGCGGCGCCCATACAGCTGCGTACGGTCGCAGGTCGCCACGCCGCCACGCGGCGTCCTGCAGCCTTGATGGGGTGCTGCAGGGCGGCACGAGCTGCGAACCTTACCTGCTGTTGACCGCTGGGTGTGTGACGCGGCCTCCGTTGGTAGGTCCGGAAGGGCGGGTGCTCGCGCGAGCTTAGACTGGCGCTGCTTGTCCTTCTTGCTGTCCTTCTTGGGGACGAATCCCGGGTCGTCGCCGTCGTCCTCAAAGGACAGCAGGTTTAGTTTGCTCCCCTTGCTGTCCTTTTTGGGATCCCCCTTAGCGACTGCTAGGGTAGAGGCGATGACGCCAGCCTTGGCCGCTGGTTCCTTCTTTGTTGGTTGGTGCTGTGGCGGCCTCACCGGCGGAGGCCCGTCCTCCCCGTCGTCATCCTCGTTACTAACTTTACTCCTAAACTTTCGCTGCTTGAACGCCATGGACAGAAGTGATCTACTATTGTGGTTGCTAAAGAAGTTGGCGATGTAGGATGTAAGCCCGAAAGCAGAAAATACAGCTAATTATGACCAATATGTTTGTAATGTATAGTTAGCATTATGATCAGTCAATCAGCTGTCCTAAATTAACTGAACTTTGTGAAGTGGTTCCTTTGTTAAGACCTCTGCTAAGTTTTATTATTGACTGGTCATGCGTATAGTACATTATGCAGACATTAAAACACTACGGCGCATATATTCATCCTAGGCTTCCCTTGCGTTAAGCGTACTTCGCGCCCGTCTCCCGTATCCATTCCATAAGAGGCATGGTTCAGAGCGCACCATATTACCCCGAAATAATGATTAAGATGCTCTTCTACCGCTGCCCTCCTAAGGCAGTCTGAGTATGGCTCAGGCCCGCCCTACAGGTGTGCCTTTGCCTGGGCCAGCCGGGCGCGGCGACGATGTCGATATAGTGCTCGGTACGTTGAGGAGCCGTTTGCGCTATTTGCGCTCCTCACGGGAAGGCACGGTCCCAAACACGACGGATGATTTCCCTGCAGACGACTTCAGGCAGTTGGGAAGCCAATTGCAGGCGTGGCCGGGCTATGTAACAGAACCTGTTCAGGTGCGTTCCAGACGGTGTTCCTAGTCATTTCCTGCTCGCACGTGACTGAACGGTCCAACCCTTGTTGCTTGTCCATGTACACGCGCGCAACTCGCAGGTTGTAGATGCCGCCGGCTTCACAGATGAGTGGGTCCGAGCGACCGGGCTTCAGACGCCCGCGCTCGTGCGCGGCTACGGCACGTATGCTTCCTTCCTGCGTCCATTGCTTCAGGACATGCGGGACCTTGTGCTTCTGTCAAAGGAGCTCGGCGAGGATAGGGAGGTGGGTCCTCACTCCGCTGTACTGTCCCTATCCTGCTCATCTTCTGTATGCGCATGGAAGCTAACCCAATTACCAACATGCACCCTCATGCTCGTCAAGCTGCCAGAATGGAAACAGTTAGGATGCCCATACCCTGTCTTACACCGGCCAACCCCTGAAGCCCATGAAGAACTGGACAAACCCCGATGCCACGCCCTTACACCTTTCACACCCCTCTTTCCTCCATCATATCTCCCTTTCCTCCCTTCCCACCTCACACCACACCATCACCCCACCCACCCACAGATCCAAACCCTAGACGTGGCCAAGCAGGCCCCCGGCCCCAAGTGGACCATGCGCCAGTGGTGCCTCTACTGGAAGGAGCGCCAAACCCTGGGGCCACACCCCGAACCCCACCCCGGGGCCGCGGGCGGCGGCCCGGGGGCATCCTCAGCAGCTGGGGCAGGGGCGGGGGCGGGGGTGGGTGGGTTGCCGCGGCGCGCGGGGTCGGAGGCGGCGGCGGTCCGCGGCTCCGCTGCTGCGGCCGCTGGGCTGAGCTCCGCGGACGAGGGAGCTAACACGGAGATGGAGGACGAGGCGGACAGCGCCTTCGTGCACCAGGGGTGGGTGGTGCGCAAGGGCTGGGGGCTGGTGGGGGAGGTGTATGTGGGTTTCGGCAAGCAGGGGTGGGTGGAAAGGGTGGGAAAGGGAAAGGAGCCGCAGGATCATGGCGCACGGATTCTCTTGTGTGCCGTACCCTGCCTGTCCCCACTCTCCACTTTTTGACTATGGTACCTTTATTAATTTCCTAACCCCCCTCATAGCGTGCCTTTCCCTAACACCCCCGCCCCCCACGTCCTCCCACCCTCCCCCCCAGCGATGTTGACCAGTTCCGCGAGACCAGCGCCCCGCGCAAGGGCATCCGCGAGTCCAACAAGCGCCGCCTGCTGGCCCTCACTTGTGCAGCCCTCACCGACCACCCAGCAGCCGCGCCCACCGCCTCAGCGGCACTGCGGGTGCCGCCGCCGCTGGCCGCCGCAGACCTGGTGGCGCATGTGGGGCTGGCACGGGAGGTGGCGGCGGCGGCGGAGGGCGGCGCCGGCAGCGCCACGGCGGCGGCGGCGGCGCGGCACCACCTGGCGGTGTGGCCGGCGGGTGCGGCCACGAACTTCCGGCTGCTGCCCAGCGGCGCGGGGAGCTGGTGGGCGGTGGCGCATGGGCGCATGGTGAGGGAGGGGGGACGGGAGCTGGGGTGGGGAGGAGAGACGTGTGCCTTGTGGAGGTGTGTAGGGTTTACGCGTATATGTCCAGGCCGATGACCGATGTTTGTCGGACTGTACGTAAGATGCCCGCTTCCCTATAGCACATCCATACCCCGCACCGCCATGCACGCCGACCACGCCCACCATCCTCCCCGGCATCCCGCCCTTCCGCCGCCTCCCACACCCGCCTCGTGCCGCCCCCCGCACAGGTGTTCCTGCTGGTTCCCCCCAGCGAGTCCTCCGTGGCGCTCTTTGCCTCCTGGATCTCCAGCGGCGCACGCGACCGGGGTCTGCCGCTGCTGGAGCCCTGGCTGCAGCCGCCGCCTCGCACCAGCCCGCACCGAGCACACACCAGCCCACCACCACCACCACCACCACCACAGCAGCAGCAGCAGCACCCGCAGCAGCACCCCGGGCACCCGCCACCACCCGTCGTAGCGCCAGGCCAAGAGCATGCCGTGTCCCCGCCCGCACCTGCACCCGTATCGGCAGGTGGGGCAGGACCGGGTGTGTTCCAGTATCCAGCAGCTGCAGTCGCTGCAGGTGGTGGTGGGGCGGGTGCGGGTGCTGCTGCTGCTACTGGCCCTACCGCTTCGTCCTCGCCGCGGGGGCTACAACCCGCCCAGCCCCCACAGCCACCCCAGCAGCCACTGAATGCACACCGGCCGCCCGACGCCCTGGCCTCCTCTGGTCCCGGTCCCCCGGTAGGCCCACTTCCACCACCCACATCCGCAACCCCACACCCGCACCCGCCGCCCCCCTCCTTCGCGCTGCCGCCGCCGCCACCTCCCCCACCGCCTTCGCCCTCGCCGGGTCTGCCCCGCGTGATACGGCTGGAGGTGGCAGCGGGGGAGATGGCGGTGCTGCCCGCGGGCTGGCCGTTTGCGGTGGTTGCAGCGGCGGACAGCGCAGCGGTGTGCGGGCAGCTGCTGAGCTGCCACGGGCTGTGCGCGGCGCTGCGCAGCTGGGAGGTGGAGGAGCTGCTGGGGGTGAAGCAGCGGGCGCGGTTCCCGCTGTTCAAGCATGTGATGTGGCATGCGGCGCTGTCGTACGGGCGGACGCTGAGGGCGGCGGCAGGTGGGGGGGCGTGCGGATGTCAGTAGTGGTCGTAGTAGTAGTCAGCTAGTCACATATTGAAGGGGTGACGCATGGTTGCTTTTGTTAGAGATTTTATACAGTTCGCATGCCTCTCCTTGCATGACCCTCCTTCCTTCCCGCCCTGCCTCCCCCCGATACCCTCCTCAGGCCTGCCGCTGCTCAAGCGGCAGCGGGCAGCCAACTCCCGCGACCGAGGCGGCATCACGGGCGGCCCGGCAGCCACCATGACCACCTCCCACAACGCCTACGGAGGGGCAGGGGTGGGGCTCTCCTTCGGCGGACCTGCGGGCGGAGCCGCGCGGAGGCTGCCCCAACCGCAGCCGCAGGACAGCATCAACAACGGCCCCGCGCTCAGCGGCCAGGGAACGGCCGCCGCGGCGGTAGCGGCGGCTGCGGCGGCGGCGCCGGGTCTGAGCGGTCGTGGCGGCGGCAGGGCCGCGATCCCCGGCGGCGCGGCGGCGGCACCAGCAGGGCCCAGCAGGAGCGGCGCCGGCGCTGGTGCCGGCGGTGGTGGGGTGCTGGTCACCGGTCGGAAGCGCACATTTGAAGACCAGCATGCGAGCTCAGCGCGACGGCCAAGCGGAGGAGGAGTCGCAGCCGCCACCACCGCTACAGGAGGCGGCAACGCCCCGCCCGCTCGTAGCTCCGGTGGGGCGGCTCGCGGCGCCTCCCCGCAATCTCCTCCGCCCGCTGCTAGCGGCGGCGGCGGCAAGCGGCTGCGAGGGGCGGCAGGAGCGGCCATCCGCATGTTTAATGAGCTGGCAGAGGAGGAGGAGGACGACCTTGCAACCGCGACATCCCCGGGGGAGCGCCTAGGTGGTAGACACCGCGGCGGCGGCGCAGGAGCAGCAGCGGCGGCTGTGTTCCCGGGCGCCGCCGCCGCCGCTGCAGCAGTGGGCTCCTCCCGTCGGCTGCCGCCCCGGGCGGCTTCGCAGCGGCTGGCGCGGCACCGGGGGGCTGACACGGAGGCTCATGATGATGCTGAGGAGGGCTATGAGGCGGAGGAGGGGGGGCGGCGGAACAGGCCGCAGCGGCGGGCAGCGGCGCAAGGCCGCAACTGGCAGCAATTGCTGGCGGAGGCGGAGGACGAGGCGGCGGAGGGCGGCGGCGAACGAGGCGATGACGTGAGTCCTATGGCGGAGGGAGCTGGCTCCGGCGACGCAGCGTCGCCGCGCCAGGCACGTCGCGACGGCGGCGGCGGCGGACCGCGCGGTCGCGGCGGCCGCCGCCGCCGTGCCGACTCGGACGACGTCGACTACGAGTGCGAAGGCAGCGAGGGTGAGTCGTACGGCAGTGACGGCGCGCTGCCGGAGACGCCCCGTGGCGCAGTGGACATGAGCGACGGCGGCAGCGAGGGCAGCACGCCTGCCGTACCAGTTGGCGGCGGCGGCGGAAGCCGTAGACGTGACCGTAAGGCCCGTGCGAATCGGGGCAAGGGAGCTAATCCACAGGGGCGGACGGGGGCACGCAGGGGCGCGCGCCGGGCCTCTCCGTCCTTGGATTTCGGCGTGGTCAGCAGCCGCCTAGCCGCTGCTGCACCGGCGGCGGCGGAGAACTGGGACATCTCGCCTGACAACGAACGGGAGGAGCTTGGCCAGCAAAATCATGCTGACGTACAGCGGCGGCCTCGGCGCCGTACGGCAGGGCAGATCCTCCGCGACGGTCTGGGGCTGTCCGATGACGGCGGCGGCGGCGCTGGCGGCGGCAGAGGCCGGCGGTCGACGCGGCGTCGTTCCCGTGTGTACGACGACACAGACGATGACATGTTTGCGGACGACGCCATGAGCGGCGGCAGCCACGGTGGTGGGGCTGTGGCGGCAGGCCGCCGCCGCGGCAGCGGCGGCGGTGACGGCGGCGGCGGTAGCACAGGCAGCGCCGGCAGCGGCCACGGCCAGTCGCATGGAGGGCAAGCAGCCTTAGGTGTCGGAGCGGAGCAGCATTTGGAGGACTCGTCGTCCTCCGGAGGGGCGGACCGGCGGCAGTTGGGTCAGCAGCGGCGCAGGCTGCAGCAGCGTCAGGGGCAGCAGGCAGCGGACGTGGCGGGACGGGCTGACGGCAGTACAGACGGGTCTGACGGTGGCAATGGCGGTGGTGGTGATGGTGGTGCACGTCGCAGAGCACCGGGCTCCACGCCCCGGCGGCGCTTGCGGCTGGGCCCTCGGAGAGCTGTGCTTGAGGATGAAGCGACTGATGAGGGCGCACAACAGGCGGCGGCGGGGTTAGCACGCACGGGCCCGCATGCCGCCGCAACGGCGGCGGCGGTGCCGATGAAGATCAAGCTGCCGTTGCATGGTCGCGGCCCGACGGCGGCGGCGCCGCCTCCGCCGCCACCTCGGCAGGAGCTCGAGACTTCTGCCTTGCCGCCGCTGCCATCGCCACTCGGGCTGCTGCACGGCAGCGGCACCCGCGCGCCGCATGCTGAGCCGGCCCACGGCCCCGCAGTCGCGGCCGGCGGCACGGGCGCCGGCGGTGATGGCGGGCCCGGGGGTGCAGCCGGCGGTGCAGTGCCGGAGCCGGGTGCGGCGGCGTTGACGAAGGTGCGGTTGAAGCTCCCGGGGGGGCACGGCACGGGGGGGCCGGCGGGAGGGGCGCCTGCTGCGGGCTCCTTGCCACAACCTTCCCCTGCCACAACCGCCGCAACCGCTGCTGCGCATGGCATGCCAGATGCCATGGCCGGTGCTGACGGCTGCGGCGGCGACGGCGGGAATGCCGGCGGCAACATGGGCGGTCGCATTCCCCAGATGGACGGTGCAGCCGACGTAGAAGAGGACGACGATTATGACGACTTTGGGGACGATGCGACAGCCGCCGCTGCCGTCGCCGCTGCTCCCCATGCGGCTGCTCCCCAGCATCCGCTGCTCCTGCTGCCGCATCACATGAACCCCTGCTTCACAGCCTTGCATGCGTTGACGGCAAACGGAGTCCCCCATGCGGGCGCAACAGCACCACCTCCCCACCCAGCCTTGGTGACCCCAGGCGCCGCAGAGGCCATGGAGGTTGATTCGCCGCAGGGGGCGCTGGTGGCGGCCCACGACGCTTCTGCAGCAGCTGCAGCGGCCCCGTTGCTGCACCACCCGCCTTGCCTCCCAGCTGCGGCTCAGCGAGCAGCAGCGCATCCGCTGCAAGGACAACTACAGCACCACCAACAGGCGCCGTCGTTGCAGCAGCAGCAACATCATGAGCATCCGTCTCCGCTTGCTCAGCTCTTATTGCCGCAAGGGCTGCTGCCGGTGGCTCCTCAGATGCCCCCCGGCCATCTGAGTATCCTCCGAACACTGCCCTCCAGCGGCGGGGGGGACTCGCTTTCCTCGCCCGTCCAGCCCTTGCAACTGCCGCCGCAGCACCATCAAACAACTACCAGAGCCGGAGGACTGAACGAACCCCACGTCTTCACAGCGCCGCCGCCTCCGCACCGCCACCACGTATCCGGGGCGCTCGCGAGCCCCGGTGCTACCTCGCCGATCGCCGCAGCCACGCCAATGCTCGCGGCAAGTACTGCGCCAACGGCAGCGGAAACGCCAGCAGCAGCAGCAGCGTCCGAAGTGCCGGCTGCTACATCGCCGCCTGCTGCTGCCCATGCTGTTGTGAACACCCCAGGTGTTGTTCCTCTAGGCATGGGCGCCGCCGCCGGCAGCGGTGGTGGCGGGGCGGCGGAGCAGCCGCCTGCTGCTGCTGCGCGGGTGCCCCCTGTGGCGTCGTCGTCCAAGCGCGGTGCTGCGGACAGCGCAGCAAAGCCGCCGCCAGCGCACCGGCTGGCGCCTCCACGGCCGCATGGGATCAAATCCATTTCGGATGCCGTACCTGATGCCCAGAAGGCGCTGGGGTTAGTGCCCCTTGGTGAGTGGAGTACGCTGTGCAAGTGTTCATGGCGGCGCCAATGCTTGTGTGGTCGCACTCATCTTCTCTTTCACTTGCATCATACAAGAAACTATACCCAGTCTCTCTTTTGTCTCTCATTATATCGTTCCCTCTCCCGCTCTTGGGTAGGTGAGCAGTGCTCTTCCTTCCAAGTTGTAACACTCCCTCCGCCCTGTGTCATCCTGCCATTTTACGGCGCGTTTAACCATGGCCTTACCCCTCCTCCCTCCCTCCCGCCCTCCCATTCGCACCCCCAGGCGCACACCGCACCGGCCAGCCCCTGGCCGCCCCCAAGGGCTCCCTCACCCGCATGATGCCGGGCCGACCGGGCCAGCAGCAGCGCCCGCCCGCCGCTGCCTCCTCGCTGGCTGCGGCCTCCAAGCACCACCAAGCCGGCGCACCCGCAGCAGCAGGGGGTGTTGTTGCCCCTGAGGGAGGTGCTGTTGGGGCTGTGGGTGCAGGCGGCAGGGCACGGCTGCTCCCCGGGCTGCAAGTGCCTGGCAGGCCGGGCTTGGTGCCGCCGGCAACAACGCTGCAGCCCAAGGAGGCGCCAGACGGGGCTCGTGGGGGCAGTGCTGCGGCTGCTGCCGCGGGTGCGCCTCCGGCGGCGGCAGGAGGTGAGGCACCAGCTGGCGGCCAGCAAGATCACACGGGGCTGCTGCCACCAGCGCCGGCGGAGCTCTCGGCTCCGGATCCGGCACTGTTGGCCGCGGCAACGGGGCCAGCGGGAGCACAGCCCGGATCGGCCGCTACGGTTGCGGAGGTACGTGGCGATGTTGGCGCAACAGCAGCACATGCAGCGGCAGTGGACGCGGCACAGGCCGCTCCTGCCAGCAGCGACGCAGCAGCATCCCCCATGCAGCTGGCGATTCGCACCGCCCTCGCTGCTGCCATGCAGCGGTACGACATGCCGCCGCCGTCAACGACGCCGTCGGCTCCTGCGTCCGCCGCCGCCGCCACCGCTGCCGGCACGCCCCTTCCAACGCTGCTTCCCCCTTCTCACGCAGCCGCTCCCGTCGTCGGCCTACTTCACGCTTCTCACCCGCCATCCCTCGTCGCCTCCGCCGCCAGCCCAACGGGAGCAGCTCCCAGCGCCACCTTCCCGCCACCCACCGCAACGCCGCCTGCACTCCCCTCAGCTGCTGCCGCCGCCGCTGCCGGCCCCTCCACAAGCACCGCCCTCGCCAAGCCACACCCCTCGCACACCCCCGCCTCCGCCGCCGCCGCCTCCCTGGCTCGTCTGTCCGCATGGGAATTGCGGGACGTGCCGCTGCTGGTGGCGGCGCTGCGTCGAGGCCTGACGGAGAGCCCCTTCCATGACGACGTGCCGTACACCATACGAGATCCGGAGCATGTTTTGGAGCAGTTGGAGGAGGCGTTGGTGGTGTTGGGTCACCCCGCGTATGCCGCACCAGCGGCGCTACCAGCGACTGCGGGCGCCGCCGCTACAGCGGCGACTGCGGGTCTGCATGGCGGCGGCGCCGCAACCGCCACCGACGGCGCCGCTGTTGGCCATGCAGCCGCACCTGAAGCTGTCGCCGGCGGTACGTTGCCCGGCGGCGCCAGGGGTTCCATGCCGGTGTCGACGGGTGGTGCTCCGCTGCCGCCAGCAGCAGCAGCGCCGCCCACTCCCCCCGCAGCAGCTGCGGCGGCAAGCAGCCTGGCCAGCGGCACCGGCGGCTCGCTCATGGGCCCGCCGCCGCCTACCGCCGCCGGTGCTGCGTCGTCTCGCGGCCTCGGGGGCAACCCCGCAGCGGCAGTCGGCAGGACACCTCCACCATCTTCCATGCCGCCGCTGCCGCCGCCGCCGCCTCACGCACAGCTTCCCGCCGTGCAGGCTCAGCTGTTGCACGCGTTGCAGGCCCTGCCGCCGCCGCCTCCCGTCTTCACGGTTCGCTTCGCAACGGACGCGGAGCTCCCTCCTGCCTGGCGGCGCTTACGTGACCGTCTGGCGGCGCAGCGGGCGCATTCTCCAGGTCCTGGCAGCACGGCGGTGGGAACCACTCGAGACGGGGATACGGCGGAGCAGACTGCGGAGACGGACCCGGCCAATGCAAGTGTGGGAGTGGGGGCGGTGCATGCGGTTGTGGGGTCGGGGATGCACCCCCCCAGAAGCACTGGGCGGGCACCAGGGCGGCTGAGTAAGAAGGTTGCGAAGTTGAAGAAGGGGCTGGGGCTGTGATCGTGATGTGGGAGGAGGCGTTGGTAGCGTTCAGTGGTGGTAGCTGGCTGGCCAGGAAGAGCGACACGAGCACCAGGATTGGGGCTGAAAGGGTTGTGGAGGCGTTGCTTGTGTGGTTATGTGGAATACTGGATTGATGAGGTTGGAAAGGAGGTCGAGAGCTCAATGGTTTCGTTGCAGGCAAACAAATGTATATCTGACAGATGGTCGCTTGGTTGCATGCATGTCAGATAAGAGATATAGGGTGTTAGCTAATAGGTACAACGTATGCCATGTAAACTGGTTAGAAATATAGTTGATCAGGCAACTGCAGGAACTGTTCACTGTGTGCTGTGGACCGCTGCGCTTCTTATCTGCCGTCTGACCTGACCCCATTGCTGTGAGGCATACGCCATACCGTAGCTGTGTGCGTGCCGCGCGTAGGCATGCTCCTGCCATCTGGTATTAAGGCAACTCGAGCTATGAGGCAATTGAGCGGAAAGGCCGGCCAGAAACTGTTGTTAATGGCTTACCGCCGAACAGACACGGCAAACATAAAGCGGGCTTGTTCACAAGCCGTGGTGGGGCATACGTTCACACCTCGCACGGCACTGCAAGAAAGGCGTCTTTATTACACGTGCCGGTCCCATGCAGGCCCCAAGTGGTTCGTCGGCGGGTATACCGGATAAGGGAACCAAGTTCAAGTTTAAGGAGAGAAACAATAACCTCATAGCGAATGGGCGCTAAGCCCACGCAACCTCTTCAACGGCATTACTTCTGTTGAAAATGCCTTGTGTTAGATACCGCAGGTCACTGCCCCACCTAAAATGCTTGCAAAGGCAAAGTATTAATTTACCGTACCAGGTAAAAGCCCTCCAACGGGCCACCAACAATAATAGTTCCTATTCTGCGGCCGCTATTACCGTGCCTGCGTCGTTGAACGCACCCGACTTTCACAGGTCAAACATTTTAAACGTCAACGTCAACGGTCAGCAGTACACACCCCTGAGTAGTGCTTCTCCTTAGCCCACTTAGCATGCCATGACCTGATAAAAGACTCTAAAACACCGCCATGATTGGGCTATGGCGGGCAGTCTTGAAGCAAATCACAACGTAATGACCACGGTTTCGAGCTCTTTTACCGCAAAATAGGGAGAGATGCACACAACAATGTAAAACCAGCCCTGCAAGATGCACTACAGCCTGAGACTCCAGGCCGTCGGCAGTTCACGCAATACGGTAGCAATAAATCACAGCCCACCACCACCAACACCACCGCCGTACTCATGTCACCAAGTCTAGAACATAGTAGCGGTAGCAACAGCATTAGCTTTCCTCGTGGCAACAAAGGCGAGGTCAGGGCTCCAGCGCAATGCTTCCGCAGCAAGCCCGCGCCCATTTTTTGGAAGGCATCAACAACCACCACATAAAGAAGCAAAGGAAAGGATCACGACCCACCCATGGTTAATAGTCCTCTCTCTGTACACAAGGAAGGCAAAGCACTTCCAAATTCCAGCAGATACAACGCTTGCCAAACAAACCCGCAAGACCCTGGAAAGTCCTGCCCGCCAAACAACAAACAACACCCGCCCAGGCACTCTCTCAAACACCCCCACGAGAAACGCAATCAGGGCAGAAAGCACATGCAATGTGCGCTCATGCCACCAGGCAGCGATTATGGAACAGTGACAAGGGCAAGGCGCGACGCAGCACCTGGCTCCCAGCAACCAGCCGGCTCACGTGCACCTCGATGTCACACTCAAGATGCAAGATGCTTATCCCGTTGGGCACAAACGTGCGCTGGAGTTATCCACCCCCGCCTGGTCCCCTTCTCCCCCAAACGTCTTTCCCGACCCCATCCCACCCCCCACGCCATCCTGGCAACCCGCCTAGCCCACATTCGGCGAATGCAGCCGCCAGTCCTTCTCCCTTTCCCCCGCTGTGCCACAAAGCTGCAGTTGCGCCTTAACTCACGAGCCTTCAACAGTTCCCTAACCCGCCAGCCGCCCATCTAACGCCTCACAGTTATAACCACACTCCGCGGCTAGCACGTTCCCACTCGTCCCCTTCTTTTACCCTCATTCGTTTCCATCGCCCCTCACTCTTGGCCGCCTGTCTAGCATGCGAGCAGCAGCGATAGCAAACCCCGCCCCTCTTATCATCCTCATCAGTACTCCCAGCAGTCAAACGACGACGCGTAGTCGTTTGACCCCAGCAGCGCCGGGCCCCGGCCGCCGCACCGGGAAAACAGCGCCACCTCCTCCTCCGTGTACTGCTTGCTCATCCAGGGGTGCGCCAGCAGCTCCGCCGTGCTTGCGCGCTGGGAGGGGTCCCGGTGGAGGGCCTGCAGCCGGGCAACAGGCGGCAGCAAGGGCGTAAGAATCCGGGTGGCGATGCGGTTTCGGAGGAGCCAGAAGGACGGGAAAGCCGGCGGTATGACCAAGCCCACGCCTACGTTGCAGTGCTCGGAGGAGAAAGGCCGTGTACCGGTAAACGAGTAGTGAACGGTGCATTATAGAGCGGTGTGCGGATGTCTTTTCAGGGCGGACTGGCGCCCTGTTCTTCATGAAGCCCTTCCTTGATACTCACAGCAGCAGCTATCGGCAACACACACATTCCTCATCCAGCCGCACCTGTTCGAGCCACTCTGTGAACTCGCGGCTCAGGTTGGACGGCAGGTTGACCTTGTCGCAGTGTGCGATGCTGTACAACACGTTCTCGTAGTGGTAGTGGTCGGGGCTGAAGGGGTGGCACCCGGTGACCGCTTCCAACGCCATCACGCCTAGAGCCCACACGTCGTTCTGAAAGAAGAGAAAGGAAAGCGCAAGAGGTTGGCGCGATGCATGTCAGGCACGAAATGAAGCCAGTTAATAATGAAACGCGCGAATGGATATGCGTGCACTACTGGTATGCTGGACGGGTGTAGGAACTTGTGGACCAGTATCAAGTAGCAAACACCTCTTTTGCCACTGCTGCTGCTGCTGTTGTTGCCCGGGCTGCTGCAAAGCGCCGTCAAGCTTGAAACCAGCTAGTACGTACCTTCGGCCCAATTGCCGACTGCATTCCGTGATTCCGAAACATCGCGCGCAGCACCTCCGGCGCAGCATACAACGGCGTCCCTCCTGCCGTACAGATTGCTGTACTTGATGCCCTATAGGTGGTGCTGCTGCAGGTGCTAGCACTGCAGTCGCTGTCTATTGACCTAGATCCAGTGGACCCGGATCCTAAGCTCGCTGAGCAACTGTCGGAGTCGGTGAGGGAGCAGGAATCCTCCGCTATGTGTGTTGGCTGCGCGAGTCCAAAGTCCGCTAGTTTGACCGTATCGCTGCCGCTGACCAGACAGTTTTCTGGTTTGAGGTCACGATGCGAAAAGCCCTGAGCGGTGGGATGGAGAGGAGACATGGAGGATAAAGTAGGAGGGAGATAGGTCAGTATAGGCTAGTAAGGAAACAAAACGGCAAGGCTGTTGTGCTTGATTATGTATCAGGGTTGTCTATGGGCTGCAAGACGTGATGCGTTGAAGCAGCAATAAGGTAGCATAACATGGCACACAAACTTCCCAGACATCCCCGTCGTCCCAGACTGTCTCCGGGGTTAGCACTTTAAGAGGTCAAAGCAGCGCCGCGACTAGAATTACGCCTAAGGACTAAGGTTTCAAGCTTACGAATGGGAACACGAGGGAGGCAAGGGGAAATTACCTTGTTGTGCACCACATTGAGGGCTTGCAACACCGGAGCGATGAAAAAGTCGCGTATCCGGCATTCTGTCAACCCTTGCAAATGCTTTCTAAGGTCGCCGCCATTCGCGTATTCTAGTAAAAGGTACACCCGGGCGTAGTCCTCAAATGCCTGGACGGGAGTAATGAAACGCATGGCTTCTCATACAAAAGCTGTTCAAGAAGCCCAGGATGGCGTAATGGCACTTACCGCTAGAAATTGGACGATGTTTGGGTGCTGCAAGCTGGAGTGTATGTCGATTTCCGTTTGGACCTGCCAAGACAAAGTTCACATTCCACGCCGTCAATAGGAGCGTCACGCAAAAGTATATGAAATTCCATTCTATGTGCGATCGCACCTGTTGCCTGGCTCCAGGGCTCAGCTGGTCACGCTGATAAGCCTTGACGACCACCTCGCTACCAGTGCACTTACACCTCGCCACTGACACGTAGCAGTCGCTATGGTATGCCAGGGGTCTTCGCGTTTCAAAGGCGTCGCTTAAACAGCTGCAATGGGAGCGTAAGGACACATGTACTAAACTCGACATTTTCCGTGGGAACGTCCAAGCAAAAACAGCCACACCTGGCCTCCTCAATGGCGTCGCAAACTTCCTGAGGGCAGGCAGCGCTGCTGCACAGGAGCTGCATTTGTGGACGCCTCGGGACGCCTGGGGACGCCTGATACGACTAAGGTCTGTCCTTTTTGCCAGTGTTCAGAATAGCAGCTATTCTTATGCTCCTGGCCTAGGCCTTAAATGCTTAGTCGAAATTGTGACGGGTAACTTTGGCCAACACTACCCCAAAGAGGCTGGTCACGGCGACAGGTCAAAAAGGCCGAGACACGTTTATTGTCAAGTGCCTAAGTGTCCATGCAAGTAACGATACTAAGCAAGCCTTGTTTAGCAGCGGCCGTGGAGTTGAATGAAGGCAACGTACGACAGACAGACGACGCATCCGTACATGGTGGGCGATAGCACGTTGTGCGAGCGTAACCTTGCGGCGCTTTACTCTGTCAGCTATGCGTTGATGAGCTAATAAGTAGTAGAATTAGTTGGCATTCGCCTTCGTATGCGTGGGCCCGATGGCAACTTCAAGGCCGTTTCCAACTGGGCAACGTCTATAGGACAGCAGCGATTTCTCGCGGAAAATGCCGAGCTTGCGATCTGTTATTTCGCACCCCGATCCTTACTGAGGGGATCGGTGGCGTTGAGGCGTTAGGACAGTTAACTGCTATAGCGGCGATTCGGCCTCGTATGTCTATTCCGTCCCCGTCTAAACACAACACTCATGCACTTCTGCGTATGGCAAAAACATAGACAAGGATACGCGCTCGTTCTGCCCTTGGCAGACGACAATGCAAGAGGATGTAGCGCCGTCTTCGTCCCTAAGCAAACCCTTTATCGCAGGCCGCTATACGTTAAAGGGGATTCTTAGACCGCCTTCTACGGATGACGGTTGGCTTACGGCTGGAACAAAGTCCACGGGCCATTGAACAGTCCGCGTGGGTTTCCCGGGTGTATGACAAGCTACTCCTCTTGCAAACAATGGCATGCCCCGAAGGGACGCTCTACAATGTGGTCTTGTCTGCGTGGTGCTCAAAGGGGTTGCCTGCATAGAGAGTTCCTATCTGCAAATGCTGCAGCAAACGTGCGCTAGCCTCCAAAGTATACACATCAAGAGTTTTTCCGTAGCAGATACGTGTAGAGTTGTAGACCCCAGCCCCCGTCCTACACCCGGATTGCCATGAATGCATCAAGACGGCCTACCCCGCCCCGATTCTCTCTTTCGCCGCTATGCACTGAACCAAAGCATGAACAGGCATCTCCCCAACCCATGCGCTTCCATGCCGTGCATGCCGGATAACATCGTGCTTACATTGCAATTATGTGTAACAGGTGAAGTATTCACATGCCCGCAAACAGCTCAGCTCCTCGCTCCACATCAGCCAGCACCTCCCGTCAATACCCCATGGGCCTTCCACATTGCTCCCTATTCCTGCCTACGTCGGCGACAAAAGCCCCTTCACAAACAGTACTTGTCCGCCCTTTGCTCACTGCACCACGTGGCTCATGTGCGTGCTCCCGCGCCTTCTGTTAGTCAAGTCTCTCATTGTACACGTGGTACGTCCAGTGGCCAGCACACGCCTTCGTCATGAGAAGACTGACAAGCGCGAGCCGCCAGTCGGCTGAAGTGCCCCTTTGTTCACTTGCTGTTGCAAGCACAGGTTGAGGGCAGCCAACACTCCACATCGCCACTCGGACGCGGGATCATGTTGGAAAGCATGTCCCTTGCACTTACTCTCCCATGCGCAGTCACATACCACCCTAAGCCTCATGTACCTTTAGATCTTGGCCCATGGCCAATCAGCCTTCCCGCCTACTGACCATCACTCCTTCTCTCATCGTTCACAGTACCATCCCTGCAATCACCCCGTCTATGGTAACATGCAGCCCTGCATTCCGCCAACCCTTATGCTTCCAGCAGTTCGTGGCTTACAGCAACACAGCATGAGCTATGGGAGCGCTGGAGGACTTGACAAAACGCTGGGACAAAACCTCCAGCCCCTCTCCCGCATGCGTGTAGTAGACCTGGCTGAGCCGACCTGCCGAGCTGTCACCTAGCTACCTCGCGTTGGCCGATTCGCCCTCGCCACAACGATAGACCCATGGGTCGAAAGTCCTTCGCCAACTGCATCCGGATTCCCTCCGCCGCATGCTTATGCATTTCTACCGGCCCACAGGTCGCTTTGAATCCATTACTCGATCTCGCTATGTTGCTGGTGCCGTTACTATCACTGCTGCTACCACGCAAGCGCAAGCTGCCACAAGCTACAGGTCAAATGCAGACTCCTCAAAAGGCTTTCCACCCAGATTTCCCACCCAGTGTCCGCCGCCGCCGCCGACCTAGCGGGGTTGTCCTCTTTGTCATCTTGTCGAGCGGTTCATCAAGCGCTGAGTGCCTGGATGGCGATCTGGGTCAGCAGGTGCGAGGAGATCAGGGTGGCGGACAGCGCCGCGGCGGTGGAGGGGGCGGACTGGGAGGCGGCCCACTGCGCCTGGTAGGCGCGGATGAGGTAGCCGCCCGTGGGGTCTGAGGGGCGGAGGGCGGAGGGGAGCGGGGCGGTGACGCTACAGCCTACTCTGGGATTGGGGAGCCGTCCCGTGTGGGATGTGGTCATGCTGCGACCGCCCTTCCGCACCATATCCCAACCCGGCCCTCACCTACCCCACCCTCCCCTTGCAACTCCCCTCTCCTAACCCAACCCAACCCAGCGTACCCCTCCTCCCCAAACCACCCCTAACCGCGCCCCCCTCCCTAACCCGCACCCTTCCCTAACCGCGCCCCCCTCCCTAACCCGCACGCCTCCCTAACCCGCACCCCCCCTGACCCGTGATCAGGTGCTCCACCAGCTTGTACTTGATGGACGGCGGCGCCAACGTGAACACCACCAGCGCGAACGCAATCAGCTGACCAGGTCCCAGGTTCGAGGCCAGGAAGCCGCGCCAGAAAAACGAGGGAAGCCCGAAAAACGTCGAGAAAAAGTCGTTCGTGGCCGCCAAGTCCAACGTCGCCAGCAGCTCCATACCGAACACCTGGAAAGCCGCTTGCGTGCGCTTCTCCTGCGGCCACAACGCATCCCACACGCGCTTGCTCACACCCTGCGCGCCCAGTCGCCCGCCGCATGCTGCATCCACCGCCAGCGCTGCCACGATTTCCTCCGCCACGCGGGGAGCCTCCCTGAAGGAGCGGCTGACGCTGAAGCCCGTGGCGGGGTGCACCAGGCAGGCGGCGGCTCCGAAGGCGGTGAGGGGCTGGTCGGCGGCGGGGAGCGGGCCCCCCACCGGGATGTAACTCCACTCCTCCTCGTGGATCTGAGGAGGGTAGAGGAGGTTGTGGAAGAGGAGGTTGAGAAAAGCGCAGGAAGATGGGGGGCAGAGGGAGTGTAGTTGTAGGAGGGCGTGAGGAAGGAGAGGGCATAGAGGGAATTGTGGGCAGGTTAGGGTGGCGGGATGTGGGAGACATTCGGCTTACGGTACCAGCCCAACAAACCCTTATCAGTAGCCCTTATCAGTGATACGGACGGGTAAAAACAGACCAGAATGGCGCTGGGGATCATCAAACCTTCCAAACCTTGCACCGCTACAGTACAATACGCACACGACGCACCTTCTTGACTGAGATCCCCATGGCCTTCAGCCGCCGCGTGAGTCGGCGCTTGAGCACCGCGAAGGGCAGTGCGGGTTTGGCCACCAGGCAGGTCTCCTCCAGGAACACCCGCCCGCCCCCCAGCGGCATGGCGTACAGGAAGGAGGGGCTCTCGGAGGCGCTGCCCCACAGCCCCTCGCCCGCGTTGGGGTGCTGGCCGGCCTGAGGTGGGGGTGGAGGGGGGGAGGGGGGGAGTGAGGCAGGACAGTACGAACGTTCCCCGGGGAGTCAAGGATAGACAACCATAGGAAACAACAAGTTAGGGCAAAACAGTGGGGATATGCCTGAGGAAGGTTTAGGAGGGAGGGTAAGTGAGGCTAGAGATAGTGCTAGAATTTCCCACCGAGCAGCAGCTCAAGCTGATCCTGGGCATCCCGGCACTCAACCATCCGCCCAAGGCAGCAACAGAAGCCCAACAGCAACAACATCCGCAACAGCGCCGCCCGCCCGAATGCACGCACCTGCAGCCGGGGCGCCGTGGCGTCGTACAGCCCCGTATGGTGGCGCCGGAAGTCCATGAAGAGCATGGCGTCCGTGGGGTAGGCGCCCTCGTAGCCCTCTACCTCCGCCTCGATGCCGTACGCCGTCTGCGCCGCCACCACCGGCCCCGCCTCCTCGTAGCGCAGGAACTTGCCGGCGGCGGCGCCGGCAGCCACCGTGACCAGCCTGAGGAGCCGGGTGGGTGAAGAAGGGTAGGTGGGTGACGGTGGATGACGGTGGATGCAAAATACGGTAGTAATAAGCCTGGTTGGGACATGAGAACTAGTAAGGCAAAGACATTAAGGTTGAAAGCGGCACTGTCTGTTGCTTTACTGCTGGTATCGTGTCCATTGTAGGCGTGGGTGGTGGTGGGTGCATGCACTGGAGGAGGGCGGCCTGTGAGCAGCGGCAACACAGCAGCAGCAGCAGCAGCGGAACACCGCCCCCTTGTCGCGCCCGGCGCCCCCTTGTCCCCACAACGCATACGCCCAACTTCCTTCGCCTGCCCCACCAACGCCGCTGTGCCTCCCCTCCCCTCCCGCCGCCCCACCTGCTGCCGTACACGGTGCCCTCACGAGTGGTGAGCCGCATGCGGCCGGCGCCAGCGGCCGCCTCCGGCCCCGCCTCCGCCCCCTCCACCAGCTGAATGTCGGTCACCTCGCAGCAGCTGAAGCGCACCCCCGCGGCGGCGCACAGCTGCAGCAGGTGAGCCCGCAGCTTGCGGCGGCTCACCCGACCGTAGCCGCGACCCACTCGAACCTGGGGGCCAGGGAGAGGAACCAAGCCGTGGGGAAGGGGAGCGATGGAGGCAGGAGGTGGGAAGGAGGGAGAGGGGAGTGTGGGGCGACAGGAGAGAGAGGGGATTAGGGCTCAGGAGCACGGGAAGGGGGCAAAAGAGGGAAGGGAGGTGGGGAAGAGGGATGAATGGCATGCTGACGCAAGCGGCTGCGGTTGTGTTTTCGTGGTGCTTTGGTGGTGGCAGTTTCGGTGGGGTGCATGCTGGAAGGCTGCTGCTACCCATAGCATGCAACAGTGGGTCGCGTCGGTAAGGTCATGAGGCCATTACCCATGGCTTTGAAGAACACGGTGCGGCGCGGGCTGGCAAGGGCGCTGTCGCGACCCAAGGGTCAGTCAGCGATTCCACAACCCCAACGTCGCCATCCCAGCCGCTGAGGCATGCATTCCCTGTTAGCTCAGGTCGTAGGCTGAAGCCTACGCTGACGTCTTTCCCTTACACCGTCCGCCCCCAAGCCTAACCCGCCCCTACGACCCAGGTCCAGGTCCAGGCCAACCCGCCCAACCCACCGCCACCCCTGCACCCCCCGCATCCCATGTTGCCCCAAGCTGCAACCCCGGCTCAGCTTCCCAGTATTTACAGCTCCGTGCTCCTCGCCTTTCCCTCCCCTTTCCTTTCCCTTTCCGATCAGTGTTTCCGCCGATCATTCCCTGCCTGGCCGGCTTTACCCCCCCCCCTCATGCTCGTCATTCAGCTTGTCAGTGTTTCTTTATTTTTACCCCCCTCATGCTCATCCGCACCTCCTTTCCCTCCCCGAAGTAGCACACCGCGTCCGGCCAGGCCGCCTCCAGCGTGTCCTCCAGCCCCAGCTGCCGCCACTCGTCCACCCACACGCCGTAGTTGTTCACGATGGGGCCGTCCAGTCCTGATGGAAGGGGAGAGGGGAAGGTGGAGGGTGGGCAGCGTTGTGGGATGACCTTTTGCTAATCTCACGGAGCTGGGATTCCCTTATGCCGGTAGCAGAGCAGGCAGGTTGGCATGCCGGGGAGACTGTGGCAATGAGGCTGTTTCGGCAGGGCCGGCCAGATAGAAATTGTTACCGACAGGTAGACAGTTTCTACCGGGGGCCGGAGCTGGTAAGCGGGTTGCGGGACATTTACCATACACGTGATACCGTTGTAGGCGGTCTAGAACTGGGGTTGTTACCAGAACTGTGAATGTTTCTTCCGGGATGTGCTACTCGTGTTCGCAACATGCACTGACGGCCTTGGGTCAACATGCTGAGGTGCACGGGGCCGCCATCACACCCCAAATCAAACGCATCGTAGCAGCTAGCAAAAATGCCGTACTGACAGGTGGTACGACAGAGGCCCCGTGCTGTTGGATACACGATGCTGGTGCAGTGCAGCGGAGTGTGCTTTGGGACTTACCCAGGACGTTCACAGAAAGGCCGCGCTTTGCGACTTCTGCTGCGAGGAAGAGCCCCGCGGGCCCCGCGCCCACGATAGTGAGGTCACAGGGTGCCGAGGGGTCGGCCGGTGCCAGGACTGATGCAATGCTCGCCTGTCCTTCATCGGCTTTGTTTGCCTAAAATTCAAGGGAAAAGGTCGCATGTTATTTTACATTAGGTTTATGGGTTGAGGGACGCAAGAGACTTACCTGGAGGTTCACCAGAGCAGACTCGTAGTGGCCTTCTCTAATCGTTTGGTTAAGCGTCGTGGGGACAAGTATCTCCGTCTCCACTGGCCTGGTAATCACAGCGGATGCCGACGAAGATGGAGAAGATGCCTTATCTGTTACACTGACTTGGCAAGCGACCCGGCGACGGCAGCTTGCATAATGCGCGGCCACACATGCTTTGCTAGGCGCCGGCGAATACCCCGACGAAGTGGAAGGCGTGCAGCTACGTTTAAACGCTTGAAGGTTCATAGCGACACTGGCCGGCGAATTATGCTACGCGGGCAGCAGTGCGCTTTGCTTGCACCCCGCCCAGGCACGCGAGCCGGAGTGCGGATCAGGACACCTCAAGGGCGCAATGGCTTCGCTTTGAGGTATGCTTTGAGTAAATTGTAGGTGCTTTTGCGCCAGCGGCTAGGCTCGCCGAATATATGCAAGAGTACTGAGGAATGGGAAGGAATAACACATTGAAAGCTGCCCTCTACTACGGATTAGAGACTATGACACACTTATACATCTTTGAGCAACCTGCGGCTAGCCCAAAGGACGGGTTGTTTCAAGGCGCCGAAACCAATAAGATGTCCCTCGTCCCAACGTCCTAACGAACTAGAAACTTAGCACTCTTGCTCAATTGTTTATGCACGCAAGGCTAACTCCTGCTTAGGCACCATTGCTTTCGAAAGTTGCCGGCGTAGGGACGAAAACTTTGTGGGTTGACTGCACGTATACGTAGAGGTTTGTGCGAAAGACATTGAACTAGAGACCGTTTTACGTTTCCACACAAGTACTTTAGAGCTTGGATTTATAACTGGCTTTTAACTTCTTACCGGTCCTCTGGAAGATCGACTGCTGCAAGCTCTAGCTACTAGGCGTACTATTGCGTAACCTCCGCCCGCTGCAGCCAGAGCTCAGCGGGCGGGGTCTGAAGGATGGCAGATGCACTCTTCGGCGCAGTAGGCAGGGAGGCTAACTTCTGTTGGCAGGACCGCGAAATACGCTTCGACAGCAACTTAACAGACGTCGGGCCACGACAAGGCGAAGAGCTGATATCTGTCTTGGTGGGAAAAACATGACTTGCGGAACTGTCCATTAGTTGGGCATGCCAAAATCGCCAGATGCCGCTTACACGTGGTGCTCGCCCATAACCAGGACGCTGTGGAAGACACCAAAGGAAACAATGGGGATGCGGGAGAGCTGCGTATCACCAACTTGCGACTCGTTTGGGTCTCTAAAAAGAACCGCCGGACCAACATCTCCATCGGCTACAATTGCGTCACCTCCGTCACCATGCGCTCGGCGACATCCCGCATCAACGGTACGCTTGGTCGGGGAGGAGTGGACTGTGTGGGATGAGGCCTGAGGCCAGGGGTAAGCGTCACCGGCACAGCCCGCTGGTGTGCAGTGTTCCGTTCATTCCCGGCCCTTGCTCATGAGTGCCTAGGAGGGCAAGAGACGCACAAATCGTTGCGTGGAGCTGCCCAAATCAAACCCCCTTCCTAGCGGTCCAGTTGATCCGCAGCTTGCGCCATAGCCGCCACACGGGGCCACTTCACCGTTACCCTCACACCTTTCAGCTCCCCACCTTCCCACGCCCCGCCTGCCTGCCCTCCTGCCTGCAGGCGCCACACAATCCCTCTACGTGTTGACCAAGTACCACAACCAGCGATTTGAATTCATATTCACGGCGCCCTCCGACAGCTCGGACATGCTGTTCGGCAGCGTGCAGGGTGTCTTCAGGGCGTACGAGAACAGCCGCCTCTACCGCGACCTCAAACTGCGAGGTGAGGGCTGCTGGGACGGCCGCCGGTGGGCCTTACGTTGCGGCGGTTGGTGGGGGGCATTAAGTACTGTAATAGATCTTAGCATCCCTTTGCCGTCTGCACCTTTCGACTCCCTCACCTTCCCAGCCGCCCGCCACCGCACCCTGATACCCCTCTTCCCCTCCTCCAAGGAGGCTGGTGCCCCGTAGGGACTGCATACCCGGTATCCTACCCTTCACCCCATTTGCCTTTTCTCTAGAAGCCTTCCTCCTAGCTCCTAGGTCTGGGTTTCCGACATTCATCCGGCCGAACCTTCCAGCACCCTTCTTCCTCCTTCCTTCCTTTCCCTATCCACACTCCCTTCTCCCTTCCCTCTTCCCCCCCTTCACTTTCCATTCCCCGCCACCCCCTCCCCGCCTCCAGGCGCGCTCATCATCGAGCGCGAGCTGAAGCTGCTGCCCCTGGAGCAGACCTACAGCCGCGTGAACGGCGTGTGGAGCCTGATGGCGGAGCAGGGCAACCTGGGCACCTTCTTCATCTCCAACGTGCGGGTGGTGTGGTACGCCAACCTGGTGGAGGGCTTCAACGTGTCCATACCCTACCTGCAGGTGGGAGGCGGAGGGAGGGGGGGAGGAGGGGAGGGGAGGGAGAGGGGAGGCTGCAGGGTGAAGTGGGCGGGGTGTGGGGCAAAGGGAGGGATAGGGGTTGCCCTAGCGTATGGGTGAGGGAGGAAGGAGGAGTGGAAAGAGGGATTAGATAAACTGAGCCGAAAGAGGAAAGAGGGATGGGGATTGCGAGTGCAAAAGGGATGCTATAAAGGGAGGTTGGGCCACCTGCTGCTACGGTAGCCTGCCGGCTCAGGGCTTTGGGTTGGGGACCCCCAAAGGTCAGGCTTGCTGACACAAAGGGATACCAAGTTACTGAAGCGCTCCTCCGGCTGTTGCAGCAGGTAACAACACCCTTCGCCCCTCTCCCTCTCCGCCCCCCCCCCGTGCTTTCCTATGGTTTGGTATTGTCTTTGACTATGCCACCCCTCCCTGCCCCCCAAGATCCGCTCCGTCAAGATCCGCGACTCCAAGTTCGGTCAGGCGCTGGTGATCGAGACCAGCCCCGCCAGCGGCGGCTACATCCTGGGCTTCAAGGTGGACCCGCGCGAGACGCTGGAGTACGTGTACAAGGAGATCAGCAGCCTGTGGCAGGTGGGCGGCAGGGGGGTGGGGGGGTGATGGTGTGCGGGAGGGGTGGTGTGCGCGAGGGGCTTGCGACAGCGCGCATATGCGCAGGGGTTCATGGGCTCTGGTTGGGCGCGTTCCTGTTGGGTAATGTGTTGTGGACAAGCCGGTATGTTACCGTAGGCTTCGCGACTCCACCCCGTCCCGCTCCCCTCTTCCCTCTTCCCCCCCGCCCCCCAACCAGGTCTACACGGCCAACCCGGTGTTCGGAGTGGAGTACCGGCCGGATGAGTCGGGGATGGCGGCTCCGGGCGGACTCATGATCGCACCCTCGTAAGCAGGGGGGTGGGAGGAAACGGGCGGTGACACAGGGTTTGAGACATCTTTCCCACCCAATCATCGGAGTCTTCTGTGTAGAGGGTTTGAAACGTGCGTGTGGAGAAGAGTGGTTGTCAAGTACAGGCTGTAGATGCCTGGAGAACTAGAAGACGCCGGTACATGCGCCAATTGTCAAAGTTACTCCCAAGCCGCAACCCTAACGTCACATTTACCCCAATTTTGCGGAAATCCTTTTATGAAACAGGGAGCAGGACATCGAAATTGTGGAACCGCCGGATCGTGGGGACGCGCTGGCCCAGTATTATGCGGATGCAACGAAGGGCGTCGACCGAGACCCCGTATACTGCGCCGAGCTGGGGCTTGCTGTTGAGCAGCTTAAAGAGGGCCTAACAATTGAGCAGCTTTGGAGCGTGCTGTGAGGTTTTCCTAGGTTGCATTACCGGGATGTATGGGGTTGGGACCTTTGTCGATTAGCTGCGTAGTACTTATGCTTTGCGGCTGAATTGCCGGCTGGAAGGGTAGAGTGAGCATGTACGTTCGGGAGCGCCATTCCCCATATGTCATGAATCCGCTGGATCATGTACAGCGTGCATTTCATATCGCCACTATGGTATTCTTGCGTTCGCTCAAGCTGTAAATTATTATTACTGTAAGAACGCCATATAGAGACAGTAGTTACAAGGTTACCTACACGGCTGTGCGACTTGACCGCGTCGAGATCATCGCTTGCTTGACCAGGAGAAATGGCATCTTGCATGATCTCCCGCTCGATGCGCTTTGGGGTTCGGCCTCAGCGACGGTCTGCCACGATTACGCGGGCTGAGGCGCAAAGCACAAAAGTTTCGTTTAAAGTTACACGGCATGTGGACTTCGGCCAGAGCGTCCTTCTTGTCGGCAGCGCTCCGGAGCTGGGGGCTTGGGATGCTAAGCGTGCTCTGGAGCTCAATTGGAGTGCGGGAGACAATTGGTCGGCTTCGGTAACGGTACCCGCAAGGTCAGGAACCACGTCCAGGCCCTTTCTAAGCATACTGACAAAGCAAAACCATTTCAGGAACATGATAAAATTTAGGTTCAGATGCATGACCTGCTCCCTAACCGTCCTGCATTGGATGTTTCCGCAACTGGGTGTTGCGCATTTATTCTTATCAGGTCCTCAATGGAGTACAAATACATCGTGAAACGCAAGGATGGACTCGACTGGTGCCCAGGGCAAAACAAGGCCGTGGTCCTGCCGGAGGCAGCGGCCGTAGAGGTGAGGCCACTTGCAAAGCGGGACGCAAGCCTGGCACCATCCCACGAGCAATGTTTCATAGTCTTATAGTCGCCCCAGCAGCGTGTTGCTGCCGTGACCTTCAAAGTTCCCTCAGGTTCGTTCCTTTCGTAACTCAACTGTACGAAAGTGATCACCTAGGCCCAACCCACCCGCCCTACGGCCTCCCCACGAGTAACACCCCAACCGCCGTCAGCAAACGCCATCGCCCCTTCCTCTCCGCCCCTCTCCCGCGTGCCCCCACCGTCCACCCACTCCCACCAGGTCAGCGACTCCTGGGACAACCGCGCCAGCTCCCTGGCCGTCCTCAAGCCCCTACCGGCCGCACCCGCGCCCGCTCCCGCTCCCGCCGTTGAAGCCCCCGTGGTAGCAGCCGTGGCTGCCGCCCCGGCCGCCGCCACCACCCCAGCACCCGCAGAGCTGCCCTCGACAACCGCCATGCCAATTGCACCTGAGCCGGCCGCCACCTACGCAGCTGCGGGTACGAACGGTGTGCCCCCTCCCGAGGTGGTTGCTGCGACTGCTATTGCCGCGGAGGCGCCCTCGCCCGTGAACACGATGGACAACATCTTGATTTCCGAGGTACGGCAGAGATGCCTGACGTACACAGATTCGCTTTTGCCGTCATGTTGCCTTTTTATGTTTCGTACCCGTCATCTTTGCACCACAGCCGTGCCCTTGCCTTGCCAACGAGCACGTTACCAGTATTTGTGGAACCGGCTCTGTGACCCGATTACACCGCATGCACTGCACTCTCTTCCCTGCTCTCCCTCCCCTTCTTTACCCTGCCTTCCCTACCCCGCTACTCCACCTCGCAGTTGATGGCGGCTCCCGCGGAGGCCCCCAGCACCGGCTCTGCAGCGGCCGCCCCCACCTTCCTGGAAACCACCTTCGAGCCCTGCTTCCCTGCGCCGCCGCCACCCACCTCCCCGCAGCAGCCGCAGGAGGGCCCGGGCGCCTTCGCGGCCAACAACATCGTGCAGACGTACCCCAAGGGGGCGGTGCCGCTGGGGGGCAGCAGCGACCCCATCACACAGTACGAGGAGGCGGACTCGTACAAGGTAGGTGGGCAGCCGGGCGCCGAGGTGTGGACGTGTGCATGACTGGGGGATGAGACAAGTAAGGGAGAAAGGGGCATGGGAGAAACTGTTAAGTGATAACATGCTGCCTGGTCGCAGCCTTTTGCATTCACCTGTATCGGCTATACTACATGTGTGCGCCTACTTCATCCCGCCGCCGCTCCCCTTCCACATACAGGTCGTCGATGTGGTTCCGGCGGCCGCCGACAAGGGCCCTGCAGCGGCGGCGGCGGCATCAGCCACTGCAGTGGCGACGGAGGCCCGGCCGGCCAAGTCCAAGCCGCTGGACTCCATGACCGTCTCACAGCTCAAGGCGGAGCTCAAGCGACGCGGGCTGTCGTCGTTCGGTAACCGGCGGGAGCTGATCGTGCGGTTGCGGGACGCGGGCGCACTGTGAGGCGGGGCCTGGACGTCAGGTTGTTGTTCTTGCTGTTGCTGAGGTGGGGTGGCGGGGTGAGTCCCTCTTTACTGGCGCGGCCTCCGTGCGTTGGGGAATTCGGCGGGTTAAGGTTTGGGTGTTGGGTTGGGGGCTGCGAGGTGGCGGCTGAGGGTGCCAGTGGTGGTCGTCCCTGGGGGGCCTGCAGCAGTAGGGTGATGAGTTTTGGTGGTTTTGGTGCTGGGTAATGGAGCGTGTGCCGACGGGGGCGTGGGTTTCACTTGGAGCTGTATTGGCTGGGTTAGGTGGTGTGGAGGTGTTGCGGAGTCGAGAGGTGCTGCCATGTCTTTGGGGATTAAGCATGTGGCGTAGGTGAAGGCATGTGTCGGAGGGGCCCAAGGAATGCATGGAGAGAGGGTTCAGATGTATAAATGCAACACATGTATGATCATGCTGCGTCTGATGACGCTTTAGGAGGAGGTAAATACTTAAAAGAGTGCTTGGTGGTGGGTGGGTGGAGGTAAGAATGTGTTCTCTTGGCTTTTGCTGGCATGCATCGTGTATTCTTTTGGTCTTTACGCTGCTCATGGTTGTGCTTTTGAGAAACGATCGTGTATCCTGTCATTCTTTGCCTGAAATTTCCGCTGTTCGGCTTCGTGGTCGTATTTCTTGCCATTTTCTAGGGTGCATGCAATAATGTGGCAGTGTGATGCGCAGGTTCAGCTGACCCGTGGGTCGTGACCTGGCCGCCTGTGATGTGCATTTCGCACCAATTATAGCAGGGTTTGTGTCCTTGCGGCCAGTTCAGTGATACAGGGTTGTCGTGACGTGCTGACGACCCTTGGCGTGCGTCTGGGCTTCATCAGGGTCAGTAAAAGCTCCCAATAGAGTTGGCCCAATGCCTGGTGAGGTAGCAAGCAAGCAAGCTACGGTTCAGAGGCTACCGACCCGGCCTATTGTTACAAAGTTGGGCGCTTACCCAGATCGCCCAGATTACCCAGAGGCATTGATTGAACCTCGCCCCAGCTTTCCCATGCGGCCATGCCACGTGACTACCTCAATCACCAGTCCGCGCTATCTGCACTCCAGACACTCGACCTCGGCTGTTGCACCATTGCTTCAACGGCCAAACTACGTTGAAGCGGTGCCGCCAACAGAAGCGCCTCCACCTGTCCCTGCGGCTGCTGGTGAAGCTGCCTCAGCAGCTGCTGAAGATGCCGCCGCTTCCCCTGCCGGTGACGCCGCCCCAGCTGCCGCTGCCCCTGCCTGCTGCGCCGCCCCAGCTTCCCCCGCCGCTGCCCCTGCTGCTGCTGCTGCCGAGGTGGCGGCAGCCGAGGCGGAGTGCACGACCCGCTGCACGGAGGCGTCCAGAGCGAGACCCTCAGCCACACGCCGCCGTAGCGCAGCCCACGTATCCTGAAAGCCTGGCGAGTAATCCTGCAGGCATGGTGTGGCCATGCAGCTTTGAGCACAGCGCGTTTTCGGTGCATGAAACCAGACTCGCTCCCCCATGCCGTTTCATGGCCTGCCCCCGTCCCCGCCGGCAGCCCCCATGCCGTAACATCGCAGGTTGCTTACCGTTAGCATGTACAGGCTCGTGCTGGTGTATATCCCCGCCAGGGCTGCACGCTTGCTGTACCATGTAAGATCTGTGGATTCGTCGCCTAGTGCCGCCCAAATGTCATCCACCATGCTGAACAGAAGCTTAAGGCTGTGGGGTGCGTTTGATGGCCGCGCCGCGACTGCCAGCGCTTGCGGCCATGAGTCCACATAGGGCGCAACCAGTTCAAGGCGTATTTGAAGCGCTCGGGCAACACGCTCGTCTAGTGGTAGGAGCTGGAGTTCTTCCTTACGAGCCGCTATCTGCTCAACACACCGCTGGTTGCAATCATCCATGAAGTACTCCACTAGCTCTCCTTCTCCGCGAGACAGGATACCCGTAACAGCCGGTGATAATTTCAGGTCGTGAGCGGCTGCAACCAAGGCTGCAGCGGTCCATCCGCGCTCCTTAACGTGGGAAAGTGCACCCATCAACAACTCCTGCCGGAGTGCTTGCACTTCTCCGCTCGAAGCGCTAAAGGTCCTCCCAGATGTGCTTGCATCATTCGCATTGGACGCCAGCGATGTTCTGCGGCAAGCTGACTGCGCAAGTGCGCGGCATCTGCCTGCCAAAAGAAGACCACGCCCGAAGGCTGACATCCTTCGGCTTCAGGACAAATAAATATCACAGATCGCGTTGTTTATAACACTGTTCTCTCAGAGGATGAAAATCCCGTCCTAAAAGTCGTAAGCGCATACAGTAAGTGTTCACAGACACTGATGTTCCGTCCTAGAGCCTAAGCTTCCTGTAATTCTCGGATAACAGAGGGTAGCCAACCATAAAAACAACAGGTGGATGAGCGCCAACTGTCGGTCACAGCCAGTCACTAATGATACGTACGGCGTCAACGCCTAGTAAGGGACTAGGGATGCAACTGCCATCTAATACAAACCGAGCGACCGCCCTCATCGTCTATCCCCCCTCCACCTTTCCTCCACCCCTCGTCCCTACCTGCTACCCCCATCTAACCCCACAACGTATCGTTCAACCCCCTCAGTGCTTCTTCGGCTTCTTTGCCCACTTGACCGTCATTCCCAGCAGTCCAGCCGCGTGGAAGGCCAGCGTGGTCGCACAGAACGTGAGTCGCGGCGCGGTGGCCGCCTTCTCCGCCATCCCCACCCAGCTGGCCTGCTCGCGCTTGCTGCGCCACAGGAAGTGGCGGCAAAAACCGTTGCTGGATCGCGACTTCTCCTCGTCGCGTGTGAGGTCGCGGTCCACCAGCTCGGGCGAGTCGTCGTCGACGACCACATCTGAGGGCCGCCGCTGCCGCATCTTAGGAGGAGGAAAAAGGAGGCGGAAAAGGGGGGGGTCAGTTTCGGTAATGCAGGGAGCACAGGTATGTGATGATGCCTTGCGGCGGCGGTATTGGCAGCACTGCGCATACCGGTAGCATGTCCACACTAAGGTGCATAATCCACAAGCCACGGTCAGTGCACATATGCCCTATGTATCGCAACGCCCACCCCCTTCCTCCCCACGATTACCTTCCTCTTCACCCTTCCCCGCCCCCACCTACCCGGTCCTTGCGCCGGCGCTCCTCGTCGCCCTCCTCCTCCCCGTCCTGAGGCGCCTCGCTCTGCCCCCGACCGCCCTCCTCGCCGTCCTCCTCTCCCTCGCTCTCCCCCTCACTGCCGCCCTCCTCCGCGGCACCCGCCGCCGCCTCAGCCGCCGCGGCAGCAGCAGCCGCATCCCCACCTGCCGCCGCTGCTGCCGCCGCCGCCGCCAGCGCCGCCTTGTGCGCCGCCGCCGTGGTGCCGCCGGGCGCCGGCATCTTCTCCGTGAAGCGCGGGTGCCCCTCCTGCGCGCTGTGCGCAAAGAACCAGCGCTGCAGCTCCAACAGCCGCCTACTCAGCTGCGCATACACCGCCTTGACCTCGGGAGCAGGCCCTCCACCCTGCACTGCTCCCGCTGCTGCTGCCGCTCCCTCCACCCCAGCACCGCCCTCCTCACCTCCCTCCACCTTCACCACCGCACCCCCCTCCGCCACCCCCGCGGCAGCATCCTCCGCCGCCCACTCCCCATCCGGCTCCGCGTTTTCCACCACCGCCACGAACCGCTCCCGCCAGTCCCGCCACCCCCGAGCCGGCCCCGGGACATCCTCCGCCTCCGCGCGTGTCGTCATCTCCACAACGCAGTCCACCAGCTGCCGCACACTGGGACCCCGATAGGGCCCGGAAAGCGGCCCGCCAAAGTCCTCCCCGTCCAGTCCGTACCCCTCCATGGCGTCGGCCGCCTCCGCCAGTGCGGTTTCCGCCGCCGACGCCGCCTCGCCGCTCTGTACGAGGTGTCGTACTTTTGCCATGGCGGTGAGGATGGCCGGCTGCGCCTTCTCCAGGGCCTTACGCAGCTCCGACTCACGAATGCCCTGAGGTGGGTGAGGAGGAGGAGTGCAGCAAGGGCAAGCAGGGAAGGATGTTAGCGCCACAAGAGGTAAGAGATAACCAAGGGAGGATATCATAGCGACGCTGATCGCTTCTTGTAACCCATACCTCACCACCCACCCACCCAGCACCTTTTCCCCCCACCGCATGTTTTTGCTTCTCCAATCTCCGGCACCCACCCCGCCACCCACCCCCGCCACCCACCCTGACATCCAGGCTGCCCAGCAGCGCCTCCAGCTGCTCCGGCCCGCTGATGGCGCTCCAGCCGCCCTCGCAGTGCTCCACCAGCACCAGCGACCGCAGTCCCGCCAGTCCCCACCAGTAGCGCCGGTGGTGCCGGTCGCTGCCCAGCGGGGCGCGCCGGATGTGGCAGCGGTCCAACTCCCGGTCCAGCGCCTCCTGGCGGCTGGGGGAGAGATGGGTGGAGGAGTGAGGGGGAGGGGGCATGGGTGGAGGGGGAAAGGTGTCGAATAGGTGCCGCTGCATGTTTATTCTACAAGACAGAACAACAAGGGCACATCCGGAGAATTACCGATGCTCCTAACGTGCTAGCACAGCGTTTGAACGCCCAGGGTCAGTGACATAGCATCCGCCCCCCTGCCCCTCCCCACCCGGGTATCACCCCTCTTCTCCCCCACTCACGCCACTAGCGCCTCCTCCGCCTCCCTCCGCTCCCTCGCCACCCGCTGCTGCTCCGGCTCCAGGTGCCGGCGCCGCAGCTCCCGCTCCTTCGCGCGCCGCTTGAGGTCCGCCTGCCACTGCGCCCGAGCCCGCTCCAGACGCTGACGAGCAGCCTGCAGGGGTGGGGGAGTGAGGGGAATGGGGAATGGGGAAGGTGCAGCAGTCAGCAAGCCGCACAGGGAGGGGCGGTGGGGGACATGAGCGCAAAGCCAGCAACCACGCCAATCACTAGCATCACCGCTGTTTGTAACCGTAACAACTCCTCCTACCCTTCCACCCCGCTCTGCCCGCCCCCCACTTCCCCCCAACACACACACCGGCCAGTTTTCTTAACACACCTGCTGTCGCGCCCTGAAGCTCGCCACCGCGCGCCTGTCCTCCGGGTCGCCCACAAACTCCCGCAACTCCTCCGGCAGCTCCCAGCAGGGCTCCGGGGGGTCAATAAGGTCCTCTTCCGCCGCACCAGCAGCAGCCTCGTCAGCACCACCACCAGCACCTCCCTCCTCACCACCTCCGGCCGCACTGGCTGCAGCGATGTGTGCGGCAGCCGCAGCGGCGGCGGCGCCAGACAGCTTGATGCGCTTGCTGCCCGGGCCCCCGGCGGCAGCGGCGGGTGTGACGGCGGCCCCGCCCGGGGTGGCGCCCCCGCCGGCAGCGGCACGAGCAGCTACGTCGTCAGGCTGCGGAGTGAGGGGGCGGTAGAGGGGGGAGGTGGACACAGGTGGTGATTCAGGGGCGCGGTCGGCATCGGGGCTTCCTATGACTCGGTCTATCCTGACCCCCCCCTCTGCATCACAGGAACTGCACTGCATCGAGGCTCGCATGCAGCAGGCGACACACGCCCAGTGGACTACCCTGTCAAACAATTGACGCTCAAGCCACCCATCCATGCCCCCCTCGTCCTGCATACGGCCACACAGCCATACCCTCACCCCCTCACCGACCGCCGGTCCCCGCGTGTCGTAGCGGCCCCCTCTACCCACCCCGTCCCGCTTCCTCTTCTTGGCCTCCTTCTCCGCCCCCGCCAGCTCCCGCAGCCGTTTGCGCTCCTCCGCAATGTCCGCACGCAGACCCGCAGCCACACTGGTGCCGTAGTCCTGAGACATCATGAGCGGCAGGGGGGGTGGGGCAGGAGGGGGGGAGGGTCGGACGGTGAGTGCTGACGAGCAGGGGGAAAGGAGAGCCCATACTCCAGCCCTAAATACTCCTTCCCAATTACCCCCTTCGCGCCTTCCGCTCCCCCCGTGGCCGTACCTCCCCCCCTACCCGCCCCGCCCGCCTCACCAGCCTCCTCTGCATCCAGTTGCGCATGCGCTCCATCTCCATCACGTCCTCCGCCAGCAGCAGCAGCAGCGCCGCGTGCTGGTCGCCCGTCAGGCTCTCGGGGTCGTCGCGGCCCAGCGAGGCCAGGGCGGCGGCGGCGGCAGCGCTCAGCGGCTCGCGGTTGGCGGAGCCTGGGGCGGCGGGGGGAGGGAAGAAATTCCAATAAGTGGTGTGAGAATGATACAACTTGCTGACAATCCAGGGAGGGGAGGTTTATTATAGGGAGTATGCCACTTGGTTGGGTAATAAGTAAAAATGCACTACAGCACAGGAGGAGTAACCCTTCAGAAGATACCCTTGACTCGTTCAATCGTTCCACTGGAAGCCCTCTTAACCCCTCCCAAGCCCCAACTCACCCGCCCTGACGATCGCGTATCTCCGCAGCACCTCCGCCCACGTGCCCTCATCCAGCACCTCCAGCCACCGCCGCTCCCACCGCGTCATGCCGCTGCCCTCCCACACGTCCATCAACACGTTCTTCAGCAGCTGCACGTACAGGTCCGACAGCAGCGTCGGGTCGCCCACCCGGTCCACGATGATTGCCTCCTCGCCGCCCTCGCCACCACCGCCGCCAGCAACCGCGCCGATGCCGTTGGCCTCAGCAGCTGCGGCGGCAGCGGCAGCTGCCGCTGCCGCGGCTGCCGCCGCGGCAGCGGCGGCGGCTGCGCCGCCGCCCTTCTTCTTCTTATCCTTCTTATCCCGCGACGTCGACGGCGGCGCACCGGCGGCGACGGCGCTGGCTTCCGCCGCCGCGGCAGCGGCGGCTGCGGCTGCGGCAGCCGCCGCCGCCGCTGCCTCCTCCGCGTACTCCTTCGCCGCGATGATCTGCTCCGCGGCCGCCACGATGGACATGGGGTTGCGGCCGCCCCGCAGCAGCGTGTCCATGTGCGCGTACCGCACCACCCGCAGCCCCAGCTCACCGCCCAGCTGGAAGAAGAGGTCGGCCAGGTAGAGCGAGTCGCCCAGGCGGCGGCCCTCCTCGTCCTGGTAGGGCCGCGTGGTGAAGACGTCGCGACCGTGGGGGACCAACTCGCCTGCGACAAGGGGGGTGAGGGGTGCGGTGGTGGAGGGGTGCGGTGGTGGAGGGGTGCGGTGGTGGAGGGGTGCGGTGGTGGAGGGCTCCAAACATGTGCCCTCTATGTTCGCAGCCAGGAGGTGGCGCGCATGAAGCCCATGTGTCTCCACACGAAAGGTGAAGAGCCGTTGGTCAAGGCCATTGGCCACCAAGTTACCGACTCCCCCGTATCTCTCCCCCCAACCAACCCTCCCCCCTGCCCGCCCCTCACCTCCATGCAGCTCCGAGTCCTCCACCGGGTACCGCTGCCCCGCCGCCGCCGCACCCGCTCCTCCCCGCCCAGCCACCCCCACAGCCTCCCCCCGCCTGCCCACACCCTCCCCACCCGCACCCCACATCATCCTCCCGCCCCCCATCATCTGCTGCTGCCGCATCCGCTCCTGCAGCAGCGCCTTCTCCGCCTCCTCCGCCGCCCGGGCCGCCGCCTCCAGCCCCCGCTGCGCCCGCTCCGCCTCCCCCATGGCCGCCGCCAGCTGCCGCTGCTGCTCCTCCACCGCCCGCGCGGCTGCCGCCACCATGCCCGGCTGCATGGCGGCCAGCTGCGGGTGCAGCGCCGCCAGCTGCTGCTGCGCCGCCTCGGCCTCCGCCAGGCGGCTGCGCGCTGCGGCCAACATGGCAGCCGCCACCTCCATGCCGTTGCGGCAGGCGGCGAGGTTGGCCTGCGGGAGGTGGAGGAGGAGGAGGGGAGGGACAGTGTGAGTGGGAGGTGATCAGGTAGGACCATCAGCATACCGGCGGCACATGTCTCAGCACAGCCAGGGAGGAGGGCAGCAATAACCCCACAATCCCCCTTCTGCTCCCCCCACAGCCCCCACCTGCGTATGCTGGCAGTGCAGCTCCAGTCGCTGCAGCACCAGCGCCTCCTCGCGACTCACCCCGGCCCCGCCCGCAGCACCAGCACCCGCACCAGGGGGGGGCAAGTCCAGGTCGGCTCCGTCACCCAGGTAGCTGCAGGGGGGAGGAAGGGGGATACACAGGCAGTCCTTAGGGGCTTGGAGCTTGGAGCTACGGGTCAGGGGGGTTCCGCTGGTCATGAGGTAAGATATATTTAAAAAGGATGTGCATACGAGCGTGGATACGACAGCAGCTATCATAGCTTGCATTCCCCCCTGGCTGACACACCCGCAGGCTACCACAACACCCCAACCACCACCACCACCCCACTGCAGCCGCCTCACCCTCCCGCCGCCTCAAGCTCCTTCTTAGTCGGCTTGCGAGCGCGACCGCCCTCGGCCTTCTCCTTCGCCTGCATGGGTGCATGCAGCCACATACGGTCAGGCGGAGCTCACACGCCCGCTCAAAAGTGCGAACAATAGCTGCGAATGCTTCGCAGCAATCCGAAACGCAGTCAGTTAGGACTGTGCCCCTGCAGCAATGTCCATAAGCCCTGCCTCTCCTGCTCCATGCGCTCCATCCCCCCCCGGTACTTCCCCCCCACCCCCCCCACCTCCTCCACCCACTCGTCCCGGTCCGGGAAGAGCGAGGATAGCACGTAGGTGTTGCGGCTCACACGCAGGAAGGCGGGGTCCGTGTGCATCACCTGGGGGGGGGGGGTAGGTAGCGAGGGGAGGAGTGAAATGAAAGGGCGAGTGTGCATCCAGACGAGGAGGAGATGGACAGAAGCACACAGCGTTACAAGGTGCCTGCCCTGTAGTAGCCTGAGTTGCGCGCATGCTCGGTATGCCTGTGTACGTCTCACTCCCTGGCCAGCCCACCCCTACCGTGCCCTCTCCTTCCCTTCTCCCCCCTATACCCAGCCTTCCCCTCCCCCACCCACCCCCGCCCCATCTCACATGGTACAGGTTCCGCTTGCCCCCGGGCGGCCAGTCCGTTTTGATGCCCTGCTCCACAGACAAGTTGATCACCTGGGGGGGAGGTGAGGTGACGGGGGTGAGGTGATGGTGTGAGGTAAGGTGAAGGAGGGGTTGTAGGCAGGGATATGACGGATGCCATGAAGACCAGAGGCAGGCGGGTACGGTAACGGGAAGGCCAAGAGAGGAAAGGTTACATGCCCCAAACACGGTAACTACCTGTCCCGCCCCAGCCGTCCCCGCAGTCCCCCCCCACCTGCTCCACCGTAAGTCCCTCGAAGGGGCAGTGCGCCTTCAGCACCAGCAGCGCCGCGTGCTTGGTGGTGCCGGGCTTGGCGCGCTCCTCCTCCTCCTGATGGAGGGGTGGGTGGGGAAGGGGGTGGCAGGGGAAGATGTGACGGCACCGCATAGGTGTAGCGGGCAATGAGCTAGTGACACTAGGGAAGCCGTTGGGAAGCGCATCCTCCGACGAACACGCGATGCATGCTAGCCGAGCCGGACTGTCATGGGGTGCTGGGTCCCCGTACCCCTCCACTCCTCCACAACCCCCAGCTGAAGACCTCCTCTCCCCCGTTCCCCCGCCCCGCCCCACCGCATACCTCCAGTGACTTGGCGGGCGCCTTCTTCTTCCGCGACCGCACCGGGCCGCCCGCCTTGCCGCCGCCGGGGGGGCTGTCGTCCTGGGAGCCCGTCAGCGAGTCGGCCCCCGCGGCGTCCCTCCAGCGGGCAGCAGCAGCAGCAGCCGCCTGGCGCCGGCCCTCCACGGGGGAGGCAGCGCGGCCTGGGAGGAGGAGGAGAGGGAGGTGGGGGTCGCGGGAGGAAAGGAGGACGTGGGGGCGGGGGCCAGGGGGCAGGGGAGGAGGGTTGCTGCATGCGGCGTGGAACTGCCAGGATTTGCGAGCGTTGACCATGGGCAGAGTTGGGCTTGCCCTGTTGACCGGGCGTAGGGATGCTGCTTCCATGCATCGCTGGTACGGCAAAGCGGTATGAGAGGAAGGGGAAGGCGGGAACGCATGAGGTGGTGTAGGGGGTCCAGGTCAACGGGGCCGTGTGACCTGCGCACCTCGCCCACGACGTCCTCCCACCACCTGCCCCTCCGGCTCGTCGTCGTCATGCGCCACCTCTTCAGGAATTTCGCCGCCCATGCCATACTTGGCGCATAGCGCCGCTTTGACGGACCAGTAACGGCCGGTCCATGTCGCGGCCTGGAAGGGGGAATAATAATGGGGCCTCCATATTTGTATTCATTCGTGATGCCTGACAAGGCGTCATCTTCAATGCAGGCATATCCGCACCTCGTGCAGCCACATTTTAATGACCGGCTTTGCTAAGGGCGCCTGCTTGCCATGCTTGCCGGTGGTTGCTTCGGCACTGCCTGGCGCTGAAAACTTGAATGATTTGGACACGTCGGCCAGGTGCGTGACAAGCTCCTCGAGCCGAAGCGTGTTATGATGAACGAGCTGAACAAATGGGCACTCCAACTCGGCGGGAACTGCAAATTGGCAAGGGAACTCCTCGCTGGCTTGCAAAAGAAAGCATTTAAGGGCCAAATAGCAAATTTCTCACATTGCTGCAAGACCTTGTTGGCCTCCTGTTCAGACAGCAAGGCCTGTTCATAGGTAAGTCCGCCCCTGCCGGTGACCGCGCAAGTCCACTTCGCTGTTCGGTAATGCGCAAGCTGTTCCAAGTAAGCATCATAATCCGTGAACACCTCCCCCGTCAGGCGGATCACAAAGACGCTTTCGCTATCGGGTATCTCCTCGGGGACGCTGGGGGCGGGCGGAACGTATGGCTTCCGCCCCAGCAGCGGCATTTTTCCTAGGCTCTAACACCCAAGTAGAAAACTAGTGGCTTCTGTGCAGTTTGGACGGTCTGAACCGAGGCAAGCTCCGAATCCGTTCAATACCGGTATCCGCCGTACAAATACCCTTGCATCTAGCTATTGCGCCCCCCCCCAACTCGCAATCTTCGCTATCCTTCGATCGCGGTCCACAGACTCGTTATCTGGATGGGACATTCCTTGACGTGGTGTTTGCTGCGCACGTTTCAAGCACACGCAACCCCACCACTTCCCCACCCGCTCTCAGCCCCTTCGACAAAGAACACCTGGCAGTGTACTGCGCCGGTTCAAGCGCGCCGGTGCAATCGCAGCTTGCAAAGCCCGGTAATCATCGGTGCTGAGTAGCTAAGGAAGGCTGCAACATGTTTGAAGTCTTAAGCAGACGGCTTCAGGCTGGTTCTGAACGCAATACAGCGTGAGCTACTCCTTCGTACAGTGGTGGTCAGCTCGTTTCCTGACCTCTTCTCTGACTGGCGCCTACAGTTCAAGCGCATGTGATGGGTCGGAAAACAGGAGGCGCAACGGATAAGTGCTTACAACGTCTACCTAAAGAGCACCTTAGCGCTGCCCACCAAGGGGTAGCCCTCATCCGAAACACACCACACCAATGCCTCGCGAATGCATGAGCGCCCCGACCGGTACTCGATACCGCAATTGACCCCTGGGCAGGGTCCGAACCAACATGTGGTGAGTGCCAACAGAGGCCTAGACCTCCTCGCTGGATGCCCCCTCCACATCCGGTGAAAACGAACAAGTCTCGGGGCATCCGCCGCACGTCAAACGGCGACATCCCAGTTGTCCCATACGTCAAAAGTTATGTTAAGCCTCTGCCCGTTACCCTCCCTCATACAAAGATCCGCGCCTACCACCATCCGCACACGCCTGCTCGGTCATACGGCCTTCCTGCGAAAAACGCCCGAGTCCTAAACCCAGGACTCAGGAACCTAGAATACCCGCACCCATGTATGGGCTTTGTCACCCTCCCAACAGCTGTCCGTAGCTGCTTTTTGCCCTGTATCTACGATCTAAAGGCTAGGAACGTGCTCCGCGGCAAAATGGCATTCTGTCCGAAACCTTGCCGGGTCACTCAGTTAAATACCACCCAACAGCCCCTGCTTCAACTAGCCAGCGTGCGCGCAGCAGCCGGACTACCCCTAGCTAGACCCTTGGCCCCCCGTGCTTGCATGCATGGCCTGCAGCACACGTCAAGCGCCCTCCAAACCTCCATCAAGCCTCCAAAACCCTGCCCGTCGTTTTGGGGGGATGGTCAGCTGCAACGTCCAGCCTTGCTCCCGCCGGAAAGCAACTAGCATTGCGCAGCGAAGCGCTTACACTCTGGCTGGCTGCATAAGAGCCGCTGGGCCCTACCAGCTACTGAGCTCACGCCTACCACTTCATCCACATGAGCCCCTTCAAGGCGCCAAGCTGCAGCATATTTGCCTTTGCTGTTGCTGCTGCGCCTTCCCTGCGGCTAGGTCGCTGCTGCGCCGCTTACTTCTCACGCGGCTGGGCCCACTCCACACGCAGAATGAGGTTGTCGTAGCCGAAGCCGTTGAGGTTGCGGATGGCACGCTCCGCATCCTCTCTGGGGAAGGAAATAGGGCGAGGAGCGGAAAGCGCGGATGTATTGTTACTGGCAGGATAACGCGCCATGTAAGGCTGGATGCAGGAGCACGAAAAGCACACGGATGAACCTAAACGCCCCTCACAACCCAAAGCAGAAGTCAGTCCCTTTGCATGCGCAATGTATCCCCATGCACGCCTGCTGAGGAAGGTGCCTCCATGCCGCCATCCCCCAGCCCCACCTATGCACATAGTTGACGAAGGCAAAGCCCCTGCTCTCTCCCGTCTGCTTGTCGATGGCGAGGAAGATGCGCGACACTGGGCCGAACGGCCGGAACAGCTCCTGCGCAACAAAACAGGACACGAACAGGAGTGGGGAAACAGGGTTCAGACACTGGGCCACGTCTCCCAAAACAAATTGCAATGTTCCCCTTAACATCCATGCTTAACATGCTTAACATCCATCCCCAACCAACATGTCCGTGCATGTGAGGGACGCACTACCTTCTCCCCATCAGTGCGGCCATGCGGGGTCACACCCCCGACAGCCTGTCCCCGCACACCCTCCTTTCCGTGTCCCCTGCTGCGCTCCACACACCTGCAGGTCGCCTTCCGTGACCTCCTCCGACAAGTTGGTGACACGAATGGAGTTGTCCTCGCGCTTCTTCTGCATGCTCTCCCCCTCGCCGGGCCCGCGGTTCCGCAGGCTGGGAGGAACGTAGCTGCCGGGCTTGGGCGCGCCCATGCCGGGGCCGCTGGGCTTGCCGTCCTGTGTAGGGGCAGATAATGTGGAGAAGGTGATTGGATTCACATGGCGAGCTGACATGGACGTGCTTTGGTGCTACTGCCACGTCCCTAGGTCCACACGTTTGTGGGGTTACAGTCTGTAGGCCGCATAGCAAAGCACCTATTTCAGTGTTCCCCTCGAGGAGGACGTAAACCCGAACCCGAGCATACGTCGCGCGCTCCCTAACGCGGTTCAGGCAGCTCACCTCCTCTGGGGGCTTCTCCGCCTCCTTGAGGAGGCCCTTTGCGCGAAGCAGCTCGCGCTCCATGCGCTTCTTGTACAGCATCTCCTTAATGCTGCGGGCCATGAGAAGGGCTTTGTTAGAGGGCCTCGCCAACCGAATGTGGTGTTGCAGCATTGCTCAGTAGGGCGCGCACACCTGCCAGAGATGACGGTCTTGTCTGCCGTTGCAAGAACTTGCTGAATATCCGTAGCCTTCTTCTCTTGTGTCGTCGCCTTGATTTGGCGCACGCGCTCGAAGGGGATCTCCTCTACCGCCTGGACAGTGACCGAATCCTGAGGCGTCTCCCGCGCAGCCAGCCCGAACCTGGGCCATTTACGCCGCTCCTCTGAAACCTACAGCATTAAACGCAGCTCCGCAATGAATTTACGCACAAAAGGTCGGCTGGCGCAGGCGCCGCCTCCACCGTGCAGAATAGCCAATCCTAAATCTCCGCTGTTTGGCAATCTGAGAGCTCGCCATCACCTTGTAGACCTTCTTCTCCACGGTCACCACCTTGACCTTGGTGGTCTTCTTGAAAGCATCGCCCTTCTCGTTCCTGTTATACTCGATCATCGTCTTAATGCCATGGTCGTCAGGACCCTTAACTACGGGGGCGGGTAGCAAATCATCTTCATCTATCGTGTCTCCCCAGCGAAACCTTCCCCGGCTCATTTTTCAGTAGGGATCCCGTTGAACTGTCCCAAGAGATTTGCGAAGCGGTCGGTTACGTGGCAAGGGAAAATGCAAAGGCTAAGGAACAGTGAAACGTTGTGCATAACTCAGCGGCCTGAGGAACATTGCACGGCAAGGACAGTACGACGGCGCGAGTCCGCGCGGGTGGCGCTCTTCATTGCATCTTCAAGGTATGTTGGCTGTTGTTGGCCAATATATTTAATTGAGCATTTAACTGCGACGTGGAAGTTTCTATGTTGCGCATCTGACACCTTACGTCCAAGATACTCCAGCTCGCGAGAGGGGCTGCGAAGTAGGCATGGACTAGGCCCATGTACAGACCAAAGGGCCGCAAATCCCGCGCGGCTTTTGATGGGGTTTTGCCTCACTAGGAAGCAAAAGCTCTCTGCAAATACGGCGGCATGGGCTGGGGACAGTGTTGTTCGAGCAAAGAGACACGGCCCATGTCAACATATCCCTTCCTCTGGGGCCAGGGGTGCATCACAACAATCGCCAAATTGCTGGCTCTTCCAAGCACCAATGGGTAGGGACTGCAGCAAGGGATACGAGCATACGATACGAACGCCAATGTGTGGCTGTAAATGGCGTGGGTGCGTGCTGCGGCGGATTCCGGAAGGCTTGCGGGGATCTGCCCCTGCACCCTGACACGGGTGCTCAGCAATGCGCAATACCATCGACGGTTGCCCCAAGATGAATCCCCCGACGTCAGGTCCTCTCACGCTCAAGTGCGTGGGCATGGAGTATGAGCGCATGACGCCTAGGGTACCGGTAGTGTTATTCTTACAGGATGACCCTTACTGCCAGGATGACGCAGCAATCTGCAACGTTCGGCGCACACATGTGCAGGGCCCTGCAGCCATGCCCCTTCCCCGCTACATCACTGCAAGTGGCAACGCTGGTGACTTCCCAGCGTACACAACATGATTGGCGCATGTCCACAACATGAATACACGTGCCATTGCAACGGCTGCACAGGCCCAACCACCTGCAACCAATGCCCCTTCTGTTGCCCTGAGATCCAAGGCCATGGTCTCGCCCCCACATCTTAGCGAAGCCACCAATGCATGTCAAGCGTTCCTTAGCTTACAGCCATCCAGCTAAGGACCCAAGAGGCAGGGCCGCCCAGTGCAGCTACATGGGGACATCCAATGGGTCGTTGCCTGGTTACGGTACTGCTGTGGCCGCACACCACAGGTTGCTTGTACCTGCAGATTACTGCTACCCTCGGCGCCACAACCTCTGCTTCACATGGGACGCAGGTAGCGTGAAGCAACGTTGCGGCTGATGCAGCCATGCCACAACACATCCCTGAGCTTGGTACTGGTATGCAAAGCACCGACCCAACCCATTCCCGATCGGCCCAAGCACTCTCTACCTAAGCACCGGCTCCTGCGGTTCGTGCATGTGCTTACGGGAGGAGACCAAGCCAGGCAACGCTGCCCTTTACCCCACCATCACAGCCAACACACACATTCGACAAACGAGGGGATTCAATAGCCGTCTGCTGGCTGGCGGCCAGAGGGCACAAGAGCGGCTGGCTGTCTCAGCCTCGACACCACACATAGCGTGCTTAAACGACCCTGGAGACCCCAGCGCACAGGATGGCCCTCGGCATGCGTCCTTCTCAAACGGTAGCCAGGGACACATGGCCCAAAGTCACAGTGCCAAGTGCGGGTAGCAGGACGGACGGCCGCAGGAAGCTGGCCGAAGGCAAACGCCTCACAAAGCGCTACGCCGGCATCGTCCGCAGCTGTGCAACCGCAAGAGGCCTCTGGAGCAGGGTGGCTGATGAGGAGGAGGGGCCCGGGTCTCGTCTTTGACGCGCTCACAGCGCTGCTCCGGCGCTGTGGGTGCCGAGCCCTCTGGTACCAAGCGACATCACTCCACTGCTCACACACATACCGGTACCCCTCACGCTCCTTTTCCGTCTGGGGCCGTAAGAAGGCTGGGGCCGTAAGAAGGCGATCAGCAATTGCGTGCGACAGGGCAGTACGGCCGCGCGTTGGCACTGCAGTGGGTAGCTGGGTGCCGTCCACAGCGTCCAACACAGGCCCGTCATGGCCACGGCTGCCGCCACCTCGCTACCGGCATGCGACGGCCTCAAACTCGAAAGTCAATCATCCGTTGGTGCCGCCAGCCCCCGCGCCGCGGCCTCCTCGTAGCGAGCCGGGCACATACATCTGGAAGCCCGCGCGCACCCTCTTGCCGCCTGCTGCCCCGGCAAGCGCTGCCGCAGCCGCTGCGGATGCCGTTGCAGCCAAACCACCATCTCCCTGCCCGCCAGCTGCAGCAGCTGCAGCAGGAGGCGGAGGTGCTCCAACAGCGCTGCTGGGCGCTGGTGCCGCCGCGGTCGCCGTCGTGGTCTTGCTGCTGCTGGCTGGACGCTCGGGAGCTGCCGCGGGTGCCGAGGCTTTGCTGGAGGGTGCCCTGCCGGGCCTGCCCCCATCGGTTGATGCAGAGGGTGCGGCTGAGGAGCCTTGGTCTGATTTATGTTGTTGCTGCTGTGCGGGCGGTTGTGAGGCCGCCTGGGCCTTGGCGGAGCCGCCTCGTGACGCGGAGGGCTGCTGCTGCTGGGGCTGCGATTGCTGGCGGGATGACTGCGACTCACTGGCGGGCTGCTGCCTCTTGCCGGCTGCGGCTGCTGCAGGTGCCTGCGGGACATCCGATGCCGCCTGCGATTAACACGAAAGGGAAAGGGTGTGCTCACGGGGTTGCGCATGCACCGGTTCAGGCCACGAAGTACGCTTCGGGTATTGCAGACGTGCGTACGACAGCGGCACACACTTGCAGCCGTACTCGGTCCAGGTCTACGCCTCGCCATGTGCTCCTTCCCCGCTTTACGCGACCTGTGCAGCACAGCCCAATCCCACCCACGTACCTGCGTAGGCCGGGCTTCTCCACCCTTCACCAGCAGGATCCGAGGGGCTGCTGCCAGAGCTGCCGCAGCCGTTGCTGAGCCCTTCGAGGCGCCGCGCGGCTCCTCCTCCTGACCTCCTCGGGATGCCTTGCCGCCGCGGGCCTTGCCGCCCCCGCCGCCCTCATGAGCGGGCGCCGCACCACCTGCGGCCGCTGCCGCCGCTGCTGCTGCGTCAGCCTTCCCGGCATCACCCTTGGCAGGTCCGCGTGCCGCTGTCGTCGCCTCCTGCTGCTGCTTCTGCTGCGCCTTCGATTGCTTCGGCTCCCGGTGGCTGCCCGCATGCGCCCCCGCCGCCGCCTTGGCATCTGACACCCCGCCGGCTGCGTCCTTCGCCGCTGCCGCCTGTGCTGCTGCGGCCCTCCCGGCTGGACCGCTCCTTGTCAGTAAGGTGACCACCTGCGGCTGCGGCTGAGTCTCAGCCTCCGCTGCCGCCGCAGCGCCGCGTTGCCCTCGTCCCTTTCCTCCCGTCTGCTTCTCCGAAGCCTTGCCGGCGCTAGCCGCCTCACCCTTTGCTGCACGCTCCCGCTCCCTACGCGAAGCCTTGCCACCACCGCCACCCCCATCCACAGCCGTGGCGACCGCGCTGATGGCAGCAGTCGCTGCAGCCGCTGCTACTGCGGCTGCAGCCCGCGCCGCCTTTCCGCCACCACCGCGGCCCCCCTCCTGCACCTGCTCCTGCTTGCTCTGCTTGGCCTTGCTGGCGGACCGCGCCCCTCCCAGGCGGTTGCCGCCCTCCGAGTACTTGCGAACCAGGTACTGCATCAGCCGCGACATCACCACCTTGCCCTCGCCGGCTTCGGAGCTGCTGCTGAGGTTGGCAGCGGCAGCGGCGGCGGAGGGCATGTCGGTGGCGGTGCCGGCGGTGGTGGGGGCGGCACCGGGGAGGGGCTGGCCGGACTCGAGAGCCTCTAGGAAGGCGATGTAGTCGGGGTCTGGCGGGCGTGAGGGAGAGGTGGAGGGGCTTAAGGCGGCCATCATCATGTAGTGCGGGGTGAGGAAGGAAGGAACGTGGGGAAGGTCCGTGTGGCTAGACTAGGCCGCGGGAAATCCTATCGTTAGCACAAGGCCGTGATAAGCCCGTCCTAAGCACAAGGCCGTCGCTCGCATTAAGCAAACATGGCACCCAGTACCTATAGGCGTGTCACCCAGGGAGCCTAAGCCCCCGATTGCGAGGATTGCGCCCGATCACCCGCAACGCAAGCAAATACCTTGCTCCAGGGTGCCCTCCAGTGGGTGGGGCTTCTCTTCGAGGGTGGGCACTTTCTGCAGTGGAGCATACTCGACAGCGCAGCGATACTGGTGGCCCTTTTGACCGATGAAAACGTGACCGTCGAACCGCTGCTTAAATTCATAGACATCATCAGGAGTCAAGAAGTTGATGTAAGCACGAGAGAAGGCCACGCGCTTCAGGCTGCAATTGATCGGGCAATTATGTTGTAAGCGCTTGTCCACAGCGCGAACAGAATCTTGCGATGTTGCAATGTTACTCCGCACCTGACTTTGCCGGGATAGTATGAGAGCCAATTATAGCGCCCAGCTGCGAGGCTGTCAAGAACGGTCTTGAACGTCTCCTCTGACATAGCTGGCGGTAAACTCCGAACCACCACCTTTGTCTTCGGGCGTGTTGCGCTCATTTTTCAATTTGTTTAGTCGGTCAGCTATTCAGCTACTTAAGGCCTAGGTTAAAGTAATGGTCCAGCCATATACCGCCCATTAGCCATGCAGCCACCTAGTTATGGTTACATCATAATATACTAGTGCTTTGAACACTTCAACTTAGCCTGGGTGTATGTGTGTTGCGACCACCCGTATCCTTACCAAGACACGACTGTACCCGCCGTACGACATCGTGTCAGGCAATTGCACGCGATCATCGATGCAAACATTGGTTACTATTGTTCGTGCCTTCGGCACCATCTTGCCTCGTCCACTAGTCTGAAGTCACACACGGCACGTGGAACAAGTTATGAATTGGCTCCCCGAGTCCTCGTGTCTAAACACTCACCGTGTTGGAATTGCACAGGGATATTCCAACGCACAGCTTCCTCTCACACAGATGGGGCCTATGCCTACCCAAGTAAAGTGCTAAATCATGGCCGCCAGTACACGTCTCCAAGTACACCAAAACGCTACAAAGGCTATTACCTGGCAAGCGTCCGTACGCCGTGTACGGCAAGGGCCCAAGAAACAAATACAGAACCGCCGCACCTCTGCTGGAGTACCGTACCAGTATAGCTCCAAGATAACTGTGGGCACCTTTCGCCACGTACGCAGTATTAATGCGGATCTCAAGCCATGCGCCAGCGCTCATGCTAGCCCTCCATTCCAACCTTACTTGGCACCACTGCATTACAGATGCTATTGCAAAGCTACCACCTAGCTAGGGTGCTGGATCTGACATTTAAATGATGGAATGCATAGAACCTAGCCCAGGAACTTCTATCATAGCTGGTGGAAAGTGGCTTTGCAACATGGGAGAGTTTGCGCAAAAAGGCACGAAAAACTTGCTGCAGTAGCCCTTACGAACTGCTGCCATGGGTATGGAACCATGGATTCAACCAGCTGCCGCCCATACCTGCATGCATGAATGCGTACTTGCAACGTCCTGCACGAGCTCGCACATGCCGTACAACACCCTGCCGCATGTCCCATCTGCAGGAACACTTCGACAACGCGACATCATCATTGTCATCACCTACCTAGACGTCCCAGGACAGCAAATGGAAGAAGAACTAGAGAGGGGAACCCATCCTCATTCAACCCGGGTCAACTGTCAGAAAGCAAAGGCCAGCACCTGGTCCCCACAGTACAGCCTCACGCACACCGTTGTTCTATCTATAAACGCAAACCATGCAGTTCTTTGAGCACAACATGCAAGTTCCTGCTCGTGGCCAGTTCTCTTACAACACCATGCATGCCTGTCATTGTACGCCATACCACGCTGCAGGCAGTGGTTGCTAGCCCCGCCGAACAAAGACGCCTTCCATCCTACCGTGCAATCAAGCAATGTCCCAAGCAAGCCCGCGCACCTCGATACAACCACTACCCGCTGCTACGGGTACCGGTACCTCCTCCCGGCCCTCCTCCCCCCGCACACTCGACCTTGTGCGCCTCCCTCCAATGCGCCACCTGGCATGCGCGGCAGCAGTACCTCGTCTTACCGCACCGCCCGCACGCCTGCAGCTTCAGCCCCGCCTCGCTGTCCCCATCCAGGCTGCAGCACCGCGGGTTGTCACAAGTGGGCAGCTCCGCCCGCACCACAGAGGGCGAGGGCAGCAGCGCCGCCACCTGCAGCCCCACCCGCAGCTCAGACGGCAGCGGCTCCCTAGCTGGCACCCCGCCACAACGGACGGCGTCACACGCCCGCTCAATCGCCGCCAAGAGATCCGGCTGGGGTTCCCTGCTATCAGGACCCAGCAGCAGCCGTAGCGATGCCATGCTCAGTGTTGATGGCGAGGCAGCACCCGCGCTGGCAGCACCCGCCTCCGCCACCATCGCCGCCAGCTCCTCCGGCAGCAGGCGCACCAGCGCCCGCAGTGAGCCCATCAAGTGCGTACAGTACCTCATGCCATCTAAGCGATGTGCCTCCGCGACCCGCCGCAACAGCAGCCGCAGGAGCTCCGGCAGTGCGAGCTGCCGCCACAGGAAGCACCGCCACTCCGCGGCTACTGCGGCCCGCTGGGCGGCTCCCGCCGCAGCTGATGCCGGCCCCAACGCGTCCTGAGCGGCCGCAAGCAACAGCAGCGGGATCCAGGACATGAGACCGTCAAGTATTGTGGGTACATAGATCCAAGAGACACAATTCGCAGGCAGCGCCATTAACTGCAGCAGCAGGCGCTGAGCTGACGGCAGCACATGCACGATGAACTGCGACAGCCCCCATGCCAGCTGCTGCTTCACAGCCGCATGCGAACCGCTGCCCGCTGCTGCTGCTCCGGCGCCGCCATCGCCGCCACCAGCAGCAGGGCCGTCCACAGGTGCAGCACTGGCGACCTGTGCTGCCTCCGCCGCACTGAGCCGCGTTGCAGCCTGAGAGCCACCAGCAACAACATTACCAGCGGACTCCGGGGAAACTCTGCTGGCGTAGCTGCCCCCAACGCCTGCCCCTTTCGCTGCAATGCTGCTGCTACCCGCCTCCGCGCCGCCCTCGCAAACGGCCGTGTCGCCATCTGCGGCGCCGGCTGGCTGGCTGCTGGCTCTTTGAGGGGCTGAGCCCGCACCTGGGCTGGTTTCTCCACTGGATACCTTTCCCGGGGCCGCGGTCGCCGCATACTCAGAGCCACGCATGAACCACGGGTCGGACCAGTCGCCATGAGGCCACACATGGAAGCTGCCCAGCACCCAGCCAGCCGCCCTAACCACTGGCCGAATGGCCTCGAATCTGGAGTCAGAGACTCGGTCTTGCAGCTTTGCCGCCACCTCGGGCGCCGGCGCCTCAAGCGCACGTCGCAACAGCTTCCCATATGTGGCAAACAGGGACGCCGCCTCGAGCGAGGGCCCGAACGCTAGCAGCTGCATCCACGCGTCATCAGATCGACGGCTTTCCAACAGCATTGCACGCAGGACGGCATCCTGAGGTCGTTAACATTCATGCATTTGGAAAGTCAAGAAGGAGAACTACTCAGGGTAACATTCATGGCCCTGTGCAGATTCAGCAGTAGATCTCGCGCGGCTTATCACTTAGCTGTCAGTTCCCAGCCGGGTTAAAAACCCACCTGCGAGCTCTGCGTGCGTCGAAGAAGCTTCTCCATGCGCCCCATGTAGCCGGCAGCCAGTGCCCCGGCCACATCGGGAGAGGGCCCCATTGTCGGGCCCTCCTCTGAAAGAACCTTCTCGAGAAACGCAGTATCTGCAGTCAGAAAGTGCAGTCAAAGGGGATGTAGGAGGGATGCGTTACAGAGGGCTTGCGGGCCTACACAAGGACGATACTACAGCTGACCTTGGGAAGCGAAGCCCAGTTCAGCAAGTCAAACTACTGTTGCAATCCAGGGCCACGCAAGCTCTGACTTGGGCATTGCATTTCCTAATGGGATTTGCGTCCTGACACGCTAATACGGCATCATGAACTCCCGTGTGCATCCCTAGCCAGCCTCTCAGCTTGTTTCCCGTGACAATCTCACCTCCGTTGCTGTGACTCATGGAAAGGAACCCAGAAGGAAGCCAATCCCCGTTTGCGTCCGCTGCCACACCCCGCTCCACAAGCTCCAGCGCTGTATCCCACCACCGCTTGAGCCCCTCCATGCGCCCCGGGGGCAGGCGCGCGTCATCCGGCAGGGCGCTGTCCAGGCAGAACCTCTTCGCAGCCAGGAGCGCATCACTGCCGAGGGAAGCACGGTCAACGGCTTCCACCGGCCAGCCGCCCTCCTGAAACCCTGCCAGCATGGCTGCTGCTATGCGCATGGAGACATCGAAGCCGGCCCGACCGTTAAGCAGCGGCGCGGCCTGGCCGTCCAGCACTTCCGACAGACACCGTATGCTCTTTCCGCAAGCCCGAATGTCATGCTGAACCCAGCGCCGCAAGCAGTCCGTGTCGGGCAAGGCCATGAATGACAAGGTGCTAGCGTACAGGGCCACAAGGGCATCCTCCCCGCCTGCCTGCGCCTCCTCCAGCCTTCCCCGCAGCTCCTCCATCCGCTGCAGGCGGTGACGTGCCTGGCGGAGAATGCCACCAGAGATTGCCACCAGTGGCGGCCTGTCGTCTAGCGCGCACAGGTGATGCTGTCTTGGGGCCTGTCCGCTACGAATGGCTGCCGCCACTTCCGACCACACCGAAAGCGCCGTTCGTGCTAGCGTCGTGGAGACGGGTTCATCGCCCGTCCAGACGCGTCCCGCCTTGTTCGTGAGCAACGTGCCCTGTTCGGGCATGCCGTAGGTCACGCCGCCATCAAGCACGTGGCAGAGGCTCACCAGATGCGACGTCAGGAGGTACAAGAGGCTAGGGCTGGAAAGGATGAGGCCGGCGCGCAGGTCGTTCTCCGTCCCCAGGTTCCGTATCAGCGCTAGCACGAATGGGAGCTGCCCCTGCCGGAATGGGAGCTGCAGCAGCGTGTATGTCGTATCGCCATACTTTACTTTCAAAGCTGCCATCAGCGTGCGGGCCCAGTGCTCCAGAAGGCCACTTGTCTGCAGCTCGTCTGCTAGCACCCGGGTGAAAGAGTCGTTAAACGGCCATCCCGTGTCATACTCGTCAGGTGAGGCCGACCAGTCCGCCAAGACCACCTTCAGGAGCGATAGCGATTCCTCAAGCAGGTAATGAGCACTTTTCATGGCGTTCATGTCCCCTTCCGCAACGTCCGCCGCTGCCTGTGCCAGTAGTGCCGCGTAGCAGCGCAGCGTGTGCGTTCTTAACAAGCCGTTGACAAAAGCCTCACATCTGCCGCGAGACATGCCCCAGCCGCATCCCACCGGAGCAGTATCAAGATGCGCGGCTATCTCGATACGAAGGGTAGAGAAGTCCGGCTGATCCTCTTGCCTGCTCGCAGCAGCTTGCGGTGCTGTTGCCGTCAGAGAGCCGCGCAGGGCGATCGCATATACATGCAGCAGCCCCGCAACGCCCTTATCGCTTAAGGCCACCCATGCGCTTTGTAAGCGTTCATCACTGAACCCGCAAGATACATTCCGCAAGGCGTCGGTGATATCCTTCGCATCTTGTGCTGATAACGTTGCCGAGACTCCCGCTTGATTTTGAGGTTGGCATTTCAAAAGTTGGTCGGCAAAGTTCTCAAGCCAGCCTATGGAGCGCTCCCGATTAGCCCTATGCAAGGTAACGTCGTCGTAATTTCGCCCACAGCGGGCAGCGCGAGGGGGCATACTAACAAAAGAACCAACCAATACGCACTGTTCCGCAGAGAACAGAACTTCAGAGAACTTCACAAGAAGAGGCTAAAACAGCGTATAAATCTACCCCAGATAGTACCCCAGGTTACGGTGCGCCAGAAAGAAAAGAATTAGCCGTCGTACATCGGTCCCAACTGAAGTCGCCCAGGCCGACCCCAAAACGGGCGAAACCGCAGCCACATCCATGTCCGGGTCTGCCAGCGGTAGTGATTGCTTGATAGCTTGGCAACTGCAGCGCCACCGGAAAAGCAGCGACTAGAAACCAGCAGGAGCTCCTGCTCGAGCAGCGGCCGAGGGCAGCATGCACGTCCACCTCGCCCAGCGGCCCTGCACCGAAGCTTGCCGAATAGCTGATATCGCGGCCCTCAAGGACAGCATTGTGCTATGAGAAAGCAAGGCTGGGACTAGGTTCCGGATCGCGACCCATGTGTGTGACATGTCACAGGCCTGGCGCCGCCCCAAGCAGACGTGCTCCTGGCTGGCGAGCGTGCAGAGCGTAGGTGTGAGTCCAGTTTCGCCATGGCTTAACCGCAATTGCCACTGTGCTTAAAGCCTTGGTCATGCCAGGGCAATATGATAACAAGGGCCACGAAATGTGCCGCGGGGCGTCTACCCGGCACAGGGGCCACAACACGCACCTGCATCAACCCCAGCGGACACCCCTTCAGACCACCCTTCAAGTGTTGCATAGCAGCCATATTCATCTACGTCCTACGTCATTCCGGAAGAAAGCCCACCGGCCCCATCTGCCCGTAAGGGTAACATTTCGCACGCCAAGAACCAAAGTAGCACACCACATGCCATGTTACACCCGCATAGGCTACTGCAACGGTCAAGGAGCTAGGAAAGTCCTACACAACCCGATACAAGGCAGGGCGATTTCAACAGGGCATGCCCAAATACCGGCTAGGCCCCTGTGACACTCCTGGCCTTCGCACCCGCTTCTTGCCACCCTTTTGTCCCTCATCCCGTCATCCCGACAAATTGTATAAAACGGCGCAATGTTAAAATGTAACAACCTCGCACTCACACCGCCGCCAACAGGAACAACGTGCGTAAGGGCGCAACGAAAGATTAAACACAGTATGTTCGGTCTCCAAAAGTACCAACTCAACAGCAACGGACAACATGGAGGTTACTAGTATGACGTGCAGTGTAACAAACACCCACCATCACCAGGGGACTAAATGAAAGCAGCTGGAGAGGCGGCGATAAAACACACTCCGAAACACCACGGACTTGCGCACTGTTGTTTGTACAATGGAGGCGCGCGGGGCTGATGCCTCCTGCCCGCCCGCCTTGATGAGGATTCCAAGTCCCATAACTCCTAAAAGTGCTCCGCCTCATCTCCCCCACCCGAAATAGTTTGCGTGAGTTATAAAAGGGAGGCGTCATACATTTGTACGGATGAACAGCTATGCGGCATAATGTTAAACAATTGTTCAGCCAAACAAGGTACACGAATGCCGTACAAATTGCATACTAGTATTACCAAACAACAACAACAACACGAAAACCGTACAACTCAACCGAAACCAACTTGGTGCGCCACGACTTGCGAAACCCTTATAAAACGTTTCTTCATTTTGCAACTTTCTTCGATTTCTTCCCGGGAACGTAAGAGTGAAATAACGTTCCTTCAATTTGATAATTCAACAACCGCACCCAATGCACGGACGCCATGACGTATCCAATGCACGAACGCCATGATGTAATCGAACAATTTCCCAATAAACCAATAAACAACCAGAATTAAGATTAGACCAGCTAACATGGACAGACACCGAGCGATAACATACACAGCACCCGGGGTCATCCCAAGCCCCTCACACAGCCCATGACCCTCCAGCCCACCCCACACGCCACACAAATCCGTGCGGCCACTTTCAGAACTGCCTTCCTTCCTCCCCAATTGCTCGCCCTCGCCCAAAGCACTCACCATCATTCCATGAGGCACGACGCGACGCACCATCACCACCACGCGGCCTACTTACCATCATCTCCACCATCCTCACCACCATTGTTACCCCTGCCGCCATCACTGCCACCGCTGCTGCCCCGCCCGGCCGGCCTGCTGCTGCCCCCCCGCGGCATGTGCTTGATGAGCAGCAGCTCCGCCAGCACCGCCAGCAGCGCCGCGGTGACAGGTGCGCCCAGGTCGCGGGTGGTGTGCCAGATGAGGCCGCAGTAGGCCACGTTGAGGGCGGCGAGGGCGGTGCCCAGGCGGGCGGCGCGGCGGCGGGTGAGCAGCCACAGGATGGAGACCTGGCAGGGTGAGGGTGGAGGTAGGGAGGGAGGAGGGTGAGGGTGGAGAGAGGCAGGAGTAGGTATTCATGTGACGGCCATCCGGGGACAGGAGGGCTGGGAGGATGGGTGGGAACCACTGGCGAAGATGCAGGTATGTAGCACGCAGGAGCCGGGAGTTCCAGCTACCTGCTGTGCCACTGAATGGCACCCTGGCAAGCTGTGTCGTTTGGCTAGACAACGAACGCTCCCGTGTCCCCTCGTCCCCCTCTCACACACCCCAGTCCCGCGCGCCCCCATCCGCACCGTCTTAAACGCCTGCGCCATCTCCGCCCCCAGCTGCCGCAGCGGCCGGTTCAAGCCGCAGCTGCCGCCCTCCTCCTCCTGCTCCGCCTCCTCCACCGGCATCGCACCGCTGCTGCTGCTTCCACTGCTAGCAAAGGACGTCACCACCGGCCCGCCCCACGGCTGCTGCCCCTGCCCTTGCTGCCCTCGGTAGCTCTGGTGTCCGTCCAGCAGCTCGGGCCGCTGCGCCACCCGCTCCGCCGCCGCATGCAGGAAGTAGCGGTCCGCGGAGCCCAGCGCCTCCCGGATGGCCGCCACCTGCCGCTCGCTGGCGTCCAGCTGCCGGGTAACAAACCGGGCTGGAGGGGAGGGGAGGGATGGAGCGCACGAGGTCTCAAACTCAACCCTACCGGTACTTCCCTGCGTTTCCTGCCAGCAGCATCCTGGCAGCACATGCTTGAGGCATGCGCGTGAGTTTGTCACATGCGTAAGCCGCGCCCCCAACACCCGTCTCCACCCACCCGCACAGGTCGCGCTGCACACCGCCGACAGCAGCGCCGCCACCTGCCGCTTCGACAGCTCGCTCACATGCAGCCCCTCCGGCCACCCCCCCTGCCACCAGCCCTCCGGCAGCACCCCCTGCAGCACCGCCGGCAGCGCCAGGCCGTGCGGGTGCTGCGGCAGCAGGTCCTGCGCCACCACCTGCCCCGCCACCGCCAGCGTGCCGTGCAACGCGGGCAGCAGCAGCAGCAGCGCGGGCACCACCAGCACCGTGGAGAGGACCAGCAGCTGGGAGCTGCTCAGGTCTGGTGGGGGAGGGGGGAGGAAGAGAGGGGGAGGAAGGTGGTGCGGAGGAGAGGAGCGGGGGAGGAAGGAAGCGAGAGTGAGGAGAGTACCGTATTCATGAACGGGTTGAGACATAAAGCGCACGCAGGCAGGCCGGAAGGGGGTGTGTCAGATTGCGCGTGCTTGATTCCTACCTTCCACGAATGGCCGTACGAGTTCCTGCTGGCTGTCGTGCAGATCGTCCAGTACGGGGAAGCTGTGTCGTACGGGGCGCAGCCGGCTGATGACGGAGCACAGCACCAGCGGCACCGCGTAGCCCGCACCCGCGGCGATGGCGGAGAGGCTGGCGTCGCTCATGGCAAATCCGCCTGTGGGGTGAAGCGGGCAGACGATAGGACCATGATAGAGAGGTGGTGGGGATGAGGGAGTGACCATGCAGGTATGAGGGGATATAGATAGATATCGGGTAACGCTTGTCTGGAAAGGTGTGGCTTGGTGCAAACCGGCAGTAGCCAGTCGTTCCGGTGTCTAGTTCCACCCCCTGGATTTCAGCGTGGTTCCTTACCCAAGGGGTCCTCGCCGGTGATCCAGCTGGTCACCAGCGCTGTAAGTGTGAGCAGTGAGCCCAGGTTAGTGAACACGGTGAGCTTCACCTCAGGGACCTGGTTGGCGACCTCATGGCGCAGCAAGTCCTCCTCGGATTCCCTGCAAGCAGGAGGCGGGCGCAGCGGAATGAAACGCAAGCGCGAATCCTGAAGCGCTGCAACATTAAAGAGGTGACAAGTTTTTATCGGATACCGCTGGCGCGAATTGTGGTGGTAAATGTGACGTTGAAGGTGTCTAGGGCGGTTTGGAAAAGCCATCACTCGTCAGGGCATGCAGGGGCACGTGGTCTAACAAGAGTTCCATACATTGGTAAGGTATAACCTGAAGCAACTACATTCTTAAGCTGAGGATACAGCTGAACGTCGGGTTGCCCTTAAAAGGCAACAAGGGCATCCGAAAGTCCTCACCAAGAAACGGTCTCGAGAAGCTCCTGCAACCTTTGGGTTGCTGTTTGGAATGGTAGACTGGGGTCGTAGCGGGGTATCGGAAGCGCTGTATCAGCCTGGGCCGCTTCTTCAGCTGTGTTACGCACAGTGATTGGCCGACGGAAGCCCTTCCTGCCAGCACCAAGAGTTACACTTTGCTTTTTAAACCTAAGAGTGGGCAACCGTGATGTACGCGGGGTAGTCCCCTTCAAAGCCATCGTGCCCAACAGTTTGCGCGCTAGTCGAGGTGGCTTCTGCAATCGTAATGTTACATATATATAGTCCTACAAGTTGCTAGAACATACAACGTCCAAAGCCAGACAGCAATTGATCGTGCGGATTGTTCGCAAGGGGATCGTTCCCGCTACACCCGTACACCTTGACGCTGTACTTGCGGCAGCAGGGCCGGCCTTCGCCTGTTGCCAAACGCTTCCTCATATCCCAGTCTGTTTGGAACGTAGACATGAATCAAACCTTCTGTACCGTAGTCCCTATGTGACCAGTGTTGCTTGGCAAATTTTTATCCTTGACGCTATAATTGCTTCCTTGTCTGTGTGCAACAACCATGGATCGGACACTGGAGAAGCTGTCACAATCACTCGATTCCTTGATTAAAAAGCCGGCTGGCTCGGGGAACGGTAGCGCTGGAGGCCGTGGAGCGGAAAATCGAGGGACTTCGGCGGGGCGAGGATCGGCAAATGGACGTGGCTCTACAGCAGGCCGAGGCTTCCAATCCACAGCAGCTCCGCGGCAGCCGTCGCAGAGGCAGCCAATTCCGAGCCCACAACCATACCAAAAAGCCTCGCAGACGCAGGGTCATAAGCAATCGCAGGATAACAGGCAATCGCAGCCATTTAGGCAACCGCCTCAGCCCAAGCCGCAGCCTCAGCCAACCAAAAAGCGTCCAGCATCCGACATTTCTGGACTTGCGGCCCTTCCGATCGAGCGGAAGCTAAACCTGTCCTTAGATGACCTTGCAAAGTCTGCGACGACGGCTCCTAACGCCAAGGGGGCAGCTAGGTAAGATCCTCACGCTTAACGCAAACATGTGCAACAGTTACTACCCGCGCACCCGAGCTTGCGAGCTTCATTTTCGTAATCCCCTTGCCAAAGCGCATACAATGCAACCCGAGTGCTTACACTTCCCCTCCCCACTCTCCTTCCCCGCTCCTTACTCTTGCCGCAGACGCCAGCCAGCAGCCCCAGACGCACAGCCCCACCAGCAACAGCAACCACAGCGGCACCCAACCCCCAGGATAGGCGGTCGCGGCCGAGGTGCCCCCGACGCTGCGAACCGGGGCGGCCGCACTGCTCCCGCCCGCGGCGGCTTCAGCAACCCGGGTCGCGGCGGGCAGTTCAGGACCGCCAACACCACTACCGCCGCTCCCAACTACCCCAAGCCCAAGTACCAGCTGATTAACAGTCCGGGACGCGGTCGCGGGCGCGGCGGACCCCCAGGCGGTGGCCGCGGCCGTGGCCGTGGTCCGGCCGGCCGGGGGCATATGCAAGGCGGCGGCAACAACAACAGCAACCTCAACCTGCAACGACGGCAGACGGGTGCGCATGCGCCCATCCACCACTCGTTCAGTCTTGATGAGGAGGGGGGTGAGGAGCAGTACGAGGAGCTGGGGGAGCACGAGGAGGAGGGCTACGAGTACGACGGCGAGGGCGAGGAGTACTATGAGGAAGGGGGTGACGGTGGCGGGTACGACCACCCGGGCTATGCGGATGAGGAGCTGCTTGGGGAGGAGGAGGAGGTGTACGGCGAGGAGGGAGATCTGTACGACCAGTACGACGGCGGCGAGTGCCATGACGACATGGAGGAGGGAGATTGGCAGGCCGCGGATGGCGGTGGCTTCCCCGCGGGAGGCCGCCAGCAGCAGCACCAGCGGTCTAGGGGCCCGGGTGCGGACGCCGGCTCGGGACCTAACTTCCGCAGCAGCATGATGAGCGTTCTGAGAGAGTGTCAGCGCAAGAGAGCGCCGGCACCGCTGCCACCGCAGTTCTTGCCGTCGGCTTCGACACGTCGGTCCAAGCCAGCAGCGCCAGCGCCGGCAGCAGCAGCGGCGACGAGTCAAGCAGCAGCAGCCGCCAAGCAGCAGGAGGCTTCTGCGGAGGCGCAGAAGATCGCGCACGCTGAGACGGTGTATCGTCGCATGCAGCAGCTGCTGAAGGACCTGCAGCTGCTGTCAGGAGGCGGCAAGGAGGAGGAGGCGGGCGCACGGGAGGAGGGCGGCCCTCGGGAAGCCCCTGGGGGCGGTGCTGCTGGTGGTGACGATGGTTCTGCTGCTGCTAGAACGGAGCAGGAGCAGCAGCAACGGCAGCAACCTGTGCAACGGAGGGAACAGCAGCGACAAGCCCAGGAGCAGCCGCCGCAGCCACAGCCACAGCAGCAGCAACAACAGTCGTACCACCGCCACCACCAGCCACAGCACCCTCGCGGGCCGGAGGCGGCAGTGGACTCCAGCGCTCCGCCGCACCACGGCGAACCTCGCTATGCGACTGCTGGCAGCAGTGGCGGAGGCGGGGGGGCCGCATCTGATGCCCTGCAGCAGCAGCACCGGCAGCAGCTGGTGCAGCCACAGCACCCCCAGCAGCACCCCCAGCAGATGCTGCTACCATACGAGCAGTCCCAGCAACCGCTCCGCATGGATCGAAGCCGTGGAGCAGAAGGCCTGGTCCCGCATGAGCCTGGTCCCGTTGTCCAACTTGCCCGCCCCGTCTCAAGCCGCGATGGCGCTGCCGCCGGCGCTTGGGGCTCGCAGCAAACGGCAGCTTACCTGGTCGGCAGCTCCCATGCCCAGGAACACATGCTTGAGGCGCAGGCTCAGCAGCCTCAGCAGCAGCACCGCCCTCGCGATGAGCGCGGACGTGACCGGGTTTCGGAGCGTGATCGAAGCAGGGAGCGTCGTGACAGCCGTACTGCACGCGGGGGCCGCGAGCTCAGCCGCGATGACCGGCGGGAGGACTACAGGCACCGCAGCAACAGCCGAGACAGGGGCCGACGCGTTGACGACCGGCGCGGGCGCAGCCGCAGTCGCAGCCGCGAGTGGCGCGACCCACGGGACGGTCGCCGGGCCGAGCGGAGCAGCAGCCGAGAGTATCGCGTCGTCTACGCGCCCCGCAGCCCGGTACGGAGCTCCATGTACGGGGGGTACCCCGAGGAGGGGCTGTACGCGCCGCCGCATGGACCGCCTGGTGCCTGGGGCCCGTCGCAGGATCCCTTCAGCAGCCGCCCGCCCTATCCTGGTGGGGACTGGCCGCCACCGGTACGGCCCGCTGCGTACTACCCTGGTGTGGCGGAAGGAAGAGGAGAGCGGTACGACAGGCCGCGCTACGAGGGCGCTATGGAGGCCGGTGCTAGGGGGTCCGTGTCTGCTGCACCAGGCCGGGAGCAGCTGGACTACCGGCGAGCTCCTCGCGATGCGCCCAGTCCCGATGGCCGCGGCAGGGAGCGGGAGTGGGAGCGCGGCCGCGGTGATGCGGTTCCGGTCCCGGTTCCCGAGCGGGAGCGGGAGGCTGCTGACCGGGAGCTCAACCGCAACCGGGATCGCGACAGGGAGCGGGACCGGGACCGAGAGAGGGAGAGGGAGCGCGAAAGAGAACGGGAGAGGGAGCGGGAACGAGAGCGGGAGCGGGAGAAGGAACGGGAGCGCGACCGTGACAACAGGGACCGGGAGCGAGGTGTCGCGACTGGAACTGCTGCTGCTGCGGAGGCCGCACATCGGTACGACAGATCCGAGTCCGACCCTCCCCGACGTGACGGCGAGGCACGTTTCAGCGACCCCCGGCGCGAGCATGGCGACTCCCGGCGTCCAGGTGACTACGACCGCGGGGGCGCAGCGGCTCCACATGACGGCGGCCCCCGCTACATCAGCAGCAGCCGGGACCCCCGGCAGGCCCAGCTGCAGCGCAGGCACGGAAGCAGCCCTGACAGAGGTCGCGGGCGCAGCGATGTCGACCGCCCCGGCGTGTCTGGTGGTGCTTATGGTGGGACGGCTGCAGCAGCTGCTGCTGCAACTACAGAAGCGGCAGGTGCAACAGCTGAGGCTGCGGGTCGTGGTGTCGGCCGCGACCGTGACGCTGACGCAAGGGCTGCACCCAGCCGCAGCCGCAGTGCTAGCCCTGCGGCGCGGCGTGGATACGGCATGGAAGGCAGCATGCAAACACGGGACGCGGATGGCGGAGCTGGTGGGTATAACCTCAGCGGCGGAGCAGCTGGTGGTGGCGGCGAGGACGGCAGTGCAGGGGAGCGGCGTGCTGAGGGCGGCGACGAGGCGGCGGGTCATCAGGAGCAGGAGCTGGAGGCTGGCGAGGTGGGAGTTGAGGCGGAGGCGTATGAGGAGCTGGACGATGAGCTGCCGGACGAGCTGGAGATCGACTAGGAGGTCGCGGGGGAGAAGCTGGCGGGAGACACTCGGCTGTTTTCTTGGTGCTCTGCCGTTGTGCGGCTTGTGCCTGTGTCTTTGTAAGCGGAGGAGCTTGCACCTCGCTTGCATGTGGGGATTCTCAGCATGGCGATGACAGCAGTGTGTTTCGCTGAGGGCCGGACAAGCGCAGCCTTTCCTAGCTTGCCAGGCGCCCCACGTCGTGCAGCTTTCTGAAGGGTGCCAGAGCTTATTTTGTCCCCATACTTGTTTGGGCTAGGAGGCTCTTCCAGTGCCCCCCTTCATGCAAGATGTTCTTGCACCAGGCCTGCTGTATGGCTCAGCACGGTTTGGGCGGTTGCATGGCTGCTGTCGGCAAGCCTGCTGTGTGTCACAATGGCATGTAGCTTACAAGGCTGCCTACACCAGGATTGCAACCAGGTTCCACCACGAATAGCCCTAGCCTCTTACCGGTATAGGTGCCAGCCCCCTATCCTTTGGAGAACGCTTTAAGCACTTTTCCTATGCATAAAGCCTTGGTCTGCCTCAGGTGCACACCAAATACGTTTAGTAACTATTAAAACCTAACCCACCAACTCAACGCTCGCCTCCGCACTTTATCACACGGCATCGTGTCATTACCACTAGCAGCCACGCAACGAGCACTCCTTTGCTAGCTGCCCCAGCACACAGCCAGACAAGCGCACGTACCTAGCCCTACAACACAAGCCCCTTTCCAACCCCCCACCCCCATCCAGCCCCTATGCACGCACATCGCCAGCACCCACGCCCGCATGCAAGCCCACTGCTGCTGCCGCTCCTGCAACCTCCTTCAGTACTGCGTCTGCGCCGCCGCACGCGCCAGCCGCCGCGCGTTCTCCTGCTCCAGCTCCGCTTTAAAGGTGTCCACCGTCCACTGCCCCTGCACGCTGGGCGAGCGGGTGAGGTGGCGGCTGCGCACCACCTGGTACTCCTGCCCGCGGCCGTGCGAGTTGCGCAGCCAGCTGATGTGCTCCATGATGTCCTTGGGCGCCTGGTTCTTCACGCAGATGGGCTTGGAGCGGCCGTTGCCTGGAGGAGGAGGTGAGAGGGGAGCGAGGGGAAGGGAGGTGGGGGAATGGGGTTGAAGGAAGAGAAGGGAAGTGATGGAATCCATCGCTGTAAAGATGAAGTGGGGTTGAGGGAGGACAGGTACGAGGGCGGGGCGGGGCGGGATGCCGTAGAGGAGCAGGACGCAGCTCCCGGTGTGAAGTAACCAGGGCAGAGTGATGGGATGCATGGGGGTTGTCGAGCCGCAAGATGACACACACGCTCACACACACACTCTAGGATGAGGGAATGGGGTGACACAGTTGGAAGACAGTTCAGGCCAGATGCTTTCTCAGTTCTGCGCAGCTGTCGGCGGGGTCAGAGGTGTGTAACCCCAGAGCAGGCTATCGAGCAAAGCTGCAAACGCGGGACCCCAACTGCCTTGCATGGCACGGGTCCCCTGGTCCGGGCTGGATCCCAGCTGACCTTATATGCACTTGCAACGTGGCTGCCCTGTCGCTAATAGGTTTGCAGCCTAGCGCGAGAGAGACAAAGGGGGGAGGCAAGGGTAGGCCGCACACCAACTTACGGTAGAGCGCTACCAGCATCGGGTGTCGGTACCGCCTGACCACCTCTTCCACAGCTAGTTGCGGGTTCTGCTCCTGAAATGCTGGTAGCGCTTCGTTTAGGAACAGCCTACGAAATGGGGCGAGCAACCTGCCTCAGCTGAGAAGGAACAGCACCACATCATTGTCCGTGACAACGAATTACCACACAGCTTACCGCATGCCCCGTGAACTGCCGCCAACATCACAGTACTTAATTATCAACCTCTCAAGCATCCATACTCCGTATTTGGACATCTTGAGGCGCAAAGGGCAAAGTGCTGCCGCCCCCTACCAACTAAAAATAAGTGCAATGCGACAAACGTTTATATGCGTTTAAATTTAGCAAGAAGCTTCTGCGTCGTTGGTAAGCTGGGCTGGAAGCCGGCTCAGATGTCAGAGCTAGGTGAAGTCCTCGAAAGAAGGTAACCCTAGGTATGTGCTGGCTAAAACCTCTAGTAGGAAGACTTACAGCCAAAATGACAAAGCCAACCACAGGATGGAAGACCTCATGTCGTACCCTTACTGCGCGTTGGCATTGGTCGCCCTTTCGCACTGATCGATATCTACGGGGCTACTACTTGTGCCTACGGCAAGCTTGATGTGACCTAATTGTTTTGATGGTGCTCATTAACCAAGGAATACCTTTACTAGCCTGAGAAGAATGGAATCGTCTTATCCTTCGCAGTTAGTAGGCTGGGTGGTTTGGGGTAAGGTTAAATCCTTGCCATGGTGGCCAGGTCAGGTCATGCACCCAAGCAAGGGCCCCCCGGAGGTCCGCAAAATGGCCGCTATGAAATCCAACGCCGGCAAGCTCTTAGTGATGTTCTTGGGTAAGTGTATCAGCCCGAAGCATATTGGCTACTTTAATTGGAGTAGCCTGCTGGTTCTGTGTATTCTGTGGGTTATACGCAAAGGCCAAGGCACTCACACTACCTGCATCCGTTCTTATGAGCAGGCGACAATAAGTATGCATTTCTCACTCGTGAGAGTGTGGTGGACTTTGCCGAGCACAAAGAGAAGCATTCCAGCACTAACTACGCGAGCAAGGTACGCGCTTAGCAGCCTTTGCATGGATCTTCTCTGATGGCGCTGTTATTACACGATGAGTATATGTAGTGTTATGTGCCAATATAGCTTGGTCTCATTTAATAGTTAGTGACATGGCTTACGAAGCAACATTTTTCATGGCCCTCACGCCCCCGATGTCCTGTAGTACTGGAAGCTTGGCTTGGAAGAAGCTGAGGAGCTGCTTGCTCGGCGAGCAGGGTTGGAGCCAGCAACAGAGCACGAACCAGTCGACTTTGCGGCGAAAAAGACCAACTTTAGCCAATTGGCGAAGGCGTGGGCGAGCGGATCACCTTCAGGAAAACAGCACGGCAGCGCAGGTACGATTGACGTTGCAACGACACCTTATGATTGTTCGCCGTTTTCAGGTATCGTACGAAACGCCCGTCGCAGGCGCGGGAGGTGCCCAAAAAAGTGCGACGGAACGCAACAAAGCGACACCCCAGCCACAGGAGGTCCAAAAAGCAGCTGCCACATCCAGCCCTCCTAAGGAGGCGAAATCCGCTTCACCCTCCACAGTTCGGGAACCGTCGAAGTCCCATCGCGCGAGCGGAACAGCAGCAGGTATGCAGGGAAAGCAGATTTACTTGTTCTTTTTAATCGTGTCCCCATTTAGTATATGTCGCTTGACTGGCTTCGCAGATGATGGGCGGCCAAAGTCCATTGGGGGCGTCATGCTGGAATGGGCGCGCTATATGCCTCTCGTCGCAGCGACTCGCAAGGGTGCCGAAGCGTCCTCGGGCGATGCAACCCTTAACTTCGCTAGACGCCTGGCCCGCGGCTTGGAGGTGAGCCCCGATTTGCTTGCTACCTCAGGCCCTTGACTTTTTTGGAAACCTGCACCCCAGGCGAAGGCACCAGCATAGGAAGCCCTAAAGCTTCAACGCGAGTAGAGCTTCAACGCAAAGGCTTCAGAAGCGACTACTACACCACTGCATCATCCTTTTCTTCACTCACCTTCCTACCCTGCATACCGGTACCGTCAACGTGTTCCCTGCAGGCAACCGACGCGCCCTCAGACGAGCACGCCCTGCAGCTGCTGCACTCCCTGGCGCTGCAGCGGCGGCTGAGGGCAGTGGACAGCCTTGCGAGGGGCGGCAGCGGCGGCACAGCTGCAGCAGGCGGCAGCAGCGCTGACAGTCCGGGCGGGGCGAGGGATGATGGGCAGGCGCTTGGCGGGGGAGGCATCAGCCCGGTGGTGGTGCAGCAGGTGAGGGGACTAGGAGGGGGAGGGAACAAGCCGTGCGCACTCTAGGTGGGAGCTAAGCCGTTATGTTTCTGTGTTCCCACTTTTGAGCTTGAGGAGGAAACCAATCCGCAGCACTTCCCGGGTTGGGGTTTGTAAAGGAGAGCCGTGCGCTCATGCCTGTGCCCCCTGCCATCCCTCCTCTCCCGCCCCAGATGTTCACTGTCAGTGACACGGCTGCGGTGCCGGTGCCGCCCGCGGTGCTGGAGGCGCTCTGGCGCTGTCCGGGCACCGGGCTGGCGGCGGCGGCAGCCGCAGCCACTGGGGCAGCAGCTGCGGGCCCGGATGGTGCTCAAGCATTGGGCAGTAGCAGTCAGGGTGCTTCCGCGGCCGAGGGCAGCGGCCTGGCAGCCGCGGCAGGGGAAGCAGCGGCTGTAGCAGGGGAAGCAGCAGCAGCGGTGCCGAGGGGTGCTGCCGGAGAGGAGCAGCAGCAGGTGCAACAGGAGGCGGAGGAGGGGCTGGCGGCGGCTAAGCAGGAGGAGAGGAAGGAGGAGGGGCTCCAGGGTGGAGGGGAGGAGCTGCGGGTGCTGGACTTTGACGTGGTGCTACGGCTGAATGGCAAGGTAAGGCAGGAGGGGGGTGCGGCGACAGCGTGGTAGGGTTTAATGCTGGTGCTGGGGGGGCGGGAGGGTAACAACGCGCGCATAGGTCAGCGGCGCTTGAGAGCCTGTCCTGGTGCTTGAGAAGTCCTCTGTTACGTACTTTGCTAGACCCTAACCCTGCCACCCTGCTGCCCTCTGTCTTCCTGCTCCCAGCTGCTGCCGTACCTCGCCACCGGCACTCTGAGCTGGCACAGCCCTCCCAGCTCCGCGGGGCCCGCTGCGGCTCCGGCCCCGGCTGCGGCAGCGGAGCTGGCAGCTGCACCTCAGCCGCCCTCGCTGCCGGGTGGCCAGCAGGCTGCTGAGCAGCCGCCGCCGCAGCAGCTAGCCAAGTCGGCGCCTGAGGAGCAGCCGCAGCAGCAGGAAGGGCAGCAGGCGCCTGCTGGGTTGGCGCGGGTACCTGATGGCCTGATGCCTCACGGCAGCGACCCAGATCAGCAACCTCAGCCGGCTGCAGCAGCAGCACATCCAGAAGCTGGCGCCGCTGCTCCGGCTGCCGCTGTTGGTGACGGGGTGGTGGCAGAAGGTGAGGGAGCCCGGCCGCAGGCGGCAGCTGGGGCGGAGCAAGAGGGCTGTGTAGGAGCAGGTGCTGGTGTTTCCGGCTGTGAGGATGCCGGAGGGAAGGCGGGTGCTAGTACCCGCACCGAGACTGCGTCGGAGGGAGCAGTGGGCACGGGGCCTGAGCAGGGGCCGGCCGAGGCCGCTCAGGAGGCAGCAGGGACACCCTCGCCGGGTGGGGTGGCGGGGCAGCAGCAGGCGGGTGAGCAGGGGGCGAGGACGCCGGAGCAGTCTGGAGAGGGAGTGGCGTGTGACGCTGGCAGTGGCGCCGCTGGGCAGTCGGACGCCTCGCCCGAACAGAAGGAAGCAGCCAGCACCGCTGGGGCTAACAAGGACGCAGCTGCACCTCCCGCGGCACAAGCCGATCCACCGATCGCATCAGTAGCACCCGCAGAAGTCGCAACCGGCGCTGCTGCTGTCGCTCCCTCTCTCTCCCCCGCACCCTCCGCTCCCACCCCCCTCACCCCCGCACCCTCCACCGCCCCCGCCGCTCCCGCCCCCACCTCCCTCAACCCACCTCCGCTCCTTTCCGCCCGCCTGGACCTCTCCCGGGGCCTGGCGCCCTGGTCTCGCGGGGAGGTGCGCATCACCTCCTGGGCGCTGTGCGGCCCGCGGCTGCTGCTGGTGACGGTGTCCGCGGACCGCAAGCGCGACGGCGGGCTGGGCGGCATCAAGCGGGAGGCGCGGCTGCTGCTGGCGGAGGCGAGGGAGCGGCGGGACAGCAGCCCCGGCGGCGGCGCGGCGGCAGCGGAGGATGAGGCGGGAGCGGAGGGCGAGCCAAAGTATAAGCGGAGGCTGAGGTCCGCGGCGTCGCCGCCGGCGCCGGCGCAAGGGCATGGCGCGAGGGGCAGCGGTGGTGGAGCGAGTGGAAAGCAGGGTGCGGCAGCGGGGTCGTCTGGGGCGGCACAGCAGCAGCAGCGGCCTTCCGCGGCAGCGGAGGGCGGCGGCGGCGAGGGATCGACCGCCGTTGCAGCCTTAGGTCCAGCCGCCGCTGCGCTGATGCGCTCCCGGATGTTGCAGCAGAAGCGGCAGGCGAGTGCCGCTGAGGCGGCGGCCGCAGCGCCTGGTGGGGGTGCTGGCTCGGGGGCAGCTGCAGGCCGGAATGGCTCGGGTTCGGACGGCGGCGCAGCCACTGGTTCCCAGTCGGGGACCGGTGGTGGCGGCGATGGCTCCAGGACAGGCTCGAATGGTGGAGCTGCCAGCGCTGACCCACGGGTCACAAAGAAGATGAAGTTGGTGCGCTTTCCGCCGGGGTCGGCGACCAATGCTGGCGCGGGTAATAATGGTTGCGGGTCGTCTGTGAGGACGAGCAGCGGTGGCGGCGCAGCGGCTGCGACGGCGGCAGCTGCGGGGGCAGCCGCAGGGGCCCCGGCAGCAGCAGCGGCGGCTGGGGATGCCGCCGCCGCCCGACGCCGCGGCTCACATGGTCAGCTGCCGCCCAGCACTGGCGGCGGCGACGACAGCGGCGCTGAAGACCGTTTCGCACGTGTCAGTGGCGGCGGCGGTGGCGGGAGCGGTCATGTGGCTGCTAGTTCCCAGGGCGCCACCGCTGCTGCCGGCGGACCCCCGGAGCCCGAGTGGGACATGTGCTACCCGCCCTGGCTGCCCCAGCCGGCGCACAAGGGCGCATTCATAACCCACGTGGCCCAACCCCCCCGTCATCACCACCACCACCACAGCTCCCACTCTTCACACCACCACCATGCGCGGCAAAGGGCGGAAGCGCGGGGCAGCGCTGCGGGCGCCCCCCCGCAGCACCCAACAGCGCAACACGGCCTCACCCACAGCCAATACAACAACAATATCCAGAGCTACGGCAACTACGGCATTGCACCTTACCCTCACCACCACCAGCAGCAGCACCACTCCACCTCCCAATACGGCGGTGCTGTCAGCAGCCGCCCTCACTCCAACGGCCGTACGTCAGTGCCCCGCCGTACATCAGCATACGACAGCTGCTGGCCGGAGGACGAGACCTGGGCTTCCGAAATCACTGCTGTGGTCCCGCCTCAAGAGTACGACTACCAACCACCCTTTGGTCCTTCTCCGGGAGCCATGGCGGCTTCTGGGTTCGGGGTTGCGGGGGGCATGGTTGGCACGGCTTCATGGTTGACGCCGATGTCGGGGCCGGGAGGTGCCGGCGTATATGGCATGTCGGCTGCGGTTCCGCCGGGGCTGCCGTCGAGCAACAGCACTGGCGGCGCCGGCGCCGGCGGCGGTCCATGCGAGCAGATCCTGCTCGACATCCGAGTGGGCGACGAGGGCGACCTGGACGTCGACGGGGCCGCCGACGCGGATGCCGCAATCGCTGTTACCGTACACTTGCCGCCGCCGGAGGTGCCCTCGTCAGCAACTGCCTGTGCGGCGGCGACGGCCGGGACCGCAACGGCGGCGGGAAACAGCATGTACTACACTCCCATGCATGTGGGCGCATCGTACGGCCATCACTATTACCCGGGCAACGGCCTCATGTCATCTGCGTCCCCCTTCGCCTTCCACCAGCCATCCTCAACAGCTACCGCCACGCCCTTTGGTCCAGCCGCTGCGTTGGAGGCAGCCGCGATGACTGCCGCCGCAATCGGCGGTAGCAGCGGCGGCGGCGGCGGGGGCAGCTTGTACGGCGGAATGACGGCTGCTGACGTGGACCTGGCCGTCACCGCCGCCATCCTTGCAGAGCGGCACATGTCGGTTTGCGAGTCGGCGGTTACAACTGTCAACGATGCCCATGCGGCTGCTGCGGCAGCGGCGGCAGCAGCGAGTGCCGGAGGGGTGAGTGCGGGAACTGCGGCGGGCGCTACCGAGGGTGGCACTGCCATGGCGATTGACGGCAGCGGCGATGGAAGCTGTGGAGATGGGGGTGCAGCAGCAGGAGCAGGAACAGCAGCTTCTGCTGGTACGGAGGGGTGCGGAGGCGGCGGCAAGGGGCAGCCCCCGGCTTCGGGGCTGTCGTGGTACGAGGGCGAGGTGGGCAGGCTGCGGAGGGAGTGTCAGAACCTGCGAGAGCAAGTCAAGCTGAGGTGAGGCTGGGGCTGTGTACATGTGCGGCCCGTGCACCTTTAGTTCCTGGCTACCGATGTCACGGATAGTCTGCAAGAAGGGGATACTGTACCCTTGAAGTAATGCATGCCCCTCTTTCCTTTGCCCCGATCCTCTTGGTGATTGCCTGTATTGGCCCCATCCCCCTTAAAACCCCAAACCCCAACTGCCCCCCTCTCCTCCCCGCCCCACCCCGCCCCGCCCCCCAGACTCGCCCCCGGCCTGCTGGACCTGCTGCCCCAGCACCACCTGCCCTACCCGCAGCTGGTGGCGCTGGTGGCGGAGCGAGTGCTGTCACTGGCCCTGCAGCTGCCCTCGCTGACCGGCCCCGCCAAGCAGGCCTTCATTGCCTTCAGCCGCACACTAGCGCAGGAGGCGGCGGCATGCGGCAGCAACAACAACCACCCGGCAACCCAGGCAACAAACCCGCAGCAGCCACAGTCGCAGGCTGCTGCAACCCACCCAACACCATCACCAGCACCAACACCAGCAGCAGGCGGGGACAGCGGCGGTGGCGCCTCTCCCGACAGCGGCCCCGACCCCGACTGCTGTCGCAGTCTGGCGGTGGCGCGGGTGGCTGCTGAGCTGGTCCGCAGCGCCGCGGCCCCGGGTCTGCCGCTGCACCCGGAGGACCGCTGGGCCTTCATCAACCTGGCCGCGGAGCTGCTGAGACCCTAGGGGGGTGCTGGCAGGGGGAGGAACCGTCCTGAGGCCGTCGTGGCTGCTCTGGTCCGGCAGTGTTGGGGTGGTGGTGGTGCTGGAGGGCGGATTGGAATGCTGCGGGTGCACAGGATGAGACTTGGTTGGCGGTGCCGTGCGTCTTGTCGAAGTGAAAAGCCAGGGGAACTTTCGGACGGTATGGGCTAGGAGTAGGGAGAAGGTAGGGGCTTGTGTCAAAGGTTGCCGCAATGAAGAACCAGTTCCGCAGGATGGGGTCGCATGTAGCAGCAGCATGGCAGCAGTGGAGGCGGAAATGGCTGGTTGGGTTACAACATGCGGTGTTTGTGCGGGGTGGCACGCATGGGGCGGGAGACATGCTTGCAGATACGCGCGCGTGTCGCCCCCTCCTCGAGCCCTGTTGTACCAGGCTGTACGGCGAGTGTACGGGTGAACGACACACTTTTGGGTCACTGTAGCTATTACGCAAGTACCAGCAGCCACGGCGGTGGACCACTGTGACAGAGCCGCCCGCCCCCAAGGCATGCAGCATACTGCCGGGGGCGGCAAGCTGGGAAACGTTGTGGTGCTGTGCAACCTACCTGGGGTGAACCTTGTTCCCCGAGTGGTTGACGTTGCATGGGGGCGATGCATTGGGCGTGCACATTTGGCGTCTGGGTGGGAAGCTGGCAACACATGCATGCAAAAGGTGCAGCGGGGACCCGGACCTTATACGAGTGTAAGGGCATGTGCGATTGCGGATTGGGACGGTGTTTGCTGTAAAACGGTAACTCACTACTGCAACCATGTTTCCGTTGCTTGGACGGGTTTGAAGGTACCATACCTCCGCATTCGCAAATGCTGTTGTTGACTCAGGTTGACTGAAAAAAGAAAAAGCTGCCTATGCAGTATGTGTACCATGTGTAATGTGTGTGGCGTTTGTGTTGGTGTTGTTGTTGTGGAGCTGTTTCGTACTGTGGTGCAGTCACCCCGCCTCATCGCGTTTGTGTTCAAGACTCGTGCCATCATCCTCCATCCTGCCTGCTTAACTTGGGAAGCTCGAACCCCCATCATGTAAGAAGTCCGCATCCCAAGGTTGCCGCTACGGACTGCCTGTCTGTGGGGCTTTGCAGCTCTTGGATAAACTGGGGAACTGGGGATGAAAAGAGATGGGGCTGACGTATGCGGTGACAGTGCTTCCTCGTGTCGGCTGTTGTTGTACCGATGGGACCCTGCAGGGAGGCGCAGGGTTCTGGACTACTGGTACACCGGGGGTCTTTGTTTCGCACGGTTTCCCGGCAAAGGGCCTGGTCTTGTTGGCCGGGCTTGTTGGCCGGCCCGTCCTGCGTTGCCTGTCTTACCTTGCATGCAGCATTCGGGGTGAAGTCATGATGTGTGTCCTAGTAACACTGCCACGCGTTACGCGACATGCATGGTGGCGGCAAGGGTCTTGTTTGCTTTGGGTGTAGAGTGTACGGCGGGGAGGCAGCCGTGAGTCATACCTGGTGCAACCGGTCATATGCCCGCTACGGACGGATGTTCCTTGCCTCCAAAACATGGCCTTTGCCTACAATTTGAGGTAGGCAGTACTTCCTTGTCATCTTACTGCATGCACAGCTCAATTCTCCGCGAACGAAGCCATGCAGCACCGCCACTCCTGGCCCCTCACCGCAGGGCCCTCGCAAATCCTGCATGCGCATGCACACAAGCCCGCGTCACCTCCAACCTCCTTCCATACCCCGACCGCACCTTCAGTATCTACCGACCTGCACTTTGACATGAGAGCGCTACCCTGTGTTGCCAAGACGGCTCGACCCACACCGCCACAACAGTGAAGTCGGCATGCATTGCTTAACACGAGTGATGGGGTATTCACAGAAGCATATGAACAACTACGGTGTCTAGTATGGTTTGGTTTCAATGCCGTGCAGGAGCAGTGGAAACGCCGCGTCGCTTGCCTGCGACGGACACCTCCCTCGTCCTCATCATCCGGCTCGTCATGACCGCCCGACTCCTTTCTATAGTCCGACTCCCCTCATCATTGTGCAGGTATGCGATCTCCTCAACGCACCCCCGGCTCCCTCTGTAAGCACCTTGTGACAGGGGCCCCCCTTCCACACAGCCACACAGCAATCGCATTGCTGTACTCCCGCTGCTGCTGCTGCCGCTGCTGCTACTCCTCCCCGTACTGCTCCTCCCCATGCTGCTGCTGCTGCTGCTGCTGCTGGTGCCCCCGGTGGTGTCCCCGCCCGAGCCCCCCCGCGGAGGCCGCCGCCAGCCGCTCCAGCCCCTCCTCGATCAGCGCGCCGCACGCCGCACGCGCCGCCTCCGCCGCCTCCCGGCCCGTGAAGGCGTGCGGCAGGCGGTAGCTGAGCCACACGTACAGGTCGTAGGAGCGGTGCAGCGCCTCCAGCCGCCGCAGCTCGGACTGAGGGAGGGGGAGGAAAGGGGAGAGGGTGGCATTGTGGGGGGAGGAAGAACGAGGAAGAGGAGATGGAGTCTTTTCCAACCAAGCCACCACCAAAGCATCCATCTGCACACCCATCCAGCGCGCACGAACGCCCCCTCCCCACCCCTCACCTCCGACTCCGGCGGCCCCCCCAGCAGCGCCTCCTCCCCCTCCTCCCCCGCCACCAGCTCCGGCCCCACCGCCCCGCCCTCGCAGTAGGCGCATGCGAAGCGCAGCAGCGCAGCGGCCACCGAGGGGTCGTCCATGTCAGCAGGGGCTGCCAGAGGAGAAGGGGGAACGTCTGGTCAGGTGGGTTGTCATGACAGTGCACACCAGCCCCCACACTCCGGTGCAACCCACCCACTCCGTAACCAGACCCCGCCCAAGGGCCTTCCATACCCTCACCTCCCCCCTCCTCTACCCCCCTACCCTACCCGTGCTAAACAGGATCAGCTCCTCCGGCTCCAACCGCCCCTCCAAGTGCCGTAGCGCACTCGCGATGCCGTACACCCCCTCGTAGCTGGCGTACAGGTAGGCGGGGCCCAGCTGCGCGGCGGCGGCGAACGCAAGCAGGCTGGTGGCGAGGGGGCGGTGCGGGTGCAGGCGCGCGTAGGCCACCAGGTGCTCGGAGCTGTGGGGCCGGGAGGTGGGGGGCGTGATAAACCAACCAGAGGGAACCAAATGTTAGGTCGAAGCAAAGCGGGAATAGGAGGCGGCAGGGGGAGGAGTTAAGGGGGGACTTGGGGTGGGCAGTTGCAGGGTCAGAACGCAACGCACCCGCTCGGTCCCTGCATGCGTGGTAAAGGGGTGACTTCAGTACCCTTAACCTGGGGAACAACCCTGCCCCCTCCCCCTTTGTGGTCTTTGCCGCCCCCCCTCCTTTACCTGGGCAGCAGGCAGGCCCTGCTGACGGGTTGCGGCGCCTCCCCCAGCGCCCGGTGCAGCGCAGGAAGGTCGGCGGGGTGCAGCGTGGTGACGTAGCCGGTGGGGTGCGTGGAGGAGAAGCGACCCGCGCGACCCGCGATCTGTCGTACCTCGGAGGCCTCGAGCGGCCGTACAATCCTTCCGTCGTACTTTTGCAGCGATGTGAAGACCACACGGCGGATGTTCAGGTTGAGGCCCATGCCGATTGCGTCACTGGCACATAGCACCCGGGACCCTGCACCCGCACCCTGAGCACCCTGAGCACCCTCGGCAGCGGAAGCACCCCCAGCGGAACCATCACTAGCAGCACCGGCTGCAGCACCACCCGTGCTGCCAGTGTCATCACTACCGCTGCTGCTGCTGCTGCTGTCGCTGTCACTCCCTGACCTCCCATGCGCATGTTGCGGGGGTGACTGGTGGTTCCGCCGACCCATGGGCCCCTCCCCCGTGCCGCCACCCGCATGTGCCCCTTGCTCTTTCTGCTGCTGCTGCTGCTGCTGTTCTCCTCCTGCTGTTTCCTGCTGTTGCGTCTGCTGCGGCCCCACGGAGGCTTCATTGAACAGCGCCGCCTGCTGCCTGCGTGCCTCCGGCGGTAGCCCCCCATACACCAGACTCGCCTCCCGCCCGCTCCGCCGCACCACCTCCCTCCTCATCGCATGCAGACTACGCCGCGAGAACCCCACCAGACAGTCCCCCCCGGCCGCCGCTCCCAGGCTACCCAACGCCTCCGACTGCACCACCAGCGGCGACAGCCGGTGGTAGTGCCGCACATCCAGCTCGTCCCCGCACTGCTCCACCAGCTCCCGCAGCACGGGCAGCACCGCCCCGTCCCCCGCCACATGCACCTCCGCGGCCGCGACGCCCAGCAGCGCTCGGGTCCAGGCCCACCCGCGGTGCCGGTCGCCCAGCATCTGGATCTCATCTAGGACGGCGACATCGAGGTAGTGGGGGGAGGTGGAGGGGGAGGAGGGTGGTTGGGGGTGGGTGGTTGTCGTCATGAGGGAGGATGCGTCGAGCATTTGTACGTCCGCCATTTCCACGGTGCAGGCGGTGTGCCGGGCGGGTCGCGGGGAGTGCTGGGGCTGCTGCTGCTGCTGGGGCTGCTGCTCCTCCTCAACTCGCCATCTGACGTGGTTACTGTTGCGGTTGTTGTGGTCACTGTTATTGCTGCTGCTGCTGTGGTCAGGCCCGCGGGTGCCGTCCTCCTCCTTGCCGTCCCCCCGGGTTGCCGGCAGGAAGGCGGGTCGCACCTCCTGCCCGGTCACCAGGTGGCAGGGGACCCCCTCCGCTGCTAGCCGGTCGGCAACCTGAGGAAGTGGGAGGCGAGGTACCGGTGTGTGCAGTCAAAACCACTGACCGGGGTGAAGCTGGTGAACTGCCCCCGGATGTGTGCGGTGCGGTGCGGTTGGGTTGCCTAGGTGGGGTAGCCCTCTTGCATGTCCCTTTGCTTGCATGTCGGGGGGAACCCCGCTGCCCCGCCGCTCTAAGCCTCCCAGCTTATCTCCTCAACTCGTAACACACAGCACACCGCCCCGCACCCCCCCTCCGCCGCCCACCTCGCACGCCAGCAGCCGCAGCGGGCCGCAGTAGAGGCCGGAGGGAGCCGCCTTGAGAGCCTGCAGGGCGGCGTGGGTCTTGCCTGGGGGTGGGTGGGAGGGAGAGGGCAGGGGGGCGAGGTGGGTTACCGGGGGCAGCATTGGGTTCGGGCGAAAAATAGCGGGGTGGGCAGGGCGGGGTAGAAGCTGGTCAGTGCTGCTGTTCGCCCCTCCAACTCCGTCCCCCAGCCCCGCCCGCCCCTCCCCGCCCCTACAGCCTCACCCGAGTTGGTTGGCCCCAGGTGTGCTATCACCCTCCGCCGCATGCTGCGAGCCAGCGGGTACCAGAGAGCGGGGTGGCGCAGGTCGGTCAGCCGGGCTGCGGCTGTGGTTGTGGAGGAAGAGGACGATGAGGAGTTGCTGGAGGTAGAGGAAGAGGAAGAGAAGGAGGAGGCGGGATCGCAGCTGGAGGAGGCGGAGGTTGAGAACAGCCGACCGAGCTCCGCGGTTCTGCTGCTGCTGCCGGCGCGCCGCCACACGTGCGCAGGCCGCTGGCCCCCGCTGCTGCAGCTGCTGATGGCAGCTAGGGTGCTGCTAGGGGTGCTGCTGCTGCTGCTGCAGCTAGGGGCCATGTTAGCAGCCCAGTTGCGGATGTGTGCATGACCATACCAGCACCCGCAGCAGCAGCAGCACCCGCAGCAGCAGCAACGAAAGGGGCGTCCACAGTTGCTTAGAGCTGCTGCTGCTGCTGCTCCTCCTCGTCCGGAAGAGTGGAAAGTGCTGGTACTGCTGTTTAGGATCTTAGAAATGCTGCTGCTACTGCTGCTGCTGCTACTGCTGGTGCTGGTGCAGAAATCCAAACCGCTACTGCTGCTGCTAGCGGCCAACGTAGGGCGGGACGGGTTGCGGCCGCTGACCGGCAGGCTGCCCTGAGGGGCTGCGGGAGAGCTGCTGGTCCGCCTTGTGCGGAAAGGGCTGCCTGCGTGGGTGGTGGGAGCAAGCGGGGCGCTGCTGCTGGTGCCGCTGCAGTCACCGGGGCAGCGGCTGGAGCTGGTTTCGTTTGGGGGCTCTGTTAGCACCAGTGAGCATGAAGATGGGGAAGAGGAAGAAGGCAAGGATTGGGGTTGATGGTGAGGATAGGGATGGGGACGGGTCAGCCCATGCCAATAGCGGTCGAAGTGTAACCCAGGCGCGGGACCTGTTGATGTCTTTTATACCGTGAAGGCAACTCTATATATACGACTTCACGTTGCAAGTTGTTGCCCTGTTGGATGTCGACTTACCAGCCTTGATTGCCGCCATTGCCTCGGCAAAGAGCGCATGTCGAGCCGCCACCGCATTCGACCATGTGCCAGAGATTGCACTACCAGCAGCAGTGAGAGTCCTTATATTTTGATGACAGAGCATCTTCGTCAATCAGGGAGTCGACGTCATACGCAGCACGGGGCATGGACCATTTCATAATGATGGTCAATAAGTATATTATACCTTGAGCAATGTCCTAGTACCGGTATTGAATGATTATCGTGTCATTTGGAGCACTACATTTGTAGCACGTCGTTCATTCGTGCAGACGGTGCTTGTCGCTCGTGCAACATACGCACCACGTCAGGAATAACAACTAATAATCATACATTTTTTCTATCATCACATTTCTTCTTATGACTTTGTGTTACTAACGTGACTGGAAACACTAAGACTTTAGTATGTCAGCATCCGAAAAGGAATGAGTACAGCGAACGCGCTCAGAGTACTCATGCAAACACGCAACGGCTGAAACGTACTAGTTATTTGTAAGGCGCGATGGAGGAGGACATCGGTCTGGCCGAGCTGGGCGTCACAGCGCGGAGCGCCGCTCTGGTGGAGGAGCAAGTCCTCCAAGAGGTAACATATCGCAAGTGTTTATAGCGTTTACATTCTAGGTGTTTCCTGGGGCCATAATGCTTGCCGGCGCCGTTCGCTCGTTGGTTGGCGTCACGGCCTGCCACGTCGCCCGTCGCTGGCAAGCTGCTGGGCCGCGCCGTTCCTCCATCCCCCTAATCCATTATCCCCTCCAAGCTCATTTCCTCACGCCACCATGTAGGCGCTTGAGGCCGCGGCGGATGTCCCGCCCCGTGCTGCTGCCGGCAGCCCCGCCGACGACATCCCAGCAGCAGCAGCTCCTCCTGCTCCTTCTGCTCGCTCCGGCCATGTCGCCACTGCTGCTGCGGCGGGGGATGCCGCGCCTCACACCCGCCCTTCCCAACAGCCAAATGGTCCCGCCTCCGCTTCTGCTCTCCAGCAGCACCTCCAGCACCAGCAGCACCAACACCAGCTGGCCTCCGTACAGCAGGAGATCAGCGCCATTGAAGCAGCGCTGGCGGCAGCAGCGGAGGCGGCAGCGGCGGAGGCGGCAGCAGGGGGCGAGGATGGGGAGGATGAGAAGGCTGCCGCCCCCGCTGCTGCCTCCTCGCTGCTGCAGGTGGCGGTGATGCGGGACCGGCTGGTGGGGCTGCGGGCGGAGCAGCGGAGGCTGCTGGGGCTGCTGGGGGAGGGGGCTGCGGGGGTGGGAGAGGTTGCGGCGGCGTCAGTGGCAGCAGGGTCGATGATGACGTCACCAGGCGGGCGGCGGCGGTTTGGTGCCCGGGCACTTGCGCGGGCGAGTGCGGGCGGAGGTGCGGGTGCGGGCGGAGGTGCGGGCGGAGGTACGACACAGCAGAGGCAGCAGCGCCAGCAGCAAGGTGAAGGGGAGGATGCAGTGGTGGTGGGGCAGGCGGGCGCCTCCTCACAGCGACCGAGTAAGAAGCCGCGAGGAGGTGCCTCAGACACAGCAGCAGCAGCTGCTGCTGGCGGGTCACAGCAGCCTTCGTCCGCAGCAGCAGCAGCAGCAGGCGGGGGCGGCACCGGCGGCCGACTGGAGCTAGCGGAGACGGAGAAGGACCGGCTCATCCGCCGGGGCCTGCTCACTCCCTTTGACCGGCTGGCTGGCTTCGAACGCAAGATGACCAGTGCAGCGGGGGCGGGCGTGGCCTCAGTGGCGGGAGCTGCTGCTGGTGCTGCTGCTGCCGCTGCGGCTCCCCGCCGCATAGCCGCCGCCACCGCTGCTGGCGGCAGTCACAGTCCTAGTCCCGGCGCCGCTGCTGCTGCTGCTGCCGCCCCCCGCGGTGCCGGGTTCGGCCCCCTGCGTCACCTGGGTCGCAGCGAGCTGGGGCCGGAGGATGCGGGTGTGCGGGGGCGCAGCGGGCGTACGGCGGCGGAGGCGATTGAGGAGACGGGGCGGCGGGCGCTGGAGGCGCGGGCGGCGAGGCGTACGGCACAGTTCCTGGAGCCGGAGGAGCTGCCGCAGCAGGTAGCGGTAGTGGGGTGTGGGTGAAAAACTAATGAGACATTGACGAGGCAACTAACGAGCCTGTGGGGTGTGGGTGGGGGGTTGGAGGGGGTGTCGTGAGGAATTGTAGTCTGCACCGTAAACACCCCCGTAACGAAGCGAAGGGGAGGATTGGAGGACAGATCACCGCTAAAGACCGTCTGTCTGATTCCGGGTGGCAAGGTGGACGATTTCGCCTCATCTCATCTCATCATCCCGCACACACGCGGCCTTGCTGCTGCTGTGCATTGCACTACGGCCGTACTCACACCCTTACCCCTGCCGTACTCGCACGTCACACCCTCACCCCTGCCGTACTCACACCCTAATCCGTCGTCCTCACACCCTTACCCCTGCCGTACTGCCCCCCCCCCCCAGCGGCCGAACGTCCGCAGCGTCCCCCCTCACTTCTGGCACGCAGCTGCCTCGGGTCGGCGGGCGGCGGGGGGTGGCGGGCGCATGCGTCGGGAGTCCACCCTGCCGCGAGCTAAGCCAGTGGCTACATGGAGGAAGAAGAGGGGGAGTGGGGGCGGGAAGCGGAGGAGCGGGGGAGAGGAGGGCGAGGAGGGGGCGGAAGGGCAGGAGGAGGAGGGGGAGAAGAGCGGCAAGCGGCGAAGGCGGGGGCAGCAGCGGGAGAGTGCAGCGGTGCGGGGTGATGGAGGTGGAGACAGGTGCGGGTATGGGCGTGAATAAAGTGTTTAGGATGTTTAGGGTGCAGGATTATCGTGTGTATGGGAATTGAGGGATACAGCGCCCACACCGTCTAAGAAGAGGGGCTCAGCAGCAGGAGCAGCAGCAGCACTGCAGCAGGAGCAGCAGCAGGAGCGAGTGCGGCTGCTGCTGCGTCAGCTCTTGCCACTACTGCCATGAGGGAGCACTGGGCCGCACTGGGCCACTTTCCCACTTGCACCTGCGCATCCTCGCTCCACTCCCCTCATGCTGTGTATTTCCCTCCCCACCCCTCCCACCCTGCAGCGACCCCCCGTCCACAGAGGGCACGGGAGCCGACTCGGACTCGGACTTCAACCCGGCTGACTCAGCACCTGACAGCAGCGACCCCCGTGGCCGGCGCAACGGCAGTGGCGAGGGAGGCAGCGACTCGCCTGCTGACGGCGGCGGCAGCCATGAAGACGATGATGATGATGATGAGGAGGAGGAGGAGGAGGAGGCGGAGGAGGGAAATGACGCAACCGCTGATGACGACAAGGACGATGAGGAGCTGTACCTGGCACACGATGACGCGGATGAGGAGTTCTACCAGGAGCGCATGCAACGGGTGGAGGAGGTGGAGGTGGAGGCAGCAAGGAGGGGCCGCAGGCGGGGGAGAGGGCGGCAGGGGCAGCGGCGGCAGCGGAGGGGTTCGCAGTCGCGGTCTGGTGCAGCTGCTGGGGAGGATGGTGGGGAAGCAGGGGGTAGCGGCGGTGGCGGTGGTGGTAGTGGCGAAGAGGGGACAGCGGCGGCCGAGGAGAATGAAGCAGATGGGGAGGAGGGCGGCGAGGGGGGTGAGGCGGAGGATGAGGAGGGAGGGGATGGGGCAGACGCAGCCGACGGCGGCGGTGCTGACGTGGAGTTTGAGGGCGGCTTCCGGCTCCCCTGCCGCCTCTTCTCGCGTCTGTTCGACTACCAGCAGACCGCCGTCAAGTGGCTGTGGGAGCTGCATGTGCAGGGGGCGGGGGGCATACTGGGGGACGAGATGGGGCTGGGGAAGACGGTGCAGGTGAGGGGAGGAGGGAGTGGGGAGGGGAGGGGGGGGGAAGGGAGGGAGGGCGAAGCTGAAGGGGAGGAGGGAGATGGAGAGGTGGAGCTGCCGTGCAGGAACCAATGCATCGTACATAGCTATGTACTCTCACACACTGGCCTTTGAAATCTCCTTCCTGAATCCTAATGCCCGGTTCCCTTCTCTCCTCTGCATCCCCTCTCCCATGCTGTTACTAAACTTGTAACCCCCTCTCCCCCCCAGGTGATCGCCTACCTCGCGGGCCTGCTCCACAGCGGCCTCTACCGCCCCTCCCTCGTCGTCTGCCCCGCCACTCTGCTGCGACAGTGGCTGCGAGAGCTGCGAACCTGGGCACCCCGACTGCGGGTGGTGGTGCTGCATGAGTCGGCACGCAACCCCCCGGGGGCGGGGCTGAGGCCCAGCAGGTGGGGGGGCGCTGGAAAGGGACCCGTGTGCGTCGCGGATAGGTTTCTGCTACCGTGATCTGTCTCTCTTAGTTGTATTCGTGCGATGCGCTTTCTGCGGTGCAAGAAGTACCGGTTTGGGTGCATGTCGCCCACCTGCCTAACCCCTCTGCCAACCTAACTCCTAATCACCTAGCCCGCCCTCGCCTCTCAGCTCCGCACCCACCCCTCTCCTCCTCCTCCCTCCTTCCCCCTCCTCCCCAGGTCCCGGCTGGTGGACACCGCCCTCTCCTCCCCCTCCGGGCTGCTGCTGACCAGCTACGACCAGCTGCGGCTGCAGCGGGGGGGGCTGCTGGGGGTGCGGTGGGGGGTGGCGGTGCTGGACGAGGGACACAAGATACGCAACCCGGACAGCGAGATAACGCTGGTGTGCAAGCAGGTAGGGGGGGAGGGCTCAAGCGTGGGAAAGAAGAAGACGCCGTCTACGACTCATCATGACATCAGTCTGATGCTGCCATGACAGCTGTGAATGATAAGGGGAGAGGGGACGTTGGAGGCATTTGCAGGAGGAGCCCCGAGGATAGGAGTTAGGTGGCCTCTGTTAAGAGAGAGTAGAAAATAGGATGAAGCAAAAGGGCACCCAAACACCTCCCCCTCCTCCCCCTCTCCCCCGCCCCCAGCTCCACACCGTCCACCGCCTCATCCTCAGCGGCTCCCCCATCCAGAACCGCCTGGCGGAGCTCTGGTCGCTCTTCGACTTCATCTTCCCGGGAAAGCTGGGCACACTGCCGGTCTTCCAGGCGCAGTTTGCGGTGCCAATACAGGTGGGGGGGGGAGCGGGGGGAGGGGGTGGGTGGAAGGGGTGGGGGGGGTTAAGCAATTGTAAACTCGGAGTTGTTGTGGGGGTGTTGGCAGGCGGTGGGGTGGGGTGAGGCACCAACATGGTTGGTGGACCTTTGGGCACGCAGCATCGGGCGCCTTATCCAGTAATCCGCACCGCTCCGCTGCACAGGCACCCCAACACGTGATCACCTCCTACCTCCTCCCCCCCTTCCCCCCTCCTCCCCTTCCAGGTTGGCGGCTACGCCAACGCCTCCCCCCTGCAGGCCACCACCGCCTTCCGCTGCGCGCTGGTGCTCCGCGACCTCATTGCGCCCTACCTGCTGCGGAGGCGGAAGGCGGATGTGGCGACACAGCTGCCCGCGAAGACGGAGCAGGTGGGGGCGTGGTGGTGTGTGTGGGGGTGGTGGGGGGGGGGGGGTTGGAGATGGTGGGCCGGGGCTGCCCTTTGCTTCCCCTCGTTTCTCCCCCGCCCGTCTGCCGGCCTGCTCCTGCGCCTGAGATGTCGGGGGTACCGTCCACCCAACGTTGCGCCCACCCCTTCTCCCTCCCTCCCCCCCTCCCCCTTCCCCCCACACCAGGTGTTGTTCTGCACGCTGCTGCCGGAGCAGGTGCAGCTCTACCGGGCGTACCTGGCCAGCAAGGAGGTGGGAAGCAATGCATGCAACCCGCTTTGTCTGCTCGCACGCCCTCCCACCTCTTCTCTGACCCCCCTCCCCCCCCCGCCTCCCCCCCTCCGCCTCCTCCCAGGTGGGTGAGATCCTGGAGGGCAGTCGGCGGGCGCTGAGCGGTATCGACATCCTGCGCAAGATCTGCAACCACCCCGACCTGCTGGAGAGGGCAACGGGGCAGGCGGCGGAGGACTATGGTGGGGGGGGGGGGAGGGGGGGGGACGGGGGCTGCGGGCTGCTGTTTGCGGGTGGACTACTCCCCCTGAGGGTGTGTTCGCACTCCTTTCCCACCTGCCAGGATACTCACCATGTCCCCATTGTAACCCTGCCTCTCACCCGCCTTCTTCTACCCTCACCCGCCCTCTATTACCGCTCACCCGCCCCCTCAACCGCCTCCTCATCCCTCCCCCCCCCTTCCCCTCCCCGCCCAGGCAACCCCTGCCGCTCCGGCAAGCTGCGAGTTGCGGAGCGCGTGCTGGCCTCCTGGCAGGCCGCGGGGCACAAGGCGCTGCTGTTCTGTCAGACACAGCAGATGCTGGACATCGTTGAGAAGCTGGCGGCGGGGCGGGGCTGGAGGTACCACCGCATGGATGGGGGCACACCGGTGGGGGCGCGGGCGCGGCTGATTGACGACTTCAATGGGCGGCCCGAGGTGTTCCTATTCCTGTTGACAACCAAGGTAAGAGGGATGGGGGTGGGGGTGTGGTGTTGGGCGAGGCGTGCGTGGGAGGAGACAGTTGCGTGATGGTCAGGGCGGGGACGAGGTACAGGGCGGGGCGGAACAGTCCCGTGGGTCTCACAGCAGCAGCAGCGGCGGTTGCCTCCCGCGCACCCTCACCCCTCACCCGCACCTGCACCCCCTGCCCCCAGGTTGGCGGCCTGGGTGTGAACCTGACGGGCGCCAGCCGGGTGCTGTTGTACGACCCGGACTGGAACCCATCCACCGATATACAGGTGGGGGGGGCCGGGGGGGAGGGAGGGGGGGAAGCAAACGAGGAAACGGACGAGCTGGGGAGGAGGGGGGCGGGAGGGGAGGAGGACTGCATGGGGCATTGGTTACCCTCGTTGGCGGTGCAACAACGGTGCAGCAGCTAATGACGTAGCGAGACGCAGCAATCCCACGTGCTGCCGAGGCATGTCTCACTCACCCCTTCACCCCTCACCCCGCACCCACATATGCACCGCACCGGCCCCCTCCTCCCCCAAACGCAGGCTCGCGAGCGCGCCTGGCGCATCGGTCAGTCCCGCCCCGTCACCATCTACCGGCTCATCACCGCGGGTACCATCGAGGAGAAGGTGTACCACCGCCAGATATACAAGAACTTCCTGACCAACAAGGTGGGAGCAGGGGAGGAAGGGGAAAGGGGAAGGAGAGGGGAGGGAGGATGCGGAGTGGGAGGGGAGGGAGAGTGTGTCCTTGCGTATGCCAGTGCTGTGTCTGGAACATCCGCGAGCAGGGCGAATGACCCAACGAACCGCACAGACAGCCAGCTAGCGGCGCCACGTACCCGCACCCAAGACCAGGCACGCCCCCACCCACCGCTCCTACTACCCTACCACCGACAACAACCCCCCCCACCACCCCACCCCTCCCCACCCACCCCCCACCCCCAGGTCCTCCGTGACCCGCGTCAGAAGCGCTTCTTCACCTCCCGGGACATCTCCGAGCTCTTCACCCTGGGGCCCGAGTACGACACACGCAAGAGGAGGGGCGGGGGGGCGGGGGCGGAGGGGGGCGGGTGGGAGGCGGGGGCAGGGGCGGAGGCGCTGGGGGACACCGAGACGGCGCGCATCTTCGGAGCCACGCTTGAGCTGCAGGCGGCGTTGCGGGGCTCGGAGCAGCAGCGGGGGCAGGGGCAGCGGCAGTCAGGAGAGGATGGTGGTGGTGGTGGTGGCGATGGTGATGGTGGAGGTGGGGAGGAGGGGTCTGGGTTGTTGTCAACGGCCGCTGCGGCAGCGGCCTTGCGGAGACGAGGCGAGCGAGGCGGGGGCGAGGAGGGCGGGGTTGGCGGGGAGGGAGAGGAGCAGCAGGGTGGGGCGGCTGTGGAGACGGCGGCGGCGGCGGGGGTGGCGGGGCGGAGAGGGAGAGGAGGGAGCAGCAGCAGTGCACGAGGGGTTGCTGCGGCGGCGGCAGCGGGCGCGCGGGCGGGGGAGCTGGGAGGAGCAGCAGCAGGAGGAGGTGGAGGTGGAGGTGGTGCAGCAGGTGGCGAGGAGGCGGAGGCGGACGAGTCCCGCGTGCTTCGGGACCTGTTCGACGGTGGAGCAGGTAGGGACATGGGGGCCGTGTGACATGGGTTGCCTGGCGGGTTGGGGGTTGGGGGCCTGCATGTGCACTGGGACGGCGCTCCGGACACGTCTCGTCGCGCTCAAGTACGGAAAGAAGGGCTGCTAGTACAGCGTCTTGCCACAACACCTTACCAATACCCACCCGCCCGAACTCCCTCCTTTATCCTCGCCCTCTCCCGCCCGCCGCTCCTCTCCGTGCTCCACTTTTCGACACTCTCCCCGCCCTCCCCCTCCCTCCCTCCCCATTATCACACCACACTTTGGAATTTCTTTTTTTTCCCTCCCCCCCAGGCCTCCGCGGCCTGGTTGACCACTCCCGCATCGAGGCCGCCAACGACCCGGAGCACCTGCACCTGCACGCGGAGGCGCAGCGGCTGGCACAGCGCGCAGCAGAGGCACTGCGCCGCTCCCGCCAGGCCTGCGCCGCCGCCTCCATCGCCACCCCCACCTGGACTGGGCGACATGGACATGCGGGGGCGCCGGGTGTGGGGGGCGGGGGGGCACGAGCTGCTGCTGCTGGTGCTGCTGCTGCTGCCACCTCGGCTGCAGCAGCAGGAGGAGGAGGAGGAGGAGCGGCTACGCCACCGCGGCGGTTTGGTAACGTGACGAATGCTCGGTTGCGTGCTGGGGGCGGTGGTGGTGCGGGGTCTGAGGGGGCTGGGAGCCCAGCAACAGGAGCAGCAGCGGTGGAGCCGCAGCAGTTGTTCAGCGGAGCGGTGGCAGGGGCACGCGGAGCCGCCGGCAGGGCGGGTGGTGGCGGAGGTGGCGGCGCGCCCGCCTCCTCCGCTGCGCTGCTCGCCCAGATGCGCAGTCGTCAGCAGGCGGTGCGGGGGGCGGCGCGGGCGGAGGCGGCGGCGGCGGCCAGAGGCCGACGAGCCCCCGTAGGCGGTAGTGGTGGTGGCCGCGGTGGTGGCGGCGGTGGCGGTGGCTCCACCGCTGCTGTTATTACCAGCGCTGAGTCTCTTGCTTCCGAGCTGGTTTCCTTCCTGACCTCACGCGGCGGTGTGGCAGGGAGTGAGGCGGTGGTGGGTGCGTTCCGCGGGCGTGTGGAGGCAGCCAGCATGCCGCTGTTTAAGCAGGTGTTGCGGCAGGTGGCGGTGCTGAGGAGGAGGGCGGCGGGCGGGGAGTGGGTGCTGAGGAGGGAGTTCAGGGAGGAGGGGGAGGGGGGAGCGGGGGAGGCGGGGGCAGGGAGCGATGGTGGGAGTGACGGGAGGAGAGGGGGAGGCGAGGGAGATGGTGGCGGGGTGAGGGAGGGGAGCGCGCGGGTGGGGGAAGGAGGAGGAGGAGGAGGAGGAGGAGGAGGAGAGGGAGGGGGTGATGGTGGCAGTGGAGGGGAGGTGATTGACCTCACGTGATTGGGGAGGCGGTGCGGTGCGGGTTTTGCCATCGCGATTGGGAACGCGCGGGAGGTCGGGTGATTGGCTGGCGGTCGTGCTTCCATGCGTCCATGTAGGATGTGTAGGATGTAAGCCTTGTAAAGTTAAAATGGGCACTGAAGACACGTGCGGTACCCGTTTACCGCTATCAGGGGTTGCTATAAGTTGCTGCCGCTGGTGGCTTCAGGAAACACTTCCGTACATTGTGTTCCTCTCAATCAGATTGCCGGCTGTGCGCCAAATGTGGGGCCTGACATGCGGGTGCAGCTACCCCGCATGCTGTGCGGCTGCTCTGAGCTCGTCACCACCTACCTGCAGTAGGTGTGTGTGTAATACATACCGTACTGTACGGATCATCACGTTCCTTGTGCGCAATCTGGGGCCGTGTCCCGGAATAGCAGGGCAGTAGGCGCACGGGTCACCCGTTGTCCCCAGGGCTTTCGAACAAGTAACGCTTTATCATTCAGCGGGGATAACCAGGGGATGACTGCACCACTGTAGCCTAGTAGGGCCAGTAAGACGTGTGTGAGCACACCCATGTACCCAGCAGGGCTAGCTCGTCCAGCATAGGTTGCCGTACCCATCTTGGATAGCTCGCTGCCTCGCTCAGCACGGATAGACGTACCGTACATACATATGCTTCAGCAAGCTCAATACCAGTACTGAACTTAGCGAATATCAGTAGGAGAGGTTCTAAGGTCGTGTATCTGTCCTACAACATTGGTTAAGTACTACTTGTTTCGGGATAAGGCAAGACGCACGTACAGATTTTTACATCAACTCGATGGACAGGCAGCCGAACGTACCGGTAGTATGGGAAGATTCAAACGTTGCATCTGGCGTTTTTTTGCTTCCGGAAATCCTTGATCGTATCTCCAGCTATATGCCCAAGAACGAGGTAGCCTGTACGCTGCGCCTAGTAAACAAGGTTACGGCTGCGCACTTTGACCGTCCGGGAGATCGGATCGTCCGTGTGTCCGAGCTGGTTCCGCACCATGCCTTCGTTGCTCGCTATGGCGACCCAGGCATTAGGAAGCGATTGGACTTCAACACGCGGTTGCAACTGCTGCGCCTGGTCGCGCGTAGCGGCAGTATCCCTAACCTGGCATTCGCAATCGAAGCAATGGGGATCGTGCTGGCTGAGAATCCACCGGCGTGTTTGTTTTCGGAAGCAGCAGCTGAAGGGCACCTGGACGTCTGCAAATGGCTGCTGCAGCAAGGCTATCGCTGGAAGCGCTGTGGTAGCGCACTGTCAGCAGCTGCTAGAGCAGGACATCGAGTCATGTGCGAGTGGCTGCTTGCAAATGGGCACCCCCGGAGCATAGAAGCGCCTGCTGCTGCTGCTGAAGGAAGCCATATCGGCCTGATGGAGTGGCTGGCGAAACAGCATCAGCGCAGCGCCCAGTCCATCGGCATCATCCGAACAAGCACCCTGAAGGGCATTGCAAGGGGCTGCAGCCTGTCGGTCCTTATGCAGCACTTCGCAGCAGGCGAACCAATTGAAGACGATCATGCCAAGGCAGACGTCCTGGCCGCTGCGGCCTCCAGCTCCACGTCCGATTGGCGGGCCAAGGTGGAATGGTTGGAGCTGCAAGGCTACCCGCTGGCCCGAGCCGCCTGCACTGAAGTCCTCAACAGGATCAGCCCGGCGGAAGACGCGATGGACCGGCTGCGGTGGCTGCGGGGGCGCGGTTATCCAGTGGACGACGAAACCGCAGAAGCAGCAGCATACGCGGGCAATGTCGCCGCCCTGCAGGAAATCCTGCTGTGGAACGGCTCCATCCAACTGGGGGAAATAGATTTGGGTTTCGTTGCCTCAAGGGGCCACTTGGATGTGCTCAAGTTCCTGCACCAGCGGGGCTTCCATCCTGACAGATATGATGCCTGGAACGCGGCCAGGGGTGGCCGCCTGCACGTGCTGGAATGGCTGTTTGAGGAGGTTGGTCTGGCGGATGTGGAGGGCCTGCTGGGCCAGGCTGCCAGGTCGGGGAGTGTGGAGCTGATGGCATGGCTTCATGCAAGGGGAGCTCACATGGAGGAGGATGTGATGTGTGGGGCTGCGGAGGCGGGCTGTGAAGAGACGCTGGAGTGGCTAGCCGAGCACTACGATATCCAAGTGAGACTGCTGGGGGGGTGCGGCTTTGGGGTTGCGTGGGGTTTTGGGTACGCTACAGGTGTGCGGGCAGCACCATACCGTATGCAGTGGTAGTTAGGGGGAATCAGGTGGGGTGGAGATCTTACACGAGCTCACTTTGTGAGAATCCAGTGAAGTGGTAAGTAGGTTCTACCATATGATACATGTTAAGAATGGTCCTTTGCAAGGGTACCGGTAGGTCCCCAAAGAGGCTGGGGTGCACATACAGGCAGGGTGCATCCTTGGCTCGCCAGCAGCAGTAGGTGCGCGCAGGCGGGCTCTGCACGCACTTGCACACTTGCGCAGGTGGGCTCTGTGGGGGTCACCGTGTAGCCCCACCCTTGCCCATCCAGGGCTCCCCACCAGGCTCGCTCTTCACTCCTGCAGACTCTCACCCACTACCCCTCTGCTCCCATGCGGCCATGTCACTATGCAGGCCGTCCCTGCACAGCCATGCGCCTATTATGTGGCCTTGGTAAACGGGGACATGGCCACACTGCGTTGTCTGCGGCGACTGGGCTGCCCCCGGGACAGCAGCTGCGACGCGCCGTACCTGAGCACCTGCGCGGAGAAGAAGTACCCGCAATGGGTGAGTGAGTGGCTGCTGCGGGGGGGCTGAGCGGGGCAGCATGCAGGTGCAGGAGGAGGAGAAGGGGGGGCAGGTGGATGAGGTGGAGGAGGCGGAGGGGCAGGAAGAGGGTGAGGCATGAGGTGGAGGAGGGGCCGGAGGAGGAGGAGGTGTAAATGAGGAAGAGGTGGGAGAGGAGGAGGAGGAGGAGTACTAACAGAAGACAAGGAGAGGGGTCTGTATCGTGTCGTGCTAGTAGGTACCGGTAGTTGGGAGACAGCAACCCTGTTGCAAGTGAGGATGCATCCCTCTCTGTGGCAGTAGTGTTGGCGGTGCGGCAGCTGCATGTGCATGTGTGTGGGGTGTGCTGGCCTCGAGGGACGAGGGAAAACTAATGCATGTCCAGGCAGGTTCAGGTAGATGAAAACATGTTGTAGGTTAACGCATTAGGTGAAGGTTGAGATCAGGAGTAAGGTTGCACCTCGGTCATGCCTGTTGTGCTTTATTTGTGCGGCACCAGTTGTCGAGGACACCCAAGGCGGTGGGGCCCTGAAGAAGTGTGTTGCCCATAGGCTGTGCTCTGTGGAATCCTCCTTGCAAGTATGCTCTGGTTTTGAAGTTCAGACATGCCGGAAGCCCACTCACCGTGTCTATAAGGTGGTCCCGGTATACGCGTATGTCTCATCATACCACTGCCATACAACACAACCCCCCCAAAGTGGATAACTGAGACATCTATCTGCTGCCTGCTCGACACCCCCACGCTAGCGAGTGCAGCACGTCCTGCAAGCACAGCTCGCGGCCAACCAAGCCCTGACCCGCCTGTAAGTCCGGAGCTCCTTTCCTCTCACTCCAGCTGCTGCTCCCCCTGTGCCTCACCTACCCAGCCATGTCGTCAACACCCTCCAGCCCGGCGGCCCTAAGGTACCGGTACTGATGGGAATTCGCGGGGTATGCAGGGCGTGCTTGGGGTCTGAACCTTACACACGGCACTTGAGCAACGACACACGGGTGCTCCATCCCCCGGCTCAGGAGGAGCCCCATGCATGCCCCCACCACCGCACACAGCAGCCACCGCCACCGCCAGGGGAAGCAGGGGACCGCCCCCTCCTACCCCGGCACAGCACCACCAGCTGCTGCAACACCTGCCCTCCGCACAACTGCAAGCCACACCTGCTGCTCTGCTGCGTTCGACCCGCCAGCACCCCGCATGCCTGCACTGCACTGCACTGGTAACGTAGCCACACAGGGCTCGACCCGGTCCTTCCTTCCCGTTCCACACCCGCACATCGCGCGGAGGGCGGGTCCAGCCACACAAACCTCTCGCTCCGCGCCTTAAACAGCTCCGCGCACAACAACTCCTGCACCTGTTATTATTCCGCTGCCTTCCCACGCCCCTCCTCTCTCCGCCGCTCCCTATACCTCCCTCCACTCTCAACACCCCTCCTCAATCGTCCTCTCCTTCCTCTACTCCGCAAAACTCCATCCCATGCTGCAGGCCCAGGGAAGGGCCCCAACCCTCCCACTCTCTTCTACCCCCTTCCTACTGCTCCTACCTCCCCTCTCATGCACACCTTCCATAGAACGCCGTCCCACACCTAATGGGCTCTCAACCCAGTCACGCTCACCACTCACAGGTTCCGTCATACGGTTGCCTTCTTTCTCCGTACCCCCCACCCCACCCTAGTTTGCCATTCTCTCAATCAACGCACTGGGTATTCTTCCCCACCCCCCTGCCCCTCCTCATCTCGCAAAGTACGGCCCCATGTCCCGCACCCCCAGCCCCGCTATCCCATGCGGCTTCAGGTCCGCCCCCGGATCCACCCACTCCGCGGGCGCATACACCACTGCGGTGCGGGAGGGCGCGTACAGCTGCAGGGAGAAGGGCCGGCCGTCGTGCGGGGTGGGGCTGGCTGTGAAGGTCACCCCCGCCTCCTTGCTCACGTTGCGGAACCCGCCGAACACCTCCTCATCGCTGCTGAGGACAACCTGCGGGTGTGGGGGTGGGGGGGGGAGGGGGTGGGGGCCAGAGATGCCGTATACCAAAACCACAGGTTAGGGCAAGGCAATGGGAAGAGAAGGAAGCAATGTGTGGGTCAATGGAAGGGTGGGTTGTGGAGTTGTTGCGGCATCCTTTTCCTCAGCACTGCAGCAGACAGTGATCCGTCCTTCTGAGGTTTACCCTAGCCCCCTCGCCTCGCCCTCACCCGTCACTTGGTCACTGACTTGCTGTGCTGGCCACTGCTACCAACACCCCTACCGGTAGGTAAAGGCAAGCCAGCCCTGTGCGGATTGTTCCCCTCCTTCTTCCTCTCCCCGCCCCCCCCACCCGCCCCCTCACCCACCTTGTAGGCCCCCCCGGCGTTGCAGCCCACCCTCAGGTCGGTGTACGAGTCGGTGGGGTGCCAGTTAAGCACCGCCAGCAGCTCGCCGCGCTCGATCACCAGCAGCTTTGAGGCGGGGTCGGCGCGGGAGGTGGCGCAGTGGGGGGAGGAGAGCAGGCCGAAGGCCTGGCGAGGGGAGGAGGGGGAAAAAAAGAAATTCCAAAGAGGGGGGAGGAGGGAGTGTAGGTGGGGGCAAGGACAGGTTGGGGGGACCCGTGGGTCGGTGGGCATGTGGGGAGTAGTACCGGTAATAGGGTATGTAAATACCACACTGGGCCAGACTGGGCTGGAATATAGGTTTGTGTACAGTCCCCTCCCCCCCCCCCCGCCACCTTGTCAAGGTGCATCAGCGCCCGGTCAAACGCGCCCAGCCAGCGGTAGCGCAGGTGCGGAGAGTCCGCAAGGTCCCACCGCCGCCGGCACTTGTCAAGAGAGCCGCCGTTGCCTGGTGGGGGAGGGGGGGGGCCGGGAGGGGGGGGAAGAAGAATACCCAATGGGATGGGGGTCCAGAGAGAAACCAAACCGGCGGTTTGGGGGCCGCAGGGGACAATGACGACACCAGCTATGGCAAAGGAGAAGACGGAGGGAAAGCGAGTACGGCCAACCGCCTGCTTCCCTTCGTACGCCCTCCCTCCCTCCCCCCCTCACCCGGCACCAGGCGCCCCGTGGAGGGGTCGTAGCTGTCGTCGCGCGGGAAGTCGATCCACTCGGGGTGACCGAACTCGTTACCTGGATGGGGGGAGGGGAGAGGAGGAAAACAGCAGCAGCAGGGGGGGTGCGTGTACGTTCATGACAGCCAACCCAGCAGCAGCAGCAGCATGCCAGCGCTAGATATCAACTGACAGCCGCAACCGCTTCTGGCGCACCCAACCCCCGGGTAGCCCATCCTAGCAAGCCCCCTAGCATCCATTCCAGCACCCTTGGTCTCCGCGCTCTCCACGGCCCTACCCTGCCCCCTTCCCTCCCTCACCCCTCCCCCCCCTCACCCCTCCCCCCCCTCACCCATGAAGTTCAGGTACCCCTCCCCTCCCAGCGCAAAGGTGGCTAGGCGGATCATCTTGTGCAGCGCGATGCCCCGGTCGATGATGGGGGAGGGGGGACCCAGGCCGGGGAGAGACTGGGAGGGGGGAGGGAGGAGAAGGCGTGGGAGGGAGCGATGGGAGAACGTGAGAGGGCTGGGAAAAGAAGCGGGCAACTGACATCTTGTCAGTTGTCAATTCGGTACAGCAGGCAAGGGCAGGCGAAGAGGAGAAGTAGGGCTAGGAACTAGGCGACAACAACCATCATGTGTGTGTTTAATCTCTCCGTACAGGTGCCGTGCATACCCACACACATGCAGGCATGCATATGTCGTACATTTCTCTGCAAGCATGTGCCGTACAGCCGTCTCACCATGTGGTCGTACATCTCCTTGTCCATCAGCCAGAAGGCCAGCGTCTTGTCGCCCACCAGCGCCTGGTCATGCGACTCGGCGTAACCCACACACGCCTCCGCGTACCTTTGGAGGGGGGGGGAGGGAGAGGGGGAAGGCGCGCACAGAGTCTTGATGCATGGGGGGCTACACCCACAGAAACCCTTTCAGCTGTGGCTCCTCTTCTCCCTGCCAGCTACCCCTTTCCAAGCTAAAGGGGCACTTCATCCTAGTACGCCCCAAACCCTTGCTCCCCCTATACCTCCCACCACACTCCCTCCGCCCTCCCCCCCCTCACCTCCTGTTTGTGAGCGTGTGTGCGATCTCCCCCGGGTCCCAGCCCCCGTCCGGCCGCCCCCGCAGCAGCTCCACCCATTTGTCTGCCGCCGCCATGTGCAACCGGTAGTCGAAACCCAGTCCGCCCTCGTGCCAGGGGCGGCACAGGGCCGGCATGCCGGACACGTCCTCGGCTGGGGAGAGAGGGACATAATCAATGAGAAGAGGGGAAGGAGGGGAGCGAGGGAGGAGCAGGGAGGAGGAAGGAGGGGAAGGGGTTGCTTGGGGGGAGGAGTTTTGTAGCTTGTAGGATGGGGTTAGCAAGGGTCCAGACACCTTAACTGAGCTATGGGTCGCCGCCTTCTGACACACCCTAGCTAGTCCTCGCTGCTTGTGTGGCTCATCCCCTGCCTCCTCCTGTTCGCCTCCTTCCCCCCCTCTCCCCCTCATCCCCCTACCTATCGTTACGCAGTTCGGGAAGAGGTCGTGCAGCATGTTGTTGGCCAGCATGAGGTACACCAGCGCATCCACATCGGTGTTGAGGCCGAAGTACTCCTCGTAGGCACCTGAAGGGGGGGAGGGAGGGAGGGAAAGAAGAATACCATATGTGAATGGCAGACAAGACGGCAAGCTCCTCTGGTGAATGGAATGGACTTATTCGAGCCGAAGGTGCCAGGGGGGAGGGAGGGAGGGAAGGGGTTGAAGGCAGGGTTGGGTGGTTGCTGGGCTTCGGGCTGCAGGCGGATTGAGGGCTCTCAGAGAACTCCCTTTGTTCCCTACCCCCCCGCCCCATCGACTTGTGTGTTTCAGCTGGTTTGGTTGCTCCCTCCGACTCCCCTGATAGCCCACCCACCCGTGAAGGTGTACGACAGGCCGTGGTGGTGGTACATCATGCTCGTCACTCCGTCGAACCGGAACCCGTCGAACTTGAACTCATCCGCCCAGTAGCGCGCGTTAGACAGCAGGAAGCGCAGCGTCTCCCAATTGCCTGCATGGAGGAGCAGGGGTGGGGTGGGATTAGCAGAGGTTGGAAGGGGGGTCGGGGGAGGTGAAAAGGAGGAAGCGAACTGGAGAGGAGGCAGGGGAGGACGGATGACGGCAATTCACGCAGACGCCATGACACGAGAGGCAGGCTGACAGCACTGACGAGGGTGCCGGTACGGCAGCGCACCCCCAGCACCTTGTTCGTACAACCAACCCCAGCTCCTCGCCCCACACTAGCCACTCCACCCGGTCCCTCCCCTGATTTTCCATCAGGGCTTGTCAGCTAGTGTACCACTATCACACCACACATTGGAATTTCTGTTCTCCTCTTCCTCCAGTCCTACTGTACCGTACCCTCCCCCCATGCCCCCCCCTCCCCTCCTCCCTCACCGTAGTTGAAGCACCTGCTGTCCCACATCCAGTGCTGCCCCCGCGCCCCGCCGTGGAAGTACATGCCGTCCGTACCATCGAACATGTTGATACCGTCGTTGGTGTTTTTGGAGGCGTGGCTGTGCACAATGTCCATCAGGACCTGGGGGGAGGGAGGGGAGGGGGGAGAGGGAGGGGAGAGGGAAGCCAGATAGAAACCAACTCGTTGTAGGTGGTGACAGCGAAGGAGGGGGGGAGGGCAGGGAGGAAAGTGGACGCCAAGGCCAGGTAAATGCATCGCAGCAAGGCATCTCCCTCTGCTCCTTGCTCTGGAGATCTCCCTCTCCTCCCCTCCTTCCCTCCTCCTCCTCTTCCTCGGTTAGTTGTTTCCTCTTCCTCCCCTCCTCCCTTCCCCCCTCACCACCAGCCCTAGTCGGTGTGCCTCATCGATCAGCGCCCGCAGCTCCTCCGGGGTGCCGCAACGGCTGCTGGGCTGGGGGGGGGCAGGTGGGGGGCGGGGGGGGAAAAAAGAAATTCCAAAGTGTGGTGGCGGGGGGGGAGGGATAAGTGGGGAGGGTGGAGGGGGGTTAGGACATGGGCTTTGCGGGAATTTACAGCTGACGTGTGGGCCAATGCAGTTGGCAGGAGGATGTATCGCAGCAGCCGGGAGCAGCAGCAGGGGTTGGGGCGCTCTCCTCCCAATGTGTCCTTCCTCCCCTCCCCTCCCCTCCCCCCCGCAGTGGCAAGGCCCACCTACCGCGAAGAAGCTGGTTACGTGGTAGCCGAAGGAGCCTGCGGGTGAGGGTGCGGGTTGGGGTTGGGGTGGGGGTGGGGGTGCGGAGGGGGGCAGGGGCGCAGGGCAGGGGAGTTGGTGTGGGGTAGAGGGCCACAGAGGGAGGGAGGGATGGAGACAGGGCAGCAGCAGCTCACAATGCACTTGCTGGAGGGGGCCCACAGGGAGGGACGCCGCGTGTGTACAGCAGTACAGACCGGTAGCGTGTGCCATGTCCCATGTGGTGTGTGTGTGTGTTTCAGCTCTCCGGAGGACGGCCCTCACTTGCCTCGCCTCACGCATGCATGCATCCACGCGGCAACGTCCCCCGCACCCGCACACGCCCCCTCCTCGTCCTTTCCCCATCCGCCTACCCACAGCCCGCCCCCTCCCTCCCATTCCCGCCTCTGCACTTATCGTTTATTCCCCAGCCTGTCCCCCACCATAGTACGCATGCTCCTGGATGGCCATGATCTGAATGGCGTTGTAGCCCAGCGCCCGCACGCGCGGCAGCACGTCCCGCCTGAACTCCAGGTAGGAGTTGATCTTGGGCTGCTGGCTGCTCATGCCCACGTGGCACTCGTAGATGCGCAGCGCGCGGGGGCTGGGGGCAAGGAGGAAGGGGTCAAAGACCATACCAAACCATAGGAGACCAGGGAGGGGGGGGAGGGGGGCGGCATGAAATAAGTGAAGAGTGAAGCAACGGAGTCCTCCGGGCGGGCGGGAGGCGGCGAGGAAGGGTAAGGCGGAAGGAGCTAGGCGTGGGGAAGAGTGACACGTGTGGGGTTCATAGCAACGGTCTGTGATATTGTAACAGATGGGAGAAAGGAGGGCCGGTGGGGAGGTAGGAGGTGAAATAGTGTTGAGTAATGCCTCGCAGGAATGACACTACTACCCAACCATCCCCCAACCCACCACCCCCATCACCACCCCCACCTCACCGGGGCGGCCGCGGGTATTTGAAGACGTACTTCTTGTCCGGCGCGATCTCCCCCGGGGCACCCGACTCGGGGGGGTCCCAATACACACCTGCGTGCCACACACGCATACACACGCACACGCGGCGCGTACCGTTTACACACACGCGCGCATGTTGGGACAAAAGGACGAATTGACGAGATGGTGACCCATGGGTCAGTAGGGTATAACGATGCGATGCGGAGCCCCACCCCCAACAGCACAGCACGCATGCAAGGATATGATGGAACCGCACCGCAACACGGCAACACCGCGACACCTCCAACCCCAACTCCCAACCAACTACACGAGCATCGCCACTTCAACCCCTTAACCCACCAAGCCACCATTAAACCCTATCTTACCACCATAAAACCCTATCTAACCACCATTGTTGCATGTTGCAACACCCACCATTGAACAGGATCTCGTTCCACTCCTGCGTCGCCCACTTTATCCACGCGGGAATGCGCTCCAGCCAGCGCCCCTCCGCGCTCTCCAACCGGCACTTGACGCGGCAGCGGTGGCGCAGCGCGGGGCTGCCGTCGGGGGCGTCGGGCAGGAACAGCTCCCACACGCCCCACTCGTTCTTGAAGGCCCAGTGCTGGTCGCCCGGGGTCCAGTTGTTGAAGTCGCCTATGAGGGCGAGGGCCTGGGGGGGACAGGGGGGAGGGGGACAAAGACCATACCGGGGGAGGGGGGGGTGGGGTGTAAGAAGAGAAGAAGTGAAGAATGAGATGGAGGAGATGAGGTTGGGGTTGTTGAGGGGTCGGAGGGGGCGCCGGTAGGGTTGGAACGGGGTTGGGGGGGTGGAAGGGGGCCCTGCGGACGCTGCTGGAAGGGACGTGGTATGCCGGCGAGGATACGTGGCAACATGGGTGACGGGGCGTGAGAAGAGGCGGGTGTGACGAGGGTACGAGGGCACGAGGCGGCACTCAGGACGCGGCTCTTAAGGGGAGAAGGCAACGGACAGCCCCCTGCTGAGCCCGGCCCCCCCCTCCTCCCTCCCCCGCCCCCCAGCCTACCTTGGCCCCTGGCGCCCACTCTCGGTACCAGATGCCCCTGCGCCCCTGGTGCTCCCCGCGGTTGAGGCCGAAGCGGGTGTAAGCTGGGGGAGGGGGTGGGGGGCGGGAGAGGGGGGGGAGGGGGGGGGGTAAGATAAAGGACGCGGCGTCACTCGCGGCGTGTGTGAGGGCGCCGCCTGCATGCAGGGGTGCACCTCCTGCCCTGTGTCGGGATCCGGTGCAACATCAGAGCGCCGCGAGCCCCCGGACCTCCCAGCTCCCCACCGACCCCATCCCACCCCCCACTCCACCCTACCCCACCCTGCGTCGTCCTCCCCCCGCACCCCCCCTCCCCAACCCCCACCGCGTGTAAATGCGTCCAGTCCTCCCTCGCTGTCCTGGATGGCTGCCCGCAGCTCCCGCAGCCGCCGCCACCGGTACTGCGGGGGGGAGGGAGGGGGGGAGGAGAGGTACGACATACACACGGAGGGGAGCGGCCGTTGGAAAACTGACACGACACGTGAGGGGTAGAGGGCTGTTGCTGTGCTGCTGTATGGGGTGGAGTGCGGCGGGCAGGGGAGGAGGTCCGTGCAGCTAGCAGGGGCGGGGAGGAGGAGGAGGTCAATAGGGGGGGGTGTCCGGACCCTCTGCATCGCCCCACTCCTGCATGCCCCACTCATATGGCCCCTCCTCGCTGCGGTTCCCCAACCATGCAGCTCCCACCCCTCCCACCGCTCCGCCCCCACCCTGAAGTGCTCTGCAAAGTTCCAGAGCGACGGGTCCCAGCGGAAGCACTCGGTACCGTCGTGCCCGGGTACGGCACTGATGCTGCCGTACCGGTCCCGGTACTCGTGGTTGGCGGGCATCTGGGGGGTGGGGTGGGGGTGGGGTAAAGAGCTATTGAGGGATTGCGGGTTGGTGTGAGTAAAGGGCATGCAGGGTGGAAGGGTGGAAACAGTCCCGCCTCCGTCACTGCCTACATGCACCCCGGCAGGTGAGGACGCTAACTGGCGCTAACCATGTCCTCCCTGTTTAGCATGCTTGGGTGTGCTGCTAAGCTTCCCACGCCCCCCTCTCCCCTCCCTGGACATCCGACCTCCAGCACAGGGCTCCAGTAGTCCTCCGGTGCGGGAGGCATGATGCCAGGTGCGTCCTCGGGCGGGGGAATGGGCACCCCTGCCGTCCGCAGCTGCGTCTCCAGCGCTGCGATTGATACTTTAGCTTCAGCTATGGTCTCTTTGAGCAGTTGATTCTCCTCCCGCAGGATTTCCAAGACGTTTGCCGGGTCCTCGCTGAAATCATAGGGAAATGCCGATGGACGAACTATGCGCCTTGCTGAACCTGCGGGCACAGAGTGTATACGAGCAGTGCTTCTTAATTCTCTTCGTGGTCAAGTGGTCTGTGGTCAAAGTTTGGGAAGTCGTGCCCTTTCACTGAAAGCTTTACGCATGCGCAGTTGACATGACAACGGAGGCTAGCGCTTTAGCAAGCGACCGTCCTTACTCATGCTCCTTTGTGCTGAGCGCAATCATAAGCTCCTTTGCGCGCCTTACTTGCCTCCTACCTTTGTTGAGAAGCTTCGCGCCAACAGGCCCCGCTCGACCCAGCGACGGATGCGCGCTTACACTTTGTGCTTTCTTGTTAATAAAAGTGCGTCCTAGCTGCTGCATCCTGGGACCAGGTGAAGTCGACCCTGTGGAAGCAGGGTCGCGACTTCCGCTTTGCCCGAAGAAGCACTCATACAATATCCATTGCGTCTTCCCTGTCACTGTTCAGTGATCGAACACCGGTGCAAAACACTATGCAAAACATTGTGACGTGCACGCTTGCAGGGTAGGGTAACCACCAACCGTCATGTCATCCTGATCGTCGCGTTCAACCTACAGCACCGGCCTACCGAATAGTTGATGACCCGCCAGCTAATGCGTTCCTAGCTAGATAGACTGCAGGTAGCTTATGGCTAATGACAAACAGCCAACGCTATTGACCTAGCATAGCAGGGATTATGGCACCATGGATGGCTACCCAGACACTTGACTGACATACCCACAGCAGGTATTCGGCTTCGAAAAGAAAGCCATGCATACTTAAGGTCACGAAGCGGGATAAAAGTCCCGCATAAGAACCACTTCATTGGGCCCATCCGCGCACGCAGTTCCAGTCACGCCTCCTTTCCACCCCAGGCCTCCTCACTGCTTACCTCAAGCCACCCGGAAACCCCGCTAACCCATGTTGCTAATCCCCATACCTCAATGCGTCACCCAACCTCTTTCCCTCCACTGTTTTTACCGCCAGTCAACCTCTTTTCACCCAGCCCCTTACGTCCTCCTCCCACCCCACCCAGGCCACTACACACTTACCCACTTTCCCCTTTCCTCCCCCTCATCCTCCCCCGCACCTACACCACCTCCACCACCACCCCTTGCTCCTTACGTATCCGTCTTGGCCTTCTTGACCCCCAGCATCCCCTTCATCGCCTCGTACGACACCATGCGGATGGCGTTCTGCGGCACCACCTTGACGCTGTTGGCCACCCAGCCGCGGTAGAAGCCCGCCCAGCCCTCGCGCGCCCAGATGGTGCGGAAGGCGTCCATCTGCCCTGCGTAGGCGCGCCCCTTCATCTGCATGCGGCGCCTGATGGTGTCCAGCGGGTAGCACACGGAGGCGGCCAGGGTGCCCGAGGCGCCGCCCACCAGCAGGTTGGCCAGGGGGGACTGGGGCCTGGGGGGGGGTAAGGGGGTAAGGGAGGGGGTAAGGGAAGCGGGGGGGGGGAGGAGGTGCATGGGTTTCGTGTGGGGGTGGGGGTAAAGAGAGGAAGAGACTGAAATTGACGAGCTGCATGAGAGCTGGACAAGGCAGGGTGAGTGGTGGGGGTAGGGTGGTGGAGGAGAGAGGAGAACGGGGAGGAAGACGAGGGCTTGATGGGGTAGAAGGGTGCCTTACCCGCAGGCTAACATACACCACCGCCTTCCCCACCCCGCCCGCACCCACCCCACCCCAGGCATGCCCCCGCGCATGCAGCACCCCCACCGCCCCCCCCCCGCACCTCTCCCCATGGTAGAGCCACTTCTTGATCATGTCGTAGGTTGCAAAGTTGAGTGCGGCGTAGGGCGCGATGCCGATGAGGGTGGGCACCAGCCCCTTGTACAGCGACATGAGCCCCTCCGTGCGGGCCATCACACCCGCGGCATGCAGCGCGCCTGGAGGGGGGTCAAAGACCATACCGAACCATAGGAAGCCACAGGCAAAGCAAGGGGGCGGGGTGGGGCGAGTCGTGAAGTGAGTAGGAGGGGTAGTGGGGGGTTGGGATGGGAGATGAGCAGCAGGGGTAGCGCTGGGGAAGGGAATGGTAACGCTGTGCCGTGTGCCGAGTGCACGGCGACCCTTCCCTCCTCCTCCTAGTCCCCCAAGCACAGTCTCTTCCCAACCCCCCTATGGTCTTTGACGCACCCACCCACCCCCACCACCCTCCTCCCCCTCACCCTTGTAGGGGTGGTTGGGCAGCGCCAGCCGCAGCCGCACGGTGTCCAGCGGGTGCGTGAGGGCGGTGGCGCTCATGCCCGCCCCCGCGCCCGCCAGCAGCCGCCGACCCACACTCAGCTCGTGCCGCTCGTCAGCCAGCAGCCGCTTGTAGGTGTCGTTGGCGGCCAGCTGGGGGGGGGCGGTTGGCGGTTGGGCAAGTACACAGATGTTGCGGGGTTTGGGGGGGAGGGTAAGAGGAGAGTTAGCAAAGGGTGTTGTGGCAGGATGCAGGGTGGGGAAGGGAGGGAGAAGGGAGGGAGAAGGGAGGGAGAAGGGAGGCGGGTGAAGGAGGTTGTTGAGGGTCAGGATTTGATGGGAGGCGGGCTGCGCCGCTGAGTTGTTGACTGGCAAAGCCACACGCACCTGCGCTGCCGAGTAGGGGAAGATGCGGATGATGTTGACGCCATTGCCCTTCCAGAACGCCAAGAAGCCCTCCTCACTGATTGGAAGGGAGCAAGGGAAGGGGCATAACTTGGAGTAAGCGTATGGGACTTGAGGGAAGGACGGGGTTTCTGTAGTATGAGAATGGTACCAAACATGGTGTAGAGCGTAGGAGGGCGAAGGGGGTCGCGCTAAGGGCTCCTAAAGTCACGCGTTCTGAAGGTCAGTCTTGAGTAGCGGGGATACAGCGGATTCCATTTCTGCAAATGGGTGACTGCACCTCACCGCAAAATCTTAGCTGCAGACTGGAAGACTCCTGTATATGCTGTAGGTGATGTGCCCGGACCGGCTACTGCCTGGGTGAGGGAAGCAAGCCCGCGTGTCATACGACTGCGGCGGGCGTTGGCAAGCAACAGCCATACTGTCTGACCTGTACTTGAAAAAGGAGCTTGATGCGATCTAGCGGTGCAGTGCATGTCCTTGCGATGGCTCCGGCTGTGCCTCCAGCGAAAAACATCCTGCGTGCGGAAGGCAGCCCGTTGACGTCTGTCCGCACGCAAATCGATGCTGCCACGCACGGACCTTGAGCTGTCAACGAAATTAGCACTTTTCTTTGACTCCGTCATTTTTGATTATACTGCTCGCGATTATGGTAGCTGTGAATACGTCAAGTATGCTTAGGGGCAAGGTTGAGACAGGCTGTCACCCTTCAGATTCAATAAGGCTGCTTGCCATGTAATAGAAAAAACTTTGGATCACTTAAAATGGCGCACATGGACGTTGCCACGACTTTCCGCCAGCTTTCCTCAGGTTTAGGCACATTACTGTACGGCTGCTGTATCGAGGTGGTTTCTTTCCGTGAGTACCCTGTGGCTAAGGTACACATTTTCAACGCTATTCTGTTGTGTAAGGGCCGGGCATGATCTCGAGATAGGAACACACCAGCATCATATTTTGCTCCAGAAGTGCTGCGGTCGCTCCTTGGACCCGTTTCTGCTATGGTTAAGTGAAATCTAGCCCATTACAGATTTGGATCACCAAGTTCGCATGATAGGATGAAATGCTTTGGTAGTGCTTACCTCGTTAACCGCCGAATTGGAGGCAGTTGAATTGTCTGACCTTAAACACACGAAGACAGCTAGCGAGTATGGGCAACGGATTTTCCTGTTTTGAAAAAGAGCATTGGAAAGATGGAAACGGGATTGACAGGCCTTACCAACAGACAAGGGAGGATGTGTACCAAGACATGACGCTCCCACTGTCGCACTACTTCATTTCTTCTGGGCATAACTCATACCTGGCTGGGGGTCAGCTTTATGGAACAGCGGGCACTTCGACAATTACCAGGGTAAGGTCAAGCGTCGGGTCGGACCAGTTGGCCCAGCCGGGCCCCGAATGTACCTGTACCCTCTCGGTCTCGTACCAAACAATTGCGTCCATATTTATCGTAGTGCCTCGATCAAGGATGCCGTGTTGTCGAGCTGGATGTGTACAATGGGCCCGTTTGCACACATGGCGGCACGCTTGTGCAGAGTGTGGCCTTCGAGGTACGGCATGCGCCTCTCTGGCTGCCCTCCCTGCTGCGACGCCGTTCCTGCTAGTGATGCTAATGTGCTGGCTCCTGGCGCCACCAGGAGTGCATCATCGCCATCAAGGAGTATGCCTTCAGGGCCTCGCCCTTCCCCGTCATCATAACCATGGAGATACACGCGGACGCGGAGAGCCAGGTGGGGGGGCCAAACAACACGCAACGGGCGCAGACAGGCAGCACTGCTTCCTTACGCGGCTTAGTTGACTTAACACAGCAGGCGGCAACCCCCGACATACCGGTACATACACCCCAGCCTGCTGCCTTCCACGCCCTTCAAGTCGCCCCCTCTCACTGTTGGGGCGGTTCCGGAACCTGCCGTACCCACCTTTTGGCCCACCTAGCTTCCACCTGCTTCCATCCACCTCACATAGCACACGCATCACACTTGCTCTCCTCTCCTGCATCCGCATGCACAGGCCATATACATCCCATTATCTCTCGGGTGCGGCCCTGAGGTGAACCTGCTGCCCCCTGCTGCTCCCCCCGCCGTGTCCACAGGCGCGCATGGCCATGATCCTGATACAGCAGCTGGCGGACATGCTGCACATACCGCCGCGCAGGCAGGCAGGCGAGCCGCCGCCGCCGCACTTCGAGTCGCCGGAGGCCCTGCGTGGGAAGATCCTGTGCCGGGCGTCGGTGGGATGTGTGCAGGCTGTGGGAGGGGGCAGCGGCGGGGGGTAAAGAGGAAACAACTAACTGACTGAGGGATAAGGCGTCAACATGGTTTGCAACGGCTTGTGAGCCAGCCCGACCCGCCCAGCCCGAAAGTGGGAGGGCGAGGGCGGGCCACATCTGTGCTGGAGTTATGCATGCCAGTCGGGCAACGTCTGTCGTGGGGTTGATGGACTTACCCCGTGCGTTGGTCCCAGGCGCAACCAGGAGGGAGGGGCGGTTGGGGGGCAAGCATGGACTCCAGCGGCAACACCCCGACTGCCGCCGCTGCCCCCCACCCCCCGCCCTGCCCTCAGGTCGCCAAGCTGGTGAATGAGGACCTCAAGGGGCTCATCTACGTGGCCAACGCCAAGATGACGTCGTTCAAAAAGATGATTGACAACGGTGCGTGCGAGCGGGGGAGGGGGAGAGGGAGGGTGCAGGGGCTGGGGGGGGCCCTGTGCGTGCGGCATCCACGTTTGCGAATGGTTGGTTACGGCGCTATAAATACTTTCTGCTGCTGTGGGTTGTGAACCAACTGAGGGCAGGTGGACGTACTGGAGGCCGCCGCTGACTGCTACGTGTGTTAACAAAACTGGCCGCGAGTAGGAAAGTACTGGATTGTCGGAGGATGATGTCCCCACCAAAACGCCACGTGTGTGCTTGTGTGTCCCTGCAGCCGGGGCGGTGTCGTCCTCGTTCGAGGAGACGGCGCTGCCCAAGGTGAGCTGCTGTACGGCAGGCCGAGGGCTGGCACACCCCTTTGTTAGAAGCCCTTTTACTATAGACCCATGTCTATAGTCTCGCATGGTCTCGCATGCACTGTAGGACATGTCGCGCCTCATGCAGCGTACCTCACCGCCCTTCCCGCCTGACTTGGGGGCTTCCTGGGCAACGAACTTTCCTAGGGCCCTCCCACCCTCTGTTGCTGCTGCTGCTGCTGCTGCCCCTGTTGCTTGCACCCCCATCCCCACCCTCTCCTGCCCGCCCAGGTCCTCCCACCCGCTCTCGCTCCCCCCAGAACTCTCCCTATGACTCCCCACAACCCCACCCCCTTCCATACACCCCTCCTCCCCAGGTCGAGGAGCTGGACGCTGAGGACGCCCGGAAGGACGCCCGCCAGCCCCGCACCTCCACCTCCACCCCCGCCACCACCACCACCCCCCGACAGCAACGCCAGTCCTGGGCGGCCACCGGGGGCCGCAGCGACGCGGCCCCCGAGGACGCGCCCGCCCCCGACGCCGACATGGTTGCCGGCTCCATCCGCGAGCTGTACACCTACACCTCCCGCCACCTGATGCGGGTGTACCCCGCGGGCTGGCGGGTGCTGTCGGGCAACTACAGCCCCATGCGCGCCTGGGTGCGGGGCGCCAGTCTGGCGGCGCTGAACTGGCAGGTGTGGGACGAGGCGCTGTGGTGCAACCAGGGCAAGGTGCGGCGGGAGGGGGGGAGGGGGGGCTTGTAATGGTATAGTTGCCGGATGGTGGTGGTTATTTGGAGACCACTGCTGCTGCTTGTCTGCTCTCCATCCTCTGCTCCAATCAGCTACCCGACCTCGGCGGGTTGGTTTGCCTGGGGAGTCAACTGGGTTTTCCCCACCCTCCCACCACCCACCCCGCACCTGCTGCTGCTGCTGCTGCTCCGCGCGTCCGCTCCCCTCCCTCGCGGCCTCAGTTCATGGACAACGGGCAGTGCGGCTACGTGCTGAAGCCCGAGTGGATGCGGCAGCCGGGTCCGCAGCTGCCGGGGGGGCCGGGGGGTCGGGGCCGGGAGCGGCGGCTGGTGGTGTGTGTGCACAGCGCCTACAAGTACCAGGGGCGCAACTGGTTCGTATTCAAGGATGACCTGTTCGTCAGGGTGAGAGGGCCAGGGAGGGGGCGAGGTGGCGGGGGAGGGAGGGGAAGGGGGCGAGGGTGGGGGCGGTGAGAGTGAGGTGGTGGGTAGGTAGTGTGGGAGTGCAAGGGCACTGTGCAAGCTGCGAGTGTCAAGGGCAGTACCGGGCTGGGGGTGCCGGTGTTACACCGGTGGGGCTGCGGAGGTACCGGTGTGCATGCGGGGGATGCGGGCTGGGGCCAAACCGGGTGCTGCTGCTGCTGTCCGCATTGCGCAGGGCTGTCGGAGGGCTATTGAACCCATCTGGGCCCATCTGGGTCGAGCCGTCGAGCCACCGCTGGAACATTACTATGAGGGGTGTTGGAACAAAACAACCCCGTTTCTTCACCCGCACCCGCCCGTGCGCTCCGTGTGCCTCCATCCCTCCCCCCTCCCCCCTCCATCATCCCCCCACCTCCCTCCTCCTCCCCCCAACACCCCCACCCTGTCTCAGCTCACGCTGTGGGGCATGCCGGTTGACCGCTGCTGCCAGCACACCCGCACGGTGTGCAACAGCGGGCGGCTGGTGGTGCAGGAGAGCTTCGAGTTTCCGGTGCGCTTCCCGGAGATGGCGGTGCTGTGCGTGGAGCTGATGGACGAGAACGTGGGTGCGTGCTGGGGGGGCTGGGGGGTGCGGGGGGGCGGAGGGAGGGAGGAGGGTGGCGGGGGTGCGGAAGGATGGGAGAGCTGGGGTGAGGGAGGAAGGAAGAGGGTGGGGATGGGAGGAAGTAGCAGCGCTCTAACCAGCTGAGCTAGCAGCTTGGGCTGGAGCGGCGGGGGGGTACTGAGGGGTGTGCCGGCGATGTTGAGAAACCATGTGGTGAAGAAGCATGTGGGGAGGAGAAGAGGATATAGGGGCGTACAGCCAGACATGACCTGCATGCCTTTTGCCGCCGCCAAGCCTATGCTGTGCTTACCGTACCCTTATATCATGGCACGTGCTCATACCCACAGCCCGCCATCACACCCACAGTCCCTCGCCGCCACCCGCCCGCATCCCCGCCCTGGCATCACATGCTTGTCTCATTGCCTCCTCTTTGCCCCCCCCTTCCGCCCCCCCCCATTGCCGCCCCCTACCCCCATTGCTTTGCCCTAACCTGTGGTCTCCTTTGGTTTGGTATGGTCTTTGACCCCCTCAGGCGGCCCGATGGCCAAGCACGCGGACGCCGACAGCCTGGGCTACTTCTCGCTGCCGCTGTCCACCCTGGCGGAGGGCGACTTCAAGCTTCAGCTGAGGCACCCGCGCAGGGGCGAGCGGCTGGACCCCACTCGCACCTGGGTCAAGGTGGGCTTCACGTGGCGGGACTCCTCGCCGTATGGAGGGGAGGGCAAGTGAGGAGTGGGAGGGGAGGGAGGTGAGGGCGGGGCAGCGGCAGGGGGCAGGACAGCAGCAGCAGGTGCAGCAGCAGGTGCAGCAGCAGTCAAGCAACCGAAGCAAGGGACTGTCGCCGACAGCTAGGCCCGGGTCAGGGACTGGGATAGCTGTCGGGCGTGAGGGGTGTCCGGATACCGGACCGGTGGTAGGGGAAGCTGTAGAGGTTGGAAGAGTGGATGGCGGTTATGATAGTTGGCAGCTGCGGTGGTTGTGGTTTGTTGGTTTGTAGTTAGCCACGTGGGGGTGCTTGCAGCGAAACGCAAGGTGACAAGCCGGAGTGTGTTAAGGAAGCTGGCCGCGAGTAGGAACGTACTGGGATGTCGGAAGATGAAGTGTGTGTGTGCCGGAGTGTGTATGACCATGTGTGAAGAAAGGGTGGGCGTGTGCGTGGTGCGGAGGCACCCTGGAGCAGGCCTGGCATGGAGCGAGAATGGATGCCCGCCGACTGTCGGCTTGTCGCTGTTCAAGAGCCCAGAGTTGAGTGCAGCGAGAGTGTGCAGCACACGTAGGGTGCAGCACACACACAGGTTCAGCGTGAGTGGAGCCACACAGCCCGGAGAGGCTCGTACAACCTAGAAGAGAGGAGAGGAGGGGACGGGTACAACCCTCGAATTATGTTCGCCTGTTTTCCTAGCCGTTTTCCTTTTGGAGTTTATTTTTAACTCGGCGCATCCTAATGCGTAACCGTGCTTTAGTAAGGGAGATGAAATGAGGATTGCAGTGGCGCACCGACACTGCAGGTGTCCTAGCAGAGGTGCGTTAGGTGTTTGAGGGAGCGGACGAGGGGTACATAGGATGGACATGTTGTCAGACATGTGTTTGTGCTTCTCATGTTCATGTTGGCAGAAGAAGAAGACGGAGATGCGTATGCTGTGCGTTATTAGGTGAGCCATTTCTGCCGGGACTCGAATGTTAAGTGCACGTTACGTGCATGCCACTCGGTCCTGCACCCATAGTAGAGAGTGCGCAGTTGGGCCCCAACCGCCCACACCGACGTCTATGGGCACCTTTTTTCGTTTGCTTTCATTCGGGCCGTCCCTGCGTACCGGCAAGCAGGATGACGAGCCTTGGCTTCTCTTGCGTGAAATATGTGCAGCACATGATTCACGTGGGTCACATGGAGCATGACCAGCGTGGGGCCCTGCTGGCGTACAGGAATTGGATTCCGCCGGTTGTACGGCAACTCGTGCGCCACCCTGGCATGCATGCTGTGCGACCTGTACTGCTGTATAGGGACTGTGGAGTTTGGAGTGTGCTGTTCTTCCTGGAAGAATTGTTTTTCCTTTTAACGCTGCAGCGTCTTGGGCATAGGGTATGCCTTGCCTCTTGCGTGCATGCGGAGACAATGACGTGGCGTCTCTTGCGACCTGCATCCTTGCAGGCAGTGGTGTGCTGCTGCCTTCTAGTCAGAAGCTTGTGCCATAGGTTCATTGCGTCCGCAGACACCAACAGCGTGCATGTGGTTGAGAGAGCAGACCATGACATGCGCGCTCGTGCATTATGGTTTCTTATGGTTTTCTATGCACGGTTACCGACGGCTTCACTGGGTTGTGCAAACAGGTGTAAACCCCAGCAGAGGCCTCCAACCCCTTCCCCTGAACTATACTCTACTTGGTTAGCGCAATTCTTTGGACCCCACCGCTTAACCCGCACAAGCATTGAAGTTCAGGGGTCAGAGCGTTTCCCGGGGTTAGGCGGGTTTGCCGATGTGAACATGACATCGCTATGGTAGGACAAGAAGCTAGACCCCAATGCATGCAGACGAAAGTCATATAGGTTACCTTTCTTAATAACATGGAAACCATGTCGTTAAGCTCCGTCAACCGATCGCGAGTCGCGACGATTTCCTAGTGCATTAATGGAACACGCATTGCTACGGTTTCTGCGGTTTGCAACAATCATGTATACAAAGCTGGGGATTATTGCCGCATCTAAGCCTGTATGGAGTGTTCATTGATTGCCATTAAATCCGTACGACGCGAGTTTGAGTTGATGTGGTATGTGGGTACTATCGATCTTTCCGCTTCCCGTCAAGTCCTTAGTGCATACTAGCTGAGCTGTATTACATATATAACTGCGAGCAGCTGAAGTGGCGGGTAGTGCTGTCTGGACGTGTTCCCATCCCATTGTGACCACGAACGCAGCTAAAAGCCGAAATTGATAGCTTTCCTTAGCTTTTATTCTCGTTAAGGCTAAGCAGAAGGAAGGCCAAAGCTAGCGATTCGGAGCGCACCCCTGCGGTCAAGCTTGAGCTGCTGCGGGAGCCTGGAGAGGCGACAGTGGCAGAGCTAAACTAAGCAGCGCAAGAACAGAGTTTACCTACTATGCAGACCTGATTCGGGCTATGCGCTGCGTGGGCGGAGCCGTTCCGGCCTGACCTCTGCGCTCAGGCGCCATGATTGTCCCAGCACAGTACCTGAACCAAGTCTTCCAGGCCATCAAGAAAGATTCCAACGGCAGTGAGGACCAGGGCGTTCTGTGCTTTGCGACTTGCACCGATGCGGACTCGGTCTGCGCGTCGCAGCTCCTGCTGGTGAGCCCTAGCCAACCCACGGAGAGGGCAGAGAACCCACAAAGCAGTGGCCTACATCGCACCTGTAACCTATTCTATTCAATTCTTGTTTTGCAGAACCTCTTTAACCGTGAGAGCCTGCACTTTTCACTCATCCCGGTTAGCTGCTATGAGGAGGTCAGGGAGCACTGCGCCCCGCTTATCACTGCCCAGGTACATCAGGGTCCCCGTGTAAACACTTGCTAGGGGGGCTGGGGAGCACCAACATCTTCAATCCGGGTCATCGTCAACCCGCATCCTCCCTCTTTGCAACCACAGGAGGTGAAAACGGTACTGCTCGTGAACTGCGGCGCCACGGAGGATGTACGGAGCCTGTGCAACCTGCCCAGCAACATCCGCATCGTCATCCTAGATCACCACCGGCCAGTATGGCACGGGCATAACAATGAGGATGACATGGACACACTGGTGCTTGTGGACGATGATGACCCTGTGCCAAAATCTGTCGTACCCGTGTACGACCAACAACTTGACAACGAGGGTACGTCCTTGCCTGGGTCACGTGCTGCGGATTGCCGTGCCACGGATTCCATGCCATTTGAAATTACAACATCGCATGCGCCGTTGGTAACTAAATTTTCTGTATAAATTCACTACTGTACTGTGCTGCAGTTGCGGAATCGGATGAGTCAGGAAGCGGCTCGGATTCCGACGAGGATGAGGAGGATGAGCAGAGCGGGGGGAGTCAGGAAGGGAGTGGTGAGGGACGTGGTCGGAAACGGCGGCGGAGTGTCGACGATGGCGACGTTTCGCCTCCCAAGCGGGGCCCAGCTGCGCGGGCGATGGATGCAGCTACTAGACGCAGACGAGCAGAGGAGGTGGATTCATACTACAGCGACCGGAACGGCTACGGGAAGCCCTCCTCCTTACTGCTGTTCTCCTTATGTCACCAGCTACAACACGACGACAACTTCCACGTCTGGTGAGCGGGGTCGCGGGTTTAGGTTGCCCCAAGGCAACCCTTATCGCACGCGATACAGCGGAAGGACATAGCCTCGCCTTTCGACAGGGCGGCTGTGCTGACCGCACCGCGCAGCCATGCTGTTTAGGTCGTTACATGTACTCCCTGCCGTTCCTGACCGCTTGGCAGGTGTGCCATCGTGGGATTGACGGAGCAGCTGCTCTTCCAGCAGATCAGCAAGCAGCAGTACAACACCTGGCGGGAAAACCTCGTTCAGCACGTCGCCATGCACCAGGATGTGGGGCAGGAGGACGGACTGGTGGGTGGCAAGCTTGCAAGCAGTCGCTGCGCAAAGCTCTAGCATGCTTGCCGCCCCTTGTCAGTTTGTGGCTCTATGGCCCCTGGGCAGCTCCGTACGCAGCGTTCGCTCCTATTGGCGTCTGCCGGACCCCTTTATTGAACTCCGCTCTGCCATTCTCCGTCCACCTCTCCCGCTCACAGGACGGGTCCAGTCTGCTCATGATGCCGCGGCACAAGGTGCAGGTGGAGGCGTGCGAGGACTTGCGGCTTACGCTGTTGCGCTACTGGACCATTGAGGACAGCCTGCGGTGGGTTGCATGTGCTGGGGTGCTGCGACTTCATGCCCTTAAGACCCGCTTGGCTTAGAGGCCGGGTATGCCCTGTTCTGGCCTTGTAAGTGCGGAGGGGTGACGGCATGGCAATGGGACCGGCACCTCGAGCACCCCGCTTCCGTCGACGGCTCATGTCTTCCGGCCCCCCCCCCTCCCACGCAGGTACACGGGCTACGTGGCGGCGCGGCTGCAGACGTGGCGGCAAAAGGGGCTAGACAACCTGCGCAGCCTGCTGACCTACATGTGCATCCCGCTCAAGCACGCCAGCACGTCTTACAGTGAGTCAGGGGATGGAAGCCGTTAGTGGTTGCTCACATCTTGGTTGGTTGCTGCCGCTCCTGTACCGCCACCACCTATCCAGAAGGGCTCGAAGCCTGTCCTGCGCGCTGGTCTTCACTTGCCTACTCCCATCTTGCGACCACGGTCAATGCTTCCTCGCGTCTCTGTTAAGTCATCCGTGCCAACATGTCTCACACACGACCCCTGACTCTCCCCCCGCAGAGGGGCTGCGTGAGGTGTACAACGGCCAGCTGCGCAGCCAGCTACCTCGCTTCGCTCCGCAGCACATGTTGGCCTGGGACTCGCTGCACTTCAACAGCTTCCGGCTGCTGTACAAGCACGAGGAGGTGGGCGCCTCCGACATGGTGTTTGCGCTGCTGGGGCTGCTCACGGACACGCAGGCGGGCGGGCCGGAGTGGCACAGGACGGCCTTCAAGTGAGTCGGGTGGAGGGCACAGCGAAGAGGGGTGGCGGTAACCTTAATGGAACCAGCCCCGGCATGCGGTTTGCGCTCGCATGGGTTCGCAACGATGCCCCTTGAGCTTTGGGCATGCCACATTCCGAGCTCATGCCAGTTGTTCCTTTGTCGCTTAGTGCCCATGAGCCATTTTAAATATATACCTCCCTGCACCCCCCGGGTCCATGCTCCGTCCCGCAGCAACGCCCAGAACGCGCTGCACATCCAGCGCAACCTGCACATGGTGGAGCGGGGCATCGAGCTGGCCAAGCAGATGTGCCAGGACGTCGTACAGTAAGTTACTTGGGTGGGGAGAAGGGGTCCGGGAGTGGCAGCGGATGCTGGTTGAGGCCCACCGGCATTGGGTTGAACGCACTAAGCCCAATTGATGCGTCCTTACCATGCATGTTGTGCTTCACGGGTTGCTAGGACTCAAGCGTAAACTCTTGTGGCCCCTGTTGACATGCCCACTTGCCCCCCCCCCCCTGCAGCGAGTGCGGGCTGATGATCACGGCCGGCAAGGTGAAGGGCGGCCGCACAGCCGACTACCGCTGGGTCAACGTGGCGGACAGCAACGCATTCGCCAACCCCCGCTTCCGCCACCCCACCGTGCTCAAGGTAGGCCGGCACTTGTTGCAACTCGGCCTTCCCCCGACGGTGTCTCCAGCCCTTTCCATAGCCGTAACCCTCCGCCCACCTGTGTTCCTCGGCCCCCGCAGTACATGGCGCTGTTCCTGCGCGACGCCACCAGCTGCCGCTACAGCTCCAGTGACGCACGGCGACCCATGGTGGTGGCGGGGCCGCCGGACGAGCGCGGCGTGTGCTGCCTGGTCTCGGTGCACGCCAAGCACATCTCCGGCAACCGCCTCCAGGTGGGAACACTGCCGTACCACTGTGGATCACATCCTCGCATGCCTATCCGTTGCCACGAGGTCGACGACGTCCACCTTGCTAACTCGCAACGCATAACTCCTTTCCTCCTCTCGTCCATGCAATCCCCACACTGCCAACCCCCTTTCCAGCTCCTGTCCTTTCCTAATCCAGATTGTCTGTGGCTCTTACCCCCCCGACCCCGATCCCGCAGAACAACCCCTTTGCGCGGCCGTTCATCGAGACGGCGGGTGCGCTGAACATCATTCCGCTAAAGAGCGCCTTTGAGAACGCCACGTACCATATCCGCAAGGAGGACGTGACGGCCTTTCTGGGCAAGCTGCAGGACGTGGTGGGCGAGTACCGGGCAGCCGCCGCGCAACAGGCGCAGGCTGCGCAGGCATAGTTCCATTCATTATTCGTGTACGGTTGCTAGCCCCGCTCTGTGCAGCTGTGTGTTTGTAGCTACCTGTTTGTGTTTCGACGGTTTGTCTGTGTTGTGTTGTGTCTGTGTGTGTCGTCCTAGGGGCGCTTTTGGAGTATGTGTGTAGTTGAGGGTGCACCCGACCGCAGGAGGAGGGGTGGGCTTACGCGCGCAAGGGGGCTGGTGGCGCGCAAAGATGACGGGTTCAGGGGCGTGTGTGCTGGTTCATGGCACGGAACAGGGGTTTTGTTTACACGGTTGGTGGAGGTGTGTACGGAATCAGGGCGGCCTGCATTCATGGTATTGTAGCTAGGAAGGTGTAGGTGTCTGTTGTAGACTAGAGCATGCGGATTTTGGATCCAAGGAGACGTCGTACATGTCGTCATGCTGCTTCTGTGGTGATTCAGGAGGGTGAGCCAGGGGTATGAACAAAGCGCAGTTGAAAGGCGCAGCCCGCCATGCCTTTTGGGCATCCCGAGTAGCCAGAGTTACTCGGGCTGAGTTGTCGCGCGCTTGCCCCTGACGGCCCCCTGGAGCTTTGGTGGTTTGGCGTGGGGCGGTGGGGGCATGTTGGATGCAGATTGACATGTCTAATCCTGCAGGAGCAACGTGTGGGGTCGCTGATAGCGCTTTACATTACCGCTGAGTTGATGCACTGCCGCCACGTCTGTGGTGGCTTGATGTACTGGAATAGTGGTGTTTTACGAAGGAGGAATAAACATGCAACCAGAGCTGGATTCAGCCCTTTAATGCCTTTCATGTTGCGCAACTGGAAAGTCTACATGCATGCCGACGGCACGGGTATACCCCTCTTACCCATCCTGCAGCTAACAAGTAGAGCTTCAACAGCGGTCTGTATCCAGATTGCTGCTAGTTACTGCAACATAATCACAACTATACATAAGCAATACAGACCAGCCCTGTGCGGATTGTCCAACCCCCTCCTGCTAAGGCCCCCAAACTTGTACGGCACACGCACCATGCCATAGCGAACCCTGCCTAAACGCTGTCCAGCGTCTCTGCTTCTTGCGTTTCTTTTACCTTCCCCTGGTCAAGAAACGCTTCGGGCAAAACCTCCTCGTCACCCTCGAGTAGGAGAGGAGCTTCCAGCTCCTCCGGGGTACCCGATCGTGCCCCTGCTGCTGCATCCCCAGATGCCGTAACCGCTCGCTTTTGCCGCCATGCCCAGAACCACCGTGCGCCCTTGTAGAGGCAGAAGAACGTGATAACCTTCCCCAGCAGGTAGCCGGCGAGTAGGAGGCCTGCCACCCAGGTCGGCCCCGGCCAGTGGATGGCAACCATCTTCCAGCACTGCGCAGCTCAACGCCCGCTCCAGGCGGAAAGGAAAAACGAAATAAACGCAGAGTGTCCGTGTGCTGCTGGAAAAGGTGCAGCGCCCGAGTCTTGTCTGTCGGTAGGTTGCAAGGGATGTTGCAAACGAAGCATCAGCGTCACAAGCGCTCACAACGATTGGAATGCTATTGGTGAACAACAGCCGGAATTCTGTATGTAGGATAATGCACTCTTGTTAAGCTTCTTGTATGAACGCACCTCCTACGCTATCTTATCGCTGATGTGAAGGGAGAATCTTCATACCTAGTACTTGGCTCCACCCACTACTTCTAGCGGTATGAAGGGTTTCAGCGTGGTTCTGGGCTAGCAACTTAAGCAATGCAAACCGACAACGTCTTTTTAGCGCGAATTGAACGGAAACATGCAAACGCGATGACTTCGCACCGTTATAGAATGCCACAGTAAGCACGAGTAAATCTGCGGCGGATGACAGGAACAATGACTCGGGAGACGTCATGCCAGCCCTTGCGGTCCGACGACCCTAAACGCGTCCAGGATTCGGTCGTTAGAACCGATTACGCAATCGCGTAATCGACCCCACCACCGTGCTTTGCCCTAAAAACTACTGGTATCAATTCAAATCCGCCCATACTCGAGAACGCACAAAAAGCCTGGGCAAAGCACTCACATGGCACCACCGGACTTGCAAGACACCAAGTCCACTGACTTTTGCCGATGATACATGTTACAGGGACCCCTTTACGAGCCTTACCTATGGTGTTATTTAGGATCTAAAAATGGCTGTCGCTTTCCATAGCCAACGCGACTCGTTCGGTCCAGTTCTGGCAGTATGTTTACTTCTATGCCCCTTAGTTGGCCTTGGTTGCTGACTTCGACCTTGAGAAATGGCAGGGGGGGAGGGTCACGTAATCTGCATAAAGGAAGGAAGCCGCACACCGTTTTACTTCTGCAAGGCAGGAGGTTTGAGCGTTGCGGATTGCAAGGATTGGGGTAACCAAATGAAGGTACTGCCCGAGGGCAAATTGCTGGTGACATGGCTTGCGGAGAACAGCACGCGGCCTTGCCCCACATCAAGGCAAGTGTACGACGGCTAGGCTTAAACGGGACTGAGCGGGGGCTTGTGAAGGGATAGGTCAGGAACGGCTATGTGTATTGCGGTGTTGCATGGGACTGAGCGGGGGCTTTTAAATCGACGGGGAGGGCGAGTGACAGGGAAGCGGAGGGAGGAGAGGACATGGCCGTTTTGGCTACGAGAAACGTTTGGGGCAGACACAGGAGAGCGCGGGGGGGGGGACGAAGAAGGGTGTAAGCAAGCGGAAATGCGACAGGAAGGGGGGAGAGGGCGACGGGGAGGGGCGAGGGGTGCGTGGGGCGACGGGCAGGGGCGAGGGGTGCGTGGGGCGACGGGCAGGGGCTGCGCAGGGGCGACGGGGTGGGACGAGGGGTGCGAGAGGGTGACGGGAGGGGCGCTGCGTGCGAAAGGGAGCATGGGGCAGCGGTAGGAGGAAGACAGGGATGCAGAGCGTGAGCTGGGGGACGGAGAGGGGGCCGTACGCCAGTTGCTGGTAGGGGCAGCCGCGCGGAAAAGGGAATACAGTGGGTTGCAAGAACTGCACAAAGGGCAGGGAGGCGTCGCATGTGGAAGGGCGGCCGCACGGGCAAGGGAATGGGGAGGCAGGAATTGCACCGGGAAAGGCAGGTGGACGCAGGCGCAGCCCGGGTTAAGGCATAGGGAGGCATCCCTCCACTCGTTATCCATCTACCGGCGCCTGCATGCGCAGGCATACTCGCGCTTCTAGCTTCGCTTTTCACCCTCCGGGTGAACAGCCGAAGGCGAATCGGTGACAGCCCCGTCCGCACGCCGCTAGCGCTAGATAGAGCGATTGCCACCGCTGCTGCGCAGGCCAACGCCCCTTCCTCAAAGCCCGGATGTGCGAAGCCTAGCGACACAGCAGGCCACAGAAGCACAGGACAGATCCCCACGCGTATCTTTATATGCTCTCCACTGCTATCTTCAGGGCCCGCTTCCACCTGCCCTGCTTCAAGTCCCTACTCGACAAGCCACATATCCTCGAAGTCAACACGCCTCATCATGTAGCTGCCTTCTCATCCCCAGGCTTCCTAGCCTAAGGGCCTGCACCCAGGCATTTCGTCCGAACCTACCAGCGCACCAAGCTACACTATAAGTCCTCACGACATTTCGAGAGGCCTTTTAGGACCTGTGTTACACAAGTCCATCAACTGGCACCACTACAATGCATGCATACCCACCATGCCCCCGTCCTGCTCATAAACTGACACATATACGACAGGATTGAGGGCATCTGTAGGCACTCTAGGCAGGTTTTCCACGGGGGAGGACAGGAAGGCTGGAGGCTGCAAGGGCGCCACACGGAGAAGGGCATAAGGAGGCAGGGCCGCGCGTGTAAGGACAGCCGCATGGGGAGGGCATGGGGAGACAGGTAGGTACAGCGCGGGGAAGGGCCGGTTGCTGAGGAGAATGCACACCCTGCCCCCCTTTACCCCTCATTCCCGCTCTCAGGCGCTGTATAATCGAATCAACGACGTCATTAGGAGGATCCGGACTGAAAGCACTTGCCACGTGATGATATAGCAGCTTAGGTGAATTGGGTCGTACAGGACGGGTGGGGGGAGTCACAGGGAAGCGGAGGGAGGAGAGTACGTGGCCGGTTTGGCGACGGGATTGCTTGGGACAGAACCAGGAGGGCGCGGGGGGGGGGGAATAATATAATAAATGCAAACAACTAGAGTCCCAGACCCATAACCCGACTCATGCAGTGAGTGCATTCGGAGACACTAACCTAGAATGCGGGGGGGGGACGGCGGTGAAGGCTGTAAGGAAGCGGATATATGACAGGAAGGGGGGAGGGAGCATGGGCGATGGGTGCAAGGGGGAGACGAGGGGGGGGGCGTTGCGTGTGAGAAGGTGACGGGAAATGGGCTACGTTCCTGGGATTCGGAAAAATGCAAGGTCTACAAGCCCTGCTTGCACGAGTCCATCTCCCGTTCACCCACAATCGGCAACTTACATTAACTGCTTCATTCTTCATATGGGCTCTAGGTTTAAGCTTAAAGCGGCGCAAACGCCTTAAGTATGCAGTCTAAGCTTCCAGTTAGCAAGTCATTCACATTTCGCTATGTAACGCAAGCCAGAGCTTTCCTACTGCAAACCAACATTGCTCATTAGCCAGTATAGCACAAAATGGTGTGAAAGTCAGTAGACTTGGTGTCTTGCAAGTCCGGTGGTGCCATGTGAGTGCTTTGCCCAGGCGTTTAGCGCGTTCTCGAGTATGGGCGGATTTGAATTGATACAAGTAGTTTTTAGGGCAAAGCACGGTGGTGGGGTCGATTACGCGATTGCGTAATCGGTTCTAACGACCGAATCCTGGACGCGTTTAGGGTCGTCGCTTGCGGTCGAGCAGAGCTGTCGTACAAGGACCATGCGCTTAAATAGGTACCATACAAGTTCTCACCAAACCCGAACCTACAGCGGAACTGTATTCTGCATTGGTGCTGAAGACTTAGCCTATCTGCAGCTATCTGGAGCATTTTAGTGCAACACCCAAGGTGCCTGAACCACACATGACGCACATGACGGGGGCCGCTGGGCCTAACAGAGGGGGATACGGCCTCGGAGGAGACCCGGGGTGCAGGAGAGTCGGGGCCCTCACAAACTCCTATCCCCAGTCCCTCATGTCCGTCGCATCTTCCCAGTCATGGCATGTTGCAAACCGAACTTAGAAACCCCAGAGTCGTACAAGTCAACCTCAGGTCAGCCGTACGTCCCTTCGGAGATAGTCCAATCGGTTACAGGACTGGATCAGCACGACTCGAGGAACACAGGCCCCTGCGTCACATCAGGACGCAGCTGAGATGTTGGGTGGTCCACATACCGGTGTCTCAAAACGTTTCGTCAAAGCCATCCTGCCGCAACCACTATCCATATCTAGCCCACTCATTGCCGTGTACATTCGTTGCCGACATTGCGCGATATAACCGTCCTACGCAACTGCGACCACCTTTGATTGGCAGTTCATTGGGGTAAAGTACCCAACACGCCCCCAAAGCCCAATAGGTGGTTGGGGAATCAAGATAAATGCACGAGTCCGGTAAATGTCAACGTTGATTAACGGTTGACAACGAACAAACCATGGGTCACAAGGGGCCGAGGCAACGAACCCTTTCGGTATAATGCCTGATGTCAACCAAAACAACAAGTCCTCCATGCGCCCAAGCAGCGTCGCTGGTTGCATGCGCGCCACACAGTTGCAAGCATCCAGTACGGTACCCAGTTAAACTGAACACCAGCACAACACCCCATGCGTGCCAACGCTGTCAGCATGCTGGTCGCTAATCCACACGTACTGCCGCTGCTCGCGGCCCCACGCCCCAGTACTCCCTAACCCGCCCCTACACCGACAAGGAAATGCACCACTTGCGGGGAGGTGGCTGGTAGCACACTGCCCAACCCGGAACCGGGCGGGGCAGCCGACGTCAAGGGCATGTGAGGAGGTAGGCCCCGCGACCGCGACACCCCTACTCCTCCCTTAACCCTACTACAGGTTGCATACATCACAGCAACCCCACAGCAACCAAAGAACGTGAGAGCTCAATGGCCGGCTCCCACCACCCACACCCATACACTCCTCACCCCTCCTCTTCCCCACTCCCCCTCAGCACGCCGCCTCGCACCTCCACCACCCACACCCCTCACCCCCTGCTCCCCGCACCCCCTCCCCCCGCACCCCCGCCCGCGCCCCCTGCCCCGCCGCCCTGCCCCCCCGCACCGCCTCCCACACCCCCACCCAGGAAATCCGCCAGCATGGCATCCACGTTGAGGATCCAGGGCCTTGTGGCCACCTCCTTGATGAGCAGCCCCCCGGGGGTGGACTCCTTGAGGGCCGTGGCGGGGGGCAGCACCGCGTTCTTGGCAGCTGGGGGGCGAGAGGGGGTGGAGGAGTGGGATAGGGGGGTGAAGATGTATATGAGAATTGCAGCAACTGAAGTCCCAATCCCATACACATCCCGACACATGCAGGGGGTTGGAGGAGTGGGTAATGTGGGGGAGAGTTTGAGAAGGACGGGAGAACAGGAACGGTACCGTAGTGTCCCCTTCGTACCCGCTGCTGCCCACCTCCTGGTTGTAATTGGTCCAACAATTGACCCCACTCACCTGCCAGCACCTTGGCATTGGCCACCACCTGCGCCTCCCGCTGCTCCTGCCAGGCCGCCATCCGCTCCAGGTAGGGGTCGGAGGGCGGGTGCGGAGCCACGCCGGGGAAGGCCCGCTCGAACAGCGCCTGCAGCACCCCCTCCTGAGACAGCAGCGAGGAGATGAGCTGCTCGCGCTCCGAGGGGCTGAGAGGAGGGCAGTCCTCGTCAGCAGCGGAGGCGCCGCTGCCGCCGCTGTCGTACGATAACAACCCGCCGCCGCTGCCACCGCCGCCGCGGGCACTTCGCGCCGTTGCGGCCGCTGCCGATGCAGCCATGGTGTTTGTTCTTGTGATGGCGGGGCTAGCGGGTCGGGCTCGGAGGGCTGCTGAGAGGGGTCGGGCGACGGCTGCGGAGGGCGGCGGGGGTCGGAGGGCGCTGACGGGCCGGGAGCGGGCGGTGGCGCGGTCGACTGAGAGCTGCTCGCGGTGGGCCTCCGCCTCTGGGAGGGATGGAGGGAGAGTAGCAGGTTGGGGGCGGGGCCGGGGCTTGGGGAGGGGAGGAGGACAAGGAAAATAGAGGCAAGGGAAATGGATGACGGCGGTAAAAGGGCGATACCTGCTGTTCAATTGTGGACATTACCCAAACACGTCTTGTAGCATCCCATTCGGTACCCAGTCCTCATGCAACCCCTTCCCACAGCTACCCCTCCACCCACCCACCTAGCGCCTTGCGCTTCTCCCTCACGTCCTCCACGCACTGCCTCACCACCCCCTGCAGCCACGTCCGCTGCTGCAGCTCCAGCGTGTGCGCCGCACGCGCCTGCTTGGTGCGCCGCCGCTCCGACTCCAGCAGCCGCTTCAGACTGTCAATCACGTCCTCATAGCGCTGGATCTTGATGGCGATGGCGGCGGCGTCATGGGAGGAGGAAGCGGAGCCGCCGCCTGCGGCGGCGGCGGCGGCGGCTGCCGACAAGGACCCTGATACTCCGGATCTATTGGTGCTGCTGCCGCCGCCGCCGCCTCCGGCGGCGGCACTGCGGGAGGATAGAGGTCGAGGGGAGGGAGTGAGGATGCTGCCGCCGCCAAGGCCGAAGCCGCCGCCGGGGCCGCCTGTCGTACCCCCCGCCGCCGTCACCGCTGCCAGCAGCTCGTCCCGCTCCTGTGAGAGTGACGTCACCTCCTGTACGGCGGCTGCTAGCTGGTTTCGGAGCGCCGCGTTTTCCTTTTTGAGCGCCACGGTTTGTTTGATCAGGTACTCCCTGTCCTCCTCCTGCAGCTTGAACTGCGAGCGCAGGCGGGCGTTCTCGTCTGCCAGGATGCCGTGCTTCTTGTCGAGTACCTGCCGAGGGGGGGGGGCGGGGGGAGGGGGGGAGGAGGGAAGCAAGTCAAGCATGAAAGGGGCGGCGGCGGCTTCCAGACAGGAACAAAGAGTAAAACAGGGAAACATGAAGGTTGTGCAGTGGTATGCAGTCCATGGGCCCATGCGTGGGGCCTTTGCCCCAGCAGGCAAGGCGTCCACACACAGTACCCAACCCTCCCTCCTGCTGCACTTATCATTTCCCCCCTCCCTCCCTCCCCACCCACCCCCACCTGCGCAATCGCTTGCATGTTGTCCAGCTCCTGCCGCAGCGCCCGCACCCGGTCCAGCGAGTCCGCCTCCTCGGGCGGCGGCGCGCGCCCCTTCTCCGCCGCCACCACCGCCTCCAGCTCCCCCAGCCGCGTGGTGAAGCGGCGCAGCGTGGAATGCTCCTCGGACCGCAGCGCCGCCTCCTGCGCGTCCAGCAGCCCCTCGATCTGGGTCACCACCTGGGAGTGAAGCTCGCTGGGGAGGGGGGGGGGGTGGAAGTGGGGAAATAGCGAGAAGGGCTGTATAAGAGCATGGCTGCCTTCATGCATGCGTGTCCATGCATGTCCTGCCACCAATCTACCCCCCCCCCTCGCCCCCCCACACACCGTATGTTGTTTGCCGCCTTGCCGAACACGGGGTGCTGCGCCCGTTCCCCCCGCGCCACCCGCAGCTGGTCCTCCAGCGCCGCCACCTGCCCCCGCAGCTCCTCCTCACGCCGCATGTAGCTCTCCTGGCGCCGCTCGTTGTCGGAGGACAGCAGCCGCACCCGGTCCTGGGGGGGTGGTGAGCGGGTGGGTGGTGAGCAGGTGGCTTGGCTGGACGGAGTACGAGCTCTTGGAGGGAGGGGGCACACGGGTTCATGTTACCGGTATACTGGGCTGGAAGCAGCACCCCGCATGCCGCATCACTGCCCCCCACCGCCTTCCCCCTCCCCCCGTTTCCCCCCTACCGGGTTGGGATCACATGCTGCAAACCATGTTTACGCCCTATCACATGGCTCTTTAGTCGTTTCCTTTTTACCCCCTCCCCCCCCCCGCCTCCCTCCCTCCCTCCCCCTCCCCACCTCCAGCTCCGCCACCATGTCCTCCAGCTGGTTCTGGCGGCTGATGGCGGCCGCGTAGTCGCCCATCTCGCGCATGCCGGCACCGCGGGAGGCGCGCACACCGCGACGCAGGCCGCTGCAGGCGCGGAGTGGGGAGGGGGAGAAGAGGGAGGGAAGTAGGTCAGTTGGCGAGCGGACAGCGCATGAGGGAAGGGGGAAGGTGCAAGGGTGTCAAGGTGGTGATGAGGAAGGAGGTGTGAGAGGGGACAGGGTATGAGGTGTGGCAGCATGATTGCAGGGTGGAACCGGGGGGGGGAACACGGGGCATGGGGCACGGGCTGTGTAGGTTGGGTGCCTCGGGGCACGTCCACGGGATGTGGGGGTGTTTGGGGATCCCGCACCGGCACAGCGGCTATCGTTAGAGACAGGCATTTAGCGATTCATGGTAGGAAAGGTTGAGACCCATGGGTCGGTCGTGTGCCAAGTGGTTTCCGAGGGCTCCGGGACCCCACCCGGAGGATGCGCCATGGGGAGCCGCGAGCAGGGACCTGCGGGGAGGGGCGCGGGGCAGGGGACGAGGGGGCGGGGAGGCGGGGAGCAGGGGGGCGGGGAGCAGGCAACCAGGGTCAGTTGTAGGGTGTGACAGTGATGGGGCAAGAGCTGCTGACAGGGCCTGCGGGGCCCCGCCGGTGAGGCAGCAGGCGGCTTGGGTCAGGTCGAGGAAGCGGAGTGGCGAGGGACGATTTTGCAGCACAGTTTGAAAGTACATACCCGTACGCGCATGCATGACACGGGGACGATGACGATGCTCGGAACCCCAGCACAAGCAACCCCGCACCTACAACCCACAACCCGCCAGAGGGGCCGATCCCAGGTCCTCCTCCTGCTTCCTCTTCCTCCCCACCCACCCCCACCCGCCCCCTCCCTCCCCCGCACCTCCTAGAGCTTCCAGGCCGCTGCAGCTGCTGCTGTGCCTGCGGCTGCTCGTCCCCTGAGGCGTCCGTTGCCACCCCGCTGGCAGTGGAGGCGCGGCGGGAGGACAGCCGGGAGGTGAGGGCGGAGGCGGAGGGGGGGCGCTCCGTGGCAGCAGCTGCTGCACCGCCGCCGCCGCCGCCGCTGACCGGGGAGGGCGCTGCGCCGCCGGTGCTGCCGGCAGCGAAGGCGGAGATGCTGATGTGTGTGGTGGAGGGCGAGTGGCCTATGCTGGTGGACGGACGGGGAAAGCGCCGGGAGGAGGGCGAGCCTGGGGGCGGGGGCGGGGGCGGGGGAGGGCAGGGAGGTAGGAGCTGAGGCGGCCTGCGAGTTCTGAAAGGACGAGTTCTTGCCGGTGGATTTGCGGATTGTGGCCGGCTCCCAGCAGACCAGCTGGTTGCGGGCAGCCGCAACCCATGCAGCACCACACCGGCATGCGGGGCCAGGGAACCTAGCCACGCCACCTCCTCCCACCCCCGGCCGCCTCATCCTGCCCCCATTTCCGCGCCCATACCCGGCCGCTTCCAGGAAGCCAAACCCCCGCCTTCGCTCCCCCACCCACGGCGCCTCTTCCTTCCTCTCCTGCTCCACTCCACTCCACCCTTTCCCAGTCCCTAACCACCACCACAAGGCATATAACCCCCGGGGAGGTGGTTCACTCGTCTCACTGGGCACGGCGCCCGCCTGCGGCACTTGGCGCTTGAACTGCGCGTGCCGCTCCGCCTTGGAGATGGCGTCCAGCTCCTGACGCAGCTGGGCTGCCTGCGGGGATGCGGAGGGGGTGGTGAGGCGGGAGCGCTCAAGGTAGCGGGAAGGTAGGGGAGGGTAGGGTAGGACGCGGATGGATGGATGCGGGAAGGGAAGGGTGCTTGGACGGCAAGTGGAGGGCGTGTTTGGATGCGTGCTGGACCTGCAAGAGAGGGTTGGGGTTAAGCGATGGTAAGAGGGTGATCAGGGATGCCCTAATTACGCACGGAGGGTGGAGGACGCGGTGAGTGTAGGAGTGTGGGTCTTGGATGGAACAACGGGTGGTGAGGCGGTGGGGTGTGAAGATGGCATTGGAACACATGACCCAGTGCGGGGAAAGGAGTCGCACCCACATAGCATTCCCCCTGACACACCTTCTCCTGCATCCGTGTCAGCGGCTGGTAGCCTTGCGTAGCTGTGATGGGTACATCGGCCATCTTCGCCAGCAGCAAGACGACCGCCCAATTACGTGCCTATGTAGTGATGTGTAAAAGGCTCTGAGCTGGCGGGTTTGGTCGTCGCGCACGCGCCCCTAGGCCGCTTCAACTAGGATGACCAAGTCGTCCTGTCTGCTTGTCACCACTGTACTGTCTTCCAATTTCCTGTATGCTCCAATTGTAGCATCCCAAGCGATGAACGAAAAGGCTGGCTGACCAGCCCTTGCCAATTTGGTGCTCTTATGTTGTGCAAATGGTTTAAGTGGGAAGAAATTGTGACTCTCGTAGCATGTTATTTATACTATATCAAGGAAACGTGGGTAGCTCTTCCGTGATGTTGGTAGCAAAAGCGAGCTCGAAGGGTTCACGCAAGGTTTGAGGCCCCATCCGTGAAATCATCGACATGGAAGCGAAAGAGATAATGGAAGTATGTCCGTTCACGCAGCTTCATGCCCCATTGTTGGCGTGGATTGACAATTACCGTACCCGGATACACCAACGGTTGGTGTTGCCAAAACTTCACTACGAAGTTAGCAGCTTTATAAGACAGCAAATTGTCCCAATACTATAGTAGGATTCCAATCCACGTGTTCAATGCTACCGTTCACGGCGAAACCGGTTTGACCGGTCAAACCATTGCCTAGAGTACATCATCTCGTGTGTCTTGCAAGTGCGTCTTGCAATACCGATAATAATCCGAAACGGCACGCAGAACTCACGCTGTCAAAGCCCAATCTTGTTTCGGGGAGCTTGTCCTGTCTACACAAATACAACAACTCCAAGGCGCCCCAAGTACACTTAACTCGCTGCGCATGGCCTCACAAGGCGCATGCAGACCAACTAAACGGCGTGCCATTAAACGCCAGCTTCAGGCCAGTCTCCATCCTCACCCTCTCCGCCATCCATCGTGTCGCCCCTGTCAGCCCCCACCCTCACTCACTCCTCCCACACCAGCGCTCCCCAAAGCCTGCCCTCCCGCAGGTAGGCAGCCCAGGGCGCCAGCGGGTCAGCTGCAGGTGGTGCCTCAGGTGCTGCTGCTGCAGGTGGAGCCGGCACCCCGCCGACAGCAGCAGCAGCAGCAGCTGTCGGGGCCGCAGCAGCTGCCGTAGAGCCGCTGCCTCCTGCCGTCGGACCCTGAGGCGGCTGGCTGCTGGAGGCGGCGGGCTGCTGCTGAGGCTGGGGGGATGGCGGGAGCTTCAGAATGCATGGCCCTTGGCCCTCCCATCCCGAGAGGCGCACCAGGTACTCCCCCCCCACCCGCGCCTCCACCTCCTCCCGGCCGCCGTCCTGCCGCCAGCGGTATACAACCAGACGCAGCGGAGTGGGGCTGACCACACCCACCACAGCAGGTGGTGTATTGCAAAGCAGGTGAAGCCCCAGTTCCCTCTTTGAAAGAGTGCAGGTGAGGACAGGCCACCACCTAATGCCCTTCGCAAAGGCCCAGATACCGGTATGACCATAAAGGCATCTCACAGCCTTGACCCCCTGTGCTGCATCCAGAAGGCTGTCAGGGCTTACAGACCACTCGTTCCGCTTGCCGGCATCCGCCCGTGGTTGCCGCGGCCGGGCCGGTGCGCCGAACCATGCGGCCGGGGGTGCAGCCTTGCCGTACATGTCCGCCACCACCATGTCCAGCTCAGCGCGCGCGTGCTCGTCTGCCGTGCGATACTGGAACATTAGGCTGGGCTCCCTGTTGCGGAATGTGGGCTCGAACAGCTGCGGCACTGCGCCGAACAGGAAGGCATCACTAAGGTAGGGCAGCCGCACCTGCCGCAACAGCTGCTTACGCCTGTCGGGGCTCAGGCTCTTGTGCCAAGTCCCCCAGAGCAACACCAGCACCAACACGCTATCCTCGCTGTCGGTAGCCAGCGTCTCGCTGCCCAACAGGGCCTCCAAGGCCTCGGCGGTTAATGAAGACAGCTGGTACCTGATCTCTGGGTCGTTGATGGCGGAGGCCGCATCGCGGAAAGCCCAACCCAGCATGTCTCCCAGCCGCGCGACACCACCCGAAGGCAGCGCGACAGTCGGCCCAGCCGCCGCGGCAGTTGCTGTGCATGCGTCCAACAGCTTCCGCCTGCAGCTGGCGAAGACGGCCTCCAGAAGGGCCTCAGCGGTGGGGTCCTCATGCGCGCCCGGCAGCAGCTGCCTGCTTGCAAACACCTCAGCCACACCGGCCAGCTGGCTGCTGGCTGCTGCCGGGGGGCTGCTGCTGCTGCTGCTGCTGGAGGGCTGCTGCTGCCCCGCTGAGGGCCCAGTAGTGATGCGGGCGATGAGGACGCTGTTGCACGCCTCCACGCAGCCCTCCACCTGCAGGTAACCCGCCATGCAGCGGAGCTTCAGCAGCTCCTCGGCGGTCACCGCGGTGCCCAGGTTGCCGGTGTAGATGTACTGCAGGGCGGCCAGGGCGTACGGCAGCTCCTCCTCGCTGTCCAGCAGCACCCGCAGCTTGGGCTTGCTGCTGCTGCCGTCGGCAGCACCGGACCAGCGGTCCGCCTGGGCTTCGAAGCGCGGGGAGCCGCCGCACAGCACCATCAGGTGACCTGGCAGCGGGTCGCCGAGGATGGCGGCTTTGCGAGGTGCAGGGGGCTGCTTCCTTTCGTAGCGGGCCTCACGCCCGAACACAGCACGAAGGTAATAGCCCAGGTTGCCCAACAGGCGCCCCGACACGGCGTCGAAAGAACGTAGTTGGCGGGGTGAGGAGGCCTCCTCCGTTTCCATCATCCACGCATCAACTGGCTGTTGCTCATGGTCGTTTCCTTCTGCCAGCTGGAAGACAATGTAGCAGTCGGAGCGCTCCTCGCTCCCGAACAGCGTGCGCAGATAATTCATGTAGGCTTCCGACATGGCGTGAGACTGTCGAATAGAAGCAATGGGAAAGGTAGGAGTCAGCAGAGACCTATTTGCGTCTTTTGCCAGCAGTTTCACGGATGGAGTTGCAGCTCTATAGCTGACTGGGCTCACAGCTCGGCTTACCTTATTGCACAGGGCTCTGCGAGCCACCCGTATGGAGGCGCGCTGCGCAGTATTCACGTTGCGGCGCGCTGTAAACGTGTGAAGTGCCCTGAGCTACCCGCCAATTTGAGTTTACTAGCTAGTTGTGCGCTTCTACAACTGGGAGCACTTAACGCTGCTTAAATCGCAATACTGCCCTTGCTGGGAGAATTGTCAGCTGTGACTTTTGCTACGCATAATCGGATCGTAACGGACCAGTTGACAAAGGCCAACTTTGGCCTCGACCCGTAAGTATGAGCTTATAAGATTAAAATTGTTGTAAGAGTTGAGGACCCATTTGTTGCGCCATGCACCGATCTCTTCCATGCGCGCCCGATCGCCAAACGAGAAGGTGGAAATCGGCTGCGCATGCATGCCTCAGGTGCTCCCACGTGGACAGACCCATGGGCCACCCCGCGCCTTGCAAACCAGGTCAGACCCCCTTACCTCGCATCGGCACATTGCGAATAGCTGCGGCTTAACTGCGTTTACCCTATACCTAAAAGTACCGCTTGCGAGTGGGAGTTACTGCGGACTGCGCCGAGGGGTCTCATTCTGCCTGTAGCCCTAGCCGTGGAGCAACAAGCGGTGCACATGCCTTACTGTAAACCGTCTTCCCATTTGCCGGTACTAATTACCAGACCTTACTTGGGCCACTTAAATTATTGTCGCTGGCATTGTCGCTTGCACTCACGCAGTGTCCACGAGCACCCCTGCTCTTTGCCGTATTGCTAGGCAGCATTCACCGGTATAGCACTTCTCACAACATCCTGCATCTTCTCAACTCCCAGCTAACCTCTCGCAGCAGCAGCAGTTTCCTTGAGCCTGAACCCGCTCACACATGGCCTGCCGCCGTAGCCGGGCAAGGAAAGCCTTACCCGCGCCGCACACCTTTTGCTGCCGTGCTGAGAAAAGCGCTTCACAGTTACAAGCGCTACCGGTATACGTTCACCTCCCCCTCACTGCGCCTTCTCCTTTCCTCCCCGCACGCCAACCACACGCGCTCGGTACCACTCCGCCTCCTCCGCCAGCGGATCAGCCAGGCCCCAGCTGCCCCTCAGGTGCAGCAGCCGACCCAGCCAGCAGCCCGCCAGCCCCTCCCAGCACCGCCACCCTAGCGCCCAGAAACATAGGGCCCCTAGCACCGCCCCCAGCAGCCCACCCGCAGCCACCTGCTCCAGCGTGTGATAGCCCAGGTACACTCTGGAAGCTGCCGTCAGGACGGTGCCAACAGCAAGCAGCAACACCTCGCAGGCCTCGGTCAAACGAGTGCCCGCGCTCTTGCCGCGGAAGAGACGTAAGCAGAGGAAGGTGTGAAGCACCAACCCAAATGCGATGCATTGCGTGTGCGAACTCGGCATGCCGTAAGAGTTGCATAGGTTTAGCCGTGCGCAGGTTGCTGCTGGCCGCTGATGCCGCAGGGCATGCTTAAGCCCTCGCGCGACAGCTTCGTTTAAGACCAGCCCAGACAAGATCACGCCTTCATGAACCTCCCTGTATCCATAAGTGTATCCGTCGCAGAATAGAAAGGTATGTTACTAATCCGATGGAGGTGGAACTAAGGAAGCCATGTATCCAAGTCACATACCTGCGCGAATAGAAGCGTGATGCGTGATGCACTATGAGGACATATGGCAGGAGCGCAGAGTAGGCGAGCAGCTTTCCAAGTGGGTCGCCATCCTCATAATAGACACAGCTGAAGTCTGTAATCGCCATTGTCCCCCCCTCCCCCGCAATGATGCAGCTATATCGTATGGACTATCGTTCATAGGGGCGGCATCCTCAATCTGTTCTCGGTCCTGTCAGACCGAAAGCCAACGAGGGTACGGCGTACGGGTGAATTTTTGCGCGTGGATTGACCTTAACGACCGCAAGAGCTTCTACTGTTCTCCGTCGTCCACAGGGTACGCGCCGACGCTGATCACGTGGAGCGATTTCACACATCCCCCTACAGTCGAAAGTGCCGTGGCCACACGAGGCCCTTGCCTGTCCTTGCGGCGTGATGGTGATGCCGCCCGTGCATGCTTTTACACGGGTATCAGCCTGCACCCATTCCGCGCCACAACCTGCATGTATTTCGTCTCTCACTCCTGCCCTGCGGCACACCAGACCTGCTATAGTCCGCTGCATACGATGCTTTGGGTTACCAGCTTACCTTCGTTCCCCAGCCTGTCATTTGCCTAGCTTGCTGGTTCGTGGCCCAGCTGCACGTTCCCTCACCTCGCCCCGCCTCGCCTCAGACCTTACCCCTACAACCCGCCTAAAACGGCAGCAGCAGCAACGGAAGTTGGAACTCTTCTCTCAGCATCTATCAGGCGCCCTGCAATCTACGGTAACTAACACCCCCACCTACACCCCTAGACACTAGGGGCTCAAATGCTCCCCCATGACGCCGACGCCAACCCCCGCCGAGCCACTACAATGGAAGGCCAGGCGGTCAGTCTCCTCCTAGGGCTTCTACGCTGTCCCTATCCCTCTCAGTTTCCTACGTACCCTGACTCACATCTTTCCGCTACCACGGGTGCGACACAGCAGCAAACAAAACCTGCAAGCCCATCCACGACAGCTCCAGCGGCTCAGTTTATCTAATCCACGACTGCTAACCAGTCCACACAGTCACCCGCTCCCACCAGCTCTCCTCTTTTGTCACCCAGCCCGCCAAGGCACGCTACCGACCCAACCATGCAAGCACGCCACCTGTCAGCTTTGGCTTGAGCCGTGCTTCAACCATCACGCACCGCTAGCCTAACGTTACACCTGTTGGGTTGCCTAGCAGAACCCCCCGTCCTCATTCAGTCACGCCCTGGGTTCTGCTCCAATGGGCTCATGGGCAGGGCCCCGAGTATCGGGACTATGAATATGGTGTTTTGCCCCACACGTCATCCAACAAGCCCATCGAGGACGGCGATTCCATGTGCAGGACACCAGGCCCCTCAACTCCTGTACTAGGTGCGGCTTTGCTACCCCACAACCGGACACCCTGCAAGCCACCGACACCGCAGCACACAGCATGGACTGCCTCAGCCCCAAGCTAAGGGCGACAGTGCGCGTTGGGGTCGCCCTCTTCCTAACATGCACTCCTAAGTGAGCCCGGTAGCCTCCTCACAGCAGTCATGCCATGTCACCGCTGCTGCTGCACATCTCGCAGTACACTAGTCCCTCCCGCTGCTGCCGCTGGCACCTTTGCCGGGGATACCGCAGTCCCCTGTGCTGTCACCGCTTCTGCTGCTCCTCCCCCGGCAGCGGCGGCAGCAGCAGCGTCCTCGTACCTCAACGCCTGCAACTGCCGTACCAGCGGCTCACTCAACGGCACCTGCAGCTGCGCACATGCCCACGCCAGCCGGTACAAGCAGGGCCTCCTGTACGGCACCATCACCGCCGCATGGTGCTGTAACGCCAACATCAGATCCCGCCGAGGATGAGCCAGCTTGCCGTACGCCCAGGCAACGCCGGCGCCGTCCCAGGCGCAGAAGCTAGGCAGGCGTGCCATCACCGCCGCCGCCGCGGCGTCAAGCAGATCCGGACAGCGATGGCCGTAGTACGACAGCGCCCACAAGACCTGCGTGATCTCATGCGGCGTCAGCAGGTGCAGCAGCGGCCGGAGCTCCTGTGTGAGCATGCGGTAGAGGTTGGGGTTGTACATGCCGCACTGGGCGAAGCTCCACAGCAGCTTCGCCATGCTCTTCGCATGGTCCAGGGGACTAGGTGCCGCGTCACCGGCAGTACCGAATGCCGTACTGACGGAATCGTCCTCGGTAGCATGGATGTCGTACGCACTGGTTGCAGTACGGCGTCGTACGGATGTGGTAGAGCTGATGGTGTCGACGTCGCCCCTGTGGACTAGCCGTACGGAGGTGACGTCATCATCGTCGTCGTCGTCGTCAAAGTTGCTACCAAAGTAAGACCGGCTTGCAGGAGATCTGGGGGCTGTGGCGGCGGTGGCGGTGCTGCTGCATGGGTTGCGTGGTGGGGGCCTGGGAGCCTGCAGCTGCGGCAACTGCGAGTCGTGTTGCAGTCTGTGCGGGCGAATGGACTGCAGGATGCGCTGCCGGAGACTGGTGTCCGGTAGAGCCGGCGGGGAGTCCCGGGCAGCGTTGGCTGCGGTTACCGGCGGAGGAGATGAAGACGGGGTGCTGCGGGGCGGGGTCGTCGCCACCGCTGCTGTTGCGGGTGCTGCTGCTGCTGCCGATACTGTTGAGTCCTGATGGGGCCGGTCAGCGCCGTCGCCAACGCCGCTACTGCTGGCACTAGGAGTGCCTTCGCAAGAGCTGTGTGTGCTGCTGCTGCTGCTGTTGGCGTGGACACTACAGGGGAGGGGCTCAAGCGCTTGGGGTTGCGCGGCTAGAGGTGTGTCGTTTTCGTCTGACGACGCGGGAGGTGGATGCCACTGAGTGCCAGCAGTCTCCCCCTCATGGCGCGGGTGCCTCACACGTGACGTCATCGCCCCGCTCACAGCCCCACACGAGCTGCCGCCGTCGGCCGAAACCAGCTCCTGCGCCTCCTGCCGCTGCTGCTGTGGTTCGCGGCCGTGGACGGCTCCATGCGGCGGCCCTGTGCAAGCAACCCCTGCCGCTGGCAGGTCCAGTTGCTGCTCTTGCTGCTGCTGTTGCTGCCCTCCCTCCGTTCGCGCTGAGTCCTCATCCCGCTGCGAAAGGCTTCCAAGCTGCTGCTGCTGCTGCTGCTGCTGCTGCGGAGGAGGATGTTGTCCAGTAGCTCCCCGAGCTGCTGGCCCCGCCGTTGCAAGCGGCCGCCGCTGCTGTAACCGCTCCTGCGCTAACCGCCCCTGCTGCTGCTGCGCCTGTTGCTGCCCCCCTTGCTGCGCCTGCTGCAACTGCCCCTGCGCCTGCTGCTGCCTACGCAGCCTCACCCTCGCTGCCAGCACTCGTGCCGCCCGCACCAGCAGCTGCCGCTCCTGGCACTTGAGCATCCCCAGTGCCCACATCAGGTTGGAGAGCTGCATGTCGCTGAAGGCGCGCAGGCGGGGGGCGGCTAGGCGGCACACGGCGCTGGTGAGCGGGCCGTGGTGGTGCTGGGCGCGCGCCAGGGACCACAACAGCGTGCTCAGTCCCTGCGGAGGAACATGGCGCAGCGGAGGTGGGGTGAGCGGGTGAGGACAGGCGTCGACGACTTGCACACAACTACACTCGGTTACGTGAACAACAGATGGTTTGCAAGAGCGATCGGCGCGCTTAAGCGAGCAAGGCTCTCCCTGATCAGGGTGGTTACGGTAACCATCAGCAGTTCTTTTCACCCCCGGATGCCAAGCCCTCACCTGCGGGTTCAGCTCCTCCACCTGCGCCGTAGCCGCATCCGCCAGTGTATCTAACAAGATGGGGTTGCAGTACCCGCCCACATGCGCCGCCTCCGCCACCGCCCGCGCAGCCACACACAGCTCCTGCGGCCCCAGCTCCCCCACCCGCCGCAACACGCGGTGCGCAACCACGTCCAGCAGCCGACAGTGCGCCCCCCGCAACAACCTGAGCTTCACAACCGCATGCAACACCTGCACCAGCCCCGACGGGGTTACGGATCTCAGTCGTACGGCAGTGCATGCCTCCGCCGCCAGCCGTGATGCCACCTCCTCCGGAACCCAGTGCCGTGCGTCCCGAAGCCGCCCCAAGGCCCACATGGTGTTGCAGAGGTCCTGGAGGCCCATGGAGGGCGCAGCGGCGGAGGCGGCGCCCAGCAGGGCTTGCAGCGCTGGCGAGGGAAGGGAACAGGGCTGCAACCGGGCGCATGCCCACAGGGCGTTGCTGATGCATTGCGGGCTGAGGTCGTGACGCGCGGCTAGCTCGGGCAGCAATGCCTGCGCTAGGAGGACTTGAAGACTTGTAGGGCCGGTGCTGGGGCTGGGGCCGCCATGGCTGTTGTTGCCGCCATTGCTGCCTCTACTGGCAGCATGAGCAGAGAAACAACTCGGGCTGTGAAGCTTGCCGGCGTCTCGTCCAGGCGGTGCCGGTGCTCCGGGGGGCCGTAAGGGGCTCCCAGGCAACGGCGCAGGCGCAGCCGGCGCACCCGCCCATGTCGGAACTGTGTTCGGCCCTCTCCCCTCGTCAGCAGCGACATGTCGCATGGCGCCCTCCGCTCCTGGTACCGCAGCTCTGCTACCGCTACCGCTGCCGCTGGGATTGCTGGGACTGCTGTCGCTACGGACGCCGCCGCCCCCAGGCACGCTGCCCCCAGTACTACCACCTAATCTGCCCATGACGCTACCACCGCCGCCTTCGCAGCCCCAGCCAGCCGCACCGCTGCTGCCCCCTCTGCCGTCAGCACCTTCGCAGGGCAGAGGCGGCATGGAGGCAAAGGCCCACAGCACGTTCGCTAGCTCCTGTGTCTGCGCCGCCTGCAGCCGTACCCTCCGCCGCCAGGGTGGCGCTCTCGGCCCCCTCTGCCCCCCCGGCTCCACCTCCTGCCGCCCCCGCTCCCCTTGCTGCCGCTCCCCTCCCGGCTCCTCCCTCTGCCACAACAGCCACTCCGCTAAGCGCCGCATCAGCCTATGGTGCGCTCGTCCCGCCTTGGCGAAAGCCCACACCGTGTTCGCGACGTCCTGGGTCCTCAACTCCTGTCGAGCTCTCCCTTTCCCCGGATCATCCTCCCCCGGCGCTGCTGCTTCCTCAACCCCTTGCCCCGCCGCTGCTGCCGTCCCCTCCCCCCCTGCCGCCGCCGCCTCCATCCGCCCCAGCATGACCTCCGCCGCTGCCTGGAACACCTCCCCAGGTCCGCACTCCGCCGTAGCACATGACCACAGCAGGTTCGCCAGCCCCGAGCCATTCATCTCCCGCAGTCGCGGCAGCGCCGCCGCCGCCACCGCCGCCACCATGCCACGGTCCTGACCCGCCGCCGCCACCGCCCAAGCCAGGTTATGCAGCTCCTGCGGCTTGAAGGCCGGCAGGCGCCGCCGGGCCGCGGCTGTGAGGGCGGCCCACAGGGGCCCCTGCCGGTAGCCCAGCTTGGCTAGGCCCAGCGCCAGGTTGGATAGCTCCTGGGGGGCGGCGGAGGTCAGCTTGTAGTAGCCGCTGCCCAGCAGGTCGGCGGCGGTGCTGTCCAGGAGCTGTGGATGGGGGTACGGTTGGGGCTGCTGGGGGTGCGGGGATTGATGGGCGGCCTGGTGAGGGCGTTGGTGAGGGGATTGCTGGGGAGCCTGTTGGGGGTCTAGGGCGGCGCGCAGGCAGCCCAGCGCCCACACCACGTTGGCATACTGGCGCGCGGACTTGGTGCTGAAGCGCTGCGCCAGGAAGTGCGAGGTGAGGTCGGCGAGCAGGCGGTGCGGGCAGGGGGAGGCTGGGGAGGCTGATGGCGTGCCGGCAATCGGCGGCTGCTGAGGTTGCCGGCACTGCGGCTGCCGTTGCTGCTGTTGCTGCTGCGGAGCGCCTTTTCTTCCTTCCGCAGCTGCCGCCTCCGCCTCCAAGGGCCCTGGTCGCTGCACCGCAGTCGAGGCTGCTGCTGCTGCTGTTGTGGTGGTTGCTGCTTGCTGCTGCTGCGGCGGCTGCGGTTTGAAACCCGGGTGGGGTCTCCCATGCTTGTGCTGTTGCTGCTGCGTCCGCTGCCGCTTGGACGAGGCCGGCGCACTGATCAGCCGCGCGAGTGTGACGATGGCCGCCGAGGTGTGAATGTAGTTCATGCTGCGGCGGTAGCACCGCACCAACTCGGACATCTCACCCACGCTGCGACAGAGCATGATGCGGCGATTCAGGGCGGCCTGCTCGCGAGGACTCAGCTCCTGCTCCGGTTTCCACCAGCCGTCTGCGGGCGCATCGCTGGTGCTGGGCTCGCAATCGCCGCGACGGCATTCGCTGCTGCTGCTGCTGCTACTGCTGTAGGGGGACGCCGGTTGCTGCTGCTGCTCTACCTGTTGTACGGATGCTACCGGTTCAGTATCGTTGGATCCGGGATTCGGGCTCGTACATGGCGGCCCCCGATGCTGGACTCCCGGTGTGAGGGAGGGCAGGTGCTGCAAGCAGGCGGGGGGCATGTGGCGGGTGATGGCAGGGACGTGGAGGGAGGGGCGCAGGCCCGCGTGGATGTGGCATGCCTGCATCGGCTGCGTACCTGTAACGAGTGAAGTCCGACATCGCTCCAGGAGTGGTTTGCATGAGCGCTGACTTGCTCAGCTCCTACCCGGCCGTCCTGCAGCTGCGACTTAACAGCCTGCAAGCAAAACGTAATCACGCTTTACCCAAACTCAAAGCTAGCGCGTAAATTTGTTTTGAAGCATCAGCTACGGTACCTTTCTGACAATAGAACGTCTTGCTGAATAGCAGCGCAAGCCGCGAAAGGGACAATGGCCCCGAATCCGCCACATCAACTGGCCATCTACAAACCAAGCGCTAGGTATAAGGCAACCCAAATGCCCCTTAAGCCCCCGCGCAGCTGGTTGCAGGGCTGGTGCTGCCCATGCCCAGCAGGGCGGTGGCGACGCGGAAGGCGCTAAGACCCCAACTTTGTAGTAGATGCGTTAGGACATATGAGTCTTAAGTGTAGGAAGTGGAAAATCTAAAATCGAGCTATCGGCTTGCTTATCCGGGTGCAAGTGCGCATGAAATCTGATAAGCAAGAACCGCAAAAGTTAAGACGCGTATACCGTAACACCATAAAGATCTATACGCTTGCTGATAACGAGCACAGACGCTGTTTGCTCTTTCCTGCGGCAACACTATGCCGTACATGACGATCTCCTGGCAAGAGCCCATAAATGCGATAAAATCTACACTCCGATAGCCAATAGCTAAGGCGTTATTGATTGCGTTATAACTTCTTTTTAAGGAGATGTACCATGTAACGTATTATACCCTCTGGGCCCCATGGTGCTGTCAACTGACTTCCAAACTCGAAGACGCGCTGCCTGTTTGTAATGCAAGGAAACAGTATTTCAATGCTTAGGGTTGCCACGGTAGTATGGCCGCCTAAGTTCCTTGGCGCTAGGGCCCCAGCTGGGTTTGAAGGGCGTTTGACTGCCCAATATACCTAGAGTATAGGGGCTGTGGGCTTCTCTTGCCAAGTGTTTGAAAAACTCGTTAACCATATCAGGCAGCTAATGCCCCTCGCACGTCGGCCAGGTCCCTGTGTCCTTTGGGATTGCAGCACGCTAACAACAAAGGGAGCCGGCAGTTCGCTCGCCCTGCCATAGAGAAAGCTTCGCAGACCCTTCGCCATCCCTAGACCTATATGAGGAGAACAGCCATGGCGTAGGAATGCTTTCCAGGCGTCTGTCACACGACTGGGCTATCGTGATGACAAGTACGTAACCTGAACCACGGGTCAACAGGCCAGCACTTACTGCTCGGTCATGTTTCGTACTGTAAGGGTGCCGGTGTCGTCCAACGAAAGACAACTAACGCAACAAAGACGCCGAACATACGGCAACACACTGTGAATGACTCGTGTGGAAGTCATGACTCGTCCAAAATTGAGCATGGCACTAGCGGCGGTTGCCCAAGTAAGCCATTACAACCCCGCTGCGGCCCGCATGCGACCATGCGAAGGACAGGATCACGGCAAAAGTCATGCTGCTTGCAATGAAGTGTCCGGCGTCCCTTTCAATCAAAATCGCCAACTCCTCTGCCCACTCATTCTTCTTTTGCCACTGCACCTCTATCCTGCCGGATGCCGCCTCTCAAAGCGCACACCCTCACTCGCCCAACGCCTACAATTGCGTATCCAGACCACCCCTTCCTAGCCTCACTGCTCCCCCTCCGCTGGCTCCAGCTGCTGCTCATCCTCCTCCAATGGATCCAGCTCCTGCTCCTGCGCAGGTTGCACCGCCTGCATGATGGAGCTCTTCAGCCCCAGCTTCTTGAGCAACTGGTCGCACTGCTGCAGCGTCTCCATCTCCTGCAGCCAGCAACAGCAACAGCAGCACAGTCAGCAACGGCAGCATACAGTCAGCAGCAAGCAACGCCAGCAGCAGACGGTCGCTGCAACTGGAAGGGAAGGGAGTGGTGGCTCCTGGCTTGGCAATTCGTCCGTAGTGGTGCTGTGGCGTGTTGTTTGAACCAGCAACCTTGCGCCCCGCTCCCACGCTTCCCAACACCCACGACCCAGCCCACCAATGCGTTCAGGTGGTTGAGCTCGTCCACTGCCGCTCGGACCGCCTTGCCCAGCTTGGTGTGCGGGTTGAGGGCGTCCTGATAGGTACCGGGAACCTGCACAGGAAGGGGGGGAGACGGGGGTAACAGGCAGACGTGACACTCAGGGAGAGTGGGAATAAATCATATCCAGCAGGGACCAACAGGGAAGCAGTGGAGGCCAGGTTCCCTAAAGGCTTGACAAGATGCGGAATAGCGTGCAGCCGCTGATGGCCTGCACCCTAAGGCGACCGGCTGCCAGTCCGGCTGTCAGCTGTGCAGCCGCGACGCTTGCTTGCAGCGAACCAGCAATCGCTCCAATGCTCCTTGTAAGCGTGTTTCTTGCTTGATACCAACACACCTCGACGTCCTCCTCTGGAGGAATGCCCACGAACTCCTGCGGGCCAACAAATAGTTTGGCAACCACAAGCTCTTGTAGAAGGGCGGTACACGGCTTTGGCAGCCTTCGCAACCAGTATGTCGACAACAAATACCGCAGAGACGGCGATTCTCACCTCTTCGGGTGTAGCCGCTCCCTGCTGCGCCGGCTGGTTAGGGGCTGTTGCTCGGCATTGCCTTACTGGCTGGGAACCTGGTACCCGCGCACCACGAAGGCGCAATACATGGACAGGATGACTGTGGTTAAGCCTCACATTAGTTGGATGCGCTGTGAAAGCGGCATGGCGAATAAGGCAAACCATGAGGCAAGACTGGAAGGGTGCCGAGGAACCTAGGTAGAAATAGTACGGTATATGCCTCCTGTTGTAAGGGACGAAGAAGCAATTCGACGCATTTCAAATCCAATACCAAGCGGGCAAGCACGACCTAACCAATGTACGGCACACGCGTTGACCCAGAAGCCTAGGAGCTCTGAGACATATGCAATCTTGTCACAAAGCATGTATTTGATTTACCTTGACCGTAGGTGCCTATGCACGGCCGGACTAACAGAACTGCAGCAAAGAGAGTTGCCCTTAAACATCCAACACCCTCTGCAACTGAGAAGCGCGCGCGACAAGTTGGAACAACAAACCGGAAAAGCATTTCGAGCGTCTCTGCCGCCAAGAAACCACCTGCGAAGCCCAAGGCTACCCGGGCAAAGCCATCCTCAGCGCCAGCAGACGACAGCCAGCTCGCCTCCCGCGTCGTCCTCAAGGCGGTTACTCCATCCTCGCTTAAGGGTGCAGGTGTAGTAAAGAAGAAGCGCAGTTCAAGAAGGCGCGAGCCCAAAAAAGTCCGTTTCGCCCAGGGTCCCTTGCGGGCTCCAGCGGGTGGTCCCGACGGCCACCCAACCGCTGAGGGGCGGGTCGCCAAGCCGGTACGCATTCTAGACGGGGGAGCATCACGAGCCTCAAGCGTGACCAAAAAAGACGTGCGAGAGTTAGACCAGCCAGAGCTGCTGGGCAACACGCAGTATGAGTTCTCTTTGACCAAGGTACGTGTAGGGGTACGGGGAAGGGCGGGCGTGGTGCCTGCAACGCGTTGAAGGGCAAAGCGCCATGCTCTGTCGTGGGTCAAGAGGCTATGTGGTGTGTTGCATAAGCGGGCGTAGATTCACAGACGGACGAGGGGCTAGCAACCCGTAACTGTCCAGTAAGCATCCTCTGGTCCTAACCCAGATGGCTGACACGAGTCTGCCTGGCTAGGGGATGTTGAGAAAGTTGATTGCCTGCAAACGTACAACCAACCGCATGCACATACCCTCACCTTCAATCCGATGCGCAAGACCGCCTACTCGCCCCCCGTTTTGGCTCCTCCGTAACCCCTCTTCCCCCCTCCTTCGCCCAACTCCCAACCTCTGCTGCTGCCGCCGCAGCTCAAGATCCGCGTGGGGTTGCTGCCGCCCGCGCAGCCCGCTCGGCCGTTCGCCAGCAATCCCAAGAGGGCCAGGGGCAGCAGGCACAGCCATGAGGAGGGCGGAGGCAGCGGGGAGGCTGCTGTGGCTCGGTAGGAGCGCGTGAACGGCTGCTACAATGCATCTCAGCCGTCGCGGGTGTGGAGCAGGGCCCAGACGGGCCTTGTCGTACGCTGTAGGGGACAGCTACAGCCGTGCAATGACGGCTTATGTACATAGCAAGGGTAGTTGGACACGATAACGCTTTCCGGTGCATGCACTGTTGGGCCATGGGACCAGATGTCCCCAACAGGGAGGAATGACATGAGGCGAAGGAGCCGGGGGATATGCCAAGGAGCTTCGGTATGTCGTGCCGGGCCCCAGGACCATCTAGGTAGGCCCTTCCCTTGAGCGTGCCAGCGGGTGGAGGGTTAGGTAGGACGTGGTATCTGTTCCGTACGTGAAGACACGCTTGACCGGGTAGAAGCGGTTTCCCTTCGTCGGGTACATGTGCCTAATTGATGTGGATATGCCTATTTTCTTAGCGGCGTGCTTGACGATAATAACGATGTCCAGCTCTGAACGTAAGGCACTAAACAATTTAGCACTCGTGGCCAGTGCCAGGCAAGTGCGGGCACTTCCCAGCTTGCTGTGTGCTGCTGTTGTACCAGGTCTGTTGTATCAGACCTAACGGCTGTACAATGCATGGGCATCTATGATCGAACGGAGGGAATAGCGTGTGCACCTGTGCTCTACTTTAGCCGTATGATGCATACCGAGTCACGGCGTGCTGTGTCTCTGTCGACAGGACCGTAAGGGCTTCCCGGCCGACCCGGAGGTCGAGCGGGTGGAGTCGGCTTGCAAGGCCTTGCAAAGCCTGGTACAGATACCACCGTATGGCAATGTGAACTCGCATCCCGGTAATGCGATTGCGGATGTAATTGCCCAGCTGCAATCGGCAATTCATGCAGCGAGGTGAGGGGCGATCTTCCCATAAGACAAATAACGTTCATAAACACTTGTCTTGGTACAAGATACTAATCTATTGTGGTGGCGCACTAACCTTTACTACCGGTGTACTCTTAGCTCTAGTTGCCTTTGCAACTTTATGCCGCCCAGTCGCAGTCACAACATTCCGACAGGAGTAGATTGCTAAATCATCCTCATATATATAAGTAACAAAATAGTAGAGACAAATGTGGGGCATTCTTGCGGTGTCCTTGCTTACCCGTCCATCGAGATGCGCCGCTGCACCAGTGTCAGCCTTGTGCAGGACAGCTCTATTACATGCACAGGTTCCAGCAACACGTCTCATAGGTTTTTCAACCGCTAAGGAGCATGTCAGCTCTTCCGCAACTGATGCTTCCAGGCCTACACATCCATTGCCGGCATCCGCGAGCACGACGCCGCCCACTGCACCAGCTGACCAATCCCCTGCTAATCCACAGCACGCAAAGCCACCTACCAGCAGCGCATCGCCGCTCAACTCCACCAAGCCCCCCACTTCCGCCGACGCACCGCACCATCCTCCATCCCCTTCACCCATCGCCGCCGCCACGCCTTCAACTCCGCCTCTAGACACCAGCGCAACCCCACCTACGGAACCACCTCACGCCTCAGGCGCCGGTCCGGGTCCCAGCTCCAGTGTTTTGGGCCTTATGCGGCTGATCCGCGTCAGCCGCAGTGCCGTGGACTTGCGCATGGCGCTGAGCCGCCACGCGGGGGATGTGGACCATGTGGCACTGGTGGCGGCCATGACACGACTGGCGCAGGTGGGGTTGGGGGGGGCAGGGGAGGCGAGTAGTTGCAGGGGGGGAAGGAGCGTGATGGTGCGGGAGATGTAGGGGTTAGATCCTGATACCGGTAGCCCCAAACACACCAAGCGCCCCTGGCTCCTGCTTCCTCCTCATCCTTCCCATCCCCGCCTCCCTCCTCCCCTCCCCGCCTTTCCCAACTGCTCTGTCCTAACCTGTGGTTTCCTATGGTTGGGTATGGTCTCCCTCCCCGCCAGATCGCCGGCAGCTCCAACACCGGCACCTCCCACCGCGAGCGCTCCCAGCAACGCGACCTAGCCGCCCACCTCGCCGCCCAGCTCGCCGACCCCGCCTCGCCCCACCTGCCCCGCTGCACCGCCCGCCACCTCGCAACCTGCCTCCACGTCCTAGCCGACATGCACGTCAAACCCAGCCAGACCGTCTGGCGCACGCTGCTGGCCGCACTGGCTGCGGATCGCGCCGCATTGCTTGTACGGCAGGGCAGCAGCAGCGGGCTAGATGTAGCCATGGTAGCTCTGTCGCTGTCGCGTCTGGGCTGCCATGGCCGTGCAGCATGGAAGGCGGTGGCGCTGGGTGCGGAGGCGCATGCAGCGGCCATGAGCCCCCAACAGGTGGCTAACACCATGTCCGCGTTGGCGAGGGCGGGTGGGGCGGAGGGCGGGTTAAACGCCAAGGAGTTTGACAAGGCCGTTGGTTTGCTGCTGGCACGTGCGGTGGCGGATGCGGAGTCGTACAGCGGTCGCAACCTGGCGAATGCGGTTTGGGCGGGTGTACGGCACATGCAGGCTCGCGCGATGCAGCAGGGACAGGGTCGGGGCGGCAGCTCCAAAGCAGCGCCGCAGTCAGGGGAAGCGGCAGGGGAGGCGGGTTTGCTGGAGGAGGAGGAGGGAGCTGCGGAGTTGCTGCTGGGGGCCTCCGGGGGTGCGGACCCGCAGCAGCTGGGTGCGGTGGAGGCGCTGGCGGGCCGGCTGCCGGAGCGGCTGCGGCAGTGCACCCCCACGGAGCTGGCGAGGGCGGCGTGGGCGCTGGCGCGGCTGGGGTGCCGGGAGGAGCGCGCGTGGGAGAGCTTGGGGCGGGAGCTGCGGCACAGTGCGGGTGAGGGGAAGGGAGGACGGAAGAGGAAGTATCGTTACGTTAACGATCGTAGAGGGGAAGGTGGAATTAGCTGATGCGGCTGTTGAGGAGGAGGTGACCATGGGGAGAGGGGGAAGGGCGGACTGACGGCTGGGTGGGGGTGTTGTTGGGCGAAGACCAGGGTTGGAGCAGCGTGCGCGCCCACAGGGGTGTTGTCGGGGATCTCACGTAGCCACAGAGCGTTGACCGGTTTGTGCAGGCTTGCAATGCGATGCACCTTGTCTGTATCACATCCACTGCCTCCATCGCGGCACCTGATGTGCCTCCTCCCCTCCCATTCAATTTTCCCCTCCCACACCCTCAGTTTAAACCCTTCTCCCACATGCTGCTATTATTGTTATCAACTTTGTCATACCCTTCTTGTTCCCCCTGCTCCTCGGCCTCCTCGCCCTTCCTCGCCCCTTCCAGGCGCCCTCCAACCCGACGAGATGTGTACCATGGCGGAGGCGCTGCGCTACGCCTCCATCCGCATGCGGGAACCCCCTGCACCCTCCTCCTCCGCCGCCGCCGCCTCCCCCACCTCCTCCACCTCCACCTCTGCCACCCCAGCCCCCTGCGACCCCGCCGCGCACCTGCCACCGCTCTTCGCGGCCGCCTCGCTGCGGGTGCGGGAGCTGCGGCCGCAGCAGCTGGTGCGGATGCTGCGGGTGGCGGCGCAGCTGGCGGAGCAGCAGCAGCTGGAGCAGGGGCAGCAGGGGCTGCCGCAGGAGGTGCTCTCCTTTGTTAAGGAGGTGGGAGTGGGGCTGTGCATGGGGCATGTGGCGAGTTGAGGTTAGGGCGCGGTGGGGGTTGCACGCGAGGGGTGGTCGATGGGGATCCGCCGGGCATCGCGGGCAGCGGGAAGCTTTAGCGCGTACAATAGCCCCCTTCCTGACAGCGCTCCCGCACACGAATTGCGTGCCTCTCATCCCTCCCACCCTTCCCCTCCTTTCGCCCCCTCCCCCACCCGCGCGCCGCACAGGCCCGATCCCACCTCCTGCAAACCCCGGCGCACTCCTTCCCCCGCATGTGGCTGGCTGCCTCCCTCGCCACCAGCCTCACCAAGCTAGACCGCCAGCAGCAGCAACAACAGCACCCCAGCTCCCTCGCCTCCCTCGCCACCACCGCACCCCCCCACTGCGTCATTCCCTTGCGGCACGAGCACCAACTCCAACAGCAGGAGCTACAGCCGCAGCAGCTGCAACCGCAGCCGCAGCAGGCGAAGGGGAAAGGGAAGGAGAAGAAGAATGAGGCGGAGCAGAAGAAGCAGAAGGAGGCGATTGGCGGGGCCGCAGGGGATGCCTCCATGGCAGCAGCAACGGGGCCGGAGGGGCGGCAGCTGTTGGACCACTTGGCTGAGGCTGCTGCCAGCTGCGCGGGGGAGTCGGGGCCGGGGGAGCTGCGGATGACGGCCGCGGCGTTCGCGGCGGCGGGGCACTTCAATGGGCCGCTGTGCGGCGCCATCGCTAACCGAGTGGGTCGCTTGGGGGGGGGGTTGTCACTTGTGCGGTGTAGACCCTCTTGTGTAGGGTAGAGGGTTGGCATGGGTTGGAATTGACAAGTGGTTGGAGGGGTGTGCGGAAATGCGGGCTGAGAGTCTGAGTGGTGTCGTTATGGCGACGGGTCGGTTGGGACCGGCGGCGGGGACTGGCGCCGTTGGCTGCAGCCTATCCCAGCTCGCTTTGGGTGTGGGTTGGGGTTCGTGGCCCATGTCTGCTTGCCCTTGTTCGAGCTGTATGGTTTTCATGCCGGCTGCCTGGCCCTGCCTCTCCCTACCCAACGTGCCGTCCCCAACCTTCTAACACCAAGAAACCACTTTTGCCGGGTTTGCCCAACCCTGCCCTTCTTGCTCCCCTAGACCGAGGCGCTCGCTCGCACCGCAGCGCGCCCAACTCGCTCCTCACGGGCTCAAAAAGACCCGGCCGCAGTCGCTGCAGCAGCCCTATCCGAGCTCCTGGCGGTCCTGCAGTCCCTGGCGCGGCTGGGCTTCCATAACGAGGCCGCGCTGGCAGCAGCGGTGCCGGCGGTGGCAGCCACGCTGCCTGCGCTGCCGCCGCAGGCGATTGTGGCGGCATTGGAGGCGTACGGCATGTCAGGTGTACCGCCGCTGGGGCTTATGTCCGCGCTGGCGGGGGAGTTGGTGGAGCGGTTGGAGGGCGCGGGGTTGCGGAGGGAGAAGGAGGGGGGGCTGAAGGGGGATGGGAGTGGAGCGTTGGGAGTGCTAGGGCTTGGGGATGAGGAGCGGCGGGCGCTGCGTGCGACGTGTGTGCAGTGGCGGGAGTCGGTGCTGTTCGCAACGGGACGTGGGGTGGAGGCGCGCAAGGAGGCTGGTGGTGATGGTAAGGTCGTGGTGGGCGGTATGGACAGGTGCTCTCAGCTGTTGCTTCTCCTGGACAAGGAGTGATGGCCTTGACATGTGGGGGTGCCAGGAGTGCCGGCTGCTCATGAATGGTAGTGAAGGGGACTAACTTATAGGAGGCACACCGGAGTCTAGAGGTTTACGTACATGACAGGGAACGCGGCTAGGAGCGCGCGCTGCTTATCAACATGTAACGCTGCAACATGCCTTTGTCATCATTGCCGTGCAAGCCGCGAGCGATCTTCCAAGTAAGGCCCTTTTGAACAATTACAAATGTGTAATCAATGTTACGAAGCGGTGCGATTTCAGGGACATGGTTGGGACCGAGACTGACAGGTCTTCCTAGCTAGGTTTCTGGCTGCAGCGCCATAAAACAGATATTAAAGGTCAGTTAAGGCGCTTCAGTAGTTAATTTCAATATCAATCTTCCAACTGCTTTCTGCCCTTGGGCGCGCTCTCTCGCTCATACGCGGGTGCGAGATGGGCGGGAAGTACTATGCGGTGCGCGTTGGTCGGAGGCCAGGCATCTACGAGGATTGGGGTCAAGTGAAGCCGCTTGTCGAAGGCTATCCGGGCGCACAGCATAAGTCTTTCAAGAGCCGCGATGAGGCAATGCGCTACCTATCGAACGGTCCTTCTGCAGCCGCTGGATCAAAGCGTCGCAGGGATGACTATGATGATGATAGCGACGACGACCGGTATCACCGGCCACCACCGCCCGCGTACCGCCAATCTAACCCCTACCGGCCACCAGCCCCCCAGCCGCATCCCTACCCTAGCCGCCAGCCCGTCATAATGTCTCTTACCGTCCCCAGCTCCCGTGACAACTATGACGGCGGCTACCGCAGCAGCGGTGGGGGCGGCAGCAGCAGCTTCCCATTCCACCGGAGCAGCAGCGCTCCTGGGGGCCTGGAGAGGCGCGGCAGTAGCGGCGTGTACGACCCCGTTGTGGAGGGGCCGCTGCAGCCGGTTCGGAGCAACACGCTGTACCAGTTGGTAGGGATGGGAAGGGGGGAACTCGTGTGGGGCGTTGAAAGGAGTCGGGAGGAGCACACCGCCCTGCAAGGGCGCCTGAGGGTTCTTACCTTAGCGTGCAACTGTGGCATACCCGCCTGCCTGCCTACTGGTACATACGCATCAGCCCCAGCTCGCTGTGTGCTGGTATAAAGGTTTCTTGCAGCTTCCAATGGCAGCAAGCCACGCCTGTGCGAAGTCCGTGCTTCATGCCTGACTGCCGCCTCTTGCCTCGGTTGTCAGGAGTTTGACGGCGCCTCACGGGGCAACCCGGGCAAGGCCGGGTGCGGTGCGGTGCTGCGGCGACTGGACACCGGGGATGTGGTGAGCGAGGTCGGGGCGGGGCGGGGCGCCACTTATATGTGACAGATGAGGCGGACCGGGGTTCGGTAGTGCAGGCTGCATGGCGGTGTGTTTTGGGGTGGCGGGGGTGTTCGGGATGGCCAGAGCAGCCGCTACAGCCACACCCCAACCGAGCTGTGCACATTCCTCGACAATGTCCGCGCAAAAGAAGGTGTTCAGCTTTCTGATACCTCAACCTGGGCCTCAACCCCTCCCCCTATGCCCAGCACATACCTTCCCGCCTCCAAAGGCGCCCACGTCCCGCCCCCTCCCCGCTCCCAGCTGCTGCTGCTCCCCCTTTGCTGCGTGTGTCAAATATTTCCTCCCCTGATGATTGCACACCATGGTAAAGCCTCGTCATACAGCTTGTCAGTTTCTTCCTCTTTTACCCCTCCCCCCCAGGTGTGCCGGCTGCGCAAGTACATGGGCTCCAACTCCACCAACAACGAGGCCGAGTACACGGCGCTGCTGGAGGGACTCAAGGTGGGCGGGGGAGATCTGGTGGGTGTTCCGCGGTTAGTGGGCTCGCGGAGCAGGCGGGCAGGCGGGCGGGAGGGGCGGTACCGGTAGTAGAGGAGTGGGGGACGCCGACCACCACTGAGGGCGGACGGAGGTTCAGAAGCAAGCGGCCACAGCGCACGGGACTTTCCGCTCGCCGTCCTTACATGCTGTTCTTCTGGATCGTGTGTTGATTGCTGTGTTGCTGCGCTTTCGCTGCCGGTTGCCGGTTGTGGTCGCAGATGGCTCGGCGGCTGGGTGTTACTCGGCTGCAGGCGCAGGGCGACAGCAAGCTGGTGGTGCAGCAGGTGCAGGGCAGGTGGGCCATCAACAAGGACCACCTGCGGGCGCTGTGCGACCAGGTGAAGCAGGAGACGCGGCACTTCCAGGACTTCAACATACGGCATGTGCTGAGGTAGGGCAGGGGTTACCGTATGGGGGGGGGTAATGTGGGGTGAGAGCGGTGCGTGGTGAGCCGGGCCGGGAAGCAGGGTGGTTGGAAAGCTACCAGCTGAAGTATCTGCGGTTTGGGTCAGGATGTGTGGAGGAGGGCGATGGCGGTTGCGGACGGGGAGTCCTTGTGGCGTTTTTTCCCAGCAGCTCGTGCCTGCTTGCCCGTTGCATCCATGGGCGGGCTGGGGTTTGGGTCCTGGAGTGGTGTCCATTGTGCCATGGCATCGGCCGCATGTAGGGGCCCTGACTCAGGCTGACTTCGTTTCTCATAGTGTCCTTGGGCCACCTGGCTCGTACGGACATGCACTGTACACGCGTACAGACTGTAACTGGAAGCAATGCTCTGTTCCCTGCGTGCGCCGCAGACACCTGAACGGCGATGCGGACAAGCTGAGCAACGACGCAATCGACCTGGCGTACCGGTAGCAGGAGCCGGGAGAGCTGCGCAAGATACTCGTGCCAACACTGCGCTGGGCTCTACTGGGGGAAGGGTGTTTTACTGGTAATGTTTTTTTCATTCTGTTAGCCGTGCCATCCAGCCGCTAGCGCACGATGTTCGTAACCATGCAGGATGAGACATGAGAGCTGGGCGATCACAGTAGTGAGGGAGCATTTTATGTAGAGCTAGGCTTTGTAGCAGCAGGAATGTAAGAAAAGGTGGCCACTTACAAGTTAGAGTAGGTTAGGTATGGTGTGGTTGGGGCCCTCGCTGCAGTACCTTCGTGAGAAGACGATTGCAATGGGTGCGCATTTGTTCAGAGTATGCGTGCTTGGTTTGAGCCACACGATGCTGAAAGAGCAGGTACAGGAAATCCAGGTTGTGTAGATTGTGTAGGTTCCTTATGCGTTTGTGCTAAGGAGCATGTTGTGTTAGGAAATGCATGCTGGTCATCCTCAACGAAGGGGTGGCTAGGATCATTGGTCGATGGAGACGCCGCGGGAGGGGGGGCGGCAACTTGGGTTCTGGGTTAGCACCAGACGAGGCCTGGTGGTGTTTATCCTTGATGTAACCCAGATTGTCCTATTGTGTAAAGGGGTAAAGGTACATGCTCAATGTGCATCTTGCATTCAGTCATTCTTGGTTGGTACACCTGGCATGTCATGTGTGCCGTCCAAGGATGCAAGCACAACAGGCGCCGACAGCACACACAAACAAAACTGAAAGGCCAGCTGATATTATAGAATACATCGGACGATAAGTAGAAAATGCAAACAGCTGTAATGGATTCTATCGTGCAAACACGTACGGCAGCACAGGCGGCGCTTTCATTAGGCGCGCCCCAGCTTTTGGGCAACATACATGCTTCTATACGTCTTTTAACGTTTGTTACGCAAACACACAATGGCTTTTGTCACTTCTGGCTCTCACCCATCGGTGGCTGTGGCGGATTTGCTGGCCTTGCATGGCTTGAAACGGCGCGCGTCCAGCCCTCCATGCAAATCGTTTGAGGACCTGGCGCAATGTGTTGCAGAGGTATGCGCCATTGCAACGGGCCGCCTTCAGGACACGGGCAGTTCCCAAACTCTCGTTTCTCCCTATGCAGGAGGACACTTCCAGCTTGTCTACCTCAGCTCTTCAAAAACTAAAGGATTACGTTGCTCGACAAGGTGCCTTTGCTTTGGGTTCATTGGAGCTTGGGGTTGGCGCTTACTGTGGCTTACCATAGCATTAATTTGCTGCAGGTCTTACTCTGCCAGACGGCTGGAAGGTTATTGTAAGAGTCCGCTTGACAACTCGCAGCAACGGCCGCACTGGGCGCACTACCAGCAATGTCTACATGTCACCTACGGGAGCGACTTTCCGCTCACACGCTTCAGTGGTAGAGTCGCTAAGAGCTCACGCTTCTCGCCAAGGCTCGCCGGAGCTATCAAGCCCTCCCGTATCAGACGTGCCTGAAGACAGCGATGTAGAGCCCTGCACCAAGCGCTTGCAGCACTGAACGTCTCCAGTGCACACGCATGTCTTACATTGCTTTGTTTTGCTCCTTCCCGAGCTGTCGCCTAGCGTGCTGAGAAGCGCGCCTCAGGGGCCACTCTGGGATTTTTTGGAGCGTTTACGGCCATACCAGTCACAGCAATCACCCCGAACCCGTCAGATCTCGGAAGGACAGCTGACTGGGCCCGTTTAGTACTGGCGATGAGAGATCACGCTGGGAACACCGGGTGCCGTAAATCGCACTTGCTGACGCATCTCCACTTGGGAGGCACCTTGCGTGCTCAGGTTCATCCCTGAATGCGTGACTTTTCGGAGTTACCCATTAGCGTGCATGAATCTGCACGCGTGCCATACCGTATTTCGTGTCTATTCCCTGTGTCGCCGTACTCTTTTCTCCCCTTGTCATAACCCAATAATCAAGCGCTCACTGTACACCCTCATCATCTCCTCCAGGCTGCCAGACATATGCATCTCTAAACAGTGCCTAAAGTTGCCGCATCGAGAAATCCCTATAGCCACAACGTCCTTTCCGCATGGTTACTCCTCTGGCATGTGGATGTCAGGTTGCAGATTTACAATGAAAGTCACGGCTTAGGTAGTTATATGCGTGTTTAGTGCGACTAGGAGGTTACTGGAGGGAGAACATTCTGTCCAGGCAGATTTCCCTAGTTTTAGCACCGAGTTTTTTATAGGATATGTGCACTTTCCGTTAGGTCGACATAGCGACAATGGCGACATGTGGAGTTACAATCAAGAGGAAGAGCAGCTGCAGGCCCCAGTCACACCTCCGCAGTTGTTCGAAAATTCGCAGGTGCATAACTAACGGACCTGCAAGCATACCCCTGGCGTCCAACAAAAATGCACTTTGCAACGCTCATCACACGGTCACGCCCCAAACCCAACCCATAATGTACAGCACAGCACGCAGTCGCGGCCTTCACAGGAAGGGCAGGGACACGCCGTTGGAGGTGAAGTTCACGTGCCACGGGTCCGCAAGGTGGGCAGACAGGTTGTCAATGGGGCCAGCGCCTGCAAGAAAGAAAGCAAATGTCGAGCTTAGTATGGCACACGCGGTAATCTTCACAGGCAGTACGGCATGACAGATCCACCCACAATCCCTCACTGCAACCTAATATGAGTCCAATAGCATTACCCACCGGTGGCGCCCTTTTGGGCAGCGAAGCCCAGGAGAGCCATCTGCAAACAGGTAGAGTAAGGGAGCCGTCAAAGCGACGAACCAATAACAAAACCTGGGATACCAGGCATGATTCAAGGTGCCAGCTGCCGCAACCGCTGCCACAACCCGTTTCCTACGCTGCTGACGCCGGCGGGTGCACCCAACCTACCATGGCCAGGCGGCCGTTCTTGATCTCCTTGAGCTTCCAGTCAGCCAGCTTGGAGGCGTCCTTAGACAGGCCTACACAGCAGAAAGCACACAGGCACATGGCATGATACGCCAACCATGCATCCGACCAGATACCAAACAAGGCGCTAGGCAGCTCCAGAAGGACCGATAAGCCGAAGACGCAGCTTACCCAGGGGGTCGAAGATGCCGCCGGGGTAGCCGTTGTCGCCGGAGCCGCCGAAGGCGCCCTCGAGGCCCAGGAAGCTGCCTGGCTCGGCCTGGCTGCCGGGCTTGCGGAAGTCCTGCCAGCGCTTAACCTCAACGAAGCCGCACAGGAACATCTGGACGGCCAGCAGGGAGCCTGCAGCAGGCAGGATTCGGTTTGGTGGCGTTTCAGCGCTGTTTGACCCTCGCATCCTTTCGTACACCGACTCCCAACCCCAAACCCCAACGGCGCCTAGACCTCGCTATCGTCCTCCGGTCAGGCTGCGCGTCCCGCCATGTCCTTTGGATACCGGTAGCCTAGAAATTCTAGATGGTTAGGGCGGCACTCACTGAAGGGGGCGAACGAGTTGTCGATCGCCACCTTGCCGGCATCGTACCACTCGGGCACGCTCAGGACACCCGCCTTGGTCAGCAGCTGCAGGAAAGACGGCAAACACCCCGGCTCAGCAAAAGGGCGTAACGGGTACCGGTATCAACCCGCAAGAGAGGATGACACGTGCATGCCGCTTTGCTATTGAGCAGTTTATCTCTCCCCGCTTTACCCTGCCCCGCACTCCTGCCAAAAGGACTTACGCCGGGGATGAGGATGCCGGCGACGGCGGTCATGGCAGTGCGGGAGTGCACCAGCTCAGCCTGCTGGTACCTGAGAGGAGATTGAACGCAGATGAGAGGACCATGGATATCTTCGAACGTTTGGTAAACACCGCACTGGGAGTATGAGTGCAAGCACCCATTCCAGGAAGGCGTGATACGCAAAGTCGCTGAAGATACGATCATCTTACCAGCGGAGAGCCTCGGCGTCCTTGCCAAGACCGAGGGGGTCGAAGCCTGCATCCCGATTGAACAAGTGTCAACACGGCTTTGGGAACTGGAAAGACGCGCATATTTGTAGTTACATAGCGTGACTCGCTATGCATGCATTGTCCTACCAAAGTTGCCCGCCATCGCCAGGGCAGCCGGGGTGTCAAGGTGCTTAGGAGTCTCGCTGCCTGGCAGCCACGACTGACGAGCGACACAGGTCACCACGGCCTTGCGAGAAACGGCCGGGCGAGCCGCGACGGCCGAGCGCTTCATCATCAGGGCCATTTTGCAAACTAATGTATATAGACAGGTCCCAAGTAAAGCAGCAGCGACAAGCCTTCCATAGCTGCACACTCGCACTATTAGGGATGCGCCATGGGCTTCGTACAAGATCGCCGTACTGATGGCTTCATTGCTTTCCCCGCTGCGGCAAGTATGTGCTTTAGGCTTCGTACTTACTGTACGTTCGTAGTGTAACACGCATGTGCCAAACTTCTTCTTGCTGCGTGTTTCCTTTTAATATTCCACTGCGCTCTTTCAGAGTCGACGTAATAACCCAACAAAGCGAACGTAGTTCTATACATAGGTATAGAACTACTACTCAATACATTTCGGGGGTTTGGTTCTCACGTTGCAGCATTGCCGTTGTTGCATGGAAGGGTACTAGCGACGTCGCTGCCTTTGCTTGCAGACGCCCGTCCGTTTATACCTAGGCCTTGATTGAGCATCGCCGTGTGACCATTATGTTTGCAGCTTGACCAATACACCTGCCATTTCCATGTTTACAACAGTACCTACCATGTGTATTGCCCTTCGACGCCCCTTGGTCGTTTATCCTTTGCACTATGCTGCCTACATGGGTGACGATCGCAGTACACCTATTTCACTAATCCACTAGGTTGAGAGGTAATCGGACTAGGAGTACCAACCCAGCATGAGCGTTTGGGCAAGCGTGGGGGGTTTTTAACCCATAATCAAGGCTGGGTGCGTGTAGAGATGTGCAGAAGTGGATGCGAGATAAACCGACACAGATAGGAGATTAGCCAGGTCTGTTACACCTCCGTCCAATCGAGGACACGCATTTAAGCGGCCTTCGACTTCTTCTTCTGCATCTTCTTGAGGTAGAACTCAAGCTCCTTGCCCTCAAGGACGTAGCCGTCGCAGCGGCCGCACTGGCCGGGGCGGGACGCGATGCAGGCGAACAGCCTGCCGGTCGCGAACTGCTCAGCCAGGTGGGCGTCCAGCTTGCGCTTCTGGAGGCGCTCCTTGATCTTCCGCTTGACGTGGTTGGAGCCCTGCGCAAAGAAGGCCACAACAGCCAGTCAGTCACTAACCCCAAACGCTAGCCAGCAACAGCAAATGCATGAGGATTCTAATTGTGCGTGTTACAACAATGTTCCAGAAGGCACCAGGCTGGGACATGCCATAGGTGCATGGGGAGATGAGAGGAAGGATCAGTAGACATGCTAATCCACACCACCCATGTCCTACATTAGATGCAGGCCCAAAGCGCGCGGACCTCATACCACCATCATGCAAAGATGATGCACCGGGGCCCATGAGTTCACTATCTATCCCTACGCATGCGACCCACAAGGCAGACCCGCAGCCCATCCGCACCTGGATCTCCTCCGGCTTGGGGACAACGTCGGGCTGGTTCTTGGCGCCCAGCTCCACGTTGTAGTGCTTCTGGTACCACTGCTTGAAGGGCGCGGCATCCACCTGGACGATGGCGTTCTTCACCAGGGTCTGGGTGCGGACCAGCTCGTTGTTGGACGCGTTGTAGACGACGTCCAGGATGCGAACCTTGCGGGTCACAGCCTGCATAGCAAGGATGCAAGGGACGACTTCAACTACGATCCCGTTGTCCCTTAGTCCACGGGCGCCACCAAGATCATGCTATGTACACATGAAGGCGTGAGTTGTAGAGCACACAATGCCAGGCTGCCGACTCCACCCCCTAGGACGTGACACGTTGAGATGTAATGTGGCTGATACGGAATAGGTCGCAGACCCATCTGCTTTACTTCGTGACTGGAGGCCATGGGAGCCTGTTCTGCATGTGCATACGCACCTCAGAGCCCCAGGAGAAGTTGCCGGTGTCCAGGCGCAGAGCACGGAACTTGGTGTGGCCACCACGCACGCGCACCGTCCGGACAGCAACGTTGCTGCTGAGCTTCGTGTTAGCTGGCACACGGCCCATCTCATACCTGCGTTGAGTAGCCAAGGCATGCAAGGAATGGTGTTGCAGGCATGGGGAGGCGTCGAAAGCGATAGAGCGTATTGCTACCGCATTACTACCATCCCAACGAATAAATGCCGCTATTAGAGCAGGAAATAAAGCTATCCTGCAGCCGCCAAGCCGCCTCCTATGCTCCGCAGCCGCCATCGTGAGTCCAGTCAGGCGTGATAATTCAACTACTGCAAGACGCCAGTGCGTTCTGGTACTGCAGCTGATTAAGCATCCCTGCCCCGGCATTCAGCTCACTTCTTCTTCTTGCGCCAGTGCTTCTTGCGGCCGCCCGTGGCGCGCCGCTTGTGCAGCGAATCGCGAGAGATACCTGCGGAACCATTATACCATTAGGCGTTGAAGGTTTGCTTGGCCCAAGTAAACAGCTGAAGCTGGGAGCCTAATAATTCACGATTGAACAAGCTTGCAAAGCGGCACGAAGCCCTGAAGTATGCAATGCTTACCCATTGTGGCGCACCCCCCGAGGAAAGAGAACCTCCACTGGAGAAGGAAGGGAGAAATGGTGCCAAGGCTCGGCGGCTTCCCTGGAGGTGAGCCGTACTTCACCCTTGTGCATCCTGTTCCACCTGCCCCTTGCAATGTTTCAGCCAGCGGCTACCTCTACGAAGGTTTTTGAGGACAATTGTCAGAGTACCTACTTGTACCAGCTATGCAGACCTGCAATATGGCCCTGCGGTGCGACCTTAATTTTTGCTCATTAAGTCAGTTTACCTAGCGCCTGGTTTATATCATAAACATAGATGTTGTATCAATTATGCAGGGGCCAGCGCGGCCAGTTCGTGGGCGTGTCTTGCAGCCCGAAAGCATTCACCAGCACGCGGGTGCAGCGCGCTAGCCTTCAGGTCCGCGGCAAGCTATAGGATCAGCAATAAAGAGGTATATCCACGCGACATGCTGCACTTTGGGCGCGCAGGTAACGAACGCGATTACTCGCCAGAAGAAGGAGGAGGTGGTGACTACGCTAAAAGAGAAGCTGGACAAGAGCGTGATCGTCTTTGGAATGCGCTTTAAGGGCCTGGACGTAAGCCTTTATAGCAGCCTGGGATGACCCCTTGGGAGTTGTGGTGTCAGCAGCTCCACCCGCTCAACCGCAGGTACCGACCATTCAGAAGTTCCGCAAGGGGTTGCCTCCGAACTGCTCCGTGTACGTGACTAAGAACAACCTGATGAAGGTTGCTGTTTCCCAAACTAAGGGCTGGGAGAGCCTCGCGGAGAAGGGCTGCCAGGTGTGCGGGGGAGGAAAGGGGGCTCTTTTACCGGGGAGCTCCAGTATTAGCAACGTTGTCCAGGTGCCGCCATGGCCTACTTGTTGACGCTTTGGTGTTTGCCCGTTGCAAGGGTGGCTTGATGTCCTGCCAACTCCACGTGTCTTATGCCCTATGCTGCGCCGGTAGGGTGAGAACGCGTGGGTCTTTGTGGGCGAGGAGGAGATTGCCGATGCCGTTAAGCACTACTTCAAATTCGAGGAGGACCTGCTCACGGAAGCCAAGAAGCAGGCCGCTAAGAACCAGGAGGTGAAGTGCCCCACGGAGGTGTCCTGCGCGGTCATGTCGGGCAAGTACCTCACGCCCGCGGAGGTAAGCGTCCCAGCGGTTAATGGCTGGAGGTGCATGGGGGGACCAATAGTCTCATGCAGCGTGTATGGCGAAATGCATCATGTCTGTACATACCGTGTAGTTGGGGTGCACATCGAAAGCCTGTACGCCACCTGAATGCCCATCTGCAGCACACCCTGAGGCTTTGGAAAAAACAGCTTTTCGTTAAGCAATATTGGAAATGGGGCGGTTAGGGGTGGGGGGGGCTTCACGCCGGTTTCGTGCATGTCCATAGAGCATTGGCACGTTCGTAAATGCCCACACGCCCGTTCTTCCGTCATGCCGCTGGCCTGTCACTTTGCAGTAACGATGCACCCAAGTATCACGTCATCCCTTGCTATTTTCACCCATGCAGCTCAAGAAGTGCGAGAACCTGCCCACGAAGGCGCAGCTCTACGCCACCATTGCCCGGCTGGCGAAGCAGCCTGCTCAAAAGCTGGCCACGGGCATTAAGGCCGTGCCGACCAAGCTGGCGATTGCCCTTAAGAAAGTATCTGAACTAGATGAGGATAAGAGCAAGACGGTGGCGCAGATGGTGAAGGCCTAGTGTGTTGACCCCAACGGTTTTTTGGCCCTGAGAAGAATCACCGTTGTAGGCCATGCTGTTGACGGTATGCCAAGGCTGTGTTACCCTTGACAGCGGACCTAGACTATCTTACTGATTGCATAAGCTGTATGAAAGCGCACTTTCCTGAGCGGCTCAGCGACTCGTACGTCGCTGCAGCAAGCGGTTGCAGCCACTGTCCCATGCCGTGCACATAGGTGTACGTTCTACCTTCCACTGGTTTGGCAATTTTGGCTTTGGTGTCCAAACCTGGAGGGGAAAGTGGCGGAGGGGTTTGCCCTGTGTGGGTTTTGTAGCTGCTTGAGGGATCAGCTGCTTACAGTGTGTCGTAGCATAGACAAGTAACGTATCTGAAAGGCATCCAGTCCCAAGCGTATGGCTGTAGCATGTCTTCTGCCTTATTGTAGCTTTATATCGTTGAACTCCGTTAGGGTTGCGCTGGTGGCTGCCAATACTGCCTTCGCCTTCCTACCTGCACGGTTGTAACAGTCCATAAGAAGTCAAGTACCGGTAATGGGTCTTATGCTATGAGGGTAAGTAATACACGTCCGGCCTAGTTAGGTAGGTTGCCTGCGGGCACCTCAATGATCAGCGTCAGCACCGCATGCCAGCCTTGCAGCCTAGGGTTTCCCATCGGGTCGGCATTTCACCAGCGTCGCAGGATTGGACCACACCCGCTCTTCTCCAACGTGTCCCCGGATTCTACGTGCTTCTTTACCTATGGCCCGTGGACCGCAATCTCAATACAGACAATACAATAATGTCAACTATATACGGACGCCCTCTATTGATGCAAACTGATCGACAAAGCCAATTCGCGCATTTGGCGAGGGCCAGGAACGACACACGGAAGACGTCAAGGCACCCGCCCTACAGGCCACGCAGATAAAGGTTTATCATTGCTCCTTATTCCCTTATTTGTGATTTGCTAGGGCTTGGAGCTGCTCCGCTGGTGCAGCTTCGCCGTGGTGCATCCGAGCCGGAACCCGTTAGCGTCAATACCGGTAAGTCTATTGTGAAGCGCGTGCATCTTAAGTGGTTCCAATAAGACAGCGGGGCAAGGCGTAGGCCAGTTTCGCATCTGGCCCAAACTGCCGATTGGGGTATCGGGGTACTGTATCTCGCAGTGGCACACAATAACTGATGTTCGTGGCATGCAAAATAAGGGGAACTACTAACTAGCAAGATGCTCACAATAGAGGGGTACATCCTTCATGTAGTCTGTGCCGTCTGTTGCTGAACTCGTCGGACTTGTACTGCCGTACAAGTCATAGTTGCTTAAAATTGCTGCCCATTAACCCATACTTTTAGGGCTCCTAGTCCACAAGTGTTTACTGTGAAATACTTAGGTACATTTTTATCTACGTGGACACGAGGCTCAACATGGAAAAGGTACCCCTGTCGAACTTTAAGTAACGTTTGGCAAAATCTGAGACTTGATCCTCTCGCTCAGGTTGGTGTTCTGATCGTCGGTGCCGGACCCGCTGGGCTTGGAGCAGCGACACGCCTTAACCAACATGGACACAAGGATTGGCTGCTTATTGACTCGGTGCGTTGCATCAAGACCCCAGAATTGGAAATATTTTATGTCATACTAAGTTGCTTACGTATTTGGTGGCATTTGACGGGAGGATTTGACTGGGACACATTCGATCATCTGTTGCAGGCTCCCGAGGCAGGTGGTCTGGCGTGCACAGATGTTACACCTGAGGGATTCCTTTTTGATATGGGCGGCCATGTCATCTTCAGCCACTGGGAGTACTTTGACCAGCTGTTGGACTCGGCGCTGGGCTCCGGACCGGAAGCTTGGAACACGCTGGAGCGCGTCTCTTACGTTTGGATTCGTGATCGCTGGGTGGCGTATCCTTTCCAAAACAACATCAGTGCGCTCCCCAAGGAGGACCAGGTGCGTCGGGCAATTTCCCTTTACTCACACCTGAGTTCATGAACACTTATTTCTTTAACCCGGTGCTGCTTTGACAACGGTACACTTCCGCTTTCAGATCAAGTGTTTGACCGGCCTGGTTGAGGCGAAGGTCGCCAACACTGTCGCGCAAGGGCGCCCGAAGAATTTCGACGAGTGGATTCTGCGTGTCATGGGCCCAGGAATCGCAGACATCTTCATGCGCCCGTACAACTTCAAGGTGCGGTGGGCGGGGGGAAACCGCAGGGGCGCAGGGCATGGAGGTAGTTGAAAGGTTGGGAACGCTTAGGGTTTCACACCTCCCTTGCAGGTTATTGCAGGCTCGTTGTGCGTCCATTTGTTGGCAACCTTCACCAGTGACTTTTTCCCTTCCCCCTTTGCAGGTGTGGGCCATTCCCACGGACCTGATGCAGTGCAACTGGCTGGGTGAGCGTGTCGCGACCGTGGACGTCGACCGCGCGATTGCCAACGTCATTAACAACAAGGAGGACGCCGGCTGGGGCCCCAACGCCGTGTTCCGCTTCCCGACCTCCGGTGGCACGGGAGCGATCTGGAAGGGCGTTGCCAAGCTGCTGCCGGAGGAGCGCCAGGTGGGCAGCTGGTACCACACTTGCCGACCATGGCCAAATCTATGGTCCCTTCGACACTGATTGCCAGGGTGTGCACATGATGCTTGGTTGCGGATGCGGTCTTGCATCATGTATCCCCAGGACCTCGTAACTACTACCCTTGATGCTTCCACGATACGGAAATATACGAGGCGCAGCTGCACATGTTTAAGCCGTCGGTGGTGTTGCGTGTGCCCTACGCGCGCCAGTCGTACGGTCTATCCCATGACCCACCTATAACCCATAACTTTCCGACCCACAGCGCTACGGCCAGAAGGTCGTGTCGATCGACAAGGACGAGAAGGTGGTGACGCTGGAGAACGGGCACAAGTACCAGTACGAGGCGCTGGTGTCCACTATCCCGCTAGACCTGACTCTGACCTGGCTGGGCAAGGAGGAGTGGGCCAAGGGCCTGCAGCACAGCTCGTCACACATCATCGGCGTGGGCATTCGCGGTCTGAGCCCGCATGGGTCGAAGTGCTGGCTGTACTTCCCGGAGAGCAACTGCCCCTTCTACCGGTAAGCTACTGATTATTGCTGGCTCGACTTCGGTATAACAAGCTGTGCTTGCCCGTATAAAGCGAGTCATCCCTAAAGTTTGCGTTCAGGTGGATGATGTAAAACTTTACTTGTGCCATTCTGGGAAAGCCCGCTGAAAGCAGCACGGAACCACCCCTCTCCAGGTGCACCGTTTTCTCCAACTATGCGAAGCTGAACTGCCCAGAGGGCGATGTCAAGCTCCCGACGCTCTGCATGGGCGACGGCAGCCACCCGGAGAGCGGGGAGGCGAAGGAGGGACCGTACTGGTCGCTGATGTTCGAGGTCAGCGAGTCCAACTACAAGCCGCTCAACCAGGAGCTCGTCACCCTGGGCGGCACAGCGGGCACCTGGTGAGTGGGGCAAAGTTTGGCCGGGCATAGGAAGGAAAGGGCGGAGGTTAGCTCAACGACGGTTCCGTGTCGTGCCTTGTATTGAAGTTCTTCACAGCGGTGGCATGCGGACACACCTGTGCATCTAAGCGTGCATACTCCTATACCCTCCCTTTACCTCTTAACGCACCGTAGGCCGGATGTGGTGCGGGACACGCTCATCGGCGCCATTAACACCCAGCTGATGAAGGCGGGTGACGAGGTGGTGTCGCTGTACCACCGCCGCATCGAGCACGGCTACCCCACGCCGTCGCTGGGCCGCGACGAGGTGCTGGACAAGGCGCTGCCGTGGCTGCAGCAGTACGGCATCTGGAGCCGCGGCCGCTTCGGCAGCTACAAGGTATGAGGCTGCTCACCACATTAAGATATGGCAGCTGCAAACGGGCATTGGTGTCCATGGGGATATGCTTCGCGACAACATGCCTGTACTGCCTAACAAGGTCTTGTGCGCAACTTCTCCTGTATCCGCAGTACGAGGTGGCGAACCAGGACCACAGCCTCATGCTGGGCGTCGAGTGCGCCGACAACATCCTGCACGGCTCCAAGGAGCTCACACTGACCTTCCCCGACATCGTCAACGCCAAGAAGAACACCGAGCTCCTGTACAAGCGCAAGTAAATTTGTGCATAAAATGACGGCTGCAGGCGTTGCCGCTGTCCACGTGATGCTATTCGCTTGACCTGAGATGTTCCGCTCGAGTGAAAAGAGCTCCTTATCGTGATCCTGATCAGCTTTCCTAGGTGCCGGACATAGATGACCGAAGCGGACGTACTTTGGTCCCCACCAGTATGAACGGGTGTATCGAGTATAGCGCAGCGTGCATTGGTCAAGTGGGGTGGAAGGTTGTCTGGAAGCCGTGTGCAACACCGGACGTTACCCAAGTTGTGTGACCTGTGATCTTCCAGACAATCCGTGATCCGTGTATTCTATGACTATGCCTGTTTCGGACGTGCGTTTTTCCTCGTACTCTTGGTGCCATGCATATGCCTTTGAACGCCTGTAAATTTTGCTGTGCTGTTATTATTACGAACACACACCTGACACAATAAACTACAAGCTGTCGATGTGTTTTAGACCCCGAACGAGCACCCCATACACCTTAGGTACTAAACGCTGCAGTAGGCAGCAGATAGCTTCGGTTCAGCCCAGTAGCGTACATGGCAACCAGCAAGCAATGCAACCACCAGCTTTCCATCTAAACGCCCCAGGATCTTCACAAGCAACAAGAGGCACGAATGCAAACCTCCACCGCCCAAACGACAACAGCACCGTAGTAGACTGAAAAAAGCGAGCGCATGGAAGTGCTATGCTATGGTGCACCGCCCCCTGAATAACACAGTGTAAGCAGAGGGGGTGCATGTCATGTGGATTCGGGAATAACGCGGCGTGCACGTCGGGGAGTGTTGGGGAAACGACTTCACCCCGCCGAAGCCCGGTACTCCGAGAGCTTTGGAATGACATACTACACTCTGGAAGTCTCTATCCTATGCCTGCACTTATTTGCATAGCGCAAAAGCACCGTCTGCGCTGCAGGCGCAGATGGAACATGCTTAACTAGCTACCATGAACGGTCTGTGGCAGCGATACAATTAAGAAATTAAATTGTATGCCCCATTTCCATACCTCCCACGATTTTCATAAATCTTTTATTGAGAATGGAAAGTCTGTCGTACTGTCTCCAGGGGAGTGCACTCCCATAATAGCGCTCACCCTGAACTGAGTTCCCTCTCTTTTCGGCTGCTTCGTCCCAACACGTCGTGAAGCCTTCGCTCTGCGTCGGCAGATATACAGCGGGGTGAGCTTGTTAGACGGCGGCGAGGGGTGCGGGAGTTGATACGCGTAAAGAGCTTCAGCGACTTATTTGCAGTCAGGATAGCTATAGAATAAACGCTCCAGCCGTGTTAGGCGTTGGCACCATGGCACCAGCCTTTTACTGTTAGTGTGGGCGACTTGGCGGCCTTGACTTTACTTGTTACCTGTCAGCATATCCTTATCCTATACAGCTAATACTGCGACTGAAATTACAGCCATAGGCTTACCCGGACAGCCAATGACGGCGGCTGCTTTTAATGGCTTGGCGCTAACTCTGGAGCCTTTTTGCCCTTTGGCCGCAGCACAATGGGTTCCCTCGTTCAGGGAGATGACTTCCAGCACATTCTGCGTCTGCTGAACACGAACGTGGATGGCAAGAACAAGATTATGTACGCCATGACGGCCATCAGGGGTATGGGCCGCCGCTTCGCCAACCTGGTCTGCAAGAAGGCTGAGGTTGACCTGAAGAAGCGCGCTGGTGAGCTTGTACCTCGTCTTCTCTAAAGCCCGACCAGACATGGAGCCGGTTCGTTCCTAGACCGTGATATGCGCGCTAGCAGTGTTGCCTCGCTTAGGGGGGATTCTGGTGAAGGATGGATGGGGCAAACCGGGCATGCGATTGACACAAGCCATTGGAGGCAAGTAACTTGACACACCCACGTGCCCCTGCACCCCTCCCTTGGAACAGGCGAGTGCTCCGCCGACGAGCTGGAGCGCATGATGGGCATTGTGGCTAACCCCCGCGCCTACAAGATCCCCGACTGGTTCCTGAACAGGCAGAAGGACCACAAGACGGGCCGCTTCAGCCAGGTTGGTTTGTGGGGCTGGGTTATTGGGTAAGCACAGGAAGTCTTTCGATTGTTTGCACCGCTAGGGGTGTGATGTAATGAGACATTCATAATGCATGCACGTATCTGGCAAGCAGCACAGCCCTCGGGTATGGATTGTTGGCAGCTTTGCAAACAGGCGCACAGCGCAGTAAGGTACAATTAAGCAGTCAGCTTGCGGCGTCGGGTTGCTACCAACAACGAAAGTTGGAGCGGACGCTATCGGAGCTGTACCAGCAGGAGTTACATGGGCGTACGCATTCGCAGCCTCACAGCGAACAGTTTGCGGAGCTTTGGGTTTTCTCATTGCCGCAGCTTCCGGGTCCTACGCTTAGCGGTTGCCTGCTGCGGACCGGTGGCAGCAGTGCCACCGGTGCTGCAGCAGGTGGGACGGTAGCAGGGCAAGCGGCAACCGTTCGCTGTCGCGGACAGCAGCAGATGACGCCGTACCGTCCTTTTGGGTGGCACACCGCGGAGCTGCTGCATCTCCAGCCGGTTATGCAGCTGCTGGCGTTGCTGAGCGAACCCCTGCCCCAGCGGTTCCTAAGCCAGCTGACATGAAACTACCCTACATGGCAATCGCTCACGAATTGAATTTATAGCCTGCGGTCATGCTAGGCTGCGCGTTTCGGCATAACAAAGTCGCGCGGGCCGGGGTGCATCAGCCGCACGTTCATTAACCGCCCATGCACCTCTTCCTCCTTGCGGCCATTAACCGTGCTGCCCCTGCGCCTTTCCCCTCGCAGCTGACCTCGTCGGCCCTGGACACCTACCTCCGTGATGACCTGGAGCGCCTCAAGAAGATCCGCAACCACCGCGGTCTGCGCCACTACTGGGGCCTGCGCGTGCGCGGCCAGCACACCAAGACCACGGGCCGTGCCGGCAAGACCGTGGGTGTGGCCAAGAAGAAGTAAGCGGCTGCTCAGCTGCTGTCGTCTTCGGAGGCTGGGGCGAGCAGGAAGCGCACTTGCGGCGTCAGCGGCGCGTTGGTGCTGGTGGCGCTAGTTCAGGGCGCTTTGCAGCAGGATCGGGCTCAGGGTGTACTGCACGGCGGTTGTGTAACAGTCGTCGAGAGCTTGATCGTTGCGCGTAGCCAGAGCCCATGATTGTAGCATTCATGCACCTGTGTCACGTGATTAACCCCAGCAGCCTTCCAGCCTTCTGCCTCTATATCCAATCAGATACCATACTGGTAAATACATTTTGTTTCAACTACCCTTCAGTCGGATACCATATTGGCACGTGCATTACACTGAACTACCCTAACATGCTGGCCCTCTCTTGGTGGGCAAATTTTATAGCAGAACAGCCTTGTGTGGCTCGGTTGGACTCCCAACAGTGAATTCCACAACAAAATGTTACACGTGAACCCCAACGGAACCAGAGCATATGACGCGCGCCGTTTGCGGGAAACAGCAGATTCCGTGTGCTGGTGCCGTACAGCGGAGTGCTTTAGCCCGGGGGCCATGCCAGCTGGCGCCCACCCAACACATGCAGGTGCAGGTGGTAGACTGACTGGCCTGCAAGGGGGCAGGCAAGAAACCATGTGTTACTAGGCCTAGACAAACTACCTTGGCTTGTTTGGAATGACAACTTTTCTCAACCCAAGCCACTTACATCCGTTCGGACCGTCGTTGACGACAACGCGGAAACCCTCGCCAAGGTTCTCTGCACGGCAATGAGAGCGTTAGCTGAGCATGAAACATCACCACAAAGTTTACGCCGTGTTCTTCCCTTCGCGTCAATGTATGGCACGCAGTATGGCAGCCAGATATGGGCATGATTTGGGGCTAGTCATGCATCCCAAAATTGAGTGTACCCTCAAGCGTCTACCCTAGTGGCCTTGTATGGACCTCCGCTGAAGCTTTCATCGCGCCAAAACCCCCACCGCCAACCCTGCCGTACCTACACGCGCTTTACCCTTTGCACATACACGTGCCCGTCCCGCTTCACCCCTGCCGCCCCGCGTCTCCCCTTCCCCCAATCGCTACGTGAAGCTTGAGCTGCACTCACCGTCCATGGCAACCTTCTGAGCTACGAACATCAAGTGCCCCAGCAGCGCCTTGTGCTCCTCGGTGGCCTTGCTAAGGCGAGTAAGGCCCGACTTCTTCTTCGGAATCACCAGGAAGTGCACCGGCGCCTGCGGGCTGCACAGCAGCAAGACAGCATGGTCATGTTAGGAACCACCCCAAGGCACTCGCGAAGGATCGATGCGTACCTGATGTCCCTGAACGCGAGCGCCTCATCATCCTCATAGATAATCTTCGCTGGAATCTCCTTCGAAATGATCTTATCGAAAATCGTCGGTGGGTCTTTATCCGCCAGACTGCGTAGGCATGCGCCGAGTCCCGTTTCATGTGCGAAAGCCTTGATGTGAGCCCATTCTTCAACTTAAGCATTTATTGCACACTTACGGGGCAGCCGCTTTGGCTGCAACCTCCTCCGCGCTGGCCATGGCCCTCACCGCCCTGCCTCCAAAGCCCACCACCCGAGGATGCAAGCCCTCCTTGGTGAGGCGCGCTGCTGCTGTCCTAAAGCCTACTGAGCGTAAGGCCATTGGCCTTTCCTATCTTAGGGAAAATGGGCCACGCGGGGACATCTACAACTGTGCCGTGCATCGGGATCGCGCCTGATGCACACGCACGGCGAGTCACTCTACCATCAATCTACACGCCCATTTCATAGTCACCTATTTAAATCGTGATGAATTTTTAGTATTAGCTTTACCATTTAGGAATTGCGACTCTATCATGTTATCTCTCGCGTGACCGTATGTGGACCAACTTCCGTCTTGACGTCCCCCACATCAAAATGCTGCATCCCAGCCAAGAAAAGCCCAACCATGGGTATAATTCACCTCGCTGCGCGAATGCTACCGTTAGGGCCGGCTCTCTGTCTCATCGACCCATCCCCTACAACGCAATGCCAGCCCCGGCTTCGGCCTGCTGCCGGCCACTTCCCAGTTGTCAACGGCACCTAGCCGCAGGCCGCCCTCACCCACCCTGGACGAGGAATCCCCGCTCCGTGACGGGATTGCCGGCAGCCTCGGCCCACTCGGCCCTGCAGCCCGAGCAGTCGCAAGCAGGCCTGGTGCTAGGGCTTGGAGATCCCGGCAGCTGGGATGAGGCAGCTGTTGGGTCTCCCGTGGTGAGCTGCCGTACGGGGGTTACTGCATACCTGGGGCATACCTGGCACAACCACCCCTACCCTGTGTTTGCCAGCCTAGCGTGATTCACTGGGTCAGTACCGTACAGGTGCTGCCCCTATCCCCACATCCTTTCTCCTTTCCTCTGATTCAATCTTTGGTTCAATCCCCCCTTTCCGCCCATACGTCGACGCCTGCTGCTGCTCGCATTGCTTGCCCGGCTGCTGATCCCAAGGTCCGGTGCTACATGGGGCCCAGCGGGCAGCCGCGCTGGTTCATGTGGTACGGCGGACGCCGGGCGGACTCCCCGGCTGCGGCAGCGGCGGGGGGAGTGGATGTGCTGGCGCCCGCAGCGGGATGCGTGGGTGGGTGGGTGGGTGGGTGGGTGGGTGGAAGGGTTGGCAGTGGATGCATGAGTGGGTGGGTGGAGGGACGGTCAGAGAGGGAAGGCGGGAGGGTCCGAGAGGGAGGGAAAGAAGGATACGACCAAGTTGTTGGCGAGGGAGAGAGGGAGGCGACGCTTGGACTGGGCTGAGGTGCCCGGGTAGCTGGGTGGGTGGGTACCGATAGCAGGGTGGATGGGTGTCGACCCGAGGCTGGTGAAGGAGTGAAAGTGGAGAAGGAATGGGGCTACTTTTCTGTAGGCTGTGGGCGGGAATGGGTGCGGCTTCTTGATGGGGCCCAAAGTGAGCGAAGGGGTGTGCATGGCGGTTTCAAACACAGGTCGCAGCTGAGGATGTCCGCAAACACAACTCCTGCGCACCCTACCTACCTGCATCCACCCCCCTCCCGCAGGCGTGGCGGTATCGCGGGACGGGCTGCACTGGTTCCGCGGCTCCGACGCGGTGGAGGGCTCCCGGGGCGCAGCGGCCGCCGCGGACGTGGGCTCCGTGCTTGCCCCCAACGCCGACTGGTGGACCTTCGACACCTGCCACCTGACACCCACGGACGTGCAGGTGGGTGCGCCAGGGGCCGGCTGAACCATATGTGTGGGGGGAGGGGCGCGGGAGGGCTAACAGGAAGTGGAGATGCCTGTGCTTGCGCTGCCACGCATTGGGGGAGGTCGGAACAGCGACTAAAGGTCTGTCATGGGTGTATGGACCGTGGAGCGTTTCCCGGTCTTCATGGGCAGGATAAAACCGTTCATAAGCTCACGCCCACGGGTCGTAGATCTGGTCAGCAGCGCCTTTCGTACCCTCCCATCGCCGGGTCGCCGAGCCCAACCCGACCCGTGGGTCAGCTGTGGCTCACTCGTGGGCTCTCCCCCGTTCCCCCCACCAGGTCTTCTCCAACAGCTCCGCCGGCAGCGGCGGTGTGGGCGTGTACTGGATGTTCTACAGCGGGGGGGACTACGAGCCGGTGCAGCTGCCGGAGGGGGTGCCGCGGGGGCCGCCGGGGGGGGCCATGCGGGGGGCTGCTGGGGCTGGGGCTACAGCGGGGGCTTCTGGGGTTGCTAGCGGTGTTGTATCCGGCAGCAGCAGCAATGCGGCGGTTGCTGGCGGGGGCAGCGGTGCAGGGAGCGGTCAGCAGGGGCCGGTGGAGGGACTGCGCATGCGGCCAGGGCTGGCCATGAGTCAGGTGGGAAGGGCTGGGGGGGAGGAGAGGGGCAGTGGGGAGGAAAGGAGGGCTGGGAGCGCGTACGGCACATTGCTGGGTGTGGTACTCGTGGAAGACAGATCGGGGTTGTGGTGGTCGAGGTGGAGGGCAGGGCAGGGCACACCTGCATGTCCGGGCGCACCAAGACGACTGCCGGTGCGGTGTTTGTAGCGCTTCCCGCAAGGCATGTTGGGCCGGCTGCCAAGCAAGAACCCTTCCCCCTGAGTCCTGACCTCCGCTACCCGTATGTTCCCCCCGCACCCGCACCCGTCCCCCGCCCCCCGCCCCCCGGCGCGATCAGGACGGCCGCAACTGGGCCCGCATCGAGGCCGACCACCACACGGGGGCGCTGTTCGACGTGGGGGCGCCGGGGGAGCCCGACCACCTGTATGTGGCCAGTCCGCAGGTGGGGGCAGTCTGATGGGGGGGTGCTGGGGGAGCTCGGGTAGCGAGCTGCTCGTCCGCAGTTGATGGAGCGAAGTGATCCGGGCGCTTCGCTTTTGCAGTTAGGGCCTGCGTGCAAGGGAATGCGCAGGGGCATGTTCCCTTGCATGCTTTGGGAGCCGCAAGTGGCCCCGTTCAAGGAGGCGATCCTGCCCCCTTCCTATTCCCATTGCTTTGCCCTCACACGTGGTTTCCCCTGGTTTGGTCCGCTTTTGCTCCCCCGGCCTTCTGCGGTGCGGCCTCCCGGCAACCCCAGGTAGTTGCAGTGGGCCCCGGCGACATGCGCATGTTCTACACCTCCTGGGACCCCTCCCGCCGCCGCTTCGTGGTGCTGCTCGCCACCTCGCCCGATGGCTTCAAATGGACCAAACGCGGCGTGCTCTTCGACCCCGCCGCACTCGCTGCCGCCGCCGCCAACTCCGACGACGAGGACGACGGCGCCGCATTCGACGCACTCGGCGCCGCAACCGTTAGTGTCGTACGAGACGTTGATAACCGCCAGTTCCTGATGTTTTATGAGGCGGTTGCAACTGACAATCGCCGCTGCATTGGGCTAGCGGTTTCAAAGGACGGCAACAAATGGCGACGATACGGTGCGCCTGTGCTGGAGGCCGCAGCGGGAGGGCCGACGGCGGAGGCGGAGGCAGGAGGAGGCGCGTGGGACGCTGGCGATGTGGGCAGTCCGTGCTCTGTGTCGATGTCGGAGGGGCGATGGCGGCTGTACTACGCCGGGAGACGGCAGAGCGGGACGGGTGAGTCGGTCAGTGGCGGAGGTCACAAAGACCACACCCTAAGCGCACGAGTAGGGGACCTTCCTATTGTGCTTTGGCCCTCGCTGCGCTGTCGGCGGTCGCGGTGCGCTGTCCCAAGGGATTCAGCCCTTGGCTCATGTATCTCCTTCGTTAGGTGCTCTGTGCCCACACGTCCGACACGTCCCTTGCACCCCGCCCTCTCCGCGCCTCAACCCATTGCACCCCTACCTGTCACCCATGCAGGGCCCTGGCAGGGCATTGGCCTGGCGTTGAGTGTGGAGGGCGGCGGCAGCTTTGAGGGAGTGCCCGTCTCTTTCAAACGCCGCACACCAAAGCCCGGCAGCGGCCCCGCCCTAGCGCGTTGATGACCGACCACTCGCGCCCCCCTGGGTCGCATGCTCCCTTACGCAGTTTACCTAATCCCTTACGCATATGCACATTGAACTCAAGCTAGGTGGCAATTGCTGGCATGCCGTGTCGGGGGTATGCAAGCACAAGGACGCACCACTACTGCGTGGTGGACACAACTACTGGTACCACCTGCGACCTGCGAGGGTACGGCTCTCACAGCCACCATGTGAAGGGGGTACCTGTACTTTGAATGCCAACTAACGCACGGTGGCGAGGTATGCGTGCATGAATGTACTGGAGTGCCTCGCATGCAGCAGCCCATTCTGGCACGTGCACCTGGAGTGTAAGATGGGAAGGCAACCTGATGTATGATGGGGTACGTCTGTAGGCCGTATGGGACGTACTTACATGTAATTGGCGAGGGGCTACCGATAGTGTGCTGACAATACTGTTGAACCTGCTGCAACAACAGTTTATCAGCTGCCAGCCTGCCATACGGCTCTTCACCATAGCTATGCTTAGTAGCCGGCCAGCCGGGAACGGCGGAAGCCAGGAGGGGAAATACGTAATTACGGAAGTTCCCGAGTTGCGCACCCGCAAAGAAAGGAGTCACTGCTGTGCACGGGGATCAGGGTTAAGACCATGCGACTGAACCGCATTAGGAAAGTCATAAGTCAGGATTAGGGCGAACGCCCAAGACGAACCCGGAGACAACAGCTTACCGGACACGACCCATGGGTCAGCAAATAGAACAATTACGGGAAGGGGCATAAGAGCAATACGGGAAAGGGCGTACATTGCTAACAACACGCGGAGAGCACACCACATCTTCCTTCCAAGTCCCTACTTGCCCTAACAAATATCGTAGCCATCGCAGCAGGATGCCGTCTACATACCGGTAGTGTGTGGGATACCGGCCTTACTGGTACAGCAGCGCAAGCGACCCTCTATTGCCTCAAATGCATACACGCGCATGGCAACCGCGCAAGTGTCACCCCTCGTCGAGCCATGCGCGGCCCAATGCGGACCACTTGAAGCTTTCTTCCGACAGCACAGTCACCTGGGGAGTCCAAGTTGCGCTTCGACACGCTGCTGATGACTGGTAAAGATGGCATGCGGAAGGCGCGGTCGGGCCGCCAGGGGTAGGCCCCCCAGCGCCACTGCTTCTGGGCGCAAGGCGGACGGCAGCACGAAGAGCGGCAGGGCGTCCGCAGGAAGCAGGCGCACGATTTCCCAAGCCATAGTCCGCCAGAAGGAGATGCCGAGGGCATCTGGGTCTGCCAGGTACATCTGCGTGCTGGGCTGGGACACAAAGCTGCACGCGATGACGTCCAGACATTTGCCTACATGCTCCGATGGGGCGTCGGCATCGTAACTGCCGTGGTGGGCAAGGCGTTCGGGCGCCATTGGAGCTACGTCCGTATCGTCCGGGCGCCATTGAAGCTACGTACGTCCGTATCGTCAGTAGACAATTCTAAGCGTGGACATGGGACAGCAGCGGTAGGAGAGCTCATATTTGGGCAATGGAGGGGCAATGCCACAGTGCCACCCTGGCCCCGTGCCACCCTGGCCCCGTGCCACCCTGCTACCGTGCCACCCTGCCGCTGCATCTTAGGGCTACCTGCCTGTGCATCACCTGCCTGTGCTTCACCTGCCCAGCAACCTTTTGTGGTGTCGTTGCAAAGAAACCCTCATGTAATGCATGCCGTACCCGTAACACGATGTGCAACCTTGCACGGACAAAACTTAAGCCAGCCAACCTTTCTTGTCTTTCCAGACCACCCTGCAGCGACCTCAGGCCCACCAGAAACACTCAGCATGGCCGCAGCCCGCCAGCACACCTGCTGCCGGGCCCAGTTCCAGTGCTTGCGGAGTTGCCCTCACCTGGCGGGCCTCCGGACCCTTTGGAGCACCGGATGACGTAGAGGGGCTTATGCATGTGGACCCTTGATAAGTAATGGAATTTGACATTGTACACCACTAAACGGGCGAGCTAAGGGACCTTCGCGAGCGAAGCATCCGCGAGGTCGCCGGTTCAAGCCCAACAGGTTGCACGTTTCCTGCTCTTATCAAGCGCACATGATAGCCATTGCATTGCATTACCATTGCATCTGTCTGCATCAAAGCATCAAAGCCAATGGAGTGCACTCAGAACACATTAAATACCTATCACAAGGATGGTTGACAGAATACTAGTCTGGGAATAGTCAGTGCCAACTTGGTGGACAAATGGTTGTGGCCCCTCCCTCTATGTGTGGTGTGGATGCAGCACGAAAATGTGTCAGAAGCTGAAGGAATGAAGGTGTGCATGGAAAATGTGCAAAACGATGCAGGAGTAGGTAGGGAGGATGTCACTTAGTGTCCACATAGTGAATGAACAGCAGTCTGCAGCTCATCCCCTGGATGAATAGCTTGTGGCTACCCCCTCCTCTGGGTGCAGCAACAAGTGAGATGATTGAGAAGTGGAAAGCATTGAAACAATGCCATAAGGCAATCTGAGCATTGAATACCCCGTACGACGAAAAATGTACGATCTGTACAATGGTGTGTACAACAAATGTACGGTGTGTACGATTTAGGACTCGTACATGTACAACAAAGGCCAGGTAAAAGTATTTAGAGACGGACAAAGTCCATACAAAGGCATATAAAGACATCCTACCATAGAGACATATAACGATTCCATCGATATCATACCATCGATATCAACAACCATCCTTCTCATAATCTAGCAATGGATAGGAACCCTCTGCAAAAGCAACACGTTGTGAAAGCCCTACAGATTGCCACTATGGGCATCATTGCCAACAGTGTCAACAGTATCAACAATACCAACAACAACAGCGAGTTTAGCAACACCTTCCTTAAGAACTTCATAAATAACCTCAGCAATGGCTTTACCGACTTTCTCAACGACTTTACCAACAACGTTGCCAACCACTGCATCCGATACATCAACGACTTCGCTAATACCTTTAACCACTTCATCAAGAACTACAAGTAAGGCCCGCCTTCGGCGGGAGCGACCCGTAGCTCGGCAAGGGAAGCGAGTTATGTAAGCTGAAAGTTAGGTTGGGTATGTGGTGTGGAACGGGAGGAGGCGACAAATGTATGGGCGGTATGTTGCTGCTACAAGGAGTCAATCTCCGTACAATCGGCCGGCAGGTATTCTCTGCCAAGCGTACAACCTGGTTCAATTGTCGCCAGTCTTTTGGCAACTGGCAACAAGTCAACAACAACTGAACAGCTTGGTATGGTGCCAAACAGTCTAGTTAGTGGCATGTGACCAGCAGTGTATCCCCTAGCAAAACGGACACCAACCAAACCCAGTGCCGTGCAACCAGCCGTCGGATCTATCATGCTAAAAGTACAGATAGATCCGAATGCGGCTGGCCGTGTACGGTTTGTTGGCCCGCCTGATACTGCGTCCCCGCCGGCCTCCCCCTGACCCTGGATTGTTTTGCCATTGACAACCCCTATGGGTGCTCTTACCTTAGGCTCACGCCGTTGTCGTCAGACTTGGTGACAGTTGGGCACTGCTGTGTCACAAAGCAGCAGCTTGGCAGTTGCTCTGTACAATAATTTGTTGCTTCTGTCGCGGGCTTCGCCTGAGTGCTGTTTCCCCCTCGTGGGCTTGGTGTTTGTGGAGCTGTGGCCTTGCGGGCTTGGTTTCAGGTGGTTCTGTGCCTGGCATGGCTCCTTGTTTTTTGCAAGGCATGTCCCTGGGGTAGGTTGCTTTGTTGCGGCTGCCTAGCGTGTACCGCTAGCGATTGGGTCTCTTGTACGGCTCTCAGGCTTTCAGGAACTCCGGTCCCCCTTGTAACTTTCGCATTCTAAAAGTACAGCAGGTCGTTATCTAGTGGACGTTACCGTTACCGTACTGCTGCAAGAAGTCACGGGGCACCCGGTCGCCTTGTAGCTATTAGCGAACTGGTGCGGGGGTTGTAGTGGGCGCGCCGACGGATACGTACGGCGCTGATTGAGAAGGGGGTAGTACCTACTGCCTAGCCCGCGGTTGCTTGTATGTGTTGCAGTCAGCAGAGCGTTAACAGAGGAGGATTTGTTGTAAGAAACGGTTATGTCGGATGTCGTGTTCATATTGGTTATTTGGCATGCATCGGAAAGAAGACGCTAAATAGATTACGAGGCGTACTTAAAGCGTGTAGGTTTGCAGTCAGTGGCGTCAGTAATAAGCACCGTCAGTGCGGCTAGTACCCGCAAGTCTAAGGGGGACTTATAGCAAGCTCTAGCAAGAGAGGCACGGACAACCCACACCGATAAGATGCATGCGGTGTTTTACGAGCCGCCAGGCGTCATTGACCAGCATCCAGCACCTAGCAACTTTCAGTAGTCACCGTAACAGTTGCAGTACGCGCAAGCCCGACCGAGGGAGACTTATAGCAAGCCCTAGCACGCGAGGCATGCGAGATGCATGCGGTGTTTTACGACCCGCTAGGCATCATTGAGCACCATCCAGTTCCTAGCAACCTTCAGTAGACATCGCAAGAGCTGCAGCACGCGCAAACCCGACCGAGGGAGATTTACAGCAAGCCCTAGCAAGTGAGGCATGCAAGATGCATGCGGTGTTTTGCGAGCCGCCAGGCATCATTGACCGCCATCCAGTACCTAGCAATCTTCAGTAGCCGCCGCAACAGCTGCAGGGCTTGCATGCGCCCAGCCCAGCCCCACAGCGCCGAATGACGCAGCCCTATTCACCCTCCCACCCCCTAGCCTCCCCACCCCCAAACTCCTCCACTGCGTACGCGTCGCCTAGGGGTATGTTAAAGCGCTTGAGGCTGGCCGAGTTGACAGCGGGCTCACCATCGCTGACAACCGTACGGTCAGGGAATACCACCTTTTGGGCGCCGCTCCACCGTGGGGTAACCACAAAGGCGGCACGAGTCTCGTCGTAGTCAAGCAGGCCGCGAAGGACGGAGAGGTCGGTGTTCCCGGCAGCGGGCCGTACGAATACCGCACGGGGGACGAACTGCAGGCGCCTGTAAGGTCCCTCTCCCGTGTCATCTGGCTCCTCCTTGTCCGTCAACAGGCCGCACGTCACCACAGTGTTGTTGTGGCAACTGCCGGCATCAGGGCCATTATTGTCCAGGACGAGGAATTTGGCGCCCTCGAAGTACCAGGTGTCAGGCGTGAACTGTTCATAGCCCTCGTCAGGCGCCATAGAAGCGGCGCGCTGGCCTGCTTCATTGAGCGGGAGTGCGTTGTGCCCCGTACGAGCGTGACGCGCCTTCCACACGACCAGCCGCCTCCCCTGGTGTGCTGCTTGCAGCTTGATGAGACGGATGTTGAGGCCGTGCCGGGGTTGGTTTCGCTGCAGGACGACCCGTGGGTCGCTGGAACCGAGAGCAGCCAGGTCGGGTACGACGCGGCTATTCAACTGGCGGACGAGCTCTTCGATCGTTCTCCGGTTGACATCCTGGCCGCCGCTGAATACACTTGCTAGCCGTGTTAGCAGGCGGCCGCTTGGCGTGTCGTCCTGGCGTTGCTGCTTGGAGAGCAGTATAATGAAAGCGATGGCGCGGTAGAAGTCCAGGCCAGCCTCTTCTTCACGGGTGGGCGGCCTGGGCTTCTTCTGTTTTGGCAGCGGCGGGATTCCGCGTGGGGCTGTGGTGTCGCCGCTTCGAAGCCGAGCGAGGTAGTTGCGGTCCTTCTCCAGGCCCTCTGCAAACGTGTAAAGTGGCCTGCCGTTGGGCGGCCTGTGCTGAAGGATGTCGCCGGACATGATGACGTGCCGACCAGCAAGCATGCTGTAGCCGGCACCACTCCGGGACAGGTGGGGAGGTCGCTGGAGGTGCCTGCGAAAGCACGTTTAGCGGGCGGTCAAGCACCAAGACTAGATTTAAAGGTGTAACTACGGATTGGAGACGTATTGATAGGCAGGAAGATAAGTAGGGAGAGGGAGGGTATAGCGCCAGATAGGAGTAATCAGCCAGATTAGCGCTCACCTGCTGGCCGATGCGTTGATCTGCCCTAGGTGCTGCAGGCTTAGGAAGCTAAGCTCATCGAAGGATACGGCACCTCCGGGAACATTCTTTCGTACCTAATCATTGGAAGGGATCAGGAGGGAGGGCCGTAGAATCAGGGAGGGGGGAAATAGCAGGACAGGAGGGACAGAGCGGACAAGAGGGAGAAGATGAGCGTGAGAGGGAATTGGAAACACGAGGAGGTGCGAAAAGGAGGGAGGGGCAAAGGGAAACGAGGGCACGCAAAGCTGGGTTTAAAGCGGAGGGCATGCGGTCGGAGTACACTACCTCTAGTCAGCACGGTGTGCGCACCTGTTCGCCAGCGCGTGAGGATTGTTGCTGACGACCTCGGCCCCATCCCAATTGGAACATGGTGCTGGTCGACAGCCCCCGGTGGTAGGGAGTGTTGACCGTGATCACCGCGCACCAGGTGTAAGCGGTTGTGGCTAGCCAATCGCGGTGCCCGTGCTGGAAGGTGTGCCACAGAGCGGCCTTAATGGTCTGGCTCTTGCCAGTACCCGGACCGCCCACCACCATGAGGTGCAGCGGCGGCTGCGGTTGGTGCTGGATGTCAGCCATGAATGCGCGGTGGATAAGCAAGAACGCTACGCCCTGTTCTGCTGACAGCGTGAAGAGCTGGATCGTCTGCTCGGGTGTAGGCGGCGTCGCCATGTGTACGTACGGCGGCGCGGTTCCAGGGCGCAGGTGAATGTCCGTGCTGGCTCCGGTGATGGAATTGATTGTGGTGACCCACGCACGGACGGGGTCGCCATGATGGCCGCCGGCAACGTGCAGCCGTTGGTGGCTGTCGCTGTTTGCTGCAGGAGCTACTTCAGCATCGCTCAGCACAAACTGTTTGAGGCGCTGTTCGGCGGCGCGCAGCATGGGGCCGTCTTCTGGGGTGGCTCGCCGAACTAAGGACACCGCGTCCGCACCATGGCCATTTGGAAGGTGCACGTCACTACAGCGGGTTACAGCGTCGTACGCGTACCTGCCCTCCGGTTTAGTCATGTCGAAACCAGCCATAGCGTCCACGTCCGGGAGTGCATCTGCCGCTTGCGCAGCTGCAGCTGCAACGGCGTCCATACCGTCCTCGGGCACCGTGTTCAAACCGATGGGGAGCAGCTCTGAACCATCGTGCTCGTCCGGCGGGCCTTCCACATCCGGGTCGTCGCCCCGCTGGGCCAGCTGCACGGAACAAGGGAATGGAAAGCAGTGTGGTTATCATATACAGAAGTCAGCAAGCATGCAGAGCAACATACGGATTAAGCGAGCAGCTGTAATCATGCAGAGGGTTTGACGGGCAAAAGCGACCAGCTGTCGTCGTACCCAGCAAAGACGGGTGAAAGGGAGCAGCTGTTGTTGAGTATCTAATCCCTAGCCTAGCGTTCCTGTGTTCCTTTACAGGTGCGCCAGGAGGCAAACCTTGACGCTCGGTCAGCAACAAGCTGGCAACTGCTTTGAACCACGGCCACACGCTGAGCCGACGTAAGCCGCTGCAGTAGAGCACGTTGTCGAGCGGGTCACCCGCGCCTGCGACACGCCCAAGGGAAAGGCTGGTACAGCGCCAGAATATAACCGAACGTCATGCGCTCGCCACACACACCTTGATCATCCTTTCCCATGGTGCCCAGCTCGGAAAGCGGTAGCTCTATACCAAACAACGAAACAAAAAACAGCAGCAGCAAACCAAAGGCTCTGCTAGGACTACTTTCCAGGCAAGGAAGTACTTTCGTTAGCCTCGCCGCACGTGGGGTGGCTTGTGCACCGTTATAAATTGGTTTTACGCGCTTTCTTATACGCTTATTTAGACGTCTATCTAAAACATCTTCGTAGGTGGGTTGTGAAGCGGCGTGGTTTTCCTCGCGAAATCGAAGCGCGGTGAAGCCACGCTGGCTACGCAATATAGCCGTAGTAGACTTCACAAACTCGAACAAACTTCACAAGCAACGACACGAGCGACGCACGAAGAGTTGGCCGGCCGTTGAAAATCTGGTAAGATTCCGTATCAAAGAGCGTGACAGCAAAAGCGCGCCACGCTGGACGGTTCAAAGTGAAGGCCGAGCCGTGAACAAGAGCGCTGAAAGGATCCCGTTGAGCGTGACGGGAACGGGGTATGCATCCCTTCGCTTCGCTCCTCCGGAACCGTATACTACGTATACGTTTCCTCGGAATCGAGCTACGGGGATATTATTGAACTCATAACCAGCATTGTTAACAAGTTTATCAACAACGTCACCGATAATCTTATCAATAACTCCATCAAAGGGTTTATCAATGGCTACATCAAAAGGTACATTACGTACTTCCTTAACGAAACCAATAAAGACTTCATCGACGCTTTCAATGTCGTCATACTTTTTCTCTTAATCATCCTCACGAGCCTGGTTAAAGCTGCCTATCAATGCCGCTCGCGTTAGCAAGTTAGTGCTATTGCAATACATCCAGAAGCAGCGTTTCACGTTCTATTACTGTAATACGCTATCTCTTGGCCAGAGGTTTTCCGTTGCGTTGGCAAGTCACTGTTGAAGCCAGTCACTGACTAATGGTAATTGCAGCGGAGGCACCGCGCTCGCATGGCATACATTAGAATCACCGGTACTCCGCTAAAGCATGCAACGGTGCCATTGATGCTGAGCCTTGCCTGGACGTCCATGATGCAGTGCCTTGCCTGGAAGTACCCCAAATGTTAAACGTGCGTGCGATACTATTTGTTACTTCTGGTTGGGGAAGTAGTGGCGGAAGGCAGGTGAAATTCATAGCTAGGCCTAGAGGCTTAGTGGCCAGGAACCGAATGCGGTAACTACCGGCGGGGATGCATGTCATGTATGTAATATAGACGTCTATGCCTCTGTATTGTGCCAAAGACGCGGGTAGACGGACAGCCGACGTAAATAACGCCACCGGCATTTGGCCAGTCCACCGTGTAGCCTGTATACACTTAACTTGCTCACTTCAGTTCCTACACTGAAGTTAGGGTTCTCATGTAAGCAAATGCTCGGGATGGCTGATGGCAGGTTCCCGAGTTGCGCACCCGCAAAGAAAGGAGTCACTGTGCACGGGGATCAGGGTCAGGAGCATGGGACTGAACCGCATTAGGAAAGTCATAAGTCAGGATTGGGGCTAACGCCCAAGAGACAACAATTTACAGGACACGACCCATGGGTCAGCAACTAGAACAATACGGGAAGGGGCATAAGAACAATACGGGAAAGGGCATACATTGCTAACAACACGCGGAGAGCACACCACATCTTCCTTCCAAGTCCCTACTTGCCCTAATAACAAATATCGTAGCCATCGCAGCAGGATGGCATCTACATACCGGTAGTGTGTGGGATACCGGCTTTACTGGTACAGCCGCGCAAGCGACCCTCTATTGCCTCAAATGCACGCGCATGGCAACCGAGCATGTGTCACCCCGCGTCGAGCCTTGAGCGGCCCAATGCGGACCGCTTGAAGCTTTCCTCCTACCGTACAGTCACCTGGGGAGTCCAAGTTGCGCTTTAACGCTTTGGCAATCGGTAATATAACGTAAACTTACACTGCATTTGCTCGTAATTACATACACGGCCGTACATCACATGCGGCGCCTAGCGAATACACTACACGCCTTTAATGGAGCAGCAGGAGCACAGAGCATCGATCTGACCCCCCTTCCTACCCCCACCTTTCTCCCACTCTGCTCCGAAACCCTTGAGCCACCCACTAACCTCCTCACCCGCAGGTCACGGCATCCTTACCCACCGCCGCCGCTGCTGCTACGTTCCCAGCACCCGACACCCTCTCACGGACCATAAACGCCAGCTCGCAGTGCCCCGGCAACCCGGGTACTTCGCAGTAGTAGTGCCGTACTGTACGGAAGCCCCACCTTCCGTACCAGGCCTCGTTGCGGGGTCCGCATGCGGCGAGGAAGGCGGCGCAGCCGGCCGCATCCGCCTCCTGCAGTACGGCAGCCAGCAGCTGGCGGCCGCGACCCGCGCCCGCTCGCTCTGGGAGCACGCCGATGAAGTCAATGTTTAGGAACTCGCCGTGCTTGGCGTACGTGTCAAGCATGAGGTTGTGCCTTGAGGCGGAGAAAAGGGAGATGGAAGGGAGACACGGGGAAACAGGATGGAGAAAAGCGGGTGAAGCGGGCAGAAGGCACAGAGGGTTCAAGCGGGTGCGCTGCAGAAGATATTGTGACTTGGGGAAGCGCTTTCAATAGCACATGGTCTGGTCGGAGCAGAGCCCGTATGCCTGTGAAAGCGCTCGACTGCCACCAATTGCAGCAACAACACGGATGGCAGGGCTTTACCCCGAGGCAACGGTAAGTCGTGTCGTACCAGAGCTCTCCGCAAGCCTCCCAAGCCGCTGCGACCTCGGGCCGCAGCATGGCCTCTGTGTGCGGCATGCGGAAGGCGCGGTCGGGCCGCCAGGGATAGGCCAGCGCCACTGCTTCTGGTCGTAAGGCGGACGGCAGCACGAAGAGCGGCAAGGTGTCCGCAGGAAGCAGGCGCACGATTTCCCAAGCCATAGTCCGCCAGAAGGAGATGCCGAGGGCATCTGGGTGTGCCAGGTACATCTGCGTGCTGGGCTGGGACACAAAGCTGCACGCGATGACGTCCAGACAATTGCCTACATGCTCCGATGGGGCGTCAGCATCATAACTGCCGTGGTGGGCAAGGCGTTCAGGCGCTGTTGGAGCTACGTCCTTATCGTCAGTAGACAATCCTAAGCGTGGACATGGGATAGCAGCGGTAGGAGAGCTCATAATTGGGCAATGGAGGGGATGGAGGAGGGCTGTTGCAGTTAGTAAGTGCAAGGTCAAAGCGCCTTTCTACTACTATGAAGTCAACCTCACGTTGCTTTCAGTCGAAGTCAATTGCGAGGATTAAGCGGGCATGCGCGCATTTTTGCATGAGCAGTGCCGTATTTCTATGCCGGCCAACAAACTAGGTCTCGACAGCTGGTTTCTCTCCTTCAAAAGCGTTAACGTGAGCTTCAATTAGCCGTCATGGCTGAGACGGCTCCTTCTGAGAAGATGGCGTCGCTTAGCGTGCAGGAACAGTCCCCAGTGGCTGAGAAGACTCCTTATTACAAGAAGCGCATAGAAGTGTTCGAGCATTTCTATGCACGGGAGGTAGCCAAATTGGAGGCTGCCAAGGCCGCCAATGAACAAATTAAGGTGATCATGCCTGACGGCAAGGAGAGGCAGGCAGTCAAGGGCGTGACCACGCCGATGGATATCGCCAAGGAGATCTCTGCCAGCCTTGCGAAGAAGGTCGTTGTGGCGGAGGTGGACGGCCAACCGTGGGACTTGCTCCGCCCGCTCGATGGCGATTGTGCGCTTAAGCTGTTCAGCTTTGACGACGCCGAGGGCCGTGACGTAAGTATATCAGTACAACAATTCCCATACCGCGTGCGCTTGTCTTACAGCGGTGGCTATACCCTTGTTCGTCGTGCGGGGGAAGGGAAATACCAGAGCGGTATACTTGAAGCATGTGCGGTCTACGGTGGGAGCGCTGCATACCACCTTTCCCATAAGCAAACCCGCGCAAACCCCAAACTTCTCACTCCATTGGCCTTCTGGTCCCCCAACTTCCACCACCTTCCTCCTGCTTACGCCCCAGCTCCCCTTCACTCCCCTGCACCCTACCTCCCCGCCCCCAGGCTTTCTGGCACAGCTCGGCCCACGTGCTGGGTCAGGTGTTGGAGCTGGAGTTTGGCGTGGACCTGACCATCGGTCCCTCGCTGGAGGAGGGCTTCTACTATGACTGCTTCATGGGCGACCGCACGCTCACGGACTCGGACAAGGGGCGCATCGAGAAGCGATATGAGGCGGTGGGTCGGGGAGGGCTAAGCGGGCTGGGCGGGAGTGAGTTGGGGTAGGGTGGGGTGGGGCGAGGCTGGGTTATTGAAAAGGTCTTGGTTGGTGGCTGAGCGTTCCCGGTATAGGGTCCAGGCATGCCAGGGAAACAGTGAAGCTTGGAGGTGCGGCGGGAGGGCTGGGAGGTCCACGGCTGTGCTGCAGGGGCTGCATGTGTCTGCAGCAGCGCAATGCAGGTGTTAAGGAGGAGGAACGGGGGTCACTCTGTAGGGAGGGTCAGGCGCAGCTTCCCTTCCAGCCACCGGCCTCGTCCCGGCCGTGGCGCAGCACTGGCCTCGGAGGCCTAACTCCCAGCCCTATTGGCCAGACCCCTTGTTAAGGCACTGGCGGGCACATGGGTACTGGCGGGATGGGGCAAGGGGGGCAGGGGTGTGGCTGGCAGCCCAGCCTCCTCTAATGTTGAGGGCGCCCTGCTGTGCCGCGAAGGCCTCGGAGGGCCCGGGACAGCCCTGCGAATGCAGGTGACACGTGCAGCCCGCCGTAAGGGTACCGGTAGCTGACCTACGCGAGCAGCTTGGGTGCGGGAGGGAGTCCCAGAGCCACAGTGGCAGCAGAGCCGGGGCACACCTCTCTGCACCGTCCTGGGGCGCCGCAGCCATTGCCAGTCAGCTTTGCAGCAAGGATGCATGCAAAGGCGCATGTGCGGATCGCGGGAGCAGTCGGGGCCTAGCTCCTGTTCCAGGCGCTATGTGTGGGTGCCGCCGCGAGGAAGCAGGCGCTGCTGACAGCGCCGTCACTGTCTTACCTCCTCCTCGCCCATGTGGGTCGGGAACACAGCGCACACAGCGACCAGGAAACAGTCGCGCGGGACGCCGGCGGTGTCCGTGCGGCCGAGGCGGTGTCCGTGGACGCCATGCTGTCATGTGCCCCTGCATGTTGCTGCGGACTTGACACGTTGGCTTGCAAGCGCACTTGCGCTGGGCAGTGTGTGGCAGGGACCCTCCTTGCTGCTGCGGACCGACCCGACCCAGCCGCTTGCCGCAAACAGCAACAGCGGCGCGCATGCAGCGGCCACGACTGTGGGACAGCCCCCTGTTAGCGAATGTTACCGGACCTCAACGCTTTGTGCGACCCGCCTCCTCTTTTTCCTTTTTTCCTATGCTATGCCTTTACCAGGCCGCTGTGTTAGCTCCGCAAGGTCTATCTTGAATTATAATAATCGTCTGTGCCGTCCTGCATTCTCCTCTACCTACTCCACTCCTCCTCTCGGGCCCCCGTCCCCTCCCGCCCCCCAGGCTGTCAAGGAGAGCCAGAAGTTCCAGCGGGTGGTGGTGAGCCGCGATGAGGCGCTGTCCATGTTCCAGGAGAACAAGTTCAAGGTGAGGAGGGGGCAGAGATGGGCCTGATAAAGAGGGGGGTAGGGGGGCTAGCCTGGTCAGTGGGTGGGGCTACGTGGGGGGTGCATTTGTTTGTGTTTGTGTAAGATTCGCGCTCAGGGGATGGCGCCAGCGCACAAGGACACATGCCAGAGCGCGAGCGGGTCCACAGGAAGCGAGCTGGACCCCAAGCATGCAACCCTGCACATCGTGCTCTCCCACCCGGCTTTCTTCCCTCTCCATCTTCCTTAATAACACTTCACCCTGCCCCCTGCCCCCTGCCCCCTACCGCACTCCGCCGGTTCCCAAAGTAACCCCACACACATTACCCCCCTGCGCCCCCTCCCGCCCGCCCCCCCCAGATCGAGATCATCCAGGGCCTGCCCGCCGACGCCACCATCACCCTATACCGCGTGGGCCCCATGGTGGACCTCTGCTCCGGCCCCCACCTGCCCTCCACCTCCTACCTCAAGGCGGCAGCAGTCACCTCCATGTCGCGCGCCTTCTGGCGTGGTGACGTGAAGCGCGAGCCGCTGCAGCGCGTGTACGGCATCACCTTCCCCGAGCCCAAGCTGCTCAAGGAGTACCAGCACCGCATCGAGGAGGTGGGGGGCCGGGGGCAGCTGCTTGCTTATGTGACGTGGTGTAGCCCTCTTCTTCATCCCATCCTCCTCGAACGGCAGCCAGTGACCCTCTCATCCTCACACCTCTACCCCCTCGTCCACCCCTCGACGGCTCCTCCCTCAACGCATTGGGTCTTCTTCATTCCCCCCTATCCGCAATCCCTATAATCAAGCCAAATGCGGATTAACAAACCCTATTAATAAACCCCCCTTTCAGGCCAAGAAGCGCGACCACCGCGTGCTGGGCGTGCAGCAGGAGCTGTTCTTCTTCCACCCGCTGTCCCCCGGCAGCTGCTTCTTCCTGCCGCACGGAGCGCGCATCTACAACACCCTCATGGCCTTCATCCGGTGAGGGCGGCCGGCAGGGGGCCACTCGGGGGAGCAGCGCTCGGGGGGAGGGCGGGGGTGATGACATGCAACATGCAGCTTGGGTCGTGTGTGCGGGTGTTAAGACGCATGCGGCGTTTTCGCTCGCTAGGTTGATCACCGCGTTGTTCCGGACATCCTCCTTCTCCCGGTTTCGCCTCCCATCCAGCTGCTCTCCTCCCCCCTTGCCCCTCGCGGCTCAGCTTATCTACTTTTCCTTGAATAGAACTCGCCAATGTATCACTCCTCCTTTAATATCTTCCCTCCCTTCCCCCCTCCGGCTCAGTTTATCTAATCCCCCTCCGGCCCCTTCCCCCCCATAGCGAGAAGTACTGGCAGTACGAGTACGAGGAGGTGATCACGCCCAACATCTACAACTTCGACCTGTGGCGCACCTCGGGACACGCGGACCACTACCGCGAGAACATGTTTGCGTTCGAGATCGAGAAGGCGGAGTTCGGGCTCAAGCCCATGAACTGCCCGGGTAAGCGGGGAGGGAGCGCCCAGGGGGCGGGCGTGGTGAGAGAGGGGGCAGAGGGTGCTGCTGCGGGGGTGATGAGGGGGTGGGAGCCGTTAGAGTGAGGGAGTTAGGGGTCGGTTGCAGCTCCGCCCGCACGCTGCCACTCGCTTCCGCGGTGCCTCCCGAGCTTCAGACAGCTGGGTCAGCTATACCGGTCACTGCTTGCTTACCGCCGCAAGCGCAACACGACGCACACCTATGGGCTCATGACCGCAACACTCTCCCTCCCCTTCCCCCCGTTGCTTCACTTTCATCCCCCCTCCTTCAGGCCACTGCCTCATGTTCGCCAACCGCACCCGCTCCTACCGCGAGCTGCCCCTGCGCCTCGCCGACTTTGGCGTGCTGCACCGCAACGAGTTCAGCGGCGCGCTGCAGGGCCTCACGCGCGTGCGCCGCTTCCAACAGGACGACGCGCACATCTTCTGCCGGCCTGACCAGGTGATGGCCGAGGTGCAGGGCTTCCTGAAGCTGCTGGGTGAGGTGTACGACGTGTTCGGGCTGGACTACACCATGGCGCTGTCCACGCGGCCGGAGGGCTACCTGGGCGATATCGAGCTGTGGAACAAGGCGGAGGCGGCGCTGACGGATGCGCTGGACTCCACGGGCAGGTGGGGCGGAGGGAGGGGAGGAGAGGAGGGGAGGGAAGGGAGAAAGGGGAGGAGGGATGGGGCTGCGAGGGAAGGGAGGGGTTGAAGTGGGTTGGAGTTGCGCCGCAGTGCGCAGCGGGGCACTCTGCGTGCATGCGGGTTCCAGGTTTACAAGGGTTGCAATGGCGGGGTGGTGTGGTGCGGCGCGGATGGCTCTCAACCGACAAAAGAGGACACCTACTTGCACCTCATTCACCTCAACGCCACCCCTTTCCTTTCCCCTCTCCCCCCCCTCCCAGGCCCTGGGTGCTGAACCCCGGCGACGGCGCCTTCTACGGCCCCAAGATCGACATCACGGTGTACGACGCGCTGCGCCGCCGCTTCCAGTGCGCCACCGTGCAGCTGGACTTCCAGCTGCCCATCCGGTGGGGGGGGTCAAAGACCATACCAAACCATAGGAGACCACAAGTTAGGGCAAAACAATGGGGGTAGGAGTTGGCAGGGTGCCACAAGACAAAGGGTTGGTTAGTATTCCCTTGGGGGGGGGAGGGGCGGGGCGGGGGTGGTAGTGTTTGACCGGTGTGAAGGGCTGGATGAAAAGGGAGTTGGATTTGGCTAGGCGGTGGCGGTGGCGGCTGGGGTGGGGGTGCCCTGTGGAGGAGAGGGTTGTGGTGCAAGCTTTGACAAAGAGGAATGAGAGGGAGGGTGGCACCGGCCTGTCGCCCTCCTCTCTTTGATCTTGTCCAAACCTCACCTCTCTTTCTCCCCTCCCCTCCCTCCCTCCCTCCCCCTCCTCCCCCAGCTTCGGCCTGGAGTACGCCTCCGAGAGCGGCACCCTGGAGCGCCCCGTCATCGTGCACCGCGCAGTGCTGGGCAGCGTGGAGCGCATGTTCGCCATCCTCACAGAGCACTTTGCGGGCAAGTGGCCCTTCTGGATCAACCCGCGACAGGTGGGAGCAGGCGGGCGGGGCAGGGCAGGGCAGGGCGGGGCGGGGCGGGGCGGGATGTCGCGTAGACGTGCTTGCCTCCCTGCGTGCCGTGGCCATGTGTATCCGAAGCCCTCCGAACACATACCTTGACCTCCATCAACTAAGCTAACCTTAACTGGCGTAACTAACTCACCTTCTCTCCCCCCCTCCCCCCCAGGTGATGGTGGTGCCCATCAGTGAGAACAGCGCCGAGTACGCGTTCGACGTGCGGCGGGAGCTGCGGGCGGCGGGGCTGCATGTGGATGTGGACGCGAGCGACCGCAAGATGCAGAAGAAGGTAGGGGGGCGGAGGGCAGGGTGAAAAGAGGAAACTAACGATCTGGGGGGTTGGGGTTGGGGGCTTGGGGGTACTATGGAATCCGGGGGGTGCGGTCTGGGCCAGATGATGATCATGTCTAACTCCTCTCGTCCAGCTCCTCGGGCATCCTGGCTTTCCTCCTGCATGCTTGTACTTCCCGCATCCACCCACTTCTACCGCTCCTTGTCCCCTGCCCCCTCGCACCCTGCAACCCATAGCGGAGCCTTGTCACACGGTTATCGTAGTTTCGTCCTCCTTACCCCTACCTTCGCCTACCTTATCATTTATTTCCCCCCCCCCACCTCCTCCCCCCCTCCCCCAGGTCCGCGAGGCCCAGCTGGCTCAGTACAACTACATCCTGGTGGTGGGTGAGGCGGAGAAGACCGCGCAGACCGTCAACGTGCGCACGCGCGACAACGTGGTGCACGGCATGTTCAAGCTGGCGGACGTGCGGGACCTGATGGTGCTGGAGCGGGACACACGCTCCAAGGAGAGCGCGCTCAGCGGCAAGGGGCAGAAGCCGGCGGAGGCGACGGCGGATGGGGCGGCGGCGGGGGATGCGTAAAGGAGGCGTGCGGGTGTTGTGTGGCGAGGAAGGGAGGGTGGGTTGGGTGATAGGCTTGAGGGTTGTGAGGGCTGTGAAGGGAGTGAGAGCGGGGAGAGGGCAGGGGTTGCTGCTGTGCGGGTGTGTGTTTGGCTGGCTGTAGGAAGGGTAAGGGGAGCGTGTTAAACTCCGCTACAGCGTCGCGTGCGAGTCGAGCAGCGAGGAATTTGGGATTTGTTGCGCAGGCCGGGGGCGAACGCCTAGGGATGCAGGCCTTGGCTAAACAATGTGTGGGACAGCGGCTAGGGGATGTTAGAGGGTAGACACTGACGATTGATGGGAAGTGGACGTTTTGGGTTCGCCTTGGGAGGTACCGGTAGGCAGGCGGGTATGTGGCTTTCAAGCAGGTGTGCAACACTGAAGTAAACAGTCCCTGAGCGGCCTCGTGAAAACCGACATGTTGTGCACATGAACGTTAGGCAATGTAGTTGCCACGCTTGCTGGTATGGTGTATTGGGGCATGTAGTACCTGCGATCCGCTGCCTTTTTGCTGGCAGCCGCGTGCAGGTCATGCACAGTGTCGGGGCTGCCATGTGGTGGTCTCACGATGCGGCTACACATGCATGCCCGTGTATACGGCTCTTACATACGAACATAAGCTGCGCTCAGCATGTATTTAATCCCCGCACCTAGCGACGGCCTACCATGCATGGGTAGAGGGCTACTCGGCTACGGGAGTGCAGCTGCCAGCAGTCCTTACCGGGGCGCACGGCGTTAATGGCTCCTCTTGCCCCCTCATACTGAACCATACGAACACATGCGCCTGTGGAGCCATACTTGGTTGTTGTACACGCGCGCAAGAAGCAGCCATGCGCCCATGTCCTCCAGGCGTTACACCAAGAAAGGCCAGAATATGAAAGGTGGTGTGCATTACACCGGTGCTATCGGTACCATCACAACGGAGGACATCGCATAACCAAAGGCAACCTGTTGTCTTGAAGCCAAAGGCAACGTTATGCAACAACCCATGTACACTAAAAACTGGTCCAAACCTCCTCGGCTTTCAGGTCGTTAAAACTGCGAAGCAGGCGTCCCTTAGTGTGTACCGGTAACAACATAGTTCGCGGCCGGTTGCCCTCTTGCAGCTCAGGACCCTCTTAATAACCCCTCATCGCCTTGGGCCCCTACCGCCAGCAACTTCAAAGGCCAGCAGCGAACACATTTGAAGCTTCGTGAACTCCTCTTAACTTTTCCGAAGAATGTAATCGAAAGAAGGCGGGGCATGTCCGAAGTGACCCATGGGTCAGTACCCATCATATACCGCGGAACACGGTAATATTGTACCGCCACTCCTAAATCCCACATGCGTGGATAAATAGTCCGGGAGATGACAACAGGGACATAAGGCCGATACATGGTAAAAACCCCACGGACCGCAAAAAGAAAAAAATCATAAACCCGAAAAAAGGAAACGGAAAGCAGACGGATTGTGTTGAAGGGACGCTCCGGATTCCCGTACATTCAGGCACCGCAAGGTTTCAACATGGTAACGGATACCTGCAGCAACTCTACGTCTGTGGAAGTAGGTCCCAATCTAGCATAATGCTCTGGCAGGAAAGCCTGGACAAAATTGAGCACGCAACAAGTTAGGGCAACGGAAGCACAGGCTTCGCAAAAATGCCATTGCTAAAATTCCCATTGTAACAATAATGCGAAAGACAGTTTCTGGTCGACGTGATGTTGCGGTCGGAGCTTTACCAAGCATACATCAACATTCAGCCTTGCTAGTAATCCTGCAAAAAGAAAAAAAACAACTCCTAAATTGGCAAAACTCGCGGGCAGCATCCCATGCATTCACGTAGCTAGCAACCGCAGGCGGATAAACCGGCAACCAAACGTCAACAACTAACCGTCGCCGCCTTCCGTCAGCGCCGAAAGCATCACTCAGCCGCCGCAGCAGCAGCCAACAGCCACCGTACTGATACTGCCGCCGCTGTTAGCCGCCCTATACGGACAGTGCCGAGTGTTGAGAAGGTGATCTGGTTTCGGGTTGCATCGCGGCATTAGTGTACGGACGCCGTGGCGAGGCAGGTGCTCTACAGCTGGCGGCGACCCTTGAAGCCCGATCCCACGATTCCCATTCCCGGCTGGCGATACAAATCGGCGCGCCTGATGCCAAACTGGGCCAGGCTGCGGCTGTTGCTGCCGGCAGGAGAGGAGTCGCTATCAGCCGCCTGCAGGTGACGATGACCCTTGAAGCCCGATCCCACGATTCCCATCCCCGGCTGGCGATACAAATCGGCGCGCCTAATGCCAAACTGGTCCAGGCTGCGGCTGTTGCTGCCGGCAGGAGAGGAGCCGCTGTCGGCCGCCTGCAGGTGACGATGACCCTTGAAACCCGATCCCACTATTCCCATTCCCGGCTGGCGATACAAATCGGCGCGCCTAATGCCAAACTGGGCCAGCCGGCGGCTGTAGCGGTGGTCAGGAGCGAAGTCAGCTCCCTCCGCGGGTGTGGCCAGGATGGGAAGGAGGAACAGCGCCACCAGCAGCGCCGCGGCTGTGACCGCGGCGGCTGCGGCGCGGCTCCGCTTCACGTGCTTCGCCATATGGGCACTTGGGGCCTGAATGGAAGTAGAGGACGGATTGGAATTGAGGTTGGACAATTGGAATCGGCGCATGGACAGCTTAACAATCCGGCAGCACAATAACGGGCGTCTCACGTTCCTGCAAAGCATGAGGCAATACACAGTGTGTCAATGCTTTAGGGCTGTCGGCAGATGACGGCAGAACTACTTTTTTCGAGTCCTGCCTGGCTTGCACATGCTTTACGTGAAAGCACCGACAGCACGGGAACTGAGGGAAACAGGAACTTACTCGAGGTTAGCGCGTGGCTTCGGCCTCGGGCTGTCAGAATTTGAAAGCTAAATGTCGTGGCAGTGAATCCGGTGTCTTGGTGTCGAAGAAGAAAGATCAGGCCACAGCAAAGAAACCTCGAGGCGCACCTGCTGAAAAAGTAAAAATAGCGAAAAATAAGGAACACGTCGAAGCAAGCTTTAGCATCGAAAAGCGGGAATCGCGGGACAGCCAGTCGACACGTATGTCGGGACTGGGAAGACGGTGGTAATAAGCGCTTCCCAAGGTTTGCAAGGGGAAGCTAGCCTGTGCGCCGATAGGTAGGCCAAGGGGAATATTGTATTGACCAGCTATTCACCAGCAACGATGGCAGCGGATCACAGCGCAAGCGTTGGTTTCCAAGCACAGCGGTTAGCGCAGACGGAACGTACGCAATGCGTGAAGTCTCCGACGCACCTGCTGCTCCGGTTGCTGAAGAAGTCAAACTGCGACCTTGAGAGCAGAAGCTTTGGCTATGACAAGCAGATTGAGACTGTATGTTGTTGCGGAAAGATATGTTTGTGCTGGTGATGTAGCCTGCCGTATTGCTTTGCAACAATCTAGTATGAGCCTAGATGACGCACGTCTTCGCACTTACGGTATACGTGTCAGACACGGTTCACGACACTCGAGGTATGTCTGTAGCATGTTTTTGGGGGTTTCAGTTGCAGGCGAGGGGCATTACGCTCGCTTTACGACCCACGGGTCATTTCGCACGCGGAGCCTTCCAACATCCAAAGGAAGTTTGAATTAATGAGCAATTGTATTGGCAAAATGTCTGCTTGGGCAAACTTCATAACAGCACGCAAGGTACTTCCCAACAACCAATCCACGTGTGTAGCCCACAGCCCAAGCATGCGCACCCAGATCTCCCTAACCGTATACGCGAGAAGCAGCAGCCGCACATTTGCAGGCTATGCAAAACAAGGCGAACGAACGTGTTCCCTACACTTCCGTTACAAGCAAGTACGGGGAGAGAAGCCGTACACAGCAAAGCGCGCATCACCCTGCCGTACGCGCCTCCTGTCGACCAGTTTTCTTATCACCCTGCTGCTGCTCCAGGAGAGAACTGGGCAGTAGAGAACTGGGCAGTAGTGCAACGTAGCCCCATCAAAGTCCCACCGCGGCCCCAGAAGCGGCGGCTATAACCGCCTCGTGTGTCACACGTACACCCCCACGGCAGCGCCACCCCAGCCACCTGCACCTCGCCCCTCCCTCCTGGCCGCTCCCTACTGCTCCTCTGCAGGTCGCACAGCTCCCAACACTGATCAGGCCCCGTAGCTTTTTCGCCCGCCGATAAACCGCCAGGCAAGGCACCTGCTGACCCTCCCTGCACATTTGTTCCATCCATCGTAAATATGTTTGCAAGCACGTTGCGAGGACAACGGATTGACGGATTCGCAACCCCGCCGGCGCACATGGCATTGCCCTGCAACGCGCTCTCCTATACTCGCCAGCACTGACAGCATCCTTGGGGGCATCGTGCCAAACCTTGGGGTACAGGGTGAGGTGGAAAACGGAGCACACCGAGGCACATGTTGGCATCCATATCACCCTTACCCCCACACCACTTATTACCCGCCCGAACACTTATTACCCGCACAGCTAAACAGCACACCCACCAGGGATCTCTCCTCCTTGTCGTCGCAGTGCAGCAGTCACCAACAGCGCTGTACGAAAACCAACCACCCGCGGCACATGCGCACAACAGCCCGTAACCACCTGCAGCCAAGCGATGTTGCACAACACCCGCTACCAGCAAAGGCAGCAAATATTATTGCTTGTTAGTTCCTGCCTCACCATGAAGGCTCCCCAGGCAGCATTGGAAACGGCGTTCTCGGGGGGCAACGGTACCCGCCATTTCCTTCGCACAAGCACAAGGCAACTGCAACCCTGCAATGTATCTTATGACATTACCTCCAGCCCGCTGCCCCCCGGTAGCTCGGGGAACAACCCCAGGCCCCAACAGAGCCTGGGGTGGTTCCCCGAGGCCGCACCTTGTAGTGTTCTAAACTGCTCTCCTCACCGCATCCAACCCTGCATCCTCCTCGTCACCACCCGCTTTCGCCGCAATCCCACCTCCTCCTCCACCTCTTCCAGTTTCATCCCAAGCCGGTCGCGATGCAACACACTTGCCGAAACCCACTTTCCCCTCTCTCCCTCTCTCACTGCTCTTTCTTCTCCGCCGGCCCCTTCTGCTCCCCATTCACCTCCCGCGCTGCCCCACCGCCCCCCGCCTTCTTCTCCGCCGCCCCTGCCTCCGAAGCCGGCCTGCCCAGGTAGCCCCGCAGCACATCCGCCAGCACCCGCCGCCGCTTCTCGATAAGCCCCGGATTCTTCTCTCCCAGGTTGTAGTATTTGAGGTAGCCGTCCCAGGGCACGATGCGCAGGTTGGCGTAGCGCGCGATCATGGCCTGCACGCGGCCCGCGAACTCCTGAGGCGTCTCGCCTGGGGGTGGGGCATGACAGGGGTGACAGGGGAGGGGCGAGGTGGGGGGTCAGGAGAGTTGCTTGTCGGCATCATGAGCAGGGCAGGCCACGCGGCTACCCCAGCCTAGCGAAGGAGACTTAGCCCTCATCCTTGACCTTGGCATCCTTGGCCGCGTCTTCCCTTCCCCCGTTTCCCCAACACACACCTTTCCCCGTCCCGCCCATCTCACTCCTTTCCCATCCCCTCCTTTTCCAGCCCCCCCCCCCCGCCATTTGTTGTTTTGGCTTGACTAATACGGGTGGGCTGGGATGGGCCAATTAGCAACCCATGGTGGAGCCTCGTCATTCAGTTTGTCAGTGTTTCTTTATTTTTACCCCCCCCCCCCGCCATGTTTGCACCCCATGGTGAAGCCTTGTCATACAGCTCGTCAGTTGCTTCGTCAGTTTGTCTCATTATATAATTATTTTACCCTCCGCCCCCGCCCCCGCCCCCCCCCCCCCCCGCCCCCGCCCCCCACCCGGCTGTATGCTCTGCGGCTCCAGGAAGTACACGTCGCACACCAGCGCCCAGGAGGTCATGAGCCGGAAGAGGTGCTTGCCGAAGGACTCGCGGCGGCTGTTCCAGAAGGCGTCCACGAAGATCTTGTTGTACTTGATGGCAACCGGGCACACCTGGGGGGGCGGGGGGGCGGGGGGGCGGGGCGGGGGGGGCAGGGGGGGGGGAAGAAGGATACCTAACGTGCTGAATGAGGCTGGCAAACAAGACGACAAACTCCTGGTGAATGAAATCGAGTTAGCCGAGCCCAACGTGCCAGGGGCACGGGGCAGGGCAGGGGAGGGGATGAGAGGCGGGAATGACGTGTAGGCTGTTTTTATGCTGTTCTCTTCATGCTGTTCATCTCTCAACACGGTTGCTCTCTTATTAAAGCGGGCGTTGTATCCGCCAGCCGGCGTGCGCCGTCCCAACCCACGCGTCACCCACCACCCCACCCCACCCCACCCCACCCCACCCCACCCCACCACCCCACCCCACCACCCCACCCCACCACCCCACCCCACCACCCCACCCCACCCACCGTTGCTCCTATGTCGAATGCACCCCGCTTGAACATGACGGTGTACTCGTTGTTGACGCAGGTGCCCTCGGGGAAGATGAGCAGCGGGATGGCGTCCTGCTTGTTGACGTGTTCCTTCATGCGCGCAGCCACCACGGCGCGGTCGTTCACCTCAGTCCTGGTGGGGACAGGGGGGCGGGGGCGGGGCGGGGCGGGGCGGGGCGGGGCGGGGCGGGGCGGGGCGGGATAAGGAAGGACGGTATGGGATGCATGCATGACAAGGAATGACATGGCATGGCATGACGTGGGCCAGAGGGAGCCCCCGGGGGTGGATTGGCGAGACGTGGATAGGGCTGAGTGGCAGGAGCCCCTGACGCCCTTCTGGAAGCTGTTGGGCACCGAGCGGCACTCCTGCTCCTCCGCCTCCTCCTCCTCCTCATTCCCCCGCAGCCCGCGGCCCGCACCTGTTAAACCACAGGCAGCCCAGCGAGGACAGGATGCGCTTCTGCAGGAATGCGATCCAGCCGTGGTGCAGCTGCATGATGACTGCGAAGGGGCTGTAGCTGCAGAGCACCACGTAGTCGATCATGGAGGTGTGGTTGGACACCCAGATGCGGTTGGGGCCGGGGGTGGGCTTGGGGCCGTGGTACCTGGAGGGGCGCCGGGGTGGGGAGGGGGGGGGCGGGCACAGGGGGGGTAGCCGGGTGGGGGTCAAATACCATACCAGACCATGGGAAACCACAGTTTCGGGCAAAGCATTGGGGATAGGAGGCGGCAGGGGAAGGAAGCAGAAGAGGTGCTGAGGAGGCGAGGAGGGCGGCAGCACGGATAGAGAGCGGAGAGGGGCAGGCAGTCCCACATGGCGCGGTTCCCCGCATGTGTCGCTGTGTCCTGCCTCCCACTCCCGCTGCTGGTCTGGTCTGGTCCGAACCCGCCGTGAGGGCGCAGAGACAGGGCGCCGGCAGCTGTACCTGGCTCGCAGCTAGGTCGATGTCTGGGGGTGCGCGTACGTTCAGAAAACTTGCCCGGCAACAACACTTGCGCAACATGCATGCGCAGCGCCGCTCCCACAAGTGCCTTGCTGCTCCCAGCCCTGTTCCCACCCCTATTCCCAGGGCTATTCCCGGCCCTATATCCAGGCCTAATAAAGGGCCGCTCACACAACCCTCGCCCCCCAGCATTCCTGCTGCTGACAGAACTCCCTCCCACCCCCCTTCCCCCTCCCACGACGATCCTCCTGGCGACACCCGACACGGCTTCCAGTCCCCACCTGATGACCCCGTGCCACGCCGCCACCCACGCGCAGCACATCCACTGCACCAGCTTCCGCTGCAGCGCCATCTTGCGGCGGCTGGGCGCCACCGCCACATCCACCAGCAGGAACATGCCCACCAGCGAGTTGAAGCCGATGAACAGCAGCGAGGCGCGAACCGGGAACAACACCAGGAACCTGCGGGTGACGGTGCAGGCAATGTGATGTGCGGCATGACATGGCGTGGATGGAGAAGTGGATGGTGAGGGAGGTATGGAGCGGTATGGGTATAAAAGGCGGCTGTTAGGGGTGGTAACTGTACACGGTGGTAAGTGGGGTGTGTGATGAGGTTCCGGTATGTATGGGCGTATGGGACAGGGGTTCTATAGCGGCGAACCCGGTGATTGCACTGCAGGGGTTGTGTGCCCTACCTGAGGATGAGGCCCGCTACCCAGATCGGGAAGAGGTAGATGTTCCAATTCCACGGCTCCGGTCTCAAGCTAGTGAAGCACTTATTGAACGAGTCGTCCACCATGGCTGATACTCCATCCGTGAGGACATTGCTAACGTTGAGGACGTCGTGCAGCAAGGAGGTCTTTGATAAGCGCTTGTCTTCAGCTTCTGCGTACAACTGGTCTATCTCTGCGTCCCCTTTCGTCGGACCTTCCCTGTCGAGAACCACGTCATTCGTAAGCGTCTGCTATGCCCCCTGTCTAGCAGCAATCCGAGAGCGGGAGCTGAGCATATGGTTTCTAATAGCACCCAACAAAGATCCCACCGCGTCACAAGAGCATGCTCTTGGTCCTTATCCCCAGCAGCCACACCGCGAAGCCCGGGAAGGCTGCTCTCGTAGCTCTTCCCGCCCTTTCCCGATGTTTCAGCCATTGGGTTTAATCACCCTTAAGCAAATATGCAAAAGGTATTCGATTCCCGGGCCAACGCCCGGCCCGGGACAGCACAACAGTTAGAAAGGACTGTTGATGTGAACTAAGAGTAGTTCTCATATAAGAATGTAGCTTGGCAATGAAAGCGGCTATGTATCGTGCCTGTAAAAGAGGATCGGGTACGCTGTGTACGCATACGACCACCTAACTCACGTGCATCTTTAATCCAGGTATTCAACCATTGTGTCAAGAGGTTAAATTTGTAAATACTACCAGGGGAATTGGGATAAGCACATTGTTACGATCGCAAGCGCACGGGCAATGTCTGTAAGGACTAAGCCGTTGGTGTTAGGTTTGTTTGCCTGTGGCGACGATGGCTATATTGCTGGCGCATAGCCGGTACAATCAATAGATGGTGGAAGAAGCGGAATCAGAAGCTCTGACTAGGTCCACAGCCCTGCCTGTCCTCGCTGCGGAGAGCACCAGCGACTGCACGATACATGTTGTAAGTTCGGCTGGTGGACAGGATGCTGCAGCGGAGGCGAAACAGCTGGAGGGACTGCCACTGCTGCAGCAGGAGCCTACTGAGCCATCCGTCGCGCTGTGCATCGAAGCAAGCTCAGCAAGCGATGTGGACGACAGGGATCCCCCAAAGCACGTCGTGCATAAAACGGTCAAGTTCAGCGACGTTGTAGAGTATTTAGGACCCGAGGAAGATGGCAGCGAGGATAGCGACGATGATGACCATCTGCGAAGGGTCATCGTCAGCAGCATCATCGGCAACACGCTGGTAAGCACATGTAACCATGCTGTGAGGGTTGGGGGAAGCTCTATCAGACATTTACGGATGTCCATGTGGGACCGGGGCTACTATGTGAAACCGGGGTTCATGGCAATGCCGAAGCCATGGCAGGGTGCGGTATGGCCCAGCCAACAACCTCACGACCCCATGGAAGGAGAAAATGGGTTTAAATTTCAGCAGCGGCATTAACCCATCTAAACCCATGATGGGTAGCCCTCTTTTCTAATCCCATCTCATTTCGTCGTACGGCACACGCCCACACGTACTCAGGAGTGGTACGACTTCCTGATCTACACCTTCCTGGGCGGAGTGCTCACAAAGCTCTTCTTCCCGCACGACAATGTATACACGCAGGTGGGAGGTCTGGGAGGGAGAGAGGAGCAGGCGGCGAGGGGTTGCATGGGCAAACTTGCGTGGCATGTGCAAGGCGCCTGGGGCTAGGGATCTGGGGCGCGGCCCCCGTTCCCACTGCCCCTCCGGTTGGCAGTGTGGGGAGGAGTACCTAGTATCCCCTGTGGACCGGCCCACCCTCCCCTTAGCACTCCTCGCATCCTCTCAACATAAGCACCCCAAACCCTGCCGGTCCCTCCTGCTCCTCTGCTCTTCCCAGACCTCCCCACCACCTCCCCACCCCCGCCACCACCCAGATGCTCGCCTTCTACGGCGTCTTCGCTGCCGGGTTCGCCACCCGGCCGCTGGGTGCGCTGCTGTTCGGGCTGCTGAGCGACCGAGTCAGCCGGCGGGCGGCGCTGGCGGCCAGCATGGGGCTCATGGCGCTGCCCACGGCGCTGGTGGGCTGCCTGCCGACATACCAGCAGGTGGGTGGCAGGAGCGGGGGATGGGGAGGAGGAGGAACCTGACAAGAGCTGGGGGAGAGCTGGGCGGCTAGAAGGCGAATAGAAGGACCGAGACGTGCGCGAGCATGAGGGAGAGGGCAGGTGGCTTGGCTTGGTGGCGCAGGTAGCACGGGATGCTGAGGACTCAGGGGCGCTGCCATGCTTCCCATTCCCCTTCCTTCCCCGGCCTCACACCCCCTCACCCCCCCGCACACAGTTCGGGGTGGGATGGGCCGGGTTCAATTAGCAACCCATGGTGAAGCCCCCTCGTCATGCAGCTCGTCAGTTTCCCCTTGCTTACCCCCCTCCCCTCCGCCTCCCAGGTCGGTGTTGCCGCGCCGGTGCTGCTGGTGCTGCTGCGCGCGCTGCAGGGCCTGGCGGTGGGCGGCGAGTTCAGCGCCACGCTGGTGTTCCTGGTGGAGCACGCTCCGCCGCATGCGCGCGGGCTGGCGGGCAGCTGGGCATTTGCAAGCGTCATGGTGGGGACTGGGGCGAGGGGAGGAGGAGGGGAGATTGGGGTGGGGGTTGGGGCGGCGAAAGTGCAGAGCGCTGTAACCGCAGTGGTTGCTTGGGTGCGGTGGGCGCGGTGAGGTAGGGGCGCTTGGTGGGTGGCGGCTCTCAGTCAGGATGGTTTTCACAGGGTACCATCCCTCGCTTGCTGGGGACACATCGCTGCATGACCCCCAGCCCAAAACCGCACCACATTACACGCCCGCGCACCCATCGCACGCCTCTATACCTCCGTATCTCCGTACCTGCCGTACCTCCCCCCCCCAGATTGGTGTGCTGGTGGGCAGCGGGGTGGCCACGGGGTTCTCTCTGGCGCTCAGCGAGACGGCGCTGCTGGCCTGGGGCTGGCGAGTGCCGTTCCTGCTCAGCCTGCTGGGAAGCGGTGTGGGGCTGTACATACGCAGGTGGGGTGGGGCGGGAGGGAGGCAGGAAGGGCTAACGGATGTACGGGGGCGTGAAGGGACGGGGGCTTCATTCTGCGTGTCGTCAGCCCGCCTACTCTAGCGCGTCAACACATCCTTCTCTATCACTTCGGGTCTGCACGGAACCTTTGGAACCCCCACCACCTCCTCCATCTCCCCAGGCGCCTGCGTGACCCGGTGGCGGAGGAGGCGGACGAGCCACACCACCCCCACCCCCACCACTACACGCAGCAGCTGACAGGCCAGGAAAACGGAAGGAGCAGCAGCAGCAGTAGCAGCGGCATTAGCGCAAACTCTAGCACTAGCAACATTAATAGCAGCAGCACTAGCAGCAGCACTAGCGGTAGTCGGCGGGGCTCGTTCCGCCGCATGGCCTCCGGTATCGCGCAGGTCATCCTGCTAGACTTCATGAACGCAGCGGGCTTCTACCTCCTCGTCATCTTCCTGCCGCTCTACATGCAGACCTTTGTCCTGCTGCCCCACGCCACCGCGCTTGCCGTCCACACCTCCAACATGCTGCTCTATCTGGGCCTTATCCCGCTGGGCGGCTGGCTGTCCGACAAGTACGGCAGGACGCGGGTGCTGCTGCTGCCGGCGCTGTGCATGGCGGTGGGGTCCTACCCGCTGTGGTGTCTGTTCCGGCTGCAGCGGCATGCGGCGGCTGCCTGGGCGGCGCAAGCGGGGCTGACGGTGCCCATGGCGCTGTTCACGGGGGCGTTGCCGGCCACCCTGGTGGCGCTGTTCACGGCGGAGTGCCGGTGGGTGGGGGGGTGCGGCTGGGTTGGGGGGTGCGGGGGCTTGTGTGATCCTGTACGGCGGGGTGTTGGCGCTGCTGATAGTGCAGCCGGCCCATATTCCTCCCACACTCTTAACCCGCTCCATCCCGTCTACGTCTTCTCTTACTTCCCCGTCTACCTCCCTGCCGCCCCGGACTCCGTTGCTTTACTTCTCATTTATTTTATCCCCGCCTACCTCACACCCCTCCCCTCCCCACCTAGCTGCACCGGTCTGTCCATCGGTCACAACATCAGCATGGCTGCGTTCGGCGGCACCGCCCCGCTGGCCGCCACCGCGCTGCTGCGGGGCACGCGGGACGTGGCCTCCCCCGCGGCGCTGCTGGTGGTGGGGGCGGCGCTGAGTGCGGGCGGGGCGCTGCTGCTGCGGCGGTGGAAGATACGGTAGAGGGCAGGGGGGAGCAGGGATAAGGAGGACACGACTAACGAACCGGAGCAGGGAGGCAGGGGGAGAGGGTGGGAGGGCAGGGAAGGGGAGGAGGAATGATCAACGTAAACGGATAACTTCGCAATGTTTGAAGAATGAAAGGCAGTCAAGTGGCGGGGGAGTGCAGGAAGGGGGTGCGGGGCTTGGGGAACGGGAGGCGTTGGGCGGGATGGAGGATTTAGTGGCAGGCAAGGCGCTGTGGGGGCTGTGGAGGTGTCGGTGGGTAGAGCTGAAGGTGTCAGGCGGAACGCTGCGAGCATTCCATGCGGAGCGAGTGGCTAGAGCAGTTCTGGTCGGCATGCTGAAGGGGGCATCATTGTTATCGGAGCTGGCCGCTGTGGTGTGGAAACTCGGTGGCTGCTCGCGTAGGCAGGATTCGATGGGCTGTAGGCGCCCTGGCTGATGTGTGGCGGGGCGAGGGCCACAGCTGGGATAAGCTACTGGCATAGGTGCAAGTTCGTACTCGTGTTCATACTGTACTACTATGCTGAAACGTCTTATATACATAGCAGCAACCATATACTTTATTTGCTTGTGTGTTGCGTGGAGGTGACTATTCGCGCTCCAGAGAACAGTGAAATGCCCCGTGGGTCAGATATTATATGTGCATAACTTGGTGCCTCGTCGCGAGCCGTCTGCAGGTCGCCATTAAGCCCCGTACGTGATATGGGTTACACTATGTATCAACCCACAGTTACTGCCCAGCTCCCGGGACTATGCCATTTTGGTTGGCCATTCTCCAGTTACTAGCGAGGTGCCTCCAGCAGGAGATACCAATAAGCATACTGCATTACTGCATTAAGTTGCTCACTAGCAACTTGTGTGATGGCATGCGCTGATATTCGCTGAGGGGTCGTCGTACAATACCAGCGAGGGAATTGCCCTCAGTAAGACATGCGCCAAGCAATAGAATCGCAAAGGCGACTTTACGTTTTTACCAAATAGTAATTCACGAAGGGTAACACCTTTTGCATAGGAGTAAAGAGTAACAGAGCTTAACCATGGCGAAAGCCAAGGCTCCTCCTCCACCAGCTAAGAAGACAATTAGGTATGCATAATTTACGAACGTTGTCGCACGCTTTCGCCGCCTGTCAGCCGCCATGAACATTCTCCTCGATGCGCCGCAGGAAACCAGAGGCGTCAGCACCGGCTGGGGCGGCAATGAAAAAGGTAGGCGAGCATAGCGCTCTCGGTTGGCCTTGGAAATGTCCCTCGCTTGTCGGCCGTGTTGGTTGCTACGACGATGGAGTCGACTCGACGCCGTCTCTTGTAGGGAAAGGCACCGGCTGCCGCGATGGTTAAGCAGACGAAACAGCAGCTTGCAAAAGGCGCGAAGGGTGATCGCGGGTTCTCTGACGAGAACGCTAAATGGCTAAAATTGAAGCGAAAGCAGCCGGAGCCGGAGGAGGAGTTGGAGGATGAGGAGGTCGACGGTAAGTGGAGCGAAGTCCTTTCGGAGGGGTGGCGGCATAGGCGGTTGACAGACCGGTGTCTGTCTGGGTTGCGGGCATCCCCATTTACAAGGCAACTGGGGTTTAGGACTGGGGTGTCTGCCTTGGGGCTGGCGGCGGACGCTTTGTGGTTTGCCGCCAAGGAACCCTGTGTCACTTTCTGCACCTTACCCACATGCGCAACTTGCTCCCTAGCAGGTGAGGAGGACGTGTCGGATGATGATCTGGGCATCATGGACGATGAGTTCGAAGGCGAGGAGGGCGAGGAGGAGAGCGGCGATGGCGAGGGTGGGTTGGGGGCGCCTGGCGGGTTGGGGAGGAGGGTGGACGGGGTGGGGGCGAGGGGGTTGCGGTGAGGAGGGTGGGTGGAAGGGGAAGGGGGGGCCCTGGTGTTGTTGAAGAGGGCGGCTGACCTGAGGGTGCGCTCCTATCCTGGCTGCAGGCGAGGAGGACGAGGATGAGGAGGGCGAGGAGCTGTTGGAGGGCAAGGAGTTTGTGGACGACGGGGACAGCAGCGACGACGCGGGTGGAGAGGAGGAGCAAGGTGAGGGAGGTGGCTGCCGTACAGTGGGTACCGGGACACTGGGGCAGGGCTGGCGGTACACGGCCGCATTCAGAGATGTGTGCAGAGGGAGGGGGGGAGGGAAGGGGACGCATGCTCGCATGCCGTGCAAGGCAGGGCAGGGCAGGTCGTCAGCAAGGGCTGCCCTGGTTCCTGGGCATGTGGGTTGGGGGGAGGGGGAAGGTGCGGGCGCGAAAGGGCGGTCAGGGGGCGAGCTTGGGTTATGCAGGGGACAGGGGGACAAGACACAGGGGCGCGGAGACAGTAGGGGCGTACGGTAGTGGCCGTGTGCCATTGTTCCTTGCAACAGAGTTACTGACTTGGAGCCGCATTGCACCGGGGCCCTCAGGAGAAGATGAGGAGGGCGAGGATGACGAGGGCGAGGAGGAGGAGGATGGGTCGGGGCCGGAGGGGCTGGACTCGGAGGACATGGCGGCCCTGATGGACGGGGAGGAGGGCGAGGAGGAGGACGAGGAGGGCGAGGGCGAGGAGGAGGAGGAGGACAGTGAGGATGACGAGATGACGGAGGCTGAGAAGCAGTCCATGGCTCTGGACCGCTTCAGGTGAGGGGTCCGCTGCAGGGGGGGGGGCAGGGGCAGGGGGAGGGATGGAGGGGCAACAGGCTTTGCGTGCATATGTGATTGTGGGGTCTGCACACCGATATGCCAGCACGCTTGCTTAGGCGAGCAGGCACGTGTCTTCCTCGTACCTGCCGGCGACGCACCCCACGGCTCGTCGTTTTTAGCTTCCTCCCTCTGTCGTCCTCGCTCGGTTCAGCACCCACCTCCTTCATGCAAACAGCCAGGCGATCCTCGAGTCCAAGTAGTCGCGCTCGGTGCCTCTTGGCTCTTTCCCTTCCTTGACGCCCTCCCGCCTCCCTCTCCCTCCCCTCCCTCTCCCCCCCCAGGCGGCAGCAAGCGGCGCTGGCAGCCCGGGAGGCTCGCGACATGGCGGCTGACGGCGGTGACGAGCTGGACACCAACATGGAGGAGGGGGCCACCTTCACACTGCCCAGCGGACAACAGGTGGGGTGGGGCGGGTCAGAAGGAGAACCGAAACCGAAGGAAGCCGCAAGGGGGCAATAGGCCTCTTGAGTATATGGCGACCTTGATGAGCTGCCTTCCCTCACCTCTCCTCCACGTCCTCCCCGCCCCTCCCCCCGCCCCCCAGGTGGAGGCCGAGAAGCTGACCCCCCCCGACCTGGCACTGGTGGCGCGCCGCATGAAGGCCACTGTGGCGGTGCTGGAGGCGTTTGCTGAGCGGCGCGAGGCGGGTCGCAGCCGGGGGGAGTACCTGGCTCAGCTGCGTCGGGACCTTGGGACCTACTACGGCTACAACGAGTTCATGATCGACATGTACCTCAACATGTTCAGGTGGGGGGGGGAGGGGTCAACGACCATAGGAACCACAGGGGGGAGGAGGAGAGGGGTGTGTGTGTGGGGGGTGGGTGGGATGCGGTGGGCGAGGTGGCTGCGGCAACGGAGAAGGGAGTGTTGATGGGCTAGAGGCGCTTCCCCTGCCCCTCCCCCCTCGGCCTTATTACGTTATTGGCCTGTCTGGGTCTTATCCCTTCACGTCTCCCCCGCGGCCCCCCCTCCATCAGTGTTGCTGAGGCTCTTGAGCTGATGGAGGCGAACGAGGTGCCCCGACCCATCACCCTGCGCACCAACACGCTCAAGACGCGGCGGAGGGAGCTGGCGGCGGCGCTCATCCAGCGGGGGGTCAGCCTGGACCCCATCGGTAGGGGCGGGGTGGGGTGGGGAGGGGGTGGGGTGGAGGGAAGGGTAGGGGGGACAGGGTGACCATGTGCTTAGGTGGTGCGAGCTGTGTGCCGTAGGAGGTGTCGTACTGGGGAAACTGCATAACTTACCGATTTGCACCCCCCCCCCCAAAGGCCCCTGGTCCAAGGTGGGCCTGGTGGTGTACGAGTCCAAGGTGCCCATCGGAGCCACCCCCGAGTACATGGCGGGACACTACATGCTGCAGGTGAGGTGCTGGGAGGAGGGGGGGAGGGGAGGGTGTAAAAGTAAGGAAACTGACGAGCTGTATGACGAGGCTTTACACCAGGGGGGGAAAGAGCGGGAGGAGGTAACGGGGAGGGTAGTAATGCAAGAAGGACTGGTCAAGGAGCGCACACGGATGTAAGGCACACACGCTGTTGCTCTGCTTTCCCTGACCCCCTCTGCCTAACCCTCCTCCTTCCCCCCCTCCTCCCCCACCCCCCAGGGCGCCTCCTCCTTCATGCCGGTCATGGCCCTGGCCCCCCAGCCCGACGAGACGGTGGTGGACATGGCGGCTGCCCCCGGCGGCAAGACCACCTACATCGCCGCGCTCATGCGCAACACCGGCACGGTGTTCGCCAACGAGATCAGCAAGGAGCGGCTCAAGTCCATCACCGGCAACCTGACGCGGCTGGGCGTCACAAACACCGTGGTGTGCAACTACGATGGCAAGGAGCTGCCGCAGGTGCTGGGCGAGCGCAGTGTGGACCGGGTGCTGCTGGACGCGCCCTGCTCGGGTACCGGGGTGGTGTCCAAGGACCCCTCCGTCAAGGTGGGGAGGGGAGGGGGAGGGGAGGGGAAGGAACATGGTGACTGGGCGTGAGATGCGGGAGAGAAGAAGGCGTGCATGGAGGGGCTACCGGTGCAGGGAGGGGAGCTGAGGACACCCGGCACCGGTGCCCTAACACCGGTCTTACTCAAGACCATCGCCAGGCAGCTCACCTCTCACCAAACCTTCACACCCCAATTACCCCCCAGCACCTCACTACTACACCCGCGCACCCGCTCCTGCCCCGCCCCATGCATCATCCCTACACTCCTCCCCCTCCCCCTCCCCCTCCCTCCTCAGACCTCCAAGTCGCAGCAGGACATCTGGCGCTGCGGGCACCTGCAGAAGCAGCTGCTGCTGGCGGCCATCGACCTGGTGGACGCCAACAGCGCCACGGGCGGCTACGTGGTGTACTCCACCTGCTCGGTGTGCGTGGAGGAGAACGAGGCGGTGGTCAACTACGCGCTCAGGAAGCGGAATGTCAAGGTAAGGGGCGGCGCTGGGTGCGGCGGCTTGGGGAAGCCAAGTAGGATTGATGATCTATCAGACACCGACGTACTGTCCTCATGCGCAGCCATGCGCCTCATGTGGGGCCTACCGGTATGTGTGCCCCCTTGTCTTACACCACCTCATCCCTCACCCTTGCATGTCCCTCCGCTACCGCGCAGGTGGTCCCCACGGGTCTGGAGTTCGGTCGGGAGGGCTTCATCCGCTATCGGGATTTCCGCTTCCATCCCTCACTCAAGCACGCGCGGCGCTTCTACCCGCACGCGCACAACCTGGACGGTGAGAGCGGGGGCTGCCAAGTGCCGTGCCCGGGGGAAAAGCCTGCCTCCGTGGCTTCCCGTTTCAAGCTCACGTCATCATCAGAGCGGCCTCCCCAGCACACACGGCCAGAGGCGTAGGCAGCCAAAGACTCATGCGCCCCACATGCGGCAATAGCCAGTCGGACAGCTCTCTTCTCCTAAAAGATGGCACTGTACGACCCCTGTGGCTGGATGCCCATGGCCCCCCGGCACTAGCAACAAAACACCCACCATCCTGGCTCCCTCCCTTCGCTGCCTCCCTCGGCGGCCCCGCAGGCTTCTTCGTGTGCAAGCTGAAGAAGCTCTCCAACACGGTCAAGAAGAGCGGCGAGGAGAGCGAGGAGGAGGAGGACGAGGAGGGCGCCGTGCAGGCGGGCAGCGAGGACGGAGATGGAGAGCAGGCGGGCGCCGCTGCTGCTGCTGGCGGCAAGGGCGGCAAGAAGGCGGCGGGACCCAAGCCTGTGATCATCCCCGTCAGCAAGCCCAAGGTGGGTCGGGTCACGTGGGTCCTTGGATACTGTCTGCACCTCCGCAGCCGCCTCCTCTGCTGCGCATGGTTCCATCTTTCATATGTCAACCAGCTGTCCTGTTTATAGCTGCTGGAGCAATCCTATGACCCGTATAGCCGTATTGCTTGTTTTTTAACAGCCATTCCGTGCCGTGCCTTGACCTAACAGCCTCCCCCATGCTGCCTCTCCCTCCCTCCCTCCCCTCAGTCGCACCCCAAGGGCGCGCAGCGTGTACCCGTCAAGAAGACCGCAGCGGAGCAGCCGGACGCGGACGACGAGGGCATGCAGGCGGAGATGGCGGCACTGAAGGCGGCGCTCGCTAAGAAGGGAGACAAGGCGGGAAAGGCCGCAGACAACAAGAAGCCTACTAAGGAGGAAGCTGGCGAGGAGGAGGGCGACGAAGGGCGCGCAGCGGCGGGCAGGCGCGCGGGCCCCAGCGGGCGAGATGCGGCAGGGGCGGGCGCCAAGGGTGGCAAGGGGAAAGTAGAGGCTGCAACGGAGGGCGAAGAGAAGCCGAAGAAGCAGTCCAAGCCAGCCGGCAAGGTAGGCGAGCGTGAGGGGCGGTGGGCTGAAGGGCGGAGGAGCTTTGCGGGTTTACCATGCCGGGTATCCATGCAAGGACGAATAAGGCATGGCATTGCGGTGTGGGTGGATAGTAACTAGTAGGCGTGCGGCTGTCTCCACGCTTTGCTGTACCCAACGCTATGTCTTTATCTTCTGCTGCCATCTGGGTCTTTGCCGCAGGGCGAGCAGCAGCCGGCCGGTAAGGGGAAGCAGCAGCAGCAGCAAGCGGAGGAGCAGGCGGCGGGACCCAGTGGGAGACAAGGAGCAGGCAAGGCGGCTGCGGGCGGGAAGGGCGCTGCCGCCGGTGCGGCGAGGAATGGTGGGGCCGCGCCAAAGGCTAACGGCGCGGCGGCGAAGGCCAAGCAGCCGCAGCAGCAGGGTGCCAAGCCGACCGGGCAGCAGAAGGGGCGGCCGCAAGGCGGGGCTGCGGGCGGGAAACCAGGACAAGGCGGCTCGCCGGCGGGCAAGAAGTCCCCAGGGGGCCCAGCGGCGAAGGGACCCGCTGCCAAGAAGCAGAAGAAGTAAAAGCGGTGGACGTAGCGGGTGGTTCTGCGCGATCAGGATAGTATTGACTCCGTGGAGCAGATGTGTTTGTGGGTGGTGGAAATGAAGGGGCTTGACACGGGGGAGTGCGCTGCTCAGTGGGCGCGCCAAAGAAGGCGCGGTGAAGGAAGAGGTGCTGGCATGTGTTAGGGTGTAACGGGGACATGCGGCACGGCAAATTGCAGGAGCACCCTCTAAACGGGATGGCGGGCTGCTTGGCACAGAATAGCGTACGGCTGCTGTGCCGAGCCTGTAACGAACAGGAATCGCTACCTCGTGCTGCGTAGACAGAGCTCCTGCAGCCATGCTGCTTACACAGTGCCAGGATTCCCCTCGTCAGCGGCATCACTTCACATGTGGCCGACCATCTAGCGCACGTACCGGCAATACTCGGTTGCACGATAACTCGATTTTGGCGCTAAGATTTAATAAGCTAGAGCCAAGCGTGTACCAAGTGAAGCGGCACTAGCAGTTCAAACTCACGGCGGACTATCCACATCGGCAACGTATGAGTCGCCACGACAGCCGTCTAAATGCTAAAGTTTGGCTCGGCTTCGTGCCTTTGCCCACGCTAACCGTACACATACATTCCGGAAATGCTTGAGAGAGACAGGTATTATATGCAATTCCATGTACAGAGATGCTATGCACGTCATATCTATCGTCGTCCATGCATTCTCAGGTCGAGATGGCGTCCCAGGAGGGCCTGCACGAAACCCTGACCGGCGTCGTACACACGCCGACTGTTGGCCAAGCCAGAACCAGCACGACTCATACATCGCATGTACGCTACAGCCCGCGGTGCCAGAAGCCCGCCTGTGCTGGTCAGTATTGATAGTCCAGCGTCATAATCGCACCCAGGGTGGGTCAATCAGCTTACATGTACGTCAATCGCTCAGTTCGTCAATAACGCTTCTTCAATAACGCACGCATGTGGCCACCGCTCGTGCCGACTCCCATGGTATGCCACCCACATGCCAGGATATCCAGTGAAGAGTAATCGCCTCGATACAGCAGGTCCAGGCTGAACGCCAGCTTCAGGTCAGCAGCCTGCGCCGTCACATCTCGTCCCCGAGCTCTCTCTCAGTCGGGATCAGGGCGGCGGGGTGGCAGCCTGCGCCCGCCGCCGCCTGCTCGTCCGCATGCAGCAGCCGCCGGATGGCCTCGCTCTTGCGCTTGTTGTGCTTCAGCTGGACCTGTCAGACACGAGCAAGGTTCTTTCAAGAACCAAAAGAGGGCGCAAAGGCTGCTTCACACGTGTTCCGTTTCTGTGTAGGCGAATATGGGCACACCCTTTACCCCATGCCCCGTATGGTACTACTACGGCACAGCTACGGCCGCAGCAACCACGTGATCTATACACATCAAGGGGCCCCCCTTCAACCGCCACATCCACTTCGCACCTCCGACATCTTCTCCAGCAGCTTGGACTGCCACTGCAGCTTGCGGCGGCTCTCCGCCAGCTCCGCCACCTCGGTGCGAGCCCGCGCCGCCGCCTCCAGCGCCTTCGTCCGCTCCTCCTCCAGCTGTCGCAGCTGCATGGACGCCCGGTACCACATTTACATGGCCCCATGCAGGGTTAGTGGCGGCAACGCAGGTAATCCCAAACACGCCTGGTACGCTCCGTTCCAGTCTTCCCGGCACGTTGTTGCAACCCCTACGCGTGCCCCTAAACACTTCAGGTGCATGCCACCCAACGAGCTGCACACGCCCAGCGCCCCACCCCAGCCCACCTTGTCCTCCATGACGGCCGAGCTGACGTCTGCTCGCTGCACCAGCTCGTTCACCGCCTCCAGCCGCTGCAGCGCCGCCATGAGCAGCCCCTTCAGGTCGTCCCGCTCCGCGTTGAGGCCAGCAATCGCCAGCGCCGACTCCTCCTGGGTCCTGCGGGGGGCGGAGCAAGCCAGGGGGTGCAGGTTGGTGGGGTGCTCGTAGGGGACTTGTGACGGTAGGGGTAAAGGGGGATTGTAGGGGGCACGCGTGCTCCCTGTTCATGGTATGCGGAGGTCCGCTAGCTACGTAGGTAGCTGTTACACATCGGCTTGGTTGGGTACTCGGGACTCCGTGCCCCGCGCGTCCTACCTTCCACAGCTTGCGAAAACGGCTGCCAGCCACCAAACCTGACCCAAATTCCACCGAGCAGGCCCTACTCCTTGCAGCCGTCCCCCCCCGTCCCACCTGTGCAGCGACCCGTCCAGCTCGCGTATCCTCTCCGCGGCGCTCTCCAGCTGGCCGTCGCGGCTCTTCAGCGCCGTCTTGAGCGCCTTGATGTCGAGCGCCTGGTGCTCCAGCACACGCTGCTGCCGCTTGTACTCCAGCTCCAGCTTGTTGGCACGCTTGCGCTCCTCGATGGCCTCGCGGCGCAGGCGAGCCTGCAGCAAGGCGCGTGTGACCCAGATCGGCAAGCAGCGTGTTAGCCGGCATGCATACAGGTGGTGCGTTGGCTAGTAGTAGGAAAGCCTGAGTCCATTAACTGCTTACGCATGGCACTCTGGGCTAAAGCTTCCTCCTGTGGCGTTCCGGAGAGGGACTTAGGGTGCAATCGAAGATGCATGGCCGCACCTTTTCGTGCGCCCATGCTGCTTCGGCCTCCTTGAACTGCGCCAGCACGTTGGACAGCGGCGTGTGTGCCGGGATGCTGCGCATATGGTCCATGTTGCGCACAGCGGCTCCAAGGCCCTTGCTGGGGCCCACAGCAAGCGCTGATTGCCGGGCGGTTTTGCCGCCAGCCTTGACCTTCTTACCAGCGCCCCTACTGGTACACGGCGCCGAACAAGGACGCCTTTAGTATGAGTCAAGTGTGCAACGGGCTTGCTAGCATGCTAATGCCTGCTAGTAGCAGAGCCGGTTCGCGCACATATGCGTTGGGTGGCAGGGGTGAGGATGGGCACAAGGATGGGACGACGGCAGCCGTGCTATGCGTACCGCTCAGGCTTCGGGCTCCGCGGGGCTGCAACCTCCTCTGCGGCTACAATTGCTGCTAGGCCGCCAAGGTCCTCCTGAAGCGCCTGCTGTATGGCAGAGCTTTGCGCCTCCGCGCTGCTCATGGCACGCTCCACGCGGCTTATCCGCTCGAATAGGTCCGCCATGCCTTTCCTGCCCCTGCACTTCAGAGTACTTTCTATCAACCCCCAAGCCAGCATTTTCTCTGGGTTGATCCGCAATCATACCTGTCGACCGCTGCTGGGTCCATTCCTCGCCCATCTGCGGGCTGTGAGACCCACAAGGCTATGCATCATAAAAGCTACCAGAAATCGTACACCAGAACAATATCCTTTGTTACATACCTTTTGTCTAGGGCTTCGCGCAACTGCTGGAGGAGAGGGAGGGCTTGGAGGTGCAGCCCCGGCACCTCTCACATCCACGCCAAGCCGCGTCAAGCGCGCCTTAAGCTGATTCAGGTCTACACCGGATGCTGCCATACTCCCGGCCGGCAAAAGCTGGAACGGAAGATGGCAGCCCAAAGAGCTTTGACTCTAGGATTGACTACAGGGAAAAGGTCGCCCCCAGTCCGTCGGCGCTAACAAATGAGGTGTAGTAACATAAAAAAAATATAGTTAGGTAACAAGTACGCTTTCTTGCTATGCAGTAGTTGGGCGTCGCGGGTGTGTACTGGCGGTGGAGCAAATTTAATACGGCTTTAACTTATTGGAAAGAGTTAACCATGTGATTCTTCCAGTTGTTACTTAGGGCTGTTGGTAACGTGCAGGAGGTAGGCAGTCGGGACGTCCCATCTTCCCGACATTGTGATTAGACTGATTACCGGAATTGCGTTGAATCGCGTGAATCGTTGTAAGCGCCGTTACATAGGTGTTGATCGCAAGAGGCATATGCATTATCTTTGCAATCACTGTAATGCAGAAGTCCATAGATTAACCAGCTCACAGGCGCACGCCTTGCATGATGCCCTCGTGCAATAGGTAATATATAGTCACCTTGGTAAATAAGATGCGTTGCGGCCTCCGCAGCCTACTAACAAACCGTTTGCAAGGTGCAACATCCTCTGCGTTCAAGAACCCCTAACCAGCCGCAACGTCAGGTGCACCTTGGTGATGGGCAGTGGTAAGTGCAAGCGCACGATGCACAAGTGTTGCTATGCCCGATCTAAACCACCACATGCAAGGGGTGTAACGTTTTTATGAAGACAAGTCGTTGATTGCCGCGCCCAGTGGCCAAGCAGCTTCTATGTGTTGCCCGTTGTACTCGACCTGCTTCACCAGCGTCACCTTCATCGAGGGATCCAGCTTAAAACCCTGCGGAGATCAGGACCGGCATGGGGTGTTAAACATGTCTATTTGTACGAAGAGTCGGGACATGGCACGCCAAACGGACGCATGCACACTCCTAATGTTTTGCTCTGGTGGTGCTCGTCAAGCCGTCAACAGGTGCTCCTCAAGCTTCGTCGTAAGAAGTATCGTTGCTCCTGAGCACCCAGCCACGCACGCACTGACTAGCACGCCTTGCACACAGACAAAAAACCCATGCCCACAGTCGCTCATAGAACCCACCTTGGTAAGCATTACGTTGCAGTATGTGAGGTCTAGGCATAAGAACTGGGCGGCGTCACGTTGCAGCTTGTAAGACTTGGTGACGGCATCAAGACCTTGGCTGCATACTTCCGCGGCCTTAGCCTCAAACTCCTGCAGGTTACAGCAACAGCAGGCGACGTCATGGCTCTGCCGTTGCGCAAAACACTAGCGGCTGCCATGCCATGCCTGCCATGCGATGCCATGCCACTGCGTTCATTGCCGTGGCGTACATAGCAGCTGAGCTGAAGCAGTTACTAGTTTAAAGACCCTCCCCATTTCTTATCCGCAAAATTGAAGCGAGCGAGCATCCTTTCATCAACATCCTGAGGCCCGCGCTGACCTTGGGCGTGGTGGGCCACATAGTGGCACTCTGGTCCTTGATGATGCCTGTGTCGACGGCGCGGTCCCAGAAGTACGACGACACATAGTATTGCCGGCCCTTGCTGAGGCCGTTGCCGCGCCAGGCGCCGTTGAAGGAGCACTGGATCTGCACAACATCGCGTGGGTTAACAACACATGGTCGTCATTAGCTACTTCCATACACCAGGGCGTGGGAATGGGCGGAGTTTGCTGCCAGGTGCGCCATGTCACTGGAAAGAAACAGGACCGCGGACCGTATTTCCTACCTGCTCCGCGCCGCAAGTTAGGTTGGACTGCAGGGCCGCAGCGCCCAACGTGTTGCACTTCTTGGAGTCCGCGCTGTCGCCAGCGGGCTTATAGCTGTAGTCCTTGCCAGCATAGGCGTACTTGCCAGCCGCGCCGGTAGCGAAGCACCCGTTGGAGCCCGAGGTGCCAGCCTCGATAAGCTTGGCGCGACCCGCCATGAGACCGTAGCCCAGGTACGAGTGCACGTACACGTTGAAGGTCTTGCCCGCGCCGTGCAGGACGGTCACGTAGTCCCTAGGAGGGTAGGCAGACATGTCAGAATGCGATCCGGGGTCATACCTCTTGCAAGCCAAAAATACTGTGCGGCTACAGGAGCACTACAGCTCCAAGGACTGCGCCAATTCTTGCGAAACAACCAACCTCGCCCGACACTTTCCCCCCACGTTCTTACTTGGGAGCCGTCTTTGCGTCAGCTGCCTCCAAGGCAAAGGCCTCCTGGATGGAGCCGCCGCCCATGTCGATGGCAGCCACCGTGTCGCTGGCGGAGCCGGACAGCTTGCCCAGCAAGTAGTTGAGCGTTAGCCAGGCGAAGGCACCCTCATCCTTCCCTGCAAGCCCAAGGACAAGGCACATGATCACAGCTCGGACCTAGAACCCTTGGCAGTCCTAGGTAGCACCAACAACCGATCAGGATATCAGCAAACAAGGCATATCATCCTCCCGGCACAGGTATTTGTTACCCCACCAGACCAACCGCCTCCGCCACCCAGAACCCACCATCCATGATGGCCACGCCCCCTGGCGCCAGCTTGAAGGGCTGCTTCTTCAGCAGCTGCTCAACCGCAGCGAGGATGCGCTCAGCCTTGTCACCAGGCAGCAACCGCAGTCCCGCCGTGGCCTTCAGCGAAATGGGCGTGGACGCCTGAAGCGATGCACACAGAAGGAAGAGTGTTCGTTAGGGGCATGAGGGAGAGAGAGAGTGAGCCACCAGCTAGATGTAGGGCTCGCCCCGCCTAGGTACGCGCAAGCAAAGCTTTGCTGGAATACACCAATGCCTTTGACTTGCCATTTGGGTTGGCGGCCTGGGCTGCACAAACAAGCCTCGTTGTGAAGGACCTAAATCCCACCCAGACTACCGTAGACACCGCAAGAAGGACCAGCAACGGGGAAGAGATTACGAGCCGGTTTTCCTTTTCACCCAAATTGCTTTTCACTGAGCGTCTCCAAAGTAGGCTATAGCAGCATGGGCCCAAAGATGCCCACCTGCAGGCTCGCCGGGACCGTCTTGAGTGCTGTATCCAGCAGCGGCTGCAGCGAGGCAGCGGCCTTGGCAGGGTCTTCCGCATAGGAGCTGAGGCCAGGCTTCAGCTGCTCGAAGGTGTCGCTGATTAGGTTCAGCTGTCCGCTCCGCTGCTCAAACCTAAACACGTGCACACGGCTTCCCGTGCTTCCTGCATCGAAGACTATGGCGTACTTGGTTTGCACCTCTGGGCCCACGTGCCGCAACTCCTTGAGGGTATGTGGCCGCTCAACGCGCAGCGGGGACACGCGTGGAACCAACGTGACTACTGCCAAGATAAGGAGGACCTGCACAGGAGGTAGGTAACCCTTATAATTGCTCAACCATGCCAGCCGCTGCGCTCTGGATTACATATCACAGGGTAGGCTTGCAACCAACGGGAATGCTACTGCATAACGTCGAGTTTTACAAGTTTCGACAGACAACCTACAAAGATTTGGGCCCCCCTCTCGTTCTCTTTGGCAACCTCCTTTTTGGAGACGCAGCGTTTTGCGACAACCACGAGCCTAACCCCGCAAGCGCCACACACAGGCCCCAAGGACGTTGCAAAACCCTCGTATAGCTTCTTACCGGAATGGACACGACCAGCAGGACGCCACGATACCTGCATAGCCCCATGGGCAACGAGATTGTCGCTAAGCATGGTCATGAACCATACGCAAGCCATAGACCAAAGCTTCACCTCGAGAGGCTGTAAGACAGCTTCTTATCGACTGACCGCCATAACTTTTCTCCAAAGCCTTCCGGCCGCTTCATGTCTGCTAACAGTTCTGCCTGCTCTGGTGTGGCCTCCTCCTCCGCTAAAGGATCAGGATCGGCAGTTGCCACTTGTATAGGGCGACGACGAGAGTCGTAAATTACTTTCTCTTACAGGCCTTCAGCGTTGCATGTTTAGGAAACAGCAGGGTTTGGTGCGCAGTCTGTTGCAATTTTGCATGGACAGCTATCGATGCAAGGGGTATCACCAAAACAAATTAAAACTCACGCACAGAACATGCTCATGCCCTCCGTAAGTATTATGTGACAATAGGCTATGAAGTAGATATGTGCGACTGAAATCACCGAAGTCGTGCAAACCGTTATCTGAGAAACCAATCCAAGGTGCCGCTCCTAATTGCCAAATACTCGCACGTGCTATGTGGAAAGAAGCTTTTCCACTTTGAGACAAACATATTCTCCGTCTATTCCTCCTCTGTGAGACTCTCCAGGGCAAATTTCTACGCACCGCATACTTCGACCGGATTGAGGCAGATCCACGGAACACCTGTTGTATATATACTATTGTGCATAAACATGGCTTCATGGGTGGCAACCCCTCCCTCATACGCTCGGGCACCTTTCCGGCAAGGTATCCTGGCCAGCCTTAGCCTATGGCGTATCGTGCCTGTGGCACAGCATGCTGTGGACATGTTTTCACACCCTGGGGGTGTCCTGCCGTGAGGCGTTTTGTTGGCAGGCCTCCTCGCTTGGACCGTGCTAACCCCAAACCCGTTCGTGGCCATACCACCACAGGGAAGCGGGCAACACGGCTGGCCGCCACATGCAGACCGGTGGCCGTCTGGACACGCCCGACACCGGATCGCGACGCGGACTTTATCAAACCCTCTTACATCCCGCGCCCCGTGGAGCCCAGCATTACCCAGCCCCGTGAGCAGCCCATCTACGCACCCACCACACCGGAGTTCCGCCCTGCAGAGCTCCCGGTGGGCTGGGCTTTGTGCTGCGATGTGGGCATAGGAACTATGCTGCGCACGGGTCCGACCTTATTTGCACCTGGTGCACCATAGTCAGCCCAGCCCATAATTGTTTCTTTTGTATGCGACATGTTTGCCCATGCAGGAGAACCCCAAGGAGCTGCCCGAGGCTCCTAAGCTGCCTGAGCGGCGCCCGGATGACATCCCTGCGGGCAACCCCAAGGAGAAGCCAACGGAAGGCGCGCCCGACAAGCGTGAGGCGCCCCCTCCCAAGGACCGCGAAGCGGCGCCAAAGAAGTAGCGGACCTCGTGCATGCATGGGCAGCGTTTCCCATGGGTGGGGAACTGTTCCTCGGAAGGCCCAAAGAGTGTATCTTGTAATTGTAGCGGGTGGTTACTGGTTATTTCATAGGTTTTGGTAAAGTAAGGTTGGTTGGTTGTGACCGGTGTAAGCACCATGTACTGGCGCTACGTCAACTCTGTTTGACCTACGTCGTTCCTCATATTAATTTGTTAGTTTTGAGAGCCGGGTGGTTTACGATAATCTGCGCAAAACTTAAGAGAACACTCCTTGGTGCCCCAACAATGTGCCTGTCGGCCATTCACGCGGTGTTTGCCGCTGACAACCCCTAGGTTTTTGCTGCACTTTTTAGCATGTTGTCAAAGCAATTACTTCGCACTGCTTTCTGTGCCCTTCCGTTCCGCAACATGGAATGGTATGATGCCGCCAAACTCGTTGGCATGGGATATAGGGACCAAGCTCAAGCGTTACACGATGCAAGCTAGGCAGCGGGGCAGCAGCCTAGGCATCCAACCGTGCGACGAGCTCCGAAGCGGGTGGCCGAGCCATCTACTTCTTGCCCTTCTTGCCACCCTTGGCGGCAGCGGGGGCCTCAACAGCGGCCGCGGGGGCGGCAGCGGCCTTAGGCTTGGGGGCACCAGTCGGGGCGCCACCCTCGTAGACGAAGGTGTTGCTGCACTTGCCGCAGTACACACGGTCGAAGTGGGTGGCCATGAAGGTACCCGGGCCGCAGTTGGGGCACTGCTTGCGCAGGCGCTGCACCTTGCCCGAGTCGTCCACCTGCGGATGTGAATGGCGAGAGGGAAAGTATAGGGGATAAGAAACGACCTGTAGAACCTAGAATCCATGCAACATGCGCTTGGAAAGAAACGATGCCTGGTTTGCCGTACTCATGGGGCCGAACCCTACCAACCTCCGTAACATGTTGGCGCCAATGGAGGCATACCCCAAGCTGCAACCCCTCCGCGAGCTGACGGTTCCTGACCGACCAATGCACGTACCTTGTAGAACTTCAGCACCCGGAGCTTGATCTTCTTGTGCTTGTGCTTCAGCTTCTTCGGCTTGGTGTAGGTCTTCTTCTTGCGCTTCTTGGCACCACCAACCAGGCGCAGCATGCACATGAGAGTGCTGTCATCGCTGACACCAGCCTCAGCCAGCACCTGGGCATCCTCCAGCTGGATACCGTTGAACAGAATACGCTGCTCAGCGGTCTCCAGGCCTGTGAAACCCAAACAAACATTGAACGTCAATAATAACAATCGTGCTTAAGCGCAGAGGCGTCCAGGTAGATGAAGAATGACAGGGCTCGGATGCTCTATGCATAACGGTACACGCGCATAACGAACGCAAGCACGTAGGTTTATTTGTATGTTGTGTTTCGGTATTCAGGTTCTGGCATAGTCGTCTGAACTCACCCTGCAGGGCCTCCACAGCGGCCTTCACATCGGCGACAGTCTGCGCCGGGCTCACCTCCAGGAGGTGAGTCCGGTCTGCAAGGCAAAGGTGAAATGCGATGTATTAAAACATAGAAAAAGCTCCTTATGGGTTGCGTGTTGCTATTAGGTGGCTTAAGCTAGTTGCGGCGGCACAGCATTGCGAGTGTTCTCACCGGTCCGAACGAAAATCTGCATTTTTCACGGCACTCGGCAGTGATACCAGTGCCTTCCTTGCGCCGTAAGAGAGAGAACGGAAGCAGCGGTCGCCCCAAGTCATTGCGCCGCCTCGTCGTACAAACGCGTCGTACTGCGTCCCTCATTGTGCGCCGTGAACAGCTGAACATTTGTATCCATGCAAACACTGCTGTGACTTAGTTTGAGTTTGCTGCTTGGGCTTTGCGCTTTGCATTTGCCGTGCAGGTTCCTGACTATGCAGCGAAGCGTATGTTGGACAGAGGAAGCACGCAGCGGCATATCCATGTTGCCCGCCTTGCTTATGATTGCTTCGTTTTGCAATTCATAAGCATTGCACCTTGCTCTGAGTGCCCTGCCGAGGTGTATTACTTGTGCTCCTTTGAGATGCGACGGGCCTGGGGCTTCACACCTGCTTCAGCCAAATCTAGGGCAACGGCTTGTGCAGCACAGCAGGCGTTTTAAGTGTCCTAAAGTGTCCATCCGGCCTCTTCCCGTGGGAAACTGCGTCCTCGGCCTGACCCAGGGGACGGGGCGGGGATGGCATGGTAAGAGTGTGCCATTACCAGCAAATCGTGAATGAAATGCCAAGGCAGCTTAAAGTCCCGCTGCATGCATAACAGAAGCACTTGTCCAAAGAGCTCGTCCAAAGAGCGCGGCAATGCAAGCGTAGAGGGCCTGGAGCGATGTGTCACGCAAGCAGCAGCCTTAGCGTCGTGCAGCAAACAACGCCTGGTTCAGCTTTACCCCACTCTAGTTGTACATCTGCTCTCCGCGTTGCCTCTTTACACTACAGGACTGGTATCTTACCACACTAGAAGCACAGCAGTCGACAACCCCAGCTTGCGTCTGTAAAGAATGCACCACAAGGCACCACACAATGACGATTTATTTCGCCCAGGTGAAGCAAATCATGAGCCGCAGCTACTGCCATACGACTAAACCTGCCATAAGGCACTCAACACTCGACTACTACTCTTACCCTCCCTCCAAGTTTATTGGCACTCCGCACCTTCGCCACCACACCTCGTTACGAACCAACACAAACTGCGCTCTCTCCCACAGCGCTACCCGCCTTGCCGGCTTGCCGTTTCCCGCCCTGCTCGTCACCCCCTTTGTTACCTCCTTACTACCGGTAGACTGTGTCGTGCCGCTATGCGTGCCAAGCCCTCTCCCCCCTCCGCATTCCCCCGCCGCAGACCTGCCTCGCGCCTACCAGGCGGTGGACAAGCGGCACCCCGCGGGCAGCGAGGGGCTGTCCAACCCCACCATGACGGTGCTGCAGCAGCACGCGGGCTTCTGGGACAGGTGTGCGGGCTGCTGGGGGGGGGTGAATATAAGAAATGCAAACAACTAGAGTCCCAATCGTCCTCCGGGGGGGGGGCCGGGGGAAACACCAGGCAGCAGGGGGCATGCAGGGACGGGACGAGCAGTTATTCAGGGCCCTCCCCACTGCCGTACTGCCCGGCCTGCAGGGACAACGACGGCCGGATCTATCCGCTGGATACCTACAGAGGTGGGTGCCTTGGGCGTTGGGCTCCGGCAGCAGGATTTGCGGGTTGACAACCGGGGCGCTTTCGGCAATGCCACCTAGCACGGTAGCAGGTACCCCTTCATTTGCTGCACCCCACTGCACCCTGCCCTTGGGAGCTGCACTGAGGGTTGCCACTTTCGTTAGCAGCAGCACGATATCTCGTCTCCTCTTGCACCACCTCCACTGCTGCTCTGCCGCACCCTCCTCTGCTGCACACGCCCCTCAGGCTGCCGCGAGCTGGGCATGTCGATTCTGCTGAGCGCCGCATTCACCTGGCTGCTGCACTTCACACTGGTGGTGCCGTACGTGACGCAGGTACGGCAGCAGCTGCTTCGCACGTTAGGTGCCGTACAGAGAACGTGCCGTACGGAGCCCCAGCTGGTTGTCATGTACGTACGGCACCTGTGTGTGTCCCTCGCAACTGCTTGTGCCGTATTACCCCGGCGCCCACCGCCCACCCGGCAGGACAATTGGCTGCTTCACCCCTACCTGATCATCTACCTGAAGAACATCCACCGCCTGAAGCACGCCAGCGATACGGGCACGTTTGACGAGGAGGGGCGCATGTACCCAGGGGTGGGTGGCTGGGTGGCTGCACGGTGTGATATGATGGTGTAGAGGGAACTTGGCGGCACGGAAGAGGCTGCATGGGGATGTCTGTACGGCGCGCAGCAACACGCGCCAGACGTGAGCGTCGTTTGATGAGTTGGCGCGTCGACGACTGGGTGTTGCTGCCAGCACTGCCCTCCGCAATCAAGCCCGAGAGTCCCTCTTCCTTACGGCCCCATGGGACCCCCCCCACCCACCCCACCCAGTTTTCCTTATTTTTACCCACCCATCGTGCAGAAGTTCGAGCAGATCTGGGGTGTGTTGGGCGCCGAGGAGCTGCGCAGCTACGATGACGTGAAGCGGCTGGTGCGGGCGAACAAGGACGTAGCGGACCCCGTGGGATGGTGGGTGGGTGGGGTGCTTGTAAAGGCACCCTTCTGGGTGATTTTGCGGCAGCCCTTCCCCAACGCATGGGCTAGGTTAACATGGGCCCTCCCACCCATGCACGAATTGCATCCATGCACCATGGGATTTAACCACTATCATTGTAACATTGGTTTTCCTTCCTTTCTCCTCCACCTGCACCTGCCCACCACCCAGGCTGGCCTCCACCATCTCCTGGACTCTGCTGTGGCTGGTTGCGCGCGACGAGCGCGGCGTGGTGAGTCGCGAGGCGGTGCGATCCTGCTACGACGGCACGCTGTTTTACCGCATTGCGGAGGCGCGCCGCGCACGCGCTCTGGCGTCCAAGTACGAGTGAGCGAACGGAGAGTACGGAAAGCATGGAGTACGGAGATGCGCTGTCGTACGTGCTGTGTACGTCAGCGCATGGTGCGGCAGGTTACCGGTATAGCATATGGGTGCGGAAGAGGGGTTGGTACGGGGTTTTCCACTGCGGATCCGAGGTTTACCATGTGTCAGCGGTTACTGGGTAAGAGGGCAGTTGAGCTGATTAGGAGTAGGATCCTAAGTCTTGGCGTGGCGTGGAGGATTGCTAGCGGTTGACAGGTGGGCCGTACAGGAAGAGGCAGTGTGCAGATCCTCGGTAGTGTGTTCAAGGACTGGCCGCCAAACGAACGCTGACCATGGTAGCATTGTGATAGTATTACAGTTACCACCAGCTTTTGCGTGTGCATTTCATCACCAGATGGTCAAATGCAACCTACTTCCTTTCCATGAATGCTTAAAACAAATGCGGTGACGAACCACAATCCTCTCACCTCACGTCCAATTCACGTGTTGCCCTTGTCACGGCTCTTCCAAGGCTTCCCTCCTAAAACACACATTCATGCAGCAGCCCGCGCAACATCCGCCTGGCATCCCCATAATCCTAGCGGCGCTTCAGGCATCATCAAACAGGCTCTCCAGCTATTCTGATACTCTAGGACTACACTCCCTGACTCCATGTGTTGCTTTGTACTGGAACAGCGTCTTCGGTTTCCTGGCCTTCAAAATTGTTGTACTATAATCCACACACTGTCGCTGCTCATTCCCCAATTTCACACCACATGGAGGTCACCTTTCGCCACTCTCACGCGCCCACGGCACCTCCTCCCTCACAGCTTGCACTCTCCACTCTCATCCGCCTCACGTTCCCTGCCCTCTAGACCCATGCACGGCCATACCCGCAAAACCCGCCTCCTCCTCCTCCTTACTCTCCTCCAGTTGCTCCTGCCGTTTTAAGAACACCGGCCCCTCGAACTCCTCACCTCCTCAGCACCCTCCTACCAACCCTCCCATCCTACGCATCCTCCGAAACCCACACTTCAGAATCACCCACCTATCCACCTACCCACTATCCATCCGCTCATGCACATCCACCCATCCATCCCTTCCACCTCATGCGGAAGGGGCCCGCGGGCGGTTGCGCCTCTCACGCCACGTTGGTGTAGCGCAGCAGGATGCCGTCGTTGCCCAGCACGAAGCCCAGCTGCGACCCGAAGAACTTGATGGCGTACAAGTTGCCCGCCAGGTCGTCCGTGGAGCGGTCGCGCTTCCAGGAGTGCCCGCCGTCCTCGGAGCGGTACAGACTGCCGCTGCCGCCGCACGCGAAGGCGACCTTGTCGTCGCGGAAGCTGCGGGGGGAAAAGGAGAACACCCCAATGTGTTGTGGGGATCAAATTGACCAAACCATATGAAACCACAAAGTACAGGCAGAGGTGACATTAGTGGTGTGGTGTGGTTACTCGCGCAATGAGGCGGGGGCAGGAGGGTAGGACGTGGAAGTGGAGCATTGGGGAATCCCGCGGGTAGGGAGGGGACAGGAGCTGGATTGGCCGGCGCAAGGGGAAGTCAGGGAGCATGGGAGGTGCGGCAAGCCTGGTGAAGGCAGGGAGGAGGAGCGGGTACAGGCAGGTGAAGAAGATGAAGCAGGCGAATGGGCAGCGGGCAGCAGCAACGTGACATACTGCTAGCCCCCCTACTGCTCGAGTAAGCGAGCTCGGCTCAGCCCCCAAGGAACCGCACCCCAACCGCAACCTCAGCATTACACCGCCCCCCCCCAACCCACGCAGCCAACCCACCCGACATCCAGGATGCCAAAGCCGCGCGAGTTGATCGCCACGTTCTCAAACTTGTCGGTGTTAATTCCGGGCTGTTCCGAGATCAGCACATCGCCACCCCGGGTGGTCACCCACACCTCGCCCGCGGGCGTGAAGCCCATGTTCTGCAGGCGCCGCGTGGCAGGCCGGTTGTGCGGCATCCAGAAGCTCTGCCCGGGCGACCAGGTCATGTAGAAGTTGCCGCGCGAGGAGACGGCCACGTAGTCCCCGGCGGCGCTGCGGGTCATGTTGGAGAAGGAGCCCTCGTAGTAGGAGGCGCCGCTGATGCCTGGGGGGGCAGGGGGGTAGCATGGGGCGCGGCGGGGGGTGCATGGGGTGCGAGGTGTGGAGGAAGACAGGGGAACCACGTGACAAGATTCTGAATACATGCGGGGCCGGCTGCATGGCGGTTTGGCTGTGGGGTGCGGCGGAGGGCGATGGTGGGGCAGGGGTGAGGCGGGATACGCATGGGGGGAACAGCAGGGCGCGCATGAGGTGAAGGATGGGGTGGGGCAGCAGGTGCGGTGCACGTCCATGGTCGCCTGGCTCATTAAGAGCAAGCGCCCCGCCCGCGGCTGATACGGTATGAGTGCTCCCGGTGACATGCCACCTGCTGCGCCACGCCACTCCGCCCCCCCCCACCCGTTTGTACGGCGTCCCCCCCACTGCCGTTGCGGTGTTGCCTGGGGCACACGTCCACACGACTGCTCAAGTGTGCCCCCCCCGCCCTATGGCCCATGCTGCTCCCCAACTCCTCCCACTCCTCCAACACTCAAGGGCATGCCGCGCCTAGCGGGCAAAGCCCAGACCCGGTGCTGCCCACCCCTACCCAACTATCCACACCACCATACATCGCCCCGCCTCAGAACCACCAGCCTGCTGCTGCCCACCACCCACTCTCCTCTGCACCCTCCACATGGTTAGCTCCTTCATTTTACCACTTTACCCCCCTCCCCAACACCATATCCCCCCGCCACCACCCACCGCTAGACACGGTGCGGTTCAGTGTGGCATCGACCGTCTCCTGCACCGCTGCGGTCCAGGAACTGGCCGCGTTGCTGGTCACGTAGATGGCGCCCTGGCAGGGGGAGGTGGCGCGAGGGGCCGTGTAAGGAGGGGGGAACCGACGAGCGAGGGGTAGGGGTGGAAAAATAAATCATGAGTGCAACAACGGGGAGTGCAGCGAGGGGTGGGGGGGAGAGGACACAGCAGCAGACACGGCCGTCTGGGGAGGCGCAGTGCAGTGCCAGGGGAGAGCTGATGTGAGGGTGGCAGCGCTGCGGGGCAGTCGGCAGCCGCAAAAGTCAACGCTTGACGCCGTTGGTAGTTGTGCCGGCGTGCGGAGACGGTGTATGCGGAGACATTTCATGAGGAGAACGGGCGGTCATGGTTAGGGTAAGGTGGGAATTGGCGAAGGTTGAGGGCCCAAGCGGCGAACGGAGCACGGGCGGGCTGATGAAGAGGAAAGGGCTGCCTTATAGCTCGGCATCGCACGCAGGCTAAGACACCCCTGGCAGCAATGCAGCTCTTCCCCGCCGTACCTGGTCGGTGGTCATCTCAGCCTGGCCGGCCGCGCCGGGTAGCGCCGTGACGCGCACGGGGACACCTGCCAGACGGTAAGGTGAGGGTGGGTGGGGTTTAGCATATCTGCATATGGCATATGGGAGCTGGAGGAACGGTATCTTTGGTAATAAAAGCATGGGGTTGGGATGTGTGCGTGTGTGTGTGTGTTACTGGATAAGCTCACGGCAACCAGCCCACGTGAAGGAAGCCCACCCGGGAGGACGGCTTACCCGGGAGCTTTGAGCTCAGCGGAATGCGCTCCCAGTTAGCTCCACCGTTCGTGGTGTGCAGCAGGATGGCCGGCTTGCCCACAATCCAGCCCTCTTGGCCGTTGAAGGAGATCGAGTTGAAGCGGTAGTTGATGCCCTCGTCGCTGGCAGCGTCCACAAGCCGCGGTTCCCAGGTTTTACCGCCATCAAAGGTCTCCAGCAGCGTCTGCCGTGTTCCCAGCAGGAAACCTGTGCAACACGCGTCACCTCAGGGAACGAGCATGTCCATCCCATGTCCTGCCCCATGGAGTCGGTTGCCCCTTACCATGCTTGTCGTCCGTAAAACCAATATCAAGCAGCACCACGCCTTTGTCTATCGGCAAGTCAACCTACGGGGACGAGAGGGGTTTGGTCGTGCGATCGACGAATTCCAGCCGCGCCAACCAGAAACTTACGCGCTCCCATTCTCGTGACAAAAGCTGATTTGCAAAAGCCGGCCTAGTGCTTCCAAGTGGAAGCGCCAAAGACGCTGCAGCTGCCAGGCCAGCGCCGAGGACCGCACGGCGCGACAGGCCATCGTGGACCTCAGCCTCAGCACGGACGACTACAGCACCACGGCATCGAGAGACGCGCAAAGGCGCAAAGGCTGCAAGGAAACAGCTTGTGTGTAAGGTAATCTTCAATGTTTACAATCCCTGATATTTGCTTGCGGCCCTCACCCTTAACGCGAGAGCTCGCAAGGCTTGGAGCAACCTGCCGCGTATGAGTAGCAAGAGCCATTGTGTAGGCAAAGCAAATAATTATTGCAGTCCAAATTTGGGTCTCAGGGTCCGAATATGGCGTGTCGTTCACGGCAATCCATGTGTGGCTGAGCAACTTGACCCTTAAATCTCACCGTGAAAGCCGCGCATCACCACAAAGAACAACAGCAGTGTATCTATTCCACTTCGTACCACCTAAAAGCAGCCATCCATATCGACTGCCAGGTGCAACACTCTGCACTCATAATAAGCTACCTACCTACCCGCATGCACACACGCGCTCGACCCTCCTTCCCAAGCAAGCGAACCAATCCTGCAAACATTTTTAAGAAATCCACAGTATGCAACATTGCACAGGTAGGCACCCCCTAACCACTGCGCATCCATCCATCCCGCGCGCTCACTTTCCTCCCAGGCGCTGAACAACACGCACAACAAGAACATGCAAAGAAACCAATGCACAAGACAGCGCGCGACTGCGGCCTCACACCAGTGGCGTGCTGTCCACGTCGATTTCGTTGAAGCCCATCATGTGCTTGGGATTCACATACACGAACACCCGACTGCCCACGGGCATGTTGTAATCCCGCTCGTCCTGATCCCGAGTCAACTGCAGCTCGCATTCCTGAGGGCAGGCGGGAGAAGAAGCAACAGCGGCACACAAAACGTGTCAGCACTACATGTGGAACTTAAAACACCTGCAGCCAATGGGCATTTGCTTCTTGGCTTGTTCATAGCTAACCTCTGAACCCCGCCAAAGGAACCGAACCGCATTCTCGCGGCTCTCAGTTAACTCATACACCCACACAGGGAACCCCACCACCCATGCACCCACCGCACAAGCATCCACCCAGCCCCGCCCAACACGCACGCACTCACCACGTCGTCATCGAACCGCAGTGTGTACTTGATCACCCAGCCCAGGTTGGCCTTGTCCGCCACCGTGGCCGGCACCGTCACGGGCGGGTCGTCCAGCGGCAGGCTCCTGAACAGCCGGATGTCGTGCGGCCGGAACATCACCTGGCTCTTGGGGGTGGAGAACCGCATGCGCTTGGCGAGCTGCGGGTGCGGGGAGGGAGGGAAGGAGAGGGAGGGAGAGGGGAGGCAGTGAAGCAGGCGTCAGCAGCAGCGGCGGCGGCGGGGTGCGGTTGCGGTGAGCAAGTGCGGGGCGGAGGTAGCGTGCTGGAGGGTGTCATTGGCCATCATTGACGTTGCAGGGTGCCACACTTCCACAGCAGGGGCCAGCGGGTGTGTAGAGAGTGCTCCCACCCGTCTCCCTCCTTCCGCCCTTCCCAGCTGCTCGCTCCTCAGGTCGTCCTCTCGCCCCCATTGAAGCGCCTCTTCCCCTTGCACCGCCCATATACCCATCCAGTGGGTTCCGATTCGCGGCCACTTTTCTTAACATACCCACCCACTTTCCCACTTTCCCATACAGCTGGGCATACTTTCCTATCCCTCCCAGCCTGCTCCCACCCACCAGCGACGTGGCCGGCACCACATTCGTCTCGCCCACGAACTTCATGATGAACGGCGTGCGCGGGTGCTTGATGATGTCCGTCGGCTTGCCCTGCTGCTCCACCAGCCCCCGGTTGAACACCACCACCTTGTCCGCAAGGTCAAACGCCTCCTCCTGGTCGTGCGTCACGATGATGGTCGTGACGCCCACGCTCCGCACAATCTCCCGCAGCCCCGCCCGCAGCTGCTTCCGCACCACCGCGTCCAGCGCGCCGAACGGCTCGTCCAGCAGCAACAACCGTGGGTTGGAAGCTAGCGCGCGCGCAAGCGCCACACGCTGCCGCTGCCCGCCTGACAGCTGCCGCGGGTAGCGGTCACCCAGACCCTGCAGCTGCACCAACGCCAGCAGGTCCTGCACGCGCTTGTCATGATCCACAGCCAGCTTGCGGACCTCCAGCCCAAACTTGATGTTCTCCGCAACCGTTTTGTGGTTAAAGAGCGCGTAGGATTGGAACACGAAGCCGATCTGGCGTTCCTGTACGGACAGGTCGGTGGCGTCGACGTCGTCAAAGTAGATGCTGCCGCCTGTGGGCTGTTCCAGGCCGGCTATGAGGCGCAGCAGGGTGGTTTTGCCGCTGCCGGAGGGGCCCAACAGCGCCACGATGGAGCTGGGCTCGATGTCCACGTCCACTCCGTCCACCGCCCGGAAGAGGCCTTTGGAGGTGCTGAAGTGCTTTACCATGTTGCGGACCTGAAGGGGGGGCGGGGGTGGGGTAATGAAGTAGGGAGGGGAAGGGAAAGGAAGAGGAGACCCAATGGGTTCCCAACCCAGACACCACCGGACTGGCAGGCGACGAATGGCATGTACGGCGTCCGAGGAGGCCCACCGCTCCTCTCCCACCACTGCCGTTGCCTTCACCATTCTTCTGTTCGGACCGGATTGGGTTTCCGACCCTATGTGCCCCCTCCACTGCAGGGGACGCCACTACATACCCGCCAACCACTTCCCAGCCACTGCTGTCCTTACCCTTACGAAAAGACCAGTTGGTCGTGTGGGCGCATCAAAGATGATTCCCTCGTAGGAGGGGCCCACTTCGTCTGAGGAGAGGTCCGCACCATCTGTTGAGGCCGCCCCAATGCTAGGCCGGGGCTCCTGCGATGGGAACGGGCGGACGCGCTGTAGGCAAGGTAATCGCCCCGCACCAAGCAAGTAGCAGCGGTACCTCGCTTGGTGGTTGTTGAGGCTCATAAGTGGCAGGTTGCCCCACGCTCGCCGCACGGCATGTTGCCGGTGACCTGCATGCCAGGCCACCGAGGCCGTAAAGCCGCCCAAGCCGAAGTTAGCACCCAGGGCGATGTGAATGATGAATACAACTAACGCACCTTTGCACTGGTAGTAATGCTGCTGACGCGAGGGAGTGCTGCGGCCGAGTCACTGCTGGTGTCTGCAAATGGGCAACAAAATTGCTAAATACCTGAATAATATGTAATCAACATAGCCGATGTTTTCATTACGCACCACTATTTGGGAGGGGGCAAGTGGGAGCAGTGTGTGCCCAGGCCGGGCCGGCGCTACTCGCCCAGCCGTCGTGTGTTGCGCTAGCATGGCTAAATAAATTGATTACACAAGTCTATGCACGAATAGCTGCGTTTCATTGTATCGGGGTTGCAACATGACGAAAGTGCAATGCCGTGCAGCTGGCCAAACCGCTGATGCTGGCTGATTCGCACCAGCAGCAACGTAGAATGTTCATAAGCGCGTTAGCAAACAGCTTAATCATAAACACTGCAATCGTTGCATAAGCTGCCCAGACCTAGACTGATGCCAACCATGGCTGAGTAGTTTGTTAATACGACCAATGGCCGAACCTTGTTTGTCCTTGACCAAGCACACCTGTAGACAAGCAGCTATTGCCCCCTGTCGAAGACACCAAAGACGAAGATGGACTTGGACTTGTTGGGCTGTCGCCGTGAGCCAACCACGTGGGTGGCATTTGAGACAACAACGCAGCCTCATACGATTAAGCCGAAGAGGCAAGCGTTTGCAGTTTATGGCGTTCCGTCGGGTTGCCAGACCAAAGTCTCACAGCGAGAATCCTCCCTGTCCATCAGGCGCAAAGGCGCTCGCGGAAGGGCAACTGCAGCGGAGATGGCAGCCATGGTGGACTCCGGGGGAAAGCCTCCGCGTCGCGAACAGCACCTAAGGCCTGAGCAGGTGCGCTCCTGCAGTCACGCGCAGCTGCCCGGTCATGTCCCACCAAGCACTGTCAAGATCCGCCAGCCTTGCAGCTGACCTTCTGGACGCCCTCCTTTGCTTATCTAGGCATCATCCCAGATCTCCCTCAGCGCTTCCTTGTCCCTTGAGCATATTAGCCCAACACCTGTGCGCAATCCCAGCTCTCCCCATGCTGCCTCTCTGCATTTTGCAGATAGAGGCGCTGCGTCTGAAGCGTGAGCCCAAGGACCTGTCCGTCACGTGTCTCGACCAGGAGGACGAGGAGGGCAACGTGGAGTACAAGTTCCGCATCAAGGACCCGCACCCCATGCGCCTGCAGCAGCTGGTGGGTGCCGCCGGCTGCCTACCTACCTACCCGGGCAGGCGGGAGTCGTGGGGCAGTTGGGAGTTGTGGGGCAGCCGGGAGTCGGGATTTAGGGATTTAGGGATTTAACCTTGGGGATTGGGGAGCATCCGATCCATACTATCCAGGTGTTTCATTGGGCGTTAGTGAGCCCCGCCACGGGGAGTGGTTCTGTGTAGTGAGTATAGGATCTACTATCAGAGAGACGGTGCAGGATAGCTTTGCTCGCATGCTCGTGTGTGTAGCCGGTTTTATGCCTACGAGGGCCCGTTACGCCCTACTTCTTGCTCTTCCTTCCAAACCCACTTCCTCGTCCTGCGCCGTGTCTTCGCAGATCACGCAAATGAAGTTCCGCCTGTCGGAGGGCAACGGGGAGTGCTTCTACTACATCGGTGAGCAACCCGGGGCACAACACTGCTGCGTCAACCCCCTGCAGGGCTCGGACCCCGGACACCAGCAACCAGTAGTGACACCCTCCTGGCACACCCCTCACCACGCTGACTATCCTGCTGCCACAACCCCACCAGTCCTTTTACCTAACTCCCTTCCCACCCCCCTCCATCCTCCTTTCCCGGCATGTTTGCCGCCAGGCGTGGAGGATAACGGCTACCCCAAGGGCCTGGAGCCGCAGGACCTCGCTGCCTCCATCGCCACCCTGCAACACATGGCATCCTCCCTGGGCTCAGCGGTCACCCTGATCTCCTACCTGCCGGCCGCTTGGGGCCGCAAGGCAGCACTGATGCGAGTAGCCAGCAGCGCCGCGCAGGAGGCGTGCCACACCGACCTGCGGATCGTGGTGGCGGGCAGCGTGGACGCCGGGAAGAGCACGCTGGTGGCAGTATTGACCCACGGGTCAGGCGGACGGCCGTTACTGGACAATGGCCGTGGCCTGGCGCGCATGAATGTGTTCCGGCACAAGCATGAGATGCAGAGCGGCCGTACCTCCAGCATCTGTCACCAGCTGTTGGGGTACGACGTGGAGGGACGAGTCATCAACTACTCATCGCCGGCGTCTTCACGTGAGTGCAAACTGCATGGCTCTTGATGTGGGAGAGGGCGTTCATGACACCCTGTGTCCTTGTGTATTGCGTATAGAGCCAAACCTCAAGCATATCACCGCATGTGTCCGTGAGCCCGGCCTGCGACCTAGCCGCAGTCCCCGCCTTACCCCTTGCCACTTCCTCGGCTTCATTCAGGCCACCCCAAACCCGTTCCTGTTCCCTGACCCCCGCAGCCCTGACCCCCGCTGAGATCACCTCCGCCGCCTGCAAGGTGCTCACCTTCCTGGACATGGGCGGCCACGAGAAGTACCTCAAGACGGCGCTGTACGGCATGACGGCGCTGCTGCCGCACTACGGGCTGCTGGCCGTGTGCGCGGTGGGCGGGCTGGGGCGCATCGCGCGGGAGCACCTGGCGGTGGCGGTGGCGCTGGAGGTGCCGGTGGCGGTGGTGGTCACAAAGGTAGGCGGCAGGCGGGGGGGGGGCGAGTACTTGTACATTCTGGCGTGCATTACTGCAAAGTTGTACTCTCTGTCTACCGGTATCTTGAGCTCTGTCATGCTTGCAAACCCCGCGCCGCCCCGCCCCGGCCTCGGCCTGGGCCCCCAGGTTGAGCTGGTGTGTGCTGAGCGGCTTGCTGCGGTGGTGGGCGAGGTGCGGCAGCTGGTGGCGCTCACACTGCGCCACGAGAGCGCCGCAGCAGCGGAGCAGCAGCAGGGGGCAGCGGGGGCGGGAGCAGGGGCCGCAAGCAGCGAGCAGCGGGTGGAGGTAGGACTTGGGAAGCAGCGGTGTGAGGGTGTAGCAGAGAGGGGTGTTTCTTGTTAGCTGGGTTACCTGGGTTACAACAAGGGGCCGGTGGCCTGCATGCTACATACTACCAAGCCTCCCTCTGCCGTTCACGACCACCACCTCCACCACCACACCCCAAACGCAGGACGCCTCTCCACTGGTCACCTCCGAGGCCGAGGCCCTGTGCAGCGCCCGCGTCCTGTGTGAGCTGCATGCGGACTCGCTGGCCTCACCCACCGCACGGGGCGCCCTGCGCGTGCACATGCCCATCTTCCCCGTGTCAGCCGTCACGGGGGCGGGACTGCCCGTGCTGCACGCCTTCCTCAACGCACTGCAACCGGGCACGGCACCGCTGAAGGGCGCGGGCAGCGGCCCGCTGTCGGCTGCTGCGACGTCCGCGGGTGCTGCAGCTGATGGCGGGTGCTGCTGCGGGCGCAGCAGCAGCGGCGGTGGTGCTGCAGGTTCTGCAGGCGGCAGCAGCCCACGTGGTGTGGACCGCTCCTCCTTCACCTCTGCTTCCTCCTTCTGCATGAAAGCACCCGAGGCGGCGGCGGTCTTGGCTGCTGCTGCTGAGGAGGAGGAGCTTCCCAATCCGCCCGGCTGGAGCGCCGCTCCGCATCCCCAACAACAACAACAGTTGCTGTACGGTCCCGCCGTCGTCGCAGTAGCAGCCTCCGCCACCACAGCAGACGCACCCACAACAGCATCCAGAGCAACGATTGCAGCAGCGACGGCGATAGCGGCAGTGGAGGTACCGGCAGAAGCCCAGGCGGTTCACTTCCAAGTGGATGGCACGTTTGAGGTGGAGGGTGTGGGCTCCGTGGTGAGCGGCACGCTGGTGAGCGGCATGGTGCGGCTGGGGCAGCAGCTGGTGCTGGGGCCCACTGGCGCCGCGGGGGACTTTGTACGGGTGGTGGTACGGCAGCTGCAGCGCTCGCATGTGCAGGTGCAGCAGGTGCGGGCGGGGCAGACGTGCACCATTGCCATCAGCCCCGCGGCAGTGGAGGCGGAGGAGGCGGGGACGGGGTGTGTCGGCAGGGGCGTGAGTGGAGGAACGGAGACGGTGCAGCTGCCGCTGGGGAGATCGCCAAGCGTGGTGGTGCCGGGTGCGGGCGGGGCAACTGCTGCCCTGGTCTCCAATACCTTCAACGGCGGCGCTGGAGGGAGAGGGATGGAGGCACCGGCCGGTGATTTCGATGATGCCCTGGCTGCGGCGCAAAGTGCGTTGGAGCTCTGCCTGACCGGGGGCAGCAGCGACGTGGAAGACGGCGGCACCAGCGGCATGGGATGCGGTGCGGATGACGACCTGTTTGGGTTCGATGCCGCCGCCAGCGATGTCCCATCTCCGCCACAGCCTGCGTCAGCAGCTCGCTGTGCCTCCGCCGCAGCCGCGCTGCAGATCCCCCGCCAGCCCTCCGCTGCAGCCGCCACCACCGCTCCCTCCTCCTCCTCCTCTTCCCGTCCACTGCACTCCACCACCAGCTTCTGCGCTGACACGGCAACACCGGCGGCTGCGGCGGCTGGTTGGCCGGCTGGCTCCAGGTCCGCAGCTGGGTCGGGGCCCCTGTCCATGTCGGCCCCCACACGCAGCATGTCTGTGGGCGAAGGCCTGTCGCGGAAGGGTGCAGGCGCGGGTGCTGCTGCTGGCGCCGGTGGCTCTTCTTGGAGCCCCTTTGGCGCCATGACCCCACCGCGCAAGGGCGCTGTGCTGCTGGAGCCGGCGCTGCAGCCCCGGACCAGCTGGACCTTCGAGGTGAGGGGCGGCAGCGGCAGGGGGATCCGCTGAGGGCTGGTGCGCACTGCTAGGACTTGTGTGTTGGAAATGCGTGACGTTCATGCGACCACCCATATTGATTGTCTTCTCACCCCATCTCACCCCGTCATCTGCATGCTGCTGCCTGTGCAGGCGGTGTTGATCCTGCTGGGGGGCCACTGGCCACCTAGGGGGCTGCTGTCGGGCAGGTGGCCGCCAGCCGGAGTGGATGAGGTGGGGGCGCCGCCTCACCCCGAAGGCCGCGGGCTGCCACCGCCACCCCAGGCATCCGGGGCAGTGTTAGAGGGAGGAGGAGGCGGCTTGCAAGCGAACGGCAAGACGGTGGGTGCAGGAACCGCCGCCGCAGTGGCGACAGCAGCTCGGCGACAGCAGCGCCGTCAGCGGCGGCAGCGCTCGGCTGCTGGCAGCGGCGGCACGTACGTGACGGTGGTGCACTGCGGGAGTGTACGTCAGCCGGCGCATGTGCTGATGATGCAGGAGCTCTTCGAAGAGGAGGAGGACCTGCGACAGGAGCAGGAGCAGCAGCTGTGGCCGCAAGGGCAAGAAGGCGAGGAGGCCCATGGCGGCCCTGCTGGAGTCGTCCAGAGGGTCACCACCGGCACCGCCAACTCCTCCTTCTCCGAGTTGCGAGTCTCTGCAAGCACTCGTGCAGCCGCGGCCCTGTTGCAGAGCGCCCGGAACGACCAAGGCGCCCACGACCCGCAGCAACAGCACCGGAAGCATTCAGGTGCTCCTCTGCTGGCCGCGAATGTTGCTACTAGCGGTGTTAATGGCAGCAGCAGCGGCAATGGCGCCACCCGGACGTCGTTACCCGCTGCTGGGTCGCCTGCGTCAACACAGCACCCGCATGCCTCGGAGCAGGACCTGGGCTGCCTGGTGCGGGTGGTGCTGCGGTGGCAGCACCGACCCGAGTGGCTGCGGGAGGGAGCCAAGCTGCTGCTGAGGGACCGCTGCGACGGGAGGGTGGCGGGCGCGGGGTTTGTGCGGAGGGTGCTGCTGTGAGGAGGGGTGGCGCCGGGAAGGACTGCATGTGTTTCAGAACTGATGATCTGTTGTGAAGAAATAGCCGAGTGGTGTGTGAAGCTCATGCGGCCGTGTACATCTTAGGACCATTTTCGGGACCGTCTGGGTTTGGTTGTGAACGGCAATGAAGACCCTGCTGTACTTCTTTCATTGGCGTGCTGTCCTTTCGCCGCTTTTCAAGGCGTCCAGAGATGGGGGCCAGCTCCTTTGGCAGCAGCCGCTTTGTAGTTTAGTGACACGAGCATTAGCCGCGCAGACGCGCCGATTGTATACACTATAGACCTACATGTTAAGGGCCAGTTGGATGTTGATGGGAGTGCCAGGTAAGACTCCGCTATGCCGTTCTCTTTAGATCTGCCGCGCCTTTACCCGCTTTTGCGCTGCGGCATTCATTTTACCGCTTTACGTATCCTTGCGCTGCGCTTACGGACACGGGCTACATGTGTTTAGTAGCATTATTCGGACAATGGATCGCCTCCCGAAGCTGCTGCATGGGCTCCACGCACGTAGAGTGTAGTGTGGGTCTATCCCCATGGGAGTGCTCCTGTATAATGGCAGGCTGGCAGGCGGGGCTGGCTGGATCAGTGTCGACGGTTAATGCATAGGCTTCGCCGCTGTAGAAGTATTTGTTGAACTGTTGTAGGGGTTGACAAAGCCTTTTGCGCCGTGTTGAGGGGTGGACCATGTTTTCCCTGTACCAAAGTTGCCGTGACCTCAGGCTTGAGTTCCGGTTTAGGTTGCCGAGATGGCCGTTGCCTGTTGTATCTTGGCGATGCAGTGGCCCCTTTTGTGCACATCGTTGTAAGAAGCGTGGTATGTGGACTTGCCAAGCCACTTACAGCATACAGTACATTACAAGGTATGATAGGCTAATCACATAGAGGAGCTGGATGAGGGGCTAGCCGGCTCCCTGAGCAGTACCTGCTCAACTATGCATTCTATGCTTGACCGCCCCATCAGCTCCGCTCCCCCATCCACTTCACAGTTTGCCGAATACGAGCATACACGCGCGACCACAAGGAAAGGCTGTGCCAATAGAAGATTGGGTTCCCGTTGCTGTCGTTTCAAAAAGTTCATCCAAACAACACCGCTCACTGGTAGTACCGCACCGCTGTGTACAACCCTTCGGCACTGTGGATATCCTCCCCCTGACATGGTGCTGACCCCCTGACAGAAAGGAATCATCGATAGTACGGCATTGGCTTGCCAACAAGCGGCTGCCACCATAAATATACATCCTATCTCTTATCTATACATGGACCAAGCATGCCGAATCCATCGCACTGGCGCGATGTACAACAGCAGCAGGCCGTGTGTGCACGGGGAAAGCTAAAGAACTAAACATTCAAGCTAGACACCTAACCTACGCCCCAGACCTACAGCTACAAATTCCTGGAAAGATGAGGGTAATCGCAATTTAGGGGCCGTCATTCCTAACCTCCTTACGACCCAAGGGTCACAGGGACCGCTGCGGTGACCACAGAGCATTGCCACAGCAGGCAAGCACTGAACTTATGTAGCGGGTACCGCTAATTGCACGCAACGTGACCAACATGCCGGAATCCTCTCAGGGACAACAGCAGGAAAGGACAGCCGCACCGACACAGCCGCCACAATCGCTGCGGGGCTGCTCTGTCATCGTGTACGCCCACCTCAACTACCGGTACCTAGCCAGCGGTTGCCGTCCATTACGTACCGTGACACCGCAATCCTCACCTCTCCCCGCCTTCTTTATTGCAAGCACCTCTCTCAGACCCAAATGCGGACGAGCCAAGCGCTTCAAAAGCACCCCGATCTAATCAGGAACGCAACGCGCAACCCGCAAACTACACCGCCACAAGCCCCGACCCGCCCACCTCCCACAAACCCATGACAACCCCTGCTGTCCCACTTTCACGCCTCCTCTCTCTATCCACCTCACGCGCCACCACGGCCGGTACCCGTCAGCGAGCCCATGCGTGACAGGTTGGGCGCCGGCGGCAGCGCCCCGCCCACCGCCGGCCCGCCTGTCCCCGAGTTATCGGGCCAGGCCACAACGCGCGGGTTGAGGGAGTCCGCCATGGCGGTGGAGGTGATGGAGGGCCCGCCGGCCGCCCCGGAGATGGAGGTGGAGGCGGAGGCGGCGCTGCTGGCGGCGCGCATGCGCATGTTGGCAAAGCGGTTGCGACCTGTGTGTGGGGCGGCGGTGGGGGCGGGGAGGGGCAAGGAGGGGAGGAAGATGAGGAAAGACGGGGCACGGTACAGGCGGTGAGAGCTGAGCGGGCGCGTCATGGACGAGCTTAGGTAAAGCCGGTTAACACATCAGGAAGGCAACACCTTCCTACAACATATCCGCCCTTCCGCTCCTCCTCATTCAACGGCCTCCATCAAGGCCATTCTCCTCCTCTCCCCGCCCCTCCCCTCTCCCTCAGGACTCACTGTGGTCCCGCTCCTTATGCGGCGCCGCGGGTGCCTGCGGCTGCAGCAGCCTGGGCCAGATGCCCCCCCGCGTGCCCTCCTTGGCAGGTGGCAGCGTGCGCGGGTCGGTATCCTGCAGCACGGCGAAGGAGGGCCCCAGGAAGGAGGGCGGCCGCAGCTCGGGGAGGCCGAAGCCGGCGGGGCGCAGCGCCTCCGGAGGCACGCCCGCTGAGATGACCTCGGATGCGCTGAAGCCTGCATGTGGCGGTGGTGGTGGCGATGGTGGGGTGATGGGGGTGGTCGGGACCGTGAAGGCGTTAGGGCGTGCGCAGGTGGTGGCGATGAGTACGGACAGGGAAGCCAGTGACACTCTAGATAAGGACACCGGCAAACCGGGCATGAAGCGGGCACCGTAACTACTGCTCTACACACGTTGCAAAGCCGTCAGGCGCTGCACTCCTCTTCCCCATTCCACCACCCACACACACACACACACACAGTTATTTTAACACACACCCCGGCCAGTTATTTTAACACACCCCGGACTTCATCTTCCGACATCCCAGTACGCTCCTACTCGCGGCCAGTTTTCTTAACACACACCCCGTCTCACCCGCTCTTCGTAGGTCCCACGCGTTGTCAATGCCCCCCGCCACCATCTCCGCCGCCGAGTACCCCGCGGCCCTCAGCTTCTGCACCCCCCTGAAGCCCTGCAGGTCCCCCGGCAGCCGCCCCGCCCCGCCGAACCCGCCCACCACCTCTTTCACACTCAGCCCCGCGGCCCGCAGGCGGGCGGGCTCGTGCCCCGACACCGCCAGCACCTCCTCCACACCGAACCCCACACGCAGCAGCTCGGACTCGCGGAAGCCTGACGGGGTGGCAGCAGGAGGAGTGCAGCGGGAGGAGGAGGGATCCGCGTTAGTGACGGCGTGCGTAACGGTGTCTTTGCGGCAAGTGGAGCGGGAGGAGGAGTTGAGCAGAGGAATGGACAGAGGAATGAGCAGAGGCGGGGGAAGAGGGACCCGCGCTGGTGACTAGCGTTGGCGCGGTGTCCTTGCGGCGAGTTGGGAGCGGATTGCTGGCGCCCCAGCGCTCTACCAACACTTCACCCTTCCTTCCATCCATCTCATCATCCTCGTCCCCTTCCATGCCTCATGCGTCCCAGGCTCCTCATCCCTATAGCCACCCCTCCGCCCCCTCGCACCCAGCTCGAACAGCTGCCGCATGCTGACCCCCTTGTCCCGCATCACCGCCAGCGCCGGCACCGGCGCCAGCAGCGGCCGGTCCACGCAGTGGTACTCGTGCGCCGCGGAGGCGGCCCACAGCGCCTGCTTGACCGCCATCTGGTTCAGGTTCATCTCCTTGGGCAGGACCTGGGGTGAGGCGGCAGGGGTGGCAGGGGGGTGGCGGGATGAGGATGGCGAGGTGAGAATGCGGGTGAGGTGAGGGTCAGTGATGGTGAGGGTGGCAGGTAGGGAGGAGGTGGTAAGGACCTGGCGACCCCCAACCCCCATGCGTGCGCACGCCCCCACCCGCGCCGGCACCGCTACCTTTTTGTTTGCGGTTGCCAAGATGTTTCGCAGCGTCACCAGCTCGGACTGCTGCAGGTGCTCCGCGCCGCGGTACATGTCCTCCAGGGTGACCTGGGAGGGGAGGGGGGGGCGGGAGGGAGGGAGGAGTGAGGGGGGAGGGGTGAAGGGTGAAGGGAGGAGAGGCGGGAGGGAGGGGTGGAGGGAGGTGCTGCTGGGTGGATGAGGATGTGGAAACATTGGCAAACCAAGTGAAAACACACGGCCCCGACGTGAAATGCATGCAACATGCTACAGGAAGACGGGTATAGCTGTCGTACGCGTACGTTGTGTTGTGTTGGCTTTTTACCTTTTTATGTTTGTGGATCAGCTCGTCCAGGGTGTACAGCACCGTGAACCAGGCCTCAGCCTGCAGGGATGGCCGGCAGGCGGCAGGCACGGTAGGACGAGGGTAAGCAGTGGTGGCAGGCGGGCGAGTAGTAACACCCAGCGGAGTTTGTATGCATGTGAGGATAGCAAGAAAACCGTATACATTGTGGACGTCGGCCGACCCAGGTGCCTACCACGGGTTTCAGCGGGGGCTTGCCCTTCTTCTTGGGGTCTTTCTTGGGAGGGGGTTTGGGCTTCCTCGCCCGGCGGCCGCGCTTGCGCGCCTCGGCTCTTGCCAGCGCGGCTGGGCGCCCGATGCGGAGCCAGAAGCGAGGGAGGGCGGAGAAGGGAGGGGCGGGGGAGGAAGAAAAGGGCGAGGGAAAAGGGCAAGGGGGATAAGGACCATGGTCACTGTGGCTGTTGTGGGTGCCTGTGAGGATGCATTAACTGGGCTCGAGGTTGAACATGGTGAGCCGGCCAGTACCGGTATGTCCTTAGCGCGCAGGGCTGACATCTTACGTGTTCAACACGGTTGTGCTGGGTTGAGTGGGAGGAGGAGGAGGCCCAGGTATTCGCTTTGGCAAAGGGCTACACCGCACGTGAGACAGTACACACGTGAACCCGATATGGAAGGGAGTACGAAAACCGCGAGGAATCTGAGCCGCTTCCCCTTGCGCAGGAGGGCAACCGTCATTACCTGCGCGAGCGGCATCTTGCTCCTTCTTGTAGGCGGCATTCCAGTCTGACATAAACTTCCGCAAAACAGCGGTAATTAGTGTTGCACGCTTATAGACGCGTTCCTGCAGAGGGCCATTCGACAAGTATTATAACATCCCTTACCTTTGGCACCGCTTCCACATGTGCAGCAAGCACATGCCGTCTCGCCATATGCTTTGCCTCCCTACCTTCAGAGCACGCGCCAGTGCCTCCCGTTCCGCATCGGACAGGCCCTCCATTCTGTCTCAAGGGTAAGCCCTAAGCCGACGCTAACATGATATGGTGCGGTACATTGGAAGAAAGCAGAAAGCAGAACTATGTCGGCACTAGCAACGCGTTAAGATGTTTAGAGGCATGTCATGTGGTGTAAGGAAGTAGGGAGAAGAGGTTAATAATGTATCCTGATCCCAGGGAAACAAATGGAATTAAGGATTATGGCAATTCACTGGTTCTGCCTAAGCGGTTACCTTCTGGCCGGTCGTTCGTACCGTTGGCAAGAAGCCTTCGGCGTTCAGCCTCAGCTGGCAGCTGCCATCCTGGACACACCGTCAGTTGAACGCCCCCTCAGCGAGACCCATGCGGCCATGTGATCGGTCTTACCTGAAATCCATGCCAGCTCGCTGCCCCCTGCCTTTCCTTGAATTCACGGCACTGCCAAACATTACCCCGGGGGGCGGAATGTATTGGTTGAACGAAGGTGGCTTTTTTAACTTGGTACACAAAATTCCCCCGGACCCGTCCTAACCTAAACTCGTCACCGCCAAAGCCATATGCTTCCACGCACTGTCCTCAGGCCCAGTGCCGTACAGCCGATTAGCATCACTGCTGTTCTATACATGTACTAAGTTCTTAAGATTTGGCACTGTAAAGGAAGTGACGGGAGTGAAGGATGCTAAGGTGCACGGCTGGACTAGGGCTGTCTTACATGCACTCTAGGGAACTTGCCCCACCCATAACGCAAAGCGCCTTGTATGGCAGAATGGCACCCTCGTTGAGCCAAGGGGGCGAACGGCGAATGCACGTAGAGTGACCAGGAGATGTGAAAACTAGCACACATAGGATACCCAGTAGCTAAGGCGCCCTACTCCGAGTTGAGCTCTGGAGGTTGGGCGTCCGTTGGGGCACGCGTTTAGCGATCGGTCTGGCACGGGCGTTTCCGCATGTCGCAAACTGTTTACATCATTGCTTTTAGCGCAGTTGGCTCGTTGCGGTCCCGGCATACCTGCTTGCCCAGGCGAACCCCGACGTTTCGACTTAGGTGCGGAACAGTCTCGGGGCATTACAAAGATTTAAGAAAACACCGCAAAGAGTAGTATGTCGATTATCAAGAATTGGAGGCTAGAAGTAGTTTCGCGCTTGCCAACTGGCAGCATCAGGTCCCTGCGGGGCCCAACCGCGATCGACCAAAACGACCATTCGGCCCAACCGCGTGCTTTGCCACTGAAGATAGAGGTAATTGCAATTTAAATACATATACAAGCCTGCTATTATTTGGCCCTGACGAGTGCTAGGGCTGGGCTTTTTCCCGTCGGTGCCTTCCCCAAAACTTGCTGCTTGCTCACGTTAAACACGTTAGGGTGCTAGTGTTTGGCAAACACAACAGTGGGCCCCTGCGGGGGTCCGAACGCCTTAAGTGGCTAGTTTACGATGGACGCGTACGCAGCTTCCATTCCTTTCCCTGCGGACTTGAGGCCTTACCGACCAGCCATTGACGTAAGCCATGACGTCGCTTGTTGAGTGGTCATGCAAAAACTGACTCGTTTCCGTCCGCTTACTTCCCCCAGCAATACCTGGGCCAGAAATTGCGCCAATTCGGCACTATCCTTGCCCGGAGTTTGCATCCTTCGTTGGCGCCTGAGCAAGTGAAGCATGTCATCGATGATGCGATGCGCACGATGGCCCAGCAGGACGCGGCAGCAGCTCCCCAGCGTGCTCTGCGCCTGGTCATACGGCATGACTGCCAGTAAGCTGGTTGGGCCCCATCCACCTTGCGGGTCAAACTTCAGCGGGGAAAGCTGGGTGTTCCTCCAACTTACAGGGATGCAAGCTACCCACCCATTTGAACCACCCACTTTTGGCCCACTTCCATGTCACCATCTCACCTCCCATCCCCACCGCATCCCTGCAGGTCCACGGGTTGCGGTGACCAGGCCTGTGTGCTGTGCCAGTACAACCCCAGCCGCCTGTGCACCCGCAACGTGAAGCAGAAGTACCTGATTGACGACCACCTGAAGGCCAAGTGCGGCGCGCCGCTGCGGGTGGAGCTGGTGGACGAGACGGGGGCCTGCCACACGGAGGGCCTGGCGCCGGGGGTGCAACTGGAGGTAGGCGCGCTGTGACGGCGGGGCTGCAGACTGGCTAGCTGGAGCTCACAAAAGGAAGCCCGGGTAGTCAAGGTTTGAGAGGGTGACCTTTCCTTTCGTTCCCAGTCGCTTCTTTTCTTGAGGCTGGGTGCTTTCCACCCACTTACCTCCCCTCCCCTTACCCCCCCGTCGCACCCTCCCCCCCCCCCCCCAGATGCACGTGCTGAACGGTGAGAAGTACAAGGAGCTGTGTCCCGACAACACGCTGCTGTCGCTGGGCGCCATCCGCAATTGCATTATCAGCCACCACACCAAGGCGCTGCTGCGGCGGGAGGGCATGGCGGACGACCAGCTGAGGGTGTATCTGCCGCTGGAGGTGAGGGGGGGGGCGGGAGGGGTGGTGAGGAGGTGGGGTGTGAATGTTCCTGGGGAGGTGGCGAGGGGCGGGAGGTGGGGTGGGAGGGGCTGATGGATAGGGGTGCACATGTGGCACGTCAGTAGTGGAGCGGGTGCGGGGATGGGGGAGGGAAAGAGGGAGGAACGGGTGTTGGCTTGTCCCCTCTGAAGTTCATCCTCTGCAGCTGGGGATCAAGTCCCTTTGCTTGATTAAAGCGCCAGCGCAACGTCTTGCTTCCGCTTCCTTCCTCCCATCACCTCCCCCCCAGCGCGGTGCCGCCAGCGTGTCCGACCTGACCCTCACCACCAGCAGCGAGGCGCTCCTCAGCGGCAAGGCGCCCACCTTCCGGCTGCTGGTGTGGGCGGTGGAGGCGAACGGGGAGCCGGTGCCGCACGTCACGTATGTGGTCAGCGAGAGCTTTGTGGTGGGTGGGGTTGGTGGGGTGGTTGGGGGGCGCAGAGGAAGCCCAAATTCCCATGCATGTGGGTGGGTAAGTATGTGCTTGAGGAGCGGGTGCATGAGTGGGCGGTTGTGGGCCCATGCCGCCACGCAACGGATGTGCGGCGGACATGTGGGATAAAAAGAAGAACACCCGATGTGTTGAATGAGGCTGTGGGATGAGTGGGTAATTGGCGTGGCATGTGTGTACTGTCACTGCCTCATTATTCTACCTCTTCCCCCCGCCCCCCCAGGTGGCCACCAAGCGCGTGAAGCACGCCATCAAGAGCGACATCCCCTCCGTGGGCGACCCGGTGTCCAAGCTGCTGCACATCGGCAAGGCAACTGTGGACAAGCTGACGGACCTGCGGGGGGCATTCCAGGAGGAGGGTGAGGGAGCGGGGGAGGGAAGGGATGCGGAATGCTTCCGGGGATCGTGGCTTATGCGCGGGAGGGTTGCAGAGTGGGCTGCGAAATGGGCCGCTGGACTCAGGGAGGGGTCTTCGTTGAAGGAGGTGAAGGGTAAGACGCGATCGAGAGCGAGATGGGTGAGCTGACGAGGGCCCTCCTTCCCTTCACGGTTAGTTATTTTCGTCCTCTTTCCCTCCCTGCCTCGCTCCCTCCCTGCCTCGCTCCCTCCCTGCCCAGGCTTCGATGTGAAGCTGCCCGAGTCGCTGTACCGCGTGGAGAAGGTGGGGCAGTTCCGACAGCTGGTGGAGATGAGCGAGGCGAACAACGACCTCAAGAACAAGGTGGGGAGGAGGAGGAGGAGGAGGAGGAGGATAAGGAGATGGAGCTAACAACAGGATGAGGAGGAGGGGGTGGGGGGAGGATAGGCCGCGTTGCGCGCTCGCATGTATGGGGTCGTAGCTGTTCGATGAGGGCAAATCCACCGTAACCCAGCCAGCCCTATCTCACCCACTCCTCCTCCCCCCTCCCGCCTGCCTCCGCCCCCCCCCCCCCAGCTGCGCCACGTGCTGAAGCTCTCCCCCGAGAAGTGGGACGAGGTGTGCCAGCACGCGCTGAGCGCGGTGGTTCCGGACTTCCGCAACCGCGTGTGGTGGTACCCGATACTGCGCATCGGCCTGCTGTACGCGTGCAAGAACGGAGCTATACAGATGGACAACCCCATTGGTGAGAAGTGGACTGCTGGCTGGCTGGACTCAACTGGTGTTGTTGGGCAGCTTGACCGTTTGGCAAGGCTTACAGCCCTTATAGTCGACACAATGATATGCAGTGACCTACTGCAAACCCACGGCAAACCCGCTGCGCCCTCGCCCCTCCTCCTCAACCCCTCCCTTTCCCTTTTCCCCTTCCCCCCACCCATCCGCCGCTTGCAGCTGTACTCCGCTCGGGCGCCACCCAGGACTCGGCCCCCACCATGGTGCCGCTTCAGAGCCTCTCCCCCGCCGACTTCAACAACATTCCCAAACTCAAGCAGCTGGCCCTGCAGAGCTGGTACATGGCCAACCACCCGCAGTGGAACATCTACGGGGAGGGCGTCGAGGAGGCGGCAGGGCCCGGCACGTCTGCTGGTGCTGCTGCTGCGGCTGCGGCGGTCCCGAACGGGCCTGCCCCAGGCAGCAGCCCGGGCGCACCCCTGCCGCCCTTGCTGCATGCGTCCATGGCGCCGGGGCTAGTGGGGGTGCCGCAGGGTGGTGGGCAGCAGGCGGCTCTGTACCCCCAGCAGCAGCAGCAGTCTGCGCTGCAACTGCCGGACATGGGCGGCCGTACAAGTGCTGCTGCTGCGGTGTACGGCGGAGGTGCTGCTGGCGGCGGAGGAGCAGGCGATCTGTACGGCGCCCTGGCGCACTTGGGAGTGCCGTACGGGTTGGGGCTCCCGGGTACGGCTGCTGGCGGCAATGGCGGCTTGGCGGTTCCGAGTCCGCTGGTGCCCATGGGGCCCGGTGGCATGGGGCCGGGCGCACATCGGGGCAGCAACTCCTCTCCGTTTGCCCTTCAATCGGGCCACCCTTCTCCCCCACAGCCTCCGCAGCAGCTGCCTCAGCATCCGACCCCCCAGGCGCAGCAGTCACAACAGCAACACCAACAACAGCAACACCCTCAGTCGCAGCCGCCGGTGCCCACGGCCACGGCGCAAGTGTCGCAGTCGCTTGGGCCGGCGGCGGCGGCGGTTGGGGCGGGGGTGGCCGGTCGGCCGCATGGCAACGGCAGCTCGCCGTTTGTGGCCGGCATGTACAACATCGCGAACAACATTGCAAAGGCCTTTCCGGACTTCCCGGCGGCGTCAGCGGAGGGGCGGCACGGAGAGGCGGAGCGGAACTGTGAGTGTGTTGGCAGGTTGGGGCTGAGAGCTGAGAGTGGGTCACTGTGTCGTAGACGAGTTGCGTATTAAGGGAATTGTGCTAAGCAGGGCAACCATCTTATTCCCTTTTGCTTTACTTCCTATCCTTCCATGTTAGCACTGTTTCACTCTCCGTGCCCTCTTTCTACACTGGTTTCTTCTCAGCTCGCTAACAGCCACCACGCCCCGCTTCCCCTTCGCAGCGCCCCATGCGCCGGCGGGTGCTGTCGCCGGCGGCGCGGGTCCCTCCGCTCCCAGCCTCGGCTCCCTCCTCTTCCCGGGCAGTCTGGAGATGCTCAAGACGGAGGACATTGACACCATGCCCACGGACATGCTCATGCCGCCCCACCTGACCGGCAACGACACCTTCCGCTCCACCGACTGGCTGCAGCAGCTGCACGGCCCGGCAGCCGGCGGCGCGGGGTCCGCTGTGGCGGCACAGCACCAGCTGCAACACGGGCACGGCGGGGGGCTGCAGCCGGCGGCGGGGCTGTCGGGGGTGAATTCGTACACCATGATTGATGTGGCGCCGCAGAATGGGGGCGGTGGGGGTGCGTTGTTGGAGGGTGGGGGTGGGGTTGGAGCGGCGGGTGCAGGTGGCGGCGGTGGGGGTGCGGGTGGAGGCGTGCATGGTGGGTTGATGGAGAACGAGCGGAGGTTAAGCCTCAAGTTGAACAGCATGTCGTTGGACCTGGAGCAGGTGATTGCGGAGAACGCGGGGCAGTCTTAGCGGCTGGCTGCTTGGGGGGGCACACCTGGACACCTGTGGGGACATCTGCAGGGTGGGTGGGGGGACATCTGGGGTTTGGGAAGTTCTTGGTCTGGTTACGGGCCGTGGGTGGGTTTTGACAGAGGAATGGTGTACGGGGTCGCCTGAGGAGTGCTGTTGAGTTTGCGTTGGCGTATCAGGCGACCCCGGCGACTCGCAGTTACCGGTATATGGGCATGGAATGATAAGCGCACGGAATGAGGAGCAGAGACAAGAAAGGCCGTCCCGGGTACGGAGATTCTGAATGATGCTCGATAGATGCTTTCCGTTGCGTGGTACGTTTGCCCCGCCCCCGTCTTTGCTAGCGTTTCTCAGCTGTTTGGGAAGCTTTGTTTGAGGTGAGGCGTATTGTCTTACCGGCATGACATAACTAGAGCGCCGCTCACACGGTAGCCAGCTGGTACGAAGGTTACAGGCTTACCGTTTGGGGTGGGTTGGGCCTTGGCGAAAAGCGTAACCCTCTTTTTTGTCCCGTACGGCAATTTACTGACCTGGCGGAGGTTGGATCCGGATATTTGTTTGACTTGGGCGTTGATGCGCGGCTGTCGGTTTTCGTTTATAAGTGCCACCGGTTCAATTGTGGTCTGGGCATGAGAAAGCGGCTCACTACAGAGGACTGAAAATTGGACAGTGCCCTGCTCCCTGCTCATGAGCACCTTTGTGGGTGGGTGTTTGTGAGCTTCATGCATGTCGGGTATTGCAGGTAGCCGTACAGTACCTGAGGATAGCCTAAATTAAACATATGATCGTTGCTCGTGTTGCGGTTGCGATAAATGCGTGTATTGATTGCTTACCGAAGTTCATCCCTTGCTGCAGCGCCTTGCCAAAGCAGTGCGGCTGCGACTCCTCTGTTGCAGATTAAGCGGGCTAGGCTGTTCCCATAAGTCGTTGGACCCTCTCCCACAAAGCGGTGAGAACAAAATGCATCCACAGACCTGCACGATACATTGCCCCACTGTTCCCTGCTATAGGCACCTTGTAAACGAAACTGGGATTGCACACCCTGGACGCAGGCGTCCGTTAGGGCACCGCATATCGGATTGGGACTCGTTGCTGCACATATCATTAATTTCCCCCACATGGACAGGCCGCTATCCCCGTGTAGCTGAGGCAGATACCGGTACCGCTCTGCAAGCGCACTTCGAAGAGTCGGGGCATGCAAAGCTTTGTAGCGCGTAAGACTTCTCCAGGGCTGGAGCAATCCGATGTGGACATCCAATAGCCCTCGCCTGCTCGGATCTGACTCGGCGGGTATAGCGAGGTGACTGGGCTGCGGGAAACAAACCCTAGAGGGCTGTGGACCCAAAAACTCCAGCCATTTCGACAACCCCCCAGCCTGGCGCACACAGCCTGGCGGGTTTTGCTTCAACACGGCCTGTATACATACCCAAAATCCTGTGTCTTTGCCGCACTACTCTCCAAGGCATGCACCGGCGCACAAGCAACTTGCGCTGGCTGTCAACGGGTCGGTTCTTCATACTAGCTTTCAATGCCAAAAACGCAACAGGAGATAGCGAGTAATGGCCTTGTCAGCGGGGAAGCGCATTAGGGATGCATGTGCCGATCGAGATCTTCGTAATACACTGCAAACCCTGCAGGGGGGCGGCGTGTACGACATCGGAGAGAGCTGTTGCACTGGTGTAGTGGGGTGACAGGAACAAAGGCGTGTGCACAGCTGCTTCAACGCCGAGCGGAGTAGGCCGGTGGTGTAGCTCTCCTGCTACGCGTCGTAGCTTGCGCGCCTTTTCCAGCCACATAGGTGAGTATTAAAGTTAACGGGGCGCACATCACCGACGCAATTGCAGTTGCCGTACGGTTCCCTCGCCTGCTGTTGGCTAGCAAGGGGGATTCCACAAGGCGAGTGGTCGGCCTGCCAAGGAACATTAATTTATAGGCAAAACTAGACGAATGACGGAGCCCCGTCCTTATACAATAGTATAGCTGGGGCAAAGTACCTGTACCCAACATCCAATGCCCCTTACGGCCTCCAAGCCAGGTCCGGGTGCTTGCGGTATCCACTAGCAGCGTTGGTCCCTGTACAAGATGACCGGTTGCATGGGAGAACGGATATGGGCACTGCCTCAGGTGTGCAGGTTCCAGCAAAGTTGGGGTTGTCGCATGATAACCAAGTGCAAGTATAATGTGTCAGGGCACCAACCCAGACCCCAGTTGAGGAGCAGCAATACCCAGAAAGCACGTAAATGCCCACAAGGAGCTTGATATTACGATGCCCGCTGGGCAAAGCTCTTGGCTTTCATAGTGCTAATAACCCAAAGCATTGCTCCTTAGTCGGAAACCCGGAAATGCTAGACAACTAGGGTTATATAAAATGGTTGTAAAATATAGTTGGTCAGTAGCATAGGGCGAGGGCGGGCGCTGGGTACTACGTAGCCGTACCAAGCTACGTACACACTGAGGCACCAGCTCGACGTCATTCCCTCATTGAACCACAATACCATGGCTTTGTTGCTGGCGCAAAGCCACGCTTCCATACTCATTAACACTTAGGGAGCTAGGATATCTTGTATAATCTTAACTTGAATTGTGCTGCCGGATACCTGCTATCCTTGACTTCAGTAGTTTAGGCTTCGCAACGTTTATAGCTTTCACTAGGCCTGGAGCGGCTGGAGCTTGGCACTCAACACGGTACGCTGCGTCCTAAGGGGCTTTCGCTACAGCCTAGGAGCGTGCTTACCTGGGACAGCGCGCCGGCGGGCCCTTTTAAACAAGTCAAGCAACCTTTATATCCTTGCTCTCTCAGAGGCTTCCTCCTGTTACCCCCTGAACTGGCTTTTTGCAAATAGTTACCGACAGCCGACGTCCTTGGGAACGCCTCTTTACAATCTTTTACAGAACTAGAGTGCAGCTTCCACCCTTCTATCCTACGCACGCAGGCGCTCCAACGACTGAGCTGGTACATTCAAACACACTCGGTCCATTTCCCTTAAGGCGGCAGCCATGGGGCGCCGCAGCCTTTTTAAATCCCATCTCGCTTTGTTGCTATTAAGCTGGATAGCATGCGGTAGGTCCGCGCTGCGAGGTCTGGTTGTCGCCTGGCGGGAATGCTGAGGACAACGCCACCTGCTGTTCACAGGTTTCGCCCAGCTGGATACATCTGATGACTTCGGGATGAGCAGCTTTGGTCTTCGACGGCTTTCCGCTTACTACTCGCGGAACTTTGTTGCCCAATTTCCTCAGACATGCTACCAGAGCAGTTACTTCTCCCCGTTTCGGCTCTATTACAAGACCGCCGTCTTCGACCAAAACGCAACGACGTTTGTTTTCCAGCTTGACGTGTCGACTTGCCCGTTTCCGAAGGCGGACTGCTGCCGTCTATGGCTGGACCACATGGTTATCCGGACAAGTAAGGACCACCCGGCTTCCAGCCCCTTACCATTCCATAGGCTAATGCGGAATGCCGTTTGCTATCCCTCGCAGAGCCAACGGCGGAAGTGCTGCGGGTAAGCCTTGATGGGCAAGACAAGGAGTTCGACGTGGGGTCGCACGGTCTCACAATTTACAGCATGGCCGTGGAGCCAACGGTTATCCGCTCCATGCGGCTGGAGGTCAGCACGCCACCAGACGGTGAGTTACCCTTTGCGTGATAGGAGAAAACATCCAGACGCTCTGCGGGGGCATCCGATGAGTGTTTGCTTTTCATGCTACTAATTGATTGCACTACCGCAACCGCAGGCTACAACTATCCTCGCGACCTTTGCCCCATGGGCCGCTTTGCGGGCTCTTGCGACGTTATTTCGTACGATGAGAGCAAGACCTGCTGCGCTGAGCGAGCCGCGCTGCCGTATGAGTTGTTCTTCCCCCCGTCCAGCAGTCCTCCTGGTGGCATTACCCCAGATGTGAATGCGCCCCCTTCCCGACCTCCTCCTCCGTCACCGCCACCACCCTCTCCTCCCTCCCCGCCACCGCCTTCGCCGCCGCCACCTTCTCCCCCACCGCCCCCGCCCGATGGCTGGTCCTATTGCTGCATTGACGACTTGCCTAAGTCGCCTTTCAACCTCAAGTACATGGGTTGGAAGCTCAGTGGATCTGACACTGCGTACCAATTCCAGCTAACTGTGCATGACGTCGCCAACTCTACCGATTTCGATGGTCCGGAGGCTGGGGACTGCTCCCAGATGAACCTACGCGACATGGGCGTTGCCATTTGTGAGTCGAGCTAGGGGCAATTACGGGTTTATAGGTTGGCATGTTGCCGTGTACGTGTACCACACCTGACACCACTTCGATACATCTTAGGCATTGCTGGGCTTCCCGTGTTCCTCATTCGTTGCTTTCTCATTATCCGGGCCCCACATTGGTGGCCCCACAACTGCAGACAACAACCTAATTGTCAAGAGTGTGCAGTTCAACGGCACTGTCCAGAGCCATTGGGATGAAGGCCAGGGCTCGCAGCCGGACGCTAAGTGGGTGTACATTAACCTCTTTAAGACACTGGAGGACTTCGACTCCAGCACTCCCGTGGACTTCGTTATCACTGTGCGCGGCCAGGTTGACGCGCTCTGCCCCGCCAACGAGTACCTCCATTCAGCAAATGCCTGCGAGTTCACTTTCCATGGCAAGGACGGCCTCTCGCACTGCTGCCCGCATGGCGCTACTAAGCGTACTGACCCTACCGACGACTGCTGCGTTGATGACATCGAGAAGGCTCCGTACCGCATGCAGTACCTGCATTCTTACCTCTCAGCTGCAACGTCGGAGTACGAATTTGCTGTCAAAGTGGTTAACGTGACCAACGTAGACTACGACCTTGTGGAGCCGGCGCAGTGCGACCACATGACGCTGGACTACGCCCAGATCCAGATCTGTGAGTAGGGTTGTTGAGGGACAGGGGTCTGCATAGCATTGGCGAAGCGACAGGGTGGTTGAATTGGAGAAAGGCTCTGGGGAAGCAGGATCTACCTGACGCTTGCCTGTCGCAGCTGTCAGCAGTTTTCATCACGGATATGTCAACTAACCCTGCCGGTCGGGTTTTGTGATGCCCAACCTCTTGCCCGCCCACAGACAAGAATGTTGAGGTCGTACAAGTGAAGTGGGAGGAGCGCATTATGGACTTCAATGTCACGGAGGCAACTGACTACTCCAACTGGCTCAACGTCAACGGCATCAACCGCTTTGTCAACGACTTTGACCCCAACGCTCCCACCAAGTTTAAGGTCACTGTGCGCGGCCATGTGCGGGAGCTGTGCCCCGCCGGCTGGCTCTTTGACGCAAGCGGTGCTTTCATGTGCGAGTATGCGCTGCACGGCTCGCAGGGCAACCACACCTGCTGCCCTCACTTTATCACGGAGCCTGGTACCTACGAGCCGGACTGCGGCTGCCGTGACGACACCGCTGGTACCCCGTACCTCCTCGGCTACCAGCTGGCTGGTGAAGGGGACAACCAGACCGTGTTCAACTTTGATCTGGCCCAGGTCAACTCCTCGGCGTTGGTTGACTTTGACGGAGCACCCGATCTGGAATTTGGCGTTGATGTGGATTGCAGCGGCATGGGCGTCAAGTCGATTACCTTTGCCGTGAACCCGGACATTGAGGTTCAGAACGTGGTTTTCAACGGCTTCAACTACTCGTGGCAGTTTGAGCCGTACACGGACGGCGCCAAGTGGCTGAAGGTGCTGGACATTGACTACCGACCGGCTGACTTCCCCTCCGGTCAACCAGTCTTGCTTCAGGTGGTGGCGAAGGGCAGCGGCGTGTCGGAGCTGTGCTCAGCAGCCTCGCAGTTTGGCAGCCAGGCGTCGTGCCAGTACTACATCTATGGGCTGTCAGGTTATGACGAGTGCTGCCCAAGCGGTATCACCACCTGGTCTGCAACCATCCTTGGGGGCTCGCGATAAGGACTTGCTTAACGTTTAGCCAGTCCGTGTGGATGATCAGTCGTGCATGCACCATTGATTGTTGGACGCGGATTGAGATGCTGTCGCGGTTGCCATACAGCGACGGGTATCTGCAGCAGGAGGGAGAGGGGAAAGGCGGGCTGCCCGCTCTGTGGGTGCAGGCGGCGCTTCCTCTGCTCCGCCATTACGTTGTTAAGCTACGGGCTCGATGGGGCTGCGGCGGGGCGGGATGGCCACTGCCCAGGCCTGCCCTCACCGGAACGGCTCCGTGTTTCGTAGCGACACGAGGTGATCAGCACATGGGGCTACCTGGCATGAAACCGAGAGTGTGTGCACTTGCTGAATGTAGGTAGACCGGGCGTTGTTTTCACCTTGACTGCCAACAGACAGATGCACTGGCATTGCCTATTGGCGTGAGTTTTGTGCTCCTGATGGTACGGTGTTCATAGTGCAGAACTTGTCATATCGCCATATAACGGGCTGCTAGGCGCTTACCGCGTGTGACCTGTTAGGACTAATGACCGGTGTTCTTGGGGAGCCAGCGTGCGCACAACTTGATGCACCTAGCTTGGGTGTCAGTGGGTAGAGCATGACGTTGGCATACCGACGTGCTTGTCTGTAAGGTACGGGTTTGGGTCTAACACGTGATGGCAATGACCGCTTGCCCTTGGAATTAATTGATAAGCCATAGCGAGCCTCGTAAGAGGCTCACCGTAGTAGGGGCCGCTGTAGCCAGTGTTTTGTCGGCCTTCCGCTAGTCCATAGCTGCACGGAGTCGCGATCAAAGATGATTTTGGTGATATTGCATCGGCATAAGCTGATACTCCGTGCTGCTTTAACGTGAGGGATGAGGAGGATTGCTAAATGGAAGATGTAATGCAGTGTACAATGTCTACTGCGCCGCCCATTCCCACGCCTCTTAACATGCACAAGCAAAGAGCCAAGCCCCATGTGTTTCCTTAAAGCCCACGCTGAGGTCAGCCCCCTAAGCGCCATCAACCATCGGGCTCTAAACGTCTCTCACGCCGCTGCCACAGGTATCCCGCCTGCCTGCTGTCTCCCTTGATGCGGTTGGGAGCCAGTGTGCATGTGTTGGGATTGTGGCCGGGCTTGGGGGTGCCGGTGTTGCTGGTGCCTCTGCAACAGCTGCTGTTGCCGATCAGCGCTGCTTGCACGAGCCTGCCGGCTGAAAGCCTCCAAGTCCTCCGCCGTAAGCAGCTCGTCTAGGGTGCAATATACGCCGCCAGCCCTGCAGCAACGTAAGGGTGCAATGCTCAATAACAAATGCATTACTGCGCCAGACTGCGCAGCCTTAGGTACAAAGCATGCACTAAACCCCCAAGCTCCATAGTAGTTCAGAATACCCTCATCGCCTCATGGCTTACCAGGCCCCAGCACTGAGCCTATGGGGACCCTGCCATTGCAACACTCGGACAAGCCGCACGTAACCCACCGCGCTCTCCGCAGCCACTCCTGCGCGATATTCACGCTACGCTCGCAGCCCTGGCCGTACAAGTACATCTTGGCCAGTCGCAACATAGCGTTCGGGTCACCGTCCCGCGCGTTCTGGAGGTGCAGTCAGCAAGCAAGGGGTACGCGAGGGTGGGTTGGGTTGGGCCATGAAGTGCCAATCAACGCATGACGGTAAAGGTCCGTAGCCGAGCCGCAGCAAAGCCGATCGCACGTGCCGGTAACACACTCCCTGTAACCCCGCCCCCCACCCATTCCCGCTGTGGCTTCCTCCTTGTCCCGGTAATCTCCCCTCTGCTTTTCGCCCACTTCGGCGCCCCTGAGCCTCACCTCGAGCTCCTCTAGGAACCATTCCTGCTCGCGGAAGCGCACCAACTCCCGCAGCGGTATTCGGGGTGGCCCTCCGCTGCGACGTGATCTGGGCAAGGAGGGAGCAGCGGGTAGGGAGGGGTCCTTCAGTACAAGGATGCCACAGGGATCCGATTGTAGGCACGTAGAAGGCCAACTGCTTGGCTGCGGCGGCTCTGCATGATCCAAGATGCGGGCGGCTAACGCCATGCTCTCAGATCAGAGTGGCTGGAAAACGAGTTCTCGTGTGCATTGGAGGCGGAGTGTGGTGGGGAAGTGGTTAGGACTCCTGTCGAGGAAGGCCGGTGATGCGTGCGGCGGTTCGTACGGTAGGGTGCCTTGTTGGAAGCCCATACCATGTCACCATGAAACTCAAAAGGCGGAAGGCCCATTATGCAAACATGGTGGACACACAACCTAGACAAACAAGGCAGAATACTACCGGTATGGTTTCCGTCATCGACGCACCTACGGCTTGAACGGTCACTCCGCCCTCGTGCCACCAATAAACCGCCACAGGTAACCGCCAGCAGCGCCCCAGCGGCTGCGACTGCGGCGGCCATCAGCATTGAGGGCGAAGCTAGGTGGCACGGCTCATGCACGTCCGAATCGGTGGTTTCTACGGCGACATCATCGATGGCATCGCCGGTTGGGCACGACGACGGGTCGGCGTTGTCATCCTCACTACGTCGATGCCACTGTCGTCGTATGCTTTCCAGCCCTGCTAGGGCGGCGGTGGCACCGAACGCTGTTCCAGAAAGTAAAAGCCACATCGGGTTGTAACTCAGGAGGCGGTCTTAGCAGCAGGGTCTATTTAACGAAACTGCGACCTAAAGCAAATTATGATAGTATCAGGTACAAAATTAGGAGAAGAAAGTAGGCATTAATGCTTCGAAAGCCGCCGATAATGTAACTGTCAAGCCCAGGCAATTTATGCCCTGTGACTCTAAAGGGACTGTGTCCCTTAGTGCTACTGTTTGCCTGAATAAATTGTTAGCGATTTGGCTACGCGTTTAGCCCTGCGCGTCAGAAAAGGAGTAATACATGGCGTCCTATACGGCGCCTTTTCAATTGCTTGCAGTGAACGAGTCTATGTAGCCAGGCTCTGTGTATGAGAGTCATCCTGTACTCTTGGGAAGATTCAATACGAGGGTGTGAGTAGCTTACCCGCGCCCGACCCTAGGGTCGCAGGCTAATTAGTACGCGAGCAAGCAATGCCTAAAACCGTAGCAAGGGCTTTGTGAGCTGGGTACCGGTATATGGTTACATTTGTACACGCAATCTGCATATTTCCACTCGTCCAGGGTGCATATCATCAGTTGGTCTCGACTTAACCCCGACTTGACATTGGAGTGAAACTTCCACCCCGACAGGGAAAGCACCAAAGGCTATGCACGCATGTTGGCTCTTCCATTGTGAAACCCTGTTGTTTTCAGAATCCCGCTTGCTAGAACAACGCACGACAAGCCGCGTTTGCGCGCTGGGTGTGCGCCTAAAGTGCTGTCAGTAGCTGGGTAGCAGCACCAACACTGGCACCACATCCATCCACATACAGCCCAAATGAGGTACGTGCCGCTCAATGCTGCGATACCCCACATCCGAGCAACGGCGGATTACGCAGAAAGAATACGACGACACTGCGCCAAGGTGAGAGCACTGCGTTAATGGACAGCCTGAAGCACCCACGTCCCAAACATGTCACAATAAGTTAAGACTGCTATAAGACAGGAAGCCGTCACGTCCAGGTTCTTCGTAGCACGCAGCCGTTTTTACGAATTCCCCTTCTTCTTAAATGCGCGCTCGGAGCACACAGCCCTCCTGCACTCTTGTCCTTGCCTGGTTACTCCCCGGCCATTCTTCCACATCCCCTCTTCTCCATCCTCCTCCCGCCATCCCAGCCTTTCTTCCTTCGCCACAAAGCCCTACACGCTCCTCCCCCGCTCCTCCTCCTCCTCCTTTATCTTTTCCTCCTTTTACCCTCCTACCCCTCCTCCTCACGCCGTCTTCACCTCCACCAGCGTCGGCTTGTAGATCTCCGGCGCCTCATACCCCAGCAGGTTAAACGTGGTGGCTGCCACATTCGCCAGCCCCGCCTCCGCATCCCCCTGCTTGAACACCACCCCCTCCGGCAGCCCCTTGCCGCCCACAAAGATCGGCACCGGCGCCAGCGTGTGCGAGGTGAGCGCCAGCGGCTTGCCGTCCTCTCCCATCAGCGGCTTGCCCTTCTTGTCGCGTTGCACCATGTCGTCCGCGTTGCCGTGGTCGGAGGTGACCAGCCAGCGGCCGTTCACGCTGTCCACCACCTGCAGCAGCTCCTTCACGCACGCGTCGCAGGTCTCGCAGGCGCGGATGGTGGCGGCCAGGTCGCCTGGAGGGGGGGGGTGAGGGGAAGGGGAAGGCGAGGGGGTAAAGAGGTGGTGGGCAAAGGGGAAACGACTACTGAAGAGAGAGAGAGGCGGTGCCCGCGGTGGCGTGATGGCACAGTGCAGGCGGCGGTGAGTTGTATCCCATGCATCACGCGCTCTTCCTTCCTGAAACCTCCGCCTCCCTTCACCTCGACACCCAGCCCCAGCCCCGGCCCCAGGCCTGGTCTTCTGGACCCTGCCCTCTACAACCCCTCCCGCCAGGCACAGCCCGCCCCCGCAGCCCCCACCTGTGTGGCCAACCATGTCCGGGTTGGCGAAGTTGACCCGCACCACCTTGTACTTGCCGGACAGCAGCGCCTCCCTGCTGGCGGCGGTGATCTCGCGCGCCTTCATGTCGGGAGCCTGGTTGAACTCGATCTTGTCGGAGGGGATCTGAGGGGAGGGGCGAAGAGGTGTGGAGGTGGGAGAGGTGGGGGTGGGGTTGTGGCAGGCAGGCAGATGCGGTAAAACATTGAGAAGAACAGGGCCTTCTGATAATGGTGAATACCGCGACCACCAGCGACTAACGCCCCTGTTGATAGTTCGTTGTTACGCCCAACCCAACCCTTGGTCAGCATGGCCCTCCTGCTGTACCCCTTCCTCTCCTCCGTCCCTCCTCCCTTCCCCCCGTCGCCCCCTCCCCCCGCACCTCCAGATACTGCTCCATCTTGGCGTCCAGGTAGCCGGAGCGGTTGCCGTTCCAGAAGAACGTCACGTGTCCGAACTTCTGCGTCTCGCTGCACGCAAAGGTGCTGATGCCGTTCTTCACCAAGTACTCGCCGCTCACGTGCAGGATCTCGGGCGGCGGCACCAGGAAGTTGGCGGGCAGCTTCAGGTCGCCGTCGTACTGCATCATACCCACGAAGCGCAGACCCTGGGAGGAGAGGCGGAGAGCGGGAGGAGAGGAGGGGAAGTGGAGGCGGGGAGCTGAGGGTGGGGAGGGGAGCGTTGGGGACGGTGGGGAGGGTCCCAGGCTGCACGGCGGAGCGTTGGCAAGGAGGGCTGTCCCGAGCTTCCACAAGCCGCATGTTGGTTGCCATCACACCCACAATGTACCCTCCCCCTTACTTTCCTCGCGCCCCTTCTACCACCCATCCACCAACACCATTCATTACAACCAGACACCCCTCCCTTCAATAACACCGCCCCCACACCCCGTACAGCTCGTCAGTTTCTCCCTCTTTCCCACCCCCACCCCCCACCTGCGGCACGCGCTCCCGGTCAAACACCGCAAAGTCGGGGTACTCGAAGGCCTTGCTGATCTCCACCATGCGGTCGGCGCGGAAGTTGAAGAGCACCACCGCGTCTCCGTCCTGCACGGTGCCCACGGGGGCGCCCGTCTCGTCCACGATCACAAAGGGGTCCAGGTACTGGTCGGACACGGGGGCGTCCTCGGGACCCTGGGGCGCGGGGCGGCGGTGTGTGGGGTGTGACAGAGGTAGGGTGAGGGTGCGGGGTGAGGCGAACTGTAAGGAGGGGAGCGGGTGGCGGTGCTAGGCGAGAGGTACGGAGGGAACAATGGTGGGTAGGGACGCAGGGGTGGAGGTGGGAGCTGCCGGAAGTCCAATGGCGCATGCAATATAAGGGGAGCTGCACCTCATAAGGGCAAAGGATGGAAGAGAATGAATCTTTGCTGCCGCAGCAGTGGCTGGTGTTAGCTGGTACGGCAGCTCTGCCGTCTGCCCCCCTGCCCCCTCGCACCCCTGCCCTCACCCGCAGCGTGACGACCGCTGTCTTGGCGTCCGTGAAGGTGCGGGGCGCCTTGCCCAGCACGTGCGCATCCCAGCCGCGCTTCACCATGCTCCAGTCCGCCTGTGCTCGGAAGAGGAGGAGAAGGGGGATAAAGGGGAGGGGGAGAAGGTGGGGGGAGAGAAGGGGAAAGGTGGGGAGGGAGACGAAAGGGTCTGGGTTGTGCGTTTTTTTTGTGCGTTGCAGTACAGGCGGGCGTGCACGATAGCCGTCTATCCACAAGGCCGAGGAATGTGACGGGACAAGGGCTAAAGCCAGCTTCCTCAGTTAGCGTCCAGATGCGTATTAACAGCAGCTGCGGTAAGGGAACGAAGTCAAGGCGCGCGCACCTCGTAACGGTCCATGGTGACCTTCATGCGGCCACCGCCGGAAGCGATACGAGCGTCGCACCCCTTCTCACGCAGGCTGGCAAGCTCGGCCTCGAGGTCCTCAACGAACTTGACCGAGGAGCCATCGGGAACGTCACGACCGTCGGTCAGGATGTGGCAACGGATGCGCTTCGCACCGCGAGCGGCCGCGCCACGCAGGCATCCTACGAGCTGGTCCGCGCGCGAATGGACACCGCCATCTGACAGAAGGCCGATGAAGTGAACGGTGTTGGTGGCAAACGCCTCGCTGATCAGCTTCCAGCCGTTGCCCTCAAACATCTTGCCAGTCTCCAAGGCGATGTCCACCAGCCGCGCACCCTGATCGACTACCTGGCCTGAGCCCAACGCGTTGTGGCCAACCTCGCTGTTACCCATATCTGCATCGCTGGGCAGGCCAACCGCTGTGCCGTGCGCCTTAATGGTGCGGAACCGGTTCGGCACCTGGCGCAGAGCATCGATGGTCGGCGTGTTCGCAACGTGGACCGCGTTAAACTCGTCCTTGTACTCGTTCTCGCCGAAGCCGTCAAGAATGCAAATCATCACCGGGCCCTCGGGCGCCGGGATGGTGGGGTGAGGCTTAAGCGTGTAGTCGTGAGACATCTTCTGCGGGCCAGGTAGAAATATAAAAAAAGGGTGAAGACAGCTAAGAATGGAGTAGAAGGTACCTCTTTATACCTGGGTACGATAACCACTCCATGCAAAGGAAATTGGCAACGTTATGCTTGGATGCACATTGCCGCCCTGGATCCCATGCATACCATATGCAGTAAAGCGCATGAAAATAATAGGCGGACCAGTTGCTTCCCGCGTTCATTGGCGCAATCAACGCATGTCGGAGGGTTTCGCTCGCGTCCTTACGCATATAGGAAAGATCACTAAACTGTGCAGAGTGATTTCCAATCATGGCTCCACACATGAAGCAGTAGACCACTGACCCAGCAACAAGAGCGGGCAAAAATACAACGCAACCCTGCGATCGGCACCCAACCGACCCATACCGTGGCCCACACCTGTTGCTCTTCAGCATACAATCATTAGCCACCGTGTATTGAATGGACATGGTGTCAACCTAACTAGCCTAGCCTTCACACGGTCCAAAGCGCAACCCTAGCTCGCGATTCTTGCCAAAGATGGACGAACTAGCTGCTTACCGTGGCCCCGGAAGAGGCAGGCTCGGGCTCCGGCTCCGCGGTAGAAGCGGGCGTCTTACCAGCCTCGGTGGCTGCTTTCGGAGCAGCTGCCGGCTCAGACGCCGCAGGCGCTGCCGGAGTAGCAGTCTCTGCAGGTGCTCCCGCAGATGCAGCTGCAGCTGTAGGTTCCGCCGGCGCAGATGTCGCTCCCGCGGAAGGAACTTCCTCCTGTAGGGATTATCGATGAATCCTTTATTACTGTCCGGCTGTCAGGCATTCAATACAGTTTGCCAATTATGATAATGTGTCTTGTCCCAATAAAGATCGTGCCTGCTCGCAAGCATTTGCCAAGCAAAGATTACTTCGATGGATGTTGTTCCCAGGCACAGACCGCTATGGTGCGCCCTTCCCTAAGTTTTCCATCGCAGTTTACCCGCTTTCTCCTTGAAAGCACTCCACCCATTCCCTTGCCCATGTCGCCGCTTATTCAGCTGAACTATGCGCCGGCTGACGATGGGAATGAGGGAAACTGTGAATGGTGCGATAATTACCGCGTTATAATATGTAAGCTGGTGCTGTCAGCGACAATACTGCTCAACCTATCTACCTGGTTTCTACTTGCTTTCGTACGGGCAGCTGTACGGCAGTCATAATGCATAAGCCATCGCTCAACTGCCGTTTAGTCCGTGAAGGAATTTGCGTGGCCTAGTGATATCTCTCTGAGAGAAGTCCAACAGTATACAAGTACGTTGCCAACAGCTTAGGGTTTAAAGACTTGTCCCGGTACCACCGCGCCCGCTTCAACCTGCGGATGCCTTATGCAGTGATGCTGTGCACCCCCCACGCAAAACATACACACACAGTCTTCTGTGACCTCTTCTCTATTACTGGTTCCAACCATTTACGATTGCCGCCTTTCTCACAAGCGGTAATGCATGGGTAGACTGCAAAAGCATGGCCTACGGAGCTCGTCCTGCTGTCTTCGCCATGGTACCTTTAGCTACACCCGACGGTTGCGAGGGCTGATTGCGGCTGCTAGCTTTCGCGTGCCTCTTGACTGCAACCTTATTTCCCGGGATGTGCAAGATTGCCTCCCGCTCCTCCGTCTCAGGTTGGGGAAACACAAGGTACTGGAACCGGGGAGTATCGAGGGAACAGTTGATCCAGGAATGTAAGGGCAGACCGTGAACACACTTGCGACGCGTTGCTTGAATGTTTACATGCACCTGGTGCCCACATGCACAAACCAACTGCCAACTTGGTGCCGTAGGCGTCTTTTGCTGCCTACCTTTTAACCCTTCCAAACACGCCCAGAACACGTGGAATGTGCAGTCTCTCTCCAATTCTTCAGTCCTTTATATGCTATGTACACCCCAGCAGTCTACCTTGCTAAGCACATGCGACTGTGCTTCGTGTGCAACACCACACGCAATGGACTACGGTGCCGCATGCGGCCAGGGTACACAACACACATGCGCCGCTGCATGCCTGCAGCACCCGCCGGCTACAGCGCCCACCAGCCCTGCACGGTGACAGCCGCAATGCTGGTGCTCCCGTTCTACGATCATCCTATCGTTCGCAGTAGCATGGCTCAGAAGAAGTGACACTCCAAAGCAGAGCAAAACATACATCACAACGCTTCGGGTTCGCGAAGTATTTGTGTACGACTCAGTCCAATTCTCGAGCGCATGCGCACGTCCATGAAAACACAAGGCAAACGTTGTCGTTCCCCTGCCGCATCGGGGCCCCTAACCCCAGCTTCAGGTCTCGAGCATCACGTTGCCAGTCCCAACCAGCGCTCCAATCGGCGTCCCAATGCAATGATGTCGTCGCCTTAGGTCCATTTATTACAGGTGTCCGAAAGAAGAAGTGCGCCCGACGTGGGGAAGAAGTCGCGCCCGTCGCACGCTGCACAAGGAAAAAGTCGTTCTCGCCTCCGCGCATCCGTTAGGTGATACCGCCAGCTTTACTGGAATGGAAGGGGCATCCATTTGCACAATCCGCGCGAACTGGGTCAAAATGTAGACTGGGCTCCGAGATCCTGCGCGCGCGACTGCACCCCCGCGCTTTATTCGTCGCCGCCGTCCTCTCCGGAGCCTTTAGCGGATTGCTTGGCGCACGTCTTGACATATGCCTGCAAGGCAGCGGCAAGGGCGGGCGAGTAAGTGCAGAGTTTGCTGAGAGTCGGCTGAGCGTCAGCGCTGCGCGACTGCGTCTTTATGGATAACCGAGATTACGTGCAGGTTTAGTCTGATGGAATCTAAGCATTTGGGATTGGCTCATATGGGGCTTTAGTGGCACCATATGTGCTGCAAATGGGCATAGGAAATGTGGCGGCCGCCGAACCATTCCGGGCAGCGGACAACGCGCGAAGCAAAGCATCTACAATGCTCGCCGATGCTAGCCAGATTCAGTAGCAGGGGTTGGTGCGACCACCGTTGGGTTGAGAAATTCTAATCTGGCCGACAATGACCTACTGACTACAGGGGCGCACCTTATCATCCTCCGACATTGATGACCAGCACCCGCCCATTGTGACAGACGCGGAACCACAAGCTTTTGGCTAGCAGGAGGTGTGGCCAGTGGATGGATGCTCGGATGTCAGCCTGAGCCTAATAGGTGATCTGTTTTCCAAAATAGTAAAGTATTCGAACATTAATGCTGATAAAGTTATCCTGAAGGCCACCGGGTCAGCTCATGAGAGCATGGCTGTTCGACAAGTACGGCTTCAGTGACTCATAGGCTGACTCAGTTTGGCGGGTTCAAAAGGACGAAGCTTTGCTAGAGGTACTGCTTACTTAGCGCTACACTGGTAAAAGAGGGTATTGAAAAAACTCAAGACGACATACCGGTATAGTGACAAAGCCTTTTTGGGAAAGTTTGTTTCAATCGCGCAAAACGGCGAAAATTTTATGTAGTTCAAGGACGGCATTGGTAACCAATTGCAGATTTCGGAGGCAGGGCTCGCGGCTATCTGCGACAAGCGAGTGCCCCTCGTCGCTTGCCTAGACATCTAGCTAAGAGACATCTTACTTCCTGTCACAGCGTGACTGCTTTAGCTGCGTAGATGGTGTTATTAATAGTAACTCATGTCGAATGCTGCTGCTGGTTGCCCGTAATCTGGTGTATCCCAGGGCATGGGTGCAGGCAGGAGCGCAGATGCCGCTGTTCTTTTGTCACCAACCTTTACCGTTACACAATGTAAACAGCGGAGGCAGCTGCTATTCCTGACAGCGGCGCTAACTTGCACTCCCCATTCGAGGTCTGCGTTAGCAACTTGGCCGCATACGGAACCACAGAGGGTACCGGTAGCACGAGCAGAGCAGCACCTCTGCGTTACAGCGCCATGTTCCTTGCAACCATATACCGGTGCTAGCAAGCTTCCATGTGTCCCAAGAGTTAGCAGTGCTAAGATGCAGCCACAACTCGCGTCTTTCGTTATACTCCTCGTACATACACAACGACCCAGATCCCATGCAACCGTTCTGGCTTAAACACACCCGGTTGTCCTGCTGCCGTCTCCGCCACGTACAACTGCAGGCTACAGGCGCCGTCGCACCCTCCAAACCATCACACAGCGTCGCGCGCACCACCTCCATAGGCCCGAAACGCATGCTCGCTCACACACATTCGCATTCCTCTACCACGCTCTAGACCCGTTAGGTCAATGGCCCTGCGTCTGCGTAAAGGGTGTACCTAACGCCGGCTCAGGCACAGATGAGAAGAGATAAGGAGTCGTACGCTAAACAACGGAAAGATCGTTCCTTGGCACCCCGCTCATTCGCTACTCGGACACATATCGCCCGCAAGAACTCGGTCAAGTCGTCCAGCTTTACGAGCATGGCTTGCGACGTGGGCTGCTGGCCGCGACACGCCCGCCAAACCTCTCATCGTGTGTGATTCCCCTTCTCATCGCCCCAGCTAGTTGTCGTTCACGGCGTTTTCGGCATACTCCTTGCCGTACTCTTTGGCGCCCTCCTTCGCTGCAGCCTTGAATTCCCGCTGCGAGGCATTGGCAGCAGCAGGCAATGGCGGAGAAAGCATGAAGCGAAGGGTCGAGAATGGATAAGTGGCTCGGACCACCAGCACGTCAGAGCCGCCGAAGCAAGTGTGGTGCAATCATTTGCATATCAAAAAACACGCATTGTGAACTATACGTTGCATAGTGCTCTCCGCTCCTATGCTGTAAGCCAACGTGACAGCGAGCGAAGACGTCGCCGTCGCACTGGAACGTTGTTCTGGCAGGGCTGGCAGGCAGCAGGTTAGGTGCTAGCGACGGCAGATCAAGGCCCACCTTGTCTTGCTCCGACATTCCTGAAAAGCAGCCGCCCATTTTACCAAACGTTGCGCCGCTGGTGGCCGGAGGGCGGAGAGTCAAAACGTATGACGAACAAATAAATTGTGAAGCTACGCTTGCTAATGCTGAAGAAGTGTGCCTGCAGGTCTGTTCCAGGCTAAGCAAAGCACCCTGGATAGTGGGCGTCGCCCCTCCGACGGTACGGCAGGCCACCAACTCAGCAGATCCTGACTCAGTTCGGCGGGAACCAAGGATCAGGCTTTTCCCGTTGCGGGAGAACAAACATTGCGAAGGTAAGCAAACTCTGGACAAAGCCATTGAAATGGGTCTCCCAGAGGCTCATGAAGTGTTGCGAGCATCAATTGCTCTTGGCTGAGGCCTAGGTAAGACCAGGCACAAACAATCCAAGCAACGCTCCGTACCGGTACTGGAAATACTGCAAGCCTCGTAACCAATGCCAATCCTGGAGGGCTAGAAAAACGACCAATCAGAAATACCTGCCCTGTCGCAGCTGCCCGCGGCATCGCTGATACAATCCCGTAAATAGCGCTATCACCGCACATTGCATGCATTGCATGGTAGCCTTGGCAGAACAAGCTCCCATCCCTCAACCCCAGCCCCATCTAAGGGCCTCCATTGTAGCTCCTAACCCTGTTGAACCCAAAAATACTCCGGACTCCCATGCCATTCCGCCCATCTAGATTCTAGAACCCTGGATTCCGCGCCGTACTGCCTCTAGGAAAGCAACATCTTTACCATCCTGCGCTACCGTACACAGACATCACGCTGCGGCCTCCCATGTCCGTACAGCGTCCGTGCACTTATCATGATGGCAGCAACAACGCCATCACTGCTTGGCTGTTTGCTTGCTCTGCGCAAAAGCAGCACACGGAGCCCAGGCCTGCGAATCAGCGAAAAAACCCACCCTACAGGGGCGGGGTTGCTGCTGGTTAGAGCAGTTAAGCGACGGCAAGCACACCCCGTACCCGCCTGTGGCCGTCAGTCCTGCGTCTTTCTGGGAATTTGTTTCCATCCCTTTCATCGTCTCGCACCGCGTCCAAAGTGCAGCAGGGTGACCGTGGGTGCGCACACACGGCTCGCGGCCAGCTTTCTTAATACACGGGTCACGCTAGCATATAGCTTGAGAAGAGAGCGCTTTGCAAGTCGTAGGACAAATCCCAAAGCCGAATCCTGCACCCAGAAACACCATCCCTCGCTACTAACGCTGGAGTGCTTTGACACACTCCACACTCGACTAAAGCGACGCACTGCTGCGGGACAAGGAACAACAACAACAACATCCGCACATGGCGCGATCCGGCGCGGGGCAGGCAAACGGAATTCAGGAGCGGGTCAGGAGCTGCCGAACACACGCACCCTCGCGCCCGTACAGGCCCCGGAGGCGCCTGCGCCCCCCCGCAAGCCAACCAGCCCCAACACCGCATCCGCGCCGCCTGTACACGCGCAATCGCCCCGCCTCTCCCTCCCTCCCTCTCTTTCCCTCTCCTACATAATAAACCTTAGCACGTAAGGCCCAACAGCAAGGATGCCCTCACGCACGCGGCCTTACCCTCACTCAGACTGCACTCCAAAGACATCTCAACGACAACACTCGAAAATATACACACCACACGCAACACCACAAATAACACCATAAGTAACACAACCAACATTTAACAGACGGCACATGCACCTCCTCCACCCAGCCCTCCACAATCCTCAGCGCCTCACTCCGCCTCCGCCCCCAACATGCCCGCGCCGGCCCGCACGAAATGATTAAACACCTGCCGCAACATCCCCCGAGTGGGCCGCGCAGGCGGGTACCATGCGCTTACGTAAGCCAGTCGCTGCCGTACCGCGTCCTTGCTGACGTGGCAACAACTCGCCACCGCAGCCGCTCCTCCCGCCGCCGCCGTCGCCTCACTTCCAGAGGTCTCCGAGGCTGCGGCCGCGGGCACGCCCACACCACCTTCGCAGCGGTAGGGAGCGACCCACATGGGGAGGGAGGAGTGGGAGGGTGCCGGTGCGGCGCTGCTGGAGTCAGCGGACGAGGCGGGTGGGGTGCTGGGGCCGCTGCCGCCGGTGACGGGGCCGTAGCATGCGAGCAGGAGCGCCACGGCGACGCACACGCAGGTATCCAGGCCTGGCAGAGGAGGCAGGGGCGGGGCGGTGCAGGGAGGAAGGCGGGTGAGAACGATGCATAAGATTACATGTTCCCGTAGACACAACGGGGCCAGTTATTTTACACAACGGGGCCATGTACGTTCCTACTCGCGGCCAGTTTTCTTAACACAACGGGGCGGATGGTAGTGGGTGAGAAAACTTCATTCTAGCAGCGAACGTGCGGGGCCTCTCCTGGAGAGCACCCGGGCATATGCAGCATACGAGCCCTCCGCCTCCGCTCAGAGCGGGTAGAGCGCCCCAGCAGGAGCCGCACTTCGAGTACACCCGAGGCGCCACCGTCATGCAATGACAGCATCCCTACGCAAAGCCCCTTGTATACCAGCAGCCCACAACAGAGGCCCACATGTACAGCATGCAAGCATGCACCCCACGGCTTGTGTGTTATGTCTCACCCCAACCGCCCAAACCAGCCCTGGGGCTTACCATTGGTGTCGTGTATGAGCACGGTCCGGCCCCTGCCCAGGTGGTGCGACAGGAAGCTGAGCGCCGGCTGCAGGTGCTGCTGCAGGCTGGTGCGGCTGTGCTTGAAGTGCTGCACCGGCAGGTGCAGGTAGCGGGGGTAGCGGCGGCGGTGGTGATGATGGTGGTGGTGTGAGTGCGCATGTGGGTGTCCATTCGCGGCCCCATCGGTGTGGTCCCCACCGCAGTCCCCACCGAAGCGGCTGCAACTGTCCGCATGCAAACGGCTGCTGGCTTGAGCGCATCGCGGCGGTCGAAAGGAGAAGCCGCCGTCACCACCGCCCTCATCACCAGCATCGCCACCGCCGCCATCCTCCTCCTCCGCAGCCGCCGTCCCTGCCCCTGCCGCTGCTTCTCCCACCTCCCTTTCTCCGCCCCCGGCCCCATGCGTGCCCCCACTGCCGGCCCCCCACTGCGGCTCCCCCGCCATGGAGGGGTGCTGCTGCTCCCCGCAGCTTAGCACCGCATCCACATGCCGCCAGCAACCGGGCGCCGCACCCGCAGCCAGGTCCCCCAACGCGATACGGGTGCCCGGGCCCAGCCAGTACATGCCGCAGGGGCCAGCGACGGGAACAGCGGTGGCGCCGCCGCCTGCACGGCAACCCGCCGGTAACAAGTGATGCTCGTCCGTTGCCGCAATGTAGGAGGAGGTGGCGGCGGCGGCTTTTGAAGAGGCTGCTTCAGTGGAACCGCTGCCCGCCGCAATGGTGGCAGCAGCCGCAGCAGCTGTGATGCTGCTGTTGGTGCCGTGCTCCGCCAGATCCGCAGCCTCCCGCTGCAGCAGCTGCCGTACCGTGTCGTGCACGCCTCCCGGACCCGCCTGCAGCAGCTGCGGGTAGTGCGCCCAGAACACTGCGGGTGTGAGACCCGCCGCCCAGCTCTCCTCGTCGTCACCGGCGCCGGGCACGTAGACGTACGTCCAGGCGTGCTGCTGCTCCTGCTCAGTGTGCGGGTGGTGTTGCCGGCGTCGCTGAGAAGCGGAGCCGCCACCGCCGGCGGCGGTATCGCCATCCGCAGCGGGTGCTGCCGCCGCCACCGCACCGGCCGCCGCCACCTGACGTAGGTAGGACTGCGGCTGGGAGGCCGAGACGAGGTAGAGCGGCGTGAAGGGCAGCTGGTCGGGTTGGGCTACCTGGTCCAGCCAGATGGTGGAGGCCTGGCTGATCCACAGCGGCCGGAGGGGCTTGCGCAGAACCTAGGGGGGAATAAATGACAAGTGGAGGGGGTGGAGCAGACCCAGCATGGGAGCGGGGTGAGGAAACGTGGGTGGAGAAGGAGTCGCGGCATGGTAGAAAGAGTTGGGCACAAGGGAGCGAGGGTGCGAAGCTTGAGGAAAGGTGCAGCGACCGATTGTGAGAAACCATTCCAGAGGTGGAGACCCATGGGTCACCTACGACGGTAGCCGGTAGCCCTGCAAGCAGGCAGGCTCGTACCTTGGCTAGTCCCTCCACGTCCGCCCCCACACGCAGCAGCGCATCCACCCAGCCGTCCAGCCGCCGCTCGATCTGCGCCCGCTCATTGGAGGAGATCCACAGCGGCAGGTGGAGCGAGGTGTCCCATGGGTCGCTTTCAGCCGCCTCTGACGAACACGCTGTCGCGTCTGCTGCTGCATCGCCGCAACCGGGCCCTGAGCCCAAGGGCACCTCAGCACCAGCATCGCAACCTTTGCCTTCTGCCGTACATGCAACCTCAACCGTACATGCTGCTGCTGGAAAGGAGGTAGTAGCTGTGGCGGCAGCACCGCAGCTAGCGTTAAACGCGACGTCACCCTGGCCGCCGCATTGGTCGCTAAAGCTGAAACAGCTGGAGGAGTTGCTACAGCGGCGACTACCACAGAGCGACGAGGAGGCGGAGGCCGAGTCGCAAGTGGATAAGGAGGTGCTGCTGTAGCTGGGAGCAGCCGCCGCGCCGCTGCTTGTGCTGCTCGCACTAGCGATGCCAGCTTCGGTTGTGCTGCCGCTGCTGCCAGCACCCCCAGGGCTACAGCCGCTGCAGCCGCCGCAGCCCTCCCCTAGCGCAGCAGCGGCAGCAGCTACAGAGGTAGCAGCCGCTCCCCCGAACAGCAGCACCCCATCACCTCCCCCACCTCCTGCTCCTGCCTCCCCCGGTGGCGAGCAGCTCACATGCGCCGCGGAGGCCGCCCCCAGGTCCACATCGCACAGCGCAGGGGGGCAGCAGCAGCCGGCAGCAGCAGCATCAGGCCCCCGCAGCTGCACCTGCCAGCAGCAGCTGGCTGGTGACTCCGCGGGGGCAGCGGCGGGGGCGGCTGCGGGCCAGGCATCCCAATCCTCGTCCTCCTGCTGCTGCTGGTGCTGCGGCAGCAACAGCTGGTGCTCCTGGTGCTTTTGCTGCTGCTCCTGGGGATCCGGATGCTCCTTCTGTAGTAGTTGCTGCGGGTCCTCCTCCTCCCCCTGCTCCCCCTGCTGCCGCCCCCCGCAACACCTCTCCTCCAGGTCCAGTCCCTCACCCGTGTCCGCACCGCGACGGACCCAGCGCGCACGTCGCGGCGACCCGCACACCCCACCACACCCCTCACCGCCCGGCTGCTCCCCGCGTGGGGGGCTGCTGCCGGAGCCGCCCTCCCTGTGGCCGCAAGCCCATGCCGGCCCCAACCGCCGCTCCCGGCTGATGATGTTCTCGCCGTGGCCGTCGTCATCATCATCCCCGTCAGCGTCCGTCGGGACAGCCAGGGTGGAAGCAACAGGAGAGCCGTCCTCCTCCCGCGTTGCGACTGCTGACAAAGCATCCATTGCATCCGCATTCCGTCGCAATACCTCAGCGGCTGTTGCCAAGGCGGTAGTGGTGGTGGCAGTGCCGGTGGGCGACGTCGGTTGGGTGGTTGAGGCAGCCAGCGGGCTCTGCAGCCACATGCTGAGTGACCCCACTCGGGGGCAGCCGCAATCCTGCTGCTCAGCCGTCGCCGCTGCCATCGCCGCTGCCAGCTGCCCAGCGGCGGCTGGACAACTACCGCCACCACCACCGGCAGCAGCGGAGCCCGCAGGGGAGGTGGGAGCAGCAGGGAAGGTGAAGGAGGAACGGCAGTTGCGTGGCGTGGAGGGCGCAGGTGAGGAAGGACACGGCGGTGCTGATGATGGTGTTGCCGAGTTGACTGGGTCTGCTGCGGTGTCAGGGCTTTGGGATTCCCGGGCGGGCAGGTTTGGCACAAGCTGCTGCTGGAAGAGCAGCTGCTGCTCGGTGGGTTGCTGATCGGGCGCTGAGACAAAAGCTGAGGTGCTGCTTCTCATGGCCCCTGCTGCTCCTACTGCTGCTCCTGCTGCGGCCTGCCGCGCGGATGCCTCGGCGCGTTTGCGAGCAACGGCGCGGTTCACAACGGCAGCCCAGATGGGGATGGTCTTAGTCATGGCATCCTGCAGGGGAGTTGCGGGTGAAGGTGGCAGTGTTGCAGTGAACCCTTGTCCTCATAATGGGCAAGGCCGGCAGTTGCCCATCCGCTGTAACCCGGCCTCTTGACTCACCGGAAAGCGCTTCCCCTTGCGCGTTGCATCAACAATTATCACGCCTCCATGCTGGGCAGCAAGCTCACAGACGTTCCAGTTAAGCCGCGTACAAGAGAAAGACCAGTTACCGTTATGCCCATCTGTGGACTTGAAGTAACAGGTGCCATCTGCCTGGCGCGTATACCAGAGGCCGCAACGTAGGTTCGCCAACAAAGGAATGGTCGGGTAGAGGCCCCTTATTTCCGAGACGAAAGCCGCGTCCGATAGGATTGAGGCAACGCAGTTATACAGGGAACACTGTTCCTTCTTAAGCTGCCTTGTAACCTTCCAGATGCTGTCGTGAGTAGGATTTGCAAAGTCCGCATCAGGCTGAGCTCTAGTCGGCGTCAGGCTTTGGAGCGGATGGGTAGGACTTGCAAAGTCGGCGTTCCGCTGCGTAAGTAACGGGTTCATTTTTAATGAACCAGACGTCCTACCTTGTTACACTGACGTCTGCAAAGACTAAACGACTGGCAAGCCAAATGGATGCTGCCGATGCGCTGTCGTCATCACGAGCACAGCCAGGAAGTATTTTAGATGAAATATAAGATAAATGGATATATGTGATGTGAAGCGCAATGTTGAAGGGCGTGCATTGATATGGCTTGCATGATGTGCCGTAGTCGCGGGCTCATTTGGTTGACGGGTTGACAATCACGGGCTTTTCGGAATCTCAAAAGCGCAAGAAGCCACCAAACGTGATCTTCTAGCTATACTGTGCGTTGTCGTTTACGGGTACCCTTTTGACATAGGATAAAACATGTTGGTAGTTGCTGTCCTACTTCTAATTACCCTGAGCGGCTGCGCTCAAGGTGCTATAGATGCTGATAAAGCAGCGGAGCTGTCAAGAAAAATTAGAGAGCATTATCGGGAGACAGGAGCAAACTGGGTTTCTCCAAAAATGCTGCGAGAGGTGTGCTGAAATGCAGTGAAGTATTCTTGCACTGGGTTCTCATTAGCCTGGTAACCGTAAGTACCTTAGCAATTGGGGGGGGCATGTCCCAACCACTCATCAACTAACTATCCTCCCAACCCTACCCTGCCTGCCGTCATCCGGTGCTTAGCGACCCCTCATCTACCCTACCAAAGTCGTCCCCTCTTCGCCCAAATACCCCCTCCATGAATCCACCGCTACGATACCCGCCTCCCTCCTCCCCTGCCCTGCCGCCTACCCCACCGCACGCCCCATACGTGCGGGGGGTGCGGTGACGTCATCAACCGTTTCAGCACACTTAACTGTTTCTCATCGAACTTCTGCCCCTCCTTTCATCCGTTTCACCGCCTGCCATTCCATTGTACCCATCAATCAATCCATTGATCCATTGACACCATCCTCCCTTCCCCCCCCAGATGAACCTCACCCGCAACTCCAAGCCCATCATGTACGTCCTCAGCTCCACATCGTGAGTAAGCCCACACTGCCTGTGGAGTGAGGGGTGCATGCGTGTGTGTAAAAGTTATAGTGAGCCGCCTTGTGCATGTGTCTTCAAGGAAGACTGGCCGCGAGGAGGAACGTGCTGCGATGTGTATCGGCGTGCACGTGCATGCGTGCATGCGCACACACACACACACACACACCGTACTGCACATCCCTAACTCCACTCCACCCGAGCTCCATCCGAAGTCCGCATCTGGAAGCGACTGCTGACCGGCACCCGCAGGGGCGCTGATGGGTTGCCCAGTGGCCCAGTGGCTTGTGCGAGGGAGGGGTGCAGATGGGAGGAAAGGGGAGGAGGGGGCCAGACAGGCACACATGCACTCACACCGGGTGTGGCAGTGCGGGAACAACCCTCGTTGTGTGAGCCCGTGTGCTGCCCGCCCAAACCCGCCCCCGTCGCGCCCGCCCCTGCCCCGCAGGTGTGCCGACTGCCGGGAGTTCCTGGCCAGCTTTAAAAGCATCCGTGAGTGGGATCGGCAGCAGCAGCGGCAGCGGGGGCAGCAGCAGCAGGGGCAGCAGTAGCGGGGCCCGCCCGGGGGGGGGGGAGGCCGGGGGGAGGGGAGGTTCCTGCCGTACGGGCACGCAGGATGGCCATGCATGCCTTTGCGCTGAACCTGCTGCCGAGCACACGCGCGCGCCTCGCATGGTGCGGGTGCTGCGGGTGCACCCCCGGGCTGCTGGGAGCTGCTGGCTGGATACACACACGGAGGGGCTTCAGCGGGCTAGGTACTCGGCAGTAATTTATTTTTTCTGACACCATCAGCATCGCCGACCTGCGTCGTCAACCCGCCACTCTTCTTACATCCAGCACCAGCTATCTAAGCAGTTTTGGAGTTACGGTTCAGGTTTGGTTACATCTGTTTTACCTCTGTTTTGCCTGGACTTGCGGTTCACATGCAAACCTATCCCAACTGCTTGCTCTTATTTCTGCTCAACTACACACACGGAGGCGCTTCCCAGGGTGCCCAAGATGTAGCGCCCTGCCTGCCTCTCCCCTCCGCGCCCTCCCTGGAGTCCCTGCTTGCTGGGTGGAGCTGCCCGCCCGCACCCACTGCCCCCCGCCTCGTACCCGCCTTGTACCTACACCGGACTACTAACCAACACTTTGTCTTGTGGCACCCTGCCGCCTCCTACCCCCATTGCTTTGCCCTAACCTGTGGTATCTTATGGTTTGGTATGGTCTTTGACCCCCACCCCCCGGGCCCCCTGCAGACCCCACCTCGCTGTCCTCCATCACCTCCCAGTTCCTGTCGGTGCTGGCACTGGACGACTATGTGCTGGAGATGGGGGTGAGGGGGTGAGGGGGTGGGGGGTGGGGTGAAGTTGGTCTAGAAGGGATGAGCGTGTGCGGGGTTTGGATGGGCGGGTTGGGTAGCGTACGTCAACCGGGCGGTGATGATGAGACCATGGAAGGGAAGACCTGGGAGGAGGATGAGAGAGTCCTTCGCTGGCCCCAGTCTACCGCTGGGCTGCTTGCAGCCGTCGTGAAGTAGTCATCCCCCTGTCTCAGGCCCCCTCGCTGACCCCCGCCCTCTGACCTCCCCGCCCCCTCCCCAGCCCGCCTTCTCGCCCCCCAAGTCCGACTACCTGCCCCGGGTCTTCTTCGGGGACTCGGATGGCCAGGTGGGCTACGGTGGGGCAGCAGCAGCTGCTGTGGGCGGGCGGTTGGAAGGGGGATAAAAATACGAAACTGACGAGCTGTATGACGAGGCTGTACGGCGGAAGTGGGAGGGGGTTTCACCGCTTGGTCGAGCTGCGTTCGTTGGCGTGGCGCCGCTCCCTGAGCAGCAGCCCTGAGCAGCCGCTCAGCCACCCAACCACTCTGGGAGGGATTCCGGGGTGCGCTTGCGGGGTTGTCTTGCTGTCTTGCTGGGCTTTGTGCGGTTCCTGTGTTGCTGCGTTCCCGACCCCTCCTCCTCACTCCGCCCCCCCCCCCCGCGAGGACAGGTCAACTACGACTTCATCAATCCCAACTCCGAGGCCTCCGCGCCCTTCTACTACTTCTCTGCAGAGGAGGTACGGCCGGAGAGGAGGAGGGGAGGTTCAACAGAGAGGGTGGAACCGGGCTAGGGGGCCTGCTGCTGGGGGTGCTGCGGGGCCTTGCAGCAGAGGAAAGGGTGGGGGAGGGTACTTACCGTATCGTATACCGGTATGGTTGCGGAGAAGGCGGAGGAACGGGCGCTGCTGGGTTCCCGGTTGCCCCCCATGCATGGGGGTACACCCCACTGGTAGCCCTCTCCATCGTCGTCACCACGAGCCTAGCATGCTGCTCTGCGCAAATCCTGTTGGGGCGCCCACTCTGCAGCTGTTCACTGCCCACTGCACGTACCCCGCTGCCAGGGCGGCACGGGGGGGTGTTGTGCATGGCAGCCGGGCCCAAACCCAATCAAGCGCATCACCTTCCCCTCCCTCGCTCCTCTTTCCCCCTGCTCCTGCTGCTACAGCTGGTGGGCGCCATGCGCCGCTTCCTGCAGCAACACCGGCAGCAGCTGGGGAGCGACGTGTATCCGGCGGACCTGCAGCAGGACATGTGAGGGGGCGGCAGCAGGACATGCGGGGAGGCGAAGGAGCAGGAGTAATTAGGTCGGGGGTGCATGGGTGGGGGGTGCCTACTGGGAACCACATGCATGGGGAAGGTGAGGCGTGTAATGCACGCGAGGCGGCCATGCAGGCTGCACTAATAAAGCCAGCAGAGCAGGCGGCATGGCCGTTGCAAATAAAGATGCTGGATCGTGAGGTTACAGGCGTGCGAATACCGGTATTGGGAACCCTCTTTAAGGCCCGGTTGGACTTCCAGCCACGTGGCGGCCTGCTAGGCAGCAGGTGCAGGATTCGAATGCTTCATGTGTACCACCGCAGTTCTTGTTTGCGGTAAAACCCAAGTGCACGTACGACACCTTCCATCTCCGAATGTCCGGGTACCACCAATACAAGCATCAAACCCACGGGTGACCCACGGGTCACCTAACGCGCCACCTGCTACGTCCTTCTCCCTCTCCAGCCAGCTTGCCCAGCCAGGCAGGAGGGCTACGTGAAACGTAATGGGACATCTTATCTTCGCGCTGCCGCCGCGTATCAATGCATCCTTAGTCATGATACTTGTCAAGATACCAGTCAAGGTACCCGGTGCGTCCCGCGCGTAATGTACAACACACAACACATCCGAAGCTTGGACCAGCTGGAAAGAGACCAAGCACGGTTTACTGGACCAAACACTAGACAGAGCACATGCTCATATGTTACACCCCCCGCAGCCCACTTAACACGAAACTATCCAAAGTTATCTTCAACCTAACACGAGGAAGCAGCCCAGCTCATGGGACGCACCTCCACCACCCCGTCTCTCCACAATTGCTTCAAACACACACGTCGACATCAGCACCACCACCAACCTCACCAGCACCGCCTGCAAAAGCAAATCATCAACTCCAGCAGTTTAACAACAACAACACCCGCGTCTTTCTCGCCGCGTCTCTACGACCACACCACCCTCACCAGTACCAGCAGCCCAACAGCGCCCCCCATCGGGTCCAACACCCCCGCCTCCACCCCAGCCGCCACCACGTGCTGCATGTCACCATGAAACGCCGTCACCACCACTCCGCTTACCGCCGTTGCGCCCACCGCCCGAGACCGCCCACCGCCACTGCCAAGAGCAAAGGGCAGCACAACACCTTGAAATCCCCTGGTGCCACTCCAGGGCCTCATGCAGCAGCAGCAGCAGCTTCCGATAACCGATAACGGTTAGTCAACCCCCCATGCATGTATCATGACATGATTTCAAGGCTTCATGAGTAACACGCACACTCAGCTCAAAGAGCTCAGAATACGTGCAGTGGGGCTCACCCGGGGCCGCGCTACTCCTCCTCTTTCTCCTTCCAGTCCGAAGTCGGCTGCCCTAGTAGGGGTAATGCACATGCCAGTAGGTGCCTCTCCCTTTTGCTCGCTTGCTTGCTTCCCTGTCTTCACGCGTGCGAACGCGACCTACAAGCTACCTAGCCAGCCAGCTCCTCTGCTCTCCTAACCGCCTCTCCTAAACCGCCCTAACCGTAACGACTCGCCGACCTACTCGCGCGCGAGAGACAAAGGAACCCTACTACCGTACACGCACCCTACACCTACACCTACACAGCTGCTGACTACATGATGACTGACAGTTACCGGTGCCACGCCGAGCTCATCTAAACCAGCTGTCTACAACCGCTCCCTCCTCCATCTCCTCGCCAACCTTCCTATAAACCGCCCAGCCTCGCACCGCCCAGCCTTGCAACTGAATCTCCCTCATTCCAAGTCCAGCGCTTTCCTCCCCTGCTTCCTGCTTGCCTGCCCGCCTGCTGCTACCCCCACCCCCTACTGCTGCTTCCTCTCCCGCGCCAGTCGCCGCTGCCGCAGCTGCTGCCGAGTGGCCGCCACCTCCGCCTCGTCGAGCTGCGTGCGGTAGGCCTGGTGGGGGAGGGAAGGGGGGAGGGGGGAAGGAGAGGAGGGGGGTAAGGGCGGAGGGAGGTGGGGAGGTGAGGAGGTGGCGCCCTGCACGGTCCCTGAACCACCCCGCCTAACGCCCCGTACGCCCACACGCCCCCCTCCCAAACTCCCTCCCGCGCAACCCGATAACCCTCCTCACCCGAGACCCCACCCTCCTCACCCCACCCCACCCCCCCTACCTGCGCAAACGCGTTCACACAAGACACCGCAAACACCGCCATCAGTGCCGCCATGACGCCCGCCCACACCTCCGCCACCGTGTCCGGCAGCAGCGCCGCCGCCGCCCGCCCCACCTCCCGCCACAGCGCCTCCCGGGATCGCAGCACTGCAGCGGCTCGGTGCCACCACCAGCGCCGCTCCGCCAAGTGGGCCGCACTCTTGGCCAGGACCTGTGTGTGCGGGGAGGCGGGGAGGTGGGGAGGAGAGGGGAGGTGGGAAGGAGGGGGGAGGGGGGGAGGATGGGGGAGGTGGGTAGGATGGGGGAGGTGGGAAGGAGGGGGAGGGGGGGAAGGAGGGGGGAGATGGGCTTCTTACCCGTACGAAGCAGCCAGCCAGCCAACTAGCTAGCTAGCCATCCAACATGGGGATCGACATGACACCAACATGACACCCCCCCATGCAACGTAACGCAACGCAGCGCTCGCTCGCCCCGCTGCTGCTGCTGCCCCCGCAAGCCTCACCCGTTCCTGGTAGTCTGCGATGGAGCGGTTGATGAAGAGGTGCAGGTTGTGCGTCAAGGACGACCCATGGGTCACTCCCGCAGCCGCTGCAGCCGCCCCGCCTGCTGCCGCGCCCCCTCCTGTCCCCAGCCAGCTGGCCAGCCCCGCCGGCAGGCTGGGGTGCAGCCAGCCCTCAAGTCCCTCCAGCCATGCGAGCAGCGCCTCACGACTGTTCCGACGGAATAACGACACGAAAAACACCACCTAGCGGGGGAAGGGGGGTATGGGGATGTGGGTCAGGGTCGGGGTGAATGCCAAGAAGGAGGTCGCGCACCCTCCTCCCACCCTCCCACAGCATGGTGTTCTCTTCTTCCTTCCCGCCATCTCCCCTTCCTCTTCCCCCTCCTCATCCTCCTGTTGGTTTGCCATGATTTGGTCTTCTTTTGGCCCTCACTCTTCACCCTGCACCCCCCCCTCCTAACTTGTGGTCTCCTATGGTTTGATATGGTCTTTGACCCCCCTCCTCCTCCCTCACCTGCCCCAGCACCTTGAACCCCCCCTTGCCCAGCAGCGTGGCTCCGAAGAACTTCCAAAAGGGAAACCGGAAGTTGCCGCACACCAGACCGCACAGGTCGAACGCGGCGTTGGGCCAGGAGGCGAGCGCCAGGATACCCCAGAAGCCGTGCCCCCGGATGAACCCCACCATCCACTGCTCCAGACGCGCGATGATGCGCTGCAGCAGGTTGCGGTGCTGGGCGGGGCTGGCGCTCAGGGCCTAGAGGGGGGGTGGGAGGAGGAGGAGGGGGGTGCAGGGTGAGGGGTGAGGAGTGAGGGCATAGTGGTAGGGAGAAGAGGAGGAGGAGGAGGAGGCGAGGGGTGCGGTGCTAGACAGCTGGTCATGACATGCTGGCTACACTCCACGCGTGCGCCAAGGTCGGTCGCCAGGGATGTGGGCATGGAGGTTGTTGGAGGTGTATTCCCCCTGCGCGGCAGGAAGGCCCCACTCCAGGGGCAGGCAACAAGCCCCTTCCTTAAAAGCGGGGCCCGCCAGGGTTTGTGGGACCCTAGCGCGATGGTCACAAAGGCAGGAATGACCCATGGGTCGCTCACGCCGCCTCACCTCCTCCAGCTCCAACATGGCCTCGTTCTTACGGCCCGCCACCGCAGCAGAGTACGACAGCCAGTACGGCGGGATCTCCCCGATTGCCGTACCGATACCCCACAGCACCGCCGTGACGATAACCTGCGTGTGTGTGGGGGGGGGGCATACACCCCACGGGCTCACTGGGTCTGCTGCAGAGGTGCTCGTAGCCTTCTGGCTGTGCCAGGTGGGGACCCCCTACCTGGCCCTTCCTAGCGTGCCCCTTCCTTCCCCTCCCCCTCCCGCCGCCTCCTGTCCCTGTTGACCTATGACCTCACTTAACCTTGAAACCAGTCGGGTTCCCCTCCAATCCCCCTCCCCCAGCCCCACCTTCGCCACCAGGTCCCCGAACGTGACCTCCTGCGGCCCCCACTCGCCGCACTTGAAGCTCTCCGAGCTGTACCACATGTCCTGCCGCGTGGAGAAGCGCACGTGGCCGCACGTCTCCGCGGCCAGGCAGACCTGGGGGGGAGGGGGAGGGAGGGAGAGGTAGGCGGGAGGGGGGAAGGGGTTGTGACGGCGCGGCTCGGGTGGCCTAGGTGGGAGGCCCAGGAAAGGTACCGGTTTAGTCCAGAGCGACAATGGTCCAGTCGAAAACCACTCCCACCAACAAAGCTCTAACCCCAACTCCCATCCGGCATTCCTCCATACCGCCACCCTGCGACACCGCGCATCCCTCCTCCTCCTCCCCAGCTACTAGTAGCACACACGGCTGCGTCCTGCCCGCGCTTCCCAGCCACTCCTAGGGTGCAAGGTGGTGCCGTGCATGCCACCGCGTGCCCTGCTGCCGTACCCTGAGGCATACCCTGCCCCTTCCCCGCCTCCATTCCGCCTCGGCCCGCCCCCACCTTGAGTATGTGCGGGAAGAGGAAGAGCAGGCCGGTGTGCATGCCCGTGCCCAATCCGATGGAGGACAGCACACCCAGCCCCACCCACCACACCACATACTTGATCAGCTCCTGGGGGGGTTGGGAGGGGTGGGGGAAGGGGGTTTACTAGGGGTCGTGATGGGTTGTGGAGGGGTTGAGCCTTGGGCGCTGTGATGCGTGAACACAGGGAACCTCTCAGAAGCCGACGTTACAGAGCGACGATTATACACCGAAAACCCCATGGCAGCGGGCTTCCCTTCGGGCGGAGATACCGTGCTATTTGGTGGCATAATGCCATCGAGCTAGGTATGTTGGGTTCACAGTAGCAGCCCAAACCCTAACTTACCTCAATTTCCGTGAGCACTTCCTGTTTATATCCTCCATACTTTGTGAAGGAGTAGGCAAGCAGTGCCGGCACGATGACAAGCAATGTGACTGGATGGCCCGCAACCCACTTTGATCCGGCATATAACCCCTCCGCAGTGTATCGCAGAAGATAGTAGGTGGTCCGTAAGGGCGACTTAAAGAGAGTTACGTTGCGTAGTTCCTTCGCCTGGCGTAATCGAAGCTGCAATGGGAACAAACGTGTACCAACACCAAGTCGATGCATTAGTATATGTACATATTTTTATGCATTTCAACTAACCGCTTGTACACGCATGCCAGTCGGGCGCTATTGTTCGCGAGTCTCAACTGAACGCATTGAATGAACAACGCACCTCGGTGATCGCCGCCTCCTCTAAGTCTGTATCCGCCATTACCAAGCCGCGGTTGTTACCCACTTCCAGCCACGGCCATGAATGGGCAGATGTCACAGGAGCGTAAACCGAGGATTGCCCTAAAAAGTCCTTAACGATGCGTCCAAGATGTTTTCAATCAGTATACCCTAGCGCTTTGGCGATATGATCTCATGCAAGAAAACGGTGTGAGCTACGTGAAGGCGCCGAAAACGCGTTGTCCTCAACTTGCAGCTTTGCTAGAATTTGTAGAAGAGAGCTAGATCAGTTTGTATTACTTTTGTAAGACGGATGATACTGAGTATTGTCGTCCTTCAAAGCGGGGTGCGAATTACAGGAGGCGCGCATGGAGACCAGGAGACGTGGCGTCCGGATCCGCGATGCGCTGGCCCCATGGACAGACACCAACCCGGTAACAATAGCTTGCATATACTCAACGCAAATCATCCACACCCTCCTCCGCATCTGGATCCTCTTCTTCCTGAATTGTTGCCAACAGCCCATCGACATCCACGCCATGTTCTGCAAGTGCCGCACTCAAGACCTGCACCTTGCGCTCTTCTTGCCCCAAACACACCAACAAGTCCGTCATGCCATCGTCCTCCTCCGCTTGGGCGCGCGCCTCAGCCACCGCCTCGTCAATCCGTCTCTGGATGTCGGCCTCCGATGGACCCGTCCGTCCTGCAAGAGCAAAAAAGGAACATCAGCAGCGGCATACGGTGGCATAGACGTCCAAACATGTTTATCTCGATGACATGGCAGCACCGTGGACCGCACTGAGTCGTGTCGACCTAACGCCTACTGTGGTACGACAGCACGGACCCATGGGACGGGCGCAGACGCACCCCTTGCGTGACCCAATTCACCTTCTTCCCCAAAAGTATCTCCCTGCTGCAAGTCGTAAGCAGCCAACTAGCAGCCTAAGTCGGCCCCCTTGGACGGCCACACACATCATCAACCCCATCAACAACCATGTCGGCTTCCCTCCTTCCGCACCACCCTTTGCCCACAACCCCACCTCTCCTTCTCCCTCTCCCCCCACCTCCCAACGCACCTGCCGCCTCCCTCGCCGCCCGCGCCTCCGCTGCCGCCGCCGCCCCTTGCGCCGCCCGCAGCTGCGCCTCCGCTGCGAACGCGTGCGCCTCCAGAGTGTTGTAGGCGGCGGAGAGGTCCGCCAGGTCGGCCTCCGCCTTGGATGCAGCCAGGTGGGCGGACGCGGCCGCCTCTCGGGCAGCTGCCGCGTCCGCCTCGGCCTGGGAGAGACGCGCCGCCTGCAGCTCCAACTGGGGGAGGGGGAGGAGGGGGGAGGCGGGGGACGGAGCAGGAGGAGGGTTATAGGGGAAGGGAGGGGCGTGGTTTGATGGAGATGCGAGGCCTCACCATCCGTGGGGCACAGTGAACGTGCAAAAGTGAACCCTCGCCTGCTCCCCCATACCTATGCGCGCCCAGCCCTCCGCCCGCCCCGCCGCACGGGCCGCATCACCTCTCCCCCTGCCCACCCCCGCACCTGCTTCCTGGTCCCCGCCAGCTCCTGCTCCGCCCGGCACGCCCGCAGCTCCAGCGCCACCCGCACCTCCACCTCAGCAGCACTGCAGGAGGCGGAGGAAGGGGCGGCGGCGGCGGAGGAGAGGGCCAGGGGGGCTCCTGCTCCCGCCAGCCCGGGGGCGCCGGGTGCGGATGATGTGGGCTGGCAGGCGGCAGCAGCGGCACCGAGGTGGGCTGAGGAGGAGGAGGAGGGAGGAGGAGGAGGGGGTGCGGCGCCCAGACTTTGGGAGAGCCTGCATGGGGTGAGGACGGGGCAGGGGAGCAAGAAAGCAAGGATGAGAGTGGGAGCTGGAGGGACTGAGAAGCGGTCTGCGGTTGCCAGCTTTGGGAGCAACAGGCCATTCGCCCTGTTCTTCGCCTTGGGCTAACACAGCTATACGCCCGGGGGGGATACACGTGCACCGCACAGGATGTGTCTTGTGTGCATGGATACGGTACGGTACGGGGAATAAATGCCCTCCTCAGGCTGTCCGGCAGCGTCCGAACGGCCCCCCCCACCCACCCCCCACCTAAACACGTCCTCCGCCAATGCCCGGTTGCGGCCGCGCAGCTCCTCCGCCTCGCGTGCCAGGCGACCCAGCTGCCCCAGCGCCCAGGCCAGTCGGGAGGCGTCGTCCGGACCCGCAGGCACCTCGGAGGCGGTGCAGGGCACCGGGTCCTGCGGGCGGTGAGGGATGAAACGTGATGGAGCGGGGTGAAGGGCTCCGGGAGAGAGTGAGGCGCAAACCTGGGAGCGTGAGCGATGCAAGTAAGAAAAGGGACTGTTGCCACGCGCACCTGAGCACGGTGACCCGTGGGTCGCGCGAAGATCTCCATGAGTTGTTGCCGTACAGCCTCCTCCAGCTCCGAAATCAACACCGCCACGTCACGGCCCAGCTGGAAGCTTCCTTCGGAAGCAGTTGTGTTGTTATCCGTGGGGGCGGTGGCAGCGGGCTGCTCTGCTGTTTCCGCTGCCGAGCGCGGCAGGGACCGCACGGCACTGCTATAGGGTAGCGCTGCTGCTATCGAGCTCCCAGCCGCCGCCATCGCCGCAGAGAACGCAGGGCTGCGTCGGAGGTCGTCCAACCGGAAGAAGAAGTGACTGAGACCCACTCGCGACAGTACGACATCCAACACCAAGTCCGACGGCGAAGACGCCACAACGCCGTACGGGGCGTCTGACGTCGGCTTGCCGTAAAGTATGCAAGCTGCAAGTACACATGCCGCTAGCCCGCAGATAACGGTGTCGCCGCTGCCGCCGGAGGCGGCAGCGGCAGCGGCGGCGGAGCCGCCGTTCGGCGCCGCAGGCGCCGAACCGCCGTACGGCGGTAGCGGTGGCGCAGCGGCAACCGCAGCCGCCGTCTGCACCGGCGCCGGCCCCTGCCTGCCCGTTGCTAGGTCCACCAGCAGCGGCACGTGCGCCGCCCCGCCCAGCAGCGCCGCCACCGCGGGCGGGCAGTCCCGCAGCCACACCAGCAGCAGCCGCAGCAGGGTGCCGCACAGCAGGCGGGCGGGCTCGCCGACCAGGGGAGGACGCAGGGCGGCGGTGAGGTGGCGGACCAGCCTGAGGGGACGGGATGTGATTAAAGGGTTGGTGCACGGTGCGGAATGTGGAGCCGAGGGAGGTGTGAGGTACAACTGACAGGGAAGTCTGGGCGTACTTTAGGGCGCCATGAACGCAACCCCAGCAGGCGGTGTGCTTGACGAGGATGAGAGAAGGAGAGACCGAAAGGTGCAGACCACATGGGCCACTACCCAGCCGGCACCCCGAACCAGCTCACCGGGGCATCAGGTAGTCCGGCGGAACCCCGGGTACGGCAGGGGCCTCCAGTGGCACCGTCAGCAGCCGTTGCTGTACGACAGGGTTGCCGTACATGAGGTGCTGCACCACACTCGCCGCGCGACACGTCACCAGGATGCTGCTGCCGCTTTCCCCTCCACCTCCCCCGCTCGCCAGTAGCCCCGCTACAAGCTCCTGCCCAAACGACCCACGGGTCCCTCCTCCTTCCCCAGATCCCACCCCCACCCCAATACTCGCCGCCAAGCCCGTCTGCCCCTCCGCATTCCCCCGGCAGTAGCAAGCAATCACATGCTCCGCAGCCGCACGCTCCGCCGCGTCATTGCCGTACAACGCAACCCTCAACACTGCATGCAACACCGGCACCACCTCTTCCGCCTCCGCAGCCGGCGGCGCCGGCGCCCCCTCAGCTTCCGCCGCGGACGGCTGTAGCGGCCCCGGCCGCACCGTCGCGCGGCCCAGCCTCTCCTGCGCCGGCTGCAGGTCCGCCACCAGGTCGCCCAGGGCGGCCAGGGCGGCTGCGCGCACGGGCGGCGAGGGCACGCCCCCCTCCGCCAGCGCGGCGGCAGCCAGCGCCTCCAGCGCCCCCGCTGCCAGCAGCTTGGCCTGGTTGGCTGCGCGGTTGGAGGCCTCGGCGGCTCGGTCGGACTCGGAGGCGGAGCTGCTTGGCGGCGCGCACTGCGACAGGAGCAGCAGGGGGAGGAGCAGGGGGAGGAAGAGGACACGATTGGGACAAATCGGAGGCCGTGATGAGGACAAATGGTGCGCTGATATGCGCTCTGCCTTACTGCTGCTGCAGCCCCTAGTCCCCGGGTCCCCATTTCCCCCGGCTCCCTCCTCCCCTCGCTCCTACCAGCAGCCTCAGCACCTCCAGCAGCCCCATCATGTTGGCCGCCTTCTGCGCCCCCAGCGCCGGCGGCCCCCGCAGCGCCTCCCCCGCCCCCGCAGCCAGCACCGCCAGCGCCTGGTGCAGCTCCAGGGAGGGCTCCCCACCGTCCTCACCACCACCACCACCCCCTGTTCCTGCTCCTCCACCTCCCAGCATACCACCAAACGGATCGTCGCCGTGGTCCCCGCCGTGGCTGAGGAAGGGAATGGGACCCGCGGCGGGGGCGGAGAAAGGGTCGTAGTTGTTGTTGTTGCTGCTACTCCCGTCTCGCCCGCCGCCGGGACGGCCAACACCGCTGTCTCGGCCGCCTGCTGCTGCGGTAGCGGTGGGCAGCGCGGCCGCCAGCAGGGGCGGCAGGGCGGCTGCGTGGCCCATCTCCCGGAAGAGGCGCTGGTTGGCCAGATTGCCGCGGAGCAGGTTGCGCATCAGCTCCAGGCAGTCCTGGGCGGGGGGCCGGGGAGCGGGAGACGGGGGGGGGGAGAGGCGGGGGCGACACCGGGGTGGGGAGAGGCAGAGAAGATGTAGGACCATGCTGTGACCGGGGGGTGGTGGGGGCTGTGGTCCCGCATGGCATTTGGCGTAGGTACTGTGAGCCACGAAGGGGCGGTGAGGGGGTTGCGGTGTGCCAGTGGGAGATGGAGCATGTACCGCAAGGGTACCGTACTTGGTTGCAGCAACGCCTTGCATGCAGGCATGCATGCATGCAGGCTGCATGCAACCCACCTCCCGCCCTACCTGCACCACCATGCCTCCCTCCAGCCCGCCCTCCTCCCGCAGCAGCTCCGCAACCCGGTCGAACGCGCCCTCGAACGCGGCGATCTTCTGCACCTCACTGCCGCCTCCACCTGCACCTCCTCCTCCACCTGCAGCTGCCCCCGGCTGCCCGCCTGCATGGCGCCCCTCCCCGCGGGTGAGTGCGGCCAGCAGCAGCAGCGCCTCGTTGCGGATCACCTGCGGGAGGGTGGGGGTTGGGTTGGGTTGGCGCCGCAGGGAGAAGGTGGGATTGGAGTGGGAGTGGGGTTCCTTGGGGAATGCAGGGCATAGGAGGCAGCAGCAGCAAGCACATCGCTCCATCAAAGCAGCAGCACTGCCTACCCATCCTGAATCCGGTCTGGCTAGGCTGTCCGCCGCACATTCCCTTCCTGCACTCCTCCCACACACCTCCTCGGCCTTTCAACCCCATGCCCGCTCCCCCCCCAGCCCCCCTGCCTCCTCCCCCCTCCTCCCCGCACCTCGGATCGCTCCCGCAGCAGCTCCGTCAGTCGTACGACACTCATGGGGGTGGCCAGGATAGCGTCCTGGGGGACGGGGGGGGGGAGGGGGCAGGGGGGGGAAGGGCAGGTAGGTGGGTCCCCTTTGGGGTTTCAAAGGGATGGTATGGGGCAAGCGCAGCAAGAGGCGGTAGCACGACACACACTCATGTTTTCCAGCGGCGTTCTTCTCCAGTGGCGTGGGAAGGTCCGACAGTAGGCCGACCACCCACTTCTCTCCATCCGGTCACGACGCTTACGAGGCTCCACCCGCACATGATCCTCCCTCCCTCCTCCCTAGGCCTGCCCCCCAACTCCCGGGCGCCCTCATCCTCCAGTCCTTATTACCACCATCACCAGCAGCACTCATCGTTACTCAGGTACACCACCACCCGCCTCCCCTCCCCCTTCCCCAACTATTCAGCCTAATGTGGAATGTATCCCTATCAATTGCACCGCCCCCGTGCCGTGCGTCAGTGTTTCCGCGATTCAGTCTACCTAACCTCCCCCCTTGCCCCACCTGCAGCCGCGCGGGGCAGTGGTTGAGCAGCTGTGTGAGCAGCTGCACGGTGTGGTAGCGCACGTAGAAGTCGGGCACCCCCACCGGCTCCTCCTCCAGCAGCCCCAGCAGCAGCCCCACGTGCTCGCGCTGCCGGGACAGCAGGTCGGCGGTCAGGCAGGCGGCCTGGGCCTGGGGGGGGGGGGGAGGGGGGGGATTAGATAAACTGAGCCGCGGAAACACTGACCCTGAGGGGGGGGGAGAGGCGGGGGAGAGGAGGGGAGGTGGGAAGGTTTGAGGCGCGAGGTAACAATGGAGAAGAGGTGAGAGGGAAGAAGAGGGAGGGCGGGAGGGAAGGATGTGGGCTGTAGTGGGTGGGTTCCAAACCGCAGGACGGAACTCCGGCCGCCTTTGCTAGCTATGTGTTTGCTGCTGCCGCGTCCCATCCCTTCATGGTGTGCCCAGCCCTGCAAGCGCCTTCTCCTGCCCTGCCGAGTGCCGCCCCCGGGAGCTGCGCACACTCATCAGCACGCCCAGCAAGCCCCCTCCCCGCTCAACAGGTGGTGGCTCCTGCACGGTACCCTCCCCAAGACCCAATTAAAGCACACCATCCCTTCGGCCTCCAGATACGTTTAGCCAACCCCTCAGGCTCCAGCCCAACCGGCCACCCACCCACCGCCCCCCTCCTCGCGCCTCCCCCCCCCCTCCCAGCCAACTCCTACCCCCATTGTTTTGCCCTAACTTGTGGTCTCCTATGGTTTGATATGGTCTTTGACCCCCCCTCCCACCTCCGCAGCGCTCACACCCGGAGGCAGCTGCTGCCGCCCTGCCGCCCCCCCTGCCGCTGCTGCTGCTGCCGCTGCTATGCTGGGCGGTGTGGTGGTGGCCGCCAGCAGCACCTCCAGCGCCCCCGCCAGCAGCGTGATGTCGTCGCGGTCGTCACGCAGCACGCCCAGCAGCACCGGCAGCCCCATGGAGCCGAAGGCGAGCTGGGCCTGAGGTGGGAGGGGGTGAGGAGAGAGGAGAAGGGAGGATGGAGAAGAAAGAGATGTGTGAGGCACGGGAATGGGGATGGGGGTGGGGGTGGGAATAAGTTGGGAGGTTGCAGACGTGAGGTGAGACGGGTAGACAACGGGACATTGTAGAGAGGATAGTGGTAAGCGGGATGAGCAAGTAGTGCGTCTAGGGTGCGGACGTATCCGAACAGAATATGCATAAGGCGAACCTTTGGATTATCATAGAGCAAGTCCTTAAGCTGCGATACTGCTTGTCGTCGGTACTCAGGCAACAGCGAGTCCGAGATGCGCTGCAGCAGCCCTTCCACCTCGGCTTCATCGTTTGGGACCGCTGCGGTAATATGAAAGCCGTGTCGTTAACAGATCTATTTCAACTCTACACAAAGCACTTGGTCAGAAGGACGGACACGGACATGGAATTACATTATGTGCTTTCGATAGCCCGACGGGTTAACGACGCCAACAAATGATACGTTTATTGCCTCTTACCTGTTAGTACCGCCCGTGCCTCCCCAAGCGCTTTTCCAGCTACTCCCTTTGCAAGCCCACCCACCCCTTTTGCCAAGCGGCCAAGCATATTGCAAGCACCTGCTTGTTATTCTTAAGAGTTACAAGTTGGCCCGACAAAGTGGTCGCCAGTCCATATGCTTTTGACAGAAAGCGTTGCACGCAGGAAAGTTACGCAACACCCAACTAGCCAATAGGCATCCGATATCAACTGCTAAGCTTGCATCCTATTTAAGTTATACTGTACATGGAAGCTCAGCCTCTATATCGATTAAGAGTGACAGCGCCTGCGGAGCAAGCTGCCTAGCCCCATGGGTGCGTACTACACAACAGCGCCCTTACGGGATTGGCCGGATTGCACATCCCATGAAGGGGAAACGCCAATCTAGTCTAATGCAAACACGCAATGCCGTTTAACCTATGACGCGAAGCCGAACAATACCGCATGCGCCTTCCGCGCAATCATACGAAGGACCCCATGCTGAGTCCCTCCAAACCTGCCGCCGCCTCCTTCAGTGCACGCAAACAACATTTCTTAAATCCATCAACTCACGTTCCCTAACAACAAACATGTACTTCTTATCAACTCTTATGCAGGACGGCCGATTTTACGCTACCTTCACCCTGCTCATGCTCAACATGGCTGGGGTACAGCCTAGCTCATCATCTCTCTCTCCTCTGCGGCTCCGACGCTCCCAACTTGCGGTAAGAGCCGCCTAAGCGGCCTCCAGGCCCTCGTTACGATAGTCATCAGGTTGCCCGCATGACGCCTAGCTAGGGGAAGAACAGGACACCACACCCCGCCCTCACGATCCCCAGGACATGATCTCCTCAAACTCCTGTACGACGAGGGCAAGAGCAGCGGAAAAGGGGGATGTGGGGGAGGGTCACGTGTTGTAGGGAGTCCTGGCAGGTCGCCTACAGGTATGTGTTAAGGTATGGCAACATTCGCCGAAAGCACTCGCGTTTGGCGAACAGGGGCTATATACAGAGCGCATCAGCATTCGTAAGCTGCTGCTGGCGCATGGGCGGGAGCAGTATTATTGCAGTGTTTGTAAGCAGAATCCTAGCAGCGCACTGCGGACCCATGGGTCACTCAGGCCAGCATCCACCCATATAGCCCTCTCCCTATTACCTCGCGGCTGATGCGGCGGTCGTTGTCCTTGTCCGCCTCCGCCACCATGGCGTCAGCCTGGGTGGGGGTCACGTTGAAGTGCTGCGGGAGGGGGGAGAGGGAGGCAGACAGTTGAGTGCAACGTACGAGCCCAGTAGAGAACGGCAAATAAGCGCACAACGATACGTGAGACATTCCGAAGGTTAATCGTCGCACCCCCGAGGGCACCAGAGATGGCAAACGCGGAAGACATGGCGTTTTCTTAAGCAGCGCCCAACCCGATCGAACCGACTGACCCATGGGTCAGCGACCCACCTCCCGCCTTCTGAACCCCCCCCCCATCAACTCTCACACCTTCTGCAGCTCTGCGGCGGTGATGGTGTTCCGCGCTCCCGCCACCTCCTCAAAGGTGGGCCGCTTGCCGCCGCTGCCGCCGCCGCTGCCGCCCGCCTGCTGCCGCTCCTGGGCGGACAGGATGTACTGCCAGATGGAGGGGGCGTTGCGGGTGCGCGCGTTGTCCATGAGCCAGTCGGAGCGCCCGGCGCCGGGACCCACGGCGGTGGGGCGGTTGACCTGGGAGGCAGGGAGGAGGGAGGGAGGAGGGAGGGAGGAGGGGTGGGGGCGGGAAGGAGTGGAAAAAGGTGGGAGGAGAAGAGAAGGGGAGAGCAGGGAGGCTAGGAGGTGGAGAGGATGGGAGTGGATCACGGTAAACGCCATCCATGCACAGGTGCAGCTCGATATGCGGGTTCTCAATGCTTACTACATCATGACATTCACATACAGCAGGACCATCATAAAGAGCAGCAGGGGATACAAGGAACAATGGGCTACGGAAGGAAGCCAACTTTCGTCCCGAGCGCAGCAGCTCGAAAGGGCGCGCGATAACACCACTACTTTGACAAGCGTCTTGCCATCCATTATGATCTGGTTGATACTCTTTAGCCAGCCATCTCGCGGTACCAGCAGGCTTCAACTCGCTCTCAAACATCACTACGCAGACCCGCCATCACCAGCGCTTACCTTGTGCAGATCATAGCCGATCTGCGAGGTCATAGCCGGCAGGTCGTCCGTCTTGTTGCTCGTCCGCCTGGCCGGCTGCTCCGCTTCTCCCGCAGCAGACTGCTCGGCCGTGAAGGAGCCAGCGCCCGGGCCTCCGGAGGCGTCGCGCGCTCCCAGCTGCTCGCGATCCAGCTCCTGGCTCTCACAGTCATCGGCCGCGTTGGACACGAAATCGTTGAAGGAGGGTACGTAGTGTAGGCCGGTGTGCTGCTTCACGGCCGCAGTGAGCATTTCGGTGATGCCTCCCATGGCTGCTGTTGATGTAACTGGAGGATTGTTGGGTGAGCTAAGGGTTTGCTGGAAAGATATTACTATCCAAAACCTGCAAACGGCGGAGGGGCCAGGGCGGGGCAGGTGTCGGCATTTCTTGCTTAGGATCGTCCGACCTCCGACAGAAAGGGAGGCATTTCTCTGCGTAACAACTGCACAGGGGCTTCATAAAGGGCAATGTTACGAATAATAGAGAAGCGGAGAGTAGGAGGAGCCAGCAGGGTGTCGAGCTGTCCCGGCGGAGAGCTGTCCCGCGGACCCACCCTGTTAACGAAACCTGTTGCTTGGTCTACTGTACGCCTAAAGCTTTAGTGTTGATGTTGTTGCTCTGCGAATTGAAGGTATTGTGGAAACGATGTAAGTGGTGCTTGTAGATATGGATATGGAAAGTGTCTAGATAAAGTGCCTGGAACCATCGGGCCCTGCATCCGCGTCAGACGCGGCTACAGTTGGTCGATTGAGGAACCAGCAGCGGCTTACCAGCCAGCCGTCAAGCAAGATGGCTCTAGCTTAAAACAAGCAAGCTGTAATCCAACCTTATGAAAATCCATTTGATCTACGGGTCCCGGAACGACTGGAGCCGCTTCCGACATACCAACGACAGCAGTGCCCCCGCGGCATCCGTCACTGTAGTTCTGACATTCACGCGGCACACCTGCTTGCTTGCTTGTTTCCCATGGGCTGCAGCAGAGGTGGTGGGCCATCAACTGCAGACGAAGTCGATCGACCCGGGGTCAAACAACCAAACAGATTGTCAACAGGATCAACCATAGAGCCGCCGAATGCTATCGTCAATTTACATGTGATATTGCTCATTAGATTCGGGCAGTGGACCCGGCAGGCCGCAGGTTTCCCGGAGCACTTGCTTGTATGTGATTACAAAGGGACTTCACACCTACACCTGTCCGTCCGTCCGTCCGTCCGCAGATAAGCCGCCGCAAGCAAGCCCCGCGGAAGGCACAAACTAACAGCCACATACATACGATACAGGGGGGGTATAGGGCATCCAGCCTCCGCCCTTGACCCCATCCCTACTGCCGCCCCGCACCTTTGCACACATGACAGTCCCATGGGTCGCACGCCACGCTGCCACATTAGCTATACCCCGCTGCAGCCTACCTGCAAGCACTGGCTGGATGAACACCCGTCCTGAGACCCTGCCGCTCCTAGACCTCTGCTGGAACACCGGGGGCGCAGTAGCGGCAGTGCTGCCGCAGTGGTGCTGCATGGCGGGTTGGCGTCAGGGTTGGGGTGGAAGCGGGGCAGGTCGTTAGTTCGAGCGTAAGAGAGTTGCTTAGTCTGGGGCTAGCAGAGACAGGACAACTGCGAAAGGGTGTGTTTGTAAATCATTATCTCCTGACGGTAACACTACCCGTACTACCGACATGTTTATCGCCGTCACGAGCTGTTGGCAGTAGGAAGCAGCAGTAAGCACACCCCGCACCGTCCTCCCACTGGCGGCCCCAAGCAATCTCTACAACCAAGACACTGACTGTTGGTGGTGTATGTTTTGCAACCAGCGAGCGGCTAGCTGTGTGCTGGGTCGCTATCCCACCAAACCATGTATGTACGACAGCGGTACGTCCGCGCAGAACTGTCACACCCTTACGCATGGCACTAGCAGTCCCGCATGCATCCAGCTGGCGAGTGCCTAGGATAGGTCCGGCAGTTGGCATGCTCGAGTCAGCTGTATAACACATGCTCGGGGAGCTGCGACCTGGGACATGGCAGCATGATATGAGGAGGGGTTTGCCTGCCAGCCGTCTTAGTTGCTTTGGAAATCGCCCTAAGGCGCGTTTTTGGCGGTAGGCGTCGCTCGTGGGCTACTGCAGAAGTAGGTTGACGAATTACCATACAATTAGCATACGAAGTTCCCTTTCACGAGTTCCCAAACAGAAAGCGCTGGGATAGCGCTGCGCAAGGTACAACCACCCGCGGCCTTATGCAAGCATAGCACGCATGTCGCGGATTAGGTAACGGTTTGCGAGGCCGCCCCTACAGCGGAATTGCGTGTAGCTTACTGAATTGTGAGTTGGTTTAATACTAAGTTTATAAACGTGTCGGCGCCTTACGCTAATACCTGGCTTGGTCATAGACGCCTTGCTTGCACACGGATGCCAATTTGCTAGGTTACACTCACCACGATTCCCTTACCTAGCGCTTTTGAAAGTATTTAAGCATAAGCTGCAATTGAATTAGGCAAACTTCGGCGCCGCGTCTATCACACGTACACCGCACCGGAGCCACGGAAATCGGCCAATTGCTTGCCGAAGGTTGTCGAATCGTCCGCGCGCTGAGCGGCACATAAGCATTACAAAGTCTTTCCACTGACTCAATCTTCAACCACAGGGAGGTTTGTATCTCGCGCAAACATGGCATCACATGTCAACCTGCAAGCAAACGCCCTCCGCCCAACCACCAGCGGCGCCCCCTCCGCCCTGACGCCCTGGCCAGCGCCTCGTACTGCTGCGCACGTCCCGCAAGCAACTGCATCTCCTACTTCGGCCATGGGCGGCCGCAGTTGTCTCCTGGTGTCCAGCAATAACCTGCAGCCCGCCCGCGCCTCCCAGCCTGTAACCTCCTTCGGTGCTGTCAAGCAAGACCGGCGGCGCCACGCGACTTGTCTTACGTCAGCCGTACCTCGTAATGCGGCGGTTAGGACTGCAACAGCCGCTGCTGCTGCAACTGCGACAACCTCTAGTGCAGTAACAATGGGCTTCAGCAGTACGGGCAGTTACGGCAGCAGTCTGGACGAGCAAGACGGCGGAATCATGGATTCAGAGGATGACCTGGAGTCGCCTCTGGAGTTTCCCGTGCCGCGAGGTGTGTTGGTGTGGCGGGCTTGTGATACAAAGTGGGGGGACATGTGGTACGTAGAGACAATAGTTTGGAAAAAAGGTGAATGGGTGGAAAGGATAAACGAAAGGGTGGAATTTGTTTGCACAAGTTCCCCTCCTCCCTCTCCCCCTCCCTGCCCTACCCGCCTTCCCTGCCCCTCTGGGTTTGTTCGTTTCTTCCTCTTACCCCTCCTTTCCTTCCCTCCCTCCTCTCCTTCCTCCCTCCTCTCCCTCCTCCTTCCCCTCCCTCCCTCCCTCCCCCCTTCCCCCCCCAGGTGACACCGCGGGCGCCACTCTGGTGCTGGAGGGAGTGACCCTGCAGGCGGGGGACCGGGACCTGCTCACGGTAGGGAGGGGGGAGGGGGGGTATCTTTGGTTAGCGGAGGGGCGGGAGACGGCAAGGGGTCAAGTGCCTTTACCCAACCCGCCTCCTCTCCCGTCCACTTAAACGCATGGGTCATATCACTTTCCCCCTTTCCTCCCTCCCCTCCTCCACTGTTTCCCCTCCCCCTTCTCCCGCCCCCCCTTAATAGGACGTGTCGTACCGTCTGCTGCCCGGCCAGCGCGCGGGTCTGGTGGGGGCCAACGGGTGCGGCAAGAGCTCGCTGCTGCGGCTGCTGGCGGGGCTGCGGGGGGCGCAGGCGGGCAGGGTGCTGGTGGCGCCGGGGGTGCAGGTGGGGGGGGGAGGACGTGTGAGGGGGGAGGTGAGGGGGCTGGTAGGGTTGTGGAGGGAGGTGTTAGAGGGGCCTAGTGTCATGTTGGTGTGTTAAAATAACTGGCCGCGAGGCGAAACGTACTGTGATTGCGCACCCTACCCGCCTACGTACAGGGTTGCGCATGCGCGTTATGGACTCCGCCTGCTTTCCTTGCGTGGTAGCCCCCTACATGCTAGCTCCTAGGGGCCCCTCTCCTCGTCCCGCGACACAACTCCCGCACTTCGTAATCCCACTTGCTCTTCGCTCCCGCACTCTCTCTTCCCCCTCCCCCTCCCGCCCTCCCACCCACCCTGCATGTGTCGGGATATGGGATGGGGACTCTAGTTGCTGCACTTCTCGTTTATCATGTCCCCCCCGCCTGCCCCCTCTTCTTCCCCCCAGGTTGGCTACCTGGAGCAGACCGCGGTGGGCGGCTCCCGGCGGTCGGTGTGGCAGGAGGCGCGCAGCCGCATGGTGGGGCTGCGGGCGGCGGAGCGGGACATGCGGCGGGCGGAGAGGGAGCTGGAGGCGGGTGAGGAGGGGGGGGAGGGAGGAAGGGAGGGAGCTGGAGGCGGGTGAGGAGGGGAGGAGGGGGGGAGGGGGGAAGTGTGTATGGGGAACAGGGGGGGTAGTTGTTGTGGAGGGTCAGGGGAGAAGAGGGGCACGAGAGGGAGGTGGGGGGAGGTACCAGGAAGGATGGCGAGCGCGGCGTGGGGAGGAAGTATACAGAGGATACGGGGAGGACGGGGACCCCGGTCAACCCATCCATTCACCCATAAAACACCTCTCCTCTCTCTCCTCCCCCCCTCCCCCTGTGGTAACCTCCCCCTGTGTATGGTCTTTGACCCCCCCCCCCCTCGCCCCCCCAGGCGACCCCTCCGCCGCCACCCGCCTGGCTGCTGCCCAGGAGCGCTGGGAGGCTGCTGGCGGCCCCTCCGCCGACCGCACCATCAGCCAGGTGCTGGGCGGGCTGGGGTTCGCACCCGGTCAGTTCCACCGGCCCTGCAGCGAGTTCAGCGGAGGGTGGCAGGTGGGTGGAGGGGGGGAGGGGGGGTGTTGAGGAAGGGGTGCGGGAGGGGGTGCATGCGGCCTTGCATGCAAGCGTCGCCGCGTGCTTGGATGCATGCACGCTTGCCCTGCCCTGGCCTGAGCCCCTGCCCGGCCCCCGCACCTCTCGACCCGCTCCCTCTCGACCCGTCGCTCCTCTCGCCCCGCATTGCCTCCCTCCCTCCCTCGCCCGCCCAGATGCGGATCGCACTGGCCCGGCTGCTGCTGGGACCCGCGGGTCAGGGGGCGGGCGGGGGCGGCTCGCTGCTGCTGCTGGATGAGCCCACAAACCACCTGGACAGGTGGGGGGAGTGGAGGGAGGGGGCGGGGGATGGGAGGGGGGTTGGTAGCTAGCTAGGTAAGAAGAGGGTAGGAGGGCTAGTTCCCACGAGTCACCTGTCGGCTTACGCCCTGTTACTCACCCGTCGCAACAACACATCCCGCAACAACAGCGGCCCAACACCATGTTGTTCTTTCCCCTCACCATCTCTCCCTTCTCCCCCCCTTCCTCCCCCCCCTCCCCCCAGGTCCGCCTGCCAATGGCTGAGCTCCCACCTCTCCTTCGGCCTGCCCCCCTCAGCCAGCCTGCTGCTGGTGTCGCACGACGAGGGGCTGCTGCAGGCGGTGTGCGAGCGGGTGGTGGAGGTGCGGGGGGGCCGGCTGCACGCGTACGTGGGGCGGTACGACAGCTTCCTGAGGCAGCGGACGGAGAGGGAGGCGCAGGCGAGGGCAGGTGAGGCAAGGGGTGGTGGGAAAGGGGAGGGGCTGAGAATGGGTTGGAAAGGAAAGGGTAAGGCGTTAGCAGCCAGCTGTGAGGTAGAAACGGGTCGAGGAGGGAGAAGGCAGGGAGGTGTGTGTTGGTGTGTCTCCGGGTCTGCGGGCTAGTCCGACTGCCGTTCCTGAGACACTTGGAGTTGCTTGGAGTTGCTTGGAGCTGCTTGGAGTTGCGGGCTCACCTGAAGTGCCTCTCCCAACACTCTTCGGTATCTGCTCTCACACGCCGTTGAAAACTTACAATACTACGATACATCGGGGACGTCGTCATCTTATGGTCACGGTTTCCTCCACCCTGCTTCCCCTCATCCCTCTCCCCCCATTACCCCCCCACTGCATGAGTCGGGATATGGGATTGGGACTCGTTGTTTCACTTCTATATTTTTTCCCACCCACTCCCCCAGAGGCCGCTGCACAGCAGGCGGAGATAGACCGGCTGGAGGCCTTCGTGACACGCTTCGGAGCCAAGGCGTCCAAGGTAAGGAGAGGAGGAGGGGGGGGAGGGGAGCGGGGTGGGAAGCTAGCCATGTACGTAGCTGGGAAAGCTGATGAGCCGGAGATGTGCGCGGGGGTTACACGCTGTTGCATTAGGGGCTACGCGCGGTTCATGAAGGCGCGGTTGAAGACCGTTAGCGCTGTTGAAGGCGTCAGTTCCTCCATCTTTCCGTCACTTCCTCTTCCCTCCTTCCCCGCTCCCCTCCTTCCTCCTCCACAGTCCGGTTGTCAGTTAGTTCTTTCCTCTTTATCCCCCCCTCCTCCCCTCTCTCCCCCTCCCCCAGGCCTCCCAAGCCCAGTCCAAGGCTAAGCTGCTTGAGAAGCTGAAGGCCTCTCAGACGCAGCCGCCCGCACCCGCAGCAGCAGCCGGCGCGGGGGATGCGCGCAAGGTACGACAGTGGGCTAGGTGCACACACATGCACCACCTACTCGCGGCCAGTTATTTTAACACATGCTTGCTCTTGATTCTGCTCAACTTCACGTACACACGCGCACGGGCTTGCGGTACTTGCCCCTGTCCTCCTTCCCCCACGCCACCTACTTGCCCCGCATCCTCCCTCCCCACCACCCACCTATCCTGCCTCCATCCAAGCTCCCAATAGACTTCCCTCACGACACTACCACTTTTTGTCCGCCTCCAACCTCTTGCCTCTGCCCTCTTGCTGTCCCCTCCCACCTCCTCCCTCCCTCCCTCCTGCTGCTGCCCCCAGGTGTCTCTGCGCCTGCCCCGCGCCCCCCCCTGCCACCAGCAAGCCATTAAACTGGTGGGGGCGGCGCTGGGGTGGGGGCAGCCGCCCGCTGCAGCAGCGGGGACAGCAGCTGGGCCAGGGTCAGCAGCCACGGTTTCACAGCAGCCGCAGGAGGGTCAGCAGCAGCAGCAGGGTCAGGGGCAGGGCGAGGAGGGGGTTGAGGCGCGGCGGCCGCTGCTGAGCGGGTTGGACCTGGTGATCCAGCGGGGGCAGCGCATACTGGTAGGGGCGGGGGGAAGGGGATGGAGGTAGGGAGGTAGGGAGGTAGGGAGGGGTGTGGATTGGGTTTGGGGGCGTGGATGGAACGGAGGGTGGATGGCTCATGCAGATGCCGACAGCGTCAACGCCGCTTTCTCCCTTTCCATTCCCTCTTTTACGCCTTGCATGCGTTGCCGCACCGGTATCCAACATCAAGTTCCACCATCCAATCCCCCCCCAGCTCGTACCCCCTGCTCGCCACCTGCCCTCCACCTCTTCCTTCGCCGACCCTACAACCGACCCCCCATACCCCCCACCCACCCCAACCCGCCCACCCCCTTCCCCCAGGTGCTGGGCCCCAATGGTGCCGGCAAGTCCACCCTGCTTCGCGCACTGGCCGGCTCGCTGCCCCTGTGGGCGGGTAGCCGAGTGGTGGGGGAGGGCGTGCGGCTGGGGGTGTTTTCGCAGGACCTGGCGCAGGTGGGGCGGGGGGGGATGGAGGGGAGAGGAGGGGGGGAACGTGTGTGTTTTGCATGGGGAGGGGGAGAGATGGGAGATGGTGGGGATGTGGGGTGTGTACGGCTGGGGATGCTCGTGGAATGATATGGTTTAAAAAATGGAGGGGCGGTGTAAGGGGTTTGGAATGGCGGGGTGTTGGGGAGGATGAGCGGGGGAGGGGGGGAGAGCGGGGGGAAGGATGGTAATGCCGTTTGTGCGCAAGACTTGTGCTGGGAAAGGGCTTTGTCGGTGGTAGGTAGCTTGATGCGGCCTCTGAACTGTGTCCTGATCGCATAGTGTTTGCTGTGTGCCCCTTAAATGCAACCCAACCACACGCATGCGACGTGACTCCGCAGGACTTGCCGCAAGACGTGCCGGCTTTGGAGTATGTGGAGGGAGTGGCGCGTGCGAACGACCCAGGGGTCACTCTGGAGCGCTGCCGCCAGGCGCTGGGTGCACTGGGGCTGACGGGGAGCATGGCTCTGCAGAAGATTGGTAAGGTCAACGAGGCGCAGGGCATTGCTGTAATGACGGTTTGGCTTGGAAGCCGTACAGACAATACTGGTTTCCTTGCACTTCTGTTGTACTTGGGAGGATGGGGGAGGAGGAGGCCTTGTCCCACAGGAAACCCCTCCGCCCCTTAACGACGTAGCTGCTTACGTGCCCTGCGTTTCTTGTTCTTCAATGACCAGCGCGACAGCGCCTGTGTAGAGTGTTGCCTCACGTCATGCGCCCCTTCATTCACACCTTACCTTTACCGGTATGTCTATCCGCTCCATCCCCACCCCACTCCCACCCCCACCTCTTCCTCCCTCTCCCACCCCGCCCCCACCCCACCCAGGTGTGCTGTCGGGCGGTGAGAAGGCCCGCGTGGCGCTGGCCTCCCTCTCCCTGCTGCCCGCCAACGTGCTGCTGCTGGATGAGGCGTCCAACCACCTGGATGCACAAACCATAGAGGTACTGGCGTGCGGGCGGGGGTGTGTGGGTGTGCATGTACGGCGGGGGTGGGTATGTACGGCGACAATTAGCGGGAGACAACGCAATGGAAATTTGCCGATGCACAGTGATGCGCAAAACAACTTTCAAGCATGTGCAGCCGTCAGGCTAGCTCATTGTACTCCCTACCGTGCCCCATCACACACACTCCACAGTTACACCGTGCAAGTGCACATCTGCATCACATCCTCGCCTTTTCTGCCCTGTCCCATACCCGACGGGTTGCCACTGTCCTGACACCATGGCGTGATCCTCTCTATTACCCGCTTTCTCCCCTCCGTGTGCGCTCACTGCATGCGTCGGGATTTGGGCATTGGACTCCGTTGGACTCCGTTGCTTCAATTTTCATTTATCTTTTCCCCTCCCCTCCTCCCCCTCCCTCCCAGGTGCTGACGGGCGCTCTGCGGGACTTCCAGGGCGCCCTGGTGGCCATCACACACAACCAGGTGAGGGGCCGAGCTGGTGGGGGGCTGAAATGGACTTGGGTGGGGCTGCTAGCTAGGCACGCTAGGTTGGAACCAACAACATGGGAGAGCCCCATTCCGCATCCGCCGAACAACCTCCTACGTACGGTAGCCTCCTAAGCCCGCCCGCCGACCCTCTCTCCCGTTCCCGTTGCCCTTCCTCCCGCCGACCCGTCCTCCTCCCTCCTCCTCCCTCCTCCCAGGCCTTCGCCACCTCCCTGCACGCCACCCACATCCTCCGCGTCTCCGGCGGCACCGCCCGACTGGAACCCAACACTGGACTGGTGGCGGCGGACTTTGAGCACACGCCACACACCGCCTCCGCCTCATCCTCTTCGGCTGCTAGGTCTTCCGGGGCAGCGGCCGGTGCAGGCGGCGGAAAGAAAGGCAAGAGCAGCAATGGCGCTGCTGCTGCTGCTTCTGCTGTTGCTCCGGCAGTGACGGCGGCAGCAGTGGCAACGGCGCCTGCTGCCCCTGCCGCAGCCACCCCTTCTGCTGCCGCCCCTGCCGCCGCCGCCCCTGCTGCTGCCGCCAAGCCCAAGGCCAAACGCACGACACTGGCGTACAAGGAGCAGCTGGAGTATAAGGTACGTAGTGCATGGTTGCATGCATGACCGTTGCAGTGGGTAACGAGGGGGGTGCACATGTACAGTTACAGTCCGGCGGGGCGTTGTCGGGGTTGTGTTGGTTTTCAGGTGGCTTGCAAGACCAGCAAGAGCCTAGCCGCCGTTGCTGCCCATTGTTCACAGCTTCATTGAACCTACTGTAACCTGCCAGGGCCACCAACGTCGTCCAACTCCCATGCATGTTTTCTTGTTTCTTCTCTCTAACCCTCGCCTGCAGCGCCTTGCTAAGGAGATGGAGGTGCTGGGCGGCAAGCGGGCACAGCTGGAGGCCAAGCTGGCGGCGGCTGCGAGCGGGAGCTACAGTGAGGTGGAGGGGCTGAGCTTGGAGCTGGCCAAGGTGAGGAGGACGGGGAGGGGGAGGAGGCCGAGAAAGAGGATGAAGACAAGGCGGGACATAAATTTGCAGCGCTCGGCACATGACGTCGTTCTGCCTTCGAATCCGCTCTGTTCCCGCCCAACCCCCGACACATCACCCCCCAATACACACTCTCACCACGCCTGCCTCACCTCTCCGAACGCATCTCCAACTCCTCCGCCAAACCCCAGTGGTTGACGCGTGTGCGTGTGCGCTGCTGTCCCTCTGCTGTCCATGTGCGGCATGCAGGTGGCAGAGGAGCTGGAGGCCAAGGAGCTGCGGTGGCTGGAGCTGGCGGAGATAGCGGGGGACATCTGAGGGAGGTGTGGTGTGATGCAGGGGTAGGTAAAGAGGAAACGACTAACGAGGGGAGCAGTGGGGGTGGAACATGTATGGGGAGCTGCTGGCGTGTGGTAGGACGGTACCTGCCGTGTGCTGCTCGGTAGGGTAAGGGGAGGGGAGAGCAGGGGAGGTGCGCGGTGTGGACACACGTGGCGTGTGTGACAGGAGGGGCTGTGAGTGATGTGCATGCGCCCATGCGGTGCGCTGAGAGGCCTCGTCTGCAGTGCTGCTGCTGTTTGCGGCTGTGGGTTGGGACTTGGGAGTGTGGATTAGTGTGGTGTTGTGCGTAGTGCGGTGGTGTTGAGTGGTACGGTACGTTTACGCGCAGGTAGGGTGACTGCCAGCTAGAGATGCCGTACCGGTATCCCGCATATGAGGGCGCGAGGAGGGGGGTTTTGGAGTGCCCAAGAGATTGCGGTGTGCGTGCCGACGAGTGGTGCGGGGTGTGAGCGCGGGAGAAGGGTTTGTGGATGTCAGCGAGCAACGAAACACAGCGGGGGGGTAAGGCGGTTGCTGCAGGGAGAGAGAGCAGCGGTGTGAGACCCTATTGCCTTATGCCTCTTCAGACGACCCTATGGCGAACCATATTGTTTCAGTTGGAAGGCATGCCGAGCATGGGGTGGAAGTGGGATGGGGAGAGATGCCTGAGCGTCTGATGACTGACAGTACGTCTCTTGTAACTAAACTCTGCTTGCGTTTACCATATTCCGGAAAGCGGCTGCTTGGAGAGAGGGAACGGGTACGTGACATAATATGGGTGGGGCACGCTTGCACTGGTACACATATACCGGTAGCTGTAAGCGAGGTAGATATGTTGCTAGAGGGCTGTGCTCCAGGGACCCTGAAGCAGCTGTTTAGTTGCAATGCAGGCGGCTTGTGGCTGGAGGACGGCATGTAACTACCTGCCCGCCTGCCCGCCTGCCTGCCTGTCATGGGGCTTCACGCACACCCAATTCACGCCACGTCAGCCACTTGGGATTTAAGCCGACGCTTGCCGTAATCAACCACATCTGTTACAGCCGTCGGTGACAATGCGAACATGTAACGGTCATTCATTCATTCAATGCGAGCAAGGGTCCGCCTTCTGGCAAGGTGTCCCCTGCTCGTTATCCAGCTGATGACAAGCCGACAGCACGAGCAACGTGTCCAAGTACCCCTGAGCAAAAGAGTATGCGCAACAATAGTATACCACAACTATGCACGTCCGAGCCAGCTAGGTTGCGGGCTCATGTCAACAGGGATCAACAGCAAGCGTCGAGAGTGAACAAGTACCATGCAGCTCCAATTTATAAGCGATGCAGTCTATCGAGCTAGACCAAGCTTTCAGCGCATCTCACGCTTCAGTTATAGGTACACAAGGAGGGGAAACGCCCAAACCGGTATGTCGAGCACAAGAGGGAACACGCTTGTTGAGTACCATAGGGTCCACGCCCGCTACGCCTGCTCTAGTCAACGTAACAGCGAGACAGACAACCTGCTGTACCATGGCAGTACAAGCCGTCAACCTCAACCGTTACAACTTGCAACCATAGGCGCCAACACCCCCTGGTTACCGTTGCCCTTAATAAGCCGCTCCCAAGCACTGTTGCCGGCATGCAAGCTTTGCAAGGTACCCTGCGTTCACGAAATCATCCCTAAATCCCAACCAACCAACCAACCACCTGCAATCTAACCCGATCCGGGTTGCAATCTAGACCACCTTATCAGTCCCAACCAACCGCCTGCAACGATTTAGCCCGACGTGAACTTGGTCACCGCCTTGGTGCCCTCCGACACCGCGTGCTTGGCCAGCTCGCCGGGCAGCACCAGGCGCACGGCGGTCTGGATTTCGCGGCTGGTCAGCGTGGGCTTCTTGCTGTACTTGCTGAGCTTGCTGGCCTCCATCGCGATCTTGTCAAACGTGTCGTTGACGAAAGAATTCATAATCGACATCGCCTTGCCGCTGATGCCGATTTCTGGGTGGACCTGCTTCAGCACCTTGTACACGTACATCTTGTAAGTCTCCACCTTTGCATGCTTGGGCTTCTTCTTTTCTGCCTTCGCGCCTGCCTCAGCAGCAGCAGGCTCTTTTGCGGCCTTTTTGCCAGCGGGCTGCTGCTTCGCAGCCTTCTTAGGAGCCTTCTCGGCCTTCGACTTGGCCGGCTCGCCCTTGGGCTCAGCCTCGGCAGTCTGAGAAGCTAGCTTTTCCTCCCTATGCGCCTTAGGGGCCATCGCTGCAGTTAATTGTGGTTGGTGCCAAGTCAAGGGTCAACCTAGCTAGAGTCAACAGATAACAGCGATCGAGGAAACCGGTAGACGCGTAGAGAACTTGCGTCTAGTAGAAGCTTTAAAGCTGTTAACTTTGTATTTGGGAAGTGCCTTTGCAAGCAACAGCCTATCCGGCGATAGCTAGGGCATGAAACGTGTGCAATCACTGTACGGTGGCTGTTGCTGCTGTGAGCCGGAGCGCAATTACGTCACTTGAAGATCCACATACGCGAAGCTTTCTCTTATGCCTCGTACGAGCTGCGCTTGGAAGGCTAACGGCAGCGCTGAACACGTTGGTATGCCCTCGTCTCCTTGCATATATGGCGCAAACGCCATAGCCTCTTTGCTGGGTGACCCGTGGGTCACAGCTGCAGACGGTGTTGTGTTGGCTGTTAGCTGGCGAAAATCTCGTCTCAAGCTTGCAAACGTGCGGATATGACGAGCACGTCGCACAACACAAGCGTGAGTCCCACGTCGTCTTCCCTTGCTAGCTAAACAACCATTCCCTTGCTAGTCGCCGCCTAAACATTACATCGTCTACATCCCGCCAATCATCTCCGCGTGCTGCCCTTCTTCAACCCCTCCGCTCCGTACCCCCGCTTTCACACGCCTCTTGAACCTTCATCTCCCTCTCACAACCCTCCCTCGACCTTCACCCGGACGACGGCGCTGACGAGGAAGGCGCGGAGGTTGGATGGACGCAGGCCTCGTCGTCCATCTGGGCGCGGATGAGGTGCGGGTGCAGGCGGGCCCATTTGGCGGCGGCGAGTGCGCCGCCGGGGTTGCGCCACTGGTGGATGTCATTCTGGTTGCGAGGCTGGTCAGCGAGCAGAGGTGGGTGCCCGTGCGGCGCATGAAAGCGGGGAGGTTGTCATAGATGACGACGGAAGTGCCGCCCACCAAAGCGAGTTCGACAGGCGTTCACTGGATGCTGTTGTTGTTGATTTAGACCAGTGGCGGTAGCGTGTATTCCAAATCGGAATCCCGTGGGCGTGGTACATAGGCGCGCGGCGGAGGGATAACTGGCTGGGGATGGACAGAGCGGCACCGATGATGAGGGAGTACAGCCACAGGGTGTGGCAGTACCGTACATGCTGAGGTCCGGGGCCGCCGGGTTGTCGAGCTGTATTACAAGCATGACGATGGAGAGGTCATAGGCCACGACTCAGCATGTGCTGCCACGCCGGCTGCCGGTTCATCGTGGCCTATGACGTCTCCATTGTCATGCTTGTAATACAGCTTGACAACCCGGCGGCCCCGGACCTCAGCACATACTGCCACACCCTGTGGCTGTACTCCCTCATCATCGGTGCCGCTCTGTCAATCCCCAGCCAGTTATCCCTCCGCCGCGTGCCTATGTACCACGCCCACGGGATTCCGATTTGTCACTACCGAATGGGCCTGCCTGTGCCCGCACCTCATCAATTCCCAGATGGACGATGAGGCCCGTGTGGGTCCAACCTTCGCACATTCCTCTTTGCGCCTTTGTTTGCCTCTTGACTTCCTAAACACCGTCTCCCCTCCCCCAGTCCGACCCAAGCACTCCTCCACTTCATGCCCCTCCGCATACATGCCAACTTCCCGTTCCCTTCCTTCCCATCCTGCCCACAGGTACTCCGCGCCAGGTGGGACCCTGACGCCATCCTGTGGATGGGCGAACGCCACAACGCGTACTGGGTGCAACATTGCAAATGAACACGCGTGAAGGTAGATGAGGCACGTCCAGGGAGACTGTTGCGCATGCCTCGCATTCTGAGATCGTATAGTGAAGGTTGGATGTCGGTATCGTAGGCTGCCTTCTGGTAGATGCGGACACGCGATCGCTTCTGTGTGGCGAGGGCTCCCAACGTATTGATCAACAATGCTTGAGGGTCAAGCTGTTTGCAGGTGCAAGCAAGGCGAGGGGTCAGTAGTTGTGCCTGCTAAACGTATGCGCATGCGGCCACGGTTTAAGGGCTGAGGTGCTGAATGTGAGGGATTAGTTGTGATAGTTCCTGTAAATCAGGAACTGCAGCATCTTAATCAGATTTCCAATGCACCACTGTTCCATGCAGCCCGTGCATGGCAGGCTACATACATGGCAAGCTACGAAAGACCGCTTGGGCACATCACCCGTTACCAGTGCTGGGCACTCGTTGTGTGGACAAACCAGCCCCAGACCAGATAGTACCACCACAACGCCACAGGACCCGACCTCGGCCCAAGTCGCATGTAGCCTGCCAATGCCTGACGCACGAATGCCCATTTACAACCAGCAGACGTCCCCGCAATCCTACCGCGGCCACCTTAACCACCGCAAGGGCTGCGATGATAGCATGGCTACCGAAAACCATGCACCGCATGATCCGCCTTCACGCCGTCCCTTCAGCCAGACGTCATAAAACTATGCGAATGCACGATACTGCTTTCGGCCCCCATGAAGCGCTGAAAGCGTGAAAAAACACGTGTACGTAGCATAAGTAGAACCAGCCATCTTAGATGCCTAGCTTCATGCGAACACGAACCCGCCGACATCCCCTTGACGCCGCATCCTGCAACCTGCCAAACCGCAAACCTGCAACACGCCACGTCACGCCTCCTCTATGCAGCCTGCCTATCTCCCTATGTGCATATCTCCCTACCGTCAGCTCTCACATATAGACATGTACCGCATTTGCTACGGTCACGGAAGCCGTTCTAGTGGTTCTGGACTACCCCGGCTGCGTTGAAGGACTCGTCCAGGCGACTGTACTTGGCGCCGCCGCTGTCGACGAGAGGCGAACGGGGGTCAGCGGCGGGGTCACTGGAGTGAGGGAAAGACCTGGGGGCGTGCGCCACAGGGCACAAAACGAGCGAGGGACAGGAGAAGCAAGGGAGGCGGAGGCGGCGGAGGAGAAAGGAGAGGCGGAGGCGGCGGAGAAGGTTCGGGGGCGGAGGTGGTGTGGGGGGAAAGTGACGTACGTCAAGAGATCACGTACGACGGGTGGAAGTAGGCGATGTACGGTGCCTTCTGCAGCAGAAGCGGTAGCACAGTAGCACCACTAAGTATACTACAACAGACCGTAGTATCGTTGTAGCTGTTGCTGCTGGCTCTGCTGTGTAGCACACTGCTTGTCAAGGGTAAGCAGGAGCGGCACACTTACGCGTGGTGTTGGTGGCTGGGCAGCACGGAGGAGCTCCCGGCCTTGGCGGGGAAGACCACCCGCAGCGCCACCTGCATGAGCGACAGCACCAGGCCGATGCCGTTGGGCAGCCAGATGTACGGGTCGCGTACGGCAACGCCGTAAGTGGTCCACAGCGCCGCATTGAGGGTGTTCATCTGCAGGTAAGGAGGAGGAGGGAAAAGGAACTCGTGGTGGGTGGCGGGCAGCAGTAGCGGCAAGCATACGCCGAATGGCGTGGGAAGGGTCACACGGTAAGGTAGATGAGTGCAGTATGTATGGTTGCTCGACCCTGCCACTGCGCAAGGACATTCTACCTCCCTTCCTCGGTTACACCAATCACACGCAGAGACGCAGCCCACCCTCACCATCGTCAGCGGCACCAGGATGGACGCCGAGTTGCGCGAGCGGATGACCTCCAGCATGCTAGTCAGCGGCGCCGCGTAGTAGATGAGGCACACCACGTTCCCGGCCAGGCCCCTGTGACGGACGGAAAGGGGCGGGCGCGAGGGGTAAGGATATGCGTGCTATAATAGGGAGACGAAGGTAACCAATCTGCAAGGCCCACAGGATGCTGAATGGGGGTGTAATAGGGGTCAAGGCCATTGCACTGGCTACGACGAACAACAGAGGCACCGCGGTAAGAGACCCACCACAGCCCTTGCTGCGTCTTGGCGTCGCTGCCACCAAAGGCGGTGACCACCCCCAGCAGCGGCATGATGGCAGAGGTGAGGCAGACCACGATGCGCATGCGATAGCGGGCCTGAGGGTTCAGTAAAGAGAATCCGGAGGGTGTTGCGGATTCGGTGGTAGTTCCACCAAGGGGGCCGCGCGGGTACGGAGCGGCACAGACGAAGAGACAGTGCAAGGGTGGACAAAGCAAGGTGCTGGATGGTCCTGACCCGACCCAAATCCCTAAAAGCCCTGCTGTTGGTACTTACATGTTCATCCGCCAGTCCGTAAGCTGTGAGGGTCATGAAGACCGCAATGAGGACGCCGATTGCGTTTGGCGTGGTAACGAACGGGTCGTGCTTTAGCAGTCCGTAGCCGAGCCATGCGATAGTGTTTGCAATAGTCACTCCAAATGGAAGAGGATTTAGGTCCTGAACAAGGAGACAGCGGGGTGAGAAGAACAGTTGAAAAGGCAAACCACGCAGCAATGCGTAAAGATTAAAGACATGCGTAACAAACGCTATCGCTTACTCCGAGGCTCTTCTCTTTCGATGCCCGAAGCACAGCTTTCAAAGGCGACATATACCTGCCGTTGGAGAAAGGGTCCGGCACAAACGGCAATTAATAGAAGCCATGATACTTGCGCAATCGCGTAAAGATAGCCAAATATTGGTTTTGACATCCCTGAGACCATGCGTCTCTATTTAGGGGGAAGCATAGTTGCCCAAGTCTTGGAAACATACTTACATGACCGTAGATACCACCGCTCCCAACGCTGGCACCACTTTTTCGAGGATGGCACTCTCTGCCATGGCTGCAACGCTGTTCTACCAAGTTGCCTGGTAAATTGACTGTTACAGTCAGCGAGACAGCGACTTTGCTTTTAGATTCCTCTCCTAAAACAAGTCCACAACAACAATATCCATGTATCTTTAGAGTTCTATGTAGGCTTCTGGCGAACAGACGCGGTAATTCATTTAAATCCGGCACCATGTACGGAAGCATGTTGCCGGCAACCAAACGCCGCGACAGCTTGACAGCTACGCATCTAGAAGAGCTCGTCCTGGCTCGTCAGACTGACACAGCAGCCCTTCTTGCTCTGCTAAAAAGCCAATAGTCAAAGGCGTTCTTACCTTCCAGGGTAACCAACGAACCATGACACAGACATAATCCCTCGACAGCTCCCATGCCTCGACCCCTCCTCACAGACGTTCTGCGCCCTACGCTCCTTCCCCTATTGCCAATACCAAAGTGCTAGAGCGGACCTCTCATGCAGACAAAAATGAAATGCCAAGAAACGCCATGCGTACCGGTAAGATGGTAAGATGCGGTCAGGGTGAAAGCCAAGCAGAGGCCCCAAATACCTTCCTGAGGCAACTTCGTCGTCGGCATAGCCAAGCGGACCAAAACACGCACTGCCCAACAGAAGCGAGCAATCCTGCCGCCCCACAGTCTGCCAGAGACGTGAGAACCCGCCATACATGCTTTTATCGACATAGCACGTGGACATCTACACCAACATCAACAAGTCAACAACAAAGACCAACGCCGCAGCAAAACCGCCATCCTGCTCAGGTAGGCTCAATCCTCAAACCACGCCTCCTCCAGCATCCCGCTTTCCCCCCTGCCCTCCTCTATCCCCTGCCGGTACGCACCTCAGTTCCCAATTCCAACCTTATTCCAACCCAGTTCCTAACTTATTACTCCAACCCAGCCAGGTTCCAATATCTCTAGCAACCGCTCATAGCAACCTCGACGCCACAACCCAAATCCCCATCCTTCTTCTCCTCCCCGCCTCTACCCCCGCCACTCCCCCACCAGCTGCAGCAGGCGGCGGTAGGTGCACACCGCCCTGCCGTGATCCGCCACCCGCAGCCGCTCGTTGAGGCCGTGGATGCGGGCCAGGTCGCCGGCCGTCTTGTTGGTGGATACGGGCACGTGGCGCAGGGAGGCGCCGCCGCTGAGGGAGAGGTAGTGCTTGGAGTCGGTGCCGCCTGGGGGAGGGCGGAAGGTGGGGAGGTGGGGAAAGGATGTCAAGGGTGGGGAATGGGATAGGTGTGAGATGGGGAGTAATAATGTGGAGAGGTTGGGGTTGCGAGGGGCCGTGTAGATGGGCGTGTTGACGAGTTTGCTGTCTCAAAAAAGCAGGAGGCTGCAGAGGCGAGTGGGATCAGGAGGAGCGGATACCCAACCACACCATGTCCCGCCAAACCCCACCACCTCTCCCCGCTCAGCCCGCCCCCCCCCCCTCCCGGCTTCCCGCCGCACGCACGCACCCCCCATGAGTGTGGGCGCCACCGCCACCTGCCGCCCGCTGCCATCCGACAGCACGTACACCTGCAGGCGGGGGGGGGGAAGCGGGGGGGGAGAGGAAGGGGTTCGGTGGGACCAGGAACCCGCACGCCAGCAATAAGACAGCGGTGGGCTGGGGTTGTAACGACGCTAAACCAAAAGAAAGACATCGCTCTTTGACCCCATCCCCGTCCCCGCGGGACACAAGACTGTGCCTCACTCCTCATTTCTTTGTCCCCCCCCCTCCTCCCGCCCACCCCACCTCCTGCAGCGCCCTCCGCAGCATGTCGAAGTAGGGGCTGCTGGAGGGGGTGACGGGGCTGGCCAGGCTGGCGTTCTGACCCCCGGCCAGCTCGAACTGTATGCGGGGCAGGTCGCTGTGCAGGGGGGGAAGGGTGACGGGAGAGCGGGGAAGGACAGGAGGAGGCATCGGGATTGGGGTAATCAGGGGGTTAGGCGCCGGTACTGCAAACGCTTCAACACTGCATCACACAGGCCGTGGGTTACGTCCACCCGCCCCCCATCCCGTCTTTCCTCCCCCCCCTCACCTTCCCGCCGCCCCCACCAGGTACCTCCCCAGCCCCTCCACCGTGTCCCCCGGCAGCAGCCGGAAGTTGACCCGCACCACCGCCGCGGGCGGCAGCACGTTGTCGGCCACACCGCTGGACAGACCCGTCACGGCGGCGGTGGTGCGCACCTGGGGGGAAAGGGGGGGAGGGGAGGGGAGGGGAGTGAGAAGGAAAAGGAGAAAAGAAGGTAGAGCAGGGATTCGCTCGAGGTTGCTGATAATGCAGTCCAAGTACCGTTGGCATCATGCTGCTTGGCGTCGACATCATCCTGCTAACAATTCCCAACTCCAGCCCCTCCTCCCTCCTCCCCACGTTCCTCCCCTCCATTCCACTATCACACCACACATTGGATATTCTTCTTTCCCCTCCATTCCTCTTCCCCCCACATCCCACCCCCGCTCACCAGTGCCGCCGTCTCCGCCCCATCCCGCGCCAGCAGTCCCTCCGCCACCGCCCGCCGCACCGCCGCCCCGCCCTGCCCCGCCGCCGCCCACCCGAACAGCCGCCCCCGCAGCCCCGGCGTCAGCGGCGCCAGCACCCCCAGCAGCTGCGTGACGGGGGGCTCCAGGCGCGCGGGGGGCGGGGTGCGGTCCAGGGAGGTGATGAGGCGGGCGGCCACTGCGGCGGCGGAGGAGCCGTCCAGGGGGGGCAGGGAGGAGTGGCCGCCGGGGACGGTGATGTGGGCCTGAGCGGGAGGGAAGGTGGGGGGTGTCGTGTTGCGGTTGGAGTGGGATGGGTGAGAGGAAGGGGAACTGTCAGGTTGCCGGTCCGTTGGGAGCTGCCAATCAACCAACCTTGTACTTCCTCTTCTCTGTCCTTCCTCCCTCCCCCCTCACCCCTGCTCCTCCTCCCCCTCGCTCCCCTCACCTCCACGGTAGCGTACCCCTTCTCCGCTGTCCCCACCAGCGCCACCGGGTGGCGGGTGTAGGGCGGGAAGCCGTCGGAGCCCACCGAGCCGCCCTCGTCGTAGATCATGTCAAGCTGGGGTTTGGGGGGTGGGGGACAAATGAGAAGTGCACCAACTGGAGTGGGGGAGGGGAAGGGGGGCAGGAGATGGGGAGGGAAAGGCAGAGGGAGAAAAAGGCAACCCAAGGTTCCCCTACACTCCCCTCGCATCCACCGCGCTCCTCGCCCAACTCCACGAACCTGATCACTTTACCCAAACCTCACCCCACAATCTCACCCTTCCATCCACACCCAACCCTCCCAACCCCAACCCCACCCTCACCCGGCCCCCCACCTGCACTCCCCGCTTCTCCAGCAGTCGAGCCGTGTGCGCCGCCCCCAGCTCCCCGCCCACCTCCTCGTCCTGCCCGAATGCAAAGTAGATGTCGCGGGCGGGCCGCCAGCCCTCCGCCAGCAGCAGCGAGGCGGCCTCCAGCAGCCCCGACACGCCCACCTGGGGGGGCCGCAGGAGGAGGCAGGAGGGAGGGAGGGAGAGGGGTAAGGCTGGGTAAACAAGAGGAGATGTGAGTAAAGGTAGAGGGGAGGCAGGAGGGAGAGGAGTGCGTAAACATCTGCTGGGATCGCGCAGCACTAGCGGGAAAGGAGTGGAAGTGGAGGAGGAGGAGGGCAAGAGGAGTACCATGCCCCCGTGCGGATCACAAGCGGACACACTTCAGCAGGGCAGGGCAGGCCAGCCCCGCACACACACAGTGACTCCATCTTTCGGCAATCACAGTACGTTTCGCCTCGCGGCCAGTTTTCTTAACACACAGCTCAACACATCTGTACATACCTTGACGTCCTGCGCGCCCCGCCCCCACACGTAGCCCCCCGCCACTGCGCCGCTGAAGGGCGGCTGCTCCCACTGCTCCGCCGTCTCCTCCGCCACCGGCACCACATCCAGGTGCGAAATGAACAACACAGGCAGCAGCGGCTGCTCTTGGCCCTGTCCCTGCTGCTGCTGTCCCTGCCGCTGCTGCTGCTGCCGGTGTGTGGTGGTGGTGGTGCGGGTGGCATTGTCTGAGGCGGGCCAGCGGATGAGGTAACTCAACCCGCCTGCGCCCACCTGCAGGGCCAGGGGGCACGACGTGTACATGGTGGTGTGGGATGTGAGGCGAGGCGAGGTGAAGCGAGGCGAGGAGAAATGGTGCCCGCATGCGCACCCCGCATCCATCCCTTTGCCTAGCCGTACCCAGCCGTGCCCACCAGAATCCCTCCCCCAGCTACCACAACAACACACACCCTCACCGTGCGGCGCGGCACCTTCCCTACCTCCCCATCCTCCCACCAGCACTCCCTCCTATTGACTTCAGGCCGCCTGGCCCGCCTCCTCCTCCCTCCCCTTCCTTCCTCTCCCTCCTCCCTACTCGTTGTTTCACTCTTTTACTCTTTCCTCCCTCCTCCCTACCCCCCCCCCGCTCACCCGCTCCACCTCCAGCTCCCGCCAGACCTCCGGGAAGGCCCCGGGCGCCCACCGCTGCAGCGCCCGGAACTGGTCGGGGTCCTCCGCGTGCAGGTGGGCGGCGGGGCGGCTCACGGTGCGGAACTGCAGCAGCTGGGAGAAGCTGCGAGGAGGGAGGGGAAGATAGGGGAGGAGGGTGAGGAAGGGGAGGAGGGTGAGCGAGGAAAAGTATTGTGGGGATGCAGCGGAATGAAGCGGGGGGGGCAGCTGAGTGGAAGGAGATGGGAGGGATTGGGGGTACTGTGCCGGGGTAAGCGGGGCAGAGCGGTGGTAATGGGAAGAAGAGTTGGGGAAAGGGGTGCGGCTTGGTTAATAACACGTCAGACTTAAGTCCTTATGGAGCACAGAAGCCCCAAAAGGGCCAAGTGCGCGCGTAAAGATTTGGATTACGGTTCATAGTGGTTATTATTTTTCGAAGGTACCCGGTAGAAAGAAAATTGAGGGAGCAGCTCGGACGAAACGGTGCAACATCCCACCCCGATTTGGTCAACAGCATACATACCATCATATCAAGGCATCAATCATATCATGATTACGGCTTTCCTTTGTAAGTACGCACCGTTGAAGTGCAGCCGCGGCCTGTTCGGCAGTCATGCACGTCTGCTCCGCGAAAATGTCATCACTGTCACTGCTGGGAGGCTGCACAGCTGCAGCCGCATCCTTCTTCACTGTAACCGATGAAAGTGTCGCTTTCCTTGTTGGGCTGATCGCGAAAGCTGGCAAACAGCAGATAAGACAGAGCGCCAAAAAGGGCAACGTCAGCTGCTGCAGAAGCGCTTGCTGCCTTCGCTTTCCCATTGCTAAGGCAAACGATAGCTAGATCTGATTCGCTTCAGGTATGGTTATGGACTTGAGGTCAGCAAATCAGCAGCGGTTAGTCTTTGGCCTGATTGGGCAATCTTCCATCTGCTATCATGTACCAATCGAGGTGAATTGACATCAACCACGTTGCAATTGCTACACCAGTGCACTATGACAGTACTGCTTTACTCTTGGGCTTCACCGCGTTCCATGGCACCGTGGGACGGCGCAAGCAGCCGTACGTCAGAATTCCAAAGGGATGTACGGCGGTCCGCAGCGTACGACATACAACTGTACATAAACCTCATGCCATTAGCTGCATGCCTGCTGAAGAATGCTTCAGCGCATCATATGTTCATACGAAAAACCAGGAGCGCCTGCCTGCCCTGCGGTTTGTGTCCGCGACCCCACCATCAGCAACAACCACCATACCTACCCCCTTCGAGCCACTGCCCCAAACCCTGACACTTTCCCCACCCGTTAATCCCAAACACAGCTCCAGGAGAGCGCTACTACGACAAAAATAAACCAATACCACCTGCACCACGGGTGTGGAGTGCAGAGTACCGTAATAAGCGGTATCCAGCTCCCTAGTCCTTCCTTAAAGGGAACCATTGTAACGGTCATTCATTCATATGGGAAGCAATTGCGCACCCTGCCACCCCCAAGTGCGCCCCTTATCTACCATACCCCTCGCCCTCTTGCAGCGCAGCGGCTCCAAACGCCCACCAGCATGGGAGCATGTCCCGTTCCGAATATAGATAAGCCATACCGCCGGTATGCAACCCGGCAGCAACACTCGACCGCACCAGCGTCCACCTAACGCTCCGGTCCACCTGGCAACCCTGTACCGGTATCCGAGCGTCATGTCCCACAGGCCACCCAGTGACCCGCCTCCTCAACCGCATGCACCCTCATTCCGCCTTCCCACTGCCCCCACCGCTCCCAACCGCCTCCCCACGCCGCCCCCAAGGCCACCAACCGCCCCACCTCCGCTTCCCCGCCGCACCTCCCTCCCCTGCCCCTGCCCCCACTCCAACCCCTGCCCCTTGCTGCTGTTGCCCTCCTCCCAGTTGTGAGCTCTGCAACCCCTGTCCCTCTGCCACCTGCCCCTCTCCGGTCCCCTGCCCCTGCTGCCCCTCCTGCTGCCGCTGCTGCTGCTGCTCCTGTTCCTGCTGCATGGCGTCAAAGTGCTCCCGCACGTCCGCTCGCGCCCGCTCCGCTGCCTCCGCCGCCTGCAGCTTGAGTCGCCGCTGGTGCTCGCCGTACGCGTCGTGCAGCTCCCGGCACGCGTGCTGCTCTGTGGTGGTGGGGGAGGGAGGGAGGGAGGGACAGAAGGTGGGGAGGTAGCGAGGAGAAAGGAGAAGATCGGCAGAATGGGATGAGGAGAGGGTAAGAGTGGAAAGGGAGAGGGGCGAGGGAGGGGGGCGGGGGAGTGGGGACAACAGTGCACGTGCGGCAGCAGCAGCAGCACCCAGCGGAAGAGGTGGCTCAGTGCTCACCGTATAGCCAGTCGCCAGCTGGCGCGAGGATGGCGGCCCAGGCGATAGGTTGGACGGACTGCGATTGGGGGTGTGAAAGGGAAGGGGGGCTGGATGGGAAAGGGCTAACGTTGGGTAGGGCCAGAGCACCAATCCCCGTGACCGTTGTGTCCGTCCATCCATCCAACACAACTCCCACCAGGCCCGCCATACCTTCATGGAATAGCCGAGTATGACACCCATTGTTAACCCGCCTGCGAGTGTAAAGGGGGGTAACCTGAGACTTACTGTAACACAGCATTTGGCTGAAAGGTATGCATGGCCGTGCGGCTGCATACGCGGTACATGGCTGCCATCTCACGCCGGTGTCCTTTAAGCTGAAAGCATGCTGCCTAGTGGCGAACTCGAGTTAGAGAAGGCAGGGGTTTGGCGCTGGTGCTTTGGAACAGAGGGGATTCTGATGGGGATTAATCCTGCCAGGACGCAAAGCCCTTCCCAGTCACCCACCAGCTGTGAAGAACCAGTTGTTACGGTTATAGCACCAGTTCAGTTCGTACTCCAGTTGCCGACTACGTTCATCCTTTAGGCCCTTGGGGATAGCTGCGCGAACAGCCTCCTGCTCTATCCTTGCTAGTACCGGATTGGTCGGCGGCTTACTCTCGGAAGCACCCATCTTATAGCTGTGTCGCTAGGAGTTTGCCAATTGTGTTGCTGGAACTGTTGTCTCGATGATTGCTCGCGTCCTCGCTAATATTTACAAACCAGCATGCATACAATATCGTTGGCGAAAGTTGGTAACGTAACGCAACGGTTGCCTATGCAAAGCGCTTACGGGCGAGGCGTATCCATGCAAGGTATGGATGTACGGGGATACAGGTCATCAGTCAGCCGGCCCTGCATGCGTCCTTGCACTTCCCGTGTTTGCTTCTTATACCGGTATAATATATGTCGGCGATTGCGTTTGCAATATCTTGCTGCTTACAGACACTGCGAAAACAGCTGCCGCTTTCAACTCCATCGGCCATAGTCCGGCCTTACAGTCGCACTTAAAAGACTTCAATATACCGTACGTCACCATGGATGAGATATGGCGGCGGCTGACGCAAGGGCGAAACACCCGGGAGCGGGAACTTGCGCCCGGCGACCGTGAGGGTGCAAGGTACATGTTGCCTGCAGTTTCGGGGACCCTGGGTTCCAAGGGCCAAGGAAGCCCATAGTAGCTTACAGCGTTTGGAGTGATCAAGTAAAGCGCCTTGGCTTCTTGCCCAGTTATCATACCCTTTCTGCAACACCTCATACGGGGTCATACCCAAACCCATATGGGAAGCCGCACCCGTACGTCGAATCATTACCCTCTTTCCTGCCTTCTAAATCCTGTATCCAAGCAAGCAATCCCCCGTGGCTCATTACATTAAACTTCACCATACTGCTTGTCTAGTGCAAGAACGTCCCAGTAGGGGGATGTTTGTCATTGTGGGCTAGCATAACCCCTGCACCCCGTCTCCCCCACTCACCCTCCTTCCAGGCTCTACCTGGACTTCCACGACTGCCTGGACCAACACAAGTATTACGTCTTCTACGGTACGTGCGGCTCTTTCCCTGCCTCCTTGCTTGTTGCCCTCCCTGTTCTTCCTCTTCCTCGCCTCCCGGCCGCCCTCCTTCTCGACCACCCTCCCTCCCACTAGCTGGTTTTCCCTCCACCACTACTACCACGGCCAGCCTCATGCCACTGCAGTGCCCCCCACCGGGTTCATCCGTCTGTCACCGCGCCCTCTCACTACCACCATCACTACCACTAGCCCACTACTGCCACCACCGCACCCCGGCTCGCAGGTGTGGGTGCCGTCACCATTCCCTGGTCCTACATGAAAAAGGTAGTAGGACTGCTGCTGCTGCTGCCCTCCGGGGGTGCTGATGCGGTGATGCGTGCTTGGTTGGTGCTGCGAGGGGTGGGGGACGGATGCGCGGGCTGCTGGGGTGCTCGGGTGCTGCTGCGGTGCGGGAGGGGAGGGAGGGGAGGGGAGGGAGAGGGAGGAGGTTTAGAGGGGTTGAAGGGGCTAGGAATTGGTTTCATAAAGCCGGGCGCTCGGGAGGTGGGTTGGTGGCCCGCACCCCGGGACTTGCATGGAGCCGCATGAGACGGCGGCCGGCCTTTGCCACTGCTGGCTATCACCACTGCTGCTGCAGCCGCTGTTTCCGATGCCGCTCCTGCTGTTGCTCCTGCTCCTGCTCCTGCTGCTGCTGCTGATGTGTCCCCCCTGCAACCAACCAACAGAGCGTGGGTCCCTTCGTGGTGGGAGCCATCCTCAGTCTGATGCCAGACCTGCTGTACGGTGGGTTGACAAACACGTGCTGATACTGCTGCTACTGGGGTGCCTGGGTGCGGGGTACGAGTCTGCGGATGCCTGCTGTGCTGTTGTACGGCATACATGTTGAGTTTGGCGTCCTGGGTCCCGTATGATGTCAAAACATGACCGCAGGAAGTCAGGCATGCATCAGCAGGGGGCCGTAGTAGACCCCCGCCGATGGCAGCATACGCTTCCATGACTGCCCGTACCACCTGTACCAGAGCATTCACACCTTCAATCCCGGCCCCCCCATGCGTTTCCCTCATTCCTTGTTTGCCTTCTTTCCCTCGCCTGTCGTCCTCACTCCTCCGCTTCCCTCCCCTCTCCCTCTGTCTTCCATCCATGCCGGCCGGGCAGCCAACTGGCGCTGTGATGACAAGTTCAAAGCCTTCCAGCGGCATTGTGAGGTGGTGAAACAGGGCATCCAGGAGCGACAACAGCAGCAGCAGCAGGGGGGGCAGCAGGGGCTACGGCAGGAGCAGCACTAGGGGTGCGGCGAGGAGGGGCGGCAGGAGAAGGAGGAGCAGGGTGAGGAGCAACAGGAGAAGGAACAGGAGCAGCAGCAGCAGGAGGAGGAGCTGGATGGAGGGCGGCAAGCGGTGTCGGGAAGCACTGGATTGTGCTGGTGAGTGATGTAGCCTCCAGTGATGAACCGCTGCGGTTTTGAGGCGATGTGGAGGGATGTGTGCACGTGCGCGCTGAGTGCATGTCGTTGGGGTTGCGTCATGCACCATTATGGTTAGGGCGGTTGTTGAGGTATGGTGGTTGGTTAGTTCCCTTGCTTAGTTGGGCTGCTGCTGTTGGTAGGCTTGCCCTGCTAGCGTATTGCATGTTCGTCCGGCGCTCGATCTATAACCCCACACGGCACGGCACGACACGGATGGTGTAGTTTGGTGTAGAGGGCGCGTTCATGAACCCCCCAACCTTACATACATTGAACATCGGGTCGGGTGAGCGGGTCACGCTCCCGCAGCATATACGTAGGTAGGGGTGTACGTACAAACCCACTCAATATGTCCATATATGTACATATGAATGGGAGCTTCAACAAGCCAACGAACGCAACTGTCTGCTGCTGTAAAGCATGCATGCGTGCCAAGCTGCCAACCGTCGTCAACTTGCAACTGTCAATGCCACCCCACGACCCCAGCATGCATTACGTCTCTATACCGCAGCCCAGCTAGGGTGCTGACGGCGCTGCAGGCTCTTCATGTCAGGCGTAGCACCCTTCGGCCTTTCCCCCTTTACATCTTCTCCGTAACTAAAACCGAACGATAACAATAGCAACTACCGTAATGTACAACCAAAGCATTTAACATCCCCCTCAACACCCGCCGTTCCTGCCCTCACAGGCCTATTTGTCCCACGCCTGCCGCACGGAGTGGCTGCAGTCTCAACTCCTCAGGCCCCAACCGTATGCAGCCCGCGCCGCAACCTCCTTTTCGCGGGCTTTATTACCGGTATCATTGCAGTACAGCGGATGCAGCCCAGGGGCATCCGGACAACTCTCCCCCGTGTAACGGTCCCGACCTTGCATCACGACTGCTGCACTTGTTGAAGCACTCGAGGAACAGCCGCATGTATCGAAGCGGCAGCGCCCTCCCCCGTCTGCGGCAGCACCCCCGTCTGCATGCAGCAGCACCTCGCAGCCCCCCACCTCTTTCCTACCCGGCTCCTCCTCCTCCTCTTCATCCCCCTCCCTACCTCCCCCTCATCCTCACTTCTCCGATCCGCCCTCCTACGCCCGATGCCGACCGCCCCGGCGGCCCCTGCCGCCTCCCGCCTTCTCATGCGTCTCCTCCGGCTGGTGCACCTCCTTCTCCTCCTCCTGCTGCTGCTGACCCGCCGCCTTGGTCTCCGCCTCCGCCCCTTCCTCCGCACCTCCCTCGTGGCCCGCGGCCATCTCGTGCCTCACCTGCCCCGCAAAGGTGCCGGCCACGCTGCGCTTCTCGTGCGTGTCCAGCTGCTCGTACGACTTGCCGTACTTCCTAAGAAGGGCAGTGGGAGGGTGTACGGCGAAGAGTTGAGGAGTGTACGACACGGGGCCGGACGTACGGCGGCTTTTTGTGCTAGGTATTACTGGGGAATGGGAAACGGCGCGGGTTATATTGCTGGGAAGGGCTTACGTACGCATCTAGCGGGTACAGCAACCAAAGCGATGGCAGCTTTGGCAGGAGCGACATGGGACAGGACGTGGTGAATGCGCCATGCGAAAAAGGAGAGGGAGGAGAGGTTGAGACCGACGCATACATATATGGGGAGATGGGTGGCTGGTAGGTCGCAGGGATTGCTTGCAGGGGTGGTGGGGCGACGGGCGGTATGGCGGTGTGGAGCGATAGGCCTTACTTTGATAGCTCTGGGCTGCAGTCCATCCTGACGCCACTGAGTCACACACAATAACTAGTAACTTACAAACCACAAGTGTTTGAACGAGCGTGGAGCATTTGCAACGGCTCTGTGTGCTCTCGGAACGTTAGCGCGCCCTAGTTCTGCACGCTCGCTCGGAAGCCTAGCAAGGTCTCGAAATCCCAAAATTCTCTTATCGAGCTCCCAAAACGCCATATCTAAAAATTCCCAAACCCCAATCCTACAACTCACTCGTGCGCCAGGCGGTCCTTGTCCTCCGCGGTCATGTGGTGCACCTCGTGCTGAGCTGACCCCTGGGTCGTGCGGCCAACCATGATGCTGTTGCTGCTTAGCTTGGGGTGGTGGTGCTGTGGGATGGATCTGTCTGTCTTTGTTGAGCTATCGGGCTGCTTGGGCTGCTTGGGCAGAATACCTGAAACAGGAAGCCGGAAGACTTGAAGGAAGCTTTGACTAGGGTGCAAGCTAAGGGTTGCTTAGGGTTAAGTGACGTTTTACCGCGTCTATTGTTTAGTTGTCGCTTAGTTGTTACCAAGAGTATAAATTTATACTTTCCTTCCCGATATGCGCTGCCTGGGATCCTTGTACCGGTATCCTTTCCGGCATTCTAGCGTCATGCCTAGTCAGACAATCCCCGGAACATCCGAGCCTAGGCCCTTGACTTGACCCAGAAAGGTCGCACCGCTTTATGGTCGCATTTTCTACGCACTACTTTTCATGATGCTGCTGCACAAGGCGCCCCGCAGATCCTGGGTGCAATGCGGCCAGCCCAAGTCACGTGACCCGTTGGTCATGACGCACAGAATCGGATGCAAGCGCGTTCAGTGCCATTGGCGGATCAGGCGAACAGACAAGCTTTGCGTTTGTCACGTCAGCGAAGGGCACCTATTATACTCCTGTCCAGGCTTCTGAGCTGGCAAAACCTAGGTGCGATGTGAGCTAGTTACGTGAGTGTGTTTTGCGTGAAGGACCTAGACACGCCGAGGAATGCTATGGGGCAGCAACTTAAATGAGAACAACTGCGTAACTGGGACATGTGCACATGCCTCCGCAAAAGGTGCAGAGCACCCAGCATACATCCGTCTCCTGTGGTGTGGCAACAACCGATGCAACAGTCGAGCCGCGATACACGTCTTACGTCTCCCATGCATCATCCCCAAGCTCCTCCTTCAGTCCACCCATCCTTCGCCACACGGCCCAATGCACTTAAGCAGCCCCTGTATTACAACTAAGACTTTCATCCTCAACACACCTCCTATACATTCCTGAAGCATTTATCATCCAAAACCCTTCACCACCACCACCCCTCCCATCTCCTCCATGAACCGCGCATTCGGCATCCCCTCCCCACGCTGCACACAGGTACAGCAGAGGCCTAAAGCAGCCTCGCTTCCTGCCCGCCCGCCTCCGCTCCTCTCTCCCCTTCAGCCGCCGCCCGAGCCTCCGCCGGGCCCCTTCTTGGGTCCCCCTCCCTTGGTCCTCTCAGCAGCCTCCGCAATGTCAGCCTCGCGCTCCGGGGGCGTGTAGCCAGCGCCGTAGCAGCGCGAAGAAGAAATGGCGAACCGCACAGCTTGTCAGGAGTATTAGTAAAGCTTCGTCTAGCTATAGCCTCTTACTAGGCTATAGCCTATGCGGATTTGTTGCGCATCGCAAGCCAGAGTGACATGCCTTCACGACCGTTACCGTCTCTATCGTCGGTGGCTCGTTCGGTGCATGCAAGTAGGGTTTTGGATGGGGGATTGGGGACCCTTGTCTGCTTCCTACACCCCTAGCTGCTTGTCGGTTTGTGACAGATGGATGTTTAACCATACCTAGCCATGCTTCTACATAGTATGCGAGCTTGCTGCCACCTGCTATCGTCTCTGCATCCATCTATTACTACAGCGTTCAACTCTGCGTTACAACTTGGTGTTGAGGGTGTCGAGGGACCCCTACATCCCACACGAACATGCCGCCCTTACCGCGAGGGTCAAACAGACCTCCCCCCGTACAACACCTTTACCAGACCAACCGGACAACCATTGCACCTACACCTGCTGCGCTGCTTCCCCATGTGAACATACGGTGTGGCCGAATCCTCCATGCATGCAGTGTCCCTTTCAACACGCTCTTTCTCCCTCCACGACAATCCTCTACTCCTTGCCGCCAGAACCCTCCTCGCTACCCCCTTCTCCTCCCTCCTTGCGGTGCTCCTCAGCCATCTGGTGGATTTTGCCGCCGCCGAAATGGCCGCCCACGCTCTTCTGCTGGTTGGCTGCGAGGGCAGGAGCGGCTCGCAGGAGCGGCCGAGGAAGCGGGCGGGCGGTCAGACCCATGGGTCACACCACAGGTGGGACGGGAAAAGCAGGCAGGAAAGGTTGGCCCAGCTAGCACAGAGTGTAAGGCATGGCTTGGCGCTCACTTGCTTAGGCTACAGTATAAGAGTCCTAACCTCACGACATGTCAAAAGGCCTTTTGGGACCTATGTTACCCTGTCCGAACCCGCACGCTGCCCAGCTCCCTATTCTTTCTTCCACTGTGTTTACTGTCCTTCGTCGCCGTCCCCTCCCCTCCCACCCCTCCCTCCACCCGCCCTCCTAGGGCCCCACTCACTGTCGAGTTCCGAGTAGGACTTGCCGTACACCCTGCGTGCAAGGGCGGGCAGGCGAGCAGCGCATGGAGGCCGTACGCACAATACGATGTCATTGTTCGTGAGCGATGAGCGAGGAACAGCGATGGGACAGCGGCACCAGCCAAGTGGGTACGGCCGGCCGTTTAATGGTTTAGGCAGTTTTCCTTACAACTTCGTTGCATAGGGTGCAGATTTGCTGCAGAAATGGGCATGTTAATGAGCTCAAATGTCATGTGGGAATGTGACATCGATGCATGCTTGGGGGTGTTAAGAGCCTGGTAGCTGAATCACGCAGTAAGCCGGCGTGGCACAGACGCAGCGCGTAATTATAGGAGCCTGGAAAACCCCCTTGACCTGCTGCTGCTTGGAGCAATGCCATATCCTTCCGGTCATTCTGGCCTGGAGCAAACGCGATATCCTGCCAAGCAACACAAAAACGCAGTCGCTCGCTGCGGCACTCACTCTTGCGCGATGCGCTCCTTCTCCTCCATGCTCATGGCGCCGCCGCCGCGAGTCATTTTCTTCGCAAGGTGATGTGTTAAAGCAGCAAAGCTTTGTATGCCTTTTAGGATTGACGGACAAATACTACGGTGAGGAGTGATGAAAGTTGAAGGGTTACCTCCTTGTGCTCGATATTCTGGTTATCGGAATTATAATAATCGTGAGCAGTACTGCAGGTAGGTGTGAGCTGTATACCGATGAGGCCATCTAGGATCTAGCTGTACAGTTGAGGGTGTCGTGTGTCGTGGCCTTACCGGACAGCCCAACCATGATGTAATCTTGCGTCGCATGAACATGGCAACTACTAACGCTTACGCAATCAGCCTCACAGCTGCCACGTACCGCCACCAAACGTGATCCGAGCGGCAGCCCTTAGTGCCGTTACGACCCACGGGTCACCAATTGTATACGTGGCCCCCGCTCCAACTTCACAATGTTAACACGCGGCGTGGCAATCCAGGACATGACGTAAAACAAAAATGCTATATTTGAATCATGTCAAAACGGCGCCATGTCACAGCGTGACAGCGATAAAAGACACGCGTGTCGTACCGTATACGGCGGCGCTGTGTGTGCGTGCCTGTGTCTTCACATGGTAGTCGTATACCATCAACCGCGTTTCCCCCATAAGGTTGTTGTTGCTCGTCTGTTATTACTGCTATGGTACTGTTCACATGCCACGGGTACGAAAATGCAACGTTCCTGAAGCCCCTTCAGCTCCGGCCTGGGGCCTGGGATGGCTCTGTTGGCCTCAGTCCTGACGGCTTCCTGTGGCTGGCCCCTGGGTAGGTAGCCTCACAGTAGCCTCACCAGCTACAGCAGCAGATGGACCGTGCCAACGCAGACACTGGGTGCAGCCCTGGGAACGTCCCTGAAGGGTGTGAGGTCCGCAGTTAAGTACCTTGTTCCAACCAGCACGCATGCACACACAAGGCAGCAGGCAAGGCAGGCGTAGGCATACGACAACCTACTTCGGTGGGGACATCACCACCCGACAATGCAGTACGTCCTAACTCGCGGCCAACTTCCTTAACACACAAGGCAGGCTTCCACCGAGTGGTCAGGAGGAAGGGGCCGGGAGAAAGTAAGGCTCGCATGGAGCCAAGCAAGCCCTCCCCTCTAAAGCGCGCTGCCCTTACGGCACCGTATGCCGGCGTAAACGCGACGTATCGTGGCCTACAGCAGCTTGCCACATGGGGAATCAGCAATCAGGAATGGGCCGCAACATAAGGAAGGCCCTCACATGGGTTCTCCTAGGAGCAGCAATCGAGCTGCGTGTCGCGAGGTCGTAAGGCGGCAACCAATCGGCCGCAGTGAAGACAGTCAGTTACTAACGCCCCCGGCATACCGGTATCCAAGAATCCAACGTTTTCTAAATCCATGCCAAGCAGCAAGAACAGCAGCCGGGCATACCGTGAACATATGATAACAAATGAAGTAATCGCATGCGCATTTGGCGCACACGTTTGGATCATGAGCTACAAGTACGACAGTTAAGAAGTACGGCATCGGCTCTGTTACGACAGGTCACGGAAAGCCGCACGCGCACGCAATAAATACAGTGATTGTCGAGGCAAGTGTGTGTGCCATTAAGAAATGTCACCATCAATGACTCCACTGCTACAAACGACCGCAGCTTTCACATGGTGTGTAAAACAGACGTTCAAATCACTTGGGCGAAGAATCCCACCCCCCATCCGAGATCGACCTAGCCACCGAGATCCACCACTACATGCCAAACCCCAGGGCCCCAACAGCAGCGGTGTGGCCGTATCAGCAGCAACTGTGCCACATCACAGCACGATGCCTCACAGCCTGCCAACCGTATCACACGTTCCCACACGCACTCTCTAGCCCTCTTCACCCACGCCGGCGCCACCACCACCGCCTCCCTCCTCCTCCCTCTCCCGAAACTCCCCCTCCCAGCCCTCCCAGCAACGCTGCCTCCTCGCGCGCTCGCCGCGCCGCCTTCCCAGGCACCCGTCGCGCCTCCTCCGCTGCCGCCGCCGCCTCCTCCGCCGCCCGACTCGTCACCTTATCCGATTGCAACAGGTCTACTTGCTCGTACGATTCACTGGTGGCCAGCAACGCAACCAAAGAGCAGCCGACACCAGACGAAGCTGCTGCTGCTGCTGCTGCGGCAGCGGCGGCAGAGGAGGAAGAGGAGGAAGAGGCTGCTGCTGCTGCCAGGTTGGTCGCTGCGCGGGCGATGACTGACGCCAGGTGGATCTTGGCGGTGGCGGCGGGCAGGCCGGAGAGGTCTAGCTCCCGCAAGGTAGAGTTCTGACGGGAGGTAGAGAGGAGGGAGCGAAAGGGATGTGGGGCGATGGAGTAGCTGCGAAAAGTGCGAAAACAGACCCGGGCCACTAACTGACTGCCCAACCGCTGCGCGTCTCGTCCCCATCTCACCCCAATCCAACCCCCCTGAACGCAAGAGCTCACTCCCAACCCCCCACCCGAGACACACGCCACTTACCTGCATCAGCGCAGGCGCCAGCGCCGCCGCCCCCACCGACCCCACATTGCAGTGAGCCAGCCGCAACACCCGCAGTCGCCCGTTAGCCGCCACACCCCCCGCCAGAGCGCTCCATATGGCCCCCAGCACCTCAACATCCTCGGCATCCAGAGCCTCCGAGGCAGCAGTGAGGCCACCCGCGCTGCCGCCACCGCCGCCATGCGCGAAACTGCCGAGCCGGCGGAGTGACGGAGGTCGGACCAGGGCGTGGTGGTGGTGGTGTTGTTGGGAGTGGGAATGGCCGCCGCCGCCACTGCCGGTGCTACTCGCTCTAGGCTGCGATGGTAATGATGGCGCATGCGGGATGGAGGAGGAGGAGGAGGATGCGCGCTGGCCGCCGTCACTGATACCCGCTGCCGCTGCCAACGCTGACCCATGGGTCGTCGTTGCTGCAGATAGCGTCCCGTCACAGGGTTGTTCGGAATGTGATTGGGAATGCGCGAGCTGCAGGGAGGTCATGGGCGTGAGGGAACCTCGGGACGATGAGGGCATGGATGTCAGGGAGGACTGCTGAGACAGCGGCCTTGAAGAACCCAGAACCGCCGCTGCTCCTAATCCTGCTGCTGCCGCTGAGGAACAGGGCTCTCGGAGGAGCTCCCGGTCATTACCAGCAGCGGCCGTGCTTCTGGCGTGGGAGAAGGAGGAGGAGGAGGCGGTGGCGCAGGTGTTGAATGAGGAGTTGGAGAGGTCCAGTTCCGAGAGGCAGGTGTTGCGGCGGAGCATCTCCCCGGCGGCACGAAGGGAGCGCAGCGTGAGGCCGACAGCGCCGCGCATGCGCAGCACTCGGAGGCTGGTGTTGGTCTGGACAGGAGGGGGCCATTCGTGGGTTGGGAATGGGTGGGAAAGGTAAGGAGAGAGGCAGGGCAAGAGTGGGCTTTTCTCTCGGCTCTGGACACTGCAAGGACATACAGCAAGCAAGGCTACATAGGCGACACTATTTGATAGCTCATCATGAGAGAAGCGAACCGCGATGGGACAGTTTGAAACCCGCACAAACCCGCACATACCTGCAGAGCCGTGAACACGCATGTCGCGGCCGTGTCGTTCACGCCCACCGTCGCCACCGCACCATCCGCCTCGCCAGCCCCCGCCTCCCCGCCTTCTCCTCCTCCCCCTCCCAACCCCCCAACCAGCCCCACCGCGCTCCCGCCGCCCTCTCCACTCAGGTCCAGCACCTGCAGCACCGCATTGCACCCCAGCGCCTCCCCCAATGCCGCACCCCCCAGCGCCCCGCAGCAGCACCCAGCCAAGTACAACTCCCGGAGGCTGCGGTTGCGGGTCAATGCGGCGCCCAGGGCAGCGACCCCCGGGTCACAAATGCGGCCGGCTGCGGCTGCGGCAGCAGCAGCAGCAGCGCCGCCGCCTTCGGCGCCGGCCCCGGTGGACAGGTTGAGGGCGGTGAGTGTGGCGTTCGCGGTGAGGGCTGCTGCCAGGGCTGCAGCGCCCTGTGTGGAGATGCAGCAGTCGGCCAGGCTGAGGGAGCGCAGGCCGCGGTTGGCGGCGAGTGCGGCGGCTAGGGCCGACACCGCCTGCGTACACAGCACAGCGCATAGAGGGTGTGGCTTTTGGCCTTTGTGTTCTGGCTAATCTCCCATGCCCTTCGACTCCTCCTCAAGCACACCCCTCTCACACACATCCTCCTACTCGCGCCAGTTTTCTTACCACACACATCCTCCCACTGTTGCCCAGCCCGCCCCCGCTCGTCAATTTCCTCTTGTTGCCCCCGCACCTGCGCGTCCTCGAACGTGTCCCGCCAGCCCTCCAGCCGCAGCTCCGTGAGCCCGCTGTTCAACCGCAGCGCTCGCTCCAAACCCGCCAGTCGCCCCCCACCTCCACCTCCAACCCCGCCACCTCCACCTTGATGATGTGGGCCGCCGCCTGCGCCGCCTCCTCCTCCCCCCGCATGCTGTCCCTGCACCCGGTTGTACGACAGGTCCAAGCAGCGCAACCCCCGGTTGTCCACTAGGCAAGCGCAGATGGCGGAGACGCCTGGCGGTGGGAAGCGGGATGGGGTGGGGGGTTGGAAGTGTTCAGGAAGCTGGCTGGGTCGAGGACACGGCGGGTTGTGTAAGCGAGGTCATGCGAAGGGGTGAGTATGAGAACACGCAGCGGCACGCGTAGGGAAGGCTGTTTGAGGCTGCTCAAGTAAGGGAGCCAGCTCATTAACACCAAACCGAACAAGGCCCATACTATACCTAGTAGGAAGCAAAGGAAGCGTAGCAAGCAAACACGCGGCTTATCCTGGAGCCTCCCGGAGGTACCGGTAACCACCCTCACTCACCCTCATCATGCAACTGGCACTTCCGCAGGTTGAGCGACTGCAGACAGGAGTTATGACCGCTGCCCAACACCCTAGCCAGCGCCGCCGCGCCAGCGTCCCCCACCGCACTGCCGCGCAGGCTCAGCGCCGTGAGCCGCGTGTTGCCCGCTAGCGCCGCCGCCAGCTGCCCCACCCCCTCCGCCGCCGCCTCCGGAAGCGCATGGTTGTGGACGTACAGCGACCGTAATGCCGGCGCCGAAGCCACCACGGATGCCAGCAGCCAGCAGTAACGCGGGGAGACGGTATCCGTGCTGCCGCTGGCGGCGGCGGCTCCGGAGCTCCAGGGTTGGCCTGTGGCCACCGCCGCCAGGCCTTGCAACGTGTTGACGGTGCCGCCAGAGATGTACGACAGCGCGTCGGACAGTGCGCCGCTGCCCTGCTGCATCCAACCTAGCAGCACGCCGGGGATGCCGTGGCCGCCGGCGCCGGCGCCGACGCCGCTGGCGCCGTCCCATGAAAAGCGACGGCTGCCGCCGGACGCGGCGTCGGCGGTAGAAGCGTCGGCAGCGAAGGGGCTCAGGAAGCCGGCGGCGGCGCCGCCAGCGCTGCCGGCGCGAGTACGGTAGGCCGCGGCGGCGCTGGCGCTGGCGGTGCTGCCTCCGCCGCCGCCACCCGTGGCATCTGACATGCGACCGCGGGGACTGAGCCCTATGGGCAGCGGCAGTGGCATAGGCGACATGCCGTACGACCCAACGAACGAACCACCTAACCCCTTCACTCCACCACCATTGCCGCCGCCTGCCGTAACGCCGTTGCCTCCATAGCCGCTGGCTGGGTTGTTGCTGTTGAGGAGCTTGCGGCCCGCCCCCGCGGCATGTCGACTGCTCCCCTGCTGGCCTTGCTCTGCGGCAGCGACCCGTGGGACGGCGGTGATGTCGCGGGCGGCGAGTGGGGCACCTGGGGGCAGCTCGATGGCCAGTGACTCCAGGGTGGGGTGATCCAGGAGGTACAGCTCCACGGCAGTCTGAGGGGGACGGGAATGTGGAGAGGAGGTAGGAGGAGGGAGACGGTAGGAGGAGGGAGACGGTAGGAGGAGGGAGACGGTAGGAGGAGGGAGACGGTAGGAGGAGGGAGACGGTAGGAGGAGGGAGACGAAGTTGTTGTTCTTCAAAGTTTGGACGAAAGGAGCGGGAGCGTAGGAAGACGACAAGGTTACGGCATGCAGCCGATGCTCACTTGGTCGCCCTTGGACGCGCGCTGTACCTCATCCCGGTCCCTGACTCTGCCCTCCGCCCCCTCCCTTGCATGCTCTTTCTTCCCTCCCCCCCCTCCCCCCCACCTTCGTCAGTGTCTCATTATATATTTCCCCCCCCCCCACCTGCAGGTATTGCTCGCCCCACCAGTGCAGGCACAGCGCCACGGTCCGCAGCCGCAAGCTGTGTTTGAATATGCCCGCCACCACCTTTTGCCGCTTGGCGTTTCGGTACTTGGGCAGGATGCCGGTCTGGATGAGCTTCACCTGCGAGTAGGGATACCGGTTCGTATACCGGTATGGGTAGCACCGGTACGGGTAGCACCGGTAGCAGCAGCAGCATGAGTTTAGGACCTGTAAAACCCCCATGGCGGCTACCGGTATCCCTGGCACAGCCTTTCTCCCACCCTGCCTCTTTTTCAACTCAGGCCAGATACCGATATGTGTGCCGGTATTGCATGTGTGTTACAATGCGTCGGGGGGTGCTGCCCGCCCGCCCGCCTCTCCTTACTTACCTTCTCCAGGTGCTTATGCCGCTTGATGGCGCGCGTCACCAGCTTCCAGGTGTCCCCTCGCAGCGCGCACTCATTCACCTGCAGCACACATGGGACATGGCAGCACACATGGCAGCACAATCGGCAGCACACACCCGCACAAGAGAAACACGAAGGCTATACGTGAGGTGCGCAGCAGCCGTGAAAAACTGGCCTCTTCTCCTCCGCCGTCCCCGCATGCCCCAACTCCGCTCCCCTCACCCCCCAGCTCCGCTCCCCTCACCTTCACCCCTCACCCTCACCCTCTCCATCAATAGCTCACCCTCACCCCCGCCCTCAACCTTAACGCCCACACCGCCCTCACCTCCAGCGTCGTGAGGTTCTTGAACGCGCGGACGCCCTTCTCCAGGATGCGGTTCATGGAGGCCAGCGGGCAGCCGCTCACCACCCACCTGGCAGGAGGGAAAGGTGGGGCAGTGGAACCGCGGAGTGGGGTGAGGCGCAAAGAGGATGAGAGGTAAGGAAAGGGAAGGGAGAGGGACGGCGCGGTGTACATGTAAACGAGTGTTAGGGAGAGCAAAGGCCAGCAATGGGCAGATACGGTACCATATAGGGCGTACGACCGGGACGGGAGGAGACTGCCGGATTGCCTGATGTATGACAGGATCAATGGACACAGTAAGGGGTGCAGGACAGGAGATACCTTTGCTACAATCCCCACATTCTTCTCACCGTTGCACGCTGGAGCAGCCCTCTATCCGATCAAATGCATTCAGCAGAATGTACGCCTGTGAAGGGGAGAAACACGTAGCAGCAATTGGCTTCCTTTTAGCCGCGACCCATGGGTCGACGTTGCGTCGGATTCCCCATTACCAACGACACACCAGCACCAACACCCGCACCAGCATCCACATACACAGTCGAAATCCCCATATATCCCCAGTCACGGCCATTATCCTCCGGTCTCCCCATGACCACGTTCCATGTTTCATCGCGACCCGATGTCATTACCCCGCCCTCAACCAACCCAACCCAAGCATCACCCACCCACCCACCTGCTGCGCGGGACCGTACTGGCTCTTGTTACGATGCAGGTGGAAGCCATTCATGAGGAAGGCCATCTCACCCGCCCGCTCACCACTGCTGCCGGGGCTGCTGCTGCTGCCTCCACCACCTATGCTACCGCTCCGGCTGCCGCTGCTGCCCGCGTTTATGGCAGTGCTGCCGCCGCCCTGCCCGGATCTCAGTGCTGCTGCCCCCGCTGCGGGTGCCCCGTTGCGCACGGAGCAGCACTCGTTGATGACCGCTATCATGGCACTGGGGGAGCACTCGTAGTTACCCTGAAGAGGGGGGGGGAGGGTTAAGGGTTGGTCAACACTGTGTAAAATATGAACCATCGAAATGGGAAGGAAGTAATACGGCCTAGGGCCGGGCGCTTTTCCATCACCAACAGGGGGCATGGAGGAGGGGCTTGACATGCGAGCAGTGGAATGTGGCGGCGGATGGGGAGGGGGACGATGAGGCACGACAAAGCAAGGAGGAAGCGGGACAGGTGTGCACCGCCTACCGGTGGTTCAGGACACGACCCCCACGCCACGCCACGCCACGCCACGCCACCCACCCACCCACCCACCCACCCCTCCTCCTCCTCCCTCTACTACCTCCCCCTCCCACCCTGCCACCTCATTCCCCCATGGTGTTGCCCAGATTCGTGGTTTCCTATGGTTTGGTCTACCCTGACCCCCACCTTGAGCAGCAGCAGGTACTTGAAGTACTCGGGCAGCGCCAGCCCCGCATCGTCCGCCGCCTTGTACAGCTTCCAGCCGTAGCGCAGGCTGTTGAGCGCGGAGACGGTGAGGGAGAGGGCCACGGTGCGCTGCTGGTCGCTGCCTGGGGGGGGATGAGAGAGAGAGACGGATGCATGGGAGGAGAGAGGAGGTGGAGAAAGGAGAGGAATACAGGAGTTGACAGGGAGGAAGTGAGACGAGGAGGAGGCGGAAGGCGGGAAGAGGCGCGAGGTGGGGTTAGGATTGTGAGATGATAAGAAGCATGTATGTTCCTCCCTCCCCGCATCCCGTCCGCCGGGGCCTCGCCGGCCCGCCCTCGTCCTGGATCCTGCCTACCCGCATGCCTGCCCTGCGCCAGTCGGTGGTAGATGTAGGTCTGCAGGACGGTCTGCGGGATGCTCTCGAACACAAACTCGATAAAGAGCCTGGGTGGGGGGTAGAAGGGGGGAGGGAGGTAGCAGGGGGCAGGTGACAGGGAGAGATCACGCAGGGGCCACAAGGGCTGTGCATCCCCTAACGCAACAGGACGCCTGTCACGACGTATGCCCCTGCAACGCCAAAACACGGCAAGCGCAGGCGCCGACCCCACTGCAGTACCGTAATCATACCGTACGGCTTATTACGGCTTGTTTCAAGCGCGCACCATCTCTCATCCACATTGACGTCCACATCCGCACCCACCTACCCACCCACCTGGAGAAGTTATAGTTGGACAGGAAGGACGAGAAGTTGGCAAAGGCGCGCGGGAACATGCAGGGCAGCAGCGAGGTGAACAGCATGGCGACGTCCAGCACCGCCACCCCGGGCAGCGCGGCGGGCAGGAACAGCAGCCAGCGGGTGCGCCGCCCGCAGCCCAGCAGCGCCGCAGCGGCACCGCCCGCCGCCCAGTCGCCCTCCTCCAGGCCCTGGGGAGGGGGGAACGGGAGAGGGCGAGGAGCGGGGTGGGGGTGTTGAGCTGGGGTGGCAAAGGCCAAAGGAGAAGAGACTACCGGTAAGAAATCGTATGACGGGCGGGGCGGGGGCCCGGGCAGGGTAAAAGGACAGGTACAGCAAAGGCACTGCTGGGGGCTGGAGCCGCGGTGCGGCCCCTGTGCTGTGGTTGCAGGTGGCAGGTGGTGGCAGGTGGTGGTGTGCGGGCCCCAGCTCTCACCAGCACATTCAGCTTGGTGGAGGTGCGCTGCAGGTAGGCCGCCACCAGTCCCGCCATGAGGCCGTAGTGCCACAGGATGAACACCAGCGTGGCGATCATCCAGTCGCGGTGCTCGGTCTGGGAGAGAGCCTGGAGGGAGGGGGAGTGAGGGGAAAAAAAGAATCTCCAATGCATTACTTGAGGGTGTAAACCAGACGACAAGCTCCGGGGGAATAGAATCGAGCAGTCGAGCCAGGGTTCAGGGAGGTGGAAGCAGGGAGGAGGGGGATGGGCAGGCTGGTTCAATGAGGGGTCAATGAGGGGGGGTCCAGGGCTTCAGTCCACCACCGGCCCAGCCACCCACCCAACCAGCCCCCATGCTGCACCATAATTCCATGACCCATGTGGCGCTCCTTACCCACCCTGCCCATGACCCTAACCCCCCCCCTTCCATCAAGCGGTACCTGTCACGACCTGCCCGCCCCCCCTCTCCCCCTCCCTTCTCCCTCCCCTACCTTGACCACCAGCGCGTCCGTGTAGATGTCGAACATGAACAGCAGCACCCCCACCACGTCACACAGGATGGCAACAAAGTAGTTTTGGAAGATGCGGTCCACCACCGCGTTCAGCCGCAGCAGCGGCGCGCTGTTGGACAGCCGCTCGAAAAAGGTCTCCTGGGGAGCAGGAGAGGAGGGACGGTTGAGGTAGGGGCCCGACACTTCCACGCTCGTACATCGCCCGGCCAAACGCCGGGTGGTCTGAGTGAGTTCTAAGGGCTTTCGCGCCATACACCTCAGCGCACCTCATCATCGTCATCTATCGCTGCTCCTGCTTTCCCTGGGCCTCCTGCTGCTGTGGGGTTCGCCGCGGAAACGCTGCCGACATTGGAACGATTGGGGTTGCTGCTGCCATGGCCCGAAGCGGCAACACCCTCCAGTCCGTGCCCTCTGGAGTTGTGAGTGCCCCAAGTAGGCTGGATAGTTGATGCTGCGAAGCTGAAAGACAGGGGCGTACCGGGAGCCGAGCCTGGCCATAGAGGGCTTGGCGCCCATGTCGATGTAGGGTCAGGACGGCCAGCCGCGATTCTGGAAAAGCCGCTGCCGCTATCAAGAAACGTATCCCTTTCCTCGTCCTTTGATTGGCAAATTGGGCGATGAAAGGGTTAAGAAGCAGGGCTGGACGTGCAAGTAGCATGACAAATTTGACCCGGAGGGTCCGATAGTAAGAAGCTTACCTGCGCCCACTCTAAGTCTGTGCCAGCTTTTTCCTGAGCTTTACGGGACAACATGGATGCTAACTGGACGCAACATCGCTAGGCGACCCGCCACGTCCGCTTTAGAGCATTTCTTTTCGCATGACAAGTGTTATACAAGCATGGTACGTATACGGTGATATATTTCGAACATACCTTGATAATAATAAATTATCCTAACCTGCCGTTCAGCTGTAACTATCGCCCCGACAGTTATCATCCTAACAGTTGCAGTAAACGCATGAACGCACAGTCACTCCATGCCTGTGGCTCGCCGATCCACGGGCGTTGGCGCCATAAAACGTGCCACCAACCGTTTGGGCTGCGGCATGTTGGGCAGAAGCACCCATGCCTCAGTACACAGGCCTTCCCGCGAGGTGAATTGGGTCATGCGGATTGCCCCCATTAATGCATGCGATGCTGACTATGCAGCGCTCGGCAATTGTGTGCGTTGTTGATGGTCGCGTCAACCGATGGCCCATCCTAGGGCTACCCAGGGCTATCCCAGGGCTACCTCAACCATGTCAGCCCCTGTTGCCGCCCTTCATAAATCCCTGTTCCCAAGCCGTCTCCTAATCCGCCATGCCTTTCCCCGTATCACCTCCCTTCTCCTTCATCCTACACAACGCGTCATGGCCCGAACGTGCGCTGACTCCTTGCCAATTGGCAGCAGCTGCTGCTACGGTGAATCCAACAGCAGCCTCAAGGACGCCCCTAGCAGCGGCTGCCACCTCTACCTCCACCGCATCCACCACCACTTCACGACCCTGCACAACCTCAGACTCTTGCGCAGCAGAGCCGTACGAGCCCGTACGCGTGTTGGACGAGCGTACGGCACCTGATGCCCTCCGCGACATCAGCACCCTTATCCTGGACTGCGACGGGGTGCTGTGGCGGGGCAACGACATCATCCGCAATGCCCCTGAGGTGTGGGGTGCTAGCCTTGTGTAAGCCTTTAAAGCCCTTTATAACCACCCCCATTGCCCGTGTGCCGTGGCAGCCTGACACTGAGGGGAGTTGTTGTCGCTGTCCTTTGAAGGGCATTGTCCTTAGCCGCGCGGCAGGGACCTGGGTCCTTCCTTTGCGCCGCCTTGCCTTCTGGCTGGCCCTCGGAACAAACACCATTAGGCCCAAGGTCAGCCGCACCGCCCGCATGACACCCCCTGCCGTCCCACGTCCCTCTCTTGCCTCCCCTGCCGTCCCTCCTCCCTCCCCTGCCTCCTCTGCCGTCCCTTCTCCCTCCCCTCCCTCCCCTGCCCCCCCTTCCTCCCCTGCCTCGCCCCTGCTGCTGTCAGGCCCTGCGTGTGTTCCGGGCCCAGGGCAAGCGGCTGCTGTTCGTGACAAACAACAGCAGCAAGTCGCGGGCGGCGTATGCGGAGAAGTTCCGGAGCCTGGGGCTGCAGGTGGCGCCGGAGGAGGTGAGGGGGCGGGGGAGGGCGGGGGAGGTGGAGGGCGGGGGAGGCGGGGGGTGGTGAGGGGGCTGGAGAGGGGGGCGGGGGAGGTGAGGGGGCGCGACGGTTAAAGAGGAAAGGCTGACCATGTGACCGGGATCCACCAGAGGTGGAACGGGGGGTGGGAAGTGGTAGCTGAGATGCTGGCTTCGCTGCCCAGGTTGAGTGGCCACGTGGCCTTATTGTACACCCCACTACACACCCACTTCCTCCCTCCCTTCCCCAATCCTCGGACCCAGATCGTTTCCTCCTCCTACTGCGCCGCCGCCTACCTCTCCAGCCTGGGCTTCGGAACGCAGGGCACCGCAGCACCTGCCCAGGAGGGCGGGAACAACAGCAGCAGCAGCAGCAACAGCAACAGCAACAGTGGTGACAGCAGCACCAGCAGCAACCGGGGGAAGAAGGTGTTGCTGCTTGGTTGGACCGGGGTGGAGGAGGAGCTTCGAGAGGCGGTGAGGGGGAAAGGCGCGGGGTGGGCGGGTGAACGTGGATGGGGTTCAGTACAACGGTTTGGGATGAGTGGGGCATGAGTGGTATCGGTACGGTAGTAGGAGACCGCACGGGGTTGCCCTGGAAGGGTGAGGGGGGTGCCGGGTGTTGGCTCGTGCGCCTGGTTGGGAGCGAGCAGCGCTGCGGCGGGTGCGTACCGGCACGCCTCAGGGGCTACAGACAGCGCGCGTGAGGCCTCGAGGTAGCTGTTGAGGGGTAGCGCAATCAGGCCGAGAAGCGCCAAGCTGCTGACATGCACATGCACATGCACATGCACCCGCCCCACTGTCAGCAGCTCACCACACTGCTGCTGCTGCCGCTGCTGTTGCAGGGTATTCCCTTCATCGGCGGTCGGAACTTCGAGCTTCCGCCGCTGCACGACATTGAGGCCATGAAGCAGCTGCAGGTGGGGGCTTGCTGCTGTACGGACAGGATGGGGCAACCTTTGCTCTGGATGGTCGCCGCTATTGTACGGCATCTCAAGTGCCCGCCCCCATGTGGCGCTGTTGCACACGCTGTAGTGCCGTACACGCACGCACGTACGCATACATTGGGTCATCTCATTGGGGCTTTTTCTCTCCTTCCCCCCACCCGTCCCCCCACCCCAGGTCGACCCCTCCATCGGTGCGGTGGTGGTGGGTTGGGACCCGCTCTTCTCCTACTCCCGCCTCGTGTACGCCTCCGTCTGCCTGCGCGAGCTGCCCGGCTGCCTCCTGGTGGCCACCAACACCGACTGCGCGGACCACATCGGGGGCGGCCGCATGGCGCCGGGCACTGGGGGACTGGTGGCGGCGGTGGAGGTGGCGGCGGGGGTGCGCGCGGTGAGGGGTGGAGGGGTGGAGGGAGGGAGGGAGGGAGGGGTGGAGGGAGGGAGGGAGGGAGGGGCTGGGCGCTGGGGGTGGTGCAAACGGGCTTCGGTGAAGGGCTAGCTGTTAGGATGGGAGTACTGGAAGATGGCAGGGGTAGGGAGGGAGGTGCGGTCATGGAGGCGGCAGGAGGGAGCTGCGAGCGGGACCCAACAAACCGACGAACCAACCCATGGCTGCCGCTGCTGTGTTTTGTGGTTCATACCCACCTGAAGCTGTGCTGCTCTCTCCGTGTGCACACCTCTTTCTCTCCCTCCCTCCCCTTCCCTTTCCCTCTCTCCCTCTCTCCCCCCCCCCTAGGTCAATGTGGCCAAGGGCGGCGAGTGGCTGCTGCCGTACCTCTGCCGTACCTACAACCTGGAGCCTAGCCGTACCGCCATCATCGGTAAGGAACAACGCGCCACCTTTTAACTCCCCTCTTATGGTTCCTATGTATGGTCTATCTTTGACCCCCCCTGCAGGGGAATACTGTCTCCGTATGCGCTAGCTGCATGAGTCGGGATTTGGGATTGGGGCTCCAGTCGCTCCACTTTTCAACTATTCTCCCCCCCTGCATGCGACCCCAGTTGCTTCACTTTTCAACTATCCCCCCCCCCCTCCTGCAGGTGACCGCATGGACACCGACATCGTGCTGGGTCGCCAGGGCGGGCTACGCACCTGCCTGCCGCTCACGGGGGTCACCACACGCCACCAGCTGGCCGCCCTGCCGCCGGGGGAGCGGCCCGACGTGGTGGTGCCCGGCGTGGCGGCGCTGGCGGGGCTGGCGTGCTGACAGGGGGGAGAAGTTCTACATTGCAAAGTGTAGCAACTGGAGTCCCAAATCCCATATCCCGGTCATAGTAGGGGGAGGCGGGCGGCTGGCGTGACTAAAGGTGGACAAAACCAGGGGGAACCAGGAGTTAGGGCAAAGCACTGGGGATGGGAGGCGGCAGGGTGAGGGGGCAAAGAAAAGAGAGTATCCAATGTGTGGTGTGATAGGGTGAGGGGGCGGGGGGCGGGGTGCTGACGTGTGAGGGGGAGGGGACGCATGGTGCCATTGCTGCTCTCGGCAGGGAGGTGCGGTTGCCACCGGGGCGCACGGGGGGGAGGTGACAGGGGCGGGGTTCAGAGAGAAAGGGTGCGGATGGATGGATTGGGATTGGGGTCCGGGAGGAAGGAAGGAGGCGGCAAGGAAGGGGAGGGTTAGGGGAGAGCGAAGGGGTGGGGGCTCTGTGACTGCCGGAGCGATGGCTGCTGGGTGGGGGGCAGTTTTGGCAGGAGTGAGTTGCTGGGTGGGTTAGGGGAGCGTGAGGCGCATGATGCATGTCGGGAAATGCGTGGCCTGACGTGCGGTAGCGGAGATTAGAGGGTTCGTGGCGTTAGGACCTTAAGCGGCTGGGTCAGGCAAACATGACAGCTGGGAAGGAGTCCCTTTACGGTATCCGCGAAGCTGTCTTGTCGACCTATCCACACGGGCATTACTTGTCGAGCAGCGCAGTGAAGATATGAAGTTTGCTACAAGGACTGCTATGTTTACGGAAGCCGATTTCGTAAGAAGCCCCCTTGGCAGCCACAACACGCATTCGGTTGGGCATTGCTCGACAGCAGCGGTGCGCATGTGCCCGGTCTGTAAAGTCCCTTGGGTCAGCGGAGCGCTATGTGCGGTACTTGTGCAGTTCATGACTAGTCCTTTATACCTGTTGTTCATTACCCCCATGGAATAAATAAGCCTGGGGACTACTGTCGGTGTATTTTCGGAAAAACCCAGTTTTACTCCGGTACCCCTTGGCCGGTTTACTTATTGCAGCGACTATTGCCTAGTTATAATGGCAACTACACAGCTCTGTGTGCGACCATCAACGAAGACCTGGCTAACCTATCTCATTGCGTTGATAGGACACTGTGAAACGAAGCCATCTTCACGATGCCTCGAACATGCCTCGACAACAGCGTTCACAACAGGAGTCTTAGCGCGGGAAAGCCATTAGGTAACCGTGCCTTTTTACCTTTATCTAAAGTATCTTGGACCGGACCAAGCTTGCCCACGTACCGGCATAATACCGAGGAAGTTCATAATATGGTTATGAACCTTTGGATGCACCCGCAATCCAATCTGCGCGTATCGGCATTGGCCTGTACGGCGGAGTCAGGCTCCAGAGGGGGAGGACTGTAACGCATAGCAGTTGCCTCTGCAGGACCAGAACCGACTTTGAAACCTTTACTTGATTTTGTTAAATATTTATAGGGTAATACTGTGCTGTCCTAGCTGCCATGTATGCCGGCTGGAATGCAATGCACCAGCCGGTGGAATGGGACATCTCAAGCCTGCTGCCAAATGCTATGACTCAAGCACCAGCCCATGAGGCACACCAGCCGCAGACATATGTGCCGCCTTTGCAGTCGCAGCAGAGCTTGCCAGCGCCCGCCTTTCAAGGGTGGTCCTCAATGCACCAGCCAGTGGACTGGGAGACCGCGTCTGTTCCGCCCGCAGCCGCCCAGCCAAGCATTCCATTTGCTCCTTCAGCTGCTAGAGAGGCGTCCAAGAGAGACCGCGCAGGGAGACGGTCGAAGTCTGCGACTCTGCGGCCTCAGCAACAGCAGATGTTGGACCTTCAAAAGAGGCTGGACGCTTTACTTCAAGAGCATGTGGTTGTAGAGGCTGAGAACGCTCGGTTAAAAACGAGGCTTCGGGTAGGTGACTAAGCAAACCCCGTCAGAATGAAATAATTATGTGCATAGGCAATAGCTCGGGGCGTAATTAGTATGTCGTCCCCAGCCTGTGGCGCTGAAGGCGCTTTGCGGGGGACGTCCTGCAAATTGCACAGTCGCTTCCAGTCCGCTGCATTCTATAGGAGGAAAGAGGTCCTGTAAGATTCCTTTATGCTTCTTCATGCTGCCGAGTTACGAGCGGCTTTTTGCCTGCTCATTTTGGCACGGACTTGCTTTGTGAGTACTCCACTTGTTGGTACTTAACGCCTAGGTGCTGGAAGCTGTAATACCAGTCCGAGAACACCAAGCTCGGCTGGCACAGTCGCAGCCACCTCGCGCCCCACCCCAGCAACCGGACCCCATGCTCGCGTGCCTCATGGACATGGCCTCGGGCCCCAGTAGCTGCGCGACTTCACCTACTCAGCACGACTTCGGGGGCTGCTTGAACATGACCTCTCGTGCAGCAGCTGACGACGCGTGCTACGGCGAGCGCAAGCCCGACAGCATGGCCGCGAACAGCCCTGCCATTGCACCTCACGCACCCGACAGCTCCGTGCCCTGCAGCTCCGGCGCGGCCTGCGCCAGCTCCTCCTGCACCGCCGCTATCACGGGAACCGCGGGCTGCGCTGGCGGTGCCGACCAGCCCGTGTCCAAACCCTACAGCACTAGCGAAGCGAGATGGCTGGATACCTGGCGCACTTGGGTGCGGGAAGCGGCACTTCTACTCCAAGCCAACGACGCTCGGCCTAACGAGTTGTATGTACGGCGATTAGAGGATGCGTTTGCTAAGCTCAAGGCCGAGGTGGTGTACCTGGGGTTGCGCCATCCCGAGCTCATATGCAACATGCGCTGTGTCAACATGGAGACGGGCGCTGAGAACGAGGTCCCGCCGGACAGCTTCTGGACCGTCGTTGCTGCCGGCATGCGGCTGACGTCTGCGCAGGTGGGCGTGGGTCGTTGGGCGCGCGCCTTGGGGTTTTGCATTGTTGGCGTCAGCCTTGTTTTGCGCACTTGCTGCGCGTTGGAGATTTCTTTTTGCCCGCTCCAGCTAAGCACGCACTGCATGTGCCGCACTGACGGGCTTGCATTAGCAGCAGTCCCTTTGGCTGCCCCTACTCAACGCAGCGAGCTTTGCCCAGACGGCAATCGTACCACCATATCACCACGGCACCAACAAGTACCGCATGCACACCCCTTGTTACTGTCTTCATCTCAGTCTTACCGGCACCTGCTTGCCCCCTCTGGCTGCTACGCTACCGCTATACGCAGATTTCCGACTGCCGGTCGGCTCTGGCGCTCTACCGCGAGCGCATGTCGGTGGTACTGGCGGAGCGGCGCACGCTGGCGACCAAGCTGTCCGCCGCAATGAACGCGCTGCAGGCGGAGGAGGCGGAGGGGCGCGCGTCGCCGGGCAGCATGCGGCGAGACCAGCTGACCTTCCAGGTGGAGGAGGTGACGGCTGCGCTGGCGGCGAATGTGGAGGCGGAGGGGCACACGACATCGCTGGCACGGGTGAGTGGGTGCAGGAGGGGGTGCTGCATGGGATAGGAAGCGCGGTTTTGCAAAAGTGCACGTGCGATGTTGGAAGCGTGTTAACGAAGACACCGCGTTTCTGCACCTCTGCACCTGGCCTACGCACATGCACCTGCCTCCATTTTCCCTCCTCCCACTGGTCGCCAATATGAACCCTTCCTGTGCCTTCCCAATGTCATCCCCATGCCATGCTGTCTGCGCCCCGAAGGACCTCCTGGGCAGCAGCCTTTTCTCCCGCGTCCAGTGCGCCCGCGGCAGCGTGCTCTCATACCCCTACTTTCCTGACGCTCTCGCCATCATCACCCATGCGGTGGCGCTAGCGGACGAGGCGAACGCAGCAGCCGCGGGGACGGCCGGCAAAAGCACCGAAGCGGTCCCTGCTGCGCAGGCTTCGGCGTAGGCCGTGGTTCCGGCGGTGCAGGGGTGACTGCCAGTTGGGGACATGGCATAGTGCCACGGAGAAGTGGATGGGAGTTCTGCGGCACTGCGGTGTGCCGGCGGCGTCTTCGTCATTGCAGTAGCAGGTGACTTCTGCTACTAGCAACTTGTACTAGTGCTGGTGCACGTCCCGGTTTGACCGGGTCTTGACTTGGGTTTAATTTGGGTTGCAAGGGCGTGGATTGGTTGTTCACGTTTGAGCGTGGGAATATACCTACATATTCGCTGGGCGTGGCTCGAACAGTGCTCGGCAGAAAAGGGGCAACTTTCATCATGTTTGTCCCATCGTTGTCGTATGAGTATGAGAGCTCGTCTTTAAATGACAGCCCTGACCTGCTCTGTCGTTCGGTTCCTAGCTACGCTTAATGCATCGGCTTTGTTGTGCTGTTTGCCTGGCTCGGGCCTCGATTCCCTCGATAAAATCAGAGGTCGCAGTGTGTTAATAGGAAGGGGCGGCGGCGACGTAGAGAGAGTGTTTGTGTGCAATGCTAGTACGATGCTCTGAAGTAACCCTCTCTGAGCTCACTTACCTCACCCCTAAGCCCAACTAAGCCTGGCTTTGATGTGGACTGTGGAGGTGGGGGTATGGTGGATTTCTGCCCAAATTGCCTGCTCTTTTCCACCCTGCAGCCTGGATCCGCTTAGTCTTACCATTCACGGTGGCTGTTACTACAGGTGCGGTTGCGCTACCTACATCATAGGGCGCTTCTCGCTGGGAGCTGTAGTGAGTTTTCGCGTTTTCCTTTCGTTGCACTTGGGGGGCCTTGTGTCATAAGGCGGCGTATGGCGGTTCCTTTTGTACAACAGATTTTCGGCTGGGTTCATAAGACCTTGCCGGGCTGGCCTCGGGCTGTTCGATGCGCACTGTTTCGGGCGGCCGCACGCGTGTATGTTGGCGTGTCGGAGAGCCGATTCCATTGGTGCTGCGCTATTTAGTTATGGGCACGGAACGGGGGCATGTAGGAGTTTGGTGGAGAGGACGAGGAAAGGATGGAGGGATATTTCAGGAGGAAGGAGTTTATACGAGCCGACTGAGCTCATGGGGGTATATGTCGCCGGGCAGTGGGCGCGATAGGGCGGTCTTTTAGATGGTGGATGGGGTAATGGCATGTGGCGGGTTAGGGCGTGCGGTCCGAAGACCTTACCTCGCGCCCAGCAATGCCCGGCGACACGTTTTAGCTGTATCCCAAATGGCATAATGAACCGAGCCGCTTGGGAGTGCTGATCTTTTTTGAAAGCTCTTGGGGGGTGCATGCCATGAAGTTGGGTGCAAGGTGAGGGTGCCAGATCGCCGCTGCTTGCGGCGGTCCGCGGTATCTTATACGCTGTGGGTTGTGCATGGCTGCATGCCGTTTTCCGTTTTCCTAATCACAGCGCAGGCACGTATGTTACACTGGATGATGGGAGACGTGTCGGTCGGCTTTCACTGAATGGCATAGGCTGTTCGTTACGTGTGCGTGCACCACACACGTGCGTGCCGTGTGCATTGTGTTATGATGTGTGTCAAGGAGTGTGGCCCCGCAAGGTTTGGCGTCGAAGATGGCCGCGGAAAGCGTTACTAATGGTTAAGGATGCAACAAGTGGCAGAGGGCTCGCAATGCAAGTAACTCAGTCGCGGTCTGGCGGCCGGTTTTGGTTGTGTGGGCGACCGGCCGTGCTGCGACGGAAGCTTGTGTTGGTGTTTGTTTGACAACGGTTTGACGTTTGAAGAACCCTCGTTGTGTCTTGTCTGTCGGCTTGTCTGCATGCGGCGTGAAAGCTGTTAGATATCACCCGTTGTCATCAACAAAGCCGCGTTATATCCACCCCACAAGCTTCATGCGCCTAAGCACTTTCCGCCAGCGGTGTACACTGTGTTGCTCGGTTTTGGTTGCCGCTTCTATATATATATGCAAAATTTTGCCCTGAAGTGACCTCTTTTTGGGCCCTTTGACCCACACCCCTGGGCTGCAGTCAAGCTCTTTTTAGCCTATAGGCCTGCCGACCTGTTGCCGCACTAATTTTGGATGGTTGAATGCGGTCAAATGTTGCCGGTCGGGCAGATGTAGTGGGTGGGTTGATGTCGGTCTCTGATGGTTTGAAGCGTTCCTGACGACAAGAAGTGCCTGCCAAACGGCAGCGGATCGCCTAGACCATTCCATTTTGTCCCGCTGCACAAGGCAAGGGTTGGGAATGTTGCGCGTCCGGCCCTATGTGACGGTGTTTCATGGCTCATTGGTCATCTCTGCTGTGTTCGTTTGCAGAAGTGGCGGCGGGGGGCTGCTCTTGAAGAGTGGGTGCAGGTTGACGGGGATGGGCGAAGGGATTGACCGTTTACAGACAGCTTTGATTTTCCGGGTACCGTCCTTGAAGGGACGTGTCATATGGGGCTGTTTGTGGACCGTTGTTGACGCCCTTGGGAAGTGCGTCACGGGAACACGAGGGTGCAATTCATACTATATATTGAGTGTCAGAGGCCTGCTGTTTCTCAATTACTGCTGGTGTTCAGAGACTGGTCATTGCGGCTGTCCCCTGAAACGTGGGGGCGCTTTGACGGCACTGTGGTGTTTAGAAAAGGCGGCAACGGGATTTTGGGGTATCTCTCAACCTGCATAATAACGCCCGGGGACCGTTTATGGTCCGAACCTACGGCTGCGTTTTTCCGTTTGTAGCATACGATTGCGAACAAATGATGCGGCCTCATTTCCCACATGCGTGGATTGTGAACGCCATATGTAACAGTACGGTGCTTGTATTTCCACTGCCTCTTTAGCAGCCACCTTCCATGCGCCGTTACACTGCGCAGCACGGCCCATAACAGGAACCTCTTGGATAAGGCTCAGCAGAGCAAATGCACGCACAAGCGAGCGTCACCTTGGTCAGTCAACCGTTGGCCTGTTTACGTTCAGCACCACAGGCATCCAAGTCGCAAGCTTTGGTACATGTCCTAAAGCTTGCAAGGAAACTCGCTTTGGGCGAAAGCAAATTTCGCAAAACCTGTCACACGTTAAAGGCGCCTTCCTCAGGACTATGGCGACCTCCCACATCCTGCTTACCAACACCAACAACGCAAGGCCTCAAAACAGCCCTTCACGTTCATTGCTCATCTGGGCCATCATCGCCCCCATCACTAGCACGCCATAAGGTCACCAACATATAGCACAACCGCTGTTACGCCGGATCGTGCATGCCTTTCTGGGTCGCCCGGACCAATTCACATGCAATGCAGGTGTCGCAGCCTCCCTAGTCTCTTAACAGTACATGCCAGAACCCTCTCGCCAATTGTAAACCGTCAACACCTCCCTTGCAGCACCGCCTCCCACCTCCCATCTCAACCTTTCTTCGCTGCAGCTTGCGACGGTGATGGCGGCGTGCCTCTGCGTGCCCCCGAGCCGGGCGTCCCAGGGGGCCCCTGCCCACCTGACGGCGCCGGAGATGGCGCCGTGAGCACCTCCGTCACCGACGGCGGCAGCGGCTCACCGTGCGGCCGTGTCCCTGGCACAAGCCGACACCGCGCCACCACCGCCACCGTCCTGCCCTCAGGCCCGCCAGCAAGGGACGGCAGCCCGCCGCGCAAGGTGCACAACAACCGCAACGTACGGTACTCCTGGTGTCCGTAAGCCGCAACCATGCCGGGGTGCGGCTTGCGGGGTGGCGTGTACGACAGCGTAATGGTCTTGACCTCGCCCGCCGCCAGCGCGATCTTGACGGCGCCGCCGCCGGGTGGGGCCGGCGGGTCCGCTACCGCCCAGCCCGCCTCCCGCGCCTCCGACGGCAGCTCCTGCAATATCACCTCACCCGGTGCCGTACCTAGCACAGCACTTCTGAGGCTGCCGACCTCAAAAGAGGCCTTTGCAACCTCTCCCGCGTAGACAGCGTGAGGGAACGTCAGCGTCAGCACGCGAGCCTCAGCCGTGGTTGCAGCGGCTGCTGCGGCAGCGGCGGCGGCTGCCGCCGCAGCAGCGGCCTTGCTCTTACCGCCCGGTGTCCCCGGCGTAGCTGGCTTGGACTGCTTGGCGCCGCCACTGGCAGCTGCGGTGGCTGCCGCTGCCGCCGCGGCTGCAGCAGCCGCTGCGGCCGCTCCATTCGCCCCGCCTGCAACCGACGGCGGGAGCTGCACCCGCGCCGTGGCAGCTAGGTGGTGCAGCATGAAGGGGTCGGGGTCGGGGTTGGGATAGGCGGGCCCGGACACGAACACGCCCTCCTGCCAGCCGCGTCCCCGCAGCGGCACCAGCAGCTGGTCTTGCTGATTGGGCACCAGTACCTGCAGCGCATCCTCAAAGTACGGCCGCTGACACGCGGGACTGAAGGACACCGACACCTCGCAGCTCTCGCCCTGCGCCAGTGTTCCCTCTGAGGGCTGGCATGCAAAGGGCGGCCGCATGGCAAGGTTGGGTGCGGCAGCGGAGGGGCTGCCTCGTAGCACCATGGAGAAGGACAGCGGGAAGGGGCAGACGTTGGTGACCGTGAAGCTGCGGCTGCTGCTCTCGCCCACGGGAACGTCGCCCAGGTCTAGGCCTGTGGAAGTCACGCCCTCGGGGCCCAGCTGGAGTTCAGGGGCAATGCCGGCGCCTTTGAGGGCGACGCGGAGGCGTGTACGGGCGGATCGTACGACAAGGACTTCGAGGTATTCCGTACGGGCTTGTGGCGTGAAGGCGACGAGGAGACGGAAGGTGGCGCCCGGGCGCACGGGTCGCAGCGCGTTGACGCAGCTGAAGACCTCACGACAGTCGAGCGGCTCGGCGGCAAGGGTAAGGGTCTCGGAGCCTGAGGGATGAAGATCGGCATGGTGTAAATCATATGCATGGGAACTCAGTGTAAGGGTAAGCTTAACTAGCTTGCAACATGCATGTGTGATGCATGGGGCGATCTGGGGAGCTACCAGAAGCGACCAAAGCTAGGTACCAACTCACCCTCATTCGCCAGCTCAAGCGTCCGAAGCACCCGTTGCCCCACCGGTACGGGCCCGAAATCAAGGCTGTGACACTGGTGCAGGGCGACGTACGGCAGCTCCGTTTGCAGTACGAGATCCGGAAGTACGGCACACGTGGACAGCTGCAGATGCAGCTCCTGTGTGGCAGCCTGCGGCGGCTGCGGCCGGATGAAGCAGGTGATGGTGTGTTCTCGCCAGCGGTACCAAGAGGATGCGGACCGACCCGTGGGTCCCGAGCCCGAGGTGCTGTCGGCGACAGTGCCGGTGTCGTCGTCGCCGTCGCCGCCCGCGTCGTCCGTACCGTCGGCGGCGCTGTCGTACTCGCTGTCCTCCTCAGCAGTGTCGTATTTCTTGGGGGAGTTCTTGGACACAACCTGCGCAGGGTACCGCAGGCATTGCATGTGGAAACGATTAAGAGATGCAAGCGCGTATTGGCCTGCAGCCGGCAACAATGCCGAAAGCGACTACGGATTCGACTACCCCTACCTAACGGGCTGCATCTCACACCCACCTTGCGCCCCAACGTTGGCGACGGCGACCTTCCTCCAGCCCCTCCTCCTCTCCTTGCACCCGGGGATCCCCGCCGCTCCCCTGCCTTGGCCGCCTTCGCAGCAGCAGCCGCAGCTGAAGCCGCCGCCGCAGCCCCTGGCCCCCTGCCGCCTGCCGCCCCCGCCCCCGCCGCCTTGCCCCTCCCTTTCACCGGCGCCGGCTCCTCCTCGCCTCCCTCCCCGGCTCCCGTGGGGGATCCCGGCCAGCCAAGCGGTGAATCCGGCGCACCGTCAGCCTCACCGCCGTCGCCCTCGGCGCCGCCGCCGCTGCTGTCGGGCGGCTGCGGCGGCAGCGCTCCCGGCTGTTCGCCTTCCTCGGGCGGTCTGGGGCTGTAATCGATCTGCACCCGCAGTCGTGACTGCGGCGGGACCTCCCCCACGTGCGGACTGAAGGTGAGGTCACTGCCCTGGGGTACCGCGAACTCGTACGCCTGGTGGGGAGAGGTGGTGGGGAGGAGGGAGCGGGAGGGGGGTGAGGCAGGGTTGTTGAGGAAAAGGAGTCAGGAAGACGGGGTTGTAGAGGTGTCCCATACCGTAGCTCCATACCCTGTATGCAATAAGAAGCACGCACGTCCAGGTTTCCCCTTCACTACCACCACTACCACCACCACCGCCTGCCAACCTCACCTGCGGGGTATCCGTGCGGTTAATGAGCGCAATAGACACCGTCCGCGTGTCCCCCACGGGCGTCGCAGTCATGCGAACCCGGTTATGCGACATGCTCAGTTTGGGCTGCACACCATTGGCTCGACACGGCAGCGTGAAGGAGCGGCCCGCAAGCGTCTTGGCGGTGATGCTGAAGGTCTGCGGCCCCGCAATGGGCGGCTGGAAGGCCACCACACGCTGCAGCTCCTCCCCGGGGAGCACGTAGCCGAAACCATCGTTGGGGCTGATGCGTAGGCCGCCTGGGAGGCCCACGAAGCCAAACGTTTGCGGCAGGCGCCCCGGGTTTCGGATGCTGAGTCGTACGGCGGTGCGCTCGGACATGACGCAATCTCCAAAGTCCAGGGAGGGCGGGTCGAAGAGGAGGTCGGTGATGGTGAGTTGCGCGCGAAGGGTGAAGGGCACTGGGAGGACCTGGTCGGGGACGGAGAGGCGCATGGCCACTTCGATGACCTGCTCCTCCGCCGGCTCTACAACGTGCTGCCGACACGCGGCCAGCAGTGCGGGAGTGGGCTTGAAGCGGATGGTGATGGGGAACGAGTCGCCCGCCTGGTGGGGATGGGCGGAAGGAGGGAGGGAAGCCTTAGGTGGAATTTAGGCAGGGTAGGCAGGGTATAAGCCAAAGAGTCCAAACCCGCGTGCTCCACAAACCTCCATTTGCTGCCCCACCTAGCATCTGGACAGCTACCGTTTCTGCCTACGGGATGATGTCGTGGGGCTCGTAAGTCCCTCACAACCCCGCCACCAAGTCTCACCCATCTGCCTAGCCCCACCTTCTTAAACCCTCCTCCTAGACCCTCCTCCTCCTCCTTCTAGACCACCATCACCACCGCCACCCACCTGCACGAACCCAAAGTCCGGTGCGAACTCGAAGAAGCCCTCCAGCTCGGGTCGCGGCACCACCATCACCTTCATCGCGCTCTTGCCGCCGTTGCGAACCTGCGGGTGCGCATGACAACGTGGCAGGGGGTACATGGACGAGTTTGCATGGCAGGGTTTGCATGAATGAGTTGCATGGACGGTTTGCATGGACGAGTTTGCATGGCACCTCAATCCCGAGCTGTGAACTGATACCGGTACATACACATGCATGTGCGGGCAGTGTGCATGTGCGGGCGCCTCTGCGTTGCTAGGCAGCAACAAACTACACACGCCCCTTAGTGCGAGCACCCCACGCAACACTCAAACCCATGCTGTGCATATCGCGCCCCACTCCCCCCCCCACCCGCCCTCCTCACCACCAGCACATCTCGGTACAGGTGCCCCAGCATGCAGCACTGGAAGTCAATGACGGGCCGCTCCAGGTAGACGGGCACGTCGCGCCCCACCCCGCTCAGCAGCACCTCATGCGGCGGCAGCGTCAGGCGCTTCATGCTGGGCGCCTTGTACGTCGCAATCAGCTGCAGCTTCGCCGCCGCCGCCACCACCGGCGCGAACGTCACGGTGAAGGTCACCCGGCTGTACCCCCCAATCACCCCCACGCAGGGGTACACCGTGAAGCCGCCGTGCGTGAGTCGGCGCTCCTCACGCGGCGTCATGGAGTGGGAGCTAGCGGGCGCGGGGCCGCCATGGGGGTCCAGGATGAGCGAGCCGCCGCCTCCTCCGCCCCCGCCCCCGGGTGTTGCAGCACCAGCAGCACCAGCAACGGCAGAGGAGTCTCCCAGGGAGCGGCTGCGGCCCACAGCGGCTGCTGCGGCTGCTGCGACGGTGGCGGAGGTGAGGGCGGAGGTGGTGCCGGAGGACTTGAGCGCGGCCCGCTCGTCCTCGGAGAGCTGGGGACTGTCCAGCCGGTACTCCACCTGCGAGGGGTGTGTGTGTGTGTTTTGTGGGGAGGGTTAGGGGTGTTACCGGTAGCAAAACTGGCCGCGCGTCGGAAGGTTTGTGTACGGGAGAGCCCGCCAGGGCTGCATGAGAGGGGTGAAGGGGCGATAGAAAGAGAGGGTGAGACGGGTGAGGAGGATGGGGACCACTTCCCGACCCTTTCCCAAGCCCGCCAACCCCATACCCCTATTCCCTACCCCTCAAACCACCACCCATCCACCCACCTCCAGCGCCCCATCATTGCTGATCACAAACGTCCTGCTGGCGCTCTCCCCCAGCGTCACCCCCGCCCCGAAATCCACGGTGGCGGGCGACACGGACAGCGAGGCGCGCTTGGCCCGGCAGCGGATGGGCACGACGAAGGGCCCGGTGTCCGCCAGGCACTGCAGGCAGGAGTCGATGTCGACGTGGGCCTTGGGCGTGAAGGAGATGACCACCTCGGAGGAGACGCCGGGCGCCAGGTAGCCGGGCAGCTTGTAGGAGAAGTCCAGCACGTCGCAGTACTCCACAGGGATGCCGGTGACGCTGGGGGGTCAAAGACCATACCAAACCATAGGAGACCACAAGTTAGGGCAAAGCAATGGGGGTAGGAGTTGGCAGGGCGCCACGAGACAAAGTGGAGGGGGTGTGTGTGGAGGGAGAGGGAGGGGCACAGGGTGAAATGAGTACGGTACCAGGCATGAAAGCCGACGACGACCCTCAATGAGCAGTATGATGGCAGCGAGCTCCCACCCCACATGGTACCGAAACACCCATGCCATGCGAACGCGGCATCCTCCCCCCCACATCTTCTGCTCCTCGCGCTTCCCCTCCTCTCTGCCCTTCCTCCTCCTCCTCCTTCCTCCTCCTCCTCCCTCTTCTCCTCCTCCTCCCTCTTCTCCTTCTCCTCACCGAAACGTGTTTTTCTTGTAGGAGCGGTTGATGATATGCACGGAGGAGGTGGTGGTGCGCCCCAGGTCAAAGTCCTTGAACTCCACCACGGCGGGGGAGGGCAGGAAGGCGTCGCCGCCAAAGGTGCGCCCCATCTGGGTCTGAGAGGGGGGAAATTATATAAGTGAAACAACGAGTCCCAATCCCATATCCCGACTCATGCAGTGAGCGCATTCGGAGACACTATCCTAGAAACACGCGTGCAGGGCAGAGGGCAGGACAGGGAGCAGGGGCAAAAGAAAGAGCTGAGAGGGCAGGGATGGGATCAGAGCAAGCGAGGCATGGAGGGAGGGCTCTGAGAGGGCATTGAAGCTCGTCCTTGGCATCATGAAGCATCCAATTCTCTCCTGCAAGTATGAGGCCGGGTCTCTCCTCTTCAGCGCCATCCTTCCACCCTCCCGCTCGCCATCATCACCCCCTCACCCGTCCATTCCTACCCCTTCCCCTACCCCCCCTCACACTCCAACCCAGCCCCCACCCCACTCCTACCTGCGCCATCCCAATCGCCTGCCTGTGTTTCGTCTTGGCCGCCTCCATCATCCCCTGCTCCAGCTTGGACAGCGGCCTCGTGGCCAACTGCTTGTAACGGTCACCCGGCTGCTGCTGCTGCTGGAAAGCCGCGTACGGCAGCTGCGGCTGCTGGTAGGGGTCGTGGTGTCCGTGCTGGCCGTGGTGGTGGTGGTGGGGGTGCGCATGGGGGTGTGCGGAGTGGCCATGTGGGAAGCTGCCGTGCTCGTGGAGGCCCGGGTTGGGGTGCTGCTGGAAGTGGGAGAGGGCGCCGGCGGGGGAGGCGGAGGCGCCGCCGCCGCCGCCGGGTCCTCCTGCGCCGGCGGTTAGGCCGACTCGGTTGATGGAGGGGGAGCGGGGCGGTGAGCCCATGCCTGCGAGGGGAGCGGGGACATGATACCACAGGGTTAGAGCGGTTCCGGGGGGCATGACACCGCACTCGGACTTATATTCGCAACGAGCAAACCACTTCAATGCTCCCCGCCCGCCCGCCCGATCCCACACCTTTCGCCATGCACCCCACCCGCACCCCTCCCACCATCACCCTCATCATCGCTGGTGGCTGCCCGCGCCGTCCCCAGTCCCGCCACCGCCTCCGCTGCGTCGGGTGGGTTGCGGTACTTGGCGGGCAGCAGCAGCGCCTTGGGCGCCTCGGGACCCAGCCGCGCCAGCTGCTGCTGCAGCACCTCGGGAGGCGCGCCGCCGCGGCCGAAGCGCGCCGTCTTGACGACCACCGCCTCCGAGGGATTGAAGGGGATGCGACCTTTGGGAGGAAAGGAGGCAGGGAGGCAGGGAGGGAGAGGGGTTAGTGAGAGGTACATGCAGCACCAGGGTACAAGGGCGGGAGACGGTGCTGCTGCTGTCGGTACGGTATATTGGTGTCCTTGTTGTCCACAGACGATACTCTGCTGCTGTTGCTGCTGCGGTGCGAGCGCGGCCTACACAGCTAACCGTGCTGTCATGCCGCCCCCCTTCTCCTTCCCTCCCCTTTCCTCCTCCTCCTCTCCACTCCTTTCCCCCCACACACATCTGACAGCATCGCAGCAGAGACATCAGGTCTAGAGCCGTGGAGCCAGTTATCACAGTTGCAGCCGCCTTTTATTCGCCAATGCAGAGTGATCTCAGATCACCCCAGCCGCCATGGAGCTTACAATACGGTTTGATGCTTCTAACTATACAACGACTACAGTTATAACTATCCAGCGTAATGCGGATTCTGTTTCCAAATTAACCCACACACATGCGCTCCACCCACGCACCCGTGGGGTCCAGCATGGATGTTCCGGTCAGCGTGTGGCTCATCATGTAGTCGTCCGTGCGAGCCTGCCGAGCTGCCACACCCATCTCCCGATCGAAGGCAGCCTGCGGGATATTGGAGGCCAAGAGTAAGAGCACTAACTCCCAAGGGTTGGGAGTGGCTAGACACAATGAGAGAGACCGAGGGTCGCTAAAGCACGGGCAGCGTGGAGAAGTGGGATAGGAGGAAATGCCGTATCCTATCCCTCGACCCCGAAGGAAAGACGCTCCACCCGCCCCACCCACCCTCTCCGCCTTGTCCCTCCTCTTGGCTGCTAGCGCCCGGTTGTACGCCTCCTGCTCTCGCGCCAGCTGCGATGCGAGCTCCAGCTGGCGGGAGGAGATGTTGCTCTGGATCTGCTCGTGCTGCCGCCGGGACTGAGGGAGCGGGGAGGGGGGAGGTGAGGGGAGAGGAGGGGGAGGGGGGCTGAGGTAGGTAGGTAGGTAGGACTACCGGTAACGTAGTTTCCAGTCACAGCGGTGCATGGTGCAGCACACCTCTTCCAGCCACCTGTTTCAACCCAACTTCCTTCTCCTCCATTCCTCACTATTCCTCTTTCATCCCTCATCATTGGGTGTTCTTCTTTTCCCTCACCCCTCCCCCCCGGCTCTCACCTCTGCCTCCATGTCCCTCCTCCTGAACACCTCGTACGGGTTCATCCCCGCCTCCACCAACGCCCCGAACTCCCGCTCCTGCAGCTCCCGCCGCTGCCGCTGCAGCACAGCAGCCAGCTCAGCCTCCCGCGCCACCTCAGCGCGTACGGCAGCCATGCTGGACTTGAGCCCCAGTACGGCATCCCGCCGCGCCGCCTGCGCTGCCGCCTGCGCCTGACGGCCCGCGGAGACCCCATCCCTGATGCGTTCCTGGTTGGATTTGACGCGTGCCAGCACCTTGGCATGCGCCTCCTCCGCGGCTCTAGGGAGGGAGGAGGGAGGAGGGAAAAGGTGAAGAAGGTCAGGTGGGAAAGGACACGCATGGGGTTGCTGCTCCCCCACCTCTTCGCATAAGCGCAGCCACCAGTGAGTGCCATCGTTGGCACTCCCTGCCATGCGTCTCCTTCTACCATCATCGCCTTCTCCTCTAGCCACCCCCAAGCGCAGCCCCCAAAAGCCAGGCGCCAGGACTCACTGCACGCGCCTCCGCCCCGTCTCCTCCGCCTCCTGCCTCGCCGCCGCCAGCCTGCCCGCCTGCTCCGCCTGCCGCCGCGTGTAGCCCGCCACCGCTCGGTCCTCCCGCGCCCGCAGCGCCGCCACCGTTGCACCCTGCGCTGCCGATTCGGCCGCCTGCGCCGCCGCCACCTCCTCGCGCGCCTCCGCCATGAAATCCAGCTCCCGCTCCGCAGCCCGCAGCGCCGCCTCAGCAGCAATGAGCTCCAGCTGCCGCGCGTCCCGCACCGCCCGCTGCGCCTCCAGAGCCGCACCGCGCTGGCCCAGCCAGGTGCGCAGCTGCCGCTGGCGCTCGGGTGCGGGCGGCAGGCGGCGGGAGAGCTCCTCGGCCTCGGCCTGGAGGGAGCTGGCGGGCGGGGAGGGGAGAAGGGAAGGGACAGGGGGTATGTGGGTGGTTTGGAGGTCACACGCTACGACGCCTGTGCGTTGTGGATTCGTTCTGTATTCCTTCCGCCATGTCCCTTCAACCTCGGCAACGGGAGTAGCGTGTATGCTTCGCCCCGCACTTCCCGCACCTGATCTCCGCCTCCATGCTGCGCACCAGCTCCGTCGCCTTGTTCGCCTCCAACAGCACGGCCTCATAGCGCTGCTGGTGCGCATTGACAGCTTGTACGACAGATTGCAACCGCCGTTTCAACTGCTCGGGATCCGCACCCACGCTGGGGCCCAGACCCAGCGTTGCGGGAGGTCGCAGCGCTGCATCGTTGTCACTGTCCGCCCCGCTGCTGCCGATGAAGGCCCCGCGGATTGGGCTGAGGCCGGGGCTGGCGCCAGGGCTCAGGCCGTTGGTGTCGCCGTACTGGGTTCCCCTGCCGACATGCGGTTCGCTGCTGGGACGTACGGCAGATGGGCTGCTGCGGCGAAGGGAAATGATGGCCGCGCCCTGGCCCATGAGCTCCTGGTAGCTGGGCAGGGACTTTTCCTGCTGCATGAGGGCCTGCAGGGTGGGCAGCACGCAGGAGGAGTTCGTTGTATAGCGGTTGGTAATCCCTTGCGGCGGCAGAGGAGGGGGACATGGTGTAGGTTTGCTTGACAGCTGGTCAGGGCAGGATCGGGAAAGGGTCATGTGCTGGGGCAACAATGCGTGGCAAAGTCAGCTTGGCAACCAAGCCACACGGACTGCAGCACTGAGAGCATGTAAGCCCGGCTGATCCGGCTTAATAGATTTGCAGGCCCCTCCCTCTTCTGTAGAGCGCATGCTGCATACGCACGAAACATGGACAGCCTTGCACGCCAATTAAGTTTTACATAGCTAATATTTTATGAAACTAGCTAACCACGTAATTACATCCATGCGATATACATCCGCGTGAGAGGCTATGAGTGCTTACTTGTTGGAGCGCGGGAGGCTCCAAGTCATCATCTTCCTCCTCGCGCCACAGCTCCTCAAGGTATGCTTCTTCATTAGTGAGAGTCATTCTCCGTAAAATACACCCGACCGGACGAAAGACAGCTTCTAGCTACCTATACTCATTTTAGGGAACTTGTCTTCTTGAAGCCATTTTTTAGGTCTTTGCAGGAAGCTTGTAGAGAGTCGCCTCTCGCATTATTCGAAGCACATCGTACTCAACATGTACGGAGTTCCAGGCTTCCCCAGAGCATGATGCTGACAATTCAGCGACATATGACATTTGCATTAAGAAATCCACCTGAGGTCGCATGCGTGATGCAATACATGTGGACTGGCTAACTGTCACGGTGGCGGTTGCCTTGGATTTGGTCAAGACCGGTATAGGACAAGACCTCCATATTAAGGCAAATCAACCATTGGTTTGCTGTTCCTGAATTTATATCCTGCGCAACCTTTAAACTGCGATCGGCCCTTTGGGGACAGTCGGCAAACGTATGGTTGCTGAAGCAGGGCACATGCGCCTTCGCCCAACTATTTTAGAGTACATCTACGACCCTGGAGGTTCCTGCCGAGTAAGCAATTTTGGTCTTCAAGTTTATTAACCGCCGCCGACAGCTGAAGACGGCCACAGCAGGAAAGTGGCGAGGCAAGCACCATGCCGTCAGGACCATGGATCCAGAGCCATGCTGAGCTTATACGATAAAGACCGCTAGAATGCGCACTAGAAATTTCCGATGGTTTAAATGCTCTTTTCTATGCTGCAAGCCTTAGTAGTGCCATGACTGCTAACGTACATAGGAGTTTTCGCACGCCATGCTCGGAGAGAAATGGGGAAGCTGTCACAGCACTGCAAACATGTGAAGGAGCTTTTCATGCACAAGCGAGGAGGCTTAACAAGCGATAAAGCAAACACAGCAGGCGGACGATTTGCTGTTGCACTATCTGGGATGGCCCCGGATCCATGTCCCTGACGGCAGGGTGGGGACAACTATAGGATACATTTTGCAAAATAGACCATTACATGATGGCCCACGGCATACATAATGCTTTGCGACAGCTGCGGGGTAAGCAGCGCCTTTGCACGGGCCCCACAGGATACACGTGACAACACGTCACGGACGTCGGTTGTAACTTGTAAGGGAAGCCACACATCAGCAGCAAGTTATCATAACAAGCACCCCGGCGGCACTGAACCGTGATGCAAAATTAAATGGCAAGGGATCTGCACAAATGCGCAAGAAATGCACGCAGCGAAGTTGCGCCGCTCTGCACAATGTGTAAGCATCACTCAGATCCAAGCTCGCGCGCCATTGCTTTTGATGCTGGGAGCATGGCCTGTAACCAATATGTCATACTAACATCCTAATCCACCAAAACAACATTTTTAACATTTTTGGTATGCCAAACTCGCAAACCCTAACTACCTTACTGCACATCAAACTCGCATTAACAGAGCTCCTATGCCTGTTCTTACCGAACTCGAAAAACCTGGCGCGTTTGCCCCAACGCGTATTACCGTGATAACCGAAACAAACCATAGGACGTACGGCAAAAGCACGTACGAGCGGGCCTACAATGTACACACCTACACCTCCCTACCTACAGCTGCAGATACACCGCAATTTCTTACGTACTGGGCGTTCGTGCGCAGATCACTCGAGGACAAAGTGAGATGCCGCTAAAACCGTTGGATTTCATCACTTTCCGATACTTGGGACGGACGCTGCCCCTCTTCGCACGGACCAAAACGCAGCAACAGTATGACGCGAGGTAAGAACAAAGTACCATCAACACACAAGAGTCTCTCCCTAACAAAAAATCACGTCAGCCCTACACCACGTGGATTTTTGCCTTTGCCAGGTGTACAAGAAGACGCAAGCCCGACGTCAAGAAAACCGGTCATCAATCAAAGAGGCAACGGCACCAAGTAAGAGCCCCAATCGCTGCACAAAACAGCCTTCCGTTAGTCCACCACATCCCGTGCTCAATTTCGGCCCAAGGACATGCTGACATGTAGGATAAGCGAGCGCGCAGCTAACACTGTCCACCCCACAGCGGCTGCGTACAGCCTCGAGTAAAAATCAGGAGAATGGCATCTGTTGTAGCGACGGAGACCGCTCGCACCGTCATCACCTTTGCAATCGCCCACCCAGTCAAAATCCATTGCACGCATAAGTCCCCTACGAGGTGAAGCCCTAAGCTAAGCATCCCATCAAAAATGCAGTTAACATGACCCGAAAAAATGGATTTGTACCCTACGTCTACCCTACCTAGCAAAAGCATCACCACTTCCCTCGACTCTCTACCATTTATCCCATCAGCAACAGGCTCGCCAACAAAACACACATCAACACATGCATCCATGGTGAAACACGGCCTACCTACCATTTCCTGATGTGCCTAACGAAATGTGTCATGGATACGTCTTCAGATATGTTGACCGCCCCGCGTGCTCTCCATAACCACCGCAACCGCTTACGCTCCTGAATATAACGCTACCCAATCACAGCAGTGGCATCGCCCCTTCGTCTTGATCACCGGGAGCCATCATGCGCCCTGTCTTCTAGCGTGACACAAACCAACTCAGGCACCAACACCAAGCCAGCCCGGCCACAACGCAGCAGTATCCCTGCGCTGTCACTTCCTCCCAGCTGTGCGGCGGGTCCAACAGTACAACAGCGGTCCACAGCCCGTGCACACCAGGATCCTTGGGGACGCCTCGCCACTCAACCACAGCAGCAGCACAGCGGGTCGCCCGCCTTGCGTTCGCACCGCGTCGTCTGCGACGGCGACATGTTTTCGTATCTTTAAGGGCGAGGGTGCGATTGCACCGCGTCCTCCGCCGACTGCGGCCGTGCAGCCCGCGATAAGCTGCGTTTCCGCAGCCGTGTTTTCTTCCTTCTCTTCCGTTCAATCGACCGAGAAGGAGTTCTGGTCGATCGCTTGTAGATCACGGTTTCTCTTAGTAAGTAGATAAGCAGCAAGCAAGGCGTCAAGCCACGCGCGGCCATCTAAACGTGGACGCCGTAGAACCAGGGGTGCTCCAGCGCCTGGCTCGCTGTGATGCGGTGGCGAGGGTCGTACATGAGCAGGCGCGACAGCAGGTCCAGGCCTTGCGGGTCGTTTGCCAGGCGCGGGACCAACTGCGGGTGGCGGTAGAAAGCAGCGGTGACGGACACGAGAGGATCCGGTCAGCAGGGACTGAGCTTGAATGGGTGTGAGCAGTACAAGTTAAATCACTCGAGGCATGAGTTGGAAGAGTTAGATGCAGGCACCCCGTTCGACCGGGAAACACAAGCAGCTAGAAAACACAGTTACTGCCATTCTCCTTCAACGCTAGGACAGCCAGCTGGGCCCCCACCCACCTCATGCAGCGGCCGTGGAGGGAACCGCGGGAAGTCTTGGGAGAAGTGGGTGAGGCCAGGCAGCTCCTTCCACGCCTCGGGCGTTGGCGTGCCGAGCTTCGAGAAGATGCGCATGATTTGCGAGATCTGCAAAAAGGCACAGGGTTCCACTCAGTTCCTGCATGCAACTCAGGCAGGACGCAAGACAGCATGCCAACAGTGTTACACGCAACGACGTCACACTCGGTATTCCCCTGCGCCACAGCCATTTTGCACCACCTAACCCAGGCCCAACAAGATACTCTGTAAACATCCTTGTGCCCGATCTGCCTGGAGCCCGACCGCTTGCCTACAACGCACACCAGTTATTTCAACACACACGCGCCCTGCTCACCTCGCTCACCTCCTGTTCGGCTTTGAAGAACACGTCGAAGTTGATCATCTCCGCCATGATGCAGCCGATGCTCCACAGGTCCACGGCGCTCGTGTAGTACTGCGACCCCAGCAGCAGCTCGGGTGCGCGGTAGTAGAGCGTCACCACCTGCGGCCGCAATGCAAGCACCCAAAAAAGGTACTCCACGTCAGTCACCTAAGCGAGCACTTCGTGTATAAGTAACCAAGTCAGCAGGACATACAGGCGTATACTAATTCGTCAACGCAACACAATATAGCGAGTAAGAAAGGTACCGGCACACTAGGCTGAGTACGAAAAAATGGACAAGCAAGGCAGCTTGGGCATGTCTTTATCTTGTCCTTCCAAACATCTAGTCAAAAGCGATGCTCAACGTCATCCCCTCACGCCCGACCTCCTCCCGCCCCGCACCTTCTCCGTGTACGCCCGCTCTTCGTTGGGCAGGAAGCAGCGCGCCAGCCCAAAGTCCGTGATCTTGACCTGCCCCGTGGAGGTGCTGACAAGGATGTTCTGGGGCTTCAGGTCGCGGTGCATGATGCTGTTGGCGTGCGCGTAGCGGATGCCGCGGAGGATCTGGTACACCACCGACTGCGGGTGCGGCGCGGGTTGTACGGGGGGCAACAGGGCGAGTCGGTCGGTACGGAAAAAGGGGTATCAAAAGGTGCCTGCACCAAGCCAACATTGCATACGCGAAGCTTCGTAAGCGCTGGACTGCCCCATCTCCCCCCTAGGACCGCATGGATGCATGATTGCCACATGCACAAAGACATCCCTGCCTGGAGGTCCCAACCCTAGAGCATCATGCAGCTGCCGCCTTACGTGACTATCAAGTCCCGTGACGCATGGTGTTCCCTGGTCACACCAGTTGGCTTCTTTGCAAGCCCCCACCCTCTCCGGTCACACCAGTTGGCTTCGTTGCAAGCCCCCACCCTCTCCTTCCACACCCACATCCCCTCCCCCCGGCTACCTTGATACGGCTGATGTTGGAGGCCTCCGTGCAGTTGTCCAGGTAGTAGCGCAGGTCGCAGTCCAGGAACTCGAGCACCAGGTGCACGTGGTTGCCGTTCACGGTGGCGATGATGTCCTTCAGCCTGAGCGGGGACGCACGGCGGGTTGATGTGCAATGGGAGGGGTTGGGGTGCAGGAAAGGGCAGGCACAGGTTGGTAAGGTGGAGCGCTTTTGGTGGAATCCTGAGGCACGGGATTTGGAGGAGCTGGGCAAGAGCGTTGTGTTTTTACCGGGGCTTCCTCGGCCCTTACCGCCCCTGGTCTGAGGCTAAGGACGGGGGGACTCTTATGCCGTTATCTGCGCCTCACCTGACGATGTTGTCATGTTGGAGCTCCCGTAGCGTGCTGATCTCGCGTATAGTGGAGTCTGACAAGCCGTGATCCACACTGTGTACCACCTTCTTGATGGCCAGAAGCTCCTTAGTCTCGCGGTTGACCGCCTTATGTACGACACCGTATGACCCGCTCCCCAGCTGCCCGATCTTTATGTACTTGTACTTTTGCAGCGCCCCCTTGAGGCCAGCGAGGTCAAGCGTGGTGGTAAACCCCTCCAAGGGATGCCATCCGTACTTGGCCAGTAGCAATGAAAGCTCCTGTGATGCGTATGAAGGGCAGGTATGAAAGGTTGGAACATGATGGAAAAGTGGCGGGGATAGGGGGATGAAGGCTGGAGAGCTGATAAAGCTAGGGTAACCGTGGGGCCGCCGCGGGCCGGTGTGTGTTGACCCGTGCGAAGCCGCCAGGATTTCATTAGAACAATACAATGGTAGACATGGCATCCAAAACACGTACATGACAGCACAGACCAGACCAGACACGGAGGCTTTACCCCAAGGATGGCTCGAGGGCGCCGTTTGCAGTCAAGCTAGGGGATGTAACATAACGCCGAAACATGATATCTAAACACGCCGGCCTAACGCTGACATCGCACGAGGTGGTGCGAGGCCAGGAGTCCCAGGACATTCGACGGGACTAACTTGGAAATAAAGGCTTCCCCGCACCCAAGGCCAAAGTGCAATTAGAGGAATATACCTACTCCCTTACACATATACAGGTTACTTCCAGGCCCCTGCTGGAGCCGGCCGAGAGCTGTAGTCTACGAAGGTCGTCTACCAGGCCTTCCAGCAAAGCATGCAGAAATGGTATACTTTCAATTTATTGTATCCCAAGAGCTTGATCCCGCACTCGCCCGTAAGCTGGATGCCGGGACGATTCACTTGAACTTCAAGCAAGCTTACCTCGTCGAAAGGTAGCTGCCGCACGAGCGGTGCTATAACACTGTTAGCGAGATCTTTGTCGGCAGCCAGAGCTTTGAACCGTGATAGCTTGCAAAGCAAAGACGTCAGGGGCAGGTACTGCTGAAACGGAGATGGCGTTGACGTTGCGGCATCCCCGAGCTGCCCCGGTCTTCCAACGTCCAGAAGCCGGGAGTCCCAATCGTTGGCGCCATAAGCCATAGAAGGCTGTGAGCTGGTCTCCACAACCGCTTCCGAGCGTCAGGCCTTGATGGCCATGGGCTGTATGAAAATGTCCCTCTGTCCTTTACTCCGAAAGACTCAACCCGTTTATTAGAGATAATCAGAGCTAGGCTAACTATTGGCCTCAAATGACACTGGTTGATGTAGCTATGGCTTAAGATATGCTAGGGATATGTTAGGGAGGTGTCAGGGACGATGGGACGATGCTAGCAGCACCCAAACCTATGCTTGTATGAGAACAGGATGGCCGGCTTATTATGTATCAAGCACATTGATATTATCGGCGGCATGATACTTAATATCTTCCCTGTCGTACAGTGCACGGCACTGATTCTAGTGAGAAATCTATTTAACACAGGCAGAACCTTTGAACAGTGTTGTTGCGACCTTCCTGATGCGCCATGAAATCGTTGCAAAATGACACGAGTGCAGGAACTATGGCAACTTCTGAGCAAGAACCGAAGCTGCTCATAATTGACACCGATCCTGGAGTCGGTGGGTTCTTGGAAGGTTGAGATTGCGAAAGTTAAAGCACTCGCTACCTTGCTGTCCTCGCCAGAAAGCCCTGCACCCGTACATCTATCTCAAATGCATTTTCCAGGTTCCACACACACCATATCCTAGGACCTCCCGAGCATAACGCCGCCACATCCCCCCGACCCACAGCCTATGCATGTCGCCCCTAACGTCCATGCTGGGCGTGTCGTAACACCTACCTAGGCTCCCCCCTTGATAGTCCACGCCCACGGCCACCTGTCCTCACAGCTTTCACATACCCCTCCTTTCCCTAATCCCTTCCCCCTCATTCAGTTACCGTCTAACGCCTGCCTACCGATGACCTGACCCGGGCCCCCACCCCAGTCATCCCTCCAACCCCCCTGCACCTCATTGCCTCCCTGTCCAGGGGACCCCCCGCACCCCTCTTCCGGTAGCGTGTCTTCACCGTCGCCCAATTCTCCACCCCATGCCCACGTCCCCGATGCCCCCTAGTTCAGTTCTTACGCCCCGCCAACCCACCAGCACCGCCCACATCTCCATCCCTCCCTCCCTCCCAACCAAACCCCAGCCCCACCGCCACAGCCCTTGCTTCCCCTCACCTCCTCCACTCCCGCCCAACCAACCAGCCACACCCGAACCAAACTCCCCAACCACCAAACAAAACACCACCGATTCCCCGCACACCATCCCCACGTCACCCCCCCTGCCTCCCCTCACCATCCCCCCCCCACCATCCCCCGCCTCCATTCTCCTTCTTTCCCCCCCCCCTCCCCAGATGACGCCATGGCCCTGCTGATGGCCGCCAACAGCCCCGAGGTGCGGCTGCTGGGGGTCACCACGGTGTACGGCAACGTGCCCACCGCCCGCGCCACGCAGAACGCACTGAGGCTGCTGGAGATGGCGGGACTGGGGGAGCAGGTGGGGGTAAAGACGGGGGAAAGGGAGGGAGGGTGACGTGACGTGTATGCAGCGGGACACAGCACAACCCATGGACACCTTGAACGCCTCCGCCAAGCCCTAAACGCATATAGCAAGCACCAGCCTGGTATTTTACGACATACGACCACACGCCTCGTACACACACATGGGACTTCATCTCCCGACATCCCAGTACGTTCCTACTCGCGGCCAGTTTTCTAAACACACACATGCACCAGGTTCCAGTGGCTCAGGGCGCCATGCGCTCACTGCATGCGGGAACCGACGTGGAGCGCATCGCTGACTTCGTGCATGGGGCGGACGGTTTGGGAGGCATCGACCTGCCGCCACCGCGGGGCCGCCCCGCCGACTGCTCCGCTGCCGAGTTCATCGTTCGCGCCTGCTCCGCGCACCCGGGCCGCGTGACGCTGCTGGCGCTGGCGCCGCTGACCAACATCGCGCAGGCGCTCATGCTGGACCCGCAGCTGGGCGACAAGTGGGTGGGTGGATGGGGGCGGGCGGGTGGGTGGGGACGAATGGGGACGAAAAGAGGAACGGACGAGCTGTATGACGAGGCTGGGGAGGGGTGAGGGGGAAAGAACAGAAGGCATTCAATGCATCGAAATGCAAGGAACGATAGTTGCCGGTATACAGGTATACCATATCGGGTGCATTGTATCGGATCCTGGGGCCGACAGCCGGGAAGCCGCATGTCCCAGTCCCAAGGCTGGATCGCTGCGTCGCCTCCTCAGTGCCGCCCACTCCCCGCTCCTGCCCTGCCCTGCCCTGCCCTGCCCTGCCTGCCTTCCCTCGGGGTCCCGGCCCCACCCACTGCCCCGCCTCGCCCCCTGCCCCAGTCCTATCCCCTCTTGGTGTTCCTTTGCTTCCGCCCCTCCCCCTCCAGGCCGAGCTGGTGGTGCTGGGGGGAGCCTTCTTCACAAGTGGTGGGCATCGCATGGGAGAAGCTGGGGTTGCATGTGACTGGGGTTGCTTGTGACTGGGGTTGCTTGTGACTTACCCTGTCCCCTTCTTCCTCTCCTCGCTTCCCCCCGTCACAGCTCACCTATTTACCCCCCCCCCCGCCCCCAGGCAACGTGAACCCCGCCGCCGAGGCCAACGTGTTCGGCGACCCGGATGCTGCAGACCTGGTGCTGGGCGCCTCCCCCCGCACCCGCCTCATCGGGCTGGACGTCACCACCCGCTGCACCCTGAGCGGGCAGCAGCTGCAGGACTTGCGGGGGGCCGGCAAGTACGGCAGCTTCGTGGCCGACATATCCCAGTTCTACCTCAACTTCCACAGGGTGAGGAATGAGGAGAAGAGAAGGAGAACGGAGAAGGAGAAGGAGGAGTTCCCAGTAGTGGATAGGGTGTATACGTGAATGGGGTGAGACATGTAGCAGGCACTCGCATTGCTGATGCCGGTGTTGTTGCCGTCGTCGCTTTTGCCGCTGCTTGCTTGCATGTCACGTGCACCCCCGTTTCGGACCCATTGCGCCGTACGGCTCATGTTGTACACGCTTTTGTATGTACGGCAAACACACACAGGAGTGGTACGACATGGACGCGATCCACCTGCACGACCCGGCGGCCATGGCGGCCGTGTTGCGTCCTGAGCTGTTCGAGTGGCGGCGCGGGGCGGTGCGGGTGGCGTGCGAGGGGGTCACGCGGGGGCAGACGGTTGTGGATGGTGGGTGAATGGGGAGGGGAATGGGAAGGATGGGAGGGGCGGGGTGGTAACCAGGCTGCTCGGCTGCTGGTACCACCTGGACAAACCAGGCAACACAGCACCCCAAGGTGTATGCTTCTGTTAAACTAGTAAGCCCAGCACAGTGCCGTACACGATGTGCCGTACACATCTCGCTTTCGTAACTAACCAGCGGAATTTGTTTGCATGGCTTATCAGAGGGCCGCTGCCCCCCTCACGTCCCCTCTTTCCGTTCCCTCCCAAGCCTGTCTAACCCACCAATCGTCCCCAAGGATGCTTCCAACCGGAGCTGGCTACCAACCAATGTTCCAAACGTGCAACTTCCCCACCCGTGGTACATGTGGGCCGTTCTGTCGTAAGCCCCCCCCCCACCACCCAGTTCGTCAGTTTTCCTCATTGTTACCCCACCACCCGCCCCGCTGCATGCCTGCACCCCCCCTGCTGATTTCCTATGGTTCGGTATGGTCTTTGACCCCCTGCTGCTGCCGCAGTCAGCGTCAAGGGCTACCACGGACACAACGGCTGGACCGACCGACCCAAGCTGCAGGTGGCCCTGGGGCTGCGGGAGGAGCAGGTGGTGGGGCTCATACGGGAGAGGCTGACGGCGTGAGGGAGCGGCGCGGTGCTGTGAAGCAGGCGGCGGTGGCTGTAGGCCTGTAGCGTGTTGCGAAACAGGCTGTGGCTGTAGCGTGCTGTGAAGCAGGCTTTGATGTAAGTCATAACGGGGTACGGCTGGGAACACATCATGATGCATGGCACGATGCATGGCATTTGTACTTTATGTTTCAACTTAACTTGCTGTCTGATGGACCATCACTAGCTGCCAGGTTCGGCTGGGCAAGTAGCTATGTTGCAACACGGCTTCTGTAAAGTGCATTTTGGAAAAGCTGTGGTCATAAAGGGATCTGCTTAAACTAGATAGAGCCTATTGTCCGCACGTTAGCGCTGATTTCCTGCGCTGAACTGTTCACGTCGCGCGTGAAGGTGCACAGGGCTTCGGCTTCCTTGGACATCAAGCCTGAAACATCTTGCTGCTCACGAAACTCTTAACAGGCCAATAGGTGATAGCTGAATTCCTCGTCTGTACGTGGCCCCTGCGTCTTCTTGGCCGGATAAGTAGCGAGGTTGTACTACATGCTGCTTTCCGATTGCTGTCATTGCCAAGCCAATTAGGAGAGCGAAGCAGAGATCTTGTACATCAATAATTCTGCTAAATTTGGGCTAGGCAATTTGGGATAGGCAATATCTCTGCATCTGTTCAAGTGGTTAACGCATGCCTGACCAAGAGTTGCCTGACCAAGCAAGTTATCCACTTCCTGCCAGCAAGCCGCGCATCATGGCTACATCACACTCAGTACCGACTTCAACAGCCGCCGCTAGCTCCAACTCGGACCTCGAACGGCTCCTGTCAGCGCGGCAATGGGTGCCAGCAGTGCAACTGGCGCGCCAACGCATCGCTCGCGACCCATGGGACGTTGCTGCCTGGTCAGGCCTCTCCCGAGCGTTACTGGAGGGGCTACGGGAGCCTGAGGCCGCCTACACAGCCTGCTGCAAAGCCCTAACTGCGATTGCGAAGCAGCATGGTAGGTAGGAGGAGGGCATAGGGTTAGAGGAAGGTTGCTTGGGTGTACGGTTAGGCCACCCATGACAATGGATCGATGGTAGCCTGTACAGGAGGGATCGCAGATAGCCTACAGAACCTTTTTGCGATGCATGCGGTTGGGAGTTCAACTTTGCCGTTGAAAGTGTACACAGCTTGTCACTGTTGCTAACGCTTGAGCAGAGGTACCGACACGGGGCCCTCCTGTGGCCGAGAGGCTCTTAAACCGTTTCCAACCGCCCCAACCGCCCTCAGGCTCCCAAGCGCTCATACAAACCCTCGCTGCTCGGCGCTTCGACTGCCTGTCAGCAATAGCGCGCGGCGACAGCACTGCCGTACAAGCCAGGTGGGCCCGCTCCGGGCTGGAGGCAGCAAGTACGACAGCTGCATCATCCGCTACGAGCGTGGGTCCTTGTAGCAACTCTAGCGCTAGCAGCTATAGCTGCGGCAGCAGCAGTAGCAGCGGTGTCGTGGGCGGCAGTAGCGCTAGCAGTAGCAGCTGTAACAGGAGCAGTGGTGGCGGAAGCAGCAGCAGCGGTGGCAGCGGTCGTACCGCAGCTAGCAGCAGCAGCAGCAATGGCACTGGCAGTAAGGGCACCGAGAAGCAGAGTCGGCAAACTTTACCGCGTATTTTCGCGCTCTCCGACCTGCATGCGGATGCTCGTACGGCGCATTACGGCAGTACGACACATATGGACCTGTTACGGCGGATTAGCAAGACACGGTTCCGCAATGACGTGCTGCTTGTTGCAGGTGCGCAGTGATGGGAGTTGGACCCAGGTCAAGCGTTCAGGACGTGTAACTCCCATAACCGCCGTAACGTGTCATCATACTTGCACCCGTGTTCCTTTCTCCTGCAACTATATTCCGCTGCTGCTACGCAATCCAGACCAGGCTTCCTCTCATCGCAGCACCTTGCACCCCTAGCCGAGGTGTGGAGACCCACACCACCCGCCCGCCTCTCACTGATATCAGTTCCTTCCCACCTTGCTGGGTTGCTGCCCGCCCGCAGGTGACGTGGCTGACACGCTGCCGGCCACGCGGGAGGCCCTGAAGCTGCTGAAGGAGCGCTTTGGCCGCGTGTTCTACGTGCCGGGTGGGGATTATACCGGGATTGGACTGGCATGGGGGGCTGTGTGCTGGTGGGGAGGGCTGTGTACCGCTGTACGCTTGGGGACTCGTGGGGAGGGGAGATGCTGGGATGGAGAGGCGGACGGGGAGGAGAAAGGTGCGAAGGTGGTGAGCACTACAGGCGGCTATACAGATTACAGTCCATAGGAGGGACGGACAGGAAGGTGTGCAGGAACTGATATCCATGTGTTTGCCCGCACGGCAGGCAACCACTGCTTGTGGCTGCGGCCGGGGCTGGAGGAGGGGTCCTACCCGGATTCCTTCGCCAAGCTGTGGGCGCTGCTGGCGGCCTGCGACGAGGTGGGCGTGGAGACGGTGGCGGCGGAGGTGGCGCGGGGGGTGCTGGTGGTGCCACTGCTTTCCTGGTACAACGCCGCTTTTGATGAGGGCGACCCCAGGTAGGGTTAGAGGGTTTGCTGGGGTGGGGGAGAAGACAAGTGGGCTTGGGTTACAAGTGGGCTTTCGGGGCAGGCTTGATTCGGCTGTCGAGTTGAAAGGGCGGGATAAGGGCACGTGTTGCATGGGACCGAATCTGTGCACGTATGGTATGGTATTGGCTACAATGGTACGAAGGTATAGGTTAGGTCTACCGTATGTAGCGGGCGCCGATTTCGCGGTTTGAGTGTTGGTGTATAACCCACGCACTGTGGTACAGACCTGGGCGACTGCGCTTCGACAGCTACTGCCGCTGGCCGCTGAGCGATCTGGATGTGTGGCAGGTGATGCTGCGACTCAACGACGCCACCCTCGCTCGCGTCAGCAAATGGCGCCAGCAGCAACAGCAGCAGGAACAGCAACGACAGCAACAGCCGCGGAAGCCATTTACGCAGCGGCATGAAGGAACCGGGCAGCCTGGCAGCAGTGGTGGAGTCAACAACAGCAGCAGCAGCACCGGTGGTGGTTCCGGCACGGCGGCGCTGCCTTCAGAGCTAGCTCGATTGAGTTTGGCGGAAAAAGCACAACAACCGGAAGCAGCAGCGGCACAGAGCGGCAGCCCATCACACAATGAGGCTACCGGCAGTAGTAGCACGCGGCACACAGGGTCCCCATGCCCCATGCGCATGGAACCCGCGGGTGGCGGGGACATCAGTGGCGACGCAAACAGCTGCGGCGTGGATGGCGTGGAGGGGGAAGGGCCTCCGCTGGTGATCACCATGAGCCATTTCCTGCCACACCCGGGGCTACCCTTCCCCCGCATGCAACGCGAGATGGCCAAGGCTGTGGGCTGCCAGGAGCTGCAGCTGCTGCTAGAGCGCTTGGGATCTGCAGTACATGTGTACGGCCACACGCACATGGAGTACGACAAGATGTTGGGCGGTACGGCAACGGGTCTGGCGAAGCACCCGCCGCAGCAGAAGCAGCGGGAGGAGGGTGTGGCGGGGCAGCGGCGCTACGTGCATTGGCCGTTGCATGGGCAGAGTGGGCCGGTGCTGCGATGTATTTGGAGTGATGGGGAGTTGGTGGGCAAGGAGATGGATGCGGCAGCTGCGGGGGACGAGGATACCGGTAACTGACTGGGTAGGTGCGAGCAACAGCAGGGATGAAGTTATCGACAGCGGGCTGCTGCTGTAACACGGTGCAGCGTTTCTGCGAGGTCTGTCGGGCCCCACAATGCCCTACGGGGTCCGGCAATGGGCAGAGATTGACATCATGACGGTTCCATGAAAAGCTAGAGGGCTGTTGTCGCCTCGTTTTCATCTTGCACATTAGATGCAGAGTCCCCGGTGGAGTGCCGCCACTGCCTGCACCACGAGCCACTCGGAGCCGATATGTATGGCATGCCTCCGCTTTCCCTCCGTCCGCTTTCCCTTGCCGTCTGGTCTGAATTGCTGTAACAGTCATTCATCCTCCCCAGAATTACAAGGTCATTATCCCTGCACCTCCTTACAACCACAGACGGTTCCGGTTGCGCTTGAAAGTGAAAGCCGCAGCATACACGAGGCTGCGCTGCAAGGCATTCGAAAATGCTATACGCAAATCTGAATACTGTCATCACGGCTGGACCCTTGGGTCGCTGAGCTGTACACCTTGGTAACACAAAAGTAAAAGCCCCAGCCTCCTTTACTTCCTCCTTTATACACTTTTATACGAAAGTGAAGAACTTTGAGGAGTGGGAAGCGCTATAGTTTGTCCTTGCAAGGGTGCCTGCACCTCCTTGTCGGAGCCGCCACTGCCACTTTCGTGAACACGTTGTTCGCGTTTCCCAGCCCATTTCTGATAATCACAAGATATCTGCAGCCCTTGTCCTGCCCAAATCGCAACTAGCACAAGGCCTGCTCCTTCTGGCTGCTGCTCATGGCTTTGTAAGGACAGCGCTGCCGAAAACGTGAAAGATGCCAAGACGAGGCACCGCGCGCAGTCGCGCCAGCAGCCGAGGTCATCGAGGCCGCAGCCGCAGCGGCAGCCGGGCAGCCCGTGAATTCCTTCCAAGCGAAGTTCAAACCAGCCTGCAGCGGGTGCCAGGGCTTGTTAATCGGCTGCTCGGTCCGCCTGGGCAAGCAGCTCGGAACATCTCACAGCTTTCTGGCAACACATCCATCTTAAGCAACCTTTTCACATGTTTTGCCACCATTGAACGCTTTATCTGTGAAGCTCAGGAAACGCATGCTGGACTTGCGGTTGCGGCTTCTGTGATTTTGGCAAACGAGCCGTTTCGCATCGCGCTGCTGCGGCTTGCTGCCATCGGGGTGCGACTGCCGGCCTGGCAGTTGGTTACGACTTTAGGGTCCAAACAGCCTAGCCTGGGGTCAAGCGTCTGCATCACCGCTGTGCAGCTCGCCGGGAGCCTCGTAACGGGCGCGACCAGGTTACACACCGTTTCGCCTGGGGCCTTGGAGGCCGCTCACAAGATGCTGCGCGCTGACGTGCTGCAAGCCTGCAGCCGCCTGCTGGCAGCAGTCTGTGCTAGGATCACGCGCCGGGGCAGTGCTAGCGCCTCTCGGGTGCCTGTGTCCTTCGCAGCCCAGCCGCCGGCGCCGCCGGAGCAGCAGCAAGCGGAGGAAGATGAGGAGGAAGAGCAGCTGGCGGATACCAAGGGTGTCCCGTTGCTTTGCATGTTATTGTGCTCTCTGGTACAGGGTTTTATCCTGGCTACCTCCGCACAGCCTTCTGCGGGCCTGGGTGACGCACACCGCCTGTTTGTTTCCGAGCTGGGACCCTGCCTGCGGGAGAGCTGCGTGTTGGAGCACATGGCCGGGCTGCTGCTGCTAAAGATGAGCAGGGAGGCAGCAGCCGATCAGGAGCAGCAGCAACAACAACAACAGCAACAACAACAACAACAGCAGCAGCAGCAGCAACAACAACAGCAGCAGCAGCAGCAACAGCAGCATAGCTTGAGATCGGCAGCTGAGTTGCTGGGCGCAAGCGTAGAGATGCTCGGCTGCCTCGGCAGCAGGGGCGCCATGCAGCGGATGCGGTCCGTGCTCACCGGCCGGTGTGTACGGCACGCGATGCTGGTGTACGGTATTGCAGATCTGTGCGCGGCGGACGGCGGCTCGTCGTACGGCCTGCCGCCGGAGCTGATGCGGCGCGTGCCTGTTGGGTATATTGGCGACGACGGCTGCGGCGGCGACGGCGGCGGGGCGGCACAGGGCTTACGGGTGGTCGACAGGACTACCGATGCTTCCATTGGCGGCGGCGGCGGCGGGGCTACGATGCAGGTCATCAACACTGACATCCTCCGTGCGGCGGTCAGGGTTCTTGTGCCCGGCTTAGCTGACTCGCCGCCCGGTAGGCGCGCTTCACTGCTGCTGGCGATGCGGATTGCTCGCCTGGCGGTGGGGTCGTGCCGATACTGGGCGGAGCGAGAGGGCGCAGGGCGGCCGCCGGCGGTGCCGCGACGCGCCGCTGGAAGTGCTGCCGGCGAAACCGCGGGTGGCATCTTCAGCCGAGACGGCAGCGGTGGCGCCGCCGCTGTTAGCAGCAGTGACGCCGCCGGCGCCGCCACTAGCAGCAGCAGTAGTAGTACCGCCTCGGCTGGCTGTGCCAGCGGCAGCTCCCAGCTGCACCCGAGCCCGGGCCGACCCGAGGTGGCGGTGCTCCGGGCTGTGGTGCCGCGGGATGAGGCAGCCGAACTGGCTGCGACGGCGCTGGCGATCTCACGGGCGCTTCGGACGCTGCGGGTGGGTTCGGCGCGGTGGTGGGCACAGGTGGTGGAGTGGTGGCGGATGGCGGAGGAGGTGGCGCGGCAGGGGCTGGTGAGTACGGCGGCGCTATGTGGTCAGGCGCAGATTTGGAAGTGCGAGGTTGCGTTGGAGCTTTCACAGCTGTCCCAAGACCTTCACGGTGAGCGCATACAGCGATACACGCGGAGAGAATGGCTGCCTTTGTGTGCATGACCGTACATAAGTGTTCTTCTTGGGGCGTTTGACAAGAAGCCTGGTACGACTGACGCCCGCGGTTCTGATCTTTCCTGTTGTTGCCGTCGTGCTTCGGGCTACCCGTTCATGATGCAGAATCTTAGGCGGCGTTGGTTCGGTATCCGTCTCTGAAGGGTATCAGTCGCACTTCCTCCCTGTCATGCAGATTCCGGTGGCTTTGAGCCCAACGCGCTGCAGCCCTCGCTTGTGGCAGCTCTTGCGGAGGGCTTGCTGCCCTGCCTGGAGTGGTGGTTGCGGCGCAGCGGTCAAGACCCCGCGGGAAACGTGGCCAGAACGCTGTCTACACGCAGTGCAGTCGGGCTGAACGATCTCCTTCCGCTGCTGCTGCGGCACGCGCAGCCGCGACAGGCAGCGTCACTGGTCGCCACGCTGGGCAAGCTGCTGCGCGGTATTGACCCACGGGTCATACTGGGCGATGAACCCGGTCCGGCGGAGGCGTTCCAGGGGGGTGTGCTGAGGCTTATGCTGTGCGTGCTGGCATCGCTGTCCTGGGCCCCATTGCGGGCGGGGTCGGAGGTGGCGGAGCCTGCAGGGCCGTCGGCTGAAGCGGAGAGTGCTGTGGCGCCGGACGCAACGGACCCTCCGGCAGCAGTGCGCGCTCCTCTTCTGTCGTACACTGTGTACGGATGCCTCCCGGTGCTGTCACGGCTGCTGCAGGAAGCTGTACAGCACAAGATCCAGCAGACGCTGCTAGGCAGCGCCAGCAGCAGCAACAGCAGCGCCTCCGCTGCTCCACCATCGGGGCTGGAGCCTGGGGCTGGGATGGATATGATGACGGTGTTCTGCATGGAGCATGTCCTTTCCCTCCTATCCTGCCTACTGCAACGGTGCTGGGACAGCCTTGGCGGCAGCGGCGGAGGCGGTGGGGAAGGCATGGAGACAGGAACTGCCGCCGCGGCGGCGGGGGCAACGGCAACGGCGGCGGTGGGCAAGCGTTCCGGCGCTGACGGCAACGGCGGCTACAGCTGCTGGCGGCGTGTGGTGCTGTACGACATGGGTGCGGTGCCGCTGCTGGGCGCTGCGATGCAGCTGCTGCAGGCTCAGCTGCTGCCTGACACGTTGGTCCGGCTCCTGGCTTTCAACTGCTGCGCGCTGGCGGCGGTGTGCCCGCAGGAGGTACGGCAGGCGGCGGTGGCGGCGGCGGCAGGAGCCACCCAGGGCGAGATGGCGCCGGGGGGCAGCGGCGCCACCGCAGGGGTGAGCCCGGGGCTGTCGCCCTCGCAGCAGGCATGGTGTCCGGAAGCACTTCGTGTGATGGCGCTCGAGCTGCGTGCACAGGGCAGGTTAGCGCTGTCGGGCGGTGTGGAGGCGTTGGCGACGCAGCTGGAGGAGTGGCGTGGCGGCGGCGCCAGCGGCAGCGGCGTGATTGAGGGTGGTGGGGAGCAGTGCATGGCTGAGTTGCGATCGGAGCTGACGTCTCGGTCGGTTGCGGTGGCTCGTGCACTGGTGCCGCCGGCGGAGGCTCGCGCCCAGCTGCAGCTGCCTCGGAGCTGCGCCAATCCCGGCTGCGTCAACCTGGCCGGGGTGAGTGAGGCGGAGCTGCCGCTGCAGGCGTGCGGGCGGTGTGGAAGGGTGTCTTACTGCAGCCGAGAATGTCAAACGGCGCATTGGCGGGCGGGACACCGGGAGCAGTGCTGCGGGCGACGGAAGGGTTAGGGGACGGGGCGCATGGGAGGCGGAGACTGGTTGGGGCGGGGAAGGGGCCAGGGAGGGAAGGTAATGCGGTGGTACACTGGAGTGGAGGGGCAGGACCCCGCAGGAGTATGGATGGATACAACCGAGGATGTGTACGTCCTTAAGAGCGGTATGGCTGGTTGGTAGGGCACATGGAGGCAAGGAGTTGCGGTGGGCAGGTTGTGGACGGGCGGATGGCTAGGAAGATGTTCCAGCGGCCAGGCTGGGTTGCGAGCTGAGGAGACGGGTACGGTTCGGAAACGGTGTGCTGACGAGCGGCATGCTTGCAACTCCTCAAGGCGTGATGTGGCCTGCGTACCGGAACGATGGTCATCAGCAGGAGGATGGCTCGTGTACTGGGTGGTTAAGTGGCCACGTACGTGCTGTAAGTTGGGGGTGTGTAAGTTGCTACTGCTGTGCGGTGCATGTTGCTGAATGTCATTGCAATGCTTGCTTCGGGCGACCTGTAATCCTGCTGCCTTACGGGCCCCGGGACTTAAGACAGGGAAACATGTCGGCTGCCGTTATTCATTAAAATAGACGGGCCGGAAACGAAATCGGTTGGATGAACAACGTAGGTGTTGTGAATGCTGCTAATCTCTCGACTCGATAAAGATACTGTCATTCCAGCCTAAGACAACATCATGCCAAAGGTTAGGTGGTGTTGAAAAACACCGGAAATTGAAAGGATACGATATCTGCTGCATTTACGCCGACGTGAACTTGGTCACCGCCTTGGTGCCCTCCGACACCGCGTGCTTGGCCAGCTCGCCGGGCAGCACCAGGCGCACGGCAGTCTGGATTTCGCGGCTGGTCAGCGTGGGCTTCTTGCTGTACTTGCTGAGCTTGCTGGCCTCGGAAGCAATGCGGTCGAACAGGTCGGTCACCAGAGAGGTCATGATGGACATGGCCTTGCTGCTGATGCCGGTGTCGGGGTGGACCTGCTTGAGCACCTTGTAGATGTAGAGCTTGTAGGTCTCCGCCTTTGACACCTTGGCCTTCTTCTTGGCAGCCTTCTCGCCGCCCTCAGCAGCAGCGGGCTCCTTGGCGGCCTTCTTGGCAGGCGCCTTCTTCTCCTTCTTGGGGGCCTTCTCGGCCTTAGGCTTGGCCTCAGCCTTCGGCTCAGCAGCCTCGGGCTGGGTCGCGGGCTTCTCCTCCTTCTTGGGGGCCATGATTACCGGTAAGAGTTAAAAATATTTGTGGTAGAATTATCTTATATTATTAATTATGTTGTGTGGTGAATATACAAGAAGCTCAGAGAACCTTATATCCCGGTCAATGTTCCCGCCGACCGTGCGCTCGGCAAACGGTTAACGGTTGCCCCGGTGACCCTCGGTTGCAGGTGCTTGCTCAGCTGATTTCGACCAACTACGTTTGGTTATTGTGGCTGTGCCGGAGAAAAACGTGCGAGGGAGACCGAGGTCCATGACACACCTGCTGCCAAACATGTCCGCATTTCCAACCCAACAATGTCTCTTAACTACCTGCATGGTTTCAGCGACCCCTGACTAGGTGTGTACACGAAACATACATAAAATTTCAATGCTTTAACTTCGCTTACAGCAGCAGAAAGAATCTGCAACATCCCTCGCCACATCCCATCTGGCCCAAGCATATCAGGCAGTCTCTTATGTATCGCAGGTTCATCAGTAACGCCTATGCACAACACGTATTATACACCCAATGTGAGGCGTTTCCATTGTACAGGCCCCCATTGCACATGCTGAGGCTTCCCCTTGGGCCAACGCGGGAGAGATGCCAGTATGTATTAAGGTACCACAATAAGCAGCATTCCACCGAGTAGTTGGCCCAGGCTGCCAGCCCTCCGACGAGGTTGGATTCCGCTATGGCAACACCGCTTGGCTGCCAATGCTAGCCTCCCGTGCTTCCCTCAAAGTTGCCTCTCGAGAGCCCTGCGGGTGATGACGTAGGGTGCCCGTCGCGCTCGGAAAGCCAAGCAGAGGGAGCATTGGACGCAGACACGCATACGTATGCTAAGTCAGTCCAGGCTTGCGGGCTATGCGGCGTAAAGGAAATCCCGTACCCAAGAGCTCGGTAGGCAGCATCCATGTCCTCCCGCATGGTGCGCAACTCCGACGCCACCTCACGACCAGCCCCTTTCAACGTGACAAGCACACGTTCCAACGCATCGTTGCAATTGTGTAGACGTTCTCGTACGCTGCGAAGCTTTCCTAACCTGCGAAACCCAAGCGAGCAAGACCGACCCATTAATGCCGCGAAGGGAGCCTCCTCTCACCATCCATAAGGTCTCGGTTATCAATTGTCACCTCCATAGCCCGTCTCACGCTAACAGTTGCTCTTGCTGCACGGCTTGCAGTGTCTCAGCAAAGGACTCCCGCTGGACGACAGGTGGAGGTTGAAGATCAGCCATGAAGATCAGCCGAGTTATGTTAAAAAGGTCCTCTACCCTTACACCCGCGTTTAAGGTGTTGCTGGTATTCCGGCAACTTGCCATCCAACGAGCCTGTACGGTGGATCGAGTCGGAGCCATGTGACAGTATGCCTGCTCTTCCACTCACAATCATATGGTGCATTAGTTCTGCTTGAACACGTTTCTATCTGTTATTATAAGGGATGAAGACAACTAAGAGGGAAGCCCTAGCGTGGGCGAGAATGCTGTCCCTGGCTGTCGCATTATCAGTCCTACTGACATGCTGCGCGGCGCAAACGTTAGACGTTGATGGCGATAAGATTGTCGAAGTGGTGGGTCCCTGCTTAGCTCGTCCCAGTAGTCTTGCCATGTAAGCCCTAGATGTCGGTACCAGCCACCGTTCACTTCTTAACTGATAATCCGTATTTAATGCGTCCAACGCAGCTTACCAGGTTGGCCAACTTCTCGGATCACGAAAATCCGGCAGTCACTCGCATCCTTTTCACGCCCAACGACATGCTGGCCCGCAAGTAAGTCTTGTCCCACAATTCCGCCTGCCCTCCATCACTCCTTTCCCGTAATTTGTGCCTAGCCTCATACTGTTGCCTTCAACAACGGGTATGCTCTTAGCACTCCTCCTTGTACACCTGCCGTACCTTGACGGTTAACGCCCTCAGATTTGTGAAGGACCTCATGCGGGAGGCAAACCTGGTCATCAGGTAAGGCGCAACTCGATCACTTAGGTTGCCAACACTCAATACAATTCCACGAAACCCCTAATCTCCTACCCACATACCTACGCGCCTATCTATCCTTTGACTACTTTCACGCCCCCGTGCCGCAAACGGCACCTCCGAAGCAAAGGCGTCCCTAAGCCCAGAGGTCCCTGTCTTCACCACCTTATCTTAACCGCAACCGCATCTAACCAAGCAACCATGCCCTCCCTCCTCCTTCCTTCCCCTCCAGGGAAGACCCCATGGGCAACATCTTCGGGCGCTGGGAGGGCAGCGACCCCACAGCCCCTGTGGTGCTCACTGGATCGCACACGGACGCAATCCCGCAAGCCGGTGGGTCGGTGGGTCGCAACTCGCAAGGGGGAGGGACGAAGGCGAGGACAAAATGTGGGGGTTTAGGTTGTGTCAAGTTGCATGGTACGGGTACTACCGGTAACCGACATGCCATACCTGCTACCTAGGTCTGGTACACCTCTAACAGTAGTGCCGGACAACTGTACAGCATGTGGCATGACTCCTGCAACGCAGTAGTTATGTATACACCGCGTGTGAAAGAAGCGCCATGAGCTGTGTACGACATGTGTGCCGTACAAACACGCACACGCACACAGGCATGTACGACGGCACGGTGGGGGTTATTGGAGCCATTGAGGCGGTGGCGGCTCTGCAGCGGGCGGTGCGTGGGGCGGGGGGATGCTGGTGGGGTGGGATTGGGGGTTTGGATGGGGAGAAAGGGGAAGGTATTGGGTTCAGCGTTGCATGCATGGTTAAGGATTGGGTCCGGCTGCGCTGCCATTGCATCCTACCCCCAACCCGCCTCCTTCCCTGCTTAGTCCTTTTCCCGTACGCTCGTCCCTGTGCCCCAGAGCACACTGCCATTACGCCACGCCAACGTGCCAAACACAAGCCGTTCCTCTCTTTCTCCCCCCATTTCTCCCCTTCCTTCCCCTTTTCGCCCCCTTCCTCAGGGTTTCCGCCCCGCCCGCCCCCTTGAGGTGCTCATGTTCTCCTCCGAGGAGCCCACCCGCTTCGGGCTGTCCTGCAGCGGCAGCCGGGCGCTGGCGGGGGCGCTGCGGGAGGAGGAGCTGGAGGGGCGGAGGGACGCGGAGGGGCGGCACTACCTGCAGGTATGGGGACTAAGGAGGAAAGAGCTAACGAACCGTGCGAAAAGGCGTCATGCTTGTTTGCAATATCATGTGAGTCTCCCCGACCCGCCCAGCCCGAATCAGCCAAGGCAGTACGGTCAACCCAGTAGGTGTGGGATGGCTGCCGTACTACGGGCGGAGGGCGGGGCGCTGTGTGTAGGGTTATAGTCGCAATGGATTGGATTGGCGCGGGATGCCGCGGGATGGTCGGAGGTAGGGGGTCTACAGCGGGCGGGCAGGGGCAGTAAGGGCATGTTGGGAGGGAAAGGGGTGAAGGGCTTCATGCCACACACGTGCTTGAGTAGGCCAAGCGTGTGGGGTTGGGCATGAGTGCACGACCCAACCCCCCCCCCCAAACCTCTTCCCCTCCGCCCCCCCCCCCAGGTCGCCAACGAGGTGGGCTACGGCGCCGCCTCCACCTCCCAGCTGCTGGCCACCAGCCGGCTGCCCCCGGGGGCGGTGGCGCACTTTGTGGAGCTGCACATTGAGCAGGGTGCGAGCGGGGGGGGGATGGTGGACGGGGAGGGGGGCGAGGCGTGTTGGGTAGCAGTAGTGTGCATCAAACCTGCTGACCTGCACCTTGCACGAATACCGGTACACAAATATGCAATCCTCCTGCCGCAGCGTACCTATTTCTTCTTCCTCTGCCGCCGCCCCTCTTCTCTTCCGCCCCTCACGTCCCCCCTCTCACGCCCCCCTCCCTCCCCACCCAGGCCCCCTGTTGGAGCGCGAGGGGGTGTCCATCGGAGTGGTCACCGCCATCGCCGCCCCCTCGGCCCTGGAGGTGGTGTTTGCCGGGGAGGGGGGGCATGCGGGCGGCCAGCTGATGCCCGACAGGTGGGGGGAGGGAGGGAAGGCGTGACAGGTGGGGGAGGGAGGCGTGACAGGTGGGGATTAGAGGGGAATCACGTCACGGGGTACGGGGACAGGTGTGGGAAGTGGGAGGGGGAGGTAGGGAAGAGGCGGTGTGGAGATTGATGCATGGACGGAGGAAAAGAGAGAGGCAGGAAGCTGTCAAGGCCTGGACGCTAACCAACCAGCCAATCCAACCCCAAACCTCCAACTCCAAACCCACTTGGTGCCACACCCTTGTTATCCTCCTCCTCCTTCTCCTCCTCATCGTCATCGTCCTTACCCACACGCACATGCTCCCCACTCGCTCCGTACTCCACGACTAGCTACCTGCCTAATGCTGCCCCCTGCCACCGGCTACCATTACCTACCGATACCTCCCCAGGAACGACGCGGGCCTGGCGGGTGCTGAGCTGGCCCTAGCGGTTGAGGCTGCCGTACTTGCCACCGGGGCCGCAGACACTGTGGGCACCACGGGGACGTTCGAGGTGGCCCCGGGGGCCGTCAACTCGGTGCCTAGGGAGGCGCGACTGGGCATTGGTGGGTCGGGTTGGGTTGGGAGGGGCGGGTGGTGGTGTGTGGTGGTGAGGGGTGGGGATGGATGGTGGAGGTGGGTTGAGGGAGAGCGGTGTGAGAGGCATGGGGGCGAAGGAGGAGGAGAGGAGTGGAGGATGTTAGCACGTGTGTGCTAAACGAAATTGGTAAAGTGTCATGTGGGAGACTTCTTCCGGACCCATGGGTCGGTATGGTGTCGCGCTTTGATGGACACGGTGGATGTGCTTGCAGATATCCGCGACATTGACGGGCCGCGACGTGACGGAGTGGTGGCGGCGGTGCTGGCGGCGGCACAGGAGATCGCGGAGAAGCGCAAGGTGGGGTTGGGATTTGGGAGGCGGACGGTAAGGTACCTCCGTCGGCTTCCACCATGTAGGAAGGGGGTGGCACAGTCGGCTTGCGTTGGCATGCAGGGGCATGCCAAGAGTACCTGTATACGGTTACGCCGACCCTCGTCGCCATTACCACAATCCAGCAGCACCAATGCGTCACTGCGTTCTCTCTTCTTTGACGTACATGTTTTGGAAGCCGTACAGTGCGGCCTCTGCCCCCCACCTTACACTCACCCACCCCACCCCTCATCTTTACCCCACCCCTGTGTCCAGGTCCGCCTGTCCAGTCGTGTTCTCAACCAGGACCCGCCCGCCACCTGCCACCCGGACATAGTGGAGGCGGTGGCGGGGGCGGCGCAGCAGCTGGGGCTGGCCAGCAGGCGCCTGGTGTCGCGAGCCTACCATGATGCGTTGTTCATGGCCAGGTGTGGGGCGCATACAGGCATACTGGGTAGAGAGGAACCGGTGGGGAACACAGAGGAACCAAACCATGTAGAACATGCACATGTTGGTGAAATGCAGAGGTGGAGTGCAGGGGACAGGTCATGGGGGATGCGGGTAGTTGTGGGGGATGGTACGGAGGACAGATGGGGGTGCAGCATGCATGGGGCGTTGTGGATCTATCTCCAGGTTTGAGGTGCCGTGCCGTGCCACCTATCGCGCTTGTTGTTCGTGCGCTGCTGGCTGTCCTAGCTTGTATGAGCTAGCTGGTTCCTGTACTGTACTTTCCAAACCCTCCCCAACCGCTTCGCTTGTTTCCCCTCCCGCATGTTTACCCGCACGGTTCACGCGCGGGCAAAACCGGTTGATGCCCTGTTAACCCCCCCCCCTCTCCCCCTCCATCACCTCCATCCCTCCCCCACCTCCCTCCCTCCTTGGCTCGCAGGGTGGCCCCCACGGGCATGATCTTCATCCCCTGCCGCAACGGCTGGAGCCACCGGCCCGACGAGTTCGCCTCGCCCGCCGACATCGCCAACGGGGTGCGGGTGCTGGCGCTGACACTGGCGCGGTTGGCGGGCGGGGAGTGGGCCAAGAGCGAGCTGTGAGGGGGGCGGAGCACGTGGAGATGGAGATGTGGTTGTGAGCTTGTAACCTCTGTGAGGAAAGGGGTTGTGCATGGACGGATGGATGGAAGGTGTCAATGCGTCCGGCTGGCTGGATGGGGATGTGGGTGAGCTAAGGAGAGAGCTGCGAGGGGGTGGCGGGGCGTTGTGTGGGTTAGATACAAAAGGTGTGGGACAGGTGGATGCAGGGATGTGGGTTGATTCCGGTTGGTTCCGGTCGTTGTGCTGGGGCTTCTTGACGTGCGGGGTGTGTGGCGGCGGCAGCCGACGACCCGCCATGTGTTTAATAACTGTGCTAGGGAGGGGGGGCGTGGTGCTGAGTTGTGCGCTAGGGGACTGTAACGCTGAACCGGGTATGTATGTTAGGGCGGGCATTGTAATACCGGTACTACTAGGATAGCTGTTGCTTTGCTGGGGGAATGCGGAACACTTGTGCATTTCCAGGTTGAGGATGTTTCCAGATGTTGGGGAAAATGTAGATAAGTGCATTAACGGAGTCCTAATCCCGAATCCCGACTCATGCAGTGAGCGCATTCGGAGACCCTATTCTAGAAACACGCAACTCAGAGACTTGTTGGGGGCGGGGGCGTTCAATTGGGTGTGATCAGCAGCTCATGAGGGTGGCTTGCCTGCATGCATGCTTGTGGTTGGGGTTCTGTGGTGCTGTGCGGTTGAATATCGGCAGCTAGCTTCCCTAAGATGTGATTGGAAGGTTGCGACTTGTAGGGGAGGGCCTGCAGTGTCCTGTGCTCCGACCGCGTTAGGAAGGAGGATACTAAGCTGCGGAAGCTTTACCATGTAAACTGCCATGAAAGCACCCAGCGACTCCTACCAAGCTACAAGCACAATTGTTGAGTTTATTGCGAACACCGCCGCAGCTCTTCTTCTCACCCTCTTCTACTCCCTGTCCAGCTGGGAAAGCACGCTAGGCAAGGACGCAGCAAGGTTGGGCGGGTCAGGTACTTGGCATCGGGGATGTGGGGTCAGGTTCGTAGCAATAACGGCGACGGCAGGCGTGTAGATGCATCTAGGTTGCGAGTGCGGCGAGGGCGAGGCTAGTCTCCCTGCAAATGCCGTCTACCGCGACTACTCGCTACATGTACGAGTGGGCCGAGAACCCGAGATGTTGCCGAGAAGCCGACCAAGCAATTCATTCATGCAGCAAAATTGCAACACAAGGTAGTTCAGGCAACACCCTATACTCAACAAGATACCTCCCTGCCCAGGCATCTACATTTATTCGCCTGCGCGGACCACCAGAACGAAATTTGGCTGACGAGCGAGACGAATCGAAGGGTCGCTCGCCAGCATCGCTTTACTCTACTTCCCTCTGCTTCTCTTGGCTTTCCATGTATGTTTTACTCCCTTAAAACACTATTGTTTTACTATGTTGATTACTAAATCCTACAAACAGAACAAGCATTATCCTACAAAAGTGATAAACCAGTATCCGTCGAAAAGCCAGTCTAGCCGCAACGGGTGGCCTGATGGAGCCCCGCGGAAAAGCTCCTTGCCCGGTCAACCGCCAGCGGCAGCAGCAACACCTCCACGTTCACATTGCGGACGATGTGCTCCGCAAACTTGATGTCAAGGCTCAGGACCTCTTCTTTGACAAGCTTCGGAGCCTGGGTTGTCTAGGTGCGGCCCGCGGTGCTTGTCGCGGCCTGCGGGACGTGGTCGATGGCAGTCTGCGCGAAACGCTCCTGACCGTCGGGCCTTCGAAGGAGATAAGGGAGAAGAAGAAGAACGATGCGGTAACTGCTGCGGCAGCTCCCTTCAGCGCGCTCAGCAAGCTCATGTTGATCCGCTGGCCCCGCTGCAAGGTGGACCTCAACTGGGTCCTGCGCGACACAGACACAGACCAGGCCAATTATTATAACACACACACAGGCACAGACACAGACTCGGCAGGCGAAGAAGAAGGCCTTTCTGCCCGCGAACAGGTTGCCTCCCTGGCGCTCGAGGTATCGGTACGACAACGCATCAGCCGCCTCACATTCAGCCAGCAGGTGGCGGCTGGAGTCAGGGGCATCGCCGACCTGGGTGACAACAACGTCGCGTTGCCTGAAGAAGTGCCTGCGGTCGTGGGGGCGCTTGTACCGCAACTGCCTGCTCTACGGGAACTGGATCTCAGTGGGTTGCCCGAATCGTACGATTACACTCGGCTGTACGGCACCCTAGCAGGCTGTGCTCCGCCCCAACTGGAGCGGTTGGTGCTGCCGGGCCTGCGTGCGCTCGCGGGTTTGGAGGCGCTTGGCAGGGCAGCCGCGGCATCGGCTGGGGATGACAAGGGTAGCAGCAGCAGCAGCAGCAGTGGGGTGGGTAGTGGCTGCGGTGGCCGCGGCGGTGGCAGCAACGAGGGTTGCGGTCTGGCATGCCTGGTGGTGCGGGAGGTTGTGTATCAGCACAGGGAAGGAGTGTCGGGAACGCAGGCGGCTGTTCTGGGGGAGGCGCAGCTAGCGGGGGCGGTTGCCAGGGCCATCTGCTCCCTGTCACACTTGCGGACGCTGCGGGAGCTCCACCTGGAGGGCTGCAGGCTGCAGTACGGCGGCCATGCAGCAGGACCCGCCGGGCAGGCCGGCAACATGGACGGCCCTTCCTTCTGCGCCCTGAAGGTCCTGGTCCCCAACCTGCCCCCTTCCCTGCAGCTGCTGAGGCTGCGGGAGTGCTGGGTGCGATGGTCGAGACGGTCGCCTTGCTCGCTAGTGGACGCCTGCGTGCGTTACGGCACCAGCAACGCCAGCGGCTGTGTTACCAGCGTTGAAGTAGCGGGGTTGCAAGCCAAGTCGCTGGGGTTGCTGGGGAAGTCGTGCGGGGATCGGTTCGGCCTGCTGCCGTGTCTCCTGCTGGAACGTCAAGAACAGCAGCAGCAGCGGTTGCAGTTGCGAAGGGAGCTGCCGCTGCTGACTGTGAATACGGAGGAGTTGCACATCGGTCAAGGCTGTGCGTCGCGCCTTCGAGGGATCCAGCAGTGCTTTGCGCGGGTGCGACCCATGGGTCATAGCTGGTATGTGGACGCGGGCGCCTCATATGAGGATGTGGCTATGGCGGTGGAGGTGTGCGGGGGGCCGCCGGAATGGCTGCGCCTGCGGCTGTGGCCATTCGGGAATGACCTTGGCCTTCGCGTGGCAAGGGAGGGGAGCAAGCAGCAGGGTCGGCAGCAGGAGGAGGAGCGGCAGGAGCAGCTGCGGCGGCAACGGCATCGCCAGCAGCGATCCGTAGCTTCTGGAACAGCAGCCGTATGGTTGGCAAGAGCTCTTTTGGGTGAAGGTAGAAGGTGGCAGCAGCAGCAGCAAGCGGATGATGCGGCAGAGGAGGAGGGGCAGCAGGAGGAGGCGCCGACAGTACGGCAGCTAGCGGAGCTCGCCCTAGCGCGCTTGACGGGCCCTGCGGTGGAGAGGGCCTTACTGAGGGGCGATGCGGTCTCGGCCTGGCAGGATGCATGTAAGTGTGAATGGGACTGCAAATCAGCGGCTTCGGCTGTCCCGAACGTGCTCGTGCTGCAGGGGCCCTTCGTGACCCATGGGTCAGCCGCAATCCGGCAATGCCTACTGGGACTCAAGGGTGTACGGTTCCAGGAGATTCCCTTTGCTGAGGCCGTCATTGTGGCATGTGGCGGTGAGGAGGAGGCGGGGCCTGCGGGGGAGGGGTCGGAGGCAGCGGCGAGTGCGCGTGCGGGTGCTGCTGAGGTGGTGGCGGGCGTGTCAGCGCTGGCTCGGGAGGCCGGAGAGGCGGCGCTGCTGCACGGGGCAGGGGTGAAGGTGGATGCTGAGGTGAAGGCGGAGGTAAAGGAGGTGGCGGAGGAGGGGTCTGGCAGCGCCGCGGCTACCTCAGCCTCCGGCGTGCCAGTGCAGCCGCAGGGCGAGAAGACCTGCCCGCGACACGTCTTCCTGGCCGCCGTTCGACAGGTAGGCCAGGGTGGGGGCTGAGGCCCAGGTGGCCAAGCTGGATCCCGCCATGAGTGTACGGCAGTGTACGGCCAGTCGTATCGTGTCGTACTCGCGTATGCCCGCCTGGCTGTCTGCTGGGATCAGGTGCTCCCATTCACCACACACAGCACAGAACCTTGGCCACCCGTCATCACACATGGGCTGGAGGCCCTGCAGGAAATGAAGACGCATGTGCACCTGCCAGCATCCGCATGCTCCTTGCACCTTAACGCCGGCCCCTGCATCGGATGCACGAAAGCGCATCGAAACTGCATAGCTTATCACGCCCGCTAACCCCTTTCTCCCGTTCGTGGCACACCATACGCTACATAACACTCCCCGCTGCTCCCTGATCCCTTCCCTTCCCTTCCTCAGGTAGTTCAAGAGGTGTGGGACGCAGCTGCCTCACAGGCTGCCTCCGCAGCTGCCTCCGCAGCAGCCGCAGCAGGAACAAGACCCGGAACAGGAGGAGGAGGCGGCTGCAGCGGACAGCAGCAGCAGCAGGGGGCGGGGGACATGGGCTTCCGGCGGCGGATGGAGTGGCTGCTGGATATGCGGGAGGGGCTGCGTGAGGGGCTGCCGCCGCTGCAGCGGGCGGGGGGTGCCGCTGAGGTGCGGGACGGCGAGGCGGAGCATTAGGGAAGCGGGGCGGGCCGGGGGAATGGGTGCACTCCTCTTGGTGGTGGCAGGGAAGGTGGGGGCCAGGAGGTGGTAGGCGGTCCGGAGGTGCGCTCAGCACTGCACCCTAGAGGGGTATGGAGGTGGTCCCGAGCGGAAGGTGGTCAGAGTTAAACATGGAAGGCAATGGTATACAGCCAGGAACATGGTGGTGATGTCTGAGCTTGGGAGCCAGAAACCCGGGATGTTGTAATGAGGAGGTGCAATGAGGGCGAACAGAGATTGCAAACGTCGGAAAGCGAGTAGGTGACAGGTTGTTGTTGTTACCCCCAAACGTTGTCTTAAGAGCTTGCAGGGTGCGGGTAGCCTTTTGGTAGCCCTTTGGCTGGTTGATTTGAGAGGTTCTAACGGTAGCGCAAGCAGGGGGCCGCATGCACGTAGCAAATGAGGGAGGAAAGGGGCAAGGGCGGCTGCCAGACGAAGGCGGTTGGCCAAGCGGGCTGCTGCGGGGTAACGAACCGAATGCAAAGGAAAGAAGACCCCGCGGGGCCAGCAGCCATGTGTGCCATGATGGCACCCATTCAACGGGAGCAGCGGGGCCGCAAGAACCACCTTGAACCCCATGAGGCCTTATCACGATGGGTATGAAGAGGGGTTCTCCAGTGGGATGCGAAGGCAGCAGACCGTGCAAGCAAGACCTTGTTGCGGACACCGAGGAAACAGTACCGCCGAGCACACCACCTAAATCAGCCATATCTGGGCACCCGGTTGGTTGTACACACTGCCTGACACACGTGAATGTTGTGTGGCATGCAGGGCAGTACTGAATACGGCACTGTTTGTTGGAAAGCATACGCATGGTACCCGTACAGACTGCGCCTATCGGTATATCTCTTTTCATTTCAGCATGCCAGCAACAGAAACAAAGCCCCCCCTTGCAAGCTGTCCCCAACCAAACCAGGGTCGCTGGCATTAGGGGTTTGCTTCCCTCCTGCAGACACACCAGAAGCACCGCACGCGCTACCCTGAGAGCTGACAGCACATGTATGCCAGGAAAACACACAATCACCCGGTCACTCCAAGGCAGGACCCCCGTGGACCCTCCAACGAACTGCCCCCCTTGTATCCCTAACCAACCGGTAGTGCCAGTTATGATCGTCCTCCTACTTTCTGGCCCACTCGCCAAGTCCTCCTGAACTCCAGAAGTCATTACTATTCTGCCTCCAGAGTCCCTCTCATGGAATGCCCCAGCATAGCATCTTGCATTGGCTAACAGCAGCACACGTCTCCCCGAATTGGAAGGCTCCAACTTGATAAAGCCGACGCATGCTGCCCAGCCAAACACGACGTGACAAACAATGCAGATGCAGATGACCTAGTCCCGAGTATTAGGGAAAGAATTAACAGCCGAACGCGCCCCCACAGTAATAGGCTATGCACATGAATCCCTCACAGCCACAGCCACAATCCAACCTCCTGACAAACAGGCCTAGACACGCTAACAAACACTCAATGCTGCGCAAACCACGCGCAACACCTATGCCTAGCGCACACACCCACTCTAAACGTTCATCCACCATTCCAAGTCAGTCCATGTCAGCCCGGACGCACATGACCCATGGGTCACGTTGCCCCCAGCAATGGCAGGTTTTCGTAAACGTAGATTCTGCCGCTAAAGCCAGCCACCACGAACAACGCGCCCAGCAGCGAGGGACTTGCGGAGGAGCGGGCAGCAGCAGCGGAGGCAGGCTGGGCGGCAGTGGAGCCGCCAGGCAGGAGACCCGCGGGTCGCTCCAGACCCCGACCCAGCCTGTGCGGAAGGGAGAGGGAGGAAGAGGTCAACGGCAACGATGCGAAGCCCTCAAGTACGCGTCCACCCTCCTGCAATGCCCTCGGCGTTAGTTGTAACCGTTAGTGGAATGGCCGCTCCTATCACGGTACGGTCGGTACCCCCGTGTCACACCCCAACCACCGTACCCTTACCGCCCCACCACCCCACACGCACCTGCACACTTCAGGCGCAAACACCGCCACCGTAGTCGTCTGTTCGGGCGTCTGAAACGCCTCGTACGTGCCCTCCTTCACCTTCATCTTGCCCGCCTTGCCACCGCCCTCCTTCCGCCCCCCGCCACCCCCTGCTGCGCCCAGGGATGCGCCCACACCACCTGAAGCGGCTGCCGTGACCCCTGCCGTCACCAGACCGCCGGCCGCGCTGGTGATTAGGGCTGCGTTGCTGCCGGCGCCGGGCCTGGACGGATGGCCTGGGTTGTTGAGTAGCAGGGAGGGAGAAGGAGGAGGCGGCAGGCCGGTTTCCCAGAGGTACACCCAGCCGTCGTCTGAGCCGCATATGAGGTGTTGGCAGCTGGGGGAGAGCGAGGCGGCGATCTGGGGTGGGAGGGAGGGTGAGGAAGGAGGGAGAGGGTAGCAGGGTAGCCGAGCGGTGAGTCGGTTGGGAGTCTTGGGGGCTGTGGCTTAGTATCGCTGACACGCGGCGAGCGCGCAATGCCGCCCAATGCGCTTGTATGGGGTTCGAGGGAGGGAGCGGCAGGGAGGACAAAGCCCCTGCGTGCCACTGCCGCTGCAAAGCCGCCTCTCGCCCTGACCCCTGCGGAGCCTTCTTCCCCGCCCTGTCCCGGCCCTTCTTTCCCCACCCGGCTCCCAACCGCATTACCGTTGTGTTAGAGTGCCGGTGTCCCTTGAACTTGCGTTCCTGGGGGTGGGCGCGAGCGGGTTGGGTGTCAGCGACCCGGTTGGGTGTTGGAAAGGCGGCAGGCGGGGCGGGAGTGGGATTGCACAAGAGGGACTTGAGGAGTTATGACGATGGGAGCAGGGGTTGTGGCAAGCGGACAGCCATACCGTTATGGGTATGGTTTTTGCATGGAGATAGGAGGGGTCTGATACATACAGAAAAACGCCCCATACCGTATCTACCGATAATAACAATACCGACAGTCGATATCTAAGCTTAATAATGCCCCCTTTAAAGTTATTAAATCCTTCGTAGGATACCCTTCCTTACCTGCGTGTACCCAACGAACAACCGAATCCGACTGTCCGCGCTCGTGATGACGTACAGTTGGTCGTTACCGTACTTGTACGGCACCTGAACCAGCCCCGTCACCTTGCGTCCGGATCCATGTGGGTTCTTAACGTCCAGCTGAGTCAGATACTCCAACGAACAACTGCCAACTGCCCCCATCGCACCGCTAACGACCCCACAACTGCTGCTGCTAACTCCATTTTGACTCCCGCTGCCACCGTTACAGCTATTGCTAGCAGTGTTGCCGATACTGTTGCCGGTCGAGGAGTTGTTACAACCCGCTGTGCAGTTGAGCTCGTAGTGCCGTGCCTTGCCGCGCAAGGTGCCCGCCACCACTCGGCTGCCGTCTGCTGAGAAGAGCACGCGAGTGGGCCAGTCCTGCTGCAGGGTGGCGCTACACAGCACGGAGCCGTCGGGGACACTCCACACGCGGATCTGGGGGCAGGGGAGGAGGGAAGATGGGGGCGGCAGAGTGCGTACGGCATAAGGAGTGCATAACCCATGGCCCGAGTCGGTTAAGGCTGCTGCAGTCCGATTAAAGTACCACAGTCCCTATATAGTGAAAATAGCAGAGCCGCCATTTGCAATTGGCTCATCGAGCAATCCAGCAAGAACACACCGCTCATCCGGAATACCCCCACCTTGCCACCTGCGCAGCTTGCAACTGACACCCACTTACGTTCCGACTCGCGGCCACTTTCCTTTACCCACAAACAGCCCATCGCCCCAGCAGAGATAGGATTCACTCAGCAACCATACAACCGTACTACTACGCCCACCGCTCCACAGCCCCCACCCACCCACCCACCTTGCCATCCGCGCAGCCCGTCACAATCCGCCGCGCGTCACTGGGATGGAAGCAGCAGCTGGTCACCAGGTCCGGATGTACGAATGACCGCAGGCACTCCCCACTCGGACCCACACCCGCCATCATGGAGGTAGCACCTCCTCCTGCTGCTGCTGCTGCTGCTCCTTCTCCCCCGCCTGCTCCGAAACAACCAGCTCCGCTACCACTGCCGCCACCACTGTATCTGCTAGTGCCGTACAACTGAGATCCAGATCCCGATCCTTCTCTACCCATGCCGTGCTCCTCCGTTCCTGCCGCTCCCGTTCCCCCTCCTGGTCCTCCATACCCGGATCTAGACCCGCCCCCGGGCATGGCTGCGTCTATGTGCCAGAGTCGCGCGGTCTGGTCGGCTGATGCGGTGAGCAGCAGGCGGCAGCGGCTCCACGAGAGGTCCAGCACGTCCCCGCTGTGGCCAGTGAGGCAGAGCAGCGGGCTCTCGGACAGCAGCGGGGGGCGCAAGGAGGAGGCGGAGGAGGAGGCGGTGTGGATGGAGGAGGAGGCGGAGGGGGTAGGGTGCGTGGTGGAGGAGGAGGCGGTGGTGGTGGTGGTGATGAAGGGTGAGGCGGTGTTGGGGAGGTGGTTGATGAGTTTTGACCTGTGGGGTGACGCGGGGCGGAGGGGGGAGGGGAGTGCTGAGAGAGGAGGGGCCGGCGGTTCGTGGAGGTTTAACAGCGCGGGGGGCCTTGTACCACACCAGGCAGGAGATCCAAGCTCCTCTTGGAGAGAGCCCCTAAGCCCCATGCATGCATGCAGCAGCGACCCCCCCAGCCCCCTTTCAAGAACCAAGACTCATCCCCCACTCAGCTCTCCCCTCAGCTCCCCCTCAGCTCTCCCTCAGCACCCCCCCAACCCCCACACCCCCCTGCCGCTCCCCTCACCTGCCTCCCCCGTACCAGTACACCGCCCACAGCCGCACTACGCCGTCCCGCCCCGCCGACGCCAGCAGGCGGCAGTCCGCGGAGAAGCGCAGCGCCCACACCGCCCCCTCGTGGCCCAGCACCTCCTGGACCATGCGCACCTGCGGGTGGGGGCGAAGGAGGGAGAGGGAGAGGAAGAGAGGTGTTCCAAGACGAGCGCATTTCCTCGTTTCAGTGCCCTTCCTGCCGAACAGGAGGCGTTCCTCGCCCCTGCCAACCCCTTCCCTCGCCAGCCTGCTAGGCAGCCAGCCAGCCTCTCCTCGCCCCTGCCCCCAACCCCACCTGCTGCAGCTGCCTGGCCGCCCCCCGCCTGCCGCCCGTCACCTTGGCGGCCTGGTTCAGCCAGGAGCGGGGCACCTGGGGAGTTGAGAGGAGGGGAGGGGACGTAAAACGGGAGGGTGGGGGAGGGCAGAGATGGTAGAGCGGAGGAGGGCAGGAACCCCAGGAAGCAGGGAGGACGTTGGCTCGCAGACGGCGGTGATGACTCGGCGTCCATGCTAAGGGGGTGCTGAGGGAGGCAGGTCGGGCGAGGAGCCAGGAGGCAGAGAGCGCGGGGCTCCCTAGCCCCCAGGGGCCCCGGGCAGGTGACACGTGCACACGTGGCGGGCACTGCGGTCCACCTGCCTCAACGCGTTGTGTTGCACCCTCGCCCACAGCCAGCAGCAAACCACCCGGCAGCCCCAAGCGTGCAGGCTATGTGCCCACATGCCTGCAGCAGCCGCACGCCTTCACCTTTTATGGCCTTCACCGCCGCCGCCTCCACCTCCATGCCGGCTCACCAGCACCTTCCTCCTTCCTTTATCCCCCTCCACCATCCCTCTCCCACCCTTCACTACCCCCGGCCCAGCCGCCCCTTCCTACATCCCCGCCACCCACCGGCACCGCCCTGCTGGAGGGCCCCGCCTCATCGTCCACCAGCAGCGGCACCCGCAGCTCCAGAGACATGCGACCCACGCCGTCATCTATGGGCAGCGGACCCAAAGCATGCGCTCCGGAACCAGAAGCAGATGCCCCCGAGGCGGATCCCCGGGTGACGGCGGCTCCACTGCTGCCGCCGCCGGCTCCCGCAGCAGCAGCAGCAGCAGCGTCCGAGTCGGAGGATGCTTGCCGGGCTAGCGCTGATGTGGCAGCAGCAGCTGCGGCGGCAGCGGCGGCGGCGGCGGTGGCGAAGCCAGATACAGGAGGCGTTGGCGATGGCCGATGTGTTGTCGGCGGCGGATGGGGAGGAAGACCCTGGCGTGAGGAGGAAGGCGCCGCTGACGCTGCTGCTGCTGGTGCCGCTGCTGTTGGCGGAGGCGGGGCTGGACTTGGAGCGCCTTGAAGCACCACAGACCCGCTGGTACCTTGTTTCGCCTGACCGCTGCCATGGCTGCTGCTGGTGGTGGCAGTGGTGGTGGTGGTGCTGCCTGACGCGACACTTGGTGGTGCAACCCCGCCTGCGTCTGTGCTGTTGCTGGCTAGGCTGCCCGTGCCGGTTGCGCACTGTGACCCATGGGTCGAGGGCTGCTGCTGTTGCTGCTGTTGCAGCTCCGGCGCCGCCTCTTGCACCTTGGGCGCAGCAGCAGCTGCTGGCAGCGGGAGACTGATAGGGCTGCCGAGACTGCCGCCGCCTGCGCTAGCGCCGCCACTTCCGCTTCCACCGCCGACCGCTTCAGGGGCGCTCAGTACGGCAGCGATACCGCTGCCGCTGACGCTGCTGGCTGCGATGCTGCCGCCATCGCCGACGCTGGATGTGGAGAGGGGTACGGCAGCCGCGGTGGGTGCTGTCCCCGCAGCTGCATGCACTGCGGCTGCTGCTGGGGCCCACCGGGCGGCTGTGGTGGCAGCAGTGGAGGTGGTTGCGGCAGAGAGGGATGAGGTGGTGCTGCTGGCGTCGTCATGGCTGGCGGCGGCAGCCCAGCCGCCGCTAACACCGCCTCCTAGGGGCTCCTGGGCGGCAGGAGAAGAGGGCAGTAGAGGGAGGGCAGAAGCTGTGAAGGAGCAACGGGGATCCGAGCAACGGGGAGGCAATACGGGAAGTGGTGACATGGCTTGGCAGGTCTGGTTTACCGTAGCTGGAAGAGCAATCCAGCGCTCAACCGCCACAGCTGTATGCATGTGTGCCCTACCATACCCACCCTAACACCTGGCTGGTTGTTTTAGCTGCTTTCTAGATCCAACCCATACCCATCCATGGTTGGATTTCCCTTCCTCCACACACCTTGGGGACCTCACCATCACCGACATGCGTCGTCAACACACCGCTCTTCTTACATCCAGCACCAGCTTTTTAAGCAGTTTTGCAATATAGTTCAGGTTTGGTGACCTCTGTTTATCCCTCTGTTTTGCTTGTACTTGCGGTTCACATGCGAACCTATCCCACCTGCTTGCTCTTGTTTACGCTCAACTACACACCTTGGGGACCTGCCGTTGCTGCGATTGGTGCTGCTTCCGCTCCTCGATCCTCTCCTCAATCCGCTCGATCCCCTCCTCTATTCGGTCACGGACATTGCTAATGGTGGTCTTGGCCCTAATGGATGGAGTGAGGAAACGTTGGAGGGGGTGAGCGAGAGACTAGCGGTGATGGAAAACCAGCTGCCCCCTACATGTCAATTGCCCCGTTACTGATCTGCTAAGGCATAGCCAATCCCGTCCTTGCTCTACGTCAAACCCGCATACTTACCAATTCTTCAGCTTCTTGGTCCCCTTCAGCCATGTTTTTGCACGTTTGCCGCTGACCTCACGAGGGTGGAACCCCTGCATTGCGCACATGGGACGAGGTCGTGGGCGTCAGCAGGTGCGGAACTGTTCAGATAGATGTTGAAGGGAAGAGGACTAGTAGTCATGGGTTGCCAGACAGCTCGTTAGGTCCCACCTCCTCGCCTATCGTGCCCGCCGGGTCGGCATGTTCATGCGCATGACGACCGCCAACAGGTGGCAGGCGCGAATCAAAGTCCTCTAGATCATACTCCTCTCCGGTATCAAGGTTCTTTATACGCATTCCTGTATCCTGTGCAGGAAGCCCATACCCTAACGCTTCCGAGGGTTCTCCGCCAGCACTAAATGATGTTTGCTGTGAAACATGGTCATCGTCTACAGAGCATGTTGATTCAGCCATCTAAAGGACGGTTCGCATGCTTGTCGTTCTCCTAGCCCTCGTTGACGAACTAGGTGGTTACAAAGGTCGATTAAGTATCAGTTAAACAAGTATTAGCAAAAATTCCAGCAGATTTAACGGAAGTATTCAGTCCTAGCCCACGAAGCAACTCGCATGTTTCGGCTTCGGGGCCTTCCCTTGCACAGCAGTTGACCATTGAAACTTGGAAGCATGCTTTGTATGACAAAGATACTGTCGGTTTTATGTAGGATATATTTTTGGGAACATATGTAGATCCAAGCGATAGCTCGGACAAAATGCGGACGCTGCACAGGACCGGGTGGACTTTAGCACGCTCCTGCTTTATGGCAGCATTAGCCCTGGTTGCTATCGTTAACGTGCTATACATCTGGCCAAAGGCGCCGGTGTCAGTCTCCGGGTTGAAGGCAACATCCGCAAACGGTCCCAAGGGGCGAAGCGGCCGTGGCAAGCAACAATACCGCAAGCAGCTAGCCGAGGGGAAACAGACTAGCAACATTTTGGCTTCCCACGCGACAGCGAAGGCTACTGCCTTGTTGGCGGCCCCGCTGACGGTCCATCTTCATTGTCAGGATAAGGAGCCCGACTGCGAACAACAGTAAGTTGCAGCCCCCTGCTGAGTATTCACGCTTGCACACCAATGCAAACATGCTTGGAACGTGCAGTGTCTTGTTTTGGAAGGGCCCCATGGTGTAATTGTAACCCCTATTCCGTACTATCCTTGCTGTGAGTCTAGCCGTAATCGGTCATCCATTGTATCCATGGCTCCCTAATCGAAGTCAGCGTTGCATGAGTCCTGACCTCCTGCCCTGGTTTTTCCCTCCACAGGCGCTATGCCGGCAAATGCAGCACCCAGCTGTTTCAAGGCCTCCACACCTGCATGGTGAGAGGATAAAACCACCTGCGGGAGGGGCTGCTACTTTGCACCACAATGCCTCCATGTTTAGGTACCGGTAGTGATGGCAGCCCTAGCACATTTCACACCTAGATTTGAATGATGTTGAGCGTTAGGCAACCCGCTGAAGGCATGGGGCTCCGTCCAGCGCCTGTACCGGTATCAGGACCATCCGGTTGCGGTTGGGCTAGTCCACATCTTACCTCAGCGACCGTCCTAAGCACAGCGTCTGCTCTTGAGGCATGCCAGCAATCCCTACGCAGGGCCTTCCCTCCACCATGCTCCCTCCATCGTCCCCGCACCCCCCTGCAGGCATCATGCGCCTTGTGTCCTGCTCTGGAGCTGGCGGTTCGAACCTCCCTCAACCTCACCTCGCAGCAACTGGAGATCCAAATTACGGCAACGACCAACTCCGCAACCCCAACCAAATCCACGACCTCTACAACCAAACCCAACGCCGCCAACGACGATGCCGGCTGCTTCGACGCAGCCGATGCGTGTGACCAGTGGGCCCGCAGTGACCCACGGGTCTGCCAGCGCCTGCTGGCCGGGCAGGACCTGCAGCGCTGGTGGTGGGTGGCGGTAGCGTGCAGGCGCACGTGCGGGCTGTGCGGTGAGGACGGCAGCAGCAGCACTCCTACCACCACAGCTGCCGCATCCTCATCTGAACTCCGCAAGAAGGAGGAGGAGGAGGAGCAGAATGAGGGCGGAGCGAAGGCAGCAGCAGCGGAGGAGGGGGGTGGAGGGGCAGCAGGCGTCCCTATGTTGGACGCGGGGATCCGGGCGCGGGTGCATGTGCAGGTTGGGGAGGGTGCGGACGGCTCTCCGCGTGTGGCGGTGTTTGAGGAGGTGCCCCCGCAGCCGGGGGCGTGTGTGGATAAGCAGGTGAGGTTGCAGGTTGGGAGGGGGCAGGTTGGGTAGGAAGGAGAATAGCAGGATACCGTAAGCGGATAGTAAGGCGACATAGGACTAGGACATCGGCTTGTACATTTACTAGCACCCTCCCTCTTCGCTGCCATGCCTTTGCTAAACCTCCTCGCAACTCCCTGCCGCTGCCCCTCCCTCCGCCGCCCTCTCTCCTCCTCCTCCTCCTCTGTCCATCTGCCTTCAGGCCGGGTGCCGTGAGTGGGCTGCGGGTGGCGAGTGCGGCGGCAATCCGGGCTTCATGTCCGCCGCCTGCCCCGCCGCCTGCCACACCTGCCCGCAGAGGGTCAACCTGCCGCACCCCCTGGCGCGGGTAGGGGAGATGGGACGTAGTTATCGGCGTGGGCCGGGAAAACGAAGAAGAGAGAGAAATGGCGAGCATAGGAATTGGTCACTGCACCTACCTTACCTGCACTACTGCGCCTTCTCCTGCCACCACGCAACTGACCCATCCCTAATATCTCTCCCTATGTGTCTGCTTCGCCGTCTGCTGCCTGTTATCTGCTGCCCCACCTCTGATGTTGCCTCTGTCCCGTGCAGGTGCGGCTGAGCAACGGTGTCCTGATGCCGGCGGTGGGGTACGGGTGCGCGGGGCTGGGTGAGGCCACCCGCACCACGGTGGGCTGGGCGCTGCGGGCGGGGTACCGCCACCTGGACAGCGCGCAGGTGGGGGGGGCGGGCTGGGGGGTGAGGGACTGGGGGGGGAAGAATTGAAGTAGAGTGCCAACCAGACTAGGGGACCAGGGATTAGGGGGGGATTTTATATAGTAAGTGCAAACAACAACTAGAGTCCCAATCCCTCTAGGGGACTAGGGACTGGGGGAAGGGAGGGGGGTGGGGTTGGGGGCTTGGATGGGTGTGTCACCATTGTCCGAGGAAGCGGATGGCGCCGATGGTGCTGCTGCTCGTGCTGCTGGCATCTCCGGCCCACCCCCTCCTCATCACGGTTGGCTACCTTTTTCCATTACCCCTAACTCCTCCCTGCAGGCCCGCGAGTGGTACCGGGAGGACCTGGTGGGGGAGGCTATGTGGGACTTCATAGCAGCAGCGGGGGCAGGGGGAGGAGGAGCCGTGCGGAGAGAGGACATCTTTGTAAGTGGGGGCATCGCAGGCAGGTCGTCTTGTTTGTCCAACCGCTGTGAACCTGAGACGCGCCTCAGCTACCGTACTCCACCGCTATGCTGGATGTAGCTGCTTGTATCGCTGCGTGTTCTTTCCCCGCCTCCGGGCCTGGGGTCCGCGTTCTGTCTGCGCATCCCTTCACACCACATCTGCTGTTGCAGCGCCCCTGACGCTCTGCTTACCCCTCTCCCCTCTCCCCGCCCCCTCGTTTCTTTCCTCCCCGCCCCCCTCCCCCCACCTCGCGAGCAGGTCACCTCCAAGCTGCACCCCCGCCACCTGGGCTACGAAACCACCCTGCGCCAGTTCAACGAGTCGCTCAAGGGTACGGCAGCTGGCGGGGGGTTGCTGGGAAAAGAAGAACACCCAATGTGTTGAATGTGTTGTGTGCGGGGGCGGAGGGGGGGTGCCATGAAAGAGAGCTGGGGGAGGGGCGAGCTGGAGGACAACTGGGGGGCTAGGTTGCACACACATCCTTAGGGTAGCGCCGGGGTAGGGATGTGCGGCCGGAAACGAACTGCCGCGAGGAAGACACTGATCTGCACCATCGTAGCTGTGAGAAGTGCCGGATGAGTGTTATAGGAGTTATGGTGCCGGACAGGAATGCAACTTTGCTGGTGCGGGCAGCAATTAATCGTCCCGTGCGGGTGGTGTCCTTATCACTTACCGCACTGCACTACCGGTTATCCCCCCCGCCCGGCCCCCCTGCCCAGACCTGCGCTCCCCCTACGTGGACCTCTTCCTGCTGCACTACGCCGAGTGCTGGGGCGGTCTGTGCGGCGGGGCGGTGCCGGCGGGGGACTTCCTGGACAGCTGGCGGGCGCTGGAGGAGCTGTACGGCAGGGGGCTGGTGCGGGCAATTGGTGAGAGGGGGAGAGGGGGGTGGAGGGGGAGAAGAAGCCGGGGGAGGGAGAAGAGTACCCCATGAGTTTAAGCCGGGGAGGGAGAAGACGAAGAAGACAAGTTGGTAGGGAAATTGCGAGCCGTGATGAAAGCTCCTGGGGAATGGGTGCAGGGCCGGGGAAGGGAGAGTGGAGAGCCTGAGGTTAGCAAAGGGTTGACGCCGTGGCTGCATGAAGAGTGGCAGTAGGGTTGGGAGCTTGTGGCCGAGGTGTTACGAGGATTAAGGGTTGAGGATGAGCAGCCCGGCCTTGCTTCCCTTTCCTTGCAATCCATCTTCTTCCGCCTCCACCTGAACGCATCCAACCTGCACCTCTGTACCCTGCACAGGTGTGAGCAACTTCTCACCCGAGCAGCTGAAACGCTTGCTGGCAGCCGCCCGAGTACGGCCTGCCGTACTGCAAACACACGTGGACCCCCTGGAGCCGGCGGTTGACCTGCAGACGCTTTGCCGTACAGAGGGCATCACCCTCACCGCGTACAGCACCCTAGGCACGCAGTACGGCGGTGGAGGGGGCGGCGGGAATCCTGTTTTAGGGCACCCTGTGTTGAAGGCGGTGGGGGCTGAGGCGGGAGGACGCAGTGCGGCCGCGGTGTCGCTGCGTTGGGCGCTGCAGCAAGGTTTGGTGGTGCTGCCTCGGTCGTCGAATGAGGGCAGGATCCGGGATAATTTGAAACTGTTTGACTGGGAGCTGTCGGAGGCGCAGATGCGGCGGCTTGTGGGGCTGCGACCCATGAAGGAGGGGGAGACGTAAGGTAGGGGATGTGTAGCTGTTGCCGTGATCACTGCGGAACAGGTGCTTGGTGATTACCTGTTAAGTGGAACAGTATACCATGATAAAGGGTCTCGGGCGATATTTGACGTTTAACGGGCTTTCCTTGTGCTTCTGGCGTGCCGAGTTAGGTGGGTAGCTTCGCAGCATACATGCGCATGCTTGGGCATGTTGAGGACGATACGAATTTGTACATGGCATCATTATGACCTGTAATGGATGCAAAAGTCCTAAGGAAGGCTGTAGGGCGCCACAGGGCCTTGTCCCTGCTGCCTTGCCGTAGGGAGGACAAGCTTTATTAATTGGGTGGTGTGCGCGAGAGGCTGATTGGCTTAGTGTAGCGCCATACTTGCAACTATGGCTTGTCGTGTTGAAGCCGATCGCACTTTGCAAGTCAAGCCGGTGGTTAGGGTTGGTAGTAGTACGGAGCGACCTTCGAGACGGCAGCCCGGGCTAAGCAAATACTGGATCATATGCTCGCAAGCTATCTCTACCACATATCTGTTCTTCATTAACCTATCATTCTATTGAGTCTTCCCGCTCCATCGTCCTTTACCATGGCGGGTGCGTTTGCATCAATTAATCAACTCCTTGGCGTTTGTAAACCGCCCGATAAAAATAGCGCATAACGCTTCTGTTGGCTTTCAGGTGTTGGCAAAACTGCGAACACATCCGGGCAAGAACTGGATCCGGGGCAGCTAGCAAGAGACCCCGAGAAGATAAAAATCTTAATGAGGCGGGACCCCAAATTCATCACGCGCATGATTGCGGTAGGTGCGACTTGGCACTGTGTTTCAACATGCCTTTGTAAGCTCGTGTTGCTTCTTTCCCTCGCAGCAACTTGACAAAAGCATGCACAATTTCATGCTACAAAAGCATAAGCGCAAGGAAGAGATGGAAGCCGCTCAGGTGAGGTTATGGCCTGTAGGTAGCCTCTAGGGTTACCCATGGCATGGCATGGCCCTTCCTGGCCAGCCTGGCCGTACCAAAATCACCGCCCTAACCCCTTGGAGTCCCCGTTCTACTTCCTAATGCTGTATACGGGCGTCGCATTCACAAATTGCCCCCCCCCGTATGGCACAGAGAGAGATCGACCAAATTAACGAGACGATACAATCACACATCACACCCAACCTGGTAAGCTACGGCGCTGATTTGGGTGAGGCAGAAGAGTCGTGCTTTCGGCCCTGTAAAGCCTGCTCACACTCCTGCGCCCCTACTGTTGCCACATCCGCCGCCGCCGTTGTTGCTGACAATCTGGTCCCCGCGCCCTGCTATGCCGTACCGCCCGCGTGTCGTCTCCGTGTCATACCCCAGGATCGATTAAAAGTGTCCATCAAGTCTAAACGGGAGCTCCGAGACCACCTAACAAAGCAGATCGACGTAGAAATGGGCAATGTAGGTCCACTGGGGAAGTGAGGCGGGCCCCAGGAGGGAGGGGAGAGCATTAGACGGGATGGAACGGATAGACGAGGCGTGACATGGTGGGGTGTAATGGATTTCGCTGGTGAGGGGCCTGCTCTCCCCTCCCGGTCGGGGGCATACTCCGAATGTGTTCCCGGGCCAGTAGGGAATGCCGCTGTGTTGGCACCATTGCTGTGTGGGTTGATGCCCTGTGCGCTTCGCCCTCCAACTCTTGCTGTCCCTCCCTCTCCCATCCTCTTTCCCTCCTCCTCCCCGTTTGCAATCTCTCTTCCTCCTCTCAGGTTCGCAATCTGGAAGCGGAGGCGCGGGCACTCATCCAGAAAACCCGGCACACAGCCGGGAAGATTGTGGTGCGTAGGGGTTATAGGGGTTAGGGCGGGGCGGTAGGGGGCGAGCGGCGTTGCTAATGAACACTGTAGGAGCCCTTCACGACACAGCATCCATCATGTGGTACACTGCTGTGGCACCCTGCATGCAACCCCGCAACCCAGTTTTTAAAGAAGCGCCGTAACCTCCTGCTCTACCCCAACCTCCTTACTCCTACCCTTCCCACCCCCACCCCTTCCAACGCCCAGCGCACGACGGCAGTCCAGCGGTTAGAGGAGGCTCGCGGCTTCAGCGTTACAACACCCACCACCAAACTGCTCAAGGGAGGTCCACCTAGCGGCACCAGCGGCAGTGCCGCCACCGCTGGTGCCACCTCCGCCAGCACCGCCGTCGCCAGTGCCGCCGCCGCAAAGGGAGCCCCCACCGGACCCGGCGGCGCCGCCACTGGCAGCAGCGGCGCTAACGCTGGCGTCCCCGGTGCCTCTGGAGCGAGCATTACGCTAGGTGCCAGCGCTGCAAGCGGCGCAACCGGTACCGCCGCCGCCGGCGGCGCCGCGCCCGGGACTACCGGCAGCAGCGCCAGTGCCGCCGGGAAAGGAGGCGCCGCAGCCCCCAAGCCAGCAAGTCCCAAGCAGCCCCCCAAGCCGGCCAGCCCTAAACCTGCTGCGCCCAAGCCGGCCAGCCCCGCTAAAGCAGGCAGTGCCGCCGCGGCTGCCAAGCCGGCAAGTCCCAAGCGAGGGGCGTCGTGAGGGTGGAGCCGCAGCACCCCGGCGTGTAAAGCTGGCAGCGAGTGGAGGACGCATGCTGGCATGCAGGGTTGGGGGCTGGATGGCTGGATGGCCTAGGATGTATGGGGTTAGGCATGAGTTATAGGCACGGTGTTACAGCATGAGGCACGACTAAGGAACGAGGAGCGAACCTCTGGTCTAGCGAACGCATGAGAGGCAGGATAGGGGTAGAGACGTGCATGAGCGGGTAGCGGGTAGCTAGGTAGGAGGACATGGAGCCAAGCATGTGGCGTAGGGGGGGAGAGTAGTGGCGCCATGCAATGGGGGCGCATGTTATACCAGGAGGACTGCATGTCGGCCGTCCCTGCAGCTTTAGCTGTTAGGGGTTCCTTGGTCTTGAGCGAACGCGCCGGCATTTCGTCTTTAATGCACGGCCTTAAAAGCTGGACATATCAGGGTGTGATCCTCACACGCAATGGTAAATGTGGGTCAAGCTCCTGGGCGCCCGGAGGCATTTGTAAGAGGAGGAGGTTGTGCCATTGACCGTCCTTTGTTCGGGATTGGCCCTGATACTGATACATAGAACATCGAGGCGACCAGCAGCGCACAGCAGATGCTGTGCCTCTGAGCTACCGGGTATTCCGCAGGTGCTAGGAGGATACCACGTGGGGTGGGGGTGTCCTTCGTACAGGCTACCGTTGCTACCGTTGGGATGCGTTACAGAGATGCTTAATAGCCACTGCAACCGCCATTCATTCAGCCGCTTATTTCCGTACAACAAAAAGCTTATGTACTACAGACGTCTGGGCCTTACTAGCCTCAAACTGGTCATTATCGTATCTACCGTACAACAAAGCAAAGAAAGGAGTCATCAAGTCATGCGCTGCCAACAGCAGAGTCGCCCTGCATTCCCTGCCCCGACTCGGACAAGAAGGGGAGAAAGGATCATATTGGTCCCTGTCAGGGTCTGGGGACGCGTACATCCACAAAAGGGTTGGTGCACGCGCTGCACAGGAGCGTCGCGGAGGGATGGCCCAACTGTCAACGTGACAGGAAGTCCAGCCGACGGCCCAGCCCCACACTACACAACTGGAAGCTGAAACACGTTGCCCTTCCACAACGTTCGCCTAACTAATTCCCTGTCAAGCTGGACGGCGTCCCCATTCCCACTCCAAACAGTAACAGAGTCGCGCGTAAATCATTGCAGCCCGGCCACCGACATACCCAGAACATGACAAAAAAGACTAAGAGTAGAAGACAGCTTCTCACATAATACTTAAAACAAGTGCATAAAACATTGTGCGAATGCACAATTATAAACAAGTGTACGGTTAAAGGGTGACTAATCTGACAGTAATAGCACAACTTGTCTGCGGCTATGGCTAGCAGAATGCTCGTGGCGTTGTGGCGGCCTGAAGCATGCATACCAACAGCTAACTAATACAAATTGCAACTGTGCATGACTAAGACCCAAAGAACTATAAAAGTGACGCCCAAGCGATGTAGCTATTCCACAACTATAAAGACAGCCATCCCCCGGGTCTTGTACTGCACGCCCGGGGCTTGCAACACCCATCCGCTTGAAGTCATAAGTACAACAAACCTCCACAAGGGTTTCTTCGCGGCAACGGCCATTGCGTCTTAACCCTCAACATTAACTCATTTGCAAGTTAATCCCAACTCAAACAGAAACATTGACATTGCCGTGTGCGTGTTTTTCGTGCCAACATGAGCAAGGGGCGCCCTATCTAAGTATTATTGCACTTGACATATTCTGCCAAGGATCCGGTAGCTATAAAACTCCCTCTAATTTAGAACTCACCAAACAAGAAGGCTTTTCGCGTATAAAAGCACGCGCATTTCCCACGTTTCGTTGTTACTTGGTGTTAACCCACTGCCACCTGCCACATGCACAACCCAATACGGCACACGTGTGCACATACACGTAGATCCCAGGCCCCAACATCCCGCCCTCTCCCATCATCCCCTCATCTCTCCTTACACATTGCAACCCTTCACCCACCTTCCCCATCGCCCGCATTCTATTCCCGCTCCCTCACCCCTCATCAACCTTCTCAGCCTCACATCAGCACACAGCCAGGCACACAGCCGCCCATGACCCGTGGGTCGGTCGGCTGCACCGCCTCCGCCTCCCGCAGCGCCCTCAGCCGTGCCAGCACCGAGCCCATGCTGGGTCGCTGCACGGGGTCGTCATGCCAGCAGTCGGCGATGAGGGCCCAGGCGGCGTCGGCCAGGCAGGTGGGGCGGGGCGGGCGGAAACCCTCACAAACCTGTGCAGGGTTTGGGGTTGGGGTTTTATGGGGAGAGGAAGGGGGAAGGAGAGGAAGGGAGGAGACGTAAGGGATGGGAGATGGGGTGCAGGCAGCAGGCAGAGAAGGGTGGTTTGGAGCGATAGTGGTGGTAGAGTAAGAGCCTCTAACACGCCCTTAATGGGTACGAAGGTGATGAGTTGGGGCTGAGTGGACATGTAACATGACTACATGAGGCATGTGGCTCAGCTACCGGTATTTAGAGGGCAACATGGGTGCAACGGTACTGCAAAGATGGTTGAAGTATCTCGTACCTTTCGAGCGTAGTCCTCGGCATTCGTGAGGCCCATCTTTTCACCCTTGCCGGTATTGAAGTACGACACGATCAGAATCTCCCGGACTAGCAGCTCGTACATGAGTACGGCAAATGAGTAGGTGTCGGCCTTCTCGTTGTACGGCAGATTGCTGAAGACCTCTGTTGAGCGTGGCAAAGTGGTTATTTGTTAGCGAGGTAAAAGGGATTGACATCGGTATGGCATGCGTCAATAGGACAGACATGTCACTTGAAATGATGCCTGACGAAGCAGGCGGGCAACCGACGTGACCCCCTGGTCACACCCCAGCCTAACGAAAGAGCCTTCCTTCCGAGGGGGCTCCAAGGGTAACCCTCAAAAAGGGCGGTTCCCCATCCCCAGTTCCGTATCCCCAGTTCCCCACCCCCAGTCCCCCACCCATCACCCGCCTGGGGCCATGTACATGCAGGACCCCGCCCGCCCTGCAACACGGCAGGCAGCCAGGGTGAGGAGGAAGGCATTCGTGGAATACGCAGACGTTTAAAGCGGGCAGACTGTTCACATGTACACAGGGACAGGCAGGCAGGCAGGCGACTATGCGACCCTGACCGGCTGCGAACCACCAGCAGCCAAGCCGCACTTCATTACGCCCACCCCCTACCACCGCACCTGTGAAGTCGAACACCCACTCCAGGGAGGCCCTCCGCGGCGGCGGCAGCTCGGACTGCTGGAACTGAGTCAGCAGCGAGCGCACGGAGCGCAGTCCGGTGGTGAAGGAGGAGCCGCCCAGGCTGACCGGCTGCACCAGCTGGGGCTGGCGACTGGGGTGTCAGGGAGGCGGAGGAGGCGGGAGAAAGAAGGTTTGGGGTGGGGCGGGGTCACAGCATGTGTATGGGCCTGGAGTTAGGTGACATGTGGTGGGGTGCAGCGGTGCGGGCGGAGGAGGGGTGGAGCAGGGGTAGGGTCATGGGCTCATGGTACGGCCGGGCTGGGGTGTGACGGTGGGCTGCAACTCCCTTGGAGTGCAAAGGGGTGGGGTGGCTAGGGCAGCATCCGCACTACATTCTCCCAGCCCCCAGCGCCCCTCTCACCTGATGAGTGTGCCAATAGACACCGCTCCCTCCAGCACCGCCGAGGCGGAGGGGCTTGCCAGACCCGCACCTGCAGCCGACCCAGTAACCACAGTAGCCCCCCCAGCCAGGCCCCCAGCCCCAGCTGCCCCAGTACCAGTTGCAGGCTGCGGCTGGAAAGGCGACCTCCGAGTCGAAGAAGCTAGACAGCGGGCCGGCAGCGGTTGGGAGGCAGCCTCTGGCTGTTGCTGCTGCTTTTGCTCACTTGACTGCTGTTGCTCCTCCTGACACTGCGGCTGCGGCTGCTGCAGCTGTGGGGGCGACGTCGCGCGCAGGTAGGGGCGCTGCTGCTGTGGTGACTGCGATGCCTGTGCTCCTGCAGCGTCAGAATGAGGAGAAGCTTGTGAGGAAAGCGGGTGGGGAGATCTTGGGAACTGTTGGGCTGCTGGCTTGGGTTGCTGGTGGGGTGAGTCGGCCCCGATCGACCGAGAGGAGGGGCGGGCGAAGGGGCTGAAGGGAAGCGGTACAGCGGCGCCCATAGCCACCGCAGCAGTAGCAATGGCAGTAGCAGTAGCAGGTGCTGCGGCCGTGTTGCAGTGAGTTATGGGGTTGCAGGAGACTGCTTCGGAGGTCGTGGGTGTAAGCAGTGCTATTGATGTGGCGGTTGCTGGCGCGGCGACGCTGGCGGTTCTGGCTCCTGCAACGCTGGACACTCTGCTGGTGCAGGCGGTGTTGGTGATTGACGGTGGGAGAAAGGACGAGGAAGAGGACAGGGAGAAGGCGACCGTGGCGCTTTGCCCCGCTGTTAAGGCAGTGCTTACGGCGCCGCCGCCGCCAATGACGGGCATGTTGCAGTCACCTCCACTAGCGGCGGCGGCGGCGGCAGCAGAGATGCAGCTGGAGGCCAGGGGTGATACAGCGCTGGCTTGAGGTGTTGCCTGCACGGTTAAGGCACCGGGCGATGCTGCCTGTGCTTGTGGCATCCGCTGCAGCGGCGGCAGCGACGACACTGAAGGCGGTTTTAGTGGGAAGGGCTGCTGCTGTGGCGGTGATGGTGAAGGCAGTGGCTGGCTGTGGAGAAGGAGGGTGACATCCCTTCCGGGTGAGGTAGGACTGGATGTGGAGGGCGGTGAAGAGGAAGGCGGCGGTAGCGGTGCAGAGTCTGGCGGCGGGGAACCTGTGGCAAAAGGAAGGGGACAAAGAAGGGAATTCACGAGACAGGAAAGGGGCGGCGACGATGATCGGGGCATGATGTATGGCGACTACAGTAATGCAAGTATGCAACGCAGGATGTGATCGTTGCAATGAAGACAAGGGGCTGAGGAGAGGCATTTCACTGATGGAGCGGCCGAGAGGAGGCAGGGAGGGAGACCTACCCCCGTCGCCGGTTCCCCTCCTGCTGGTCTGGACATCGCCACTGCAGGACGGTTGCCATGCACCCATGGCATCACGTAGCGGCATGACCTTGTTGGAGGCGGTGGCGCGAGGGTGAGGCCGCCTGCACGGCGCCGGTAGGTGGGAGAGGGACAAGGTGTGTTGCCCGTCAACAAGGCCCGGGATTAACGGGCGGGGCAGGGCCTGATAGACAACAAAACAAACAACTTTTCCTGGCAAGCGTTTTAACTCGTGGAGATGTGTCCTACTTTTCTGTGACAAGACTGCTTGAAGACAGCGGGCGACCGCCACCGCCGCCGCCGCCACCAGATTTCTTGCTGAGTCGGCTGAACCCCGCGGCCGCTGATGTCAGCGCCGGAGGCGACGCCCCGCCAACTGGCGTCCCCACCGCAGCGCTGTCGTGCGCCGTACACATCGCCTCAATGTCGTACAAAACCGGCTCGGAAATGTCACTTCCGCCGTCGTCACTAGGTGCGACGCCGCCGCAGCCGTGCCGACCCATGGGTCCACCCGCGCGCAGTGCGCGCACGACGACGGTTCCCGTAGCTACGTCGCCGCCTCCGTCCATGGCGGTTACCGTACCCACCGCACCCGTTGCAACTCTGCTTCCAGTTGCTTGTTGGTTATTCTTGGTTGCCGCCGCTGTCACCGCCGTAGCCAGATCATCACGCATCACATTCGTAATGGCCAGGAACGGCGTCTCTCGGCCCTTGTCCAAGTCGCCACCGCCTCCGCCGGCACCCGGTGTAACGCTGCCGCTCCCAGACAATGTCGTGCTGCGTACGGATCGGTTGTGTGCGGATTGGTTGGCGCTGTCGGTTGGTGCTTTGCGGCGCAGCAGTACGGAGCGGTCCGACTCGGCCACCTGAGGAAGCGAATGTACGGCAGGGTGGATGAATTTCGGAGGTAATGTGGGCTAGGGGTCTTGTGGGCTAGGCTGATGCAATTGGAGGACTAGCAAGGATGAATAAGACGGCTAGGGGCACATGGATACGGGTGCCAACCAACCCCAATTACCATACAAACCACAAACATGTCTCACCACATGTAGGCCCAGGTCGGCCAGCCGCGCTTCCAGCACCTTTGCGGGTCGGCCCCCACCGACCCGTGGGACGGTGCTGCGCTTCAGCAGCACGTTGTCTAGCTTGAGGTCGCGGTGGATGATGGCTGGACGGTTGCTGTGCAGGTGCGCTAGCGCGGAGGCTATCTGAGGGCCGGGTAAGGTGTGAGGTTAGCAGGGGAATGACTCACTCTGGGATTGAGGATGAGGTGCAGTAGCGAGCGAATGCTTTTGGGTGCCAAGAGGCGAAGAGAGAGAATGGAAAAAGAAGGGTAACGGCTGGGTTAGGAGTGGAAGGAGAGAGCCCTTTCAAGTTGATGTCCTATGCACGACAGCATTCATTCATGTCCAGGAGCACGCCCTTGCCTGTATCAGCCAGTCGTATGCTTGCAGGTTGGTGTAGGTGCGCCGGTTCTCTGTCATGTTCTGAAGGATGAGTTTCTTGATGGTGTACGGCTACAGGGGGCAAGCAGAAGGGAGGCAGGAGGCTGCGGGTTAGCAAGTCAGGCTAGGAGGTGTAGGGGTGCTGCTTGCAGTGGGAGGTAGTGGGACGCGGGATGAGGGCCTTGAATGCAACATGGGTGGCGTGAACGGGAAGTGACGAACAGGCGGCCCGATGACATTCTCGATTTGTTTGAGCAATCGCTGTCACTTCAGGAGCAGGAAGGGAGGGCAAACTGAGCAAAACGTGGCTTCTCTGGGCTCGGGATGAAGCTGCTTGTTCTTTCGGTGGTTACCGAACTCTGAACTGAGCGAGCTCTAACTGTGTTGAAGTGTCTGTGCCCAGGCTAGCTACGACACCGCAATGTGCAGCGGCATGTAACTGAGCCCAAGATAGACCCACATCCCTGGCGGCAGCTCCCACACAACAGGTTTCTGAAATAATGGCCCCCGGTGCTTCAAGGCCTCATGGCCTTGGCTTCAGAAGCAGCTCTCACCTCTGCAAGCTCCAAGACCATCGCCAAAGCTGGTTTGCAAAGCCCAGTAATGCCGGGGTGGTTCGCCGGAATCAGGCAAACACCATAGCAACGTATGATATGCCTGCAGGGAAGATGTATCGCTCATGGTCGCCACGTCACTAGTCCGAACTAGCACGCAGCATCGGGATATAATTGACAATAGACATCCATACACTCCCGCTGCAGAGCCCAGTTGGTTGCCGACACGTGCGCTGGGGTACCGTTAACGATGGCCTCCACGGGCCTGCCTGGCGAGGCCTCGCAGCGTTGCACACGAAAGCACCGAGATTGCCATACTGTCACCACTTACGGGTGCTCTTGTTGCTTTGTACAAGCAGCCTCGCGGAGAAACATTTGCGCGTACTCCTCCTCGCTGTCGGATGGCCAAGATGGTAGCTAGCGTTAGTTGCTTTCGACAATTCGGGTCAAGCGATCTTGCGCAGAATGCATGTCTCACCTGATACTGCTGCCAGACTGCGCTGGCTGCAACACTTTAATGGCGACCAGCTCCCTTGGAGCCCCAGGACGCTCATAACTACCTTCGTATACTGCTGCAAAGCCACCCTTGCCAAGGAGACGCTTTATAGTTAAGTGACTGGCTGGTATAGAATTTTTGGGAATGTTATCCATGGTGGCCTCCGAACTGGGCAAGAAACAGACAGTAGGTGCTACCACTGCTTTGCACGCCTTTGGCTAAGCGCTGACTACACGTTTAATTTCAGAGAGTGATCTGATGCATATTCAAACAGTTCTTTATCGATTAGCGATCTGCATGTTTGATCAATGCACGGGCAACCAACGCTGTATCATGCCGTACACCTACGCTTGCGTGGTTTGCAGGTGGCGCAGGCGTCCATCAAAATGTGGCGAATCAGTAAGTATTATCTGTACGGTTGTGAGCGCGTGCAGGTGGCTGTTGCTGATGGGACTCGCTGAACCTCGCACCATGTGTACTAGGAGTAACCCGCAAGGCTTCTTGGTTCAAGTAAATCAGTTTCCTATCACTAAGTCAATGGCGCTCCACCAGCTTTCTTTACCTTCACGACGGACGGCGTTTCGACAGGACCCTTTCAATCAATACCGTAGCTCTAGCTGATAGAAGCTACCTCGACCAGAAAGCGACTTGCATTCTCAGACGCTCTTAGGCTCTTGCCTACACGGCCTACCTGTTGCCGTCCTAGTAATCCCGAGCAACGGAAAAGGCCACACAGGTCAGACAGCTGTTTAGGGATGTCTGCACAGGTAGGAATCGTCCCTTCATGCCTTAAGTATCGTCGCTGTGGCTCGCCAGGCTCTCCTATTTGTCCAGAAGCTCCGCGCTGTGCTGAACAACGTCTTTGGAACAATAAGCCATGAATGTATTGTCTCAGCAACCGTGTTAGGTGTTACACGTGCTCGAGGTCCAGTGACTTTTGCTGGGCCAACGCATAATTACACAACCCACCCCTAAGCTTAACACCTGCACCTACTCGGCATGGTGTCTGCTTCAGAGGTGTAGGTTAAATACCGTGTACGCTCCTGTGCGGCACAGCCAAAGGATTCCCCTAGTGTGCGCTTGTGACACCCACCCACCATGAACAACTCCTTCGCAACCCAAAACGCACCCACAGCATCATTGTGTCATCAATGTGTGTCTCCTCTTACGGGGTGCTTTGCCGTCCAAAACAAAACCACCTAACAAGGGCAGGGCCACTCCCTCGTCAAGGCGTGGAAGCGCAGAAGGCCCCAAACGATAACTAAGGTGCGTGACTCCCTCAACGCACACTGGGCCTAGAATGGGCACCCCCTCACTTGTACACCTCCTCATACACGTCCCGACGTGTCCGTTAGTTCCTAGCACCGACCTATGCCGCCCCTAGTACGGCCCCTGCCGGTGCTATCCAAAAACACAGCCATTCGGCTATGCGTGCGCAGCGATGTGGAAAAATGTGTCTCTTTCCCTGCCACACAGCCGCAGCTGGCGCTGCTGCTAAAGTGCTGTCGCGACCATCATCGATAGACCCAAGGACATCTAGGCGCCAGGACGCCCAGGAGCCGCGCCTTCGCATGCTACTCCTTAGACGCCGAAGAGGGCCTCGCCATAGTTGCGGAACACAACCACAGCGCCGAGGAAGACGCCAACTGCGCGCAGAAGTCGGAGGTCGGCCGCGAACTTAGCCTCGTTGTTCCACTCATCCTTCAGCCACTTCTCCACGTTAGCGAGGGTCTTCGATGAAGCCATTGTATAACTAATAGTGACAGCCGCCGAAATGCAAACGCAAGGGAAGTATGGCTAAGTTCTACTAGTAAAACGCACAATGAGTTGTGGTAGAAGCATTCGGGGCATGACTTAACTTCAGGGCAACCGATGCAACAAAGCACACGAATGCCGTACATAGTAAGCCTCACCAGGCGCCATCTCTTTTTCGTAAGCGTTTGAATTTGGCTTAGGAATACTACGTTGCAAAATGCCTTGGACAGGATGGTAACGCTTCGGTCATGTCGCCTTCGCATTGCTCAGTATACCCTTTCTGCATGGTCGCTCATAGAGAGCAACTACAAGCTTACTATATAATGAACGCGGTCATATTTCTTACAGCTTAAAAAAATTGGTTGTTATGTGCATTTTTAGTTTATAAATGTCGTCGAATGCACTGCCACCCCTAGCGGGTGTTGGCCCAAGTGGCTCTAAAGACGATCGTGATGACCAGCGGACTCCAAAAGTCAAGCCGCTTCCGCTCATGCTTTCCACAAGGGCGCCTCTTGTCGGTGAGAGTGTGACATGCGCGGTCCGGTGTGCTGTGGGCGCGTCCAGACTGCCCTGACGAGGCTGCAACAGTCCTGCGGCCACATCCTTTTTCACTTTTAGTTCACGGGGGTGGTGGGGTGATCTGACAGCAGTACCACAAACTAGGAAAGGCCCGCGCCCTTACGATACCTAAGGCTATACGGCAAAGGGTACGACGCGGGCCGCCGGCAAGGCGAGTCATGTTGAGACCATCTCCTGGCATCCATCCCGGAACCATCCTCTCATACCTCTCCCCTCTGCCACATGCTCTCTACCTCAACTCACAACTGACATGATCCCCACCTAACGCACCATCGACCCTCTCATCCTCCTTATTCATCCTCCTCCGTACCATAGGCACCACAGGCGCATCCCGCAGTCGCTCCGTCCCCAGCCCCACGCACCCCTCCTCTCCGTACCTCGCACACCTTCACCCCAACCATGGCTCCCCCGGCGACGCGCCCACCTCCCCCGCCAGCCCCGGCCAGCAGTCCGGGGGCGCCTCATTCCGCAGCAACAGCAGCAAGTTTACACGCCTAAGGGGCATCCAGGGCGGCGGTGGCAGCAGCGGTGCAGGAGGGATGGGGTCCGCAGCAACATCCGGAGGCGGGGGGCAGCAGCAACAGCAACAAGGGCCGCAGCTAGCGCTAGAGGGAAACAGCATGCTACAGCCGCAGTCGCATGGAGCAGACGGCAGCGAAGGGCAGGCCGCATCACCGCAGCATCAGCTTTATCACCCAGCCCCGCTGGTAGGCGTTGTCGCGGTCCCGGTGGGGGCAGTTAGTAACGGTGGCAGCAGCAATAGCAACAACATGGCGTCGGTGGGAGGGTCGAGGTCACCAGGCAGCGCCGCAGGGGGCAGCGGCAGTAGCGGCGGGGCGGCGGTGGTGATGGGGGGCCCGGCGCAGATCAACTTGGCGCTGCCCTCACCGGAGGGTTCGCTGGCGGGGGTTAGTGCGGCGTATGGGCAGGTGGGTGAGGCGGGGCTCACCTTGCGCTGGTGTTGGGAGCAATGTGGGTGCATCCATCAAATGGAGGTGGATGGGTAAAGGAAGAGAAATAAAGCACTGAATGGGTTGCTGAATGGGTAGGTAGATGGGAGGTGGTGTAGCTACGGTAGGCCAGCTGTGCCGCGGAGCTGGCATGTGGGAACGCGACCAGGGTATGCCCGGAGATCCACACCGCAAGCGGCCCATGCCATGTCGCCTTACCATTGTTGCGTACTGCCCAGCACTGCCGGTACTGCCCAGCCCCTAGCATGGACTCGTTAAAGGATCATCTCAGCAGCTCTTGTGCATTACCCCTCCGGGCCTGCAGGCCGGCAGCGGCGCAGGTGGGGCCGCATGGGCCAGCCGGCGGGGCAACACCTCCGGGCCTCCTCGGACTTCCGCTTCCACAGCGACTGCTGCTGGTGCTGGCGGCGGCGGCGTCTCCCTGCAACGGCCTGTGCTGGAGGGGGTGGGGACGGCGGGCGGCGGGAACCCCCTGGGTTACAGGTGCGAGGGTGGTGGTGGTGATGGTGGTACGGGGATGTGGGCGTTGCACCAAGGAGCAACCCTTACCAGCAGCTGGAGGAACATGTGTATGGGAGCAGCTTGTGGTTACGGGGCTTGTGAGGGTGCGTGGTGTTGATAGCGCTAGCCGCCTGTGTTTGCATGCTCTCGTAACTCGCAAATGACCTACATGGAGCCGGGCACGCCCTTGCTGTTAAATCTTTCCGGCCCCCAAACCCATCGCATGTGACCATCCTAAGCAACCAAACCTTTTCCACCCGCCCCTCCCCACCTCCCTCAACCCTCCCTTACTTCCTTACCACCCCTTTCCACGGCCCCCCTCCTCCCTCGCAGGCCCTCGCACTCCGCAGCCTCGCCACGCCACCTCACCACCTCCATCCTGCCCGCCGGTGGCGGCTCTCCCCACCCGCGGCCCGACACAGCCCCGCTGCTAGCCGCCCAGCATGCCGCCTCCTCCTCCTCCTCGCCTCCCCTGCCCACCCTCGACCTCCTAGCCGCTACCTTCCCTTCGGGCCGCACAAACGCCCTCGTGCCGGGGTCCGTGCCGCCCGCCGCCATGAACCCGCCCATGTACGGGGCCCCATCTGCCGTACAGGCGGCATCATCGGCGGCGCCGACGCTACTCGTGGGGGCACTGCCGGAGGGCTCCTACCCTGGCGGGAGCCACGCCGCTACGATTACGAACAATGCCATCGCAGCGGCTGCGGCTGCAGCATCGGCGGCGCCGACTCCTGACGCCTCGATGGCTTCCATGCAGCCCTCGAGCCATGGGCCGTACGGCAGCGTCGGCGCTGACGCGGCGGGGAGTGTCGTACCGGCGGCGGCAGCGGAGGAATCCTCCGTTCCTTCCAGAGGGGAGGAGTCCTCGACCATGCTGCTCATGCCGCCACCTTCGTCCATTCCATTACCCACATTGCCACAGCAGCAGCAGCCCCCAACCCAGTCGCACTCCATGTTTGGCGTCCAGACGCACCCCTTCTCCCACCCCATGAGCCCATCACACGGCCTGCACACCCAGCCGCCCACCTCCTACTACGCCCAGCAGCAGTTGCTGCTGCAGCCGCAGCCCTCCACCACCGCGCAACTCCTGCAGAAGCTCTACCGAACCAACCTCACCCCGCCGACGGGCATCTCCCGAAGCCGCCCCGAAACCGCCCTGAATACCTCTGCCGCCGCCGGCGGAGGAGGCTCCGCCCCAGCCTCCACGCCCGACCTTGCGCCCTCCAGTCCCGCCATCACCGCCTCCTACGGCCGTCACAGCCCCTACACCACCACCACCACCGCCGCCGCCGCCGCTCCTACCAGCAACCCCACCACCTTCTACCCGTCCGCAATCATCCCCACCTCCATCCCCACCCCCTCCTTCACCTCCGCCGCCCACTCCCGCACCCCCTCCGGCGCCGCCCCCGCTCCCTCCTCCCTCTCCATGCCCCATGCCCCCTCCGCGCCCCCCCAGGCCCCACCCTCCCTGTCCTCCCCTGCCATCACCGCCTCTCCCACCCTGGCGCCCGCCTCCCCCGCTCGCTCCAACAGCAGCGGCGGGCCCCTCTCCGGCTTCGCCTCCCTCGTCCTCACCTCGCAGCGCACTGGGGGCACCGGCGGAACCGGCAACGCAGCCAACGCGGCGAGCAGCCTGGCGCGGAAACGCACGCGCGCGGGTACGACAGGCACGCTTGCGGACCTGTCGGCTGCCATTCAGAAGAGCGTTGCTAGCGGCATGGGCGAGTGGGACCTGCGGGCGGATGGGCTGTGGGGGAATCCGGAGATCCAGGAGCGGTTGCTGCGGGGGCCGCTGGGGCCGGAGACGCTGAAGAACCGCTACCACATGAAGGTGTGTGGTTGTTCAGGAAGTAACTGGCCGCGTAGTGTGATTGCCGGAGGGTGAAGTTCCCTCGGAAACGCCACAAGTGAAGTAGAGTCCGTTGGTGTATGCGTGGGATGCGGGGAGGAGCCACAGATGGTGCGGCCTGGGGAGGTAGCGGAGTGGAAGGGGCATGGAGTGGAGGGCGAGGGCGGGACCTAGGGGCCACATGCGCACGGCAGTATGCGCACACCGTGCATCAAGCTGGCAGCCTTACAAACTTCATCGGCCGCCTTCATGCATGTGCGTTATCTGCTCATCTCCACCCTACCTCCGGCCCCCTCATTCCCCTCCCTCCTCGCCCTCCCTCCTTGCCCCCCCCCCTCCAGGAACGCGACATCCTCTCGCTCTACCGCCTGCTCT